>JAQSUU010000405.1:11294500-12589000 GCA_038087645.1 Saccharum hybrid cultivar R570 | reverse complement strand
GCAGCTTGATGCATCCAGCAGCAGCAACAAAATATATACCACCATGAATGACTTAACTTGGTCGAAATTGAATTGACACAAGTTACCAGTAGCAAAATGCATGAAGTTAGTGGCAAAAGATATGCACCATGCATGTCTTAACTTGGTCGAATTTGACTGAGCAAAAGATTAAGTTTTGCTTCCATCTCACATTGGCTCCTCTTCATCTCCTCTCGGTCCATAATCCTTGCCTGCTCAGATTTTTGCAGTTTATTTAACAAATCAGCCACCTGCGCACGAAGTTCAGCATTGGCCCTTTTCTCCGCTTCCAATTCTGTCTCAGTGCTCTCCTCACTGGATCTAGGCCGAGCATTCTGGAACCCCACATTCTTCAAGAACTGATTCTTCTTGGTGTTCTCAGCAAGCACATCAACAACAACTTAAGCTGCACCATTTATTGTTGTAGATAGCTTGTTATCCATCCGAGTCTAGCAAGCAAGTAACAAACATGGTTGGTGTCGAGAGAATTAAAAACAAGCATTGCACAGATCAAAATTTGAAAATTATCTTACAATAGCCTCCTGTACAATAGGGGTGTAGCATTTCTTTTTCCTGCTGTAGTGCAACTCCTTGAACAAATCAAATTCATTCAGTTCTTCATCATTGTCCTAAGAACCAACATATATGCATTAGGTCCAACATGAATTAACATGTTACAGAAATTTGGACAGCTACTGTTCAACTAAAAAACTAGAAGAACAAGTTCAACTAAAAATCTGGAAGCATTAACACATAGGTGCAGCCATAACACGGACAATGACACTGTACATGGATGACAACAGAAGTAGTAAACAGCAATATGTTCATGGAACTGTACATGTGAAAATGAACAACCAAAACAATAGTATGATTTAGTTCTGCAGAGACTGAACATAATGTATATTTTTGGCAAAAACTATGCAGACCAATAATCTTTTAAGTACATAATGAACCAGGAACTTATTCTATGCAGGCATGGTACCAGATACAATCTTATACTGAGCTATAAGCGTGGCTTGAAATTCACTTGTTTGTAAATCAAGAACATGTGACAATATAATAATTAGGTGGCACTAAAATTAGATCTGCTCCATTTTCATTTTTCTTCCATGGATTAATCTTGGATTGGGGGAAAAACTTATATCTATATCTAAATTCAGCCTCATGGTTTTAGTTCACCAAGTTCTGTTCTAGATTCAAGCAATACACTGAGGAAAGTATAGTTGCAATATATACATAAACTTAATTGTATAAATAAATGAGATCAGCCCAAAATTTCAGTTATCTGCATATGAGCATATTAAACTTGCGCTTCATATTTTCAAATAACAGATACACGTCATCTTGACAATTCTAGACCAACTAAGCGAATTCTGTAGCGGTGATGAGACCCTAGTAGTTGTGACCAGAACTAAATCCATGTTATGAACACTAAATTCCAAACACTGAATGTAAAGTGAGAACATTTCAGCAATATGCAAATTATTGATGAGCAGCATATAGAAAGCTTTATCCCCCTAGCATGCTTAAGAAATAGTTGCAGACATTTATTTATATGGTGTTTAACATGGCCTACTTACCAAATTTTCAACATGAACCATGTAGGCACGGGATCTAGTTGTGTGCTAGTACTTTACATTCCCTCGGTTGTCTTTGTTCTTTTGACACATCTCCTACATCAAAGACAGAAATACATGTAAGGTTGATGATAGATTAGCATGTACCATACATCATTCTTTTTTTTCAGAACAAACATACCATCTTTTTAGGACTCTTCCATGATTCTAAAAGTTGAAGCCACTGTTCATTACTCATGCATTTGACAGGAGAAGTTTTTGTAACCAAATGTAGTGGAAAATGATCAAAATATTCTTACTTCAGCCTGTATCTTTGTTGGCGAACTGCAGACTTCATCATCTCAATACAAGCCTTTTTAACTGCCTCATCCTCTGTGTTTATGTCAAACTTGGTCTAATTGAATGGAAGAACATGTATAAAAAATATCAATTCAGTAATTTATGGCATAAAACAACAGACAGTGGTTCTTATAGAGACTAAATGTGGAAAGGGCTGTAGAATCTATGTACCTTTAGTTTTCCCAGGAATAGATCAACGTAAGTAGATGCAGGTTCTTTCTGTTTTGGATCATTCTCTTTTGGATCTTTCTCTTTTGAACTTGATGTAGGTTCTTTCTTGTATAGCTTCCAATGCGGGAGTATAGGCACATGGTTCCTAACTATGATGTTGCATTCACTTGCAAACTTTGCAGCAACAAGAGGAACCACTGGCCTTATATTCCCTTCAGTTATGACAACTTGCAGCTTGCCACGGCGCGCTCGGTTTAACCTCTGGAGACCATGTCCCATATTATGTCCCCGGTGCCTTCTCTCCTCTCCCCTTAGTTGGAAATGTACATTGAAATTGAAATTAGTGAGGTGAAACACACGTTAATTCAAGCTGATCAGGAATTTAAAGCTTTGCATACAAACATTGATCCACGGAAGCAATATGAAATATGGAAAACAGTTGAACAAACCATCACCTTCATTAGTATTCTGGTTATGGTCACCATGTTGGGTAATTCCATCAGCTATGTCAGCCACGAGGGTGTTGTCATCATGCTGGGCGAAGCCATCTATAAAGGGGGCAAGTCAGAAAACATTCATCGTATAAAAAACTTACAGAACGACAGTAAGAATCCGTCACCTCCATTATCCATACGACTGTGCTGATTAGGCTGGTCAATTGCATCAGCCCTAGAGGTCATGTGACTGTTGTCAAGTAGAGCAGAGATATCACCTAAAATTAATGGCAGTAATTAAGGGTAAGTTCATCATGTTACCAAGTAGGTGCATATATCTTCTATGGATAAAGGCAAGGATTTTAATTCACCTAAAGCATACTAGTTTTTGGTATGTTCAGTATATCATCAAGGTTTCATAAGACACCACAGCATGATCAAACATCCATTTACATGAAAGGTTAAAAGCTCAGCAAGCAAACAAGTAGGAAGCATGGTATATAAGAAACTGTGAAAATGAAATCTTTGATACAGGTTAAGCCCACTTTTTAGTGTCAAACAACAGGTTTCAAAATTTTGGTGCATAGAGCATGTTACCATAAAACTGTGCAATTTGGTTTCATAATTTTTTTATACCTAAAACTAACAACCATTAAATTAATCTTACACAAACAGGTATAGATAAACTTGAAATATCATGCTGAACATTTTTCATAGCCGACTCAGGAATGGAATGAAACTAAGTAATGTGGCAGTAGAACTGGCCTTCAATAGCAGCCTGTGTGTGGTCATCTAAGTTGCCAACAAGTTCTCCAGTGTGGCTCTCATTAGCTCGAGATGGAGGTGGCACACAAATGTCACTTGGTGTCAGACTTGCATCTTGCTGGACAATGTTTTTCTTTGACCTTGTATCTCTGGTAGATGTTTGGTCTGCAAAAACTCTCTTGTGAGACTGAAACTTGAATCCACCAGGGGCAATGCTTGTAGTTTGGTTGTTAGTTTGTTTGCGAGTCTTCTTCTTAGAGCACTGCTAGAACTGAAAGCATAGATTAGTCAACATAGTATCAGAGAGTTATATTGAATTAGGAAGAAAAGGAACAAGTTAAGACTTGACAAGATGGAATTAGCACCTTAGCATTGTCATCATCAATCAAATCTCCTTCACCGTTATCATCTTGTAAAGGATCATACTCAGACTCAGAGTCTCCACTTTGATACTTGTTAGAATGAACGTCTTCACTTCGATTCTTGTCAGAATGACCAGCAACATCTTCTGCCAAAACTCAGTCATACTCATCACAAGGAAGTCCAAGTTCCCTCAGCCTTGCCTTGTTCCTCATGCATTCTCTCAGGCGCACCAATTGATATGGATGCAGCGCCGGTGCTAAGATGACAAAAAAACATGACTAGCACTACTAGACTCGGGTTCTTTGCCCAAAAACTCTCGGCAAAGGCTTTACCGAGGGCGGCCCTCAGAAAAGAGCCCTCTGAAAATTTTAAGTCGGCGAAGAGGTCTTTGCCGAGGGCAAAAAAAAACCCTCGGCAAAGAAAAACCCTCGGCAAAATGTAAATCGAAAAAAACCAAAAAAAATAGCAAAATAATTTTTTTTTGAGGCGCCGACGAGCCATCACCCCCACCCGCAGGATTTTTTGTAGCATTTTACACAGTATTTTTGACCCTATTTGTAAAGTCGTGGTCGGTGAGATTCGAACTCGTGACCTCTCACACCCTCTCTCACTCACCTCCTCTAACCACTCCAACCTTTTATCACTTGTGTTTATATTCCATTTCAATTCCCCATATGTTATAACAAACCGAGTATAAATTGATTGTTTGAGGTACTAAACGAATTCAAATAAAAAAGTTGTCAACTACAAAGTTTCGTAATTTTTCGAGATCTATAACTTTCGTTCAGAGTGTTTCTCCATCCGAGGTTTTTTTCAAAATTTCAAATTTCAAATTTCAAACTTAAGACGTAATTTTCGGCAATTAGATGCTTTCAAATGAAAAAGTTATCAACTACAAAGTTTCATAACTTTTCGAGATTTCGAGATCTACAACTTTCGTTTAGAGTGTTTTTCCATCCAAGACTTTTTTTTTAAATTTGAAATTTTAAATTTTAAACTTTAGATATAAATATCCTCAATTAGATGCTTTCAAAAAAAGTTGTCAACTATAAAGTTTTATAACTTTTCAAGATCTACAACTTTCGTTTAGAGTGTTTTTTCATCTGAGACTTTTTGAAAAATCTCTTTGCCGAGGGTCATAAGGTAGGCCCTCGGCAAAGAGATTTTCCAAAATATATTTTAAGGCACTAAACGAATTCAAATGAAAAAGTTGTCAACTACAAAGTTTCATAACTTCTCGAGATCTACAACTTTCGTTTAGAGTGTTTCTCCATCCGAGGTTTTTTTCAAAATTTCAAATTTCAAACTTAAGACGCAATTATCGGCAATTAGATGCTTTCAAATGAAAAAGTTGTCAACTACAAAGTTTCATAACTTTTCGAGATCTACAACTTTCGTTTAGAGTGTTTTTCCATCCAAGACTTTTTTAAAATTTGAAATTTCAAACTTTAAATATAAATATCCTCAATTAGATGCTCTCAAATGAAAAAGTTGTCAACTATAAAGTTTTATAACTTTTCAAGATCTACAACTTTCGTTTAGAGTATTTTTCCATCTGAGACTTTTTAAAAAATCTCTTTGCCAAGGGCCTACATTATGGCCCTCGGTAAAGAGATTTTTCAAAATATATTTTGAGGCACTAAATTAACTCAAATGAAAAAGTTTTCAACTACAACATTTTATAACTTCTCAAAATCTACAAACTTTATTTTGGTTGTTTGGTTATTTGTTCAACCGACGTGGTGGTTCTAACATATTTCACAATCCTTATATATCCTCTCTAGTAGTTTCATGAAACTTATTAGAGAGATGTAGATTTTGTGAACAACATTACTATTGATTTGTTAAATGAAGAAATGACCAATATATACTTTGTAGATCTTAAAAAGTTGTTCACAAAAATCCTTATATATCCTCTCTAGCAGTTTCTATAAATAATTAGTTTGAATACTAATTAGTACACTAACATTTCTTTTAAAAAAACTAGGACTGAAGCACACTGCTCTTCCAGACAGGATATGTAAAATTAACAACAGTGAGAACATGTCCAGATGTAAAATGTCAAAAATTTCTCTAGCCTAAGTGATGAGGACATCTACGATGTCCAATATTATTTGCCCAATCTTCACAGTACAGTAATCACAAGGAAATAACTCTCTAAATTTTCAGCAGTAAAATTGCAGAAAAATTATATTCAGCCAACTCACAAGTAGTGACTAACCAATATGATACAAGTACCAACGTAATGCTCAGGATGCTAGCTTCTCTGTAATTATGATTGTCAGTATTGCACTAGGCGTCAACTATATCCCAGTTAAAAGATGGTCGGCACAGGAAGCAAGAGCTCTTCTCAGGGAAGAGTAGCAAGAGTATTAAACAATATAATAATTCCTTGACCAAAATACGCACTGCTCAGCAACCCGTTATTTATTAGCTTTAGTATTTTAGAGAAGATCAAAATTCTAGCACAGCCAGCAAGTACTCACGACCAATAAAAATTTTGCGCCAACAGTATAGGGTACAATCTCCAATCAGTTCAGGCAAATAATCAACACCAGCAAGTTGTAACAATAAAAGAAGGATCAAATATGAGCAGCAGAACCAACGTATCAGAGTATACCTGCTATCCGATCTCCTTTTGGCTTCTTTGGCATACCCTTCGACGCCATCACAAGAAGTATTGGGTGGCGGCCTTCGGATCCTCCTAGCGACAATGGACGTGACGCTGTAGGGGTCCTTCCAGCAGCGACGTAGGGATGGGCATGGCAGTGTAGGATCCTCCTAGCGACAGTGGCTTGCAGGGGGCTTGAAGACGATGGCGGTGCAGGGGCTTGAAGACAGCGATGGCGGCGGCGGGCTGGGCTTGAAAACGACGGCGGTGGCAGGCTGCGAGCGTCCAAGATCCCGGATGACCTGGGCGATGGCCACGGCGCCGCTGGTGACCTAGGCTTTCACCGCTAGCGGCCCCATCCGAGGAAGTTGGCAGCTGGAGGATGGGTGGCGGCCGGAGGATTCGTGGCGGCGGCTGGAGGATGGGAAATTTGGAATTAGGTTTTGGAGCTCGTGGCGGGGGGGATGGGATTTGAGGCTCAATAATTACCACAGTACCCGTGATAAGTTTTTCTGGTGGCAGTGTCTCCATCAATAATTACCAGGGTAGTAAGGTCAATTGGGACTACGAAATAATTCGGGGCTGGCGCACAGCGCGGTTGAAAGCCCGCCCAGCCGCTTGGATGCGTGGGATTTTTCTGAAATGAATGTTACCTGCTATATTTAGAACCTTCTAGATAAGTATTTTTTATAACAAGGCTCTATTTGAGATTTGCTACTATATGAAATAATAATTAATAAAATTATAGGTGTTGATAATTTCATAATTAGTGCTTCTAGCTAGTAAGTACTATAAAACAGTGCATGTATGATGCAAATTTGTTCCCCTTGAATCCATCGCATTCCATTGTTATATATATTAGTCATGCTCCGCTAATTATTTTGTGGGAATTAGAAATTGGGCAAAACAAGATCATGTATATTAGTCATACACGTAGTTCATCATGTCACGATCGCTTTATGTTGATAGTGAAACATTGTGTTGTCATTTTATTGTTATTAGTCGTATTCCACCAATTCTTAAGTAAATTGAGCCAAACAAGCGGCATATATGTTGCGCACGCATAATTCATGCATGTCATGATCCTTTTATGTTGGTATAAGCACTCTTGTGGGAATTAGGAAATTGGGCCAAACAAGCACCATGTATATTAGTCATACACAATAGTTCATCATGTCATGATCGCTTTATGTTGATAGTGAAACATTATGTTGTCATTTTTGTTATTAGTCATCTTCCACCAATTCTTAAGCAAATCAAGCCAAACAAGTGGCATCATGAGTGCATTCCTCCGATTTGGTGAGGTGGTGCATCATGAGTGCATTCCTCCATTTTTTTAGTTTAAGGGAATGACTCTATCCTACGTGAGGAGGTGCACATTATTAGAGTGTTTGGTTTAAGGAATGACTCTATCCTATGTGAGGTGGTGCATCATGAACCTAACCCTTTTATGTGTGGTAGTATGTTGTGTTCTTATTTCGATGCTATTAGTAGTTGCACTCATGTCTAAGTATTCAGCCATAATTAAACATGTATAGTTTCTACTTGTGCTCGCTCATGTGCTCCTTTTCTCTCTTGTTTCTTTCTAGAACCCCAAACCCTAGAGTAATGTCGGAGGGGAACAACCGGCTCGAGTAGTGTTTCAGTGTCTGAGCACGTTGGCACGAGACAATGACAACAAAATCCACCCTAGATGTTTTAGTGTTGCATCCATGCATGAGGCATCAGAATAGACCACCGTTGTAGTGTACTTGTGCGGGTTGACCGCGTATAGGTCGCTGACGTTCGTGTTTGTGATGGCGACGTCTCCATGTTTGCGACACCATCTGCCTCCAACCTCTCTACCCCACCATGGACAAGCCGACCGGCCATCGAGCACCTCGTCATAAGTAGATTCACCACTAAAAATCGCCGGAGGAGCTAGGTGCCTATCGTGCACCCTCGAAGTGGGGGCGAGCGCGCACGGAAAACACCAAGCAACCCTTCATAGCAAGCGAACTATCTTGCCTACTTTTCCTAGCGATAAACACAGGATAGAGTACTCGGTATTTTAGAGATGCAGCTGGCTAGTCTGTTGGAGCGAAGTTTCTTCCAATTTTTGAGAAGTCGAGTAGGATGGCTAGAGTAGGATGGCTAGGCTATTGGAGGTGCTCTTAGGATGAATTAGAGTAATATATTTCTAAAAACATTTTAGGCTCAACTAACAATGTCTGCCGCTCCTCAATCCCCATCTCGCGCAGGCCGCCGGTCCACCGCGCCGCCCGCCTGCCCGCCAGCCGAGCGTCGCACCCGCCGCGTCGTGCGTCCGCCGAGGCACAGGTCCACCGCCCGTCTGCCGAGCCACCACGCTTCGCGGCCTCGGGTGCCCGCCCGCAGGGAGCCCCCTGCTCGATGCCGGCAGCCCTGTGCTTCGCCTGCCGCCCGCCCTTCGCCGGTGCGCGGGTGGCCCGCCCGACCGCCTCCGGTAGCCTGCCTGCCATGGTATGCCTGGCCAACGCCGCCACCCTGCCCCAGTGTGGGACGCCTGCTGCCCGACACCGACGACCGGCCACCTGCCTGACGCCGCCGGCCACCTGCTCGCCACAACCCCGTCCAGGTATGCACAAGGACAAACCGACAAGGTGTTGTATGCAGTATGCGGAGGCCATACCTTGATTCCACTGCGAATCCCCTTCTAATTTGCTTGCCGACTGTCTCAATTACTGATCCGACATTGATGATGACTCCAACTGAGCAGCCGACTGTCTTAATGTAGTTTAAGCTATAGTATAAATAGAGCCATGATTTCAGTTCAGATTAAAATTTAGCTCAGCTAAAATTTTGTGCACTGTGAGTCTGTGACTGTGATATGCTTCTGCTATGATATGCTTCAGTGATGACAATCACACACAGGACACGTCGGTCTTGTAACAGTTTAGTTCATAGCGAGGACAGGGTTTCCAGTAACAATGACATTGATGATCCAGTATACATTCTGTTATGCCTGTTTTAAAATCCAATTCAAATGCAGACTTTTTTTTTGTATGCCTGTTTTGTGCCCCTTAGCTCTGTTCATCGAAAAAACCATACAGTGCATATTTAGACACAATGATAAATTCATGGTTATGTAAAAGGTCTGAAATCCTTGCAGGTAGTAGGAAATGTGAATGAAGAGCCCCTGGTCTGAAATCCCAGAATATTTCTGTTCGGCAGGTGCCTGGATTTCGAAGGTTGTCTTTGCAGGTGCCTGGATTTGTTTGCTGACAAATATAAAAAGGTGCCTGGTGTTCAATTCAGCTTGAAAGTGGTCCTAAAGCTTGCCTGAGGGATTGGTGTCGACCTCCGAGGAGTTTTAGTTCTGTTTTGTTTTGGTTAGGCCATGTTGGTCTTTGCTCTTTGTCTGTTTGGCAGTCCTGGTGGACCTTTGGTTTTTTTTGGTCTTCTGTAATCAGCGCTTGAACTGTAATCACGCTTGGTCAGTGAACACTAAAATGGAGAAGAAGAACAACCGGATTGTGCTGCTTGGTGTGTTTGTCAATCTGGAATTGAACAGATTGTTACCAATAGGTGTGTGTTGGTTAGGTATTGTGTGTATGTGGCTGTATTCTACCAGACTTCAAATGAAATGTATGGAATGAATTCAAATGAATCTTTTGTTACCAGCAATCTTGTGTTAATAGAAATACATGCCATTTTGGCCATGTTGACTTGAAATGCAACACATGTATGTGATACTTGCCATTTTGGCCATCTGGACTTGAAATACTTGCCATTTTGGCCATATGGACTTGAAATGCAACACATGTATGTGATACTTGCCATTTTGGCCATCACAAGTTAAGATAAAAAAATAAAGGCCAAGTTCACAGGCCATACCATTACTGTGATTTTTTTTTGCATCCAACAGTGAACCAAAACTTATGTCATCCTACACTACCATGAGAAAATAAAGGCTAGATGAGAAGCCTAAAGTAGCAGATCAGAAAACATGTCAATGTTGAGGCATAATCCTGCCATAGCTGAACATGATCTCAAATACAAATTGAGGCATAATCCTGCCATAGCTGAACATGGTCTCAAATACAAATTGAGCATTACAACAGAATATTAAAATATAAAATTCCAACAGAGCCTTGCAGCTGAACAACTATTCGTCGTCACTATCGACCTCCATAAGTGTGTCGTCTTCTTTGTTAAAATACTCCATAAGTGTGTCGCCTTCTTCATCTTCATCACCAATGACATTCACTTCTTTGCTAGACTCTTTCATCAACCGGGCAATTTCAGCAGCTTCAAAAACAGGGCCTCGCTCATCGTCTCTATTTAAAGGCTTATCATATATAATGTTAGAAACTGGTTGTCGTGGACCCTCCTCATCATATCACTCGTCCTCTTGATATGCAACAGCATTAACCTTAGTCTGACTTACATTGTACATATGCCTATGGTCAAATGTCTGTACAACTTGCCAATTTTCACCCAGCCTTGTATCTGGCAAATAGAAAACCTTCGTAGCATGAGTGGCCAATATAAAACAATCATTCTTGTACCACAGACTTCCAACATTGATGCTTCTAAAAAGGCCATCATCTTTAAGTGCAGTCCTCTTCCCATTCAGTTTGAACCAGTCACGCTTAAACAAAACTACGGACCTCTCCTCTAAGTTATAGTCCAACTGAATTATCTCTTTTATGTTTCCAAAAAAAATCAATTAACTGTCCATTATGTGTAGCTTGTGACATTACTCCACTGTTCTGTGTCTTCTTGTTCTTGTCACGGTTAACAGTGTTAAACCGCACACCATTCACTGTGCATGAGGAGTATTTTTCTAACTCTCAAATCAGGACCACATGCCAAGCAGAAGATATCAACATCCACCTCTTCTGGATTTGTACTATATTTCTTCAAAATCTGCCACATGCATGCAACACACATATATTAGAAAAATAGAAGTTACATTATGCAATATATAACTTGACAATAAACACTAACATGGTTCCTAAACCAGGTCTGAAATCCTTGTCGAAGCATTCTTTCAATGTTAGGCACCCCTTGTGTCTCTAACTCTTCTCTGAACAAACTGCAGAAAAAATATAAATTAGTGTGCAACACAAAGTTAGCATATAGATGTCTGGAAGTAAGTATATAGAACTTGGGCACAGTTGTTCAGCACAAACCACACCATTTGATCAATGCCATTTTCATTATATACATATTCAGGTGCAGAAGTAAAATTAACTCCATGCCCAAAAACATCAACACCATAAGCTTCTTCATTGGAGAAATCTTTATTTCTTGGCTCCCGATTAAATCTTGTTTCAACATCGTCCATGTATTTAGAGCAAAATGTCATACACTCATCAGCAATATATGCCTCAGCAATTGAACCTTCTGGTCGTGACCTATTCCTCACATATCGCTTCAAAGTATATAACTGCCTTTCAATTGGGTACATCCACCCATATTGCACAGGACCCCTGAGCAATGCCTCATCAGGTAAATGTACAGCAAGGTGTATCATCACATCAAAGAAAGCTGGAGGGAAAATTTTCTCAAGCTTCACCAAAATTATAGGGATTTCTTTCTTCATTTTAACCAGCACATCCTTGTTAAGAGTTCTGCTGCACAGTTCCCTAAAAAACCTCCCCAACTCAGCTATTGCTTCATAAATATCCCTGTCCAGAAATCCTCTCATGGCAGCTGGCAAATTTTTGCAAAATAATGTGACAATCATGTGTTTTTAGCCCTTGTGCCGCTGTTCCCTCAGCATTTAAACATCTTGAGATGTTGGAAGCAAATCCATCTGGAAACTTGACCTCTTGTAAAAAAGCACAAAAGGCCTTCTTCTGTTTAGTGGACAAGGTATATCTAGCATGAGGCATCTCTCCATCCTCTCTAAATTGCAACTCTTTTCTAATACCCAAATCTTTCAAATCAAGCATAGCTTTAGGTGTGTCTTTTGTCTTGCCCTTTATATTGAGAATTGTCCCAATTAGGTTCTCACATATGTTTTTTTCAATGGGCATCACATCAAGATCATGTCTCACCTTTAGCTTTTTCCAATATGGTAGCTTCCAAAAACTAACCATCCGGGTCCAAATTTCCACATGACCCCCTTCAGAGTTGGAACGCTTCCTTTTTCCCAGTTCCTTGTTGCTTCCCAGGTCTGATATCTTTAACTCCAATTCAGCTAGCAGCTCTTCCGTACAGAATTTACCCGGTGGATCATTGCTTTCATGAAGTCCGATAAACTCATTGTTTCTCCTCAAACGATGTTCCTTTGGAAGGAAACGAAAGTGTCCAAAATAACCAATTTTGCTCCTTAGGCCATATGAAAGAGGATGCTTGTCACAATGGAGACATGCAAAATAGCCCTTTGTGGTACGCCATGAGAGAGTGCTCAAAGCTGGGTAATCATGGATGCACCACAAAACTACAGCACAAAGTTTAAATGATTTGCCAGTAATAGCATCATGAGTATCTACTCCTGTCCAAAGCTCAAGTAAATCCTCTACAAGAGGCTCTAAACATACATCAAAGTCCTTCCCTGGTGATTTTGAACCTGGAATAAGCAAAGCCATCATGAAGTTTGACTCCTCCATGCATTCCCACGGTGCTAGGTTGTATGGCACAACAAGCACAGGCCACATGCTATATTTTGTGTTCTTTTCTAGAAAAGGATTGCACCCATCAGTAGCTAAGCCAAGTCTAAGGTTTCTTGCATCCTTTGCAAAATCTGGTTATTCACGGTCGAAATCTTGCCATGCCTCACCATCAGCTGGGTGGCTCATATTCTTCTCGATGGGCTGCCGCTTTAACTTGTGCCATTGTGCCGCTTCTGATGCTTCTTTGGTCGAAAACATCCTCTTTAGCCTAGGTGCCAATGGAAAATGCCGCAACACCTTTTGTGGAATCTTCTTTCTTTCCGCATCTTTCCATCTCGAAAGACCACAAACCGGGCAATTGTCATCCTTGGCATATTTCTTTCTGAACAACACACAATTATTGTAGCACACATGTATTGATTCATATCCAAGACCTAGTTCCTTTAGAATACTCTTTGCTTCATCATATGATTTTGGGAGTGTATTGAATTCTGGGAAAGCTTCAGCCAATAGCTTCATGTGTGCAGAAAAAGCAGAATTGCTGATCCTATATAGTGACTTCATATGCAAAAGCCTTGCCACAAATGAGAATCTTGAAAATTTGGTATAGCCAGGATAGAGTTGACGCTTTGCCTCTCTCATGACAATTTTCAAAAATGACTCTTTATCACAAGGTTCTTCAGTACCAACTTGATTTTCTACATCCGATCTTGTCTGTGCTGCTATATTCTGTAGGTCTCCTAAAATTCCTTCCAAACGATCACCATAGTTGTCATCCTCTGTCACACCTACCCCATGAGTGGAACCATCATCATCTTCATGCATATCAATAGGATGCTCAATAACATTGACATCTAAGCTCTCTCCGTGATGAATCCACCAAGTATAAGTAGTTTCCATGCCATACATCAGTATATGCTTCCTCACAACATCATGTTTTAAGTACTTCTGATTAAGGCATCTGCTACAGGGACAGAATTTCAACACTCTCGTTGAATTTCTCCTGAATGAAACTCATAAATTCTTTCACACCATCCTGGTGTTCAGGGGAAAATAGTGTGCTATGCACCCAACTTCTATCCATCTAATAAGACATTGCACATAAACCACAATGAGCAAACTGCACCTATTCAAATGCTACATCCAACAAAATCAACAAAAAAAGAAGACATATACTTAATCTGTCAGTAGGTGTTCAGGTGAGGCAGTTGGGGATCTCCTCGCAGAGGAGGCAGGTGCTCAGCAATTGACGATTTCAGTCATGCTCGAGGCTGTAGGAGTCCACTCAATAGTTGGATTTGTCATCATGGGAACAAATGCCACAGTCGGCATCTCTCGGTGGTGCTGCAACGGAGGGCGGCGGTACTGCAGAGCTACAGGATGGGGTTGGAGGGCGGCGGTGATGTGTGACGTCACTAGTGTGCAGCAGCGGTGATGCGTGAGGACGCGGCAAGGGAGGAGGCGGCGTTTCTGGACGGTGCGGGAGGGGTAGGCAGCGGCAACGCGGCAGCTGACTAATCCCGTCGGCGGCGGTGTCTGAGTTTGTGTGTGCCTGGGTAGAACTGAGTCCGTGAACTAAGTTCAGGATAACTTACGCCGACAATCAGCAATCAAAAGGAAAATGGAATCCTGCTTTATCAAATCCTAATAACTACCGCGGTGGTAAGGCAGTCTGTTGTCTAGTCGCAGGTCGTGGGTTCAACACCTGCGAACGCACCTTGTTTTTTATTTTTCAATTAAATTTACAAATGAAATGCTGGGCCAACTCCAGTGCTGGGCCAGCCGAATGAATGAGCCACGCCCACTGTGATGGCTCCGTGTGATGCTGGGCCAGTAATAAATATATAAAAATAGCACATTTGGTCATAGAATAAGTATGTCAAATGGTAAAACATTTTGCTACTTTCCTGCACGTGTTGCGTTCAAATCTCATGTGCTGCAGATTTTTTTTGTTCACAACCGCACCATATATATGGAGAATATTTTTAGTTTTGCCATATGCATCATATACACGTAACTAAGTAACAAAATTATTTTGTTCAAAAAATTTAACAAATTGTCTTTTGGATTTTTTTTGAACTTAAAGAATTGTCCATTGAGTTTGATATTTTTTGCAATCACATTTTCTTTTTTTGTTTGCACTAAATATTGATAGCGGGCCTACTGTTTTGGACTAACTAGAGTATGACGAATTTAAAATTATAAACTATGACAATCCTGGTAAAACCGTCACAAGTTAGTGGGCTGGGAATATCGAGTGGGCTCATCCATGACGAAAAAAAGAATATCGTTACAGATTGCATCTGTCAGTGACGATTTGTAAATCCGTCACCAAAAATTCGTCACAGATTAACAAGTTTCTTGTAGTGTTCCTTAGGTCAAATTATACCTTAATAATCAACAAATTAAAGCTCACAATTCCACATTTATGGCTGCCAAACTACAACAATTCCTTCCACAAATTGTCTACTAAACTAAGAAGCTCTCAAGTGTCAAGTCACGTCACTACTGTTTTTTTTAAAATAAAAGTTTATTTAACTGATGATGCAGCATTTTGTGGACCATTACGGTATTGCTGGCGTCTCAAGAAAACAGAAACAAGGTTTTGTTTCTGTTTAGAGCCTTAAACCTTGTACTGGTGCTGGCATCCTCAGCTTACCTCTTAATGCTGTCAATAGAAGCAAGAACAGAGGTCTTTAGTCTATTGGTGCTAAGCACCTTTCGTTTCCTTTCCTTGATATATTGGACACGCCATGTCGTCTACCTCCATGAACTCCCTGTCCGCGGTGAGCCTGCCGAGCACTTCCGGAGACATGCACACCTCCACCCCCATGCTCCCACAACCATCACGCCCCAGGTACACGGTCACCAACCCATCCATCTTGTTCCCGGCGCCACTCCGAGCGGGGAAAAAATTGGGTGGGCGACGGGTCTATTCCATCTCCCGTGCGCCCCCCTAGCTGATATATGCCGCGTGTCACCGGTTCTAATCTAAGGGCTGGTGCGCCTCCGGCTCCTCGCGTACACACATGCGGCTCCACCACGGCTCCTCGGCTCAGACATGAGTGCAGCTTCTCCTCGAATACGCGCTACCAGACGCTCAGAGGCAGAGGCGGTAGCCCATGACAGAGGCCACGGTGGGCTCGCGGCCGCGCCACTCAGCAGGTCATATTGTCGGAGGAGGCCAAGACCTGGCCTGCCGCCGTGGAGACTGCATGCATCTCGTCGAAGGAGGAGGCGAAGGCGGCGGCGACAACAGTGGTTCCGCTGCCGTGCAGCACAACAGCAGGTCGTCGAATGCTGCTACGAGCAGGCGCGCCGACATGGCCTTGGCTGTGAAGAACGCCCCCACGAACGGCACTGCCGCCTTATCCGCGCAAACATGAAGCTTCCATAAGAGAAGATGATCAATGCCGTCAGGTCAACAGATGCAATATTTTCTTGGCCAACGTCTGCCATGGAGGCTGCTTCATACATGGACGGAAGCGGCGGCAACGGCATGCAACAGCCCGCACTGATTAGGGCTCGATGCAATCAAGCTCTATTAGCGACTTAGCGTGTATCTCGTACGTGAGAAGACAGACTCCAAGGAGCCGAGCCAGGCTTGACTCTGGAGCCGAGCCGTCTCTGTGATTTGTCTCCAGTTCAGGGTCCTGTACAGGTGCCGTTGGATGGAGCCTCTGTCCACGCGTCGTACATCAGCCTGGGGGCGGACGCGGGATCGAATAGACCCATTGTCCACCCAATTTTTTTCCAGCCCGAGCGGCGACCTGCTGATGACCCGACTAATGACCTGAATATATAGTAATCTAACTATCGTAAATATATATTCACTTTATCGTAAATTAAGTATATAAAATTATCGTAAATAAAGGTGGCTACAGAATAACTTATTTTGTAGCGCATATATATATAGGAAGAGTATATTCGGTAGCTAGCTATAGAATAAGTTATTCTGTAGCCACCTCTATTTACGATAATTTTTATACTTAATTTACGATAAAGTGAATACATATTTACAATAGTTGTGTTACTATAACACATGTGGATATTTACCGTAACATTATAGTAAACCACTTAGAAGGAGTTACTATAATCACGTAAATTAGCATAGTAATTATCGTAACTCAAAGTGGCTACAGAATAAGTTATTCTATAGCCAGCTGTAGAGTATATATATATATATATATATATATATATATATATATATATATATATATATATATATATATATATATATATATATATATAATGTCCGATCCGGCGTCGTTGTTTCACTGTCTAGAACGACCCTTGAATACAAGTGCAAGTCGTGACCGGTGAAGGAGGTTGCTTGTCCGACTAGAAAATGCTATCTTGATAAATAGACACATCTGTAGGTCCACTTGCTATTATTCTCTATTAACTACTAGAAGATGCGTGCATGGAGACAAGGAAAGAAGACCTTTCGCTTTCGGGATTCTTTGACTTTAACATATAGAGCATCTTCACCCAATGTCTTATCCGATTGTTTATATATACTATCTTATCTCATCTCATGTAAGTATACATTTCAAGAGACGTACTCTCTCCGTATCGGATTTAGAAGTCGTTTAGGACAGCGACACGGTCTTTAAAACACAATTTTAACCTTTTGTTTTTATAAAAAATATTTATGAAAAAGTGATATATATATACTTTTATGAAAGTATTTTTCAAGATAAATCTATTCATATATTTTTTACATTTACAAACTTAACAACTTAAAAGTTATTGATGGACCCAAACCTTCTCCAAAACGACTTCTAAATCCGATACGGAGGGAATACTATCTCATCTCTGGCCACATGCATAAGCACAGGACGCTCATCTCTATATAAGCTCATGATCCATGGCGGCCACTTTTTCATCTAATGAGCTAATCATCTTTGTCCGCCAAAATGTTTCCCATTATCCTAGCCATCGTTGCCGTCTCTGCCGCCACCATGGCTTCTGCCTCTTCCCGCCGTCACCCGCTCGACCCACTCTCTGCCTCGGAGCTCACTGCCGTCCGTGCTGCGGTGCTAGCCTCACCGGCAGTGCCAGCCGGCCCACTACACTTCCACTACGTCGGCCTCGACGAGCCTGATAAGCCAGACGTCCTCTCCTACTATGCCTCCGGTGCCGCTACCACCTCCTCCCCCACTCTCCGTCGCCGTGCATTCGTCATCGCTCGAGCTGGTGGCCAGTCCCACGAGTTCATCGTCGATGTCACCGACACCTCCGCACCCTCCGTCGTTTCGCATGCGATCCACCACGGCCCCGGCTTCCCGATGCTCACCTCCCAGGACCAGGCCGCGGCAAGCGCGCTGCTGCCTCAATACCTTCCCTTCATGGAATCCTTACGGCGGCGTGGGCTGAACACCAGCGACGTCGGCTGCGGGCTCTTCTCCATGGGATGGTTCGGCAACAGCGAGCCGGCGTACGGCGGAGGAAGGCTGGCCAAGTTGCAGTGCTTTGTGCGTCATGTGGATGATGATGCCACGACAACGGCCAACGTCTTTGCCCGTCCGCTGGATGGCGTGACGCTGGTGGTGGACCTCGACCGGGTGGCCATTGTCGGGTACCAGGACAGGGTGGTGGAGCCGGTGCCCAAGGCGGAGGGGACAGACTACCGGGCAGACAAGCTCGGGCCGCCGTTCACCGGGCCAGCCACGGTGCCTGGCGTGGTGGTGCAGCCAGAGGGGAGCGGCATCTGCCTAGATGGTCATCTTGTCAGGTATATACGTAAGCGCCATGACAACTTTGTGGGCACCATGATATCTCCTATTCTTGATTATTTGTTCCGACATGATTAGAAGGACCTCAACAAAGTTGATACCCAAGGCAACTTGTACCAATAAATAAATAAACCGGTGGGTGGTCAATTTCATGTCAATATCCGACTTGTACCAATGGAGCCCCTTTTGTTTATTTCAGTTCCGAATGCAATTAATAAATCAGATAATTTGGAAAGTAAGAAATTCTTCTTGCATGCTATTTTTTTTTGCATATATGAGCACTGTGAAAATGATAATATCTAACTAGTGGGGTCATCGAAATGTATCAGATATTAGCCATGAACGGAGGCTTAACACCCCCGCAAGCAAAAAACAGAATGACGGATTAACATGACAAAGTTTCAGTAACTAAGTTTTTACCATGCTGAACATTTTGTAAATTTTCGTAATATGCTTGATCTATAATGGGGCAACGACAGCGTCGCACATTGTATTGTAGGAAAAATGCAATATGGAAAATGACATGCAAGACGAATAAAGAGTGAGAGTGACAGTTGACATTTTGTAACTATCTATGCCTCATTTAATCAACTCCCGCTCACACAAATTTAGAAACTTCATAGCAACTTCATTATTTGGTGGTGATAAACAAGGACCACCACAGTACAGATTTTGACATGCAAAGCCACTCGCAGATGGGCCAACTGGGAGTTGCACGTCGGCTTCGACATGCGCGCCGGCACGGTCATCTCGCTCGCCTCGGTGTTGGACACCGACGCTGGCCATCGCCGACGGGTGCTCTACCGCAGCTTCGTGTCGGAGGTCTTCGTGCCCTACATGGACCCGGAAGAGGAGTGGTACTTCCACACATTCATGGATGCCGGTGGGTATGGCCTGGGTGTCTCGGCGTCATCGCTCCAGCGCGGCGCCGACTGCCCGACGGGCAATGCTGTCTACTTCGACGGATATTACAGCGACCCGGATGGAAGGCCTGTAAAGGCCAAGGACGTGATCTGCATCTTCGAGCGCTACGCTGGCGACATAGCGTGGCGCCACACTGGGACCACGGCACGGGAGGTCCGGCCGGACGTGACATTAGTGGTCAGGATGGTGGCGACTGTTGGGAACTACGACTACATACTAGACTGGGAGTTCAAAACTAGCGGAACCATCAAGTGTGTGGTATCCCTCACCGGCATCCTGGAGATGAAGGCAACGTCATACACGAGCGTCGAGCAGATCAAGGAGGATGCGCACGGCACACTGGTGGCAGAGAACACCGTCGGGACATCGACGTCGACGGCACCAGGAACTCCTTCGTCAAGAACACCATCACCCCAGTGCGCAACACCAGGAACCCAGCCACGGGCGGTGCGGACACACCGAGGAGGAGCTACTGGACCGTGCACCGCGAGGTGGTGGAGACCGAGGCTGACGGCCAGGCAAACATCAATGGCGCGCCGCCAGCAGAGCTCCTGTTCATCAACTCGGGCAAGAAAACCAAGGTCGGCAATGAGGTCGGGTACCGTCTCGTTCCAGTAGGTGCGACGGCGGCCTCACTCCTTGCCGACGATGACTACCCGCAACGCCGTGCCAGTTACACTAAGAAGCAGGTGTGGGTGACGCCCTACGACAAGTCAGAGAAATGGGTGCCCGGGCTGTACGCAGAGCAGAGCACCGGAGACGACAGCTTGACCGCCTGGAGCAAGAGGAACAGGAGCATAGTGGATGAGGACATCGTGCTGTGGTACACGGTGGGCCTGCACCACGTCCCATACCAAGAGGACTTCCCCGTGATGCCGGTGGTGAGCGGTGCGTTCGAGCTGCGGCCCTCGAATTTCTTTGACAGGAACTCCCTCATCAGAACCAGGCCCCCTCCCAGGAATGGTTACTCCCGTAACTGCTCATGCAATGTTGGATCTGGGTAATATGTTCCATGCTGTCGTCCACATCACATCATATTTTTAGAAATTGTAAAAGAATATCCTGCCTCTGCGTGTCAGTACACAGTGTTTACATTATTACATTGTTTCGGCGACATTGTTGATGACTCAGCAGAACAAGATGTAAATGTAAGCGTTCTCACCTCCCTTAGGAGGCCATGTGAGTTTATTTATAAAGTCAAGGACGTGGCATTACATGGAAAGACACATTTTAAGATTGATTGAATTTTTCTATCTATTATACAACACAATGATCGATACTAAATGATATTTACTATCTATATCTAAACTTAAACCAATCAACCTCAGAATGTGTCATGCAAATGATACTTTCTTGCATGCCCCCTCAATCACAACTTCCCTAAGTTGAGATTGCTTCTAAATTGTTCTCATAATCACACTAATATATAGGGGTTTAGTGAAATCATCGACAATTTGATCTGCAAAGGATATAAGTTTAACCTCCAGCAATTTTCTTGCTACTCTCTCGAACAAAGTAATTAATCAATGTCAATGTGTTATGTTCTTGCATGAATAACTGAATTAGATAATAGATGAAGTGGCACCAACATTATCACACCAAAGATCATGTGGGCTCTGAATCCCAAGCTCACTCGGTACAGCCCATGGCTTTGTACTCAGCTTCAGTAAAGCGCATAGGAGGCCACGTGAGTTTATTTATAGATTCAAGAATAGCCCTTGACGTGGCATTACATGGCAAGACAATCTAAGATTGATTTATTTTATCTATCTACTATACAACACAATGATTGATACGAAACAGTATTTACTATCTATGTCTAAACATTATATCAACCAATCTCAGACTGTGTCATGCAAATGATACTTTCTGTTTACACAATAAATGCTTCTCCTATGTTAGTTTTATTTTTTTTCTTAAAAAGTTCTTCTCCTATGTCTCTGTGAACTCCCAAACCTACTGCCACCACGGTGTAAGAACTCGATAGTCCTAGACCAATCCCTATCACATCGGATGTTTGGACACTAATTAAGAGTATTAGACATAGAGTAACTACAAAACTAATTTCACAGATGGAGGCTAATTTACAAGACAAATTTATTAAGCCTAATTAGTCCGTGATACGACAATATGGTGCTACAGTAAACATGTGCTAATCATGGTTAATTAGGCTTAATAGATTCGTCTCGCTAATTAGTCTACTCCTGTGCAATTAGTTTTATAGTTAGCTCATGGTTAGTCCCTCTAGCTAGAATCCAAACGTTCAATGTGACACGAAATAAAGTTTAGTCTCTGGATCCAAACACCCTGTTATTCTAGGGTCAACTTGATTTACACTAGATTTCAGTATCTGCTCGCACGCACTCACCAGGATTCCCAGGTTGGGGACAACAACGGATCTGCTTCAGGCTTGGATGCGCAGGTCTCTAAGGATGGAGGGCTTGGTGCCGTGGGTCTCCAAGGACAATGGAGGGCCTCGGTGTTGGTCATGGATGCAAGCATGGTGGTGGGCCTTGGCGGCAAGCATGGTGGTAGGGCTCGGCGGTGGGCATGGTGGCGGGCCTCAGTGGCAGGCAGTCCCGATGATGGTGCCAATGATGGCTGCTATTTTTTTTGCTTCTGAATCCACTTTTAGAGGCGAGCATTGTAATGCCCCGCCTGTGGAGTTGTGATTTCTAGAGGCGGGCGACGTTATGGATCCGCCATTGTTGCTTTGATTATCAGAGACAGGCTTTTCCTGCCGCCTCTGCAAACCACTAATTAACAATGATGATCAGTAGAGGCCAGCTTGTCCACCTCTGTACATGTGTTTTGGCTGCCTCAGAAAAGTGAAAAATGCAGCAGTGAAATAAACACTACCGACACAGCCCATTTGCTGAGTGCACTCGGCAAAATGTTTGCCGAGTGCCACCCTCGGCATAGGTCATTCGGCCTAGTTTTAGATGGTAAATAGCTGTTTGCCGAGTGCTTCTTCTCAGACACTCGGCAAAGCCTTTGCCGAGTGCTAAAAAACACTCGGCATGTCGTAGCATTTTTTTTGTGCAAAATTCACGCGCTACGCTGCCGGCTGGATTTGAACTCGCGACCTCCCCTTGCGCGTACCGTCCTCTACCACTGCACTAGAGTGTCACTTGTGTCTAGATTCCGTTTTGGTTCTCCACATATTATACTAAACCGAGTATAAATTGCTTGTTTGAGGCCCTAAACGAATTCAAATCAAAACATTGTCGACTACAAAGTTTCATAACTTTTCGAGATCTACATATTTTATTTTGGTAGTTACTCAATCCGATGTCCAAATTTGAATTTCAAATTTGAGAAATTCAAACATAGTTTTCGTTGACAAGATGATTTCAAATCAAAAAGTTGTCAACTATAAAGTTTTATAACTTTTCGAGATCTATAACTTTCATTTTGGCTGTTTCCCCATCCGAAGTACTTTAAAAAAATCAAATTTTAAATTTTTGCAAATTCAAACTTAGTTTTCGTTGACAAGATGATTTCAAATAAAAAAGTTGTCAACTACAAAGTTTCATAACTTATTGTGATCTACAACTCTCATTTTGGATGTTTCTCCATCCGAGGTCGTTTGAAAATTTTAAATTTCAAATTTGAGAAATTCAAACGTACTTTTCGTTGGCAAAATTAATTCAAATAAAAAAGTATTCAACTACAAAGTTATATAACTTCTCAAGATCTACAACTTTTATTGTGGTAATAACATTGTTTACAAATCTTATATGTCTCTTTTAGTTTCATGAAACTATACGAGAGAGATGTAGATTTTGTGAATAACGTTACTATCGCTTTGTCGAATGAATAAATGACCAAAATAAAAGTTGTAGATCTTGAGAAGTTACACAACTTTGTAGTTGAAAACTTTTTCATTTGAATTAATTTACTGCTTGAAAATCTTGTTTGAAGGGCAGGAGAGGAAAAAATTTATTTCTTTGCCGAGTGCCAAAAAACACTCAGTAAACAAGCAAGTTTGCCGAGTGCGAAACCAAAAACACTCGGCAAAGACCTTTTTCGCTGAGTGCCAAAGAAACACTCAGCAAACAAGCAAGTTTGCCGAGTGTTTTATTTTGTCGAGTGTTTTACGCGCAGCACTCGCCAAAGAGCTTGTTTGCCGAGTGGCCGAAGGATTGCACTCCGCAAAGAGCCGGTTTCCGGTAGTGAAAGCTAATGAAAGAAAATAAGAGAAATTACACAAAGGCTTCTAGGAGTGAAACAATAGGTTGAAAGTAAAATTTTGTATCCCAAAGAATAACTCGGGCAAACTCTGACTCAAAAATTTGCTTGCTGGCCATATGCTCCAACAAAGAAGAGTGAGAATCTCAAAAAAAGAAAGGCGACTTGCAGCAAGGCTTAGAAAGCTTCAAGAACTAAGTTTGGATGGTTTGTAAGACCTGATACTTGAAGTTAAAGCAGTCCCCAACAAGCCTGCGTGCAAAAGGACAATATAATGCACGAACAGATGCATCAAATACAAATAAAACAATCAACATTGTGACTCCATATTACTACGCTTCAACATGTTCCTTGTACTAATAAGTCTATCTTCGAGAAGCAACCAAAAGAAAACTGTGTTTATGTAAATCAGAGTCTTTTATGATTTTCCTTAGTGGAAAAGATATATATGTGAGCCCCAAATGTAAATAAACCAGCCATTCTGCGTTTCAACTTCGAATATGAAGGTGTCTATTGAACAATTTGTGTTAGTTTAATAATTTGTTGACCAATCTTGATTTTTTAGTTGCTTGCCAAGGAAAATATAGTAGATAAGTATGAGTTTAGAAGATTCGGGTGTGTCCAGGCATCGAGCTGCAGGTTGGCCTAGCTACTGATCATCATCCAAGTCTTAGTGTATGTAGTGGTCTGTCTGCACCACGTGTAAAGAGGTCATTTTATTATTAATGGCTCGATCGTGGTAATGATCAATGCAACACAGGGAAAGGATACACTGATGAACCATAATAAAACAGATGAACAGGAACTAATTAATAGAGAGATAAGTTCTGGAGCCACCAAATGTTTTTAGGAGCCTCGATCTGTCATAATGGCATTGTGCATAGTATACACTGAAGGTAGAATATATACAGATGCAGCTGCCCACAACCATATATATCACTGCTTATTAACTGGCATGAGTCCTTTCAACTTCTTCATAGTGGGTTCTGATTTGTGAAGGCCAAGTATAGCCCTCCTTCACATGCTAGAGCAGTTCTTTAGATGGTAGTAATATGACATTGGGATACATCGGAAAGGCCAGATGAGCCAAAGCGAGGTGTTAGTCTGCGATGATGGATTTTCCACTTTGGACATTTTAGGTAACTGGCAGTGCAATCCCAATGCACACAACACAGAACAAATGATGGGGTAGCTGTGAAAGGTGGACCAACCTTAGAGCAGGATGGGGCACCTGCCAGAGCTAGCCATCGTCGCAAAGAGACCCCCCCGCCACCCCCGTCCAATGGTGTGCCGCACACCACCTCTACTGTAGTTTTCCCATGGCAGGTTGCTACTTCAACTAGACTAGGGCAAGTAGAACAAGGGGCCATGCTGTGTATGGGCATGGGTTGTTAACATAATAGGATCACCTAGGTGTAGATCAGAGGGTATCATCTTAGGAAAACAAGTAGATCGACCTAAAACATAAACCAGAGAGAGAGAGGGGGATAGAAGTGGCTGACCATTGGTGGGCTTGGAGGAGCTGCTAGCCATGGCGACGGTGTCCGGTGGCGGCGATGTCCCAACGGTGGAGTCCAGTGATTGCGAGCCAGTGTCGAGGACAGTGGTGGCGCAGATCCAGCGGCAGTGGAGCTTCCCGTCGTTGTCAGCGCCCCATCTCGATCAGACTAGGGTTAGGAATGTAGGTGGGGTTGCTGGCGGCTGCGATGAACCTCGTACCGAGTGCCCTAGACCCTACCTCCTTTTATATGGCGTTGTGCGACAGGGGTCCACCAACCATGGTTCGGTTGGGCGCCCCCTATCAGGGCACAGATCAAGGCCCCGACTCGTTCGTTGGACCGAGTCGATAGGAGATCAACCTGACATTCTCTCCCTTGATCTCACTTTTCAACTTAAACTTAAAATACTTTATCTTTTCCCATCCCATCGCAGATTAGTGCAAAGAGCGTGCCTCGTCACAACAGTTAGTACCATTAGATTAACAGCTACAATACACGTCTCTGTTTTGAAACAAATTCTCAACTAGGCCCTTATTGTCTAGGAATCATAGGCTTTCCCGTAAACCCATGCCGGCTAAGGTTTCTCTGAACACATTGGGCGGTAAGTCTTTTGTAAGAGGATCCGCAAGCATCTTCTTTGTGCTTACATGCTCTAGACTAATAGCATGATCCTGGACTTTGTCTTTCACAACATAGAACTTTATGTCAATGTGTTTGGCAGCATTACTTGACCTATTGTTGTGAGCAAAAGTTACTACTGGTTCATTGTCATATTATAACTTGAGTGGTCTATGGATGTCGTCAACCACTTTCAACCCGGGCATAAATTTCTTTAGCGAGTTCACCTACCGTGTGGCCTCATAACAAGCTACAAACTCGGCATACATCGTGGACGATGCATTGACAGTTTGCTTGGAGCTTTTCTACGATATAGTTCCTCCTGCAAGAGTAAATACATACCCTGATGTGGATTTTCTATCATCTACATCTCCTACAAAATCTGAATCCAAATACCTCTCTAAATGTAGGCAATCGGATCTTTAGCATGAGGCCTTTTGTGCCTTGCACATAACACAAAGCTTTCTTCACCATTCTCTAGTGTTCTATTCCTGGATTACTCTGATATCTTCCATGTATCCCGGTAACAAAAGCTAAGTCGAGTGTGTGCATACTTGAGCATACTGCAAGCTTTCGACAGCTGAAGTAAATGGAACCGCTTTCATTCGATTGATCTCATATTGGTTCCTGGGGCATTGGAATTTCCCAAAACTATCGCCCTTGACTATAGGAGCAGGTGATGGCTTACACACATGCATACTATACTTCTTTAGAACCTTTTCTAAGTATGCCTTTTGTGATAATCCTAAAATCCCCTTTTTCTATCTTGGTGAATTTCTATTCCTAAAACGAACGAAGCTTCACCGAGATCTTTCATGTCAAAATTTGAAGACAAGAACTTCTTCATCTACAATAGTAGATTAACATCACTACTAGCGAGTAAGATATCATCCACATATAGGATTAGGAAAATAAATTTCCCATACTTGAACTTTGTATAAATGCAATTGTCCTCCACATTCTCTTTAAACTCAAACTTCCTTATTGTTCCATCAAACTTTAAATACCACTGTCTAGAGGCTTGTTTTAATCGGTAAATAGATTTCTTCAGGTGGCATCCCATATGTTCTTTTCCTTTCATGACAAAACCTTTTGGTTGTGCCATGTAGACATTTTCATCCAAATCTCTATTAAGGAATGCCGTCTTTACATCCATCTGATGTAATTCTAAATCGTAGTGTGCCATTAACGCCATTATAATTCTAAAAGAATTTTTGCATGAGACTGGAGAAAATGTCTCATTGTAATCTATTCCTTTTCTTTGTGTAAAGCCTTTCACCACAAGTCACGCTTTAAATCTTTTCGTATTCCCTTTGGAGTCATATTTAGTTTTGTAGACCCATTTACAGCCTACTATCTTGGCTCCTTTCGGAATTCTTTCTATGTCCCAAACACCGTTGGTGCTCATTGATATCATTTCATCTTGCATGGCTTCAAGCCACTTTGACGAGTGAGCGCTTCTCATGGCTTCTTCAAATGAGGTGGGATCACCCTCCATTTGAAATTCATCACATTCATAGGCTTCATAGTCATCAGGAATGGCTAGTTTTCTGGCTCTTTGAGACCTTCTAGAGTGCCTCATTAGTTGGCGCTTGTTCCATATGAGGCTATTGTTGCTCTTCCTCATGTGCCACAAAAGGTTCTATAGGATCCTGAAGGACAGGTTCCTCAAGATCATTTACTGTTGCCATGGGAGAACTAACAATAGGTCCTGTCACTACAGTGTCCTGTACTATTGTTGCAGCAGCAATAGGTAGCGAGAAAAATAGGTCCTATCACTCCGAAGTGTTGTTGGACATCAGTCAAGATTGAACACAACCTTACACTTAGCTAGAAGGATAAGTCGTTTCGACCGCGAAGCCTAGTAGCTCTATTCGGGCCAGGAATCTGGTATGTATGTCGCACATGCTGGAGGAAGGAAGGATGTGCGGGGATACGGTTCAACCATGGGCAGGCAAGGCCTGATGTATCCTGGCAACCGGTTGGTCTCTAAGTATGCGGCTCAGCTCAGACCCACGAGAGAACTCAAATAGTACTAATGGTGACCAATGGTTGCCCTTGCAAAGCATGCCGGGTTTGTGTGGGGGAAATTTCACTAGCTGGTTAGAAATCGATTCGAATTGCCATCTCTCCTGGATAGTGAGAAACTTGACTATTCTTCCTTCATCATAGTAATGTGATTATGGAATATGTTGATAGTTATAATGATGGAAAGGCCAAATATGATATGGTTATTATTGATTGCTTAGCCTTAATCAAGTGATTGCTCTAGTACAGGTGCTAATCTAGAGATGCCTAAATGAATAGGTTTTAACTTGGTGCTAAAGCTATTTTATGCAAGTTATGCACTTAAGCTTTTATGCAAAATGTTGTCAAGCTAGCTCTACCAATAAAGCCTTGCATGTTCCTTGAGAGTCATCTTGTTTTGTTTCATGACGGGTAAGTCTAGCTGAGTACATCCTCATGAGTAGGACTTGCTTGAATGCCTTCACAGTTGCTTGCGTTGCTGTGCTTGTAGTACCTAGTAGAATGTCCCGTCTGGTATGAGCAGATTGTTTGCTGCTGCCTTCGCCTGCTCATCGGCCTCTGAATTCTCTGCCCTGGGTATGTATTTCAAGGTGAACCACAGGAACATCCGCTCTAGTGCCCTTATTGTCACCAAGTATTTAACCAATTCTGGCTCTCGTGCCATGTACTCTATTTTTGCTAATATTGTTTTTGCGCTAAGTGCCTTTGCTTTGTTGTGACACCCTAAATTTTTGTATTATTTAAAAATAGATAAATTTGATTTAAATATGAATTTGTTGTGCATTCAAATTTAGGGAATAATAAATTTTTGGAAAATTAAAATCAATCGTAAGGTTAGAAAATGTTCATGCATGCATGCTGTTGCACAAGTATTTTTGTGATGAGTGGTTTTGATAAATTTTTGAAAGGATTTGAAAATCATTTGGAAATGTGATTTGAAAATTAAATTTGAAAAAAAGAAAATAAATTCTTCCCGCCTTCATTTTTTTCCTCGGATTCGGCCTGTTGGCCCGATTCCCGGCCGGCCCATCACTTTCTCCCCGCGCCTTCTCTCTTGGGCCGCTTCCATTCAGGAATCTTCATTGGTTGCAACAATCCAGCAGGTCTCTGATGCTCTGCTTTCACCCTCTGACAAGTATCACACAATGCCACATACTCAGCCACATCTCGTTTTAATCCAACCCACCAATATTTCTGTTTAAGATCCAAATACATCTTAGTACTACCAGGATGAATAGAATAAGCTGACTCATGAGCTTCGCGAAGAATTGCCTGTCTAACAGCTTGATCCTCAGGTACACACAGCCTCTTTTCAAACCACAAAATCCCATTATCATCCATTCGAAACCCTGGTGACTTACCAATCACTATATCTTCCGCTATCTTCTTTAGTTTCTCATCCTTCAACTGACCCTTATAGATTTCTTGCTCTAAAGTAGGCTCTATCACTAATTCCATTGTATTAGTAACAATTCCCAAATTCAAATATTCAAATTCAGCACATAACTCCCTAGTCATAGACAATGTTCGTATCTCATTGGCATAACTTTTCCTACTAAGAGCATCAGCTACTACATTAGCCTTACCAGGATGATAGTGTATCTCAATATCATAATCCTTAATCAACTCTAACCATCTGCGTTGCCTCAAATTCAGATCTGACTGAGTGAAAATATACTTCAAACTCTTATGATCAGTGTATATATCACTCTTATGTCCAATCAAATAATGTCTCCAAATCTTTAAAGCATGAACTACATCTGCTAACTCCAAATCATGCGTAGGATAATTCAACTCATGCTTTCTCAACTACCTAGATGCATAAGCCACAACTCTGCCTTCTTGCATAAGAACACATCCCAAACCTTGACGAGAGGCATCACAATAAATAGAAAACTTCTTACTCAAATCTGGCAAAACCAGTATAGGCGCTGTAGTCAACCTCTTCTTCAATTCTTCAAAACTAGCTTGACATTTATCAGACCACACAAATTTAGCATTCTTCTCTAACAGAGATGTCATAGGTTTAGCAAGTTTAGAAAACCCTTCAATGAACCGTCTGTAATATCCAGCCAATCCCAAGAAACTGCGAATCTCGCTAGCATCAGTTGGTGGTTTCCAATTCAATACATCCCTCACTCTACCTGGATCCACTGATATCCCTCCATTAGAAACAATATGACCAAGGAAAGAAACTTCCTTCAACCAAAACTCACATTTACTTCGCTTCGCATACAGTTTATGCTCTCTAAGTTTCTGCAATACCAACCTCAAATGTTCAGTATGCTCCAAGATGATGTATTCAACAGATAAGCAAAATCTGATTTCTCTGGGCGAATTCCAATTTCAGCAACTAAGTAAAACTGTCATATCTCGAGCTACAGACGTCCAATTCAGATGATCTTTACATGGTTGGAAAGCTTACAAAATTATCTACAACTTTTATTCACAACACTTTTTCTGATTCTGTCAATAAATTGGTCAAAAACTGAACTTAACCGAAACTGTTTCAGAATTCCAGACTGTGCAGTAACCCCAACTTGGAACAGGTATATCTCTTAGCTCATAATAGATATTAAAGTAATTCTTGTGGGGTTGGAAAAATATAGAAGTCTAATTATTCCCAGTAAAATTTCTTAAATTTCTCATGAACGGATTTTAAGTTATTTCTAAAATATCCCAGACTGATCAAAAATCAGTAAAGGACAGAACTAAGTTCACCTCATATCCATCTATTATATTTTGATCAAAATTAATATTCTTAAACATGGAACTTGTAGGCATGTCTACAAAACTCCAGCACACATTACAAAGATCCAAATCACACATTATCATAATAACAATCCATCAATCACACAATTGTTCACACCACAAACTGACTCTCAAAACACTCCAAACTTAAAATCGACTCGCAACTACTATCGTTCCTATTACATAGGGATTTTTCCTATTTCCTAATTAAGCTTCTCGTAAATCTTAGGACGACCTAACTCCGCCCTTAACTGGTCAATCTCCTTATAAGCTTGCTCCTTAAGTTCTTTTTCCTTCAGCAACTCATCCTTCAAATCCACCTCATGGAGAGCCAATTCACGAGCTAATCCCACCGTAGCTTGTAAAGTCAAGGAGGAATCATCTGCAAACGGCACGGTCCAAATACCCTTGTCATGTAGGAAACAAGAGAAATGCCGGAGTGCACCCTTTAACGTCTTGTCCGAGCGTAGACCATGGTAGTAAACAAATGCATTGTATGCGACATCCTCCATGCTTGTCTCCACGGTTGCCCGGCTCACTCTGGTAATGAACTTTGACTCCACCTTAGGCTCCTTAGTGGTAGGATCCCTTTTCTTGACCCATAACTCCGTTTCCCAATAGGAATCCATCCATGGATGACTATACTCTGCACTGCGATACTCCAACGTAGCTTCCCAGTCGTAGTAGTAGTTGTCCAAGGTTCTTGTCAACATATCATGGAAGAAAGCATCAGCTTTAGAAACCATGATATGAAGCTTCGTGGTCCATCCCATAACTACATCCTCTATTGGTGTATCTCCAACTCTTGATTCAGCATCAGATAGCTCTTGGTCACCATCTTCATACGGCTCCTGGGGTTTGAAACGGGCAACGTACTGTGCAGCTGACAGACGGGGATGAGGAGGCATCTACAAGATTTAGACATAGATTAGATAGAATCAATGTATTTTCGCAATAGAATAAAGTAGAGGAAGCATAAAACTTTAGAAATTAACAAGGTGAAAAGAGGAAGCATGAAATAAGTGAAACATGGATGCTATTAACGACCATTCTAACTAGGCTTGCGTCCTACAGTCAACCTGGCTCTGATACCAATCTGTCACACCCATTTTTAAGGACAAAAATAGGATGCATAAAGTACTCATGTGCGCCCCAGGATATGATCGCACACACAAGTAGACAAATTACATAGTATCATCACAGTGCTTATTACATAACGAATAAGTATTTAAGACATAGTCTTGAACAGTAGATAATATTAACTAATAGTAAATCTCCAGCGGAAACTCCACACAGGGACACGGTTGACTGGTTGACACCAAGACTAGTACTCATTACGATAATCTTCCTCATAATCTTCATCTGTTATGGTGGAAATAGCAAGGGTGAGTCCATGTCGAACTCAACAAATATAACACAGGGTTCATGAGGCTAAAAAAGGCTAGACACTGGTTAACTGCATTTAGCTTTTAATCATATAAATAGCAATGGAGTAGCATCAAGATAAACCGCTTCCCATTAAAGAACCAATGATCAATTATAATAAGGATAATGATTAGCATTAACATGAGCATAATAATAACCAACAATAATTAAGCATGATATAACAATTATGATCAGCTATTCCATAAGAATCCCCAAGGCCGCTCATATCCGTGAGCACGGCTAGTATACCAGTTTTTAACTCTGCGCAGAGGTGTACACTTTCACTGTGAGTCATGATTTCTAAATGAGTGGGGAGATCAAGCCCAAACACCCGAGAACCATATAAAGCCATCCAAAAGTTCGTCTAACAAGTTAGGGCCATTAGATTCACTCGGCAGGCAGATGTAGAACCCCCCTTCCCTGTGGCACAACAACCGCAGCCTATACACACTAGGCCAGGGGCTCGCACTACACCCAATGTGGCAAGCCTTTCTTACGCCATTTAAGGTAACCACTAACAAGCTAGAAAAGGTCTCTTGAACAACTAAAGCCAGAGCCATATAGCCCTCACAGCTGTACTGTATATCCCGGTTATCACTTACAGATAAGTCCTTATGGAGAGAAACCAGAGCATCAAAATAATACACATGCTCTAGCCCCCTTTTAACAGTAACAAAATCATCTTAATAGTTGATTGCTTAATCCATTAATCAAATTACAAGATCATTGTTCATAGTTTAAGCACTAGCAGTAGCTACCCATATGCATCCCCAAGGTTGACAAGGAATCAAGATAACAATCACTAAGTTATAATCTCTAAGGTTGTCAAGGTAAGCACATGCATATGTATGACAATTCGATGTATAGGTAACAAGGATAGTCCTGTGTTATACTTGCCTTGATCAAAGCTTTCCAAGTGATACTGCTGACTTGGCTCAAAGTAATACTCCGAATCGTCCAGATACTGCTCACCTTCTATACTCGATCATCAATCAACAACATACATGCATCCAATCAAACATTCGACTCGAGATTTGATCCAAACGGTGGAGAAGCTCCGTGCGAACTCAACTAAACGGTAAAGACCCGCTATGGTAGACCGAACACGACGTGCGGCAACAAGGGAGCGGCGGCGCCATTGCCGGTGCACCCGAGCTCACCAAAACCACGATTCAAAGCATCTCAACACCAAAGAAGGGCACGGAAAGAAAGAGGAGGAGATTTGCAGGCTTACCAACGCGACGAATTAGCCTCCAAAGCACCCGAAAAGCACTCCTCCCCAACGTCCGTCGTACTCAACCGAACCCAACCCTAGAACTCGACGTTTTGCGGTGGAACTCATGATTTTAGATGAAAAACGGAAACTAGAGGACCTAGGCGACCTATTTATAGCCTCAATCGCCGATTTCGGTTAACATACCCGGATTACAAGATTCGGCTGGGAACGAACTCGACTCCGGTCCGGTTACGAGGAAGAAGGAGACGGCTGACATCGGGGACCCACCGGTCAGCCACCAAGAGAGGGAAGGGGAAGGCGCTACCGTTCTCTGGGCCGACTGGGCCGCGACTGACTGGTCGGCCCACGCGGGCGGACGCGAAAGAAAACAGGCCTCGGCCCAAGGGAGAGGGAGAGAAGGCAGGCCGGCCCGGGAGCACAGGAAGTGATTTTATATATTTTCTTTCTTTCTTTTCTTCATTTATATATATATTTTCCAAAACCAAATCAATAAAATAAAACAAATATAACCACACCATAAAACAAAATAAATGCAACAGCATGAATGCATCACCAAATAGTTTTTAAAATTTTAATTTGCCCTTAATTGTTATCTAACTTATTTGAAATTCATTATTCCTAAAGTTTAGAATTTTTGGGTGTTACAGTCGGGCAAACTCATGAGTCAGTTGGGGCACTTTTCGATTGGCCATCGAGCCCCATTCTCTGAGTAAAAGTCCATCGAGAGAGCATGAGCACACCCGATGGGTGTAGTCCCCTGAGTCACTGGTCAAATAGGCATAGTTGGGCAAGGACTAGACATCGATTGTAGCTTCACTACCTAACTGGGTGAGAGTACGCATGGTACTAGTAGTCCTTAGCAGCTTAGCCTCTGTGTGCATGATACAAAGAATTTGTGGGGATGTTTTGTCATAGTCAAATGGTAGAGGTGTCTTCTCAGAACCATATTTTCAACAGGTTTGCATGAGTAGACAGTGGGTCTAGCCCTGAGCTCCAAATGATTTGGAGAACTAGTTGGAGGGTAAATCCATCGTATTCTAAATCTCATACGACACTCGTTGCGAGAAGCATTCCTAGGTCATTGGCCTAAACTATGGCACTCATGGGTTTTGGTACAACCTCGCAAACTGAGGGTGCTCACGGAGGCTCTTGGTTTGCCTCCAGAATCATGAGGGTGCTTCACGAGGCTCATGCACTATTCATGGGACATTGACTATGAAGAGCTCTACTACCATGGTGGCGTGGACTTCCTTGGCTTTGGACACTAGGTGCCCATGTATAGATTCCACTAGAGAAAGAGGTGAATGGAGATTGTAGTATCTATCTACCTACACGAGGTAGTGCTCGGTTGTCAAATCTTTGGGTCATGGTTGGTTGCTCAACTCATAAATATGGCCATGGTAAGGGGCTCACATCATTGGAGCCGCAGGCAACTCATAAAATGGTAGTCTTCTAGCCGAGGTCGAAGTGGGGCTCGATTTTTCCCAGTGATATCAAGGGGACTTTCTCCTAGGCATCCTATGGTAGGAGTACCCTTCTAGGAGAAGGCCTTGCATGGGCATCCCTCCATGCCGCTTGTCTTTGTTGGCAAATGGCACTAGAAGAATGTTCCTAAATACGGGGTGTTATGGGATCCATGGGGTGCCTAAGATGCAGAACAAGCACCCCGAGAGAGCTTTGACCCTCTCGTGAGGTTCTTGGGCTACTCCACCATACTATGTGCCCTTTGTTCTCCCTTAAATGCTAGGTTGAGACAGATCCCCGCCTCGCTTTGGCACCCTAGGTTTGTCGCTAGGCCACTAGAAGAAAGCTTGTGAGGTGCCCCAAGCGTTCACCACCCCGACAACCACTTGTAAGGACCGAATGGCCCAAGAGGAGGGTTCAATTGGGTCTAATTTTAATTTGATAAATCTTAGCCTATGCAAATTTGAAACCGTTCAAGCACCTTGGCCCCTATTCTTCTTAAAAGCAGTCTAATGAGTCCTTAGGGCAAACACAGTAAGCATGTCCTTAGCAAACTAAGATACATCCTTAGCGAGCAAGAATGAAACCAATGCTAAGCACACTACTATGAATCCTAGTTTCAACTCAAAGAGACTTTCAAACAATGAAAGAAAAGTATATATGAAAGAGCTAGGCAAAAAAAGCATAATTTTTTATGTGATCTCGCGTTGTTGCTACAACTCCCCACTACATGTTGGAGCACTAAAGTAAAAAAAAGACAAGCTCCATAGTGAATATCCTTTTGGGCAAAGTGTGTTTCAATACCATGTACAAGCTTCTATCTAGAGTCTTGTAACACCTCATAGTCCAAACAGCTCAGATCCATTCTACACGCTGAGTGAACCGCGCCTACCACCATCCCACCTACCACTAATAGAAATATGCACTTCTATGACGAAAATCTTAATGACGAATCAGAAAATGTCATAGAAGATCGCTTTTTATGACGAATATTTTTGTTTTGTCATAGACCAGTGGTGTTGATCCTCCAACCCTCCCTATCTACGACGAAATCAGGCATCGTCACACAAAACATCATAGAATAGCACAGGGTTCGTAAAAAAAACTCATGTGACTGTTCCTGCTCATCTATGATGATCCTCTTTAGACTGTGACGATTAGGGCTTCATCATGAAACAAATTACACATCTGTGATGAAGTTTTCAATCTGTAATGAATGACACTTCGTTATAAATCTCCATACGGTCTTTTCTCCGTCTAATGTGTATCTGTGAGACTGGCAGTTACTGATCCGTGACACTTGCAATATGACATAAAGTCTTTGCTTGGTCCTTTCTCCATTCAACGTGTACTTGTGGGACCCTTCTCCATCCAATGTGTACATGTAGGACCTAAAGTTACTCATCGTGACGCTTGCAATTTGTCATAAAAGTTCCCGCTTGGGGATTAACTCGGGGTTGGTGGGATGGACTCTAGAAGCCTTATATGTTGGTCTAAGCCACCTTTAACAACCAAGGTGGAACTAAACCCCCACAATATCTCAATAACATGCACATGGATCACTATGGGCCAAATTCTAAATTGGGTCAGATATGACATACACACCCTCAAAGGGCCCTATGTCCTCGTCGGCCTAACACACCCACAATCGGGCAAACGATGACCAAGAACGTTTCTTCTTAGCACACGCGACCGTACGTCCAGTGCCGGCACATGTGCCATGCCGCGCACCCCCATGTCCGCGCCCCTGACCCGCACACGCCCGTAGCCACGAAGGTTGGCTTTGATACCATTTGTAACGCCCCATAGTTCAAACGGCTTAGATCCACTCTACACGCTCAGTGAACCACACCTACCACCATCCCACTTACGCTTTCGTCCTCGCTTCACGTAAAAGGATTAACCTGGGGATGGTGGGATGGACTCTAAAATCCATATATGTTGGTCTAATCCACCTTTAACAACCAAGGTGGGACTAAACCCCCACAATATCTCATTAACATGCACATGGGCCACTATTGGCCGGATTCCAAATTGGGCCAAATGTGACAAGTCTCCTCTACAATGACACCACCGAGAAAGGTCACCATGTTATCCATTAGGCCATCTAGGTGCTAGCAAACACCAAAAGTAACAAGTCGTGTCAAGCTTCTAGCTCAAGAAACCAAGCAAGAATATAATTTAGCACTCATGGCTAACACTCAGATATTTCTTTTTGGCTTGGGTGGCTCTCCAAAAGCTTCAGTATCCTCTCTACAATAGGATCGAAGAGCACTTATATAGGGGTAGCACTCAAATCTCACATATATAGCGACATCGTAACCAAAGGCGCAAGTGGTCACGGTATTTTTCTCCCAGACACTTAGTTGGCGATCTAGTCTTAGGATTGATGATCATTAGAGTGGCCTGCTCTTCTTTTGTTCTGTCTAGGCTGTGATCCTTTATGCATATGTCCGAAGTAGGTTTACAATTACTATATCAACTCGATGTAATGATTATAAATTAATATAATCATTCCTTTATCAAAAGAGGATTAAAACAGAAATTATCTAATAAATTCTGACTTCGGTTAATTGTGGTGTGACAATGTGAAAACACTTTCAACTCTAAGTTTCTTCGTCCTTGAGTTGACAGGCATCGATCACTTGCTTCACTTTTACAGTGGGTACTTACAAAGAGTAGGTGTTAAACTCAAAACATGACAGAATGACAGATAGTACTTTGGTGTCGCTAGGAGTATATATGCTGTATACATATATATAGTATGGGGAAGTGTTCATGTTGCCCGACTGGACGACAAGATATCACATACGGAGATCTCAGGGTTTCAATCATCTTGCGGCACAACTTGCTTCAAATATTTCCAAAAATTTTTTATAGCCTCTACATGCGATGTCAAGGCCTCCCGTCCATTTTCATGATTTTCCGACTCCGTTCGCATTTTATACAATTTTAAATCAAATCTTACACAACTTGGTCCCCATGTCTCGTGCACGAGATGGTCGAGTTTCCGCGTTTGTCTCTGGATACGGTGTTGAAATACCCTCGGAAGCATGAATATCATTTTTTGAATCGCTGAGATTCATTATTTCATGCACCTGCAGTTCAAATGTGCGTCTTGCGGAAAAAATAAAGAAAATGAAGAAAATGCACGAAATATAGCAAGAGGAATGGAAAATACACCAAATTTCAAACATGACCTCCTAGTACTGTATCAAGGCTGCAGGAAAAAATTGGGAGCAAAAATCAAAAAAAAAATATATATATTTTGCCGAGAGCCTCCTAAAGCTCTCGGCAAAGAAAATAAAAAAAAAGAAAAACTCTTTGCCGAGAGCCGCCTGACCTAGCTCTCGGCAAAGAAAAACTCTTTTTTTATAGGATATATACGATGACTTAGTTAAGAATTTTTTTATAAAAATATATATTTTGCCGAGAGCCTGCTAAAGCTCTCGGCAAAGAGCCTCTTTGTCGAGAGCCTGGGCTGGGACTCTTGGCAAAGAAAATCAAAAAAAAAGAAGAAAAACTCTTTGCCGAGAGCCGCCTGATCTAGCTCTCGGCAAAGGGGTTATCTGAATCAAAACGAGCACCCGCACCCCTCACCCCTCACACGCACCCACGCGCCTCACACCTGCCCGCCCGGACGCGCCGCCACCGCCGCCGACCGGATGCGCCTTTGCCCGCGCGGCCCCCGCCCGGCCGCGCCCCCGCCCCCGCGCCGGCGCCGCCGCCCAGCCGCGTCCTCACCCCGGCCCGACCGCGCCCCCGCCCCTGCGGCGCCGTCGGCCGCCACCGCCGTCCACGGAGGGGAAGCCAGGGAGGGGCCGATGGGAGGAGCAACCTGGCGTGTTCAGGTACTTCCTCCCTCTTCCTCCCTCCCTCCGAGTGAGCCCTGGGCCTATCAGGCCGGAGATTCCTCTGACGATGATGGACGGAAAGCTACGGTTACAGGACTTTGTAGTTGGGTTCAACACAGACACAGGACAGCAGTGCGCATTGTGCATTGCTTTGATTTCTCTGTCAAGAGCACTGGCACAGGACGAGGGCTCAGCAGCAGCATCTGGTTGGCGCTGCGCCGCGATTGGCTCTTGTCAGTTGGGTTCACAAGATTGATGCTCCAGACTTGCACTTGAGTCATGCTATTCAGTATATATGATTGAAAGATGAAGCAAGAGAACGTTTTTTTTTCCTTTCAAAAAGCTGCAAGTCAAAGCATCACATTGAAGTTCATCTGTCTGTTCAAAACAACTTACATTTACAGTAGTGTAGGGGAGTAATTATCTTTAGCAGAGACCCGGGAGGCGCGTCTGCAGATGCCAGGTGTACCACACCACCAGGGCAACCGCAACCTCGCCGAGTACGCACAAGCTTGGGTACGTGAAACACTTTATGTATTCTAACGCTCAAATGTTGTCTGATTACTAATCATCTTGTTGCCTTCCTCGTAGACGGTGTCACACGGTGGCCAGCCTTGCAGCACGTTCACGGCATACGCCATGTCCCACAAGGGCAAGGCCACCGCACCAGAGACCTCCTACAACCCCGACGACCCCCCCCCCCCCCCCGAGGCGTACACCAACTCCAGCGTCCACACCCGCCTCACTGACTACACAGAGGCGGCAAGGGTGGTCCATGGGGCCGACTTTGATCTGGCCAGCGAGGACCTGGACGGAAGCATCGTGATGAGGGTCGGAGGAGGCAAGAAGCACGGGCGGTACTGGCTTGGCGACGGCCTCATCGACTCGTCCTCCACTCCCACTCTAGCCTAGCTCCGAGCACAGAGCACGAGCGGGAGCGTCCCCATTCGCCCACGCCCGTCGCCTTCGCAGTCGCGGGGCGCCGAGCTCGAGGTTATTTCTGTTTTACTTGTCATACATTGATGTTTAAATATTTGCATTGTTCTAACATTCCCTTTGTATTATCGCAGGCCCGCTTGGAAAGAGAAAGGGAGGAGCGCCAGCAGATGGAGGCCCAGATGCGGTCCCAGATGGAGGCCCGATTGGAGGCCCAAGCTAAGCAGATGCAAGATCTCATCGCGTTCATGGCCTCCCAGGGCATGCAGGTGCCCGCGGCGCTCATGGCTCCTCCACCGCCATCTCAGAACGCGGATGCTACTCCTGTGAGTATCGATTCCTTAGTGTTTTGTTTCTGCATTTGCTTGTCTGATATAGACATCTACTTTTTGCAGCCTCCGTCGGCGGGTTTGAACAACCCGCAAGCACCTGGATGGAACACGCCCGGGGGTCAAGGCGGCACTACTTCTCCGGGGTGGCTAGGGCAAGGTTGGCCATGAGTGTGTTTAGTGTGTCTAGTAGATTGTGAACTTTAGATTTAAAACTTATCATGTTTCGATGATAACTTGTGATGGTTAACTTTCCTTTGCTTCAAATATTGTAATCAATGTGATATTTGCGTGGTGTATGTGAACGTGACATATATGTGATGAATGTGATATGTATATGTGATGCCGAGAGCATGGCCATATATGTGATGAATGTGATATGTATATGTGATATGTATATGTGATGAATGTGATATGTAAAAAAAAAATTCAAACTTTGCCGAGGGTTGCTCTCGGCAAAGGGTGTCTTTGCCAAGCGCAATGGCCATCGCACTCGGCAAAGCTGGGAAACAAGGTTGTCAGTATACCCATTTTCCAGCTTTGCTGAGCGCAATGACCGTTGTACTCGGCAAAGGATAGGGTTTGCCGAGAGCCTGGCCAGACTGGCTCTCGGCAAAGAGGTTTTTTAAAAAAAGGAAAAATGTTTGCCGAGAGCCACGCTAGCAGGGCTCTCGGCAGATATTTTTATAAAAAACAAAAAGAAAAGCCTTTGCCGACAGCTTGGCCAGACTGCCTCTCGGCAAAGAGTTTTTTTTAAAAAAAGGAAAACTCTTTGCCGAGAGCGAGCCAGATGGCTCTCGACAAAGAAGGCGTCAGTGGCAACCTCCCGTTAGCGGCGCCTTTTCGTTGCCAAGAGCCGCGCGGGCTCTCGGCAAAGAAGGCTTTGCCGATCGGATTTTTGCCGAGGCCGCTTTGCCGAGAGCTGCGCTCGGCAAAGGCTTTGCCGAGGGTCTGAGAGGCTTTGCCGAGAGCCTGGGGCCCTCGGCAAAGCAGCCGGCTCCGGCAGTGTAAGAAACCAACACTGAAATGGTTGGTTTCCTTGATTAGCTTGACCCCTCGGTTTTTAGTTCGAATGACACTGAAGTTTTCTGAGTGTCAATGAAACCGAACCAAACCTCTCGCTGGCATCGATTGCCCACCCCTACCAGTTAGAACAAGTCGTGTCCAGCGATGATACAAAGTTTGATTCTTGTATGTCATGCGTCTAATGGAGGGCCCGGGAGAGGGCCTAGGAGGGGGGCCAGGCCGGCTAGGTCTGGGCTGACCGCGCCATCAGGAGGGGGCATGACCAGCGGAGGGGTGGCCTCCCGCCACGCCATCAACATCCAGATCCGGGAGGATAGGATTTGCTTGCTTGGAGGACAAGATTAAATTGCTTAGGGGCTAAGTCTCCCAGGACTATAAATACAGGGGCGATGTAACATTTCAATCTTAAGCAAGAGTAGAATAGGTCAAGGGCCTTCTATCCCCCTCCTCTCTCTTCTAAGCCTCGGTCTTCTCCCGTGCCTCTCCCTAGTGCTGCCATCCCCTCCCTCCTGCCGTCACCCACACCCTCCCCTAACCCTACTAGCAGCCCCCTAGGGCCCCCCATCCCAACCGGCCTCTGACTGTACGTATTGAATTATGTCACAATGCACTAACACATTTACTAGTAATATATAATGTACATGTTGTGAAACTACATAGGTTTCACAAATTGATGCTCAAAGATTATATTTAACTTAGAACAAAGCATGTATAAAAGAACAGATGGAGTATGTTGTGGTGGCCAGGTGGGTGCATGACGGTTCGAACGTTGTAGTTGCATATCTACCTATATCTTACTGTTCACCATCTCACAAAACACTGTTCTTCGCAACAGTATCGGATCACGAAACACTGTTCATACCCGTTAGTAACAGTAGCGGGTCACGAACACTGTTCACAACGTCAGAAAAATACTGTTGCATCACAAAACCACCCGTTAAAACAGGGCATACCGGGTTTGACACTGTACCAAAGACCCGATACTATTACAAACAGTTCCTTTCCTCTCCTCTCCTTCCAACAACAATAAAAAAAACCGTGCGAATGCACGGAGAAACCTGCTAGTTATATATATACATGACTTTTTTCTGAATACAGCTCTTAAAATATTGTCTCGAATCAAAGATTTATATTTGTTTTACTGCAGACACTTGCATAGGCGGAGCTCCCCATCACGCCGGGTGGGGCGGCTGCCCCAGCTATCGTCGGAATAAATCCACTAGTACTTCTCAGTCTCTCTGTCTTCCTCCCCTCCGGCAGGTGGCAGCGAAGGAGGGGCCGTGTCCATCATCCGATGCATCGAGCAAAGGACTGGCAATGGCACCAGGAAAAACGAGAGAGGAGAGACTGAGAGAGTGAGCTCTGCTGTTCGCCGGCGCGCCTGCTGCGCTGCTGCCTCCTGCGGCCTGCCGGCGCGCCGCTCGCTGCGCTGGCGCTTGCCCCACCTAAATTTTTCTTCGAGCTCCGCCACTGGACACTTGTATAAACTTGGTTTAGAATGTCTTTGTCTAGGCTAACACCGATTATGTGGACCATCTAGTTAGTAATAATGAGATGCCCAGTTCTTGGTTAAGCTAAGTCTCTTGCTGTGATGTTATTTTACTGTCGCTTGCTTGAGGAAAACATTTGCCGCAACTAACACAAGAAAAATCACTATGTGAAACAAGCTAAGGTACGCAATCATCGTAATATAGGAGTGTGGATGCTGCTTCACATCGTTTCGTAATATATAGTGAGCTAGCTAGGATGAACCCTGGCCAAAAGTTTATTGGGACCGTCAGTTCTCCGTAAATTAACATACGTATACTGTTGGAGTAAAACTGGTAGCTCTGAACCCTCAATGAAGATATTCTGGTGTTACTAATATTAACTCTCCGTCATAATATTTTCTCTGGTATGCGCAGGTTTGTGGTAATAATAGAAGCACTGTGCTGTAGTAAAAAGCTGGTTCCAGTTCCAGGGCTGCACATGCCTCTCGGTAACGTGGCTTGCGAACGAGCGAGGGGGTCATATGTAAGTGTGGTGAAGAATCCTTCTGAATTGCTTGCTTGATCCTCTGTACGTAGGCAAAGTTAGGCTGTGTTTAGTTGAGAAAAATTGGGTGAAAAGTTACTGTAGCATTTTTCGTCGTTATTTGGTAAAATTTATCCAACCATGGATTAATTAGACTCAAAAGATTCATCTCGAACTTTACAGACAAACTATGCAATTAGTTATTTTTTTTACCTACATTTAATGCTCCATGCATGCGTTCAAAGATTCGATGTGATGAGTGGAAGAGGAAATATTTTGGGTTTGCATGGGAAGTAAACATGGCCTAGTACTACTACAAAGAGCATGCATGAGATTGGGATGCATCGGGAAACCAAAACTTGCATGGGGTGATTGTCACAGGTGATCAGTACAGTACACCATTGGACTGACTACCATCCGTGTTCTTGGGTTTTGAAAACAATCATGCACAGTGAAAGCGAGCGCCAGAGTTAATGACTGCTAGTAGTATTCGCTGGATTGAAGAGCCTGGCCTGACTCCAGAGAGCAGTGCATCGGGATGGGCCACAGACTGGAGCTCACAGCCAGATCCTTGTATTCAACTATAGAAATAAACCTGTCTGTGATCAACTTATTTGAACATCCCATTTGTGGCATCTTAAGAGCGATGCACTCGGACTTATAGTAACTAGCGCATCATCTTACAAACCTGGAGAACAAACAGGCCTGTGACCAAATTAAAGGAGAAGCTAACCGATCTTCGAGGAAAAGGGGTTAAGTTTTTGACTCACGGTAGAGCACAATAGTTAAACAAAAAAAAAACATCACTGAACTAGAGATGATCGAAAGATGTGGTCTCCAAGAGCCTCCACATTGTGAGCATGCATGGTGTAGATTTTATATCCGTACAGGAGCTAGCTACCTTTTCACAAGCCAACTGTAGGCGTCCCGAAGAAATCTCTGACATCTCTCACAAAATGTTCATTTCCTCGCAAGTTTGGGCCTTGTTTAGATCGTGGGAAGTTAGAATTTTTCTAACTGTAGCACTTTCGTTTGTATTTGACAAATATTGTTTAATCATGGGCTAACTAGGCTCAAAAGATTCGTCTCGTGATTTACAACTAATATGTGCAATTAATTATTTATTTTACCAACATTTAATGCTCCATGCATGCGTCCAAAAATTGATGTGATGAAGAGAGAGTGAAAAAACTTGGAATTTGGAAGGGAAGAGAACAAGGCCTCGGAAGGTGATGCATGAATCTGGGAGTACAAGACTCAGCGGAAAAGTGAGGACTTAATTCATCATGTGAAGTGGTCAATGCAAGGAAAGTTGAACATTCAAAGCCAATAAAATGCTATAATGTGGTCACCCCTAAGACGTCACCAATGAATTATATTGCCAAAATTGATGGGCATTTGCGCATTAGTTTAGCACTGATAGTGACAGGCGTAGAATGAAGCACATCATTTTTTAATACTCAAAAAAGAAGGGCGCTAAATAATGCCCATCACTTCTGGACTTTGTCAATACTGACATACATCTATGCCCGTCACATCTATGGTTTCCTAAGATCCAAATTTATCAATAATTGTAGACACTAGCCCCCCTAGTTAACCCGGATTCTGCCTCTCTTGCGCTAGATCTAAATATATATTGACTTTATTAGAAACATACGTAGATGATGACACTGCCTGAACAAAAGGAGATGACCAAGAACTTATCTTGAATGAGTCAATTAGTACCATTTAAAAGCAGGATACCACAATCCATAGAAAAACGACATCCACGTCCATGCTGTCCCTTCCATGTCTACATTATTTTTCTAAGATTTTTACTTGCCACATGTTATCATAGATATCAAATGGCTAAAGTCTTTTGGACAGAAGCCTCACACACATGGATAGGGTAGCATAGAATTTGCTAGGTCGAGAAAATTCTTCAGTTAAATATATTGTTGTATTTCAGAAAACCAACTAGCTAGTAAGTAAATTACTTTCGTCTGTTTCAGCTGATCATTGCTTTCCCTTCAATTTTCTTTGAGGCTCAAGAGCCACAACAGTTCTTGCAAATGGTGATATCAAGATGAACAAGAGGAGAGCGATGTTGCAATCCAAGGTTGAGTGGTAGCAACAATCCAAGTGTTGTGTAGGATTAGCATTTAATCCCGGCCCGGCTCACAACACATGTAGTGGACAGGGCCAGGACAGCGAAATATAAACCTAGAACAAAACTCTTGCCCCAAACCCGGCCTGATATATTCATACTAGAAAACTGCAGCCCACCTATGGGCACATCCCAAAAATGATGGCTCGATGTAGGAGTGGGATAGATGGCCATGGTGCTACAAATGCTCAAGTCTATTAAATGGAAGCAAGATTTGGTTTATGTAGGGGGCAACTTTTTTTTTCTACAAAATAGGCATTTTGCCTGGCAACTAGCACATAATAAGAGCTCAATGTACCAAACACATATGCATCATAACGCCAGTGATAGCTAGGTTTTGAGAAGGCGGCTTGCATTGTCATATCAAGAAGACTAGGTGGTGTGGTGGCATTAGGGAGGAAGAGGCTGACTCCTCGATGGCAACATGGAGAGGAGCATAGTGGTGTTCTGTGTTCCATTGTTAAGCCAATCTTGGGATGGGTTGCGTGCTCCAAAACGAGGATGATGGTGGTGATGACGCATTGGTGACAAGGACACGAGAATAACGATACTTGTAGAACTCGTCGATGGTGGCAACATGTGTTGATGGCAAAAACTGCTTCGCCAGTGGCCATGCAGGAGATCGATGGGAGTAGAGTGGATAAATGTTGTTTGGACATTTTCATCTAGTGAAAAGTGACGGACGATGACAGTGATGGAAATTTTATACTAATGACAACTCAAATGTGATGGGCCACCACTATACCACAGCCCAAAATTAGCATCGGACATGGGTCAGTATAAAAGTATAAAAATACCATCGATTGCTATAAGTTTATACTGACACCACTATCAGCAAACCTATACCAACCGACCGTAGGTCGCTATAATGACTTATACCGACCAACCTTAGGACAATTTAGATAGGCTGTGGTATAGTGCGCATTACGGCCCCTAGGCAGAGGTATCTTCATCACTGGTGACGCACAACAAAGTCCTCTTACTTTTCTCATGTCACTATTTTATTGTTTTCGAATAGTAGGCATACAGAAGAAAATAAATAAGCATGTATATATGTCTCTATTAATATAAAAATATTGGCAGTGACAAATAAACTTATTTTTGTATCAGTTTCTGTCATATTCCATCTGTTAAAAATCAAGTCGTTTTAGTTTTTATCTCAAGTCACACTTTTATAATTTTAACTAAGTTTATAGAAAAATAATTCCAGAGGTGGAGCCTAGTGGTGGCTAAATGGGGCTCCCCCCCAACACACCCCCTCGTCGTGTGAAGTTTTTCAATATACATGTACGCTACTTTACAAATGCATCCGTGTCATCATGCATGCAAGGATTACAAGCACACCTTTCTCTCTCTCTCCCCATTAGTTGCATATTCCTGGTCTTTGCAGCTGTGAATTTTTTTAATACACTTTGACTATGTGTTCATGTAAATCCCTCCCTCTCCCCTCCCCCCATGATTCTATTTCACCCTCTGCCACTGTTCAATTCTGCCATTAGATAAGTCTTAGTACAACAACAACAACATAGCCTTTTGTCCCAAGTAAGTTGGGGTAGGCTAGAGATGAAACCCAAAAGAGATGAGAAACAGGGAGACACATAAAGGGACATAAAGGGCACAAGACAAAAAGAGGTCACGGTTCAGGCACGTTGATTGCCAATCTCTAAGCGCTCCTGTCCATAGCTAAATCCTTGGAGATATTCCACTCCTTAAGATCTCTCTTAACGGACTCGTCCCAAGTTAGTTTAGGTCGACCTCTACCACTCTTTACATTATCGGCCCGCTTTAGAACTCCACTACGCACCGGCGCCTCAGGAGGCCTCCGTTGGACATGTACAAACCATCTCAACCGATGTTGAATCAATTTCTCCTCAATTGGTGCCACCCCAACCCTATCCCGAATATCGTCGTTCCGGACTCTATCCCTCCTTGTGTGCCCACAACACCAACGCAACATACACATCTCTGCTACACTCAATTGCTGGACATGTCGCCTTTTTGTAGGCCAACACTCAGCACCGTATAACATCGCCGGACGAATCGCTGTCCTATAGAACTTACCTTTCAGCTTCTGAGGCACCCTTTTGTCACAGAGGACGCTAGAAGCTTGACGCCATTTCAACCAGCCGGCTGAAATTCTATGCCTAACATCTTCATCAATGTCTCCATCCTTTTGTAGCATCGACCCTAAATACCGAAAAGTATCCTTCTTGGCCACCACTTGCCCATCGAGGCTAACGTCTGCCTCCTAGTACTGGAATCGCACCTCATGTACTCGGTCTTACTCCTACTAAGTCTGAACCCTTTCGACTCTAACGTGTGCCTCCATAGTTCTAACTTCCTAGTACTGGATTTATTTAGTGTTTTACTCCCAGCGGCGCTCATTTTGCCTTTGTCCTGAGTCAAATTATGGTTCACTCTTGCCATTGTCCTAAGTTAAAACCAAAATTAGAACATAGGCCAAAATTAGAGAAATCTGACTTAGTAGAAAACTAAAATGAAATTGGAACACAGATGAGGTAAGGAAACTACCTACCTAGTCGTTGCTCCATTTCATGGTGCACGGTTACTTGGAGTACTATATATTGTCGATTGATTTGCTAGTAACAGTAGTTAAATTCCAACTGTACCTCAATGCTATCTTGCATTATTCAAGAAGCAATAAACTGCAGCAGCCGGTCAGGTACTACTCATAGCTCATGAGTCACCCAATTAGCGTCTGATATATAACGTAACACTGGCAAGGTATGTGCAGCACTACAGGCCGTAGATGCATCAACTTAGCAATGCTGCCACACAACATGTACCACCGTACCATACATGAGAATATGGGACTGGGATTCATCAGTGATTCGAAATGCGGATGTAGGCGATTAAATGCTACGGGCTTTCTCCCTTGTGCTTGAAAACTATGTTGTCAACCTAGCTCATTTCAGTGCTGGCATTCTAGGTTTGTGGAATAGAGAGAAAATATGATATCTATTACCGTTTGTTTGTGACGCAGTGTTGCCGCAGTTGGCTAGCGCGTAGGTCAGATAGGTGAATGGCACGTGATCTCTCACCTCAGAGCGATGACAAGTTCTGTACTCACCGTGACTGGTTATTGGGTCCATCACAACAATAAGTCGTGTAATCTGACACTACCGGAATCGCCTAATTTGCCTAGTGTAAAAAGTTTGCCGAGTGTATTATGTCGGGCACTCGGCAAACTGATTATTTGCCGAGTGTGACACTCGGCAAAGAACGACACTAGGCAAAGGAAGCCTTTGCCGAGTGTCAACACTTGGCAAAATTAGACACTAGGCAAATCTGCATTTTGCCTAGTGTCGGATACTCGGCAAATGTTTAACACTCGGCAAACACCGACGGCAACTGACGGGCATGACCTACCGTTTGAGTTTGCCGAGTGTCACACGGCCGACACTCGGCAAACATGTGCTTTGCCTAGTGTTAAAGTTGTGACACTCGGCAAAATGACCCTTTGCCGAGTGTCAGACTTTGGTACTAGGCAAACTAATTTTTTTTTGGATTTTGACCTCCCAAAATTTTCTGTAGTTGTCCTATACTAACTTGAACTACATGTTCAAATTTGGCATATTTCTCGAACCTTTTGCTATATTTCTTTAATTTATTTCATTTAATTGATTTTTTTTGATAAAGCAAATGTGAACTGCAAGAGGATCGAATAATGGAATTTAATGTATGAAAAAATGATATTCATGTTATTGAGTCTAAAGTGAGGCCGTATCCAGGAACAGACCAAAAATTTCGTACATCTTGTTCACGAAATATGACAACGAACTTGTGGGCGAGTTGGTTTTAAATTTTATAAAAAGCAAACGAAGTCCGAAAATCACGAAACTTGACAAGATGTCGTGATATCATATGTGGAGTTTGTAATAAAAATTTGAGATGGTTTCGCGCAAGTTTGTCACGGCGTTGCTTACAAACCAAGACATCTCCGCATATGATATCTATATGTTATGTGGATATGTATTGGTTTGTAAGCAACGCCGTGACAAACTTGCGCGAAACCATCTCAAATTTTTATTATAAACTCCACATATGATATCACAACATCTTGTCAAGTTTCATGATTTTCGGACTTCGTTTGCTTTTTATAAAATTTAAAACCAACTCGCCCACAAGTTCGTTGTCATATTTCGTGAACAAGATGTACGAAATTTTTGGTCTGTTCCTGGATACGGCCTCACTTTAGACTCAATAACATGAATATCATTTTTTCATACATTAAATTCCATTATTCGATCCTCTTGCAGTTCACATTTGCTTTATCCAAAAAAATCAATTAAATGAAATAAATTAAAGAAATATAGCAAAAGGTTCGAGAAATATGCCAAATTTGAACATGTAGTTCAAGTTAGTATAGGACAACTACAGAAAATTTTGGGAGGTCAAAATCCAAAAAAAAAATTTAGTTTGCCTAGTGCCAAAGTCTGACACTCGGCAAAGAGTCATTTTGCCGAGTGTCACAACTTTGACACTAGGCAAACTGGACAGTTTGCCGGGCCGTGTGACACTCGGCAAACGCGGCCCATAAAATCTAGGCCCAGGACACACAGTCCAGATTAGAAACCCGATCCAGGAATCCCGATCCCCATTCCTTCCCCAATCGACACCGTGAGTCTCACGAGCTCCCTCTCTCTCGGTCTGTGGCGGCGGCGGGGAAAGGCAGAATCCGGTGGTGGGCGGCGGCGGGCGGGCAGCGCGTGGCCTAGCTCGTCCGCGCGTTCGTGGAGGCAGGCGCAGGCGCGCAGCGGGCGGCGCGCGGCCAGGGAGCCTGGGCGGCCAGCCGGCGGCCAGGGGCGCCGGGGCGTCCGGCGGCCAGGGGAGCCGACGGCCAGGAGGACTCCGGCAGGACTGCAGCAGGCCGGCCACCGCTACCTCAACGTCAGGTACGGTAGACGAACGGCATAGCACAGCCACGCTCCTCCTGCCATTCTTTGTGTTGTAGCCCTAGACTTTGATCTGTGGTGCCACCGCTTCTAGCAACAGGCTATACTGCAAAATGAATTACATAGGTTGTTTATTGGGAAGTATCTGGTGATGTGAGGCTTTACATAACATTGGCAAAGGTGGCCTTTCCATGTTGCAGGCCTGATGTTTTCTAAATTGGCCTCCTAATATGGCAAAAAGTATCACAAACCTTTTGCTATGCTGGGAAATTTTTTTGCATCATTTGTTTATTTTATTTGTCCCCACTTAAGGTAAAAGCTAATTTCGGAGTAAGCTTTATGCTTGCCAGAAAAACCATTGACTGTTAGGTTGGCTGTTCATTTCATTTCTGTAGTGGTTGGGGAAAGAAAAAGAAAGGTAGAAATTACTAATGTCGAGGCAGTAGTGAGGCACCATTAGTCCACTACCAAATAGAAACATTGCTCAACCTGTTTCTTCACAGCTTCGGATGAGTCTTCCAGTGTGTTTATAAAGTTGACTTTCTGAGCTAACGTGTGTTGTGCACTCTGCAATAAGTTAATCTGGTTCATATGTGTGAAATGTATGGTTTTATGCTTCAAGAGTTGCTTATATGGCCAAAAATGGTGATATTTCATTTGTCCTGTTCTGGAGATTCTGCAACGCACCATCTTGAGAACAAGTATGTTATGCTCTTGTCTTTGGTCAGGAAACAAAGTCCTTGTTTGTGGCAAGGTGCTATAGCTCATCATTAGTGGGAGAGCCAGAGAGGGGGAAGGACTGTGTTTTTTATTTATTTATGTAAACAGTGCTTTTAGCCTTAACTGAGGTAGATATGCTAACTAATTTGAAGTCGCTTCCTCAAGCCACACCAAATTGCCACCTTTCCCTTCAGGTTTCAGCTGTGCTAGCTGTGTAACCAAGTCGGGCTCGCTGCTGGTAGTACCTAACAGTGTTTGGCATAACAAATACCAGTATTGTACTACTGTGTTTATTTATTCTTAATTGGATTAGTATCTTCCAACATTTTTTCTTCATGAATCGTGATTGCACCTCTTCCATTAATGTTATAACTTATAAATACCATCAGTTTGCAGGAAGTTCATATCAGAGGAGTTCATAAATAAGGAAGTGTGCTGCTGCCCTATCTGTAGCATTGATTTGGGCTGTGCTCCATTGGAGAAACTCAGGTTTGTTTTTTTCTTGAAATATATTTAATATTGGGTATGGCATTATCCATCATCCTTGAAATAGTATACAACATAGCTAGTGTGAATGTGCAACATAGCGGAACATACATGGACCAAATCTGTGAAAATGTTCTCCAACATTCTCCTCTCTAGTATCAAAAGTGAGTTAGCCTTTAGCAATCTACTATTGACTATTGTAGCAAATGTGCCGTCCTGGCTTTTAACATTCCCTGCTCAGCACCCTGCCATGTTGGATCATCTTGTTTTCACAATGACACCATTGCATTACCATACTGTTGTATTAGTTGCATCATTTAAATTGCTACCGCTCCATGTAACCTCCTCCTGTATAACCTTGGTTATCGGATGGCCATAACATGATGTATATGTGATAGGTGATACATGGGCACCTGATGTGCAGACTAGAAAATAGAAATACCAGATTTGTATTGGTCAAAGATATTATCCTGTAAAATTCATTATGGTAACTGGTGAACCACATATCTGCAAGCCATTTGGGAGTACTCAGTTATTGCCAGAACGTTTATACAGGATAATCATATTCCAGTCCTGTAGAAGCATGTGGGAGACTGCATCTTCATAGTCAGCATAAACTATATTCCTTGAGAATACACAGAGAAACAAACCCACAAAGAGTAAACTGTCAATAAAAAATTTAACTTACCATCTGTACTTCAGCAAACTGTTACTGCTCAAGATAAGTACTGTAACTAATACTGCATAACAAGCTTCATATGTGCTTCTGCATAAAAAGGATAATGCTCGAGTTAAATAACAGATACAGCTCATGCAAAGAAGCAATATAATATGGAAGTTTCCTGTGAAAATACAGTAGGAATAACTTCCATATTAAGAACTAATAAATCAATTTCAGGTTTTCTTATGTTAAGAACAATGTCAACAATCGGTGCTGCAAGAAAAAGGCATTTCAGTTTTATCATAATCAGAAGCTGTTGAGCTCTACTTTAATTAATCTGGACAATACAAATTGCACAATAAGATAAAACAGTACTGTCAAATTTCGTCCTTTTATGCAGATCCATTCTATTGCTTAATAATCAAAGCCGCTGTTTCCAGTAGTGTGAGCTCCTTTTTTATTTTTTATTTGTTTCTTAGGTCAAATTATACCTTAATAATCAACAAATTAAAGCTCACAATTCCACATTTATGGCTGCCAAACTACAATAATTCCTTCCACAAATTGTCTACTAAACTAAGAAGCTCAAGTGTCAAGTCACGTCACTACTATTTTTTTTAAAAAAATAAAAGTTTATTTAACTGATGATGCAGCAATTTTTGGACCATTATGGTATTGCAGGCGTCTCAAGAAAACAGAAACAAGGTTTTGTTTCTATTTAGAGCCTTAAACCTTGTACTGGTGCTGACATCCTCAGCTTACCTCTTAATGCTGTCAATAGAAGCAAGAACAGAGGTCTTTAGTCTATTGGTGCTAAGCACCTTTCGTTTCCTTTCCTTGATATATTGGACAGTTGGTACTTATGTTAATCAATTTCAAATTATAGTCAATCCTGTTGATGTACAAAATCATATTATGCACATATACCAAATATTAGAGTTTAGGGTGTAAATTTTTTTTGGCACCTCTTCACATCTTGAATATCCAAGCTCGAAATCCTAGGCCCACCACTGCACATGAAGTATTTTTAGATTTACAACATGAGTCTACACAAATCCTATCTTTGACGGAGAAAATGATCCTTGATAGCTAATTTGGAGTGGTTTTGACTGATGCACGCATGTTTGTACACAAGTACAACAGAACGGAAAAAAAAACAAAATAAACAATTTCACGCCATGTCCACTATCTCCATGAACTCCCTGTCCGCGGTGAGCCTGCCAAGCACTTCCGGAGACATGCACACCTCCACCCTCATGCTCCCACAACCATCACGCCCCGGGTACACGGTCACCAAGCCATCCATCTTGTTCCCGGCGCCGCTCCGAACAGCGATCGGCGTGCCCCACCCGAAGTCATTGCCATAGACGTCAAACCGCGTCGAGGACGCAACCACGATATCTGCAGGATCGCCGTCGCCGGACGCCTCCGGGTACAGGATGTGTGGCTTCTGATGCCAGGACGCGAGCGCGTCCCTCGTCTTGGCCTCGTCGAAGGACGCCACGCCGCACAGCCCAGCCCTTTGTCCCGCAGGACATGAGCGACGGTGCACTTGGCCACGCCACGCGCCACGGCGCTGCCCATGTAGTGCTGCGGCACGCCGTGCACCCTCCCTCGGCATCCCACGGCCTGCCGGCAGGTCGTCTCCCGGTCCGGCGGCAGGCGCCGGGCTCGGCACGCGCCGCGCCAGAGGTGCGCAAGCACGGCCTGCAGCGAGGAGATGGTGGCGGCTTGCGGCTGTACCGCCGTCACGTTCATCTCGGCGTTTGCCTTTGCCTTGAGGGTCCTTATGCTCGCCGCGGAGAGATGGAAGAAGCACTCGCGTACTGGCGGGACCTCGACGCGCCGGACGATGTCCTCCACGTTCCTGAAGGGCAGAGTGACCGGTACGGGGCATGTGTCGGGGAACCATCTGCCGAGCACCGGCGGCGGCGTGGACAGCTCGCAGCCGCGGCCAGCACTGCTGTGGATCTCTGACCAGGTGTTGAATAAGTGCCAGAACGTGGTGCCATCGGCGGCGGCGTGGTTGAGCGACAAGGCGACAAACATGCCGTCGGCGAGCTCGGTGACCTGTGCGGCCACGACAGGGCGGGGCTCCAGCATCGCGTCGCCACACAGCATCCCGTTCGAGGGGAAGAACGACCGCAGAACCGGCGGGATGTAGCGCGGGGAAGTGACGTCGCTCACGGAAACCTCTGGCGCCGCCGCGTGGACGAACTCAGCCCCGTCGTTGTTGCAGCAGAGCGACACGGTGAGACACGCACCGGACATCTCCGTGACGACGAAGCGGCCGGCCAGCGGGTAGAAGCGGTCCAGGGCACGCGCGAACGACGAGGCGAGTTCGTCGGCGATTGCGCTGCTTCCTGTTGTTGTCTGGATCTTCTTGGGCAGAAGGACGCCCTTCTGGATGTAGTGCACCGAAATGTACTGGAGATCCCACGGCGTCGGCTCCATGATCGGGGGCTCCTCCGACGGCACGACGTCCGGCGAGCATGCCGGCTCTGGCCGGACTGCCCGTCTGGACATGATACAGACGACGGCGGTGGAGCCTTCCATTTGCTCGATCTGGTAGCAGTCCAGTCTCGAGCCACCAAAATCGCAGTGGTGAGCTACATAATCGGACGTTTGTGGCTGAGAAAATTCACCAGTCAACAAAATGATAAAGTTGCTATCATAATCGCAAACTATGCCTAGCACAGATGTTACTGATCGAGAATGTTGACAAATTAGGTATGTGAAACAACATGAACAGATTTGGGATACTAGCTAAATCTGTCCGTACAATAATGTGGAGCTCTGCGTCGCGGATGTGAAGAAATCATACTGCGAAAAAATGGAAAGAAACACACTTATATATATATATATATATATATATATATATATATATATATATATATATATATATATATATATATATATAACCATATGCCAAGTACTGGTCTTGGCGCTAGGAAACAAAATCGGTGGAGCGTGGTTACATACCGTCGCCGGCATCCTCTAATTAATCTCGTGGCACATGTCTCCTTGTTTAATCAAAGGGATGGCAACGGATTCAACACATTCACATTTTTAGGAAAACCATGCATACAAATTCAAATAGATACAAAATTACATTCTCTTAATAAATTGGAGAGAAAATAAGTTATATGTGGTAGACTCTATTTTGTTGGAAATGTGATGGTTCCGGTGCAAGCAAGAGACTAATGTTTGCATCTGTTTCTTTGTTGCCCTTAATTATTTACATATATTTGGCTACAATAAAATAAAATAAAATTTTTAGAGAAAAGGAAGTTTCACTCCGATCTCTGCATAAGTCATGCACTCAATCAAAGTTTACAACGAAGCAAAAATCTAAGGAAGAACAAGCTCTCAAAAAGATAGGAAGAAATTAAAAAAAATGCAGTAAGCCTATTTGAAAATGGCCACCCATTATTTGGCGAAGATCTCCATTGCTGCACTGTCTCCATAATATGACTTGCCCACTTTAAAGTTGGACAGTTGTGGTCCTTTTGTAAGATGGAAATTATATTCTAATGATTGTGTGTTGCGACGGTTAGTAGGCTACTGTACGTGCTGTGCTTACAGTAAAGGGGAGCCAATAGTTGTGTACAATAAAAGCACGTCTCTTGTCCTTCAAATGCTACTATATGATATATAGTCACTGGCTCATGGCGATAGAGCATTCATGATGGGGAACATAGGTCCATGATGGGGAACATAGGTCCCATTCGGCTGGAATTATAAGCCGGCTGAAAAATACTGTTGGCTGATTTTTTATGAGAGAAAAATATTGTTTTGGCTGAAAAAATAAGCTAAATAAGATGGATTATAAGCCAGATGAACAGGACCATAGTGAAGACTTTGGTTATGAATTCATAAAAAAATTGAAACAGATCAGTGTCTACCAAATTAAATTAGTTGATCATGCTGGCAATAGAAATTGGACCCAATGGCGTCAGGAGCCACGCCGTGCAACCCAGCTTCAAGGAGGCAGCAATGGAGACCCAACCCCTGGCCATCACTCCGGCAGGCAGTACCTGCCTCAGCTCCGATCCTCTACTAACGCCCACTACGTAAAGATTTTGTAGGGGCGGGTTCAGGTGATTTGCAGAGGCGGATTGGTTAGCCGTCCCTACCAAACCATTGCTAGAAGTCACGGATTTGTAGGGACGGTTGTGACGGCCGGATATAGAGCCGTCCCTACAAATCATTTTGTAAAAATCACGAATCTAGAACCCAAAAATAGCAAAAAAAACTATTTTTTTTAATCTGGGGAGGCCCCCACCGGTCAGCCACCCACCCGCTCTGCAGCATTTTTTTTTAATCCGGCAAGTTAGGTGCAAAAGCATCTTTGATTTCTTTCTTCTAACACCCATCTGTACAACTTCATTGGCATCGATGATATGAATAGGTATTTTCCCATCGTACCCATGCTCAGTCACGCCATGAGAGTAATAAGCCAACAACTAATACAGTGGCGATCATTTCAAGTCTCTGTTGCAAGGTCAAACGCTACAAACACCAATATTGTACTCTTTGTCTAGTAAGTACAAACAGTTCGTTCTAATGTACTTATCCCTAGAGGTTTTCCTTTTTGAAACGGGAAGGTTTTATTGCATCCAAGAAGTACACTACGTCACCCAGGATTTTTAGGGGCGGCTGCGGCTGGCCAAATCATTGCTACAAATGGCCGATTGTAAGGGTAGTTGATCAGTCACCCCTACAATCGGATGTCCATTTTCCAGAAAATCATGAAATTGGGCCATAAAAATAGCAAACTTTTTTTTTGTCAAACACGGCCGGCTAGATTTGAACCCGCAACCTTCACCTCGTGCGATACTCCTCCATCCACTTCACCTTAAACTCACTTATGTCTATAATGGATTTTCTTTCTACTCGTATTATCCTCAACTGAGTTTAAATTGAGTGTTTAAGACCCTATACGATTTCAAATGAAAAAGTTATCAACTACAAAGTTGTATAACTTTTTGAGATTTACAACTTTTGTCCATCCGAGGTCATTTAAAAAATTTGAATTTCAAATTTAAGAAATTCAAACATACCTTTCCTTGACAAAATGATTTCAAATGAAAGAGTTGTCAACTACAAAGTTCTATGACTTTTCAAGATCTACAACTTTCGTTTAGGATGTTCTCCATCCGAGGTCATTTGAAAAATTCAAATTTTAAATTTTAAAAATTCAAACGTAGTTTTCTTAACAAAATGATTTCAAATGAAAAAGTTGTCAACTAAGTTCTATAACTTTCCGAAATCTATGACCTTTTGTAGAGCCGCCCCTAAAAAAAGGTGTTGCTACAAATACTGTAGTAGTGGCCAGAGATTGTGGAAGGCATCACACCAAGTTCTTTCTCTAGATACAGCCTAAGATTGTGTGTGCTGTCATCATGAAGAAGGACGCAAATGACGCCAAAACATAATTACCCATGTCTCTCTGCACTTTCTTTTAGAGAGAGTGCCTCTTTTGTTTATGTGTTTCATGACTTGGTTGCTAGACAAGTGCAGCCTGCATGCTGGCAAAATAATTTGAACCTCGACCTCTCTTGGTCCTGTCGATGTATTGACAGTTTAATCTCGTCCAGTTATCTGCAGTGCTTTGGTTATCTCTTGTTTTTTGCTGATTCCTGCTTCATTCTCTTTTTTGTTGATGAGAACCTTTCTTCAGTGTGGCTGGCACCTGGCATCTAGCATATCATCCCAGAGTGTACTTTCCTACAGTTTTACAAATGAGTCACAATAGAACAACTAAGATCCTAGTGTGGAGAAATGACATGCCATTCAGGTAAAAATTATTGAAAGTGCCTATCAAATATTTGTCTGCAGGAAACGAAGAGAAGTGCTGTTGATTGTCTTTATCTGAAGAAATTTTGTCCTAGACAACTAGACTACATTGTGTTTTCCCCTTCTGTTGGGTTTTTTTTGTGGGCTGATTACCATCAGGAATAGCAACATGTTCGCTTCAACCGTCATTCGGGTCAATGCCTATGCCATAACCCTCAAGCTCCAAAACAACGCTGATGGTAGAGCTTGCCACCTTTCAAATATATATGGTCCAGCTTCCTCTCCAGAGAAACTAGCCTTCATCACTTGGCTAATTAATTAATCTATATGTTTTAATCGATTGTGCATTATATCGTGTAGCACGTCAAACAACCTCCAGGGACACTACTACGTGGATTCTATTGTTGCGAGTACCTCAGATAGTCCAAGAAATTCAGCACCAACTATAGGGTGCCACTGAATTCAGAAAAGATGGTGGGAAAGGGGACGGATCAACGAGCAGTGCATAACGAACTGTAGTGGAAATATGTGGATTTTTCTTGCACAAATGCGTGCATCAAATTGGAGCGTACGAAATCTGAAAGTAGGTCTAGACCTGTGGGGAGAGATTTTTGCTTACAGCATTTTCCGTTTTTTTTCTTTTGAGCTTTATAGCTCTATAAGCTGTAAATATTACCCCTTTATATATATACTAGTAGCCATGCACGTGCGATACGCACGTGTTTGTGGCAGACTACATCTTCAATATATATTAGAAAAAAATTAAGATTTTTAGATACTTGAAGTTGTGGTTTTAAAATTATTTTTTTATACTTACCAGACCATAACCCTAAGGCGAGAGTAGATATAAACATAACTATTATATATTTGTTAATTTACCCAAAGTATTGTTGAACCCACAATTTTTTTAGGGGATTGTTGAGCCCACAATTATTGCGCAAAACCATAACACAAGGTACGCGTGACCTATAGTATGCTCAAAAGAATAAATACTGCTCTGATATATGGCTATCGAGAATAAGAAAGAATATGTAAGTATTATTAGGCAAAGAGAATTTATAATTATATCATGAATTTTTTTATACTGGTGCATTCGAATTTGTCAATGCCATTTTGGAAACCCGGCCATAGTCTGTAACTTTGCACGTAGTAGCCCGTCTCTTCTCTTTGTTATCATGAGACATATTCCAATACTTCTTTTTACATGGCCACCATGATCTCTTGAAGTAAACAAGCAAAGGCATGGTGATCACAATGTGATAAAGTTACACTCTTGTTACAAGATTATATAGGTTAAAACATCTTCTGCAGAGGAAGCACGTTCATTTATCAGACAATGTCAAGAAAATTCACTTGTCTGGTGGAACCAACAAAGGGATAAACAACTATATCACTGTAAATACCAGAGGTGCAGAATCTAAAACCAAATAGTCAAAAGGAGGCACTTTGGCCAACAAAAAACTGATTTGATTCAATAGAATTGTTAATACTACCAAGGAGATTTCAGGAAAGAAAATACTACTGCAACATTGTAATCTGTTAGCTGAATATCTAATTATACAATTGAGCAAATGTTAGATATACCCAATGGCAGCAACCTAATATATATGGAAAAAAATTGACATTATGGATATATATGGTACTAATGTTGCAGCCTGTGAAGAATGCAGCTTTAGCTCTAGGCACACATTCTTTTCCATAAACCTGATGCTTCATTTTTAAGACGTTCACATGATATTTTTAAAGGGGAACTAAATGATTACTAAATACATAAGCCATGTAAATTAAGTCAACCAAATCATTCTGCAGAGAGGTTCTAGCTAAACATGACAGAGACTGCAGCATCGGCAAAACTTCAGTCATGCCTAACCAATTGGCAAAAAAATTCTGTTCAAGCACTTTCAGATCATTATGTCATTATGGCCATGATTTCATTGCATTCTGGTCATATATATACTCCAATGCAAGAATAGCAAGGGGTTTGACAATAAGATGTTTATCTACAATAGACCAATGCAAAGCACTCTACTCATTGAACATGATCCAAATTTTACATCAAATTCACATTTTTCAGTTTGCATTATTTTTGCCTTCATGGCACATTATCTAATGAGGGAAGTATTTGTCCAGTGAGTTGCCATCGTTTTAGCCAACAATGATATTATATAAAAAAATTCTACTACTTTGCTTAAACATGTCCATGTTACTAACTCAATTTATTTCAGAAATCCTATGAAAGTACTGTAATAATGGAAGGCACCCCACTACGACTACATCTCCATAGCAAAACGAGTTACATTGAACCACATTAAGTGACTTAGATATGGTTAAGTGAGGATGACGCTAGGGAGGGCATTTGTCAAGCAAGCTTAGGATTAGATGTTGTTGCCATGGATCTATCTATGAAGAATGGATGGAGGAATAAGAATAACAAAAGACTTCGCTTTGTAATCATTTTATTGACGGTTGTAGATCTTAGTTCACTATTTATTTGCTCATCCATATGTAATTCGAATAATGATTGTGTGCGGCTGGAGGATTTCCTTTTTTTAAAAAAAAGTCTCCAACATCCGACCACCTTTCAATGCAACAAACCTAACTCTCTTTATGGTAGCTGAAAATATATAATATTTCTTTTAAAACACACAATCAGCATATATATAAGCATATTGTTGGTACTGTTGAGAAAGACGATTGAGTAGAAACAGAAGTTGACGACATTTTTAGCCCAGAGAGAAAAGGTGCCCTATTGGTGGCTATTATTGGTCTGCCTGATATGGGCGTGGGATGCATCAGGAATTCAGGACATATAGTAGCTAGTGCCCACTCTAATTTTCTGTTTTGTGCCCTCTGTTGCAACAAGACGTGCTGTCATCATGCTCGTAGCAACCTCAAGCTTGCATGTGGCCGCCGGCCTGAGTACTGCTATTGCACTGCTAAATTATTGTTGGGCGTTGTACAGTACAGTGGGCTTCAGATTAGTCGTCAGCACCTAGACAGGAGGCGACAATGCTCAGTATAAGTGAAGAGGATGACAGTAAGATGGACAAATGAGCAGAGGATGATATCCATAGCTTGATGCACAGTAACTCGTCGTCTGTAACCACCGCCGTGTAATGATGTATGGTTTGCATATGATTGAACCAGTAGTTTCGACAGATGCTGCCTTGGATTTACCATGTCGAGTGCCATGCATGAACCTGTATACCAACTATTCAAATAAGCGGAGTGTTTTTGGGTAAAACAAAATGGAAATTATCGGATCGAAATTTTCTCCCAGGGTCAATTGTATTAGCGCCACGATGCGTGCACACACTTTCAACCCTTAACTTTCTTCTGATAACTCCAGTAGATCTAAATCAGTCACTTGCTTTAAATATACATAAAGACCGCCTAGAGCAATAGTGTGCACTAACAAAAAGGTCTTAAAGTATAGTAGAACAGAAGGCAGATTACTATAGCTACAATCGCTGCAATGAAAAGAAAACAATTGTGCTTGTGCATCGTTACTTAATTGACCACTCTAATTATCACTACATAAAAAGAAATTAGAATGGATCTTCTCTTGTAATGATGGTGCAGCAGTATGAGGGGGCCAATAGTTATGTACAATAAAGGCACACCTGCTGTACTTCAAATGATACTACACATGATATATAGTCACTGGCTCATGGCTCCATCTCGCAAGATAGAGCATTCATGAAATAGACCACTCTACCAAATTATTAGTTGATCATGCTGGCAACAACAATTGGATGGCTGTGGGCGTGGGACGCATCAGGAGACACTACAGCAGCCAGTGGCTTCCCCGAGTGCCAGTTGCACTCGGGGAAGGCCCAGTTGCACTCGGGGAAGCCTTCCCTGAGTGCAACACTCGGGGAAGAGCCTCCGGCTAATCCTCTAACGGGGAAGGCGGCTTTCCAGAGTGCCGAAAATCGTGCACTCGGGGAAGGCTTCGCCGAGTGCCGTGCTGGCACTCGGGGAAGATTTGACGCCGTCGGCTAACGGCCGACGCCGTTTTCTTTTTCTTTTTTTCTTTCCCGAGTGCAACACTCGGGGAAGAAATTTGTCTTTTTTTTAAAAAAAACCCCTCTTCCCTGAGTGTCGCAGCCCAGGCACTCGGGGAAGCCTATTTTTTATTTTTAAAAAAAATCTAACCACATCATGTAATATATGATTCAAATTCAAATTCAAATCTAATGGCCACATATATACATATATTCATCCACAAACACACGAGCACGATATAAAACATCATTACAAGCCAAATTCAAAATTTTCACAAGTCCATTACATAGTCATAAGAAACAAGCCATAATCCAAATTGACTTACAAAAATCACCAACAGGCATCACTTTGGTTCTATAATAGTGCAATATATCTCAAATAGAGCACAACGGCATTACATTTAACTAACAGTCAATTTTCCTAAACAATAGCCAATTTGACTTACAAAAATCACCAACAGACATTTGAGTCAACATTTGACGTTCAAGATAAAAAAAACAAGTTGTCACTAGCTACTACATTCAAGATCTAGTTTTGTATGGATTGGAGAGAATAAGGTTGGAAGGGAACTCACAGAACCACTAAAATGTCAAATGTTGACTTCCATATCAACTCACAGAACTCCTGCAATGAAGAGAAGTTTTTAGTACAGATCTGTAACCAGACTTCCATATTAACTTGCAACCAGACTGCCACTTATGTAAAATGATAAGTTTACAGTAGGAAGGTTGTGACCATATGATCCAGATCAGATCAGGTTCATGCAAAATGTTGAACTGAGTGGAGTAAAATATTTATGAACAGAAATTCTCTATATCAACATGCAATAAATTACACAAGAATAATTATTATTGCAAGCACATCTCTATGCCAAATTTTGTTTCTAAAAAAGCCCACATTCCATATAATTAAACTTGCAGCAGTATAAGTTGCTTTATTTTATGATTCATAGAAAATTCATATTAGAGATATTAGAAACAACACACAACTATCAGAAATTAAATGGTGATCTATATAGAACATTACAAAACTGTCCATAATATTATTTGTTTCGAAGGAAATTAACTTAAAAAGCATGTTGTAATATTTGTTTAGCACTAAGGAACTATCAAGGTACCTTAACTATCAGGTCAACTGAAATTTAAATGGCAAGCTGCAGCCTGCAAGAATTTACTTTTTAAAACAACAATTCTTATATAAACTATGGTCCAAGACATGCAGACTAATATCCACTTACCATGTACCAGAGAACAATAGCAGAGCAGCTCACTCCCAGATCTTGTGCTAGAGAAAAAGAAACAATTCAGCAAGTCAGGTGGTTGTATAAGGCTAGCAGACATTGACACGGGAAATACAATGACACTAGTAGAGTGTTCAACCATTACATTGAAATGCCATTATCTCATAGTCATAGCTAAATAACATAAGTCCCAACACCTACATATATAACTCTGAGTTCTTAGTAGTCACAGTTGCAAATAAATCAAACATGTTGAAAAATGAATAAAGTTATTGGATAGGCTAAGTAATGCATGTTGAAAAATTAAATGTGTAGAAAAAGACATTATCACGCTAATAGACATAGAAAAATTAAATGTATTAAAAAAGACATTATCATGCTAATGGTAGATCCAATGCTATCAACTAAACTCTTGCACAAGCACAAGTGTCCAATCCCTCCAAGACACCAACAGACTAGCAGGAAATGATGCTGCAGACTCACGGCCTTGTTTGATAATACGAACAGAAGCATTTCATATCTGTTTACTGAGTAAGTCATCCAAACATACTACTATTTAACAAGCATAAAAAAGCAGCAATATTTCAGTAGCACAACAGATTCCAGTGACAATCTGCCCCCACGGCTCCAAAAGACAACTCACTCAAGCAAATTAGAATTCACTCAAGCAAAAGTTACTCAAACTGAACCAAGTATTCTATAAATGATGTTGTCTTCATTCCCTGGAATACAGGTACGCATATATATCACTTTGATCTAGTGCTATCAACACACATGCTGCTATTGATCTAGTGCTACTGTCGACACACATGCAAGCATTTTGTAAAGCTCAGTATATCACCACATCTTCAAACAAGGGCATACATAGGATCTGTATAATGTTGTTACATTTCTTCATAAGGCTAATGCTTAGATATATGAGGCTATGTACAGACAACACTGCGCCCACTGAACACAGTAATAAAAATTGGAAAAGCAACTATATAAGCTTTGTACATGCACCCTTACATAAAAAATTTTATCAACCCTGATAAGATCAACACTAGCCCAAGAGCGCAGTAGTACACTAGTACTAGCAGTGCCAGCAGGCCATCAACCAGAGTGACCAAAAGACTACTAGCCTCAAGAAACAATAGAAATAAGAACTTTTCTTAGGTTCTGCATTTTTAGCGCAAAGCTAATCATCAGGCTGGCATACCAGAACACTGAATCACCACTATGACCAACACTGAAACTAGAAAAATGTAAGCTGCGGCCTGCTTAAGTAGGCTGTGCCAGCTTCTAGAGCCTGATTATACTTTCACTTCCTACATCCATCGTTTAATGCGCATCCGTCCAGTAAAATGGAGATCACGTACTCACCAAATTCTACAGCATAGCACCTCTACTCATCTAGTACTCGTCTATCCAATTGCACTGGACCATATGCAGGAGTAGAAAAATATAGAGCAGGCTAATCAATCAGATACCTGGCTCGAGGGAGGACCTGAGACGAGCGCCGCCTGAGGAGGAGCTCTCAGGTCGCCGACGGCAGATCTGGCCGCGCCGCCACTGGAGGGCCACACTCTGCATCGATTTGGGCTCCAAGACTGGCGCCGCCACCGGAGGCACCCCGCACCGCCATGCCACCACCGGTGGGGACCCTAGGCACTGCGCCGCCGCGCCGCCATCGGAGTGGCCGCGCCCTCCCGTGCCGTCGAAGGGGCCGCACCCTGTGCTGGATCAGAGAGAGAGGGGAGGGAGTTGTGCAGTGCGTGCTTTCGGTGGCTGCTGAGGGTGGGAGAAGGGAATGAGGGCAAGGGATGGAGAGGGTATCCTCTTATATAGTTTAGGGTTTTAATTGGGTCAATGGGCCGAGGGAGAGGTGTGCGGCCCAGGCTAGGCCGGTAGGCCGATGGCCCTTTCCCGAGTGCCAGGCAGAGGCACTCGGCAAAGAGGCTGCCTTCCTCGAGTGCCCTGTCCTGGCACTCGGTAAAGGGCCTCTTCCTTGAGTGCCAGGGAAGGCACTTGGGGAAGAATTTTTTTTAGTTTTTTTTGCCCCATTTTTTATGAGGCCTTTCCACATTATTTGAAACTCCTTGTTCAAATTTGGGATAATTTTGACTTTTTTGGTATATTTCGTTAGTTTTTTTCATTTCGTTGAATTTTTTTGCATACTTCAAATTTGAACTACAGGTGCATGAAATAATGGAATTTGGTGATTCAAAAAATGATATTCATGATATTTGGTGTATGTTGAGGCTGTATCCAGGAACTCACATGAAATTTCGAGCATCTTGTTGACGTAACATGACGATGTACTTGCGAGAAATGTGTATTTAAATTATATAAAATCTAAAAGAAGTCAAAAAATGACAAAACTTATAGAGGTGTTGTGTTATCGCATGTAGAGGCTATGATAAAAAATTAAGAAGATTTCGAGCAAGTTGCGACATCGGATGCCAAAAACCCAGACATCTCCGCATGTGATCACAAGTGATCACAAATGATCACATGCGGAAATGTCTGAGTTTTAGGCATCTGACATCACAACTTACTTGAAACCTTCTCAATTTTTTATCATGACCTCTACATGCGATAACATGACGCCCAGACAAGTTTCATGATTTTCGGACTTCGTTCGGATTTTATATAATTTAAAAACACTTTTTCCGCAAGTTGTTCGTGATGTTACGGCAACAAGATGCTCGACATTTCATGTGAGTTCCTGGATACGGCCTCAACATACACCAAATATCATGAATATCATTTTTTGAATCACCAAATTCTATTATTTCATGCACCTGCAGTTCAAATTTTAAGTATGCAAAAAATTTAACGAAACGATAAAAACTAACGAAATATACCAAAAAAAGTCAAAATTATCCCAAATTTGAACAAGGAGTTTCAAATAATGTGGGAAGGCCTCACAAAAAATGAGGCAAAAAACAAAAAAAATTCTTCCCCGAGTGCCAGGATAGGGCACTCGGGGAAGAGGCTGGCTTCCCCGAGTGTCCTGTCCTGGCACTCGGGGAAGAATTTTTTTTTAAAAAAGTTTTAACGGCGTGGACAGGTTGGGCCGTCAAGTAACATTTTTCTTCCCCGAGTGTTGCACTCGGGGAAGAGGGCCTGACCCTTTGCGGCACTCGGGAAAGCCTCTCTTCCCCGAGTGCAATTCTTCCCCGAGTGCAACACTCGGGGAAGATTGGCTTCCCCGAGTGCCCGATTTTTGGCACTCGGGGAAGCCTGCGACACTCGGGAAATTTTGCCTCTCCTAGAGCACCGTACTATATGTAAAACTCGTCCAACTACATCTGCTGTGTGTGCATGTCGAACGGAGTTCGACATCACACTTTGAAGCCTTCAGTCGTCACACGTGCTGAGGTCGTTGCTCTACAGACTACACAAGCACAGATTTAGGGACACTGTCTTCTCGATCCCATTATTCCCTTGTCGTCTCCGGTTGATGCACTGCAGCAATGGGAACTGCTCTAACATCGTGAGCCACGGTCTCGTCCCTGATCGACCTTGTCTACCTGCACCGTCACCACACTCCTTACTGGCTACCTCGCTAGGTGGTCAATTCTTCTTCCCTAGATGGACACGATGTCCATGTACCATTCTATGATTGTACCTCCAAATGATTGCAATAATTACCATTATCTCATACTAGCACTACTGGAAACTGAAAATGTCCTGTCGGTTCAACACCTACCGACAGGGAAATTATCAATATTTCTGTCGGGTGCCCAGAACTGACAGAATAATGTGTAAACCGACAGGGTAAATATATTTCTATGTCGGTTTTTGGTCAACCGACGGGAAAATGTATAATTTTTCTGTGTGTCGTGGCTCAACCGATAGAAAAAATCAATTGGATAAGCGCCGAGAACCGAAACACGCAGCCAACCTGGGCCTGGGCTGCACTAGCCTTTCAGCCGGCCCAGAAGCGGGCAGCTTGTGCCTGTGGACGCATATAAGCCGCGGTGCCCCAAACCCTAGTCCCGGCCGCCATCGGTTGCTCCATGAGAGCGGCCGTCTCGCCTCTCTTCTCTCCTGCTCCGTCCTGAACTCCTCGGCGCGCTGCCATGGCGTGCTGTGCCTGGCAGCGGCAGCGTCCACACCGACCTCTTGGCCCTCCGCCACCACCACCGCTCGGGATCTCGCTCGCTAGCCGGCGGATGGACAGGATGTACCCTGGCCGGCCTGGATCCAGTTAATGGATGGCGAGCAGTAGCACGCGGGGCGGATCTGGCGCGGCCGGCCTTGGCCCTGGTCCCATCGACTTGTCGGCGCGGACGAAAGGCAGAAGAGCAGTAACCCCGTTCGTGCAGGTAGTTATCACGTCTTTCCTTCCCTTCGGGTTCCTTCCATTTTGTTGTTTCTTTGTGTATGGAATGCATTAATGATTGTCTTCGTCTCTGGCCTCATCCGCACTGGCCCCAAAGGAGCGCCCCCATCAAGTCTTTTCCCCCAGGTCAGCACCCCCGCTCGTTGTCATTAAACTTCTATTTACTGGTTTGAATGATAATCAATAATTGTTTGTATGATTTGGTAGTGTTCGATTTCTGATTAGAATAAGTAGGTAAAAGACTGGAAATTATGTGAACTTTTAGTGAACATTAGCTGTACATGACTAGTCTTTTGATGTTTCAACTCGATAATGTAATAACTGAAGACCACAACGTGATTCCTATGGGTAGGATGAGTAGGGGCTAGTCACACGCAAGCTCTTCTAGGTTAAGGAAAAATAAGTCCCTGGATGCTGGGTGTTAATCTCTTTTTCTTTCTCTCTACATTTCAGCTATATGTAATATGATCTATGGTTATAGCAGCTAATGTTTACCAAAAGTCTCTCTCTGCTAGTATCTTGCTTTGCCTGTTTATAAGTTCCAACTATAATGTTTCATCTTGCCATTTTTTATAAGTTAGGCTGTGACACTGATGTATACTGCAACCATTGTGAATCCTTTTTACTGCTTTTTTCTGATTCACCTTTTGAGCTGTGACATGCCTGTCGTTTATAGTTGCTTGCAGCTAGCAGATGCAGTAATTAATGCAGCACAAATATGCTTCTAATTTATTACACCATGTGGTACAATATCTCACTGACTTTGTTAAAGCTTATAGGAATATTAGCCTGTGTTGATTTTGTTTTCTTCTGTATATTCCTTTCTTTTTTGAAAAAAATGCAATATGCATATAACCTTTGTCATTGGACTTCCTGTATCTTCACAGCTTAACTATTCTTTTTTCTACCACTGATTCAAAAGGTCGGTTGCTCTGTTATTCAAGCTATCCTTTTCTTTAATTTTCTGCATGCAATCTGTCAAAGAAGGAAGCAGCCGATAGGTGAGGAGAGTTCTCCCCTTCAATCCGGTGGCATTCTCCAGCAGGTTAGGCTTAGCCACGTCAGCTCCGGTGTATGGACACATGGAAGAAATCATCGGTGGTCGTGCTCTGCTAACCTGGTACGCTCCTCGTCAAAGCAATCAAAATATATTAAAGATAGTGCAGAAAATTGTGATTAAAATTAGGTACTGCCATTAAGCAACCCATTGTCAATTGGTAGTTTTGTAATTTCTGAGTATGATGTTCCTGCTTGCCTAACACCTAGCTTTTCATTATCTGTGTTCATCACTGTTGTCATAACCTTAATATATTGGTAGTCGTTTTGTCCTAATAGCTACCATCACACTCTCTGCTTTTGTGTTTGCCAACAGAAATCTTGTGCTGTTTGTTTCTCAGCCTGTTGTTTCTATATTAGGCAGCCTATCAAAAATTCAGTTACAGTCAGTTAACCATGGGTCTATAATCCGACAAAAAAACTTCCCTGCTCGTTTGTTCGATGTCTGATTATTGTAAACGTGTTGCCCAGACTGATATGCTATGTAGGTAACTGGATGTGCCCTGGCCTCTTATTGCCTTTTATGCCTTATTACTCCATGTATTTACTTCGTATTTAAAATTCCATACTGATAGTTGGTTGAAATGTTAGTCTTATATGGATATGGATTATGGGAATACTATAAACTGATCATTCAATGAGGTTTATGTCCTTCCATGTGTGTCATGCATATGGCTTATGCATATTCCCTTCTTTTTGAAAAATGCAATCTGCATTACCTTTGTCATTGGACCTGCCGTATCACCTCTTTGCTATGATTATTTCCATAATTAATTGATTAATTGATTTTATTTGCTATGATTTTCCATAGTTCATTCCTATATGCCATAGTGCTCTTTCCATGTGCACCTTCTCTTTTTCATCATGAAGTATATATGAGCCTCGAACTTCAGTAGATAGGGCATGTTTCTCTCTATAAAAATTGAAACTAAAATATTTGCCTCTTTGTGCTAGAGACTGAAATGTGCTAGAGGCTTTAAACTCTATTTTTGGTCGACCTAGAAATGTCTGTTTCGTTAATGTATCTTTGATTCACTACTGTACTCTAATGATCTATTATTTTTCAGAAATAATGTATCCTGCCCGGCTTGATCCGCCCCCACCTGATCCTCCGCTGCCTCCCAACCTCTCAGTCCCAACGGTGCTCGGGTCGTGGTAGATGGCCCCCAGCCTCGACAGAGCTGCGCTCCTCCACCATGCCGGGGAAACGCGCCTCCTCTTGCTAGCCGTGGCTACCTGACTATTGGAGTTCCTGTATTGTATCGACAGAACAGAAGGTGAGCTCATGGAATACCTTCCATGGCTACAGACCCAACCGCCATAGTTTCAATTTGTTTATGAATATTCTCATCATATCAGTTGCATAGCTATGCGCTGGCATTATTGTTTTGTCTTTACATGACTTAAGATTACTACTACCTTGTACCAACCTAATAACTGCTTTAATTTCTCTTTGTCATATAGGCCAGCCACCAGTTCTTCTCATGTTGCCTCCGAATCAACTAATGAAGATGATACCGCAGATAATGCATGCACTTTGGGTTCTAAGGGGAAACTGTTGGTAGTAGACACTTATTAGTTTTCTAACCTTTAGTAAAGGTGCAACAAAGAAGATGGTAGTTTTTGGGAAAGGCATATCATCTAGGTACTAGTGGAGCTGAGTAATGTTGCCAGACCTATATGGACATCTAAATTTATGTGCTTGTTGATGCCAACAGTACTGTGGGCATCTAGTCTATATGTATGGCATGTGGATGTCTGGATGATGACAAATTAACGTTATATATATGTGTTCTAGTTGAAAGCATTATAGAATCAGATATATGATGTTGTGTATGTCCTGTTATCATGAATGAATTATAGTTTGAAATTGCAATTAAATGAGATCTTTTTCTATGTGCAATTTTCTGTCGGTATGCATAAATTTTCTGTCGGAATCGAATTGATGAAAAAAATCTTTTTTCTGTCGGGCGAACAACGTACTATTGGCGGTTCAAACCGACAGGAAAGTATATTTTCTGTCGGTACACTAGGTTTTCCTGTCGGTGTAAGACGACAGAAATTGCATTGTAGACCTGACGGAGGATAATTTCCCTGTCGTCGCCAAACCGATAAGAAAATTCACTAACCGACAGAACAATTTTTGGACCGACAGAAAAATTCTATTTTCCTGTCGCTCTATTTCTGTCGGTGTTTTTCTGTCGGTGAACCGACAATAAAATTGAAAACCTAATTATCCTGTCGGTAGTTTGCATTTCCCTGTCGTTTTCGCTCGGACAGGGAAATTCCAGTTTCCAGTAGTGTAGGCGATCATCAATCATATCAGAAATATGACATAGCCATATTGAAGACTACTGTTGAGTATCTAACAAGGGGTTACCTAAAACCTCGACTGATTCTCCTAATTTGTCAGAGGCTCTAGGGCTACACCTATTGTGTATGCTCGCGCGCACACTCTGGACTATGATCGCATGTGATCACATGTGGAGATGTCTGGGTTTTGGACATCCGACGTCGCAACTTGCTTCAAACTTTTTGAAAATTTTATCATAGGCTCCACATGTGATAACATGACACCTCAACAAGTTTCGTGATTTTCCGACTTCGTTTGGATTTTATATAATTAAAAAACACTTCTACCACACCTGAATGGTCATGTTCCGTGGACAAGGACTTCAAAATTTTGGGTGAGTTTCTGGACACGGCCTCAAAATACACTCTCCAACATGAATATCATTTTTCGAATGGCTACGTTTCATTATTTCATGCACCTGCAATTCAAAGTTGGATTATGCGGCGGAAAATTCAAGTAAACGAAATAAATTAACGAAATATAGCACAAAAAGCTCACAAAATCACGAAACTTTTTGAGGTGTCATGTTATCGCATGTGGAGGCTATGAAAAAAATTTAAGAAAGTTTGGAGCAAGTGGCGACGTCGAATGTTCAAAACCTGGACTCAAAATTCAAATTTTTTTGCATCTTTGCCGACTGCCCGACGGCTTGCAAAGGGGACGGTGACGGGCGCCGTCTGGCCCCAGCTACCTTTGCCGCCTGCTGGTCTTTGCCGACTGGCTGGCAGTCGGCAAAGACATCCTTTGCCGACTGCTAGGAATGACCGACTGATCACAGCCGACTGGATTTCAGCAATTTGCCGACTGAGAGTTCAGGCAGTCGGCAAAGGTCATCTTTGCTGAGTGCCCTTACTTTGGCTGGCGGCAAAGACCAGGGCAGTCGTCAAAGCGGGGTTTTCCCGTAGTGACGGGCCCCAAGACGGACCAATTCTCGAAAAGACCTTAGTCTCAGAAAAGTAGGCCGCAGAGATGAGCCTGCGCGCAAGTCGCTCACACTCCGGGGCTTGGCAAGGCTCGGGAGGTTCAAGACCATGAGAGGTGCTAGCCGATCAATGAAGGCCATGAGAGACGCTGTGTGGCCCTGGCTAAGCTTCCCATCCTAACCGACGTGAGGAATATTCCTCCAGAATCCGATAGGTGCTCTGAACCTAACACGTGAGCAGAGCCACAGGGCGGCAGGCCTTGCTAGGGCTCTGTACCTTCATCCCCGCGAGACTGTGTCGGCCACTTCCAGTCTAGGGTCATGCCCGGGGCGTGACGCAATGCAACAAGGACAAGCACGCAGTCCCCGTGGGAGTGCACCCAGGCCTGCTAATTAGTCTCTCCCAGCATGCGGCCACACATCCTTAGCGTGTGACAGATGCCACGAGGATGGTGAACCCGGGCACAACGCAACGCCAACTCCAGCTTCGGACGGTCAGCTTCAGGCTCCAATGGAGCCTCTAAGAGGCGGTTCAAGACTATCGGCCACGATCAGCGATGAAGGATGACGGCGCCTGGTGTTGCCACCAACCAAATAATAAGAGCGTGAAACCCTAGAATATGGTAGCGAACCACTATCCATGCACTCCCCACTCTTCTTGGAAATGTGAGTTTTAATGCCAGCAAAAGATTAATGTTGCATCGATTTCTTCATATGCCTTTATTTGCATGTATCGCTACAATAAAGAGAAAGTAAAATGGATCTTCTCTTTGTAATGATGGTGCAGTGCTTACAGTATAGGGGAGTTGATAGTTATGTATAATATAAAGACACGTCTGCTGTCCTGCACAGGATACTACACATGATACACAGTCATTGGCTCACAGCTCCATCTCGCAAGACAGAGCACTTGTGATGGCGAGCATATAGCGAAGGCTTCGGTCGTGAAACAAATCTGTTTACCAAATTAAATTAGTTGATCAAGCTGGCAATGACAATTGGATCCTATGGGCCTGGGATCCATCACAGGGGAGTGGTGAGTGGCTACAGCCTGGCGACAAGCTAGTACCTGAATGGTAGACTACTGCAGCCTGCACGAACTAATACGGACATTCCGTCCAGTGTTGACAGGTCAAGCCATGGTGACTGGTACTGATTTGAGATGAAATTTAGATATTTAGGTTATACTATGTGCTACGCATGCACTGGAAACATCATAGCCATTATTCACAGCTCAATATCTGAGAAAAGCTCATGAACTATATATTTGTGCAGTGATATTCGTTTGTTCCATTTTAATTGGGTAACAGTGGGCTCCCTTCGCGATCTAGTAGCATACACACAAGTAGCATACGCAAAGGAACGAGGAAATAGACTTGGATAATCTTAATTTCGAGCACTGCACCATACACACAAGCATCAGCGTTGTAACCAAGTAGCATCATGGCATATATTTCATCCATAATCGCAGGGTGGGCGGAAGCACCATGTTGGCCGACCAACTACAGGCTGCCAAATGTTGGGAATGTTTAACGTAACAGAGGACATGATATATACACTCTCGAACTAGCTAATGCACACCACCGATCGCCGGACGACTGACTCGGTTCAAGTTTCTTCTCTCTATTGTTCAACCCCTCCCACCAGGAAAGAACAGTATACAAATAGACATGCCATTGACTTAGGGTCTATTTGGATTCCCTCCTCTAAAGTCTAAACTTTAGAGCTCTAAAAACTTTAGAGCACTTTAGCTTAGTTTTGAAATCTAAAACTCTAATGTGAGGTGGGCTAAAGTTTAGAGCTAACATTAGACCATCTGTTTGGTGACTAGCTCTAAAGTTTAGAGCTCTAAAGTTCAGAGGGGGATCCAAAACAGGCCCTCAATCGGTGATCCACTCGCAGTGGCGCCCAACAATGGTTGTTGTGGACTGCTTAAATTTCTTGGGCCGGGATAGGGCTTGGTATATGGTATTTCTCTTGTGGTGTCCTGTAGCAGGTGTCCTAGGAGTCGGCTTGTCCCAAAGCCGTGGCAGCAAAGATCGCTGGCGCACCAAAGCTTCACTCTCCCATGTGGCAAGAGAATATTCGGCCACTTGGACCATTTCACCAAACACCAAGGAAAGGTTTGAGGTTGCAATATTCATTCAACTGCAAGGATCACACTCACTCAACAGCGTAGCTATAGCTTCTTCTATAAAAGCACTGACCATACTGATTTGACACGAAATTTAGGTAAAGAAATTATATTTGCTCGGTACGGCTACTGGCTACGCATTAAAGAACAAGAACCAACATAACATTTATTTGTTCAGCAACTAGTACATGCCATTAGACAAATCACAGCCCATTTTCTGAAAAGTGTGTAGAAATATCTGTCCAATTGTTCCCTTTTTTTCACCTACTTTAGAGAAACAGGGGTGCATGGGTCTTCAATTGGCGAACTACTTAAACAAAGGAAAATGGATAATCTTACGAGCATTGCAACATGCACACACGCATGCATCAGCTTTGTAACGAAATAGCATTGCTCCATATCTTTCATCAGCGCTAAACTTATTACTACCTTCGTAGAAATATTATTCACATGAAAGCACAGCAATGTAATAATGAGGTTGTCACTGTTCTTAATTTGCATAGGTTGCAGAGATCACATAATTAGCATGCATACAAATGTGCATAGAGCATGTTAATGGTGCTCCTGCCTGGTACCAGCAAAGGCTATCTATAGGGTACACCTAACACCATCGTGGCACTCTTCATGAATCTTACGGCATTTTAAGTTTTTTTCAGCATTTTTCATTGTGAAACTAGACCAGTACCGAGAGCATTACTGACATACCATGCAAAAGCTTGATAACTAAATAGTACTCCAAATGGTGTGCATCAGTTGACATATTCAAATACCACTCTCATGGGTCTTCCTTTAAGATTTTTCTTTAATTTTTATTGTGGAACTTGAAAGGATCGAGAACACATAACTGCCACACACTACTATACTACGCCACTGAACAATGGTCCTAATTGCACATTAGTTTGCACATTCAAATGTCATCTTATTTATATTAGCTCTGTGCTGAACTACCTCATTTTCAATGAAGATATTTCATCTGTTCTGTTTTATTAGCAAAACAAACATAAATCTGAAAAACTAGAAGGATTGAGACATGCCAGGTGCAGAGGTGCTATGCCTATGCTATGCTATTCTGTGAGTTCACCTCACCCTATCCATTTCTACAAGCATGATCCATAGTAAACAAACCACCACCACCGTTTACCTTATCAAAGCCAGTAACAACAAGTAGTCAAGGCACCTATGGAGGTTAAACATGCCAGGCCTGTGTGAAATAGAGGTATTGAAAACATAGGAATGGGAACAATCATAACAATAAGGTATGGATGTATTGGCAAAACAGAGGAAAGGAAAACAAAAAGGAAACATATGAATAGGTGTTTGGAATGCAAGAATTAAAACACAGGCATCTAATAAGTGGATCCAGATTAAACAAAGACACATAAGATTGGGTCATGTGGACACAAGAGTTAACACATGGTTTTTTTCTATGCTGAAAGTAGTTGTAGTGCACTACTCGTGTGGGTCTTTATAAGATGTAGATGGAGTTGCATGGGCTAGTGACATAAAACATAAGCAGTTCCTAGCTGATCACTGGGATAGCCAAAAAGGAGAAACAAAAACAGATTACTCACCTTGCTGTTTACCAACTAAGACAGCTAAATGGGCAGCCCCAGCCTGCACCCAGGAGGCTGCTTCATTTTGCAGCTAGGCGAGGATCCTGTCTGGAGGTAGTGACGTCACGATCTGTTGTTGCGTTATTTCCAAATGCACCAGATCGATAGTACAATAAAGGATCACAGCCCTTTTGACAAATATTAACCTTACTTAGAAGTTAGAAGTGCATAAGATGATGTACCAGTTAGTTGATCCGGCTTGGTTCGCGATAAATAAAGGATCACATCCCTTTCGACAAATAAAGGATCGCAGACCTTTCGGTCACTGAACTTTTGATTCCTGGCCAATAAGCTTGAACCCAATCATAGCGAAATCAGGTTTGTCTATACTGCCAGACATGCTTGGTTTGCAATGCAGCATTGTTTATTCTTTTCAGTTTTCCAGTGAGTTGTAGAAGTCACTCTGTGCTCCTTGATCTCGGTTGTCCGATGGCGCGATCAAATCGGAGATCATGACGTGCATGGTGCAGTGGTGTTCGTGGTCACAAACCATGCTTTTTATCTCATATATATGTCGATAAACAGACAGAAAAGCTGCATGTTGGCAGCACCAAACTATCCACTTTGTGTTCTCCTCTGTGTTTTTGTGATCCTCGGCCATCTTCTGTCTCCAGCGGTGGGCGCTGGTGAGTTGGAGAGAGCAGTACCAGTCCTCCAGATTTGAAAGAGAGGAACCAATTGTCTAGGTTCAGGGGTGTTTCAAGATCAAAGTGCACCACTTGCTCACCTTTCTTGAGATCATTTGGGTCACAGTGCACTCCTGGAACAGGTGGTGGTCCGTTTCTAGATTTCTTCGACACAGTGCACAAAAGTATTCTTTAGTCCATCCACGTTGTTGCAAATGATTTTGTGTCGAGTAGTATGTTGAGTATTGTTATGCCTACTTTTTCAGATAATGGAAGAATATCCGTCTTCATCCCCACAAGTGACGAAATAGTCTTGTTATGCCGACAAGTGAGAAAATACTCTTCTTATTAAAGGCAAGGATAAAATTATGCTGGTGGTATTGATGTCTCTTTAGTACCTTGTCAGGGATTATGTGTTGTAGGTCAAGTTTTTTGTCAGGAAAATCACATTTTTGTGTACCTTGATGCAACAACTGAAACTAATGCAAAAATACCATTGATTCTTTCTAGCACTCTCATCAACTAGAGTGATTTACATGTTGCAACAACTGATGGTTTGAACCGATAATGATGTGCAATAATGACATGTACCATGTTTCACGGCCACTACATATGATATATGGTCAGTAGTGCCATGCATACTTCACAAAATATGATATATACTTCACATTCATGAGATAAACTTAACAGTGATGCAATGCAAAGTTAAAGTATAGGATCCTATAGGCATGGGAGGCACAAGGATAGCATCCAAGATGGTGTGTGACTGGTGATGCAATGACCAATGATGACACATGAACCCCTCTGGTGCAGGATCTAAAACAGAGGACATGAGAAGTGGACATCCTTGAAAGCCTTGCCCAACATTGTCATCAATAGGGACGGCATCTCAAACGGGCCACTTAAGATTCTGAAGATACACTACGTCACAACCTCTTCATCAGCTTCTATGTCCTACAGGCATCAGCACTTCTGAAGACACACTACGCACTACACGCAATCACTATGGGACTATCACTGCAGGTTGCTTTAGAACCGACAATGACAATCTACTGCCGGTTCATGGCTTCAACGGGCAGTGCTTTAGAATCACTTAAGATTCATGAACTGTTAGTGATAGCCTATTTTCCATAAAAATCATAATTTTTTCATATTATGTCAGATTATGATAAACTTTATATTAAAATTGTAGAGTCTGAAGAGACCTAAAACTTTGTAATTGACAACTTTTATATTTCTGATGTTTTACTTGTCCAAATATTCAATATAAGTTTTCGGATCAGAGTTGAGATGGTTAACAATGTCGAATGAAGACAAACTAAACATCAAAGTTGTAGTACTTTATAAGATCTACAAATTTGCAATTAGCAACTGTTTCATTTGAGAATATTTATAGTGTCAAATATATAATATAAGATTTAAAATTCTGTAGTTGAAAGAACAGAATCAGTTTTATAGACACAAGTGTCACGTAGTTCAAGTGATATGGACACTCTGATTATCCTCTGCTAGAAATGATTTTGGCAATTATTGGTTCTGACCCGGCAATGAATGCCTTTTCTAGCGTAGCGACATGACTAATGCTATGGTTGATGACGAATCTCGTAGGACAGCCACAATGAGCTGTGTGAGTACGTTGTGTAATTACGGGGCACTAGCATCTTGGAGTGGACTAGGAAAGAACAGAACAATTAAACTCCTTGATGAATCATTCATCGTGATTCATCTCCTTCCCCATCAACTCTTCCTCTCTCCTTCCAAAATTCCAGTCCAAGTAGCTAACACCTAGGATCATAGCACAATGCCAGCTTATTGCAATATATATGTACCAAATGGGTACCACAATGCCAGTACTCTTCTCCTTCCCCATTTTTACCTTTATGAAAAAAAGCTAAAGTAATGCACTCCTGTCAATACGTACCAAATACCTTTGGAAAGTGAAAAAGTTGGAAATCTCAAAAAAGAAAACATGACATTCTGAAAAATTAGAAAATTCTATAGTATGCCCATGAGTATATATTATATTCATCTCGTTCTCACGTGCTCCCTCTCCAACCTCTCCACGAGCTATCTTCCATGTCTAGCTCCCTTCACCCTGTTCGCTCTCCGCGAACTGTCTCGTGCCTGAAAACAGTATGGGCAACGGTATGCGGTTTGCCTGAAATCGTGAGGCTAGTAACGCCCAGGGGGAATCCATCAAGGCAGCAATGACTAACTGCACCACGACTGCGTTCCCTCGACAGAGATGTCCATGTCGGCCACGAAAGGGAGCTCTAGCACAATCGGTGGTTTCTTCACACAAGATTTGATTTTGGTCTTCCTTTGTATTCCAATCGGAGTCCACGTGGTAAGATTTGATTTTGCTTTGTTTGTGCTCTTGTTCGCATGATAGGCTTTGACAGAGATAAATTAGTTTAGGATTCGATTTCATCTAGTTGCTTCAGAATTTGGAGTCAATGGGAAAGGGAGTGGTGGTGGTTTGTACAATACAGTTTTGTGCAGAGATGTGATTCTTCTTTCTCGGATTTGGATGATGGACCAAGAATTTTTTGCAGACAAATTTTTACACATTAATATGAAGTAGAGAGAGTTGCATGGGCCAGTGACACAAAACATCAGCAGTTCCCAGCAGACCACTAGGAGAGCGAAAAGGCAGAAAACAAAAACATATCACTTCTTGCCCTACTGTTCGCCAACTAAGACAACTAAATGGGTAGAACCTCTCGACAAAGATCTTTTGGGAGGCACCAATTGTACCAGTCCTCCAATTTTGAAGTGAACAGGTGGTGGTCTGTTTCTTGATTTGCTCAACATTGGGCACAAAAATATTCATGGCCATCCACGCTGTTGCGAACGATTTGTGTAAAGTACTATGTAGAGGAAATAATCTTGCTATGCCTATTCATCTTTCCTAAAGAAGGCAAAGGATAATTATTTTTATGAAACTTGAGGGGTGTGAACCCCTACCGGATATCTATTAAAATTAAGAGAGTAAAATAAAACATACAAATACATAGCTCAAGAAACAAAAAATGGACAGGATGATATTTTTTAATAATTACACAATGGCAAGGACGATAAAATTTTGCTGGCGGTAATGATAATCCTTTAGTAGCTTCTCAGGGATTGTGTGCTGTAGCCTGTAGGTCAAATTTTGTCAGGGACGTCACACCATGTGTACTCCTTCCTGGATGCAAGCAGGACTCGTGGTTCATCAGTTTCTTTATTATTGTGACTTCCAGATATCAGTGAAACAAATGCCTTGATTTTTTTAGTGCTATCATTAACTAGAGTGGCTTACCTGTTGCGGCAACTGACGGTTGAACCAATAATGACGTGCAATAATGACATGTACCATGTTCCATGGCCCGGCCGGCCACTATATGTATGATATATAGTCAGTGCCATGCATACCTTACAAAGCCACTGCCATACTCGACATTTCACGAGATATTCACTTAATATATATAGCGACGCCATGCCTAGTGAAAGTATAGGATCCTATGGGAGTGGGAGGCACAAGGATAGCATCCAAGACTTGAGATGTAAGAGGAACTCCACTTTTGATGCTGCAATCGCCTTCATGGTTTTGTTGGGCTAGAACATAAAGGTTGCACGCATCTGCCAGAGCCTCCACAGTAAAGTAACTAGATTGCCATTCAGTAGTATTAGTACAGATTGCAAGAACAAAAAAGGAGTGATCGTGATGATCTTGGCACAGAAGTGCTTGAACAGAGGATTGGAGAGGGACTGTACTTGAAAAGAAACATGTTCCAAAATTCTGTTTTTAGCGTCCATCTAGTGCAACAGCCGGGTGTAACTAGCATTTTCCTATCGTGTACCCCGTGCTGTGTGGTGTGCGTGTGGGTGACAGGTGGGCCAGCCCGCCACGTCAGCTAGGAATGGTGGCGTCGGCGTTATGGCCGAAGGCCCACGTGACAGAGAGAGAAAAAGGGAGAAGGGGGGTGACGGACGGGGACAGTTGGTAATGGCGACACTGTTATCGCCTAGTCCGCACGTTAGTGAGAGGAGAGAGGGGGAGACGTGACGGCGGCTGGACAGGTTTGGCCGACGCGGTGACGGAAAAAGGGGAGAGGTGTTGAGCTTGCCGGGGTTGGGATCGCCGGCGGTGTCAGGCCTCGGTGGTGACGGTGGAGTGGTGGACGGTGCGCGGGAGGTCACGCCGCAGCCGGAGGTGGGTTTGTCGGCGGCAGCGGGAGCCTGCAGTGTCGGTGGCTGCTCACCGGAGTGGATGCGGCGGCGCCGTGCAGTGGCAATGGCCGTAGAGGCCTTATCCTAATCAACGAGCTACGTGAACGTGAGTGCGGGTGAGTGGTGAGTGCAGTGGAGCTGGTGTAGTGCTTAGCCGAGCCTTGCCGGCGGTGGTCATCGGCCATGGCGGCTTGGCGGAGTACAGTGAATGGTGGCGCAGCACAGAGTAGATGAGCAACTAGCTAAAGGAGAAGGTAGAGGAGAGGCTCTGGGACTCACCTGCCACTCCTATCGGCCAATGGTGCAGCAGAGAAGGGAAGGAAGGGAGGTGGCTCCAATGGTGCCGGTGGATCCTGACTTGGGGAAAACTGGAAGAGGGCAAGGAGGAGGAGGGGAGAGGAGAAGTGGAGGGTGAGATGGGGTGTTCTCGCTCTTGGCGGAGCTATTGGTGGTGAGGGCAAGACCGGAGCGTCACCAGCCGAGCCTATTTATAGGCAGCCAATGGCAGTTCCGGCGGCGAGATATTTTTCCCTGCAGTGAGCTTATCCTTTCGCGCGCGCGTTCATTTAAATCCATTAGGCGGTTTGCCACAGTGCGACCTTATCCATGCACGGCCGAGAAAGCTTGGCGGCTTCCCATGGCGGTGCGGCTAGGAGCGGCCATGGCGCCGCGTGTCGACGGCGCCACAGTGAGATGCAGAGAGGAGGGAAGGAGCATCTATGGGGCTGAGAAGCTTCGTGAGAGTATCCCCAAGCATATCCATTTGGCATTGGGGTGGAGCGGGGTGTGGCGCCGACAGCATGGTCGAGGCGGCTGCCGCGACGTGGTATTCCCATCATCTGGAGGTAGACGACGGCGATGACACGCGGGCCCTGTCCGTCAGCGAGTGGGAGAGAGGGAAGGGGAGCGCGGGCGCGAGCGCGAGCTGGGCTGGGCGTGGTGCTAGGCCAGCCTAGTGCGGGAGGAAAGAAGAGGGGAAGGGGGAGGGCTGCTGCAGGCCTAAATGGAGAGAGGGAGAGAAGGAGCCCATGAGGCTTTTTTCCATTTCCAGTTCCTTTTCATTTTCCCAGATTTGTTATGCATTATTTGAAATGGTTTTTGAATTCAAATTTGAACATGCAAGTATGCAAGGTGTACCATCATATGTTCAGCAAACAAGCAAACAAGCATTCACGCAATTTCGCACATATAGTTTTATTTCATGTAAAGTTTTAAAAAGTTCAAATTTTTAGTGATTTTTAAACTAGGTCAAAATTCAGGGTCATACACCTAGCCCATATATCCGACAGTAGCCCCCATAGGACTTAATGACATGCTAGCGGGTAGCTTAGCCCTCGGGTGTCGCAGGCCCCTGTAAGTTCCAAGTAATGTGAGTACCAGTGAGCTTCTTTTCGGGTACCGAGATCTTGAGCAGCGCAAATTATTGCCTTCAAGTGTTGAAAGGCTGGTGCTCGGTTCCGAGAACATCTCTCGGGTGCCGAGGTATTTCCTCGGGTGCCGGGGAGTTTATTCGGGTGGTAACACCGCTCATCTAGGACATGGTTCCCAGGGCGTTGTAAGCGCCTGGGTCAGGTGGTAACACCGCATACCAGGAAACGTAGCTTCCTGGGTGTTGTTAACACCTTGTTTGGGTGGTAACACCACATACGTGGAAATATGGTTCCCGGGGCATTGTGAACGCCTTGCTCGGATGGTGGCACCGTGTATCTGGAAACATGGTTCCCAGGGCGTTGTGAACGCCTAGCTCAGGTGGTGACAGCAAGTTGTCGCGAACTTGGTTCCCAACGTGTTTGGATATGTTGTGCAGGCTTCAGTTGTTGCACGTCATTGAGTCATGTTTAAAAAATGGATTTGATAGGACAGGGTAGTTTGTACCGCCTAACGCAATACTGTTTCCAGTCTATTGATTTTGAGTTAACCTGACTTAAATCGGTTTTCATTTATCAAGCGCCAAGTGCTCCACATTTTTCTTCGGACCATGCCAAGATTGTGAACCCACAAATGTAAATTAATAACATCAATTTTTTTATGAATATAGGAGGGGGAAACACCCCTACTGGCTTTTATTAATTTGAGAACAATTCTTTACAACAGAGTTCACGATACAAAGAAGGTTAAAAATAAAATGAGCAAAATTACACAAAACCTTCTAACCATTGACTAATATGGGGTTCATAACTAGGTTTTGCTCTAAGAATAACTTGAGCAAATTCCTTCTTGAAGATGGTCTTGCATCGATTTAGAGATGGCTGGATGCCCCTGGAGATGAGGTCATTTCTCACTGACCAAATACTCCAACATATTGTGATGAGAATTTCCAAAGCAAATGGACAGTGAAGCTGAGTTCTGTACGTAGTGATTACCACAAATGGATCATCAGACTGGGGAGGCAGCAGACACAAACTTGCCCAACAAATTTGTGCAAAAGGACAGCTGAAGAACAAATGCAGGACAGTTTCCTCGACTGGTGCTGAAACACAATAAACACAGTTGTAATCTTCTAAGAACATATGCCTCCTTCGTGAGAGTTGCCTAGTACTAAACTTGTCCTTAAGAAGAAGCCAGAAGAAGATTTTACGCTTGTTCTAACAGCAGGTCTTCCATAACCATCTAAACACTGGGTGAACTTGAGGTAAGCCTGTGAGATGCACGTAAGCCTTCTTAGGGGAGAAACCTGAAGAACCCCAAATATATGTCCACTGATCTGGTTCAGCTTGGAGATGAAGGTCATTGAGTAACTGGAGTAGTTCTTGAAATCGTTGATAAGCTTCATTAGAAAGGGGCAAGTAAAAGAGATCAAGTACATTTGAAGTCTGAGCCACTTGCTGAACTGTTAACTTCTGATCTCTGACAAAAGAGAATAGGTGTGGAAAATGGTGGGATGGTAAATGACTGTCCCAAACATCCAACTAGAAAAAACAAGAAGATCCATTACGAACCAAAGCTGAACCCATTCCTTTGAACTAGTCAAGGAACTTGAGAGAATCCCTCCACCAGAAAGATCCTTTTCGTGCATGTGACATAGGTAGGGAACCATTTGAATAATAAGATGCCCACAAAAGATCCGTGGGGAACTCCCCCACGGGTTTTGCGTCAAAAAAGATGCCCACAAAAGATGCACCCAGGGGATATTAACTTGGTTATAAAATTTATGTAAATTCTTCAGAAGTAGACTCTCATTATGAGTCTGTAAGTTTAGAACGCCTAAACCACCATTTTCTTTACTGACACACACCATTTGCTAGGCAGCTTTGGATGGCTTCTTGCTAGAAAGATCAGGACCTCTCCACAGGCAATGCAGTCCCAGGTAAGTAAATGGAAGACTTCTTTTAGTACATCCAAAAGTGTTGGCTAGAATGTCAAACCTGTCATCAGGTATATTGATAGGGACCATCATAGACTTAGAATAATTTACCTTAAGCCCTATGAACTCTACAAAGGAATTAAGCAAAGCCTTCAAGAAGAAAAGTTCCCTTGCACTACCATTTAGAAAAACTAAAGTATCATTAGCATACTGCAAATTTGGGAATTCTTGACTGTGAGGCAAGTCAATTGGCAATGAAATCAAACCCTGAGCCTTTGCATAGTTAAGAATATTCTGAAGGAAATCTGCAGCCAAGACAAAAAGTAGTGGGGATAGAGGATCTCCTTGCCTGACCCCTCTTCTGCAATGGAATACTTTGCCAGGTACTCCATTTAGGAGAACAACAGAGGTACCTGAAGAAAATATTAGTTTCATCCAATTCAACCATCTCTGAGGTAAACCTTTGGATTGCATAATGTTTAGCATCCAGTGATGTTCCACTTTATCAAATGCTTTCTCAAAATCAAGTTTGAGAATGACTATTTCTTTTTTAGTTTGATAACATAGGTGCAGATACTCTAGAGACCAAGCAATACAGTCCTGAATGGATCTATGTTTTATAAAACCATACTAATTTCTATGCACCAAATCAGGCATCAGCAGCTGCAGTCTATTAGCTAAAAGCTTGGTAAGGATCTTAAATGAAGTATTCAGCAAAGAAATTGGTCTGAAATCACTAATTTTTGTTGCATTATCCTTCTTTGGAACCAAAGTGATAGGGGCACCATTAATACTCTGCAAACTGACATTCCCACTGTAAAAAGTCTGATAAAGGTTATAAAAATCATGCTTAACAATTGGCCAACACTTCTTAATGAAATCAGTGTTGAAGCCATCTGGGCCAGGCGCCTTGTCAGAGGGCAGGGATTTTACTACTGCATCAATATCTTCAGTTGAAAATGGCTTAGTCAAAGTATCAGTATCAACAGTATCCTGAAAGAAAAACCCCAAATCAATGCTCATATCAGTGTAGGAAGAGACCCCCAATCTGGCCTTAAATGCTGTCCAAATTAACTCAGCTTTTGCCTGATGGTCAACCATACTTGAACCTGCATCATCTTCCAACACAGTGATAAAGATTTCTTCTGTATTTAATTGTAGGGGCATCTCCCAAGGTAACCCAATTAATCTTTCCCCGTTGTTTCCAATATAATCGCTGATGCTGTAATAGAGTTTGCAACTTATTCTCTAGAATGGCTTTAAAATTCCACTCAACTACACTTAAGTCTCTAAATTCCTCCACAAGACAGAAGAAACCCAACAGAAGTTTGACATTAGCAATAATGGACTTTAAGTTAGATAGTGTCCTTTTCCAGGTCTTGAGTGCCACTCTAAGTGCCTTGAACTTAGCTGAAATGATCTTGGCTGCATCTGTAACATTAATGGGTGCAGACCAAAATTGTTGAACAACATAATAGAAGTCACTGTGCTCCAACCAGTAATTCTCAAAGCGAAAAAGAAAATGTTTAGGAATGGAAGTTGAAATAGTAATGACACAGGGAACATGATCAGAGGTTTCATTTATTAAAGGGTAGACAATAGTATTAGGATAAGATAAAGTCCAACATGCAGATGTAAAAAACCAATCAAGGTGTTCAAGAAGGGGAGATTGCTGCTTATTAGACCATGTAAAGCATCTACCTTTGAGTGGCAACTCAATGAAGCTGAGGGAGCTAATGGCTTCATTGAAGAGGAGCATCTCATTCAGATAGCCTCCAGGTCTATTCCTGTCCTCAGGATTGTGATAGAGATTAAAATCACCAACTACAAGCCAATTAATAGAGTCAGGCATCTGAATATTAGAAAACCAATCCAAAAACTCTCTCTTCCCAGTGTAATTGCAAGGAGCATAAATATCCTTTAGGATCCAATGAGCATCATTACGTTTAGAATAGAATTCCACAGATATTGCATAAGAATTTTGGAAGACAAGGGTACCATGAAAAAGAGAGGATTTCTAGATTATGATAGCACCACTAGAAAGGCCCACAGAAGGCAAATTTCATAGTGATCAAAAGAAGGTGGACACATATTACGGATAAAAGCATTATCAAAAGTCTCACGCTTAGTTTCTTGGAGACAAATTACATCACAACCACATTCAGTAACTCTATCTCTTACAACATTCCATTTCTTATCTGAATTAACCCCTCTAATATTCCAACATAAAACTGACCAATTTCTTGTAGCCATAAACAAAACCACTAAACAAAAGGACAGAGATCAATAGCTAGCTAATGAACTAGACAAAAGCAAAGACAACTAGGAGCCTGAATTATCAGTAGGCTTATCCCTACTATTCCTGCTATTCTTCTTAGCAACCTTGGTTTTGAGGGCTTAGAAGTGATCTTCTCATTAGTCAGCTCATGAGGATCAATGTTGCAAAAAGTTTTGTCTAGCTCTCTGATAACATGCTTGGAGACAGTTGGGGGGTTGGCCGAGCACCCAACAAAATTCTTGTCTTTGCAAGAAGATGACTTGAACCCTTTATTGGCTTTCTTCACCCTCTGACTCCTCACATCAGCTTCAGAGATCGGGTGGGCCTTAGATTTGGGGACTCTCTTCCTTTTAATAGGAGTCTTGGGAGCATCATCAGCAACATCAGCAACATCCTCAGATTCAATTTCCTCTAGAATAGCAGATGAAGAAAAATCAAAATTGGAGCAGATAGGTATATCAACTAAAGGACATGAATGAGGTAAGGAAAAGATGCATGCATTACCAATACTATTGGCAGACAAGATATCACAAGCAGTGGATTGAAGGATGTTTTTGGCCCAATTAAAAGTTGGGGACTGCAACAGAAGAAGAGTGAAAAAGCTTAACCAAGCATCAGGAATAGAGACAGTAGGAAGTGAAGAAGATTTTTGAGAGAAGAATTTTACCCAAAGTCTGACAGCTTCAGGATTGGGGTGAAAACACTTGTGAGGCACTATGGAGGTGAGAACTGGGTCAATCTCTGGCTGTTGGAACTGAGCAAATCCAATCTGAACATTTCGATTAAATGGGACCTGATAGTGCTTATCCTCTGGGTTTATGAAGCCAAGCAGATCTTCAATTTGTATCTCATCTGGTACAAGTGGCTGAAGGTTGTCAAAGTTGGGAAAGTCAACTATCTGAACTGGTTCCACAACAAAAGGGGGTAAAGGTGGTTCACCCTCAAACTGATTTGTCAAATCATCCATAGCTAAAACTTCACCTTCAAAGATCTCATCAGCTACAAGATTGTCTTCTGGAGCAGGCAACTGTTGAATCACCTCAGGAATTGGTTCTTGTTGTAGAGGGAAAAGTTGTGGAGCTACTTCATCCTCCTCTGGTTCTTGCACTAGTGGGTTAGGCTAAAACTCAACTGGGGCCTGATCCTGTTGTGGTGGATTGGGCCAAAGATCCCAATCAAGTCCTTGGGCCATATCTGCATTGTGGCCGAAAGCATCAGCTGGTGGTTGAAAAGGTGGGCCTTGCCCAGGCTGTCCAAAGGCAAAAAACTCAAAATGCTAAGGGTTGAAATCATCTGTGACATCAGGATTCTCTGCAGGTTGATCTTCATCCTGTGGCATAGCACCTAGCAAAGTTGATTGTAGCACCTCACATTGGACTGACCAACTGTCAGTTTCAGGAGTGGTACCTTCAGAAAAGGTAAAAAACCATCGAATAGCATCCAAAGAAAAAACTCTGGCTCTGACAAGAATTCTGGACATATGATCCGGGTCATCCTCCCAAGCTAAGAGCCTACCAAATTCTGATAGTGCCTTGTCCACCAATGTATTACTCCAGAGATCCAAATTGAGACCCACCAACATAAGCCAAACCTCATGTATCATGAAGGCAGTTCTATTATTCCAGGCTCGATTATGTGGGATAAAGGACACCGAGCCATTTCCAAATTGGTGTGGTCCACCACCAATGAGAAAATCACTATGATGAAGGTAGCTAAAACGCACATATGCCTGACCAAAAGGACATCTCTGTATTGACTGATAAGGAATATTGTGTGCATTTAAAAAACCTACCAGAATATTTCTGATTTCCTCAAAGCCGATGTGATGCTGAGGAAGGGGATTGATCATAGCAATAGCCACATCATTGTTGCGCTTGTGAACTGGGCCAGTGACCACCCTCTTCGTAAGTGGCCTTCTAGGAATCATCAAACGCTGCGCTCCATGAGGCATAAAGGGCGCAGGGTCAATGAAATGATATGCCATTGGAGCCTGGACAGAAGGAACAGAAGATACAGTAGCAATTGGGGTTTTCTGAGTCCAGGGTATGTGAAGAATAGAGCGTGGTGATCGAATGCCAAGGACTTTGGAAGCAATCTCACCGAAGGAAGAGAAGAGGATGCTGTTCACATGCTCCTCCAGCACTGGCACCGGCGATGGAGGATAACATCAATTATGTTAGATAGATATTGCACTATAATCTGGTTAAACGAACTGGAGGGAACTGTAATCAGGAAAGAACTAACGTTATGATAAGACTCAGTTCATTCTACCAAAGAACAGAGATTAACTCTTAGGTCCCAAGCCAGTTTGATTTACACTGAAGGCCATCTACTGAGAAATAGCAAGGATTATCAGCTGACCATTGAGTTCATCATTTCCTAAGTTACATAAATTATTTCACACAAAACACACAACAGCAGTGACATGCTTGAGTTGATAGGCAGTGCTATGCAATGCATGATCAATCAGGGAATTATGTAAGCACGTGGAAAAAGCACCTGTTGATGTCAAGGTTCAGGGAATTGAAGTGCATAAATTTAGAATACATCATGTCTAAATTCCTCACCAACAGGGCTATTCGAGTTCCAGTAGTGATCAGGATACAAGGCAATACCCACTTCGACGGGTGGTGTTGTTGTGACAAACGGTATAGTGGACCAAGACCCCAAGTTATTTGCTCCTGTGGCCAGCGCCGTGGATGTACAACAGTGGATCTAAGCAGTGGAGGAACAAAGTCTCTTGGTGAACTGGTCCGTAAATAATCATATTAATTCACGGCTCATTTGTCCAGTGAATTGGCGAACAACATGCACACATCAGCTTTGGTATTTGGGGAACAACAAGTTTGTCAATTGGCGAACTATGTTTTCATGCAAATCACGGTAGATCATCCTATGAGCACTGCACCATTCACACATGCACACATCATCTACACAGTCAAATTGCATTGTTCCATATCTTCCACCTGTACGTTCTAACTTTATTACTAGCTTTCTACAAATATTCTGATGATACCACTACATTGTAACAAAAATTTCAGTGTTCTTTCATTGTGTGTGTGTGTGTGGGGGGGGGGGGGGTGCGGGGCACGGGGGTTCCAAGACCTGCCATTATAATGAAGTTTGATACCTCACGGAAGCAATATATCTATGCAATAGTTTGCTGGTGCGCTACCACAGAGTTTGGTGCGGTATTCTAAAAAATCTCAATAATCGAAACTGCCCACGGGTAAATCTACAAAGAAAATTAAGTTATTTTAACTAGTTTCTAACCTCCTCTGCATTTGCATGGGCTAGTTGCAGTGAATTTGTGATATTCCAAACGTGGTAGGTAGAGCATGGTGCTGTTTTAGTGAATTTCTTGACTGTATGCAAAATTACCAACTTAATTATGAAGCTTGATCGCCAATGATCCAATCTAGATGTTGTGTTCTACCGAAACATGGCAGAACTATTGTTTGTAAGATGAGTTTGCAAAATCAGAAAATTGATCTACAAAGCTGGCGGTGTAGGTGCATAACATGGAAATAATAGACAAAGTCAAGACAATTATCATCTATCACTCCCTCATGACACATAACTTTGTCCTTCAAAAACATTTAGTCAAACCTTGAATAATATTACAAACATGGCAATAACTACTACTAGAAATCATGAAAAAATGTAAGTGTAGATTAGCATTCAAAATATTTGTAAAATATCTCAAATTTCGATGAAATTAATAAAATTTTCTAGAAAAAAGTGGTCAAATATGAGCATCAAAGACCATGCAAATTCAAATGTGAAATATTTCTTTTACCACGGTGGTAACATATTTCTAATAAATTTATTTGCAGAAAAGGTTTGATGAAAATCAGTCATCGCGCTTCTCTTCTTGTTCACTTCTGACAACTGTCCATTGAATGGACAGAAAATAGCAGACACCTTTATTGCTATCAACTACAACGTGGTTAAAGACACCAGTGGGATGGTGTGTAGCACACATATATATGCTACACCAAAAAATGAAACTACAATATGTATACCAGATCCAAGAGCGCCACCAAATGAAGAATTCCCCACTGTAGAAACTAACTATGCTGGTAGTTTTCACAGCTCACATAGGATTGGGAGTAGGGTGCATCAGGATTGTAGCTACTACCTGTTTAAAGGGATGTGCTGCAAAATCCAATCCATTGTCTGGCGAGGCTATCAGTGTCACACCTATTTTTAAGGACAAAAATAGGATACGTAAAAGACTCATGTGCGCCCCAGGATATGATCGCACACACAAGTAGACAAATTACATAGTATCATCATAGTGCTTATTACATAGCGAATAAATATTTAACACATAGTCTTAAACAATAAATAGTAGCAACTAGTAGTAGATCTCCAGCGGAAACTCTAAACACAGGGACACGGTTGACTGGTTGACACCAAGACTAGTACTCATTACGATAATCTTCCTCATAATCTTCATCTGTTATGTCCAACATAGTCCATGAGGGACACCAAGACTATGTAATTTGTCTACTTGTGTGTGCGATCATATACTGGGGCGCACAACAATCTTTTATGCATCCTATTTTTGTCCTTAAAAATGGGTGTGACAAATTGGTATCGGAGCCGTATTGACTGTAGGACGCAAGCCTAGTTAGAATGGTCGTTATTAGCATCCATGCTTCACTTATTTCATGCTTACTCCTTTCACATTGTTAACTGTTAAATTTTTATGCTTCTTCTATCTTATTCTATTGTGAAAATATATTGATTCTATCTAATCTATGTCTAATTCTTGTAGATGCCTCCTCATCCCCGCCTGTCCACTGCACAGTATATTGCCCGCTTCAAACCCCAGGAGCCCCATGTAGATGGTGACCAAGAGATATCAGATGCTGAATCAAGAGTCGGAGACACATCAATGGAGGATTCAGTCATGGGGTGGACCACGAAGCTTCATATCATGGTTTCTAAAGCCGATGTTTTCTTCCATGACATGCTGACAAGAACCTTGGATAATTATTACTACGATTAGGAAGCTACGTTGGAGTATTGCTGCAAGGAGTACAGTCATCCATTGATTGACTCTTACTGGGAGACTGAGCTATGGGTCAAGACAAGGGATCCTACCACTAAGGAGCCTAAGGTGGAGTCAAAGTTCATCACCCGAGTGAGCCGGGCAACCGTAGAAACAAGCATGGAAGATGTCGCCTATAATGCGTTTGTCTACTACCATGGTCTTCGCTCGAACAAGACGTTGCAGGGTGCACTCCGGCATTTTCCCTGTTTCTTACATGACAAGGGTGTTTGGACTGTGCCGCTTGCGGATGATTCATCCTTGACTTTATAAGCTACAGTGGAACTAGTTCGTGAGTTGGCTCTCCATGAGGTGGATTTGAAGGATGAGTTGCTAAAGGAAAAGGAACTTAAAGAACAAGCTTATAAGGAGATCGACGAACTAAGGGCTGAGCTAGGCCATCCCAAGGTTTATGAGAAGCTTAATTAAAATTAGGAAGTCCCTATGTAATAAGAATGATATTAGTTTGCGAGTCAATTTGAGTTTGGTATTGTCGAGTATTAGTATGTGGTGTGAACAATTGTGTGCTTGATGAATTGTTATTATGATAATGTGTGCTGGAGCTTGGTAGTTTTCACAGCTCACATAGGATTGGGAGTAGGGTGCATCAGGATTGTAGCTACTACCTGTTTAAAGGGATGTGCTGTAAAATCCAATCCATTGTCTGGCGAGGCTATCAGAATAGCACCCATAGGAACAGAGCGGTCTGAAAAGCCTAGTCAAGTCACCCAAATCTTCTGTCTTTGTTGGACAGTGGATAGTTAACAGAGGGTGAGGAAGTGGGACGAGTCAATGGTGCTCCTGGCTGGCATCATCGAAGGCAACAGCGTGCACGACCTCGGCATCTCATCAGTCTTTCTTGAAGTTTTCTCTTTAATTTTCGCTGTGGAACTTGACCAGTAATGAGCACATTGACGCCATACTATACCAAAGTATGATCCCTGAACACTGGTCCCAATTGTACGTCATTTGACAGATTCGAATGCCATCTTCTTTCATCAGCTATGCACTAAATAACAGCAGTTCCTATGAAAAATTAACAACCAGTGGGCTATGCTCAAAAAAGCTCCCTACCCACATGATCCTTCTCCACTGCTTCCCCTTTTTCCCCAATCTCAAATGTTCTTCAAAATATATTGATTTGTCCATGCTCTAGCCAGATCCTTGCTTTTGGTGGCCAAATCCATGATCGTGGGGTGAGGATCTATGGAGGAGTACAGTTACTTGGTGTCGCAAGGTCAAAACCACGGCAAGCATTATTGTTGGTCGGATGTCACTGAGTGTGGGTCTCCGTTGGCTCGGGTGGACTCAAGAACACAAAGAACATAGAGAGGACATAACAGTTTATCCTGGTTCGGGCTATCAGGGCCCTACGTCCAGCACTAGATGATCCTTGTACTCAAGAGCACCCAAAATCGGGGGTTACAATAGAGTGTAAGAGAGATTTAGCAGGGGATCGCTCAAAGCTAATCCTAGGCTCATTAACGGTGAGGTCTCTTCCTCGTTGGAGAGGAAGAAGACAATGGAAAGGGGAGAAGCTCTAGGTACTCATCTCTGGGTGGCTCTGCTATCGGTGCAAAGTTCAAGCTGTTGGTTGTGAGGACTCAGTTGATCTATTCCATTTTTGTTCATCCTCCCCCCTCTCTAGCATCCGACCCCCTTATATAGCAAGGTAGGTCGGGTACATGGAGGTTTGGGGGGCTTAGTCTATGGCCTACATGCACCGGAGTCCAGGAAGGCATTGCTACGGCACGGATGGACCTTGGTGTTGTCGTGGAGTCGGAGAAGCCCTGGGTGTCATCCTCTTGCTTTGCTTTGACAATATGACCATCAGGCCTTGTCAGCATGGACCGGCCTCCACTAGGTGCACCTTCTAGAGGCTTCCTTGACGGTGAAGGCATCCGGCTTGAGGGGATGATGAGCGGGCCTTGGAGCCCCTGAGCCCTTGAAGCGAGCGGAGGGGTTTTGTCCCCTTGCGTCACGCCCTATGCGTGACCCTGTCACTGGAGTGGTTCACAGTGCTGCACCCGTTCGGCAGCACCGAGGAGCCCCCCTGTTGGGGGCAGGGCCAACCCTTAGGCACCCCCGAGCACCGACTGCCCCCAACCCCCTAATTAGGCATTGCCATTTAGCAATGGCGAAATGGCGGCAATGTTTCTTTTAGGATATGGAGTACGTGATTTCACCTCGGTGAAGGCGTTCTCGCCAAAGCTGGGCTATTGTCCGCAGGAGCCGCAGATGTTTCACTACAGTAGAAACGACAGCCGCACACGTGAAGTCAAGGGGAATCCAGATTTGAGTGACACCCCATTTCGTCTTGGTGAAAAGGCCTGGTGGGACAAGGAATATCATTTCGTACCGGCGAAATGGCGCTCCTGAGAACCCTTGCGATGGGAGCTATGACAGAGTGCCGAGCTGCAAGTGTATTTTTGCTTTAGCAAATTGTCCATCTTTTCGTGTCCGTTATGGCGGCACGTGTGTAAGGCGCTCCGGGACTACGACTGTTCGCCTAGGCGAATAGTCGGAGTGGTGCGTGCTTGCTCAAGTTTGGGGCTTGGTCCCCGATAACGGTCGCGTGTGTGATTGTGCTTGCAGGTTTCGTGCTGGAGGAGGCCACCGGGGGACAGGACATCAACAACTCCTGCTCGGCTGGACTGACAGGGTCCAAAAAGTGATGACACGGCGCGGGACCTAGCAGGAGCCCAAAGCCCAGTGGTGTTTGAGGCAGGCGATATCTCCAAAAGGCGACTAGGTCCAGGACAAAGAAGAATATGCCCCAAATATGTAGTAGTTGCGGGGCATTTAGGTCCATGAAAAGCCTACGAGCGTGTATAAATAACCCCCAAGGCAGGGATTGTAAAAGGGGTTGAAAGAGTGATTCCATGAATCAATTGCACACACTTCGTTCCTTCTGTGCTCATTTCATTTACTCGGCTTATCTATTCGTTCGTGCGGCAACCCGGTGTTCAAAAGCTGAGGCCTAGAACAACATTGGCACGCACCATCATTGTCACTCGAGCTTATCATGCCACGAAAGTAAGGTGGAGCGAAACCACCACGGATAGAGCAGAGCTGTCTAGGGCTGCAGCCACTGCAGCGGTGGAAGCAGCTCCACAATGTGGTGCTACAGGAGCACCGCTGGTTGATCTGATAGCGCCGCAGCTGCATGGAGATGACACAGTGTCGCCCTGCAGTCGAGAAGAAACGCCCTAGGGCATTGCTCAAGACGTACAACTTGATCAAGATGGGAATGAGATCGTGGACGAAGATGAAGACGGTGAAATCACCGAACCAGCAACAGACCTAAGGAAATTGGATCAGTACCAGCAGGAAATCATGAGGCTGCAACAAGAGAAGGAGCAGCTGTTGCAGCAAGCGGCAGTGTGAAACAGAATTGAACAAACCCAATAGGCCATCTAGCAAGCTGAAATTCAGAGGGGAAGATTGCTAAGGGAGATCCAGGGGCTGCAATGAGCAGGAGCTGCAAGTGCGGTTCAGGGCGGCGAAAACCTGGTTATGCCTGAGGCAATCGTACAGGGCGAAGATGCAGAAGCATATGACCTCACTTCACCCCTATCAAAAGAACTTTAGCAGTACCCTTGGCCACTAGGTTACAAACCACGCATTCCAGCTTTCGACGGAAAGACAAATCCAAAAAAGTTCTTAGCGAGCTATGAAACTGTTGTGGTTTCTGCTGGAGGAGACACCCAAACTTTGGTGAAATCACTCATCATGGCAGTTGAAGACATTGCACATGATTGGTACACCTCGTTTAAACCCCTCTCGATCGACTCTTGGTAGCAAATCAAAGCAGAGCTTTTATCAACTTTCCAAAGTTATCAATCGGGGGCGGAAACTACAAGGGACCTCTTGAACTGCGTTCAGGGAGATGACGAGCCCTTATCAGAGTATTTAGAAAGGTTTATTCAGATCAAGCCTAGGTGCTGAATGTGCCAAAAGCGATAGTGATAGCAGCGGCAATTGAAGGTCTGGCCATAGGCCAGTGCATAGCTCATTTCGCCAGAAACCATCCCCAGACCGTAAAAGAGTTGTTTGAAGTAATGGGTCAGTATGCAAGATCCGACGATGATCTCAAAAAGCAAAAAGTGTCACGCAATTCATGGAGGCAAGCAAACAAGGCCCCAAGACCACCACAGATGCCATGCAATGAGATCTTTGGCCTTTTTCGCTCTATTAACAACCTCCAAGAGGAGGCAGAGAAATCAACACTAGATCAAGCACTTCCAGGGCCACCGCCAAACCAATAGTATAGAAGTTTCGATCAACCTACACGTGGTGCCCGGGGAGGCGCGGCGCGCATGGCGGACGAGATGGCAAAGGATGGGGTAGAGGACTAGGCTCTTGACCTGTGCTATAGGCCAAGACTAAGGATTAGGGTCAGGTTCCTACTGATCGAGAGCCTGGGGCACGAGCGAGCAGCCGGGCACCGAGCAAAGACCGAGAGCAGGCCCGATCTTTTGCTTGAAGGTGCATGTGAGCACACCTAAAGAGTGTAGCCCCCGAGCCCTCGAGTGATCCTAGAGGGATCAGTCAGGAATCTCTTACCTCAGGACTTAACATATCCCTATGTTAGAGCATCTCTAGCAGTACTGCCTAAAACATACTACCTATTTCTCTATTTGGGTAGCCACCCATTTTCATACTACCCAAATTTTGCTCCCAACTCCAACAGTGCTACCTAAAATAGACTACCCAAATTCACCCTAAGTAGAGGATGACATGTTGGACCCACGTGTCATCTCCCTCCCACTGCCTAACTCGGCGATGTTGGTCGCGCTGGGGGAGGGCCACCCGCGGCAGTCGCTACCTCATGCTGGGAGGACCTTGCATAGGCGAGAGCCGCCCACAAGGGACAATAGCCGCCCGTCGGGGAGATTTGCCGAGGAGAGCCGCCCGTGGCGGAGATCGCACCCGCGTCGCCAGTGGGAAGAAGAGCCATTCAGGGCAGCGCCAGTTGGTAACAGGGGCCATCAGGGAGTGCTGGTGGGGAGCAGGGTCATTCGCAGAGGCGGGGAGCAGGGGGTGATCATGAACGCTGGGGATAAGCTGTCGAGGAAGCTTGTCGTCATCAGTGGAGCTCCAGATGCGGCAGGGATGACCACCGTGAGTGTCAGGGATGGTCGCACCACCTCCCATGCTAGTGCAGGGATGCCAGTGGCTCCCATGCGGCAGCGTGGAGGAGGCCCCTACAGCGAACCGACAGCAGCGGTCTTGTGCTCGGCCAAGGAAAGGGAGGTACGGGAGCAAAACGGATGAAGGAGAAAAATAGGTAGTCACCCTTGGCCCAACAAGAATGGGTAGTGGGAGGAGGGATTTGGGTAGCCAACAAATTTGATGGGTCTAATAGGTAGTCTGCTAGAGTTGATTTTTTTGCTCCCACAACCTAAATTGGGGATATGTAGTCTATTTAGGTAGTCTGCTGGAGATGCTCTTATGATCTCATCAAGAGCCCTCAAGCCCTTCATGGCCTCACAGGTCGAGTTTGCGATGGCAACGTGGGGCTGAGTCCGATCTTTCGGTGACCGAACCAGCCGCGGTGGGGATGACTTCCACTGAGAAGAGTTAGGTGCCCTTCGAAGGGCTCCCAAGTATGGTGGGAGTGCTCGGCTATCGGGGCCGAGCATTGGTGATGGCCCGTGCTGCATAAGTCTAGGGCCCGAGTGAGGGCCCAGTGAGCTGGTCTGGGAGGTGCCGGCCTTGGGCTTGGGGGCGCCCTCCTTTCTGACCTAGGCCTGTCGTGGGTGGGTGACCGTGAGCGTCGAGGCTCTAGCTCAGGGCCATCCGATCACCTAGCGTGCCACGCCCTTCTGGGGTCTTAGTAATAGGCCCTGATGGCTCGGGCCAACTTCAGTAGCATTGGTCGGGGTGTGGGCTGCGCACCAAGCGTTGATGGGGCCCTCGATGGTTCCGCTGCATAGTGGATCCCACCCCAACTCTAGGGAGTTCATTTAGGGGGGTGCGCCAACGGGCGCTCGTTGATCGGGAGCCCGGGATCTCCGTCGGAGGAGTTGGTGCAGCCCCCAAGGCCATTGTGGGCCTCCTTGTCAGTGGGCGAGACGGTTTCTCGATGTGTCCCTCCCTTTGATGCTCCACGCAGGTGGTTGATGGCACTTGGGCTGTCGCGCCGGTTGGAGGAGTTAAGGCAGGGTTTCCCACGCTGTCCCGCTTCCTTGGAGAGATGGGACGTCGCGCCACATGGCATGGATCTAATGGAGGAGAGGCCATGGCACTTGCTGTATGCGGATCTAGGCCGTCGGCAAGGCCCGGTGGACCCAAGGGGAGTTGAATCCGCTCGAGTCCTATGAGGAGGCTTGCACGGAGTGGGCTGCACATCTGACGGAAAGTGGAGTGGGGACCACTGGAAGGACCAGACTGGTCTATTGCTGACGGCATGGTCAGGCGCGTGCGCTGTTCACGGCGTCTCACAAATGGACCTTGAGGTCCACCGGTTGGACCATCAAGGGAGAGGCATTGACAGGTGGGTCCCCATCCAAAGAGGACCGTTAGTGCAGCTTGGGGTAACCATTGGAGCACACCACGGTTGGACAAGTGGGATTACTGGTCGAGCTGCTAGGACAGCAGCTGACGGGTGGGACTAGGGAGCATCGGTGATCATTGGGGGCGCAGATGACAGTTGCTGACCTCACAGTCAGATCGTTGTTGCTGACGGTTGGACCACCAGGGTCTGGACGTGGGGTAGAACTGCCAACGGCCATATTGGAGTTGGGAGGCTGTAAATGCCCCTAAACGGGCCCACTAGAAAATGAAATTGTAGGGAAACAAATCTAGGGTGTTGTTACTCCATTTTAGAGCTCTTGCCACACATAGTGCTGAAAGATCACTTGGTGATTATTTTAGGTGCATTGTGAAATGGTTAGGATTGTTAGATCACCCCTAAAAGCACTTGCCCTAGGTTTAGGCCTAGTGTTAGTGCAGTTTGCATACCTCTTGCTTACTTGGTGCTTGCACGCACCGTTGTTGTACATTGGAGGGGCTTGTAATCTTGCAAGACCACAACAACTGCATTTGTAGAGTGGCCGCCACCACGTAGTTGAGTGAATGAGGCCCGCGGTGGTTCGTCTGGAAGCTCGATACTCAAGACGGCGAGGAGGGTCCGTGAGAGGCCATCTTGGAGACCCACTTGCCTGTGGGCAAGAGGCAGGCTCTACTGTGGTGGCATGGACAAGCGTAGAGAGCGCTAGGAGATGACGAGCCCACATGTTGTCTCGCGTGGCAGAGCGAAGGTGGGGGCGAGCCGAGCAAAGCTGGGGGACGATTGCACTACATATGTTTCAGTTGTAAATATAAGTAATACTTATATCTCTTAAAATCTAGCCTATGTAAGAGCACGGGTTGATGGACTAGTATCTGAAATTTGGATGAATTTAATAATATATTATAGGAATAAAAATTAGTTGTCAACCATGCAAAATCAAACGTGAAGTATTTTTTACAATACAGGTAGCAACATACTACTATTTCTAACAAATTTATTGGGGGAAGGCCTTGTCAGTAATATCAAGTTTATGCTGTCCATTAAATTCACAGAAAATAGCAGAAACAATTTATTGCTATCACGGTAGTTAAGGACCCTAGTGGGCTGGTGTGTAGCGCACACATATATTACCACACCGGAGCCAAGTGCGCCACAAAATGAAGAATTTGCCACCGTAGAAATTGCACTATCAAAATGGCTGGTAATCTTCGCAGCTCACATAGGACTGGCCGACTGGGTGTAGGATGCATCAGGATTGTAGCTGGTACCAGGTGGAATAGATTGTGCATTAAAATCCGATAGATTGGCTGGCCAGGCTATCAGAATAGCACCTTTGGGAACGAAGCAGGTCCCAAGAGCCTAGGCAGGAAGCTAAAGTCTTCTGTCGTTGCTGGACAGAGGAAAGTAAACAGAGGGTGAGGAAGTGTGACATGTCAATGGTGTTCCTGGCTGGCATCTCCAAAGGCTACAGCGTGCACGAAGCTGAACTCTGATCGGTCTTCCATGAAGCTCTTTCCTTTAATTTTCGTCGTGGAACCTGACCAGTGATGGGCACATTGAATGTCATCTTTTATCAAAGCTCGATCCATGAACCGTTCTCCCAATTGTACATCTTCTCTTCTCAGCTACCTTTGTAAAAATCTTGAAGCTCACTTTCCATACACAGATAGGTCTGCTGATGAATTTGCTACACATCATTATTCTTCGGTACAAGGATTATTGTACCAAAATTTTTGCTACGGATTAGAGAGTTGGTTGTGTATCCATTAGATTGTAATATAGGCTAATCAGGGAATCCTTGTGTAATGAAGCAGGACAACTCAGGAGTTGCCCCTGCGCCTTGTGCCCATGTTGCGCCCAGAGCCCACCTTTCCCCTGAAGCTTGACATGCCTGCACGATAGCATGCAGTCGTGAAAGCGCGAGCCGGCTCCTCCCCACAGCTACTCCCTACGATCCCTTGTCTCCAACAACTTGGTATCAGAGACCATGCTGGGTTCTCAGGATGGCGACCAACGGCAACAAGCGGGCCATCGTTCCATCGGAAGTGCTCGAAAACCTGACGAGAATGGTGTCGGATGTCTCACCGCACATCTCAGAGATGGATCGAGTGACAGCCGCCTCTTCCGCTTCCTCCACCTCCCCTGATGCTGCTTCCACTGCCTCAACATGCGGCCGCACATTCCTATGGCATGTTGGCTTCATACAGCTATAGGTTGGCGGCTCTGGGTTGGCAGTGGCTTCTGTGAGCTGCAGCAACTTCCTTCCACCTTCCACCATACCTCCAAACACAACCTTCTCACAGTCCATCACTCCACTGCCACATCCAGCAGCCACCATGAATCGCCCAGTTCAATCCACCAAATCCAATTTCCCCATCCCCTTCCCAGATCCCTAGGTGGCAGGGACCAACAGCTGATGCCGCCTGACTTCTCGAATGCTGGAGTTGCCGTTGCTCGCTATCACAAGCTCAAATGTTCTTCAAGGCCAAACAGAGGACCCAGTGCAGCACCACAACCCTTAGATTGTGGATCGGCACAAGCAAGGACTGTGTCAGAATTGCGATGAGCAGTATGTCCGCGGCCATCGCTACCAGCACCTGTTCTACATTGAGGTTGCTGATTATGAAGATGAACTGAGTGCTGACTAGGATGCAGCTGAAACAAATGCGGAACCAATGGTGTCCCTTCATGCTAGGTATTCGCACCAAAGATACTATGCAGGTTCATGTCCGCATAACTTCATCAATATAGATGTGGCCTTGGATGTTGGGCTGCCGGTGTCCATGAACGGGGGACTCAACATCAAGGTCGCCAATGGTGACAATAAGTAACCATAAATGTTGTCAAGGAGGCGTTCAACACCGACAGCTACACTATTCTGCTTGATGCCATACTCAGTGTGGCATTCCCCCACACCTTGCGGCCAATCCTCTTGGACTTCAACGAGCTCTGCTTGGCATTCAGGCACACAGGCCGCTATGTGTTCAGGCAGTGCCTGGGTTCACCGAGTACAGAGCACAAAACTTGTCCGTTAAGAAAATATTTAGTCAAACCTTAAATATAACAAACATTAATAACTATTACAAAGCATGAAAACATGTAGGAGTACATTTGCATTCAAGACTTAAATTCATGACTTCATAAGATTTGTGACGCAACAAGGGCCGCCATAGTTAATGGCTAGGTTTCAAACTAATTGCATATTTAAAACATACAGAGGTGCTATGCAAAAGATTTGTTTTTACCATAAAAAACATAAGTATGGACAAAAAACATATAGATCAGTCCCTTGCCAAAAAAAGGAATTAGTAAGTTCATGGTAACTAAATATAGAGTACAAAGTATCTATTTTCTATTGTTTTGGAAAATAAAGAAATAGAGAAACATACAATTTAATCTAAATAATTCTTTGAGTCAGATGTATTAACCAAGAACTTAATACTTATATCTCACAAAATTCTAGCCCGTGCTCTCGGACTAGTATCTCAAATTTGGATGGATTTAATAATATATTAAAGAAAGCAATTAATGGCCAACCATGCAAAATCAAACGTGAATTATTTTTTACCGTACCGGTAGCAACATAACATACTGCTATTTCAAATAAATTTTTGTGGGAAGGCCTTGTCAGTAATATCAAGATTATGCTGTCCATTGAATTGACAGAAAATAGCAGAAACATTTTATTGCTATCACGGTGGTTAAGGACACTAGGGCCCTGGTTTGTAGCGCACACATATATATTACTACACCAGAGCCAAAAAGCTCCACAAAATGAAGAATTTCCCACCGTAGACATTGGACTATCAAAATGGCTGGTAATTTAGGCAGCTCACATAGGACTGGACGACTGGGTGTAGGATGCATCAGGATTGTAGCTGGTACATCGTGGGATATGGACTGTACTTTAAAATCCGATCCATGCCCTCTGTGTGACGAGTCAGAAGAACCTAGGCAGCTAGTCCATGTCTTTTGTCTTTGTTGGACAGAGGAAAGTTAACAGAGGGTTAGGAAGAGGGACATGTCAATGGTACTCCTGGCTGGCATCACACAACGCAATAGCGTGCACGGCTCTGCTCTCTCATCAGTCTTTCTTGATGTTTATTCTTTAATTTTCGTCGTGGAACTTGATTGGTGTTGAGCACATTGATGCCATACTACAACAAAGATTGATCCCTGAACCGTTGTCCCAATTGTACATCATTTGATGTATTTGAATGGCATCTTCTATTATTAGCTATGCACTAAATTACAGCAGTTCCTATGACAAATAAAGAAACGACCAGCGGACGGTGTTCAAAAAGCTTCTGGCTCACATTCTCCTTCTCCTCCACTTCCCCTTTTTCCCCAATCTCAAATCTCGTCCAAAATCTATCGATTTGTCCGTGCTTTGGCTGGATCCTTTCTTCTGGAGCCCAGATCCATGATCGTGGGGTGCGGATCTATGGAGTACTGTTGCTCAGCAGCTAGCGGGCTCTTGGCCGACTCTGGCTGTTGCGGCAGCAGCAGTGGCGGCTGTGCTTATGACCACGGCCGCACAGCATGGGAGACGGCAGCGCCATTCGTGTGTGTGGTCACGAGTGTCTAGCCGCACGTGCTTCTCAAATCTGGGGACTATCGTCCATGCTCTTGACTTCTTAAAAAAACTCAAATCTGGATGAATTTAATAAAATATATTCTAGAAAAATTATTGGCCCAATATGATCATGAAGACTTTGCAAATTCAAATGTGAAATATTTTTACCAGTGTGGTAACACATTTCTAATAAATTGCGGGAAAGGTTTTGTTTAGAATGACGAGTTTACGCTAGTTGTCTGATGAAAATCAGTCATCACGCTTCCCTGCTCTTGGTCAGCTCGTACAATAACAGTCCATTGAATTCACAGAAAATTGCAGGAGCCCTTTATTGTTATGAAGTATCAACTACAGTGATTGAGGACACCAGTGGGCTGGTGTAGTGCACATATATATATACTACACCAGCCAAGGTCCAGAGCCAAGACCGGAACAAAATGAAGAATCCCCCACCGTAGAAATTATTGTATCCACCACAGGAAAACGCCTCTTTGCCGACTGCTTGCCCCGGTCGGCAAAGGCATAAACCCAGTCGGCAAAGGCTTTGCCGACCGCAAAGCCACGTGGCAGTCGGCAAAGAGCAGTCGGCAAAGCCTGGGTCGGCAAAGACGGATTTGCCGACTGCCACGTGGCACACAGTCGGCAAAGCCTTTGCCAACTGCCACGCCAGCAGTCGGCATAGCCACGTGGCGCCGTCAGCCCTGACGGCAGGCTTTGCCGACTGCTGGTTTCTCGGCAGTCGGCAAAGATTTTTTTTTCAAAAATTGTTTGCCGACTGGCCGCCAGCTCGGTAGTCGGCAAAGAAAAAAAATATTTTTTTTTTGAAATGTTCTTTGCCGACTGCTTTCGGAGTTGCAGTCGGCAAAGGTTTGACCTCTTTGCCGACTGCCTCCCGTTGCAGTCGGCAAAGACTTTGTCCTGGTTTTTTTTGCCCAAAGCTGGATTTTTTTTTTTGCTTTTGTTTTCTGTTTTCTCGCATCAAAACCCTGCAAAATCACAAATTATAATCCAATTTCACCAGAAGCATCGGTAGCACCATTTATATCACAATTTCATCACATTTGTCGCCAACATCACCACATATATCACAATAACGCACAACATCACATATAAGCGCACTGCCACAAATAAAACATTATACTATGCTTGGAGCAATTCAAGTTGTAAATAAATGAGCTGGAGGGCAATAGCATTACATTACATTGCATTTTTTTTCTAGTTGAAGGAAATATAGAAGGCAATAGCAGCTAACAGGAAATAGGACATTTTAAAGGAAATAGGGCACATCTTTCACATCAATTGAAATCATTAAGTAGAAAAATTACTCACTATATGGCTCACTGTGCTGCAGCAAGCGGCAACCAGGCAAATAGGGAATATGTCATATACGCTGGAAAGTAGCTGAGAGTAAAATATGAATTTGTACATAGGCCTAATTTTGCAGGAGATAAAGAGTAGCATATAGGGATATATTACATGCGGTGTTATTTTACAAAGCGGATATGATGAAGTTGATCCTCAGTCTGGGGTTATCATCGTATCTGTTGCTCTGTTTGTAGCTTTTCTTTTGATCAGAATGTCTATTGTTCACGGAGGATGTGCTTCATGTATTCGTTCCTGCAAAGAGAGCTGTGCCTAGTTTTAGTAAGAATAGGATTTTAAAAAGATACATATATGTGTGGTGGAGAAAGAATGATGTGTGGTGTACAACTGTACATGAATAAAAATGAAGTCTATACTGGTTTAGCTATAACAATGTGCTGTGTTGCTTAAGTCTGAAACAAGGTTAGATGACCATGTATGGTCAGTGGAGGTAGAAACCAAGGAGGCATTGCACTCTTTGGTGCATGACACTCAAGTGTAGATAAACTCCTCAACGAAACATTTTTGTCTGGCTACAACTTCCAATATAAAACACATTATAAGCTTGAAAGATCATATTGACCTAATTGATTTTCTGAATGGTGCATTACCTGAATACAAATGATGTTGAGACCTAGGTTTTGCATCTTCAGAGACTTTTCAATACCAGATACCGTCCCTCCTGACTTCTGTGTCTGTACCATAAACAAATATGGCCACCTTAGCAGCTGTTTCTTTATAAATTTGGGGTCTTATATATTAATATATGCACATAATAGACAATGTGTTACGGTAGCAGGTATAATATAAATTCCAGCACCAGTGTTATTATGCACCTTAGTTATCGTATTTGATACCATGTACCAAGTCCACAAAACATATTAGGCAGCATAGATATCACTCGTACCTATCATTACTACTCAACACATAGTTTAATAGTGTGACATAGCCAGCTATAAATATAGATTATATAATGGTGGGACAGTTTTTGTAGACATATCCCAAAAAGGCACACCTGCTCCGTTGCAGGTCACCAGTATATGAAGAATGAAATAGTTGTGGCAGTAGGGTTGCTATTGTTTTCCCTCATAGTATCTCCGATCTCTGAGCATATTTTTTGGAAAACCTACCTGCAAATCAAATAGGTAACAGAGCAATTAAAGAGATTTAAAAAAACAAATCAGAACCATCAAAATAAGTCAAGCCGACTTAGTTCAGTCATTTTCTGAGCATGCAGCAGGTGGCAAGCAGCCTTACATGGATGAGCAGAGAAAACTATTGCGTGTGGAGGGGCTGACCCAGCAATCCAGCATGGTTTCCATGCTATGCATATCAGAACGAAACACCTCAAATGTAGACAATGCGTACCTGCAAGCAGGAAGAGAAGCATTGCGAGCGTATAAAGGACAACCTGGTTTGGTCTTACCATTCACAAAGGCTGCAGACACTTAAATGCCTCCTTTTTTACTGTCATTAGATAGAATGGAAGTTTCCAATAATTTATTCCTTAAAAACAAGGAAGGAGTCTCTTAGGCTCTTAGCAGGCAGGTCTTATGGCCAAGAGAAGTATCGAAAGTATATCACATATGTGTTAGATTCTTTTAAAGTGTACCATGTGGCCTTTTATTAAGAAAAAGGTGCATCTTAGATGGGAAAAAAGCACTTGGAATACAAATATAGGCAAACATTATATAGAGAAAGAGTTGTACAAATACCGAGCATCACTGTACATAGGTCAATAGATTGATATAGGCATAGTAGTGGTCTTAGGAGAGTACCTTAGTTTTGGAGTACAGATATATTACAAACACGTTGGTGGAACAGCAAAAATTTTACCTTGCAGTGCATAATATGCCATCAGATTAGATTTAATCTGTATAATGACTAATAGCAGTTCATGAACATACATCATACAATGTGACACTGGTATGTTTTTTAGCAGCTATAGACCATTGTAAAAAATGTAATACATGTACAACTTTATTAGAATAGCTGAACCTTAGGCAGGAGCTGTCAACTAAATATGGCAGATAGCAGGCAATGTTTACATGGAAACAAATCAACAATTCTCTGTGTCAATATAAACCAGGAAGTATCAGATCATAAGTTGGAAAAAAGAAAGAATTTTAGGTTCGCAAGAACCAAGAACCTGCAAGATTACACCATCAATCTATCTGTCAGCATGGCTGGTGCGGCCTAGTTACCTTCCATAGGCGAAGTTTGGACATTTGTTGTGGAAGGCTCATATCTTGCACGTTGAATGATCATCCTGAGCCTATTCCTCTCACCCATCACCCTAGTTATCACCTAGACACCGGTAACTATAGCACATCTGAAACTCCTACCGGTAACTATAGTAACCTCACAAACGCAGGGTAACTGAAAGGAGCACCTAAAAACAATCTGTGTTGGCTGAACTGGGAAAGCAAGAATCAGAGAATTGGTCAGTTTCAGGTGGGTTCGCTCAACTGAACAAATGCATAAGTCCAAAATTTTTATTAAAGGCAAGACATACAATGACCTGGTTGTTGTGGAGGCAGCCATGATGGCAAATCTTCGACGCGCCCTTTCCGAAGCAAGAAGCATGAACAACAGTCCGAACTTCTTGAACGGTAACCACCAATGGGAAATGCAAAGGACAACCAAAGAAATAAAGTCTACTTAAAAGCTAGAAGGCTGATATTGATAATCAAAAGTAAATTGATAAGAACCAGCATGGCTACGTCGTAGCCCTACCAAGTATGCAAGTATTTAATTTGATTAGGAGCAACAAGATTGGAAAGAAATAACCCTAAGGACTCGAAGAAGAAAATGGAATGATGTATACTCCATTAAGAACAGTGAATGGAATATGAAAGAAATAATCAAAGCATCAGTGCGGCACTGAATATGGAACCTGAAAGAAATAATCAAAGCACCAGCCTCAACGTGCAAGATAGTAAAGGAACAACAAACAATGCATAATAATAAAAAGATATATCACCAAGCCATGAAGGCATGGACAGACCATGATTATACCAGTCCCACTTGAACCATGTAGTCTAGAAATAGAAACTGGACATTGTACTGAACACAAAACATGCAGGAAAACATATATGCATGTGCTGATATAATTGCCGGATGTCGGTCAGAGGCAGAAAGCAAAGCAGCCAAACTATTAGCCCTCCTGAGCTGGAAGGTAGACCAGCAGTGTCATACCCTCGATCCAAAACTGTCAATTTATATAAACAGAGAGTAGGTTGCTAAAACCAAGAAAAATATGCCATATGTCGTTGACAGGCCCTAGCAATTTATATTGTTTTTTAGACTATATATGGATCACACAAATGAAGATGCACAAACCAGCAAGATTGGCGTCAGCCTCCACCCATTCCACTCATTTGTCCCCATCAGCTATGGGCCCCTTTCCCTCTCTTCTGCTTCGTTGATAAGACATAGCTCTTGTTTCACCAATACTAATACAGAGGACCAAGCAATTTGAACGAAGATCAGAATTAGATTTCAAAAAAGGCCTAAAAAGAAGAAACAAGGAAGAACATGTATTTAGGGTTTCCTCAATTGCAGTCTATAAACACCATTACCAAGTACACATCCGCAGGACGCCCCCATCCATGCCGCATCCCTCGACGCCGGACGCAGTGAGAGGACGCCTCCAGGCCAGATCCGGTGGGGGAATGAACGGATCCGGCCATGGGGGCCCTGGATCCGGTCGTGGAGGCCCCGGATCGAGCCCAGCAAAGACCGACACCCTCGCTCAGCACCCGCGGCTGGAGCAACGAGAGAGGAGGACGGAACTAGGAGAGGCAGGCGCGCCCGCCTTGCACTGGCGGCCGCCGCTGGAGTGTACCCGCACCGGGGCGCCGCGCCGTCGCCGCGGCATGTGTGTGGGGGGGGGCGTGCCGAGCCACCGCGCCGGCGCCCTTCGTCGCTGGGGTCCGGCCACGCCGCCGCCGCTTGCCCCCGCCGCCGCCGGTGGAGGGAAGGGGAGGGAGGAGGATAAGGAGGAGGGGAAAAGGAGGAGGAGGATGTGGTGGAGGAGGACGGCGGTGTTGTGTTTTCCTTTTTTTAACCTGGTGGATGCGTGCTTGGGTTGATTTTCATTTTCTTTTTCTTCTTTTTTGTTTTCTTTTATTATTTTACTTATTTGTTATTTGTATAAAACAGCCAAGAGTACATGCGTATATCTTTTCATTTTTTTACTCGTTACAAAAACACCACATTCGGAATATTTTGAAACCTTTAGGAATGAATAATTTCCCTGCGTAAATTAATTATATAAAAAAGAAATTTTTCTAGGAACCTAGTTTAAGTTAACAGGAATAAATTTTAAACTCATGTTTATGACCTCCTGCAACGGATGCACTGTACCAGAGACAATTGAGATATGTGTTTTTATCAACTCATACATGACACCCGAGGTGTTGCACATACCACCTTGGAATGTTCAAAAAGATTCAACAAAATATTTTGTAACACATCGTCCTTGTCATATATATTCATGAAATTTCAAATTCATCTTTATGACATGGCAAATATTGTCATAATATACCGTTGGACTATCTTTAAGACATTTTTTTGTGACATATATTTACTTATGTCACTAAGTTCGGATTCCTCTAGAAAAATCGTCATAAACTAGTTGATTTAGTGACTTTTGGACCTATTGTCAAAAATTATTTTTTCAAAAAATTATTTTTTCAAAAAATTATTTTTTTCAAAAAATTATTTTTTTTATTTTTTTTAAAAAATACTTTGCCGACTGCTATGCTCCCTGGCAGTCGGCAAAGGTTATTTTTGATTTTTTTCTCAGAAATTCTTTGCTGACTGCCATCCTCCCTGGCAGTCGGCAAAGGCTCTTTGCCAACTGCCACTGATGGCAGTCGGCAAAGAATTAATTTTTTTTTCGATTTTCGATCCTAGTTTTTTTGTGTTGCCTTGCTACAGTAAGTACATGATATATTTCAAGTTTGGGGTCATTTTGATTTATTTTGCTATATTCCATTGATTTTTGCTGTTTCTTTGATTTTTTCCGGCAGCTCCAGATTTGAACTGCAGGTACATGAAATAATGGAATCCGGCGATTCAGAAAATGATATTCATGATGTTTGGAGCATGTTGAGGCCGTGTGCAGGGCCTCGCGTGAAATTTCGACCGTGTTGGTGTCGGAACACGTCGAGGCACGCGCGTGAAAAGTGTTTTTAAATTTTATAAAATCGAAACGGAGTCCGAAAATGATGAAACTTGACGACGTGTCTTGTCATCGTATGCGGAGGCTGTGGTAAAAATTTAAGAAAGTTTCGAGCAAGTGGCGACGTCGGGTGGCTAAAACCTGGACATCTCCACATGTGATAGAGATGTCTAGGTTTTAGCCACCCGACGTCGCCACTTGCTCGAAACTTTCTCAAATTTTTACCATAGCCTCCGCATGCGATGACAAGATGTTGGGCATTCTTAACGTCACTACCAAAAGTAGACTTAGTTTTCTAATTCTGATAACGGCGCCAAAAATGCCAAACCTATCCCTCATGCCACTTAAGCCAAGTTGTCATCCCCAGCATGACATGAGAGACGCGGTATTGAAATATGCATTTGCTCATCAAGATAAATAATAAAAGGGATCTGCAAGCGCACAGATTAATACCGATGTAGCATTTTAACCGGGAAGTATTCCAGGTATCGTTATTTATATTTTTACCACTGGGAAGGGATTTCTAAGTATCATGGTTGATAATGGAATGAGAATATGGAACTGAGTACACATCATTGCATGTATAACCGAGAGTATTTATCAATCTCTTTATACAGGTATAAATGTCACATTAAGTAAAGGTAAAGTGATAATGGTGACAAAGATAATTAATCTGATCAGCTAGCCACATATAATAATGATAAGCACCTCAACAGATATTCTAGCAAGTCATTAGCATGGAATTAGGATGAACTACAAAGATATTCCCTAAGTTATTATTAACTATAAAGTCTAGCATATCATAGTTAGTGCAATTATACTTGGCAATCATGGTGAGAAAAGACTATATCCATGCATAGTGAATATTAGCAAGGAAGATGAAGAACATAACAATCACTCCCCTGTAATAGTGTTGCTCTGCCTGCCCTATACACGAGAGGGGGACTATATAAGAATCAACGAAGCTGTCACTATCGCGAACTACCCCACAATCCGGCATATAGGGTGCAATCGCAGATAAATACGGTATAGACACCACGTCTACACAATAATTATCATTCACCCACTGTACACATGGATAAACGCTATACGATCCTAGGTATGTATATAATTCCAATCTAACTAAGCCAAGCATATAACTATGATAAACTAAGAACAATATAATTGCAAATATAATCAAGTAGAGCAAAGTCATAACCAATATATTGAAATAGAACAAAGTCATATTCATAATATTGAAGAACAATGATGAACAATTGAAGAACAATAGAGGAATTACCAAGAATCCTCTTGATAGATCCGGGAACCAATCGAAGATTGACTCCTTCTAGTTCTAATCCTATGTAGCTATGCTAACTAGAGATCTAGTTGATGTGGTGGCTCTAGGGCTTGATCAGAGGCTCTCCTCCTGAATTAGGGTTTGAAGTATGAGACGAGGGCCTCTCCTCCAGGGGCAGGGGCCTTGCTTATATAGCCCTTTCGGATGAATCTGGGCTGTCGGATCAAACCGACATTGAACGGACGGTTTTCCTTGATCCTCTAGGTCGGTGGAGCATAATCCTCGAGGCGGAGCCTGATTGGCTCCGGGGCCAGGGCGGGCGCCCTAAAGACCAGGGCGGGCGCCCTGTGTCCGGCTCCGTTACGCCTCCCGTTCGTTCTCGTGGCTTCTGGACTCTTCTAGATGTAAGATAATTACGTGTTCGGTTAATATCCCGTCATTAATCCGACATGTGGGCCTTTCTTCCGTATTTCCTGATAACCCCCTGCAGAAATAGATAAACAGCAAAACTCGTGGAATTCTGTCAGATAAAACCCTAAGTCTAGGTGTTGGTTTCATTTGGATCCTTTTCTCTATTTATTTGATAGTTATAATTGATACTTAAGGACCGTCAACAAACTCCCCCAAGCTTACCTCTTGCTCGTCCCTGAGCAAGGAGAGACTCAGTAGTTGCTGAAATGCCTTTGAATTTTGACGGTACACATGCTTTCAAATAGAGTCTCATCTCTGAGTTAAAGTAAACTGTCAAGACTTAAAACTTACTCATTATACCTTTCACCATGGGGCTTGCAACCGTCACCTTTGTCTTGAGCGGTTAAAAGATAGAACAGTCTAGTCAAGCGCCATGTCTCTTATTCTTGATCAGCTATAGCTCTGGAGTTTTTTGTAGATTTTCAAATAAAACTCAGAGATTCCTTGTATGACTCTCTCAGGTCTCTCTTTTGTGGTATTTCTGGATCCTCACCAAGGCAGTAATGATGTCTGCCTTCTCTCAAAGCAAAGTATGTAGTATTTGTGGTATAAGGCAGAGTGACATTGCCTTCTCTCTCATCCTATTCTAATAAGGCTTTTGATATCTGGAGCTCATCGGTGGGAGATAAAGTATACATACTTACAAGACATTTATTGCATAGTCAAACCATGGATCCAGAGAAACAAGCCAATAAGTCAAATCAAGATGTGCATGTGTGGTGAATAAATGGTGTATGGTGGTAGTGATGATAACAATGATGAAAGTCTAATTCTACTTTTGCTCTTTTTGAGGGGATACGTACCTTTCTTGCTTTTTAAAGCTCTTGAGGAGAATGAGGTGCTCTATATTTTCTTTTTTTTTTCAGGTGGGTATCTTGTACCCCTAATTCTACTGTCGGACACTTGTCCATTTTTACCTCTCTTCTCACACTTTTTTTTCATCGAGGTTCCGAGCACTTGCTCCTTTTTATTTCCTCGTATCTTTTTCTTTTCGAGGTTCCGGGCACTTGCCCCTTTTTATTTCCTCGTATAGAGCACTCATCTCCTTAGAACAATATAGCAAGTGGTAGTAACCAAAATAGCTTGAGCATTTATTTCACAGGGGATAACAAGAATGGGAAAATATTTTTGACTATTCTCTCCCGGATTAGGAGTAGAATAATTTTATGTGGATCTGGAGATGAGAATGAGTGGATATATGTGGATGCGTACTTCCGGAGTAGGAGCAGCATGTATGAGTGATCGTGCAAGTGAATCTTGATTTTAACTGCATGACAAGCTCCTAAGGGTCTACACAGCTTGACTATACTCAATGCTCATAAGCAGTAAAAAGTAAATGTATGGCTTAAAGTCTAGCAAGCATGTATGTATGGTTGTGGTAGGAACTTAAACTCTCATCATACAGGAACTCATCATGTAGCATTTTAAGATTTTCAAAGATAAAATTCTCCAGAATTCTAGCATCTCTAGGAATAGATAAACAGCAGCTCAACCTTCCCATATCATATCCGTTAACAACTTAGACTTTAGATCAAGTTCTCTTCCCACAAGTTCAGGTTTAGAGCAAGCTTTAAATGATAACAGTTATGTCTAAACTTAGAGAGAGGACTTCAAATTTGAAAATTAGGCAGAGCAACTATTCATCATATCCATGCTAGAGTTTTATTTTCAAGATTCAGTTTAGCATAGCTACTTTATTTATTTATTAAACTAAGCAAATATATATAAACACAAAATATTTATTTGGGTTTTCATGATTATGCATCTTTTTATTTTAATAAAGCATAGGTATAAATGTAGATAAAAATACTTATCGGGATAAATGGGGGTGCTCTCCCCCAAGCTGGATCTTGACGTAATTTCTTCTGATGTAGCTAGCAGGTGCAGAGGTGTATTTGAATGTCGGCAGCACCCTGACAACGATTAGGATGTCCTCCATCTGCTAGTCTTCCTGAATTCTGTGGAGCTCAAATAGACAACAAAGCTTCGTGGAACTTGATTAAGCGTTAGCATAAATATCTAGCCTTTATCATGTTTGAGCTTCCTTGATAAATGTCACTCTCTATTTTTATTTTCATTTTTATAGAACAGAAAAAATATATATTATTATTTTTTTATGCCACCACAGTGAATGTACTTATGGGTTTTATGCCACTCGCATACTCACATGGGGCTTACTGTTTTCAACATTTTTTTTAAGACAGAATGAACATGATTAACTGAGCAATAATTAAAGGGAAAATGATAACTACCAAGTTTACCTCTTGGCACGGCGTTCGGTGTTTTTAAGTCCTCCGAACATGACTTCTTTTCTTCTTAGTTGTCCTGGGATTTGGGTGGCGTAGACGGTGGTTCCGGCAGCGCCTCCTCTTCTTGTGTAACTGTCTTCACTTTCCATACCCGACTTGGTGCTTCGTTCTCCTGTTGTGTATCCTCGGGCCTTATGACCTCTCCTTCATAGTCTGCCCATACGTCCTTGATGGTTTGCCTCCTTGGGTTACGGTTACGTCGCCTTCTTCTTGTCCTGACCTCCTTAGAATCTTCAACTATATAGTTAGGGTCATTAAAGTAGCGGCGTACCTTCTCAGAGGGGAAATGTATATGGACTTCTCCGGTTCCAATGTAGATGATTGCTTTGACGGTGCCTAGGAACGGTCTTCCTAGGATGATGGGTGGATCATACTCGTCGTCTCCCATGTCAATGACCTGAAAGTCTGTATGGACAAAATGATCGTTAATTTTAACAGGGACATCGGTTACTATACCTTCGACCTTTCGGGATGTCTGATCTGCCATCTGGAGCTGAGTGTATGTTGGTTTTAAGGGCATGGTCCCGTACAAGAGCTGATAGGTGACTGTGGCCATTATGTTGACGCCTGATCCAGTGTCGCAGAGCGCCTTCTGAAAGGAGTATCCATTGATTCACTACAAGAGGACACCCCCTTTGGCAACGCATATATGCGTTGCTATAAGCCCGAATAAGTGTTGGTAGGATCTATACCAACGCATCTGACATGCGTTGCTTAAAGTGGCGTTGCAAGGATCAATTGCAACGCATATATATGTGTTGGTAAGAGGGGTATGTAAGCGTTGCATGCTAGCAACGAATATGTAGCAACGTATATATGTGTTGCTGGTAAAATATGCCACATGCTTTTGGGATTTATTATTAAAATCATATATATGTTATTTTTATAGTTAAATAGCTTGATAAATTAATTATATATGTTACATCCAGCAGCCACAAGCATTTAAATGATATTTTTTATACTCAAGATAATATTAAATAGTTGAAGTTAAGTAAATGATTTTATAGATACCAGAAAATGGTCCACTCTGTAATTGTATACAATGATTCACTAACTGCAAAGTTCCATACTGAAAATAAATATACACAAGTGTAACACCATTCCTAAACAACTAATCTTGAGGGAAAATCTTGTTCTTCATCCTTCAATCATAGGAACATCCAAAATATCATATCTTTGTCCTGCGTGAACACAGTGCTTCGTTAAGAACATATATTTAGGAAATTATATGCGATTTTCCCATCAATTTACAAATCATGGTGAAGGAAGAAAAATGAGACAATGTATATATACCTGTTGCTGGTAGCTCTTCTAGAATTAATGTTTCATTAATACCTTTTGTCTACAGTGACATAGCAACCCTGACATAAAAGAAGCTGAGCTAAATTAGAACCAATAAAGCCACGCAAAAATAAATTGTAACTGGTGGATGTGCGTGCTCTAATTTTTCTACGGGAAGTTCTCTCAAATTAGAACTAGCAATGTAGATAAAGACAACTGCCTTCCTTAGTTCTGTATAGCATAAGCAGAAGAATAGGGTTCCACATGTCTTGGTCATACGCCTGATATACATCTCCTGTACATGGGACTGACTTGTCATCAGAAAAGTCAGATTTTTTTTGATACCCAGATAACTTTTGTACGTGGAATTTAAAGCAAAAGCTTAGAAACAATCTTAAACTAGAGATCAGTCCGCAAGTATATACTAATGATGGTCCAAATCAAATAATGCCAAAATATAGACAACAAACCATATATACACACATACTGTCAAATAGTAGCTGCTTCAGTCACCTCCTCATACCGTTGTATATTACAGAATCACAGTAAAAACTTCAAAAGATTTACCATTGTCTGCACAGGTTCAAAAAGATAACATCATCCGTCAGTAAGCATAACTGAATTATTACCAAATACTTGTTAATTTCATAACTGAAGAACAAGCTACTACTTGACAGTATAATAGCTACTATTTTAAATTACCTCATAGAGAAATTCAACTTGCACCAGTAGTATTCCAGGTTCAGTTTGAAGAGCATTAACTTAGAAAAATTTCCATTTCTGTAACCTGCATATGCAGTGCATGTTTGTGTCATTTAGAAAAATAAAGCATCCAGAGATGAGACGACACCTTGATTTCATAGCGAATCCATTTTTTCTCATTGGCTATTCTATCGTACATTAACAAAATCTTGATTCAATAGCGAATCCATTTTTTCTCATTTGCTATTCTATTGTACATTAACAAAATTAATGGATCTAAGCCAGCAACAACACCTAGCAATATCTAGGTCAGTTCTAACTGCATCTCACATGATGACTTATGAAATATATGGCTTAGGATCATCTGAAAAACACAATATAAATCCATACATATACATGAAACACAAATCTGTGGATCAGAGAACAATGGATGCCACACAGACATATCAAAGAAGAATGAACCCTGAAGAAGAAACTGTGTACGAAGAAAAATAACGAACATAAAAATCAGGCTGGATATGCCAAGGAACGAGGATTATAGAAGGGGGAGATGGCTAACCGCCTGCGCCGACGCTGAACACCTGGGAGCGGCCGCACTGCCGCTGCGCATCACCACCCGATGCAAACCATTTGAGAGCCGCCATCAGAGTTCCTACACATTTGTATCTGATCCAATCGAATAAAATCAATGATGGCGGTGGACCAACAAGGGGCAATAAGATGGATTATTAGTGTATAGGGTGAAGGCGGATATTTTTTTCTTTTAGGATTTAATAATACGGCAACAGGACTAATAGCAGCAACATCAAAAAGCAACATCTAGGGTTGTGTTCGTATCTGGAAACATAAGGGGAATACATATACAGGAAATAGAAATTGAAAGAAAGAAAAAGGATATATCAAACACACAGATCGGAGATGAATCCATTAAATCAAGACAGAAAAAGGTGTGTGACATCCATCCAGGTGAACTAAGTAACAGGGATTAAAGATGGGAGTAGATAACTAACCACTTGTGTGATGCACATGCACCGGAACTGCACATCCAGAGGCAGCCGCCGCCGCTGCCATTGCACATATTGATAATTCCGGTGCCTCGGGTGCTACAGTTCTCGGAACTATCATCTCTGCGAATCTAGGAGGCGCCTTCTGCCATGGCACATCAGAAAACCGTCAATGCCGGCGGTCGTGCTTTTAGATCCAAGAGGAAGAGGAAGAATACGGATGCACAAGGAAGGGTTGCGGTTTTAACATGGGTGTGCAGGTGGAGACGTGGAGTGGGCCGGATCACAATTGTGTCTACAAACGAGCCCACAGCAACGGTGGCAAGGTGCGTTGCAGGCTATCCGATGCAAGAGAGGGGTTTGTGGTGTAGTGATTGAGCACTCAATGCTTGGCATGCCTGGGTCGTCCTTCTTGATTAGGAACGGCGACTTGGGTCGTCGGTCTTGACCTCCTTGAACTGCAGTGACCATCTTAGCTGATTCGGTCCATCCTTGGTTGTTCTTGTTCTGCTTGTTCCTCCTGTTGGTCCTCTTCCTTGGTTCATGTCGGGGTTGCTCTAGGATTTGTGTAATCTTGTTCTTGAAGGAAAACGTCTCCTTCCTCCCCTTGATGTTGAAGTTGATCTTCGCAGCGCTGGCGTAGATGACAGCTCCCGAGGTGTTCAGGAATGGCCTTCCCAGAATAACTGGTGACCTCTCATCGGACCCGGTCTCTATCACCACGAAATCAGCTGGAGCATACGAGGTACCAACTCGGACACACATGTTCTTTAATATTCCTTTAGGAAAGCTTAGTGTCCGATCTGCAAGCTGCAAACACATAGTTGTTTCTGATAAAGGATATGTAAAGAATTTTTCATAGAGTACCCTGGGCATAATGTTGACGCTGGAGCCAAAGTCGCAGAGTGCTTCTGGGAAGTCCACCATGCCGATGGAGATCGGGATGACAGGGCGTCCTGGATCGCCTCTCTTGACTGGCAGAAGGTCATTATGTACTCCGACAGCGGGATTACTCCAATAGTTACCTGCATCAAACATGTCTACAAGATTTGCAGATTCTAATCCTTCCGGTTGTGATGGTATACCGGGGTTAGTAGCAGGTACAGCAGCAGCTATTTGATTTAACTGAGATTCAATCATTTTATTAAAGCTAATTTGGTTTTTGATGGCAGTAGAGAAATTATCCATTCTATTATTTATGTTTTCTAGTATTTTATCATTGGATGCCAATTTCTTAGACAAGTTATCCATTAGCTTTCCTTGATTAGACACTAACTCTCTCAGGGGTGGAAAATTATTATTGTTGTTGTAAGAGTTATTACCTTGATAATTACTTGAGTAGTTACCTGAGTAGTTAGGCCTCTGTTGATTCCAACCTTGATTTTGTTGAGGACGGTTGTAGTTGTTGTTGTTGTTGTTGATGTACCTTGCATCCTCAAGCATCTCAGGGCAGTGATTGCCTGAGTGTCCAGTGTCTCCACACTCCTCACAAGTCATGTGGGAGTCGTAGACGTGCATGACTTCTTTCTTTTCTCCAGCTCGATCATCGAGCTTCTTCATGAGTAGGTCTAGCTTGGCAGACAGCATGTCTACCTCCTTGAGCTGGTGCATACCTCCACCTCTCTTGCGTGTCTGAGTTCTTTCTTCATTCCAACCTTGGTTGGATGCCATCTTCTCCACAAGAGCTGTGGCTTGAGGTATGGTGAGTGATAGGAATGCTCCTCCAGCTGCAGTATCCATGGTCTCACGAGCACTAGTGATGAGCCCATGATAGAAAGTCTGCATAAGTAGCCAGCTTTCCATTCCATGATGGGGACATTCTAGGATGTAATCTTGAAAACGCTCCCATGCTTCTGGAACGGATTCATCATGTTGTTGCTGAAAACTTGTAATCTTCCCACGGAGAGCATTGGTCTTGCCCATGGGAAAGAATTTGGCCAGAAAGTTCATGGAGCAGAGTGCCCACGTAGTGTTCTTCTCCTTTGTAGCGTAGAACCACTGCTTCGCTCTCCCCAACAGTGAGAATGGGAAAAGGCGAAGTAGTATGGCGTCTCTGGGGACTTCAGCCATGGTGAAAGTGCTGCAGATCTCCAGAAAGTGTTGAAGATGAGCACTAGCGTCTTCATGTGGCTTCCCACAGAACTGGTTAGCTTGCACTATGTTGATGAGCCCAGGCTTGAGCTCGAAGTTGCGGTCGATCTCCCCAGCAGGTCCAGTGCGGATGTTGTCCGTAGTGGGAGCTGAGAACTCGCGGATCGACTTGTTCGCCATGGCTTCGAATTCAGTCGACAAATTCCGGATGAAACTTCGGCGGTCTTCGGATTTGGATGAAGCTTTGTGCTGAAGTGTTGACGATGTCTTCTTGAGCTTGGCTCTTGTTCTTCTGAATAAGGCTTCGGGATTGTCAACAAAGTTGTCTGGAAGATGTCTTCTATTCATGCATCACCCTGCAATAAATAATCAAAATGGAAAATACAGGGGTAAAACTGTATAAGAGAATTGATAAGCTCGATCAGATTAGTGATGCAAATGATGACTCAAAGTTCCGTATTCATTCCTACTTAGTAATCAACCTTCCCCGGCAACGGCGCCAAAAATGCTTGTTGGGCATTCTTAACGTCACTACCAAAAGTAGACTTAGTTTTCTAATTCTGATAACGGCGCCAAAAATGCCAAACCTATCCCTCATGCCACTTAAGCCAAGTTGTCATCCCCAGCATGACATGAGAGACGCGGTATTGAAATATGCATTTGCTCATCAAGATAAATAATAAAAGGGATCTGCAAGCGCACAGATTAATACCGATGTAGCATTTTAACCGGGAAGTATTCCAGGTATCGTTATTTATATTTTTACCACTGGGAAGGGATTTCTAAGTATCATGGTTGATAATGGAATGAGAATATGGAACTGAGTACACATCATTGCATGTATAACCGAGAGTATTTATCAATCTCTTTATACAGGTATAAATGTCACATTAAGTAAAGGTAAAGTGATAATGGTGACAAAGATAATTAATCTGATCAGCTAGCCACATATAATAATGATAAGCACCTCAACAGATATTCTAGCAAGTCATTAGCATGGAATTAGGATGAACTACAAAGATATTCCCTAAGTTATTATTAACTATAAAGTCTAGCATATCATAGTTAGTGCAATTATACTTGGCAATCATGGTGAGAAAAGACTATATCCATGCATAGTGAATATTAGCAAGGAAGATGAAGAACATAGCAATCACTCCCCTGTAATAGTGTTGCTCTGCCTGCCCTATACACGAGAGGGGGACTATATAAGAATCAACGAAGCTGTCACTATCGCGAACTACCCCACAATCCGGCATATAGGGTGCAATCGCAGATAAATACGGTATAGACACCACGTCTACACAATAATTATCATTCACCCACTGTACACATGGATAAACGCTATACGATCCTAGGCATGTATATAATTCCAATCTAACTAAGCCAAGCATATAACTATGATAAACTAAGAACAATATAATTGCAAATATAATCAAGTAGAGCAAAGTCATAACCAATATATTGAAATAGAACAAAGTCATATTCATAATATTGAAGAACAATGATGAACAATTGAAGAACAATAGAGGAATTACCAAGAATCCTCTTGACAGATCCGGGAACCAATCGAAGATTGACTCCTTCTAGTTCTAATCCTATGTAGCTATGCTAACTAGAGATCTAGTTGATGTGGTGGCTCTAGGGCTTGATCAGAGACTCTCCTCCTGAATTAGGGTTTGAAGTATGAGACGAGGGCCTCTCCTCCAGGGGCAGGGGCCTTGCTTATATAGCCCTTTCGGATGAATCTAGGCTGTCGGATCAAACCGACATTGAACGGACGGTTTTCCTTGATCCTCTAGGTCGGTGGAGCATAATCCTCGAGGCGGAGCCTGATTGGCTCCGGGGCCAGGGCGGGCGCCCTAAAGACCAGGGCGGGCGCCCTGTGTCCGGCTCCGTTACGCCTCCCGTTCGTTCTCGTGGCTTCTGGACTCTTCTAGATGTAAGATAATTACGTGTTCGGTTAATATCCCGTCATTAATCCGACATGTGGGCCTTTCTTCCGTATTTCCTGATAACCCCCTGCAGAAATAGATAAACAGCAAAACTCGTGGAATTCTGTCAGATAAAACCCTAAGTCTAGGTGTTGGTTTCATTTGGATCCTTTTCTCTATTTATTTGATAGTTATAATTGATACTTAAGGACCGTCAACACAAGACACGTCGTCAAGTTTCGTCATTTTCGGACTCCGTTTCGATTTTATAAAATTTAAAAACACTTTTCACGCGCGTGCCTCGACGTGTTCCGACACCAACACGGTCGAAATTTCACGCGAGGCCCCGCACACGGCCTCAACATGCTCCAAACATCATGAATATCATTTTATGAATGGCCGAATTCCATTATTTCATGTACCTGCAACTCAAATCTGGAGTTGCCGGGAAAAAATCAAAGAAACAGAAAAAATCTACGGAATATAGCAAAATAAATCAAAATGATCCCAAACTTGGAATATATCATGTACTTACTGTATCAAGGCAACACAAAAAACTGGGATCGAAAATAAAAAAAATAAAAATTCTTTGCCGAGTGCCAGGGAGGATGGCAGTTGGCAAAGCCTGCACCTTTGCCGACTGCTGACGGAGTGGCAGTCGGCAAATGTAACGGTGTGGATGGCGTCAACCATGGCCTGCCTTTGCCGACTACAATTCTTTGCCAACTGCCTGGCAGTCGGCAAAGCCAGGCAGTCGGCAAATCCTGCTTTGCCGACTGCAGGAAATTCCAGTTGGCAAAGGGACCTCTTTGCCGAGTGTCGAAAAAAAACAGTTGGCAAAGAAAATTGCAGTCGGCAAAGAGCCAGTTTCCTGTAGTGATCAAAATAGCTGGCATTTTCGCAGCTCACATAGGACTGGGTGTGGGATGCATCAGGATATTGTAGCTGTAACCTGCTGCAATCGACCGTGCTTTAAAATCTGATGCATTGGCTGGAGAGGCTATCAGAATAGCACCGGTGGCAGTGAATGGGGTCTGAAGAGCAAGGGAGCTACCACAAATTTTGTGTCTTTCTTGGACAGACCTAAACTACCAGAGGATCCATAGACGTACGATGCTAGAATAGAGGAAGTAGAAGTGCCAATGGTATTATCATTGGCAACAGCGTACATGTTGTCGGCAGTCTTATTAGTCTTCTATTCGTGGGTTATACATGTCCTTAGAGATAGAATCTTTTTACTAGGACCAAAGCCCTGCAAACTGGCTCTAAATATCTTTCGGTGACCTAAGTGGGAGTTTTATCTGTATTTAATGGGTTTGCCACATAAGCATTTTTAGGATGTGATAATATTTTTAAAAAGAGAGAAGACGTGACTCTATTGACTCGGTTTGTAATTCTAAATGAGCCATCAATCTAAATGTTTATGAAATAAAAGAACGAACTCAATGTCTTAACTGTTTTTATCTCTACATTGATTAATATTGGGGCTACCAAAGCGTTGATAAGTGAACCCAATGATTCGAATCGTCGATGGAGATAGACCACAAGTGGCACATGCTCAGCACCACAAATCAGCCAAAAGAATGGCTATTCTCACCAGGGGTTGGAACTTGGCCCTTGCGTGAGTGAGCGTCTCCTATGCTACACTGTAGCCACTTACTTTCTAAAAAAATTATGCATTGAGAATGGATGTAGCACCCCATGTTTCATTTAATTTTACATATGTGGCAGTCTTGCAAACAACGCCATGATATTCTCCATTGAGAATGGCCTTAGTTGTCTATGCGTGAGAAGGAAAGAATAGAGCTAGAGCCTTATTAGTTGGACCAAAGCCCTGCATACTGGCTCTAAATATCTTGTGATCATTCAAGTGAGAGTTTTATCTTTATCTGATAATGTGACAACATTTTTAAAAAGAGAAGATGAAACTTTCTTGACTGAATTTTTAACTCTAAATATGCGCGGCAAGCGCGTAGAGCAAATTTTTAACTCTAAACGAGCCATAGAATTCAATGTCTATGATATTAAAATATCGCAGGCACCAAAGGGTTGATAATTGAACACAATGATTCCAATCGTCAGGACGGAGATCGACCGGAGTGGCACATGCATGGAAGCACCACAAAAGAGCCAAAAGAAAGGCTATTCTCTCAGAGTTGGAACTTGGGCCGGGAGTGAGCAAGCGTCTCCTATGGTACACTGTAGCCAGTCGCTTTCTCCAAATAAAGTAGTACTCCCAAATGTTGTCGAGAAAAATTGGGCCACAGACAAGTCACTGTGAAGACCGGAATGTTGTAGAGGAAAAAATAGCACACATGTCTGTCCATTATACATCAAATAAGATCATCAACCCGCTCTCTCATCGGACAATAATTGTAAAAAAAATCTATAACAAATTTATAAATTTAGTTATGCTAGGGCAAGCAAAAGACACTCAACTATACTCTCTTCATTCTAAAATGAGTGCACATTTCATTTTTCAGAACAATTAAATTTGACAAAATATATTAAAAACACTAATATTTAGTATGCTTAATAAATATCATTATATTAATAATAGAATATATGTATTTCATAATAAATATATCAGTCTAACAAATGCTAATAATATTTTTATTAAATAGAATTTGAATATTTTGGGACATAAGTCAGAATGCCTACGTCTCAACTGCCATGAAGCAGCAGCATCTTCGCATCCCCACCCGCTCGACCCACTCTCTGCCGCAGAGCTCATGGCTGTCCGCACAGCCGTGCTCGCCTCACCGCTGGTCCCCACCCGCCCTCTCCACTTCCACTACGTGGGCCTCGACGAGCCCAACAAGGCGGCCGTCCTCTCATACGCCTCCACTGGCGCCTCCTTCACGTCCACGGTCCTCCTCCCGTGGCATGCCCTCGTCATCGCTCGAGCCGATGGCCAGTCCCATGAGCTCCTTGTTGACGTCAGCGATGCCTCGGCGCCTTCGGTGCTCTCGCACGCCGTCCACCATGGCGCCGGCTTCCCGATGATGACGATGGCAGACCAGGTCACGACAATGGCGCTGCCACCCATGTACCCTCCCTTCGTGGAGTCGGTGCGGCGGGGCGGGCTAAATGTCAGCGACGTCGGCTGCGCGGTGCTCTCTAGAGGGTGGTTTGGTGCCAAAGGCAAGCCAGACTACAGCGGCGCCAGGGTGGCAAAGATGCAATGCTTTGTGAGCGCCAGGTCGGCCAACTGTTACGCATGGCCACTGGAGGGCGTGACGCTGGTCTTGGACCTCGACCGCGTGGCCATCATCGGGTACTAGGACAGGGTGCTGGAGCCGGTGCCCAAGGCCGACAGCACCGACTATCAGGTAGAGAAGCTAGGTCTACCGTCCACTAGACCAGCCACGAAGCCCGGCGTGGCCGTGAGCCGGATGGCAGGGGATTCCGCATTGACGGCAATGTTGTCAGGTAAAGTGTCACATCTTCAACACTGCTCTTGATATGTTTAGGTGATGAATGGACAGAGCCCACACCGTTGGTGATCTACTTCTTCCTTTGCACCACGCTAGCATTGCATCATTCAACAGTAATGTTGGGACAAGTGTCCTGAACAGGTTGAAGAAGTGGAGGCTCCTTGGTGCGGAGAAGGTCTGCCGACGAAGGCCTAGCCGGAGAAGGCTGCGACGAAGGCCTAGCCGAAGAAGGCTCCGATGAAGGACCGGCCGGAGAAGGCTGGCATTGAAGGCCTGGCCGGAGAAGGCTGGAGATGAAGGCCCGACCGGAGAAGGCTGGCGTTGAAGGCCCGGCCAGAGAAAGCTAGCGTCGAAGGCCCGGCTGGAGAAGGCTGGCGACAAAGGCCTAGCCAGAGAAGTCTGGCGTCGAAGGCCCGGGTGGAGAAGGCTGGCGACGAAGGCCTAGCCAGAGAAGGCTGGCATCGAAGGCCCGGCTAGAGAAGGCTTGCGAAGAAGGCCTAGCCATAGGAGGCTCTAATGAAGGCCCGACTGGAGAAGGCTCTAACGAAGGCTTAGATGGAGAAGGCTAGCGACAAAGGCATGGCTGGAGAAGGCTCCAGGAGAGGTCGACGGGAGAAGGCTGGAGAAGACTCCCGGAGATGGCCGATGGGAGAAGGCCTTGCAATGAAGGCTCCAACACACGAGAGGAAAGAGTGAGTCGGTAGCTAGGGTTTGCAAAAAAAATGAGTGAGGGAGGAGAGAGCTCCCCTTGCCCTCATGTTCTTGGCATTATATAGGCAAGTAGAAGTTTACAAGCGACCCCTTGGTGGGGGTGGGTTTTACATGACCTCCAATGGCGCTAGTTGGGCCTTTTCTAGGGCACTTGACCCATATGAATATGGCATGTCCCAACAGTAGCCCCTCATCTACTTGGTTATGGCCGGTACTACATGACCTAGTAGATGCTCATACTAGAAGAGGCACAATACAACTCGAAACTTGGTTGCGAGGATTGCCCTTCGCAAACCACACGTGCACGCCTCACTAAAACTCCATCCCAAAAACCCTGTGGGAAAAAGGGTATGGAGAAAAGAGCACGTGCACGATTCTAACCTATACATGTTCTAAGTCCTGAGGCGTCTACCTCTGAGTGCCACTGGGTGTCTTCACCTTTGGGCTTTGGTTTCTTTCTCCACTTCTATGACATGGTTCCTTGGCTTTGCTTGGTACATTGGTCTTCTTCTTCAAGGCCTTCTCCTCCAACATCTTCTCGACGCATAAGTCTCCAGCACTGAGATCTTTCTAGCATGGAGGTCTTTATCTCCGAGCCTTCTCAGTGCAAAGGTCTTCATCATCAAGGCCTTCCCAACACGAAGGTCTTTCCTCCCCAAGCCTTCTTGGCAAGAGGGTCTTCGTCTTCGAGGCCTTCTCGGTATGGAGGTCTTCATCTATCAGCCTTCTCGGTGTGTAGGTCTTCATCTCCAAGCCTTCTTCTTCAATGTCTTCTCATGAGCACTAGGCAAAAGACTTCATGTTCCGAAGTTGCTAGTCCTCTGGTATGCTCCCTTAGCCCCTCTTAGGTAGTGCTCGTGACCAAATCCTCTATCTCCCTTGGTGTAGTCGACGTAGTCATAGTAGTTGAAGTAGATGTTCGGACTGAAGATGCCGATGAGCCCCTCGAGTTGAAGTGGTGGATGAAGGTTGGTAGACCTTAGTGTCGAAGGTGTTGATGTAGCCCCCTGAGCTCGGTGATGATGGTAAGTCATTGTGAGCATTGATGCTAAAGGTGTTGATGAAGGCTCTCAAGCCGTTGTGGAAGGTGAAAATGACGGTGAAGCCCCTCTTGTCGAGGACCCTCTTGCAAAGGTTCTTGGTGGAGTCGATGTTGGTGTAGACGATGAAGATGTCGGTGAAGCCCCCTCGTGCCGATGTATTAGTGAAGGCGAGTCATCCTGGTTTGCCATGACTATTTGCGAAGACCCTCGTGCAAAGGTGTTTGGCGCAGGCGAGGTTGGTGTAGATGTTGAAGGTGATGGCAAAGGCCCTCCTGCAAAGTTGTATGGCGAAGGCGAGGTTGGTGTAGATGCCGAAGGTGATGGCGAAGGCCCTCCTGCAAAGTTGTTTGGCGAAGGCCCTCATGAAAACAGGTGCTTTGGCAGAGGCAATGTTGGTGAAGTTACTGAAGATGGTGGCGAAGCCCGTCATGGCAAAGGCGATGCCAATGTAGGTACAGACGCCGCTTGTCGAAGGCTAGAGAAGTCACATGAAAATGAACTTGAGTTGATCTCCTGCATTATTTAGGGACTTAGGTTGGGCATTATAGCTTCATCAATATCGACTTGCTTGCAAGTCTTTTGACACTCAGAAAGACACTGGCATTTTTTTGCTGCAAAAGATGGTTAGTCATTTCATATAATATGCAAGGAGTGAAATTTTTGAAGGTTTTAAGAAAGCGATGGTCCTGATGCCTGCTGTAGATAGGTCTTTGTCGGGTAAAGCTTTTTGAAGCTTTTGAGAGTGACGGCCCCTATGCCTGATCATGGATAGGTCTTTGTCAGGTTTCCGTGGTGAAATGTATTTATGTAATGCATATATGCATGTGATGATGCAAGTAAGTGTATTTGCATAAAAATATTTAAAGGGATAAACATATCATACACCCTCCAAAAATGATGGATATGTCTGAACAAAAGATAAGCTTTGCATATAAGAAATAATGCCCTCGAATGAGAGGGTTGTAGTTTTGGATGGCTAGCGAAGGCCGCCATTCAAGAACTTGCAAGGTTGCAGATGTGACTTGTAACATTGAACATAAAAATGATCAGTTCTTCGTAAAGGTTAGCTTAGATAAAATTTGGTTAATACATATTATAAAAACCTAAAAAATGAACAATATAACCTGTAAAAAAGAGGAAAACATGTTGGTGTTTGTGGGTTTAAAGGTTGGGCATCTGTCGAAAGTCAATTTTTGATAGAGGCCAATGACTAGAAGGCTGCTAATATACGAAGGCAGCTGAATGACGAAGGCTACCAATTGACTAAGACTGCTGAATAACGAAGGCTGCTGATAGACGAAGGCTGCTGAATGACGAAGGATATTGAAAGAGACCAAGGCTGCTGAATGACGAAGGCTATTGACAGAGACGAAGGTTGCTAAATGACGAAGGCTATTGACAGAGACGAAGGCTGCTGAATGACAAAGGCCAATGACTAAAGAAGGCTGCCGATGGACGAAGGCAGCTGACAAAGGCCAATGACTGACAAAGGTTGCTAACCGATGAAGGCTGCTGGTTGACGAAGGCCAATGACTAACGAAGGCTGCTGACTGAGGATACCCAATGATAGATGAAGGCCACTAACTGATGAATAGCGATGACTGACGAAGGCTATATACTGATGATACCTAGTGAGAAATGGAGGCCACTCATTATTGAAGGCAACAGACTGACGAAGGCTACTGACTAGCGAAGGCTGATAATTGACGAAGGCTGCTGAGAACCAATGATAGATGAGGGCCACTGACAAATGATGAAAGGCAATGACTGACTAAAGCCAATAACTAATGAAGGCTGCTGAGAACCAATGCTAGGTGAAGGCCACTGACAAATGATGAAAGCCAATAACTAACAAAGGCTGCTGACAGACAAAGGCTGTTGACTGATAAAAATCATTGACTGATAGATGATCACTGAGATATCTGACGAAGGTTGAATGTTTCATGAGAACCACTGATTGATGAAGAGTACTACTAGCGAAGGCAAATGATTAGCCAAGACTACTGATTGACCAAGGCCAATAACTGATGAAGGCCACTGATTAATGAAGGCGAGGCCACTAACTGATGAAGGTCATTGACTAGCGAAAGTCAATAACTGATGAAGATCACTGATTGATAAAGGCAAAGCCACTGAGTGGCGAAGGTCACTTACTGACAAAGACTGATAACTAACGAACGCCGTTGACTAACAAAGGCTGATAACTGACCAAGGCCGTTGACTGACGAAGGCTGAATTTCATGGGAGGCTATTATCTAATGTAAACTATATATCTTGGGATTGTAAAAAACATGCATACAACGAAGAAAATATACTCTATATGAGGGTTAGCTTGGAAGGATAAGAGATACTTACAATGGTGGTGACCTGCATGTTAGTAATGAAAAGAGATTCAACAAAAATTAAAAAAGTGTTTTAAATTAGCCGGATTAGGGCCAAGCATGTATAGCCACTCAGGCCATGCCTTTGATATGGCAAAGGCCACGACAACTTTTTGGTCACATTGGTGACAAGTTGTATGCGAAGGTTAATTTTCAAAATTCGCCTTGAGAGGCCAAGGTTAAAGAATGATTGTGGCAAAATAAATCATATGAACAAAAGGCGTTAGACCGTTAGTGTTTATAAGCTGGTGCGCAATACTCACTTGTATTGATTTGGTTCCTTCGAGGACATGCTTTCAACATCAGTAAGAGTTAGTAATTTATGTGCATACATAATCCAGATAATTGTATTGGTAACCCAAAAGCGAAGGTTAGGATCATCAAGTTCAAATATTATGACAAAGTGTTTAATCTGAACAGAGACTAATGTACTTCTATGTGTATATAACTCACATGTGTAAAGGTAGCAGCTACAAGCTGGGTACTTATCTGATGTGGTACTGCAGAGTGTTAATTGGCTCGTATAAACAGAGCAACTGACGATATTGGCCCAAACCAGATACTAACCGGAGATGATAACCCAGTACAATTCCCGAATACTGGCTGGAGATACATATCTTAAGAGTCACCGAAGGCGGCCAGAATAGGATAAAGTCGAATATTTAGAACACACGGACGGCATATAATATGCGTAGCAGGAGCAGCACCGAAGGCTCGGCGTGCAGCAGCTATTAGCACCGAAGGCTTCACTGGCTGCGGCAGTGTTGCACCTTCGGATGTCGTTGTGGTTGGCTTCACATATTGAGCTATGTAACGGACCTGCACATGACAAACTCAAAGCCTTGCAATGTCTCGTGGTTAGCATGCAAAGATGTTGCCTTCGGTGGAGGTCTTGGATTTGAAGGTTAGTTGCTTGGTAAATTTTGTAGATTTTTTCTTTCACACGAAAACGGCCGAAGTTTTTTTTAGAACGAAGACTAATATAAAGTGGGCGATATACTTACCTTGAGCGGCAGGATTGATTGGAGTTTTGCGTTGCCATTCAAAGGCTCAAACCAATGAATCTTGCCGGCCAATGAATATGGAGTCCACGATCCAAGTGCTCTCGGTTCCAACCTTCACGCGAGGAGTCAGACAACAAAAGTCGGAGGTTCCGAGCGAAGGGGTAGCAGAATAGAGATTGCCCAAAGGTTGCGACGTAGGCCTGCTGGTGAAAACCCCGAAGGCTGGTACTAGCCTGGACCTTCAGCGCTGCCGCCCTTCACGCACGACTTCGACGTTGGATGTCGTGGCGCCAGTCTACGTGCTTGCGTTCTAGTCGGAGGCAGGCCCTGCATTTGCTCAACCAAAAGACTGGCGTTCCTGCTGGTTAGCTAGCACATAGAAGAAATCTCTCGTACATCTAGAGCTCGGACCTTCCTTGCTTCAGATTTTTTTTTTTTTTTACAAAAGCGGCCGAAGGGGCTTTCGGAGCTTGGGTGATTTATATATTATGTTTTTTTTTTTTGCAACAAGGACCGGAGACTTTATTCCATTTGGTGATTTTTTTAAGACAAAAGCAGCTGAAGGCCTTAGGAGCTTCGGTGGTTCATTTTTTTTAACAAGATGGCCGAAGGCACACAGGCTTCGGTTGTTTTTTTTAATTTTTATTTTTAATGAACAGCCGAAGGCTTTAAACCTTTTTGGCTAAATTTTCTTTAACAAAAACGGCTGAAGACATGGTTGTGTTTGCAGTTTTTTTTCTTTAGAAAAACGACCGAAGGGTTATTTTTCCTTAATAAAAATGGCCGAAGGTTGGAAAAGAGTTTTAGGTAATTTATCTTGAAAAAGTTGGTGAAGTTGAAACTGAACGTACCAACTCTGCTAGCTACGAGGGTTTAAGGAGATCATACCTTTGCCCCGAGGATTTTACTCTTCCTCGGAAGTTCTCATAGAATCAAACCTTCACTCGCCCGAAAAGATTTATTTGTGCCGAGCACGGTGGGCGCCAATGTTGGGATAAGCGTTCTGAATAGGTCGGAGAGGTGGAGGCTCCTTGGTGCGGAGAAGGACTGCCGACGAAGGCCTGGCCGGAGAAGGCTACGACAAAGGCCCGTGCGGAGAAGGCTGCGATGAAGGCCTGGCCGGAGAAGGCTGGCGACGAGGGCCTGGCCGGAGAAGGCTGGCGACGATAAAGGCCCAGTCGGAGAAGGCTGGCGACAAAGGCACGGCTGGAGAAGGCTGGCGTCGAAGGCCTGGATGGAGAAGGCTGGCGACGAAGGCATGGCCGGAGAAGGCTGGCATCGAAGGCCTGACAGAAGAAGGCTGGCGTCGAAGGCCTGGCCGGAGAAGGCTGGCGACGAAGGCCCTGCTGGAGAAGGCTGGCGTCGAAGGCCCGGCTGGAGAAGGCTGGCATCGAAGGCCCCGCTGGAGAAGGCTGGCGACGAAGGCATGGCCGGAGAAGGCTCCCAGAGAAGGGCGGCGGGAGAAGGCCGGAGAAGGCTCCCGAAGAAGGCCGACAGGAGAAGGCTCCTGGAGAAGGCCGACAAGAGAAGGCCCTGTGACGAAGGTTCCAACACACGAGAGGGAAGAGTGAGGTGGTGGCTAGGGTTTGCGTAAAAAATGAGTGAGGGAGGAGAGAGCTCCCCTTTCCCTCATGTTCTTGGCATTATATAGACAAGTGGAAGTTTACAAGCGACCCCTTGGTGGGGGTGGGTTTTACATGCCACTCCAATGGCGCTAGTTGGGCCTCTTCTAGAGGACTTGACCCATATGAATATGGCATGTCCCAACAAGTAATGTGATTTGCAAGTTGCAATGAGATAGAAAAGCTAGTTCGCTGACATCACCGAGCTTTTAAAATAATTTGTAAAAATGATCTATAATTTAAAATGCTCACTTTTATTATGTCATTGTTTTGAATGATAATCTAAATAATTGGAGGATAACGCTATTTTTTTGCGTCTAATAATAAAGTTATATTTTTTGTGTCTAATAAAATAATAAAGATATATTTTTATTTTGCATGTTATCATTTAGAAATGGGAGGTCCAAAATCAGATCTGCAAAAAAGTGGAGTCAAATCAAAACAACATGAAAGAATGGGCAACCAACAACTCTAACACTACTACCTAAAATAGGCCCCGTACTTTAGTCCTCATATATTTTCTACGGGCCTATTTAAATAGAGTTGTCTTCTCCACCCCTCAAATAAAAAAAAGAGTTGTCTTCTCCATCACTACCTAAAACAAGGCCATATGGCCGCCGTGCCCCTACTCAATGGTACCCTCGATGATGGTTGGAATTCTTTCTCCATAGGGAATCAAATGGTGAAAATCTTATCCCCATCGCAGACCATGGAGGTGATGATGGTACGCAGGCCTCCGTCCCTAATCCTCATGGGGACCTGCCTACGCAATCGCTGAAGGTCCATGATGCTATTAAAGCATAGTGCCTACATGTATATAAGCAAGTTGTACCCTAACCCTCAGCGTCCATAAATCACTTAGCCCTTCACCCACTCCCACAGCCACCACCGGCCACACCCAAGTCCCAACTCGCCCCAACCCCCATGGCCCCATACCTCCACCCTGGCTCCCCTACTCGCACTCCCTGTACAGTGTCCATATCACCATGGATTCATCATACCCTGAAGTAAAATTCTGGTTCTGCCACTGAAGGGTAGGAGGGGTCAACGGAGATGGAGGAGTAAAAAGAGATATGAATTGTGATATGTGTTTTTGCATTTGTATTTGCATCATAAATGCCGGATGTTGGCAATTTAGATTAAGGTTTAGGGGTTACTTTATGATGCTTTTAAAGGTGGATAATTTTAATTAAAAGCAAAATATATCCAACAACTATCATCAAATTTATGGCCAGTTCATTCTAGGTTGGTTAAAATATATATATAAGGTTTATCTTGCGTTCAGCGTGCCTCACAAGGACCAACCACTAGTTGAGCTACTACAAAGAGAATTTTCGGAGGTCCACAATTTTGTTTTTTAGAGATGGGCAAGGAGACTGGTATGTTCGTCTCTGTTAATCGTGTTAAGATGCTTGCCAAAATTAATGGTTTCTAGAAAACTCAAAAAACAAAAAAATGGTATTTCTCAAGACTTGAACTCCCAATCTACCACTCAATATTGACACCTCCCTACCGCACAATAATTTGTGAGTACATATAAGATGCTATTGTTTTGTATCAACCTTTCATAATCTTGTATTGAATATTTTAGATACTAAATATACTAAAATAAAAAAGTTTCAACTACAATGTTTTAAATATTGTCAAGCAGTACAACTTTGGTATAAGATGTGTGTGCACCTGAGATTGTTCGAAAAAATCAAATATTTCAATCTAAAAATACATGAATATAAAATATTTTTTTGAGACACTAGGAAACTTAAAAAAACTTATCAATAGTAAACATGTAAAACATGTTGACCGCTGCAACTTTGATATTAACTATATGAACATTCAAGGTTGTCTGGAAATTCTAGATTTTGAATTTGAAAATATATTGAATTAACACATATATTTGGGACTCTAAACAACTTCAAATGTAAAAAAAATCAACTACAGATTTGTATATTGTATTGAGAATTACAACTTTGGTATACATCATGACAACATCCAACTTTCTTTGAAAATTTCAAATTTCAAAATTCATAAACTTAAGCAATATTTTGGGGCCATAAATAGTTTCAGCGAGTTGTAGATTGCGTTGAGAGCTACAATTTTAATACAAAGTTTTTCTTCATCTAAATTTATATGAAAAGTTAAGAATTATTTTTCGATGTAACTATTTCTAGCAAGACGGGCATCTTAAGATGCACACCTCTAAACGATTTACAGAGATGGACGTCCTATGGCGATCACCTCTAACTCTAGTTCGATGATTAATGAAGGCGGACGTCTTAGGATGCCTACTCTCTAAAATCTATTTTTAGAGACGGATATTTTTTACGTGTCTTTCAAAATGTTAATTTTGTCTCCTAAAATTATTTACAGAGGCTATGAGATAAATGTGTTGCCTTCTAAAATAGAAACCTCTATCTCATAAAATTATTTCAATTTGATCTTTATTATTTGGTGTAGGTAATAAGGTATTGGTCATAGTTTGAATAAGGACATAGTAGAATTGCATTGTTTTTGGAACTGCTGGATTAATTGCACTATATTGGGAAGTAATGGAGAGTACCACTCTACCTCGCTTGCGTGACTGCAGATGGGCCAATTGGGAGTTCCAGGTTGGCTTCGACATGCACGCCAGCATGGTCATCTCGCTCGCCTCGATCCATGACGCCGATACCGCCGGGGGCCAGAGGCATCGGCGGGTGCTCTATTGTGGTTTTGTGTAAAGAGTTCACTCACGGCGGACATTGTTTTATATATAGAATTTGATGATTTGCATGTGATGCAGGAGATGGAGGTGAGACCGGACGTGAAATTGGTGGCGAGAACGGTTGTGACCGTGGGCAACTATGACTACACGTTGGACTGGGATCGGAGTTCAGGACAATGGGCTCCATCAAGTGTGTGGTATATATATAAATATACATCCTGTCCACCATCTCTCTCGTTGTCCCTTTGTGTCACGTGATGATGGAGTGATGAACCCAAAAACATGCACACTAACCATAAGCATGCGCTGCTGGTGTCAGTCAGTGGCATCCTTGAGATGAAGGCGACGTCGTATACACGCGTGGAGCAGATCAAGTTGGACGCGCACGGCACGCTGGTGGCCGAGAACACGGTGGGCGTCTACCATGACCACTTCATCACGTACCACCTGGACCTGGACGTGGACGGCACCAACAACTCATTCATCGAGAACACCATGGTCCCCGGGCGCAACACCGGGGACCCGGCCACGGGCTGGGCCAGCACGCCGTGAAGGAGCTACTGGACTGTGCGCCGCGAGGTGGCAAGACTGAGGAGGACGGCCAGGTGAACATCAACAGCCCAACGGCAGACCTGCTGTTCGTGAACCCGAGCAAGAAGACCATGGTCGGCAATGAGATCGGGTACCGGCGAGGGCAACGGGCGCATCGCTGTTGGTGGACGAAGACTACCCGCAGTGCCACGCCAGCTACACCAAGCGGCAGGTGTGGGTGACACCCTACGACAGGTCGGAGAAGTGGGTGACGGGGCTGTACGCGGAGCAGGGCATGGGGGAGGACAGCTTGGGCGCCTGGAGCAAGAGGAATAGAAGCATCAAGGAGTGAGACATCGTGTTGTGGTACACGGTGGGATTCCACCACATCCCGTACCAAGAGGACTTCCCCGTGATGCGCACACTGAGCAGCGGCTTCAAGCTGTGCCCGGCCAACTTCTTTGACAGGAATCCGTTGATTCGGACTAGGCCACCGGGTGATCACAACTACCCAAACTGCTCTTGCGGCATCACGTCCATGTGATGTCATGTCATGGCGGATGGATGCCACAAGGCTAATATAAGAGCATCATGCCGTTCGTGTTGCTCCAGGTCCATGGTCCCTGTATGCAATGCGGTTGCTTGTGGTGTTTACATAGACCAAAGACAATAAGGGGTTGTTTGGCTCCATCCTGCAAAGACACATGGCACCAGCAGGGACCCAAGCCGTCCGATTTTGGTTGCCTGGGGCAGCGATGGGCCAGGGTGCTGTCATCCAGACCTACCTAGGATGGAACCGTCCAAATAGGCCCTAAATATCTGTATGCATGGGATCCATCCATGGTGTTTATTTACAGCCTTTATGACACTCAATAATTGAACGGCACGTGAAATACATAACACCTCTGGATTTAAAATCACTACTCACATATATGCTCATAAAACTCACTAATTGAATGGCACGTGAAATACATAACACTTCTGGCTGTGAAGTCGCTCATTGTATAAGATCATACCACAACGCATGACACATATACAGTGCGAAAAAATTTCACCCATACGGCCATACTCAACCATCTATATGAGATATACAGACATCCTATACTTCTCATTCACACTGGGCACTGCGATACCTGCACTGGATCGCCACACCGCTTGCCACCTGCGCCACCGTATCAGGCTCCCACGCCGCCCAACGGCCAGCGCTGCCGAGGCGTGGCCCCTGAGCTGATCCGTCAAAACAAATGCCCTTACAATAGGCCAACGCAGCACACAAGCCCTACTACAATCCTCCAAACTACCGCGTCTAGTAGGCCCTAGTTAAAGGGACAAATCTGCTTGGTCTGGTTGGGGTTGGCTGACCATGACGACTCGCTAAAGGCCCCTTCTTGTACGTCTATTTTTCACCAGCCATGACCCAAATAAAAAAAATACATTGACCCTGGCAGCCCAGCATCAGCCGCAGTCTAGCATGGCTAAGTTTAACAGGCAGCCCAGTTTGTGGGCATGGCAGGACTATGCAGGAGCCCACTGAGCCCATGGGAGAAGGCCAAAGGTTGCAACCAGTGCAGGTGGCTTGCCACAAAAACAATCGATGATTGTTCTCCCACCACCAACCTTCCAACTTCTGTGCCAGCGCATCAGCAACAGCGAGCTAACGTTCTCTTCGCCATCAAAGATTGTCGCCATCGCTTGGTGCTGACGGCGACGACGGATGGCCACCGGTGCCGCCAGCTGTACACATCGAGACTCCGTTGATTCGGTCCTACTCAAGTTCGGAAACCCAGTTTATTCCCCAATCTATAATTGTGAGATGCTCGCGAGTTATGTTTTTTTATCTTTTTCAGATTTATTATTAGATTCCAAATTGCTCCTGCGGCATCGCATCGATGTGATGTGAATCTGTTACGTCATTGATGCTGCACGGCTCAGCATTACATAAGGTGACACATGTGATTTATGTAGACGAAAGACAATAAACATCTACATAGCATCCATTGGATTTATTTACAGACTTTATGATACTCAATAACTGAATGACATGTGAACAATATAACTGGCCCTGGATTTGAAATCATTTATTTATGTTCATACCAAACACAAGACATACAATGTGAAAAACTTGGTGTATATATACGAGCATTTTACCCATACTCCAAACCATCTATAGATGTGCTTTGTGAGTTCAGTGATGTACTCAATGCTTGATTGATCATCAAGCATTGATGCATGATGACGCCAAGTTTGGATCAAATGGTGGGAATGGGAAGCATCAGGATATTATATGGCGCCTACTATGACCACAGTGTTGCATCATCATCGCCACATAGCCATTTTGTCTCATCCGCTCCAATGGGAACCTAGTGCTTCCTCGCAGTGCCAGAGGGAGCTCCAGAGACGCACAAAGTTCTGCTATCCTACCACAGCACTTCTGATTGCGCCTAACAAAGTGAGTACTCAACTTACGTATGTCCTCCGCTGCTGCTTGTTCGGAAGCTTAAGCTACAGAGAATCTGACCTGTGAGCTAAAAGCCTAAAACAGAGAATCATTGGACACTAATTGCAGATCTGCCTCTAGTTTGGAACATAACAAGTACCGATAACATTTTGCTGCTGGACACTGATTTCAATTGGATACAAAGTCATTGTATATTCTTTGACGTTGAAACATGCAGAACATCAAGTACTTCAAGTGCCTCATGTTCTAACACTAAAAATTCAACCGACAAGGATATAATAGAGATGATTGCCAGTCCAATAGCCTACATGGGTTCACAGAATGTAACACCCTATATGTAGCCTCATTTTAAAAATCAGTTAAGATTTGATATTTTTTTATTTTTCAAATAAAACAGTTTGATTTAGGTCCTGCTTGGATACACATGGCTATTTACTAGATGGAGCTAAAAATTAGCCTAAATTAGCTAGAGTTGGCTACCTAGTTGGCTAACGTTCAGTTGTGAATGCAATTAAATCAGATAATTTGAAACATAAGAAATTCCTCTTGCATGCTATTTTGTTTTTTGTTTTGCATGCTGTTTTTGTTTTCTTTGCATAAATGATACTAAATTTGCTTGTTAAAATTCCAAATGTAGCTGATTAACCATGAATGGAGGGTTAACACCCCCGCAAGCAAAAAACAAAATGACAGATAGCATGATTAAGTTTCACTACCTCCGTTTTTACCATGCTGAACATTTTGTAGATTTTCTTAAAATTCTTGATCTCTAAGGACTGTTCATTTGATCTTCGGATGAGATGGGAGGAATTGAAGGGGGTAGAGTGACCGTTGACATTTTTGTAACTATCATCTCTGACTCATTTAGTTGTTTTAACTCGTATGAGATCGGGCTGCATGCGGAGCAGAGCACAGGGGAGGATTATAGCCTAGGTGCCTTGAGCAAGAGGAAGAGAGGCATCAAGGACCGGGACAGCGTGCTGTGCTACAAACCATGGGTCTGCACCACATCCCATACCAGGAGAACTTCCCGGTGGTGCCCACACTCCAGCGCGTTCAATCCGTGGCCAGACAACTTCTTCGAGAGGAATCCATTTGTTCGGACGAGACCACCGGGTGATTATAACTACCCACACTGCTCCTGTGGCACCGCATCCATGCCATATCATTGATGGCGCATGGCTCAGCATCATGTAAGCGGATGTTGTGATTTCTATATAGACGAAAGATAATAAACATCTGTAAGGCATCCATCAGATTTATTTATAATATTTATGACAGTCGATAACTGAATGACATGTGAAGAATATGACTGCCCCTGGATTTGAAATCACTCCTTATATACGTTCCTACCAAATACAAGACACGTACATTGTGAAAAACTTGGTCTATATATAAGAGCATTTGACCCATACCTCACACCATCTATATGAAATACAGAGATATGTCACTTCTCATTCCTGCAGCTTATACAAACAGCTGATATTTCCCACTGGAATACACCCTAGGTGCATTTTCTTGGTTCAGTGATATACTCTATGCTATACAGCTGTACTTTGTTGTCAGTTCCATCAAATAAGCTGATCATCATGCATTATTGATGCATGATCACGCCAAGTTTCGATCATATGGTGGGAATGGGATGCATGGGGATGTTAGGTGGTGCTTACTATGGCCACAATGTTGTATCATCAGCGTGACATAGCCAATTTGTTTCATCCGCTCCCATGGGAACTAAGTGAACCCGAGCAAGCAGACCGCGGTCGTCATCGAGGTCGGATACCGGCTCGTCCCGGCAGGGGCGACGGGCGCATCGCTGCTGGCGGACGATGACTACCCGCAGCACCGCGCCAGCTACTCCAAGCGGCAGGTGTAGGTGACACCCTACGACAGGTCAGAGAAGTGGGTGATGGGGCTGTACGCGGAGCAGGGCATCAGAGAGGATAGCTTAGGCTCCTACCTGGAGCAAGAGGAATAGAGGCATAAAGGACTGGGACATCGTGGTGTGGTACATGGTGGGATTCCACCACATTCCGTACTAGGACTTCTCAGTGATGCCCATGCTAAGCAGCGGCTTCGAGTTGCATCTGGCCAACTTCTTCGAGAGAAATCCGTTGATTTGGACGAAGCCACTGGGTGATTATGACTACCCAAACTGTTCCAGTGGCATCGTGTCCATGTGACTTATGTCATGGATGTGACTGCATAGCCTACTAATTGTTGTATTGATGATGGTCGACGTCGCTCTATCTATAGCGGATGCATGTGATTTATATAAACGAAAGATGGTAAATATATGTATGGGATCCATAGGATTAGTTTATTTATCTGTAGGTTTTTTTTTGAAAATAACGGCAGGAGCTGTGCCTCTCAATTAAGGAAGGTAAGAAACAAAGGTTTATGTACAGCACATGACCCGCCTAGGCAGGCAAAGAAACAAGCACAAAGGCCGGCAAGGCATACAGAAAGCAGCCAAAGCTCATGGCCTGCTAACCCCTCCATTCAATAGCCCTTCTTTGTTGTTCAATGTCTTCTTTGACTCTAGTGGCGATCTAGGTTTTATGATGCTCAATAAATGAATGACATGTGAAGAATAATATAACTGCCCCTGGATTGAAATCACTTCTTATATATTTTTCATGCCAAAGACAAGATGGATACAATGCGACAAACTTCGTGTATAAGAGCAATTGACCCATACTTCAAAGTTCAAACCATATATATGAAATACAGAGATCTCATTTCACATTCATGTAGTTTATGCAACAGCATATGTGAGTTCTGTGATTCTCTATATATGCTATACTATCCAGTTCTGTCAAATAATCTCATCATCATGGATCATGCCAAGTCTGGATCGTATTGTGGGGATGGGATGCATCGGGATATTATGTGGCGCCTACTATGCCTGCAGAATTGTCTCATCAGCTTGACATTTTGCTGCTGGGCACTGAGTGCAATTGGATACCAAAATTTATTCATTGAAGTTGAAATGTGCAGAACCTCCAGTAGATCACTGCCAGTACTAGAGCCAACGTGGGTTCACAGAATGTAACACCATGCATATGTTTAGCTTCATTCCATTTGATCTTTTTTTATTTTGAAACAAAACAGTTCCATTTAATTGCCATGAATAAAATTTTAACCCTACGAATAGGAGCCAAATTGATTTTTTAACATTTTAAAGTGTAGTAAAGATAACCATGTGCAAGTTGAAATGTTTGGTTTGTTGGTTGACTTCATTTGTGAACCTATGGTAGTATTCAGCCCTAGAACAAATTCAAATGTTATATGGATTTGGTTTCAACAATACTCACAAAAAGGCAAAATTTTCTTTCATTTCTCAGCAGGGCCCAATTCTTTCCCTCTCCCTCCATGACAACAAATTAAGTTGCTACTTTAGATAAATGTATAACATAGCTAGGTGTGTTTTGTGAGTTCAGTGATAATATTCTCTATGCTATATATACAACACTCAGTTGCATCAAATAATCTGAACATCATGCATAGATTTTTGATCATGCCAAGTTAATTTGGGTCATATGGTGGGAGTGGGATGCATTGGAATATTATGTGGCGCTTACTATGACTGCAGTGTTGTATCATGGGCGCGACATAGCCATTTTGTCTGATCCAGTCCAATGGTAACCAAGTCCTTCCCCGCAGTGTTTGAGAGATCACCAGAGATGCAGAGTTTTGTTGTCCTACAGAGCACCTCTGTTTGTACCTCACAACCAGAGTACTTGACTTACGCATTCACTTCATTGTTTCAGAAGTTAATAAACCAGAGAATCTGACTTGCGAGCTAAACTAGAGAATCAGCAGATTGCAGGTCTGCCTCTAGTTTGAAGCATAACATTTTGTTGCTGGACACTGATTTCAATTGGATATCAAACTTATCATGTATTCATTAATGTTGAAACATGTCGAACATCGAGTACATCACGTGCCTACCACCAAAAATTCAATCGACAAGGATAGAGATCACTGCTAGTTCTATAGCCTACATGGATTTACATAACAATGGAACACACTAACTGCTTACCCTCATTCTAGAAATCAGTTAAGGGCGTGTTTGGCACAGCTTTTTGTAGCTCCGGCTCCTCTTACAGCTTGTACTGTTGCCATACTATTCACATAAGCAGTTTGTTTCTCTCATGGCAAAATGAACATGGAGCCAGGAGAAGCCAAGGTTTCTGGCAACTCCGGCACTATGGTACAGAGCCAGACCTACAAGAAGTCCAGCCAAATGGGACCTAAGAGTAAAATTTTTTTATTTTGAAATAAAACAGTTCGATTTAATTAAGATGAATAAAGTTTTAACACTATGAATATGAGCCAAAGTTATTTTTAAAACATTTTAAAGGGCATTGATTAAATACAACCATGTGCAAGCTGAAATGTTTTGTTCGTTGATTGACTTCTTTTTGAACCTGTGGTGGTATTCAGCGGTGGACAAAATTCAAAAGCTATTTGAATTTGGTTTGAATCATATTCACAAAAAGGCAAACCATTTTTCCTTCTCCTTTTCTCAGCTTGGCCCAATTCTTCTCCTCTCCCTCCATAACAAAAAATTACGTTGCTACTTTAGATAAATGTATAAATTGACCAGAACATCATAACACATATATTGATAGTTCACAGATCTGTTTAAGTAAAAAAATACTAATACACAGGAAATTTTTAGATAAAGGAAATTCAATATATTTAGTACGGGAACAAACTGTCTTTCTTTTTCCTTTTTTTTCTCGAATACGCAGGAGATCTGCGTATCATTGCATTAAGAGGAGAAAAAAGTTTTCAGTACATCAACGCGCATCAGGCGCGCTAGGCGGTTAACAACTGGACCAACCTAGCAATATATGTCATTGTGCTTATATCTGCTACACACCGGAAATACACACTAATGACCAAACCCTGGGCTCTAGCCCTGTCCCTGTCTTTCATTACACGTAGACCTGCATCGTTCCAAGCAGAGTAGGAATCACAGCCACATTTGGATGCCGGCTAAAATTCAATCAAGAGGTGTGGTTTGAACAAGAATCAGTAGTTTGATGATTTCTTTCTTAATTTGGTGTACAAAGTTAGTTGATGCATGAACAACAACGAAAGCAAGTGTAAAACAGAGTGTTGGATGTCAAAAAAGAGAGGAAGAGAAAAAGAGAACATTTCCACTCAATTGTTTTATAGAATTCAATCGTTTCATTATGGTACTACTCACAGTTGCTACTCTATATCTCTATGGACCCTCGCACATTCTTCAGGCCCATCCCATAATGATCCACGAATTGCAACCAACCAATACAAAAGGCCAACTAATTGCAGATATGTGATTCAATATTTGTTTTCAGTTCCACATGAGCGAAACTCTTTCGTCACTCAAATATATTGAACGTTAGGTGAGCTGGGTCCAATAATGAAAGAACATCTAGATTACCGTGATAGTGCAATAATGCAATCTGCTTTGCATCAAGAGACACTAGAAGTGTCACACTACTATATAATGGCCAATCACATCCAGACAATTTTGAACTGAAAGTAATAAGTGTATCACTAGCTTTAATCTTGGCTGGAGAGGAGCGTCGGATGTGGACCCTGGCAGGGGCTCAAGGTTTATCCCTCCTATCTGCCCTCCTCCCTGTTTGTTAGTCCCAGGGGTTGTTTGGTGTTGTTTGGGTCAGCCCCCTGTTTTTCCTGAGATGTGTTAGGCTGTTGTAGCTGTATGAGTGCATGGTGTTGAGTGTGTGTTGGTGTGTTGGGTGTTTGGTGTAAATGTTGTTGGGTTCTGACACCCTCCTTCTTAATATGATGAGATGCAGATCTCCTGCATTTTTCGAGAAAAAAAAGTGTATCACTAGCAGTTCCTAAGCAACAAGGCAATCAAAGCCAAATTTTAAAACCATCCGACAGTGATAGATAATTATTATTGCTGATTGTTAGTTATATAAGCCGACAGTGATAAGTATTGCCACCGGATTGAATTATCAGCCAACAGCCATACCCTCTCTTTTTTTTAGAAAAGGGAGAATTTCTCTTCAACACGATTAGTTCTCCTTGCGTTCGTAATTGCTCCTCCCTTATCTTCTCCCTCCTTCTCAGACTGTCCCACCCACCAATGGATTCTCCTATTTCTGTCTTCAGATCTGCTCCACTCTCCACACAGGCGTGCGGCCCCCAGCAACGTGGGACGTGGCAGCGGTCTCTGGCACGGGGCACGTGGGCACGACATAGGGCTCAGCCATGTCCCTGAGGCGGGCCCAGCACAGAGTGCGCGCGTGCGTGATGGCGGTGCTGCGGGTGTTATATTTTTTTGTTCTGTGAAAATGGACATTACTGACAGGAGAGCAAACCGGTAGTGAAGTGCCAAGGTCAACACTGCAATGATTGCTAATTTTGATGCAGTGAGAGCCTGTTTAGTTAAAAAAGGAACCCAAAAAATGCTACAGTACCTGTCACATCAAATCTTGCGGCATATGCATGGAGTACTAAATATAGACGAAAGAAAAAACTAATTACACAGTTTAGTTGTAAATCACAAGACAAATCTTTTGAGCCTAATTAGTTCATGATTGGACACAAATTGCCAAATAAAACGAAAAGTGCTACAGTAGCCGAACCCAAACTTTTTCACCAACTAAACAAGCCCTGAGACTGTGGCTGCTACAGTTCAGCTTGGCGTCATCCTGTGCAAACTTGTTGCCAGAGAAGTTTATTTTATATTCATGATTAGTATGGGGCTGGGGTATATCGGAAAACCCAAGTAAGCACGAAAGGCCAGCCAGCTGATATGGCGCTATATATATGTAGCAAGCACGCTTTCACGCAGCGATACTAGACCAGAGGCAGGACATGTGCTTTCACGCAGAGAAGCCATTTTTCCATTAAATGATTCTTAACAAGGGAATTATGTGGCACCAGACGTATTTGAGGAACACATACTCTTTGAAGCAGGGAAATGTAAATAAAGTAGGGCTAGTTCTATATATATAGGTCATGCTGTACCGCGTCTTCTATGCTACCCTCTTAATTTGACAATGCTTTGCATCGACATCAAATTTATATATGCAGCCACCAAATATCAATTATCTTTGCCGCATACTATACATTGTGCTGCTTCATCACGGTTTCGCACCAAACATTAAGGTTACTCCGAGCTTACCACGAGCATGAAAATTCCGGTAACATGTGAATATGAGGCAAAAGAAAACCAATGCCTAACAAGCAAGAACAGCCATTGTCCTGCCCGTCGTTTGAGAAATGGGGACACTTAACCTGGAGTTCTAGCTAGAATACGATGGGTGCAAATTAGTGCATAGAACTGCCACAGATATGGGCACTTGTTGCGCAGCATCACGGTTTGTTGCCATCACCAACAGTGATAATTTTGGATAATTTTGAAAAAAAATACTTTGACGTTGTTGGATCTCCTTCACTATGCCAAAACATCTTTATTAGGATTGGCCTAAGTGTAATTCAATTAAGGCTGTGGCCGCTCCAGTTTAGCATCGTTCTTACGCAAATTACACGGGCAGATATGTTTGTTTTATTTCACCATAGATTAGTAAGGGACTGCGGGACTGGGATACATCAAGATCAGAAATCCAAGTAATATAAGAAGGCCAAGCCGCTTGCGTTGAATTCCATTTCCGCTGGTATGGAGCCTCTGTCCGCTCGTTTGAGGTTTTTCTAATTTCCTTTTTCTCTTTCAACCAACAGATCTTGAAAATGATCTTTTTCATAGTACAGAAAAATCATATCTATTGTAATTCATAACTATATGAATAGTCAATCTTGGTTTTCTAGTATAGTTTGAAGCAAGCGCACACATATATGTCGGATCCGGTCGTCGTTTAACTACTACAAGACGCGTGCAGGGAGACAAGGAAAGAAGACCTTTCGCTTTCGTGATTCTTTGACTTTAACACTGAGCGTCTTCACCCAATAATGTCTTATCTGATCGTTTCTATACTAAAAATAACAGTATTTTAAAGGATGGAGGTGCTATAATGTATGTGCGCGCGCACGTGTGTGTATCCTATCTTATCTCATCTCATGTAAGTATCATTCTTATGAGATCTACTACCTCATCTCTGGCCACATGCATGAGCACCGGATGTTCATCTCTATATAAACTCATCAACCATGGCGGCCTCTTTTTCATCAGATGATCCTCACGGCAGCTAATCATCTTTATCGGCCAAAATGTTTCTCATTATCCTGTCCATCCTTGCCATCATCTCGTCCGCCACCATGGCTTCTGCTGCTTCCCGCCTTCACCCGCTCGACCCACTCTCTGCCTCGGAGCTCACCGTCGTCCGCGCTGCGGTGCTAGACTGCTAGCCTCACCGGCGGTGCCAGCCCGCCCACTACACTTCCACTACGTCGGCCTCGACAAGCCTGATAAGCCAGACATCCTCTCCTACTATGCTTCCGGTGTCGCTACCACCTCCTCTCCCACTCTCCCTCGCCATGCATTCGTCATTGTTCGAGCCGGTGGCCAGTCCCATGAGTTCCTTGTCGATGTCACCGACACCTCCGCACCCTCCGTCGTTTCGCATGCGATCCACCACGGCCCCAGCTTCCCATGCTCACCTCCCAGGACCAGGCCGCGGCGACGGCACTGCTGCCTCAATACCCTCCCTTCGTGGAATCCTTACGACGGCGCGGACTGAATGCCAGCGACGTCGGCTGCGGGCTCTTCTCCATGGGATGGTTCAGTGACAGCGAACCGGCGTATGGTGGAGGAAAGCTGGCCAGGATGCAGTGCTTGTACCAATGGAGCCCCTTTTGTTTATTTCAGTTGCGGATGCAATTAAATCAGATAATCTGGAAAATAAGAAATTCTTCTTGCATGCTTTTTTTTTGCATAAATGAGCACTGTGAAAATGAGATAATACGTATGGTGTATCTGATTTATAACCACGAACGGAGGCTTAACACCCCTGCAATGGAAAAAACAGAATGACAGATTAACATGATTATGTTTCACTACCTCCGTTTTTACCATGCTGAACATTTTGTAAATTTTCATAATATGCTTGTAGGCAATGCAACAACAAATAAAGGAAAATGACATTGCAAGACAAGTAAAGAGTAAGAGTGACAGTTGACACTGCCTTATTTTTTCAACTCTCGCTCACACAAATTTAGAAACTTCATAGCAACTTTATTTTTTGGTGTCTTGATTTATGTTGTAAGGACTGCCCTGTTTTAAATTCAATAAAAGCACAGTAGGGGAGCTCCCCCTCCTGTTTACCACAAAAAAAAACTTTATTTTTTGGTGGTGATAAACAAGGACCACCACAGTACAGAACTTGACATGCAAAGCCACTGGCAGATGGGCCAACTGGGAGTTGCACGTCGGCTTCGACATGCGCGCCAGCACGGTCATCTCGCTCGCCTCGGTGTTGGACACCGACGTTGGCCATCGCCGACGGGTGCTCTACCGCAGCTTCGTGTCGGAGGTCTTCGTGCCCTACATGGACCCGGAGGAGGAGTGGTACTTCCACACGTTCATGGACGCCGGTGGGTATGGCCTGGGTGTCTCGGCGTCATCGCTCCAGCGCGGTGCCGACTGCCCGACGGGCAATGCTGTCTACTTCGACGGATATTACAGTGACCCGGACGGCAGGCCTGTAAAGGCCAAGGACGTGATCTGCGTCTTCGAGCGCTACGCTGGCGACATAGCGTGGCGCCACACTGGGACCGCGGCACGGGAGGTCCGGCCGGACGTGACATTAGTTGTCAGGATGGTGGCGACTGTTGGGAACTACGACTACATACTAGACTGGGAGTTCAAAACTAGCGGAACCATCAAGTGTGTGGTATCCCTCACCAGCATCCTGGAGATGAAGGCAACGTCATACACGAGCGTCGAGCAGATCAAGGAGGATGCGCACGGCACACTGGTGGCAGAGAACACCGTCGGCGTCTACCACGACCACTTCATCACGTACCACCTGGACATCGACGTCGACGGCACCAGGAACTCCTTCGTCAAGAACACCATCACCCCAGTGCGCAACACCAGGAACCCGGCCACGGGCGGTGCGGACACGCCGAGGAGGAGCTACTGGACCGTGCGCCGCGAGGTGGTGGAGACCGAGGCTGACGGCCAGGCAAACATCAATGGCGCGCCGCCAGCAGAGCTCCTGTTCATCAACTCGGGCAAGAAAACCAAGGTCGGCAATGAGGTCGGGTACCGTTTCGTCCCAGTAGGTGCGACGGCGGCCTCGCTCCTTGCCGACGATGACTACCCGCAACGCCGTGCCAGTTACACTAAGAAGCAGGTGTGGGTGACGCCCTACGACAAGTCAGAGAAATGGGTGCCCGGGCTGTACGCAGAGCAGAGCACCGGAGACGACAGCTTGACCGCCTGGAGCAAGAGGAATAGGAGCATAGTGGATGAGGACATCGTGCTGTGGTACACGGTGGGCCTGCACCACGTCCCCTACCAAGAGGACTTCCCCGTGATGCCGGTGGTGAGCGGTGCGTTCGAGCTGCGGCCCTCGAATTTCTTTGACAGGAACCCCCTCATCAGAACCAGGCCCCCTCCCAGGAATGGTTACTCCCGTAACTGCTCATGCAATGTTGGATCTGAGTAATATGTTCCATGCTGTCGTCCACATCACATCATATTTTTAGAAAATGTAAAAGAATATCCTGCCTCTGCGTGTCAGTACACAGTGTTTACATTATTACATTGTTTCGGCGACATTGTTGATGACTCAGCAGAACAAGATGTAAATGTAAGCGTTCTCACCTCCCTTAGGAGGCCACGTGAGTTTATTTATAAAGTCAATTATAGCTCTTGACATGGCAAGACACAATTTAAGATTGATTGATTTTTTGTACCTATATATTATGCAACACAATGATTGATACAAAATGATATTTACTATTATGTCTAAACATTATGTCAATCGATCTCAGATTGTGTCATGCAAATGATACTTTCTTTTTACATGACCCTCAATCACAAACGTCCCTAAGTTGAGATTGCTTCCAAATTGTTCTAATAATCAAACTAATTTATAGGGGTTTTGTGAAACCATCAACAATTTGATCTACGAAGGATATAAGTTTAATCTCCAGCAATTTTCTTGCTACCGTCATTTGAACAAAGTGATAATTAATCAAGCGTCAATGTGTTTTGTTCTTGCATGAATAACTGAATTATCAGATAGATAAAGTGGCACCAATATTATGACACCAAAGGCACGAGCCTATGAAGTCTGAATCCCAATCTCACTCAGTAAGGTCTGTACACACATAATTTGAGCTATAGCATTAGCCATGGCTTTGTACTAAGCTTCACTACTTGACCGTGATAATATGATTTGTTTTTGTGCATTCGAAGAAATAAGATTTATTACCAGAAATATCGCAAAACCACTAGTAGACTTTCTATCATTAGTGCACCTGCACCCTATCCAATCTGCATTTGTGTAGGCACTAGCTAGAGTTGACTCTGATCTCTTAATCCTAAGAGCATCTCCAAGAGTTTGCCAAATCAACTTGGCATCCATCTATTTTTAGCAAAACAGAAAAAATTGTGCTCCAACAGGTTGGCATCTAACTTGGCAAATTTTAGCAACTTGGCAAATCTCCCCCCTCCACGCGCATATTTGCACGCTGAGCGCGAGCGAGCATCCGGCTTCACGTGCAAATTTAAGCGGGGCTCTTCGTTTCTTAGCGGGGCTCTTTATTTCTTAACGGGGCTCTTCGTTCGCTTAGCGGGCTTCTTCTTATTTTACCAAGTTCAAATGGTAAACTCTTAGAGAGAGTTTAATTTTTTACTTGACATATATTTTAGCGAGTTGCCAAATCACGATATTTGCCAAGTGAATTTTGGCAAACTCTTGGAGATGCTCTAAGTCCAAGTACCACAATATCCGTATTACTGGAGTCCAATGTTGAGTAGTTGGTAAATCTAAATGTTGGCACACTTTATTAACTAGAAAAGCAGGATCAGGTGTTGTTAAAGTTAAGTATTGTAAAGCACCAACAAAACTGCGATACCTTGTAGTGTCCTCGGGTCCAAGAGGGTCTCCTACATAGGCCAAAATTTTCTCGCTTGTTCAAAGAGGTGTGGCAATTGTTGTGCACTTTGTCATACCAACAAACTTCTTTAAGTCAGCTGCATATTTTTGTTGATAGAGCAATATTCCGTAACGATGTTTACTTCCATTCCAATGAACTAGTGCAACTCTCTAAGATCCTTGAGAGCAATTTCATGATTAAGATCAGTGAGCGCATGCCACCCCAATGCTAGAGGCTCGAGAGTAGCCATGCTGATGAAGACATCTCGATATAGCGATGAAAATGGAACCACAAAATTGAAAAAAAAATCATTTACCAAATCGTACGCTCAGTTAGTTATAGAACTTCAATACATTTTTGTTAACCAAACAAAATTGCGGTGAAAAGAAAGAAACTAATTTACAAATGTGTAGTGAGAAACATTCTAGATAAAATATGTTAAAGATGAAGAAGTTAAATGTTGGATATCCAATTAATTGTATTGTTTTAATGTGTATTGTAAATTTACGCCAACAGCGAATTCTTCTAGTTTTTTACTGATTCATTTGTATTTTGTTTTTTTTCTCGGGCAAATAGACCTGTCAAAATTGGGGCGGCAAGCAAGGCAAATAGGCAATTTAAAGTCAAGAGTACCAGAGAACATACTAACTTACTGGACACTGCACAAGCTGCTGAGTGACAAACAGTCTGAAGGTGACCAATACACAAGTAGCGGACCGTGTGGTGAATGGAGGATCTATATATGCCCCATACCACTCAGTAATTTGGGGTATGTTGGAGTACACTAAAGCTATAGGCAGCTAGTGGAAGTGAACACCACTCCTTTCACCTTATAAGAGCTTAATAATCATACCTAGGTGGAGGCTGGAGAGCGGCTGGAGGAAGGAGAGGCGGACGTGAGGGGATGCATGGAAGCATTCCTCGTAGCTATTCTTTTGCCAGGTAGATTTAGAAGATATATCTACACTGGATTGTCACAATATATGTTTAAAATTAATTGACAAGCTTGTTTTTTTCTCCACTATACATACATTCCACGTCTAAACAGCAAAAGCATGCCTTATAACTTTTTATTAAGGTTTTTATGCCTTTTTTTTGGTTCACATATCATGGTAAAGGACTTGCACTCTGTGAGATCTATATATCCTTTCTATATCTTTTTTTTTCAAGAAGCAAGAAAAGTGTGTACCTATGAAAGTAGCACGCCCACTGCAACAATAAATTAAGAGTTATCTGCATACAAAATATTCGACATGTAATTTTTCCTCGCTTCATATTATGTTAGCTGCCATGATCTGTCATAATGCCCATGTGCATAATTTTGTACTATTAGGGCAGACTACGGCTGTACCTGAGCACAGCACATATATAGCACAGCACATATATACTATATGACACTGCCTCACTGCCGCGAGCCTCACAGCACTAGAACCGTAGTGAAGTCCTTTCTAACATCTTCATTGTTGATGGTTGTCAAGGCCAAGTATATACGCTTAGAATAGTTCCGCTGATGGTAATATGAAATTGGGATTGGGATGCATCAGAAAAGCCAATGCAATTTAATTGTATGCCCTCCATGATGGTGCGTAGCTGCACGATGGTGCCACACCACCTCTGATGCCAAGACTACATGCCGCACGACCTCCATTTGCGCCGCATTGCTGCTCTTCACGTCGATCTGACACCTTCATGTACTGCATTGCCGCTGCAATGGTAACACTAATGGTTGCCGAATGCTGGTGACGTGTCCTAATCTTCTCCAGCAACGCGGCACCAGCTTAGTCTCGTGCGCAGCAGAGCTGGCGATGCACCACCATGTCCTCAAAGTCCCCACAGGCCCGAGTGAGCATCGCAGCGACGTGCTGAGCGACCTGGGAGAAAGGAGGGCACTCCAGTGGGGCAAGGGCAAGGACAAGGGATCCATGATAGCTTGCACTGGCTGTCGGGGCTGAGAACAAAGTATTTTGGAGTTTTAGAAAATTACCAGGTTTTGTAAAATACTTTGGTTTCAGAGTACCATGAAGTGTTTGGATGTAAAAAAAAACTTTATGGTTTTGAAAACCATAGTATTGCTAAAACTACAGTCTTTTCTTGACATTTTTGGTTTCTTAATACTTCACTATCGAAATGGTTCCAAAGGATGGTTGCGACAAAGCTTGGGGTACGCTACTATTCCGAAGAGCTGAAGAGGAGTATTTGTTTGCCATGATGGATTTACTGCTTTGGACATTTGTTGTTGATAGGCAAATAATGAAATCCGATTATACACAACACAAATTAATTGCTGCTTACAAAAAAAGGTTATTCTCACTGAACAAGGGAACTCAAGTGGTGTCACTACCAGAATCTGGAATTACCTTGAGGGCTGCCAATTTCCTTGAGTGCCAAAATGAAACTGCCAAGGAAAGTGTATTTTCCTTGGCAGTTTACATAGACCTCCAAGGAAATATGTACATCTTTTGATGCCCAGGCTATATATAACTGCTTCTTTTATCTTTCCCGAAAGGGCCAATATAGTTTTGTGCTCTTTCTCTTGAAGAACCTGTAGGTTCCTTCCTAAAATTTGATTTTCCTTCGCAAACATTCAAGCAAACTGAAATAATACTTTTCATAAATTTAAAACATCACATTTTTTTGGTGTTGTCGACTCATTGTTTGATTGGTTGAGTGAGATTTCTATTAGGACTATATCCAAATTGAAATATATGAATTTTGAAACATTTAGGGTTCATCTCGTTAACCAACTTGGACCATGCAATGTCTTTCAGCGGCCTGGCTATGCATCTCTAAGCAAGATGAATGAATGCCACTCCTTGCATGCAGTATCAAGTGCAGGTGGCGCCAAACCCGAACCCGCAGCAGCCATCACAAGTTGACGCTGCAGCAAACCACATCAAACCGAATGAAAGTTCGCAAGTTGCTTGCTTACTGTTGCTAAAAATTTCCCAGTTACCAATGTAGCTCTCAGACCAGATACCTTGGAAACTTGTTACATGAACCGTGTGAAGCATATATATGGGTCTTCATCTACAAGTGGTCTGAGCCAATATAGAAATATATAGCTAGAGATGGCACACATCGAGTTAAATTTACTTGTTAACTGCCTGTTGATGATTACTTACTCTCTCTTGCTTGCTATCAAAAGAAATTAAATGTAGGATATCTTTTATGTTGCAAATTTTCGTCAACACAGCTAATTCTTTGTAGATTTATTACTCAATTATTTCTATTTTCGTTTTATTAATCTATGGAGAAGACGTACACGTACCTGTCATCAATATAGAGGAAGCAGGGCTATTTAAAGTCATGAGATGAGCTGCAATACATCATTGTATGATCCTCTATACATTTCCCCATCAATTGTACTGGAGGTGAACTGGGAGCACAATATATATGGGAATGTGAAGCATGAGGGAATCCAAATGTCTGCACTCTGCAATCTGCACGTTATGTCTCTAGCCAACCAGTTGTGGTGGGTTCTTACATTGGCTGTCACCTATCTTAATTTTGATTGATTTATCAACCATGGTCGCAGCTGAATGATGCATGCACAGATACAACCAAAGCACTGGGTTACTGTCTGCCCACCAGTTCGTCAACCATAGAGCACACTAGCCTGGTTGTCTTGTGTTACGGATTAATGCAGGTCAAATATGAATCCATGATCCTTTTAGCATTGCCTTAACACTCATTTATTATTGCCTGTTCATTCATCTGATAATCTGTAATGCGTGGAGCTTTATTAAAGATTTTGCACAATACTTTTGGACCAGAGACAAAATATCACAATATGACGATTAAAGTAATCATTACTGCCAATGAAGAAAATTGCATTGTCAGTAGTTTGTAGAATCAAAATTCAAACAGATACTCTCTTTATTCCAAATTGTAAGTCGTTCTAGGTTTTTTTGATATGTAAATTAATTTATAATCAAGAATCTAGACATAATATATATCTAGATGTGTAAAAAATACAAAACGACTTACAATTTGGAGCTGAGGACGTATATTCAAAACCTAGTGACAAATAAACAAGAACAGAAACAATATATAAAGCACAAAAGCTTCCATTTGTTAGAATCTTTTATGACTCTTTGCCGATAAACTATCTATGCTAACTTCATTATTCTTAATTAAGTTTAATCAGCTGATTCTCTTGGAGTTGTGTGTGTGTGTGTGTGTGTGTGTGTGTGTGTGTGTGTGTGTGTGTGTGTGTGTATAGGATATGTGTATGACTGCTGATATATGTGTATGTGAGTGTTTTTGTCTATGTTTCAAAAAAGCCATACACGTCAATATAAGTTTCATGTAGTCAAATCCTCTGCCAGAGGATATCACCGCTCGCAGGACTAGGCTCTACATCAATGCTCTAGGGCTACAAGCATCATGTGTTGGGTTTAGTCCCACATTGAATACTGATGATGGGGTACAACATATAAGGTGTAACAATCCTCATTCATATAGCTAATGTTTTTTATTGGGTTAATCCTAGTGTCTTAGGCTATGTTAGTTTGAGCTTTTGGCAACTTTTGGACTAATAGCTCTTGGATTTAATTTTCAAAAGCGAAATAGCTTCTAGAAGCCAAAAGCAGAGAAGCTTACTTGTCATTTGGCTTTGGGAGCTTTTAGGCTTTTGATATGTTTAAAAGCTTAGGTGCAAAAGCCCAAACAAACAGGGCCCTTGGACATGAGGTTTGGTGTGGCGCTAGTTGGTCGTGAGTACAACGAGCTAGATTAGTATCCACTGCACACTCTAACATCGTGCTGGTGTATGGCAAGAGGATGCAACGGACGATCAAGGCTGCACAGCCAGGCGCTGAGCTTGTGCCTCTATGTTTCCTTTATTTCAATTTTTGAGTTTTAAATTTTGAGCATCGGGTGCTTGCCTGCGCTCTCTCTTGCTACATATGGAAATTAGGATGGGTTCTATTGAAATCGGGATGGTAATTTCGGCTGCACGCAAAAGCCATTCATTACCCAAACGGCCATGTGATCCAGACGTGTAAAGCATTTGCATTCTGATGGTTCCCTTCTGAGACCAAATTACATGTGTAAAGTATTTAATTTGAAAGCATCCAAAAAAGTGCCCGAAGCGTGAAAAACAAAAGTGGGGCAACTGGGCTAATAAAAAGCACCTGAGCTCAACTGGTTTAGCTAGTAGGGAGCTCTCTGCACAACATGTGAACGTGAAGAATCAACAGCGAATACAAATGTCTACGCATAGAGCTGTCAATGTATAGACTGTCACCTACCTTACTTGATTTAGCAACCACCATCGTGTCAATGAATTAGGTGTTTCTTGCAAACAAAATATTTGTTACATAATTTTCCTCGCTCTATTTTTCTTAACTGACGTGATCTGTCATAATGAGCCTTATGCATTGTACAATGAAGGCAGAATTAATACGCATACAGCAGCGCCCAACACATATATATGACTGCCTGGTGCGAGCCTCAGCACTAGAACTGTGAATTCCATTCTACTTGCTTCGTTACTGGCTGGGTTACTGGTTCTGAAGGCCAGTATAGCTGTCGCATGCTAAAATACAGTTCTTTGCATTTTACGGTAATGTGTGAGATTGGGATGCATCGGAAAAGTCAGATGAGAGGAAGAGTGGTGCTTGTCTACAAGAAGAGTTCTTTGGGCATTCTGTTGGAACACAAACAGGAGGCAAGCGTGCATGTGTCCTCTAGTGCGATACGTAGGATATGTCGCCCGAACTGCATTGCCAGTAGCACAATGCACAAGACAAAACAATGAAGTCTCTTGAGACTCAAAATCCCACACTTAGTGGGCTATCCTCACGGGTCTTCTCATGGCAATGGAGTCGGTTGTGCTGTGGCTGACAATGTCTTGATTACTGGCTTGACATTCTACCTCGAGTCTCTAGGTTGAAACTGATTCTCCTGTATTAGCTTTAGTGTGGCTTACTATTGTATGGTTGTATCAGTAAATCATCAGAGAATTAGCACTGTGCGCTGAACTTTGTCTCAGCCTCACTTTCTCCAACCACCTTCAACGTGGATCGTCATATCAGTGTCGACCACGCCAAAACCACTTGCATCCTTCTCCATGTTCCGATCATGTTGGATTTGAACAACACAACTACCAACAGTGGAGAACCATGTTGCAAATGGCCTTCCTCAAGTTCAGCATCCTTGACCACGCTGACAGCTCTGTCGACACCAAAGGCATGCACGATGCACGATGATCGACGACTACGACTGGATGGAGATGGACACCACCAGTCCACCATCATCTTGTGGCTCTAGACCACTATCTCCAATGACATCTAAAACATCTTCATTGCCGGTGATGACATGGCCGAGAGCATGTCTTGACGTTGATCTCAAACCCCTTCCACGACAACAGTATGCCATCTACACCAAGCATGAGTTCCACAAATTCATGCATGGCGACCTGACAATCTGAACAGTGCAGCTGGCTGAAAGGTCCTCTCTGACACGTTGACGATCTCCAAAAGTGTAGCACCAGGTTTTAAGAACAAAACCAGATACACACCATATGTGATCCTACGAAGTCAAATCACGTATATGGCTACAAATAGAGGTAATATCAATAGACAATACTTAATATATAATGTACTTAATATAAAGAATACAACCTTAGATAGTAGACAGCGGAAAGACGCTCCGTTCTTCAGGCAAAAGCTCCAAATACATAGGGACAACTGACTGATTGATCACAAGCCTAGCTCCTCTGAATCCGAACTCTAGCAAACTGGTACCCATCCGGGATTTTTCCAAAGTATAGAAAAGTAAAGCAAGTGTAAGTACATGTCATACTCAACAAATTTTAGCTCCTCTGAGGCTCAAAAGGGTGACACTGGTTTAACTGCGATTAGCTTTTAGTGAGTCACAATTTTAGCAATTGAGTAGCAACAATTTTAGCATAAGCCCATAATAATAGCATAATCATGTAAACAAGAATAATGTATAGCAATAGTAATAATCATTAGTATTTATCTATTCCATAAGGGTCCAAGGCCGCTCGTGTCCGTGGGCATATCTGATATACCAGTTTTACACTGTAGAGGTTGTGGCAGTTTCCCGTTATCGACTGGACGTGAACATCAGTTTCCAGTTAATGCATCTCTTCACTTCCCTCCCTCCCTAGCAGTCTCTTCGTTTCGTCTCCTGTCATTATTCATAGTACTTCTGCTGCGATCCTATCTTCTACTTAAAGGGCTCTAATCAGTACCATATCGCCGGAGTAGAAGCTTCACGCGTCGTATCTAAATCCCGACGACACCCCGGAGTGAAGGCACCTGGCAGCAAGCTGCGGATGTCCACCTCCGCTGGCCCACGCGGCTTCATCCTTCCTTTGGCAACGGCAAGCTATGGGATCGCTCGCGTTCCAACCATGCTGGCCCCCTGACGGCTCCGTCTTCTCTGGCAGCATCGACATCAGGAGTGCTCGAGTCGACTCCCGCCGGCTCCACACGGCTTTCGTCTCCTCCGGCAACGGCGAGAGCTGCGGGAGTGTTCGACGGTTTGAGTCCACCCTCGCTAGACCCACACGGCTTCGTCTCCTCCGGCAGCGGCGAGCTGCACTCGAGTCCACGCCCGCCCGCCCCATGTGGCTCCGTTTCCTGGTGGTAGTGTGCTGCAATAGCGTTTGTGTGGCGATCCCCATTGCCCCACACGACGCATAAATGCTACCCTGCTACAGCTCCACCTCGACCGTGTCTGAGGCACCAGCGGCATGAGGATCTTGCTTCCGTAGTTCTATGAGCGACTGGAAGCTGTGAGGAAAGAGAGAAGGAATACGGCAGGCACTAGAAAAAGGAACGGATAAGCTCATGGCTGCCTCAGACACTTCTATATACTGTTTTTATTTTTTAAATGATATTGATTTTTAGAGATAAGATCATAATTATTTCTCCAATTATCTTTACACATATTATTGTTTCCTATACATTTTTTGTATGATCATTCAGCACCCATTTACATAAAATTCATGTGTTTTCCTATGTTCTCTACCTGCATTCATGTCATATTTCTATATTTCTTTCATGTTCCTGTGCTTTTTCATTCCTATGTTCCAAAAAGGCCTCTGCTATAAATTCTTTCTATTCTCTGTAAAGTTCTTTTTATAATGTTCCCGTGGCAACGCACGGGGTATTCATATAGTATCTTATATTTTCAAATCCTACTAGCAATTTATCTTGCCATGCAAAGTGTCCACATCAGCATTCACTGGAACATCCCACTATCTAGCACATATAACTATCTCTCCATGTAAAGTACTCACATCAGCATCCACTAAGACATTCAACTAACACATGCCACTATGTCTTCATTCAAACTATTCACGTTAGCAAGCCACATCATTTACTAATATATATTTAGTTGTCCACATTAGAATGCTAAAATCATCCACTAACATGTATTATGATATTTATTCATTTATATATTACTAAATATAAGCAGTATAATTTTACCAGTGGTTCCCGCCGCAACGCGTGGGGCGTTCTTTTAGTTAACTAAAAAGGATATGTCAGTGGGAGTGAACTAAAAATAGTTTTGATCAATTCATGTCATCTTCGTTTAATTGTCCTGGGATGCCCATTAATAACAATTGAAAAAAGTACACATCTCATCGTTCTCATTAACATTAGGGGTTTTAACATATATAAGTATGCTACCAAGCTGAATATGATGATTGGTGCATGCGTGCGCAGTCATCTTGCGGTGCAGCCTCATGCTCTTTTCATATTTTTTGTAGTCAAAATCTACAGTTGTCTATCTTATTGCATCATGCCGCTTGCAAAAGAGGTCATCTTATTAATTACTCCATCGTGGTAGTGATCAATGCATGCAACATAGTGAATGGAAGGATAAAATATATGAAACTAGCGTCACTACAAATAATTTAAAATTATTTTAAATTTTTAGAATGATATCAGATGGAGAGGTGGTCTGAAGGAAAGTTGTAGTACTTGAAAAGATCTAAAATTTTGTAGTTGACTACTTTTATTTGAAATCATTTAGGGACTAGAAATAATGTTTTAAGATCAAGGGTTTGAAATTCATATTTTTTTTAATTTCTCAAATGACCTTGAATGGCAAAATGATCAAAAGAAAAGTTGTATAATTTGACGAGATCTAAAACTTTCAAATTGAAACTTTTGGTCGAGCGAATACTAGGGGAGTGTTTCTACTATTAAGTCATAAGTGGCTTTGGAGTGCAGTGGTAAGGGGAGTAACACAGGAGACCTCTAGTTCTGATGCTTATATTGTGAAATGAAAAAACTACTAAAAAATCTTGTGTGCCTATCTAGTGCGGGTCTCCCAGGGGTTTTTTTTGGGGCTATTTTTAGCCTAATTTGCAGTTTCTGGGAAATGATTTACACTAGCATCCTTAAGAAAAGTGCCTGTATGAATATTTACTCAGGCAGTTCTTAGGTGACGCCTGTAAAGTTTGCTAATTTCTACCGACCTTTCCCATTGGCGGTTGCTACAAGTGCTAGTAGAAATATAAAAAATACTGCCAATAAAAATATTTTCTATGCTAGTGACAAATAAATTAATAGAAAGATATGTTCTGGAGCCACCGTATGTTTTTATTTAGCAGCTTCGATCTACCATAATGGCCCATGTGCATTGTACAATGAAGATACAATGCGGATGCAGGTACATACCAGTCTACAACCTATATATCTTGGCCTAGCTACACGAGCCTCATCACGCACTAGAACCATTGTGAAGACCAAGTATAGCCCTCCGTTGCAGGCTAGAGCAGTTCTGTAGATGGTAATATGAGATTGGGATGCATCAGAAAATCCAAATGAGGGAAAGAGAGATGTTTGTCTGCCAAGATGGTTTTACCCTGATGGCCAACAACAAATGCGAGTTGTACGTGAACATGGCAGATGAAAAAAAAAGATGTGTATGCTTACCATTTCATGTATATCAATTAATTCAACAAAACACATTACTGTTTTGTCTAACTCTTGTCGAGGAACTTAAAACAACATCTGTTAGACTTGGAGATCAGAGGATTTTAAGATGAGCTTGCAGTTTTCGTCATGGACGAGATGTTCACTAAAGAAGGATCTTTCAGGATTTGGCAGGCCAAGAATAGGAGCAGTTATGATATCATCATGCTCAAAAAACTGTTGTAACATATACATTTTTATTGTAACATATGTATATTATAGTAACATTTGTACTATAAATCTTGATGGATTTGTGATGTATGTGAGTCCAGTAACCATACGAAATGAAATGTATCCCACAAAAATAACTAAATAAATTAACAAATAAGAATATGGATAAATTAGATCACTGCCAGGTACAAACATAAGCCAACAGTGATCATAGGAATATCGCTATCGGTTCACAATGGAACCGGCAGTGTTACTCAAATAAACCCCGGCGGTTCCAGTTCTAACCCGGCAGTGATCTTTTGGAAATCACAGCCGGTTGGGGATATGAACCGGCAACGATTTTAGATATGACTGCCAGTTTTGGTGAACCAGCGGTGATAGGAAAGCCCCATCCCTGCCACTTTCCTTCTGCCGGTTCATTTTCTGGCAGTGATAGGGGGTTGGACCCGGCAGTGAAGGACTACTCTGCTGTAGTGATTTTAGCTAATTGGCAATGCAATACTAACGCACACGACACACAACAATTCATGGTGTAGCTGTTAGAGGTGGTCCAACCTTCGAGCAGGATGTGGCACCTGCTCGAGTTAGCTGTCATTGCAAAGAGACTCCTAGCCGCCCTCATCCCATGGTGTGCCAGCTGCACACCAACTAGCCCAAATGGCCCGATACAAGCCTCTTCCTGCACGACACGACCTCAACTAGTCATGTGTGTTCTCTGTACAGATGGCCAATGGGCCAGCCCGGCCTGGCATGGCATGGCACGGGCCAATGTCAGACACGGCCCAATGGGGGTCGGGCCGGCATGGCACGTTGTGCCTCCCGGGCCGTGCCGAATTGGGCTTCGTGCCTGGCTGACGGCCCAGGCACAGCCTGTCGGGCCACTTTTCATATCGGGCTGGCCCGAAAAGCACGCCACAGCAACGGGCCGGGCCAGCCCGAACTGACAGCCAAGAGGGAGAGGGACGGGGAGGCAGGGGAGGTGGCGGCGACCGCCGGCTTGCTGGTCGCCGAGGAGATTGACGCCGGATCTGGACGCGACGTGGAGAAAGCTAGTGCGCTCGCCACCGAGGAGCTCGACACCGGATCCGGAGGAGGAAGGGAGCTGCTTGAGGTCGCCCACCGTGCTCGACGCCGTCGCACTCGAAGCCGGTGTTCTGCCGCCGCCGCTTGAACTAGAAATCGACGCGGGCAATGCAGCTGCACGAGGGACTGAGGAAGGGTGTGGAGGTGGGGGCCGGTGCCCGGTGAGCGGTGGTGTAGGGTAGCAACCGCGAGCAGGAGGCGAGGAGCCGAGCGAGTCGCGACTCGCGAGCACGACCGCGAGAGGGAGGGCGGTGGTGGGGTCGTGTGGAGGGGAAATGAGTGCGGTGGGGGTTAGGGAATAGGGTGCCAGACTGCCAGGATGGGCTCTTAGCAGGCCGTGAGAGGAAGGTCGAGCCGTTAGGGAATAGGGTGCCAGACATCTCCATATGTGTTATCACAATATCACATGTGGTTTCTCTGGGTTTCAAGCAACGTACGTCACAACTTCCTCGAAACATTCTTAATTTTTTATCATAGCCTCTACATGCGATATCATGACATCTTGGCAATTTTTGTGATTTTTGGACTTCGTTTGTATTTAATAGAATTTAAAAACAAATCGCCCGCAAGTCGGTGCCCATGTTTCGTGAACATGATGTTCGAAATTTCGGATGTGTTCCTAGATAGCGCCTCATAATACACTCAAAAGCATGAATATCATTTTTTAAATGGCTAAATTGCATTATTCTATGCACCTGCAGTTCAAATTTGCTTTTTACGAAAAAATTCAAGTAAATGATACAAATTAACTAAGTGCAGCAAAAAACATAAAAAATATACCAAAATTTAAAATGTAGCTCCTAATATTATAGTAGGGCTGCAAAAAAAAATTTGGGTGAAAAAAAAAATTAAATTCTTTGCCGAGTGCCAGCATCCTGGCACTCGGCAAAGAAATTCTTTGCCGAGTGCCAGGATGCTGGCACTCGGCAAAGAAACTTTAAAAAAATAATAAAATGCTGAAAATTCTTTGCTGAGTGCCAAGTCGTGGGCACTCGGCCAATTAATTTTAAAAAAAATTGGTGCAAAAAAAAAATTAAATTCTTTGCCGAGTGTTAGATCGTCGGCACTCGGCAAAGAGTTTTTTTAAAAAAAATAAAAATTTTGCCGAGTGTCGGCGATCTGGCACTCGGCAGAGAAATTAAAAAAAAGAATAAAATGCTAAAAATTCTTTGCCGAGTGCCAAGTCGTGGGCACTCGGCAAAGTAATTTAAAAAAAATTTGATCCAAAAAAAATTAAATTCTTTACCGAGTGCCAGATCGTGGGCACTCGACAAAGATATTTTTTTTAAAAAAATAAAAACTTTGCCGAGTGTCGGCGATCTGGCACTCAGCAAAGAAATTAAAAAAAAATGCTAAAAATTCTTTGCCGAGTGCCAAGTTGTGGGCACTCGGCAAAGTAATTTAAAAAAAATTTGTAGTCCAAAAAAAAGTAAATTCTTTGCCGAGTGCCAGATCGTGGGCACTCGGCAAAGATATTTTTTTAAAAGAAAATTAAAAACTTTGCCGAGTGCCGGTGATCTGGCACTCGGCAAAGATTTTTTTTAAAAAAAAGGCTTTGCCGAGTGCCAGATCGTCAGCACTCGGCAAAGCATTTTTTAAAAATAAAATAAAATAAAATCTTTGCCAAGTACCGAATCGCGGGCACTCGGCAAAGCAGGGATATAAACGGGCCCGCGAGCCTGACATCTCTTTCAGCCGCGCCCGCCCAACGCCTCCGCGCCCCAGCCGCCGCGCCCGCGCCGCACCACGCCCGCGCCGCGCCGCCCACGCGCCGTGCCCGGCCCGCCCCGCCCCACGCCGTGCCCGCCCGCCCGCCCGACCCGCCTCGCACACTCTCCCGCCCGTCGAGCCGCGCCCGCGCCCACCGCGCCGGCCGCCCGCGCCGCTCGCCCTGCATGGCCGTGCCTCCGCGCGACCGCGCCGCCGTGCCGCTGCACTGCCGACGAGGACACACTAGGTTCGTTCATTCCTTTTCTATGCAATTCGTGTAATGCGTAAAATAGTCGTGTCAGTAGTAATTGTTGTTGTATGTGTTGTCGTTGTATGTGGTTTTCAGACATTGAGTCGTTGTATGTGGATATCGGCCATCGAGCCGTTGTATATGGATGTCGGCCATCGAGCTATCATATGTGAATGTCGGCCATCGTGCCGTTGTTTTTTTGCAGGTATTGGAAACCTCCTCGTTCAGGGGAGGTTATTCCGAAATTTTTAATTAATAGTATTATTTTTCTTTCTTTTTTTGCAGAGAAGAGCCCGTTGAAGCAGAGTCGGAGTACGTCGATCGTCTTTCTCGGTATTGCGGGTCTGCCTGCACCGCGTCGCCTCGCCACTACACCGACTCGCTACGGCTCCACTATCCTGACTCCACCGGCACCCTAGGTATAACCCCTTTCCTTATCATAGTCGTAGCTCACGTAACTCGGTTAGGCATCTCCCGTTCAAAAGAGATACAGTTATTGGTATGCAGATCTTTGTATATCTATGACCGTATCTATTTCGGATTGTCCACGTATTTTGGACAGCCCGTGGATGCGTAGATGAGTTAGTTTCCTTGGTCTGCTCCGATTCGAGACAGGGTTTCGGCATCATCTCCCTGTTGTTCTCCGGATACACACTCTCCCTGCTAGGACGTGTATCGGGAGAACAGCAGGGAGGTGCTACCGAAATTCTGTCTCCAATAGGAGTAGAGCATGGAAAGTAACCTCATCTACGCATCCGCGGGTGGGATTAGGACCTATCCTCACCTATTAGATAGTACGAACGACATGTAGCTGCAATTGATGGTTACTTTGCTCGCTGGTATATATGTTAGAGGATGGATGACCATGAGTGGATGTACACTGGTCACTCAAGTTAGAGTGATTTCACCACTGAATGGATGATGAAGACCAATGATTTCTTGGAACTAGCATTTGGCGAGTCTGCTAAAGGAGTGTTTCTAGTTTTGTGTCCCTGCAAGAGATGTGCAAATAGAAAAAAGAAAAATAAGGTGGATATGGGTAAACATCTTTTGAAGAATGGATTTACGCCGGACTATACTCGGTGGGTCCACCATGGTGAAGCCCATCGTCTAAGAGAGGAGGTGGTGAGACCCCGCGTCGAGGATTTTGATCCTGCTACCGGGGTAGCAGATATGTTAGATGACTTTCATGAAGGACAGTACACTAAATGACGTACGGAGGAGGAGATGGAGGAAACGGCAAAGGCGTTTTATGACATGATGTCTTCAGCACAGAAACCCCTTCACGACCAGACAATAGTTTCTCAACTGGATGCCATTGGATGTTTAATGGGGTTCAAGTCTGAGTGTAGCATGAGTTGAGAACACTTCGATAGTATGTTGACCATGATTGGCAGCTTGCTTCCGGATGGCCACATTCTGCCAAAGAGCATGTACGAGTCACAGAAACTCCTTCGTGCACTCAAGATGTCATATGATCAGATACATGTTTGTCCGAAGGGGTGCGTCCTATTTAGAAAAGAACACAAGGATGCAAATTACTGTCCAAAGTGTAAATCATCCAGGTACCTAGAGGTATACTCTGGTGATGGCCAGAAGAGGCAGCTTACGATCCCTGTGAAGATCCTACGGTACCTCCCGTTCGTACTGAGGATCCAACGGCTATACATGACCGAGGAATCTACGAAACAGATGACATAGCACAAAAAGGGAAAACGATACAATGCTGACAAACTGGTACATCCATCTGATGGTGAAGCATGGACCCGCTTTGATTGCATTTATCGTGAGAAAGCAGATGAGGCTCGTAATGTACGTGTTGCGCTGGCAACAGATGGGTTCAATCCTTATGGATTGATGGCTGCCCCATACACATGTTGGCCCGTGTTCATTATCCCCCTCAATCTCCCCCCCGGCGTATGCTTTCAAAGACAGAATATATTCTTGTCATTGATAATTCCTGGACACCCAGGGAGTAATATGGGTGTGTACATGGAGCCTTTGATTGATGAATTGGTCAGTGCTTGGGAGGAAGGCGTATGGACATACGACCGAGCTACAAAGACAAGCTTCAAAATGTATGTTTGGTACCACTACTCGAATGATCCAGTTCATGGTACACCACAGTCTCAGTGGGGAGCTTGGGGATCTGGGTAGTTGTCTTTCTAGTTGTTGTTCACTTGGTGATGGACTTGTGATGCACTAGTGTTAGTTATTTGGATTTGTGATGAACTTGTGTTAGCTATTTGGACTTACGATGCACTTATGTTATATATGTTGTGATGCATCTGATCTATATGAGATATTTATGATGTATGTGAGATATATGTGATGAATTTGATATATATGTGAAATATTATTTTTATCGTGATGGAATGTAAAAATTCAAAAAAATGGGGCGGTTATGGTCACTTTGTCGAGTGTAACACTCGGCAAAGGAAGCCATTGCCGAGTGCAATCACAAAAACACTCGGCAAAGCTGGGAAATGCAAGCTAATTTTGGCAAATTTCCCAGCTTTGCCGAGTGCCAGGGAAGAGGGCACTCGGCAAAGAATTTTTTTAATTTTTTTTTTGCTTTGCCGAGTGCCCAGCAGAGGGCACTCGGCAAAGAATTTTTTTAATTTTTTTTTGCTTTGCCAAGTGCCAAGCAGAGGGCACTCGGCAAAGAATTTTCAAAAAGAAAAATTTCTTTGCCGAGTGCCATTCGGAGGGCACTCGGCAAAGAATTTTCAAAAAAAATTCTTTGCCGAGTGCCACTCAGAGGGCACTCGGCAAAGAATTTTCAAAAAAAAAATTTCTTTGCCGAGTGCCTAGCTGTGGGACACTCGGCAAAGAATTTTGGAAAAAAATTTTTTTGCCGAGTGCGTTAACGTTATCTCCCCCGTCATGGCAACTTTTCTTTGCCGAGTGCTTTCGTGGCACTTGGCAAAGCCTTTGCCGAGTGCCCGACAAAAAACACTCGGCAAAAAGGTCTTTGCCGACGAATTTTTTGCCGTGTACTCTTTGCCGAGTGCGGCACTTGGCAAAGTCTTTGCCGAGTGTATTTATGGCTTTGCCGAGTGTCCTGGACACTCGGCAAAGCGCCTGATTCCCGTAGTGCGTAGGGCTGTCGGCGGCGCTGCCCCTAACTGATGCCCGCCGGTAACCACTATGATATTCCTGGCTTTGGTGCTTTTGATCTGGTGTTCAATCTCGGCATGGGAAGAGAGACGGAGAGAGTAACTGACAACACAATATTCAGTTACGCTGATAGGCCACCTGGCTGGATGTTGGGTTCTACTAATTGACAACGATGTTGTCTGAGAACTATAACAAGAATTTCTTATGGTTCTAAGAACTACGAGCATGGATCTTCTCGTGATTCAATTGAGAGTTGAGACTACACTCGCCGGCAAATGAGATCCGAGGAGGATGGAGGTGCTGCAGTCCGCTTGGTCTGCCGGCTGCTGTTTCGTGCTTCACCAGCTCACCAACCACGGCTCCTCGTCAATGGCAACGCCGTCTCGTCCAACGAATGAAGACGCTCCGAACAAAGGGGATTTAGAGGTCAGTGCTGAAATCGCGCTGGGTAGGACGGGCCTAAGGCTGGACGAAAAACTCGAAACTCGCTAGCTCGCTGTCACACCCATTTTTAAGGAACAAATGGAATATATAATCTTATGTGCGCCCAGAGATCAATCACACATAAGATGACAAATATAAATAGTATCATCACAAATGTTTATTACATAACGAATAATATCACAGAGTCTTCACGTAATTAAGCGGAAACATAGAATAATTCTTGTGGTAGCTACTCCATAGCACAGGCACGTTAACTAGTTGACCACAAGCCTAGTAATCTTCAGGAAAGTAGTAGTAGTAATAACTATTTGCACTTTCGGGAGTCCATCCTGTGGTTTGGGGAATGCAAGGGTGAGCACAAAAGTACTCAACAAGTGTAACATGGGGTTCATGAAGCTCAAGTAGGATAGACACTGGTTCAACTGCATGTAGCTTTTAGTTGATCATGTTTTAACCATTTGAGTATTATCAAATAGGTGATATTCCCATAAATAAACACATGATCATGTAAAGAGAATAATGAATAGCAAGAACAAGTAAATTAATAGTGATCTCTATTGCGTAAGGGTCCAAGGCCGCTCGTGACCGTGAGCACGGCTGATATACCAGTTTTACACTCTGCAGAGGTTGTACACTTTCACTATGAGTCGTGATCCCCAAAAGTCCGAGGTCATGACTCCCCATTGGACAGTTAACTTTCACTATGAAGTCTTTCCAAGGTTCGTCTAACAGGTTAGGGCCGCTAGGTTTCTGTGGCCTGTAAATGTAGAGCCCCCTTCCGTATGGCACAATGACACGTAGCCTATACTCATAAGGACAGGAGCCGCACTACACCCAACCCGGAACACAACCCCTTTTGCGCCATAAAGGTAACCACTAACAAGCTAAAAAAGGTCATCTTATATGACTAAAGCTAGAGCCATGTAGCCCTCACAGCTGTACTGTAAGTCCCGGATGTTCGCTTACAGATAAGTCCTTACGGAGAGGAATCTAGAGAAAAACTCTAGCCCTCTTGTTCCCTGTTGCTAAAAATTATCTTTTAGAGTTATTGCATATATCATTAGTCTAATTACAAGATCATTATTTATGTGAGCACTAGCCACTACCCAATGTCAATAACCATAGGATTCAAGGAACAAGATTAATACTAAGGCATCCTTAACAAGGAGACACATGCAGCATGAATTAAGTGAATTAAAGTGAGTAGGTAACAAGGATAATCCCATGCTATACTTGCCTTGATCTAGCTGATCCTATTGATCCGATTCGCAATAGTACTCTTGATCACCAACGAACTGATCACCGTCTATTCTCGATTAACACATCAACAACAATCATCCAAGAGCAATCATGCAAAGCAAACAAAGCTACAATTAGAACAATACACCAACAGTAGAAAAATAAGATGAAAAGTTTTTAAAACGAATCTACATCGCACTAGGATCACACAGACACGAATTGCACGTAAATCGGAGCTAAAACGGAAAAGTTATGATTTAAACGAGATTTACTTTATTAAAGTAATAGATTAAATCTAACCTCAAAATTTAAAAGTGGAAAACCTACTAAACAGTAGTACTAACATGTAGAATATAAAATTATGAACCTAACGCAGCTTGAACGGGTCAAATCGGAGTTAAAACGGAGATTTTATGACCAAAACAAATGTAATGGCAAAACTGTAAATACTGGAAAACGTATTTTCACTTTAACCGATTGATTTTACGCTTTCAAAAGAATAAAACGTAATCTGCCGGTACGCCTATGGACTGTGGGTTCAAATATAAAGAAACAGAGGGGCTCTTAAGCAAAATAGCCAGACGAAGGGGTATCCTAAGATCTGAGCCGTTGGATCTTATTCGGACGGCGAGAATCAAACCGAGGGAGAGGGGAGGGGAATTTCCGGCCGGCTACAGTGACCCACACGGTGGAGGCCATGGCTGGCGGCAAGAACCTCGCCGGCATTCACTGTTCTCGCTGTCCCGGGCACCGTTGACGACGGGACAAGCACGAAAAGAAAGAGGAGAGTGTTGCGGACTCACCAAGACGATTCGCGGCAGCGGAAACCAGACAAGGGCGGCGCACGGCTTCTCCAAGCGGGCGGTTCCCGAGCTTGAGCAGCGGCGGCTCGGTTGCGGCGGCTAGTGCTCTATCCGTGGGTGTGGCTCGCGATTAGGGTGGCGTGGGGAGGCAGCGTGACTACGGCTGCTATTTATGGGAGGCTAGGCGTGCGGGACAAGGCAGGGGAACACCGGCGGCATCGGACTCCTTGCTCGAGTCCGGCTCGAACACGAGCGAGAGGTGGAAGACACCACTGTGGCGCGGGCCTGGCGTGTCAGCCAGAGAAAAGGGGAGGAAGGCGCGGCGGCCTGCGACATCAGCAACTTGGGCCGGCCCGCAACGCGGCCCACGACCGAGAGAGAAAAGGGACGCGGCTGGGCCAAAGGAGAAGAGAAGGGCGCGGGAAAAACTGGGCTTCTGGCCCGAAGCTGAGAAAGAAATTATTTCTTTTTCCTTTTTCTTTCCTAACACTTCAAATACATTTTCAAATAATTCTTGAAATAATTTTCTTCTTGAAATAAAAACCAATCACCCAAATAAAAATATGCAGTGGCATGTATGCACAAACACGTATCTAACCTTAGATTTGATTTTATTTATTAAAAATTATTATTTCACTAAGTTTCCATGCACACATAAATGCTTAACTAAATCAAATTCCCTATTTTAAAAATATTCAAAAATTTAGGGTGTTACAATTCTACCCCCCTTAAAATGAATCTCGTCCCGAGATTCGGACGATGCTTACTCAAACAACTGTGGGTATGCTTTTCTTAAATCTTCCTCTCTTTCCCACGTAGCCTCTGCTTCCGAATATCGGCTCCATTGAACTTTACACATCTTTATAACTCGGCTCCTGGTAACTCTTTCCGCTGTCTCCAAGATTTTTACGGGATACTCCTCATAAGTGAAATTTTCCTTAACAGTGAGTTCTTCCAACGGTATTTGTTCTTCCGGCACACGCAAACATTTCTTTAACTGAGACACATGGAACACATCATGCACACCTGCTAAACTCTCAGGCAATTCTAATTGATATGCCACTTCACCACTTCTCTCCAAGATCTTAAAAGGACCGACATACCTCGGTGCTAACTTTCCTTTCTGATTAAACCTTTTCACACCTCTCATAGGTGACACCTTCAAGTAGACATAATCTCCAACTTCAAAAGTCAACTCTCTCCGTCGAGTATCGGCATAACTTTTCTGTCGTGACTGAGCTGCTTTCAAATTATTTCGGATCATTCTTACTTGTTTCTCAGCATTCCTAAGCACATCGGGACCGAATACTTGACTTTCTCCTGTCTGATTCCAAAACAACAGAGTTCTACACTTCCTACCATATAAAGCTTCAAAGGGTGCCATCTGTAGACTTTTCTGATAACTGTTATTATAGAAAAACTCTGCATATGGCAAACTCTTATCCCAACTTGTACCATACTGCAAAGCACAAGCTCTCAACATATCTTCCAATATCTGATTAATCCTTTCGGTTTGCCCATCCGTCTGAGGATGATATGTTGTGCTAAAATTCAGCTTAGTCTCTAATGACCCTTGTACTTTCTGCTAGTAATATGATGTAAATTGAGTACCTCGATCAGACACGATCTTCTTTGGAACTCCGTGCAAACTTACTATTCTTTCCAAATACAGTTCAGCCAACTTTGCACTGGAATACGTTGTTTTAACCAGTATAAAATGTGCAACTTTAGTCAAACGATCCACTATAACCCATATTGAATCAAAACCTCTCTGAGTGCGTGGTAACCCCACTATGAAGTCCATACCAACTTCTTCCCATTTCCACTCAGGTATCTACATCGGTTGCAACAATCCTATAGGTCTCTGATGTTCAGCTTTAACCCTCTGCCACGTATCACATAGTGCAACATGCTCTGCAACATCTCTTTTCAAACCATGCCACCACTACCTCTCTCTCAAATCCATATACATCTTAGTACTTCCGGGATGAATAGAGTAAGCGGACTCATGAGCTTCACGTAGAATTACTTCTCTTATAGCTTTGTCCTCAGGCACACATAATCGTTTCCCAAACCATAGAGTTCCTTTATCATCCAACCGGAATCCAGGTGCCTTACCTTTCGGTATATTTTTCAATATCTCCTTTATTTTGTCATCTATCAACTGACCCTTGCGTATTTGTTGCTCTAACATAGGCTCTATTACTAATTCCACTGCATTAATAGCAATACCCAAGTTTAAATGCTCAAACTCAGCACATAACTCATTTGACATAGGCATTACTTGCACCTCATTAGCATAGCTCTTTCTGCTAAGAGCATCTGCAACAACATTAGCCTTACCCGGATGATAATGTACCTCCAAATCATAATCCTTAATCAACTCTAACCAGCGACGTTGTCTCAAGTTCAGATCTGATTGAGTGAAAATGTACTTCAAACTCTTATGATCAGTGTAAATATCACTTTTATGTCCAATCAAATAATGCCTCCATATTTTCAAAACATGCACCACCGCTGCTAACTCCAAGTCATGAGTAGGGTAATTTAACTCATGCTTCCTCAACTGTCGCGATGCATATGCCACTACTTTGCCTTCTTGCATAAGCACACAACCAAGACCCAAACGGGATGCATCACAATAGATAGAGAAGCTCTTATTCAAATCTGGCAAAACTAATACCGGGGCTGTTGTCAATCTTTTCTTCAGCTCCTCAAAATTAACCTGACACTTGTCAGACCACACAAATTTAGCATTCTTTTCTAACAATGCTGTCATTGGCTTGGCAAGCTTAGAAAACCCTTCAATAAACTAGCTAATCCTAAGAAACTGTGAATTTCTCCCACATCGGTTGGTGGCTTCCAATTCAACACATCCTTTACCTTGCTAGGATCCACTGAAATTCCACCATTAGAGACCACATGACCCAGAAAAGCAACTTCCTTCAACCAAAACTCACATTTACTACGCTTAGCATAGAGCTTATGCTCTCTGAGCTTCTGCAGGACCAACCTCAAATGTTCCACATGTTCTTCCTTAGTCTTAGAGTATACCAGTATATCATCGATGAACACTACTACAAACTTATCAAGATACTCCATAAATACCTTATTCATCAAGTACATAAAGTATGCAGGAGCATTAGTCAAGCCAAAAGACATTACTGTATACTCATACAAACCATATCGTGTGGTGAATGTTGTCTTTGGTATATCAGTAGCACGAATCTTCAACTGATGATAGCCAAAGCGAAGATCAATCTTGGAAAACACACAAGCACCTCTCAACTGATCAAACAAGTCATCAATCCTTGGCAGCGGATACTTATTCTTGATAGTCACCTCGTTAAGTGACCGATAATCAACACACATCCGTTGAGAACCATCCTTCTTGTCAACAAAGACCACTGGAGCTCCCCACGGTGAAGAGCTAGGACGAATGAAACCTTTCTCTTGCAACTCTTTTATTTGTTTCTTAAGTTCCTCTAATTCATTAACCCCCATTCTATATGGACGCTTAGCTATAGGTGCAGTTTGTTGACGGTCCTTAAGTATCAATTATAACTATCAAATAAATAGAGAAAAGGATCCAAATGAAACCAACACCTAGACTTAGGGTTTTATCTGACAGAATTCCATGAGTTTTGTTGTTTATCTATTTCTGCAGGGGGTTATCAGGAAATACGGAAGAAAGGCCCACATGTCGGATTAATGACGGGATATTAACCGAACACGTAATTATCTTACATCTAGAAGAGTCCAGAAGCCACGAGAACGAACGGGAGGCGTAACGGAGCCGGACACAGGGCGCCCGCCCTGGTCCTTAGGGCGCCCGCCCTGGCCCCGGAGCCAATCAGGCTCCGCCTCGAGGATTATGCTCCACCGACCTAGAGGATCAAGGAAAACCGCACGATCAATGTCGGTTTGATCCAACGGCCCAGATTCATCCGAAAGGGCTATATAAGCAAGGCCCCTGTCCCTGGAGGAGAGGCCCTCGTCTCATACTTCAAACCCTAATTCAGGAGGAGAGCCTCTGATCAAGCCCTAGAGCCACCACATCAACTAGATCTCTAGTTAGCATAGCTACATAGGATTAGAACTAGAAGGAGTCAATCTTCGATTGGTTCCCGGATCTGTCAAGAGGATTCTTGGTAATTCCTCTCTTGTTCTTCAATTGTTCATCTCTGTTCTTCAATATTATGAATATGACTTTGTTCTATTTCAATATATTGGTTATGACTTTGCTCTACTTGATTATATTTGCAATTATATTGTTCTTAGTTTATCATAGTTATATGCTTGGCTTAGTTAGATTGGAATTATATACATGCCTAGGATCGTATAGCGTTTATCCATGTGTACAGTGGGTGAATGATAATTATTGTGTAGACGTGGTGTCTATACCGTATTTATCTACGATTGCACCCTATATGCCGGATTGTGGGGTAGTTCGCGATAGTGACAGCTTCGTTGATTCTTATATAGTCCCCCTCTCGTGTATAGGGCAGGCAGAGCAACACTATTATAGGGGAGTGATTGCTATGTTCTTCATCTTCCTTGCTAATATTCACTATGCATGGATATAGTCTTTTCTCACCATGATTGCCAAGTATAATTGCACTAACTATGATATGCTAGACTTTATAGTTAATAATAACTTAGGGAATATCTTTGTAGTTCATCCTAATTCCATGCTAATGACTTGCTAGAATATCTGTTGAGGTGTTTATCATTATTATATGTGGCTAGCTGATCAGATTAATTATCTTTGTCACCATTATCACTTTACCTTTACTTAATGTGACATTTATACCTGTATAAAGAGATTGATAAATACTCTCAGTTATACATGCAATGATGTGTACTCAGTTCCATATTCTCATTCCATTATCAACCATGATACTTAGAAATCCCTTCCCAGTGGTAAAAATATAAATAACGATACCTGGAATACTTCCCGGTTAAAATGCTACATCGGTATTAATCTGTGCGCTTGCAGATCCCTTTTATTATTTATCTTGATGAGCAAATGCATATTTCAATACCGCGTCTCTCATGTCATGCTGGGGATGACAACTTGGCTTAAGTGGCATGAGGGATAGGTTTGGCATTTTTGGCGCCGTTATCAGAATTAGAAAACTAAGTCTACTTTTGGTAGTGACGTTAAGAATGCCCAACACAGTTCCAGGCAATAATTCAATAATAAACTCAATGTCGCGGTCGGGTGGCATACCTGGCAAGTCGTCGGGGAATACATCCGGAAATTCATCCACAACTGGATCCTCTTGATTAACACTATCATCAAGTCGATTTATTGTAGCAGTCTGCGGCTTCTACACTACAATCTCCACACTAATTCGATCTCCCTTCGGTGTTGTCAGGGCTACTGCCTTTTCCTTACACTGAATCATTGCCTGATTTTGCTTCATCCAATCTAGTCCCAGAATAAGATCAATCCCAGCTGTTCTCAACACTATAGGACTCACTTTGAACTCTACCCCCCTTAAAATTAAACTAATAGGGAGGCATCGATAGGAAGCTTGCATACTTCCCCCAGGCGAATTGACTAGTATAGGGTTTTTCATGGCACATAAAGGGATGCTATGTGTCTTAACAAATATTTGAGATATGAATGAATGCGAACTTCCAGAATCAAAAAGAATAGTGGCAGGAATGGAGTGGACATCGAACGTACCGAGCATAACTTCAGGTTCCGCCATTGCAGTCTCCTCCGACACGTGAGTCACCTTCCCGTAGTATGGTGGCTTCTGGTTACTGTTCTGCTTCTGAGGGGTTTGCTGATTGGCCTTCTCAGGACAGTTATAAGACATGTGACCTTCCTTCCCACAACGGAAACACTTGGTTGGAGTATTAGGAGTACTAGTCTTCACTGGGGTGTTGTTGGGAGTACTCTGTCGTTGATTCTGGTTCCCATTCTGCTGCTGAGAGTGTTGATTGTCATTCTGCGACTGATAAGGGGGACGTTGCAGAAACTGCTTACGTGGAGGAAGTTGACTACAGTTCCATTGGTTAGGCGGATACCTCTGCTGATAGCCTTGTTGAAAACCAGTGCGTTGGCGAGTGTTGTTTCCAGATACATGTCCCTGAAGTCTCTTCCTTTTGGCATCCATCTCCTTACGCTTATTATCCACCACAATAGCGCGATTTACTAATGTTTGATAATTTGGGTAAGCATTGGACATTAGCTGCAATTGAAGACCATCATGTAGACCCTTCAAGAAAAGTCGCTGCTTATCGGCATCATTAGCCACCTCATTCGGCGCATAACGTGACAACTGAGCAAACTTGTCTCTATACTCCGCTACAGGCATAGATCCCTGTGTCAAATTACGGAATTCCTCTGCCTTCAGTGCTATCACTCCCTCTGGTATATGGTATGACCTAAAACTCTCTGTAAACTCCTGCCAAGTAATGGCGGGAGCATTGGCAGGACGGCCATACTGATATGAATCCCACCAGTCTTGAGCTGCTCCTTGAAGTTGTCCCGAAGCAAACAACACCTTCTGTTGATCATTGCACTGAGCAATGTTGAGCTGCTTCTCTACTGCACGAAGCCAATCATCGGCTTCCAATGGATCAGTGGCATGAGTAAACACCGGGGGATGATCCTTCAAAAATTCACCACGCTTATCACGCGCAGGTGCTCCTCCAACTGCCTGATTTTGCTGATTGTTCACCAGAGCTTCCATCAACTGTGTCTGTATGGCCAAAAGCTCATGAATAGTAGGTGGTGGACCAACTCCATGACCACGGCCTCGACCTCGTCCTCTTCCAGACATCTGTTATCCAATACAATATCAAATCTTAGAGATTACCACATTATAGACAATTCTAGAGATAGAGAATAGAATCTGATAACTTTCTGGCATATCCCAATTTCAGTGGTTCGGTAAAACAGACCTATCTCGAGTTACAGATATCCAGTAGAGGTGTACTTTATACGGTTGGAAAGTTTATGAAATTATCTACAACTTTTATTTAACTCATAATTCCAGATTCTATCACGAAGTTACCCAAAAACAGGACACAACAGAAACTGTTTCTGACTTCCAGATTGCGCAGTAACTTCTTCTTGTAACAATTATATCTCATGATCCAGAACAGATAAAAAGGTGATTCCAGAGGCATTGGAAAGGTACGTGGGTCTAGATTCTCTCATAAAAATTTCTGAATTTTTCGCTGAACAGTTAATTTCAAGCAAAAAAGGAAAGACAGACCGGTCCAGAAAGGACAGAACAGAGAGAAAAGTTAACCCAACTAAACTATTTATTTATCACACTAAAACTTAGTATTCTTTAATTAGGAACTTTTGTAGACAAGCCCACAAAGCTCCAGCACTCATTACATGGAAAAACAACTCACACATAAGCACAATAATAACTCAACTAACCACACAAAGTTCACACGACACCACAAAACTCAACTTAACTCGACACTACTCGTACTATCGTATTATTACATAAATGGTATTCCAACTCCTAGGGACAGGCTTGATGTTCATGATAATCATAGATCGCCTCCATGCCTTGGTCAATCCTTAGGCCATCTGTCACTTCTTGGTACCTCTTGACGTCCTTCCCCAAAGCTTTAACTAGGGCTACCAACCGACGATTCGTCACCATCATGTCATGACCAAAATCCACCATGACTCGAGGAACTAATTCCAAATTCCCAGGGTTCATCATTACCCATCCTTGCTCCGGGTCTCCATGGGAAAAATAGCGATATTGATCATCTTGCATAACCTCATAGCGAAGGTGACGAAGTCCCAAGCATACTTCAAAGGCTGCATCTTCTATGCCATGTTTTATAGTGGCACGATGACCACTATGGGAAAAACACCTGTCCAGCAAATAAGTATCCATCTCTTCATTCTTAACGAAGATACGCACATTGCACTTCCAATAAGTAGCTTCCAAAGGGTGCTTATGCTCCCAGCAGACATACTCAAATGCAGGATCCCAATCTGTGAAGTAGGCACTAAGCATGCCAACCAGTCGGTGGTGTGAAGGAGTGTCATGGCTTGACTTGTGATGGATCTTTGTAATCCAACCCATAGGAAGGGACGGCACACCAACTTCAGCGAAACCATCTTGTGGAGGCGAAGGGGGCTGTTCTCCATCATGGGCAAGCTCAACATCTTCATCATCACTCAAGTAAATAACCTCCTCTTTAGGTTCAAGTTCTTCTTGGGGCAAAACTGGTTCTGGCGCCTGATCTGGTGATGGTGGCGGGGTTGGTGTAGTGTCTTCTGGTTCCTCCTGAGGCTCTTCTGGTTCGTACCGGGAACGGGGTGGATAGTAGCCTCCAATGGTGATACGGGCAGTCTTGCGGGTACGAGGCATCTACAGATTTTAGGCCAAGGGTAAGTTGGAATTAGAGACAATATTTTCACAATAGAATGAGGCAAAAGAAGCATAACAATTTAGCAATTATCAAGAGTAAAGTGATAAGCATGAAATAGTGAAGAAAAGAGAACTAAGACGACCATTACTTTTAAGGAAACATAGCTCTGATACCAATCTGTCAACATAGCTCTGATACCAATCTGTCACACATATTTTTAAGGAACAAATGGAATGTATAATCTTATGTGCGCCCAGAGATCAATCACACATAAGATGACAAATAAAAATAGTATCATCACAAATGTTTATTACATAACGAATAATATCACAGAGTCTTCACGTAATTAAGCGGAAACATAGAATAATTCTTGTGGTAGCTAGCTCCATAGCACAGGCACGTCAACTGGTTGACCATAAGTCTAGTAATCTTCAGGAAAGTAGTAGTAGTAATCACTATTTGCACTTTCGGGAGTCCATCCTGTGGTGTGGGGAATGCAAGGGTGAACACAAAAGTACTCAACAAGTGTAACATGGGGTTCATGAAGCTCAAGTAGGATAGACACTGGTTCAACTGCATGTAGCTTTTAGTTGATCATGTTTTAAGCATTTGAGTAGCATCAAATAGGTGATATTCCCATAAATAAACACATGATCATGTAAAGAGAATAATGAATAGCAAGAACAAGTAAATTAATAGTGATCTCTATTCCGTAAGGGTCCAAGGCCGCTCGTGACCGTGAGCACGGCTGATATACCAGTTTTACACTCTGCAGAGGTTGTACACTTTCACTATGAGTCGTGATCCCCAAAAGTCCGAGGTCATGACTCCCCATTGGACAGTTAACTTTAACTATGAAGTCTTTCCAAGGTTCGTCTAACAGGTTAGGGCCGCTAGGTTTCTGTGGCCTGTAAATGTAGAGCCCCCCTTCCGTATGGCACAATGACACGCAGCCTATACTCATAAGGACAGGAGCCGCACTACACCCAACTCGGAACACAACCCCTTTTGCGCCATAAAGGTAACCACTAACAAGCTAGAAAAGGTCATCTTATATGACTAAAGCTAGAGCCATATAGCCCTCACAGCTGTACTGTAAGTCCCGGATGTTCGCTTACAGATAAGTCCTTACGGAGAGGAATCTAGAGAAAAACTCTAGCCCTCTTGTTCCCTGTTGCTAAAAATCATCTTTTAGAGTTATTGCATATATCATTAGTCTAATTACAAGATCATTATTTATGTGAGCACTAGCCACTACCCAATGTCAATAACCATAGGATTCAAGGAACAAGATTAATACTAAGGCATCCTTAACAAGGAGACACATGCAGCATGAATTAAGTGAATTAAAGTGAGTAGGTAACAAGGATAATCCCATGCTATACTTTCCTTGATCTAGCTGATCCTGTTGATCCGATTCGTAATAGTACTCTTGATCACCAACGAACTGATCACCGTCTATTCTCGATTAACACATCAACAACAATCATCCAAGAGCAATCATGCAAAGCAAACAAAGCTACAATTAGAACAATACACCAACAGTAGAAAAATAAGATGAAAAGTTTTTAAAACGAATCTACATCGCACTAGGATCACACAGACACGAATTGCACGTAAATCGGAGCTAAAACGGAAAAGTTATGATTTAAACGAGATTTACTTTATTAAAGTAATAGATTAAATCTAACCTCAAAATTTAAAAGTGGAAAACCTACTAAACAGTAGTACTAACATGTAGAATATAAAATTATGAACCTAACGCAGCTTGAACGGGTCAAATCGGAGTTAAAACGGAGATTTTATGACCAAAACAAATGTAATGGCAAAACTGTAAATACTGGAAAACGTATTTTCACTTTAACCGATTGATTTTACGCTTTCAAAAGAATAAAACGTAATCGGCCGGTACGCCTATGGACTGCGGGTTCAAATATAAAGAATCAGAGGGGCTCTTAAGCAAAATAGCCTGGCGAAGGGGTATCCTAAGATCTGAGCCGTTGGATCTTATTTGGACGGCGGGAATCAAACCGAGGGAGAGGGGAGGGGAATTTCCGGCCGGCTACAGTGACCCGCACGGTGGAGGCCATGGCCGGTGGCAAGAACCTCGCCGGCGTTCACTGTTCTCGCTGTCCCGGGCACCGTTGACGACGGGACAAGCACAAAAAGAAAGAGGAGAGTGTTGCGGACTCACCAAGACGATTCGCGGCAGCGGAAAGCGGACAAGGGCGGCGCACGGCTTCTCCAAGTGAGCGGTTCCCGAGCTTGAGGGGTGGCGGCTCGGTTGCAGCGGCTAGCGCTCTATCCGAGGGCATGGTTCGCGATTAGGGTGGCGTGGGGAGGCGGCGCGAGTACGGCTGCTATTTATGGGAGGCTAGGCGTGCGGGACAAGGCAGGAGAACACCGGCGGCATCGGACTCCTTGCTCGAGTCCGGCTCGAACACGAGCGGGAGGTGGAAGACGCCACTATGGCGCGGGCCCGGCGTGTCAACCAGAGAAAAGGGGAGGAAGGCGTGGCGGCCTGCGACATCAGCAACTTGGGCCGGCCCGCAACGCGGCCCACGACCGAGAGAGAAAAGGGACGCGGCTGGGCCAAAGGAGAAGAGAAGGGCGCGGGAAAAACTGGGCTTCCGGCCCGAAGCTGAGAAAGAAATTATTTCTTTTTCCTTTTTCTTTCCTAACACTTCAAATACATTTTCAAATAATTCTTGAAATAATTTTCTTCTTGAAATAAAAACCAATCACCCAAATAAAAATATGCAGTGGCATGTATGCATAAACACGTATCTAACCTTAGATTTGATTTTATTTATTAAAAATTACTATTTCACTAAGTTTCCATGCACACATAAATGCTTAACTAAATCAAATTCCCTATTTTAAAAATATTCAAAAGTTTAGGGTGTTACACTCGCTCGACTCATTCGTTAATGGCTCGGCTCGAGCTCGACTCGTTTTATAATGAGCCAGCTCGTTTTATAATGAACCAGCTCGTTTTATAACGAGTCAGCTCGAGCTAGCTCGCGAGCTGCTCGCGAGCCCTAACGAGCCAATGGAAATCAGATCACAGGAACATACATGGGCCCTTTTGTCGCTTGGCCCATTGGCCCAATAAGGCAAACCCTAGCCTCCCAACTCCTTCCATGCTCCTAACCCCCGTCCATCCAGCCAGAGGCTTCCCCAGCCGCCACAAACACATACGCACGCACAGGCACGGACCGCACGGTCGCCCATTCCCTTCCCCTCCCATCACTCCCGAGGTGCTGCACGCGCATGGCGCACGGCAGCGCGGAGGCGGAGCACGCAGCCTGTCCACCTCCTCTAGTCCACGCGCAGCAGTCCATCTCGCCGGAAGAGGAAAATACTAATTAAGAAAAAGATAATTAATTAGATGTGTTGCTTTGAGATCTGTGTATTTTTAGAAAGAGGAGTTTTAGAGCATGTCTCAAACAGTGTTTGGATATTGCAGCTAAAATATATATGGCTTTGCAAACCATAGTATCATCCCTAAAAAAGAAAAAAAAACCATAGTATTACTAAAACTGTAGGGCGTGATTGGAACACGTAAAATTTTCCTTGTTCTTGTGTTTTTCATATGAAATTAAACTGATTATTTTAAAATTTCTGCACAGTTTCTATCAAATTCCTGTATTTCAAACAGACCGATAAACTTTTTAGAGTTTTATAATAAACTGCACTCTAGACATTTTTTTTTCTAAACCATGGTTTTACACATCTATGAATTCTAAAACTTTAATTTCTTGATATTGTGGTTTCTTGTAATACTATGACATCCGAACAAAGTCTAATTAAGGATGGTTGCGTTTGGTCTTCGGGGTAGGCTAGCGTTCCCACATTTGCTCTTCTAGTACGTCAAGTTGCCACGTTTGTCTGACATAACGGATTTACTGCACTTTGGACAGTCGGATCGGAGTTAATTGGCAGTTAATGCAACCCATTTACTCCTATGTACCGGGAAAGGAAGTCGTTCTAGGGGTTTAGTTGCACAAATCAAGTCGTTTTGGCTCTGTTAACACTCTTTTGAACGTGTTTGCCCCCGGCTCCTTGTTTCCTGTGCTTCATTAATCGCGACACCACGGCCACAATCAGTGCGTCGCTCAATCACTCGCCTCCCCTTCCTGATTCCTTGCCTCCCTTGCTCGCTCGCTCAAGCGCTGGCCTTCCCTTCCTCGCTCGCTCGCTCGCTCGTGCCACACGGAGTCCGGCGCCATGAAGCTCGCTCAGGCCATGGAGGAGGGGCCAGACTCCGTCTCGTCGGAGGAGGTGGCGCCGGACATGGAGACGGCTCCGTAGGACCCTGTGCACGACGCTACAGGAACTCGAGTTGAACTCCACGACGCCACAGTATCCCGAGCTGGACTCCAGCGCGCAGCACGACTTCAACGGCAAAAACTCGAGCGCCCATACGCGAGCTCGAACGGCACGGGGTCTGGCACTTCTCGCCGGACTACACCAGGCCATGCTGTCAGCGTACGTTGGCCATGGAGGTGGCGCCGGACTCGCTGCGCCTCACGGCGCTGCCGCGGCCACGCTTGGCCCCCTACTGGGAGCGCCCGGGCAGGATAATGCCGTGGCATGCAAAATCACGTGTCAGAAAAAAAATGCAGGGGCATGAAAAATCACGTGTCAAGCAACAATTGCGCCAGACAAGGATCGAACCTTGCTACTCGTGTCTCCAGCCAAGGCACACTAACCACACCTCTGTTAACGACTGTTGTATGGGACTACCCGCAACACTATTTAATAGGAGTAAACAAGAAAAAATACACCCTAATCAATCACTCCTTAGTACGCTAAATGTTGTCCTAAACGAGTTTCTATACTCTTACGTAAAGGGTTATATATTCTCGCTGAGCAAAAGAACCACAACTGCACAAATGTTTTTTAGGAGCGTCTCATAACCCTTTATAGGGGCAGTTTTGCCAACCGCCCCTACAAAGGGGTCGCTATAAATTGCCGATTTGTATGGGCGGTTGGCCAGCCGCCCCTACAAATCTAATTTTTAAGAGCGGCTGATGATTTGTATTGAGCCACCTCTACAAATTATTTTCTAGAAATTTGTGAATCCGGACAAATAAATAAATAAATTAAATCTGAGGAGGCCCCCACTGGTCAGCCATACGTAAAATCGCTTTTTTTTTGCATAAAATCACGCACTACATGGCTGCCGGGGTTCGAACTCGTGACCTTGGGCTCGCGCTTTCTCTCCTTAAGCCACTCTACCCAAGACTCACTTGTGCTTATATTGAATTTTGGTTCCACACATATTATACTAAACCGAGTATAAATTGATTGTTTGAGGCCCTAAACAATTTCAAATGAAAAAGTTGTCAACTACAAAGTTTCACCATAAATTGATTTTTTGCATAAATTGACTGTTTTATAACTTTTCGAGATCTATAACTTTCATTTTGGTAGTTTCACCATCCAAGGTCGTTTACAAAATTTGAATTTCAAACCTAGTTTTCTATGACAAGATAATTTCAAATAAAAAAGTTGTCAGCTACAAAGTTTCATAACTTTTTGAGATCTACAACTTTTATTTTGGTTAATTGTCCATCCAAGGTTGTTTAAAAAATTCAAATTTTAAATTTTAAAAATTCAAACGTAGTTTTCCTTGACAAGATAGTTTCAAATGAAAAAGTTGTCAACTACAAAGTTTGATAACTTTTTGAGATCAATAGCTTTCATTTTTTTTGTTTTTCTAACCGAGGTCGTTTATAAAATTTGAATTTCAAATTTGAGGAATTCAAACCTAGTTTTCCATGACAAGATGATTTCAAATCAAAAAGTTGTCAACTACAAAGTTTTATAACTTTCTGAGATATACAACTTTTGTCCTGATCATTTAATCTTTTATTCTTCCTATATAGTGGTAGTAACATTGTGCACAAATATTACATATCCCTCTTATAGTTTTGAGAAACTACAAGAGAGATGTAAATTTTGTGAACAATATTACTATCACTTTATCGGATGAAGAAATGACCAAAATAAAAGTTATAGATCTTAATGAGTTCTAAAACTTTTATATTCAAGACTTTTTCAGCTGAAATCGCTTAATGTTCCAAGATGACGTTTGAAGTTGCTATTTTTTTAAATTCAAAATTCAAATAGATAAAACACAGTCACATGAAAAATGGATAAAATTATAGCTATGAAAACACAATAAATTAATAGAGCATGATTTTAGAAATTTTTAAGAAAAAAGATCATCAAATTTAAAGTTAGTATGAGGGAGAAAGACTAATTACAAGTCTTAGCCAGAGATTAAAAAGAGAAATAAGAGTTCTTCGATGATTTCGAAATTAAATTTTAAATAGCATTTTGAAGTAGTAAATGATTTCAAACGAAAAAGTTGTAAACAATAAAGTTTCATAACTTTTTGAAATCTACAACTTTTGTTCTGGTTATTTCTCCATCTAAAGTCGTTTGAAAAAATTCAAATTTTAGTGCTTAATTTTTATTACTTGGCGTCTATTTATAGGGGTGGCTCAATATTGAGCCACCTCTACAAATATGATTTTGTAGGGGTGGCTGGATATAGAGTCGCCCCTACAAATCGGACCATTTATAGGGGTGACTCATTTGACCACCATTCATATAAAAAAAATTGGACGTTTCTACGTATCGTTTTTGTAGTAGTGAACTCAAGTGCTTTGCACCTGATGATTTGCATGCTAGAGTTGCTTCTTTTGTCTTTCCAACCAAAAGGGCCATACTGGTGTCTTTTTGTGTTGAAGAACCGTAGGTTTTCGTTGCTAAAATCTGATTTTCTTTCCCGGGTGTTGCTGAAACAATACTTTTAAAGTTTGTAACTCAAAAAAATATTTTTAAAGTATGAATTTTAAAACATCTAGGAATCAGGATTCATCTCCTTCGAGATCTACACGAACCGTGAAGTATATATATGGGTCTTCTTCTACAAGTGCAGTAATCTAAGGCGTACAGATATTGGCTTCGATGTGATACTTCAAAATGACCGTGGGCTGTTCCTTTAATTAGATCAGGTCGTTAGAATTACTTATTACTTATTACTAGATATAATCGATGCTTACGTGATCTATTGATGTGCTAAATATTTTTTTGCTACTATTTTGATATATATCATAATTTAATTAAAATAAACTATCTACTTCTTATGCAAGTAACATGTGCCGTACATCCATATGTGAAATTTATATGTGTACCTGCCTAACAAACGCGTCCAACGTACATAAAAAATTTCATGCTTACATGAAACTTTACGTGACCATTTTACATGCTTAATTTATGTGACAGCATTGTTTTAAACCTTATTATTTGGCGGGGCTATCTTGAATGGCTTCAGCTCATATTGCAGCCCTGCCAAACGGACAAACCAAAAACCACTGCAGTGGAGAAGTAGAAAGGAGCCGGAGCACTTTTCCTCATGTACGGACGAAGTTGGTAAAATGTGGCTTCGAATGGCTCGGCGACCTCTCTCGTTCTTAATTAAATAACTTGTTTGTGGACATAAAATACGCCGTTTGCCAGGCTGCCCAAGCCATACTCGCTGCACAAGCACCAAAGCTGCCGTCCACTGAATGCAAAAAGCTTGGCGATATAATCCCCAAGAACTAACCTCCGTCATTCTCTTTTTGTTAATTTTGTTTTTTTGTTTTGGGCTTTGAGGCGAATCTGCTCAATCGTTGGGGTCAGCCCACCCCCAGTGACTTTCCAAAAATCTCTTATACCTTTATTTTGTTTGGCCAGCTAGGACTCTAACAAAATTAATACTGGACCCTAGTATGTAGTTGGCGGCCCAATTATGCAAGCCATAAGTCGCATGGAAATTGAAGCCAGCAGGCAGCCAGACCACTAAGGGGTGTTTGGCAGGGCTCGTACTAAGGGTCTCCTCCGGAGGAGCCGGAGCCGTTTTGGAGAAGCCACAATGCCTCCGGCTTCTCTGTTTTTCATTAAAAAACGGCTCCTTATAAAATGTTTGGCAGGGCTCCTCCGGCGGAGCGGGAGCGGGAGCGGAAGTCGGGGAGGAGCCCTACAAAACAGGTGTTAAGTAATCATCAAAACGTGGACTCAAGGGTGCTAGTATGCTGCTGAAATTGTGCAACACATTGACACAACAATAGCCTAGTAGTTCAGAAGATCAAAAGCCACGCCTCCTATAGATCGATTTCTCCACCCTGTATATTGAACAATGACGACACGACGCCGGATATTGTTTAGGATTTCTCATTTATCCATCTCACGTTGTGGCGCCGTTAGCCCTATTGGAGGAATGCTCCCTTGTAGGTCCTGCTAATGTTACCTGGTTTGCACGGCTATTCATCTGTGTGTACTTTTAGGCTGGTCGGAGGTGATCGAAGTCTCCCATGAGGCTGCCAAAGAACCATACCCCAGAAGCTCCGGACGACGAGCCATGTCCGCTGTAGGCTTCAAGAAGTCCACGATGGCCCGAAGGTGTCAACTCTTGCCAGGAGCGTAGACCCATCGCCAGCTAGAGGCTTCGAGGAACTTACAAAGGCCTGAAGGTGCCAACTTCCATAAATGAAGACCACAAAGCTCATGAAATCATAGAAGCAAGACAACATTTTCTATTAATCCAAATAGAAACCGAAAACCTCATAACCAACCGACCATACATCTACCCATCAACTCCGCTCCCCAAATCAAATACCATCTATAACAACGTAGATTTTCCTAGAACCAAAAATCTGAGCTTAAAAATTCTTCTAATAAAACCCATGCATGGTGAGTGTGCATACTAGGAAACCACCCTTGTACTTGCACAAGTAGATACCAAGTTAGCATGATTGAGCATTGCGTATTAAACAACTTGTGAGTTGCTTCTTCATGATTTTATGTGATGAAATAAAATCAAGTAAACCTTTTAACAAACTTGTTGTCACTACAGGAAACTGGCTCTTTGCCGACTGCAATTTTCTTTGCCAACTGTTTTTTTTCGACACTCGGCAAAGAGGTCCCTTTGCCAACTGGAATTTCCTGCAGTCGGCAAAGCAGGATTTGCCGACTGCCTGGCTTTGCCGACTGCCAGGCAGTTGGCAAAGAATTGCAGTCGGCAAAGGCAGGCCATGGTTGACGCCATCCACACCGTCACCTTTGCCGACTGCCACTCCGTCAGCAGTCGGCAAAGGTGCAAGCTTTGCCGACTGCCATCCTCCCTGGCAGTCGGCAAAGGCTCTTTGCCAACTGCCACCGATGGCAGTCGGCAAAGAATTAATTTTTTTTTCGATTTTCGATCCCAGTTTTTTTGTGTTGCCTTGCTACAGTAATTACATGATATATTCCAAGTTTGGGGTCATTTTGATTTATTTTGCTATATTCCATTGATTTTTGCTGTTTCTTTGATTTTTTCCGGCAGCTCTAGATTTGAACTGCAGATACATGAAATAATGGAATCCGGCGATTTAGAAAATGATATTCATGATGTTTGGAGCATGTTGAGGCCGTGTGCGGGGCCTCGCTTGAAATTTCGACCGTGTTGGTGTCGGAACACGCCGAGGCACGCGTGTGAAAAGTGTTTTTAAATTTTATAAAATCGAAACGGAGTCCGAAAATGACGAAACTTGACGACGTGTCTTGTCATCGCATGCGGAGGCTGTGGTAAAAATTTGAGAAAGTTTCGAGCAAGTGGCGACGTCGGGTGGCTAAAACCTGGACTAACGTCTGGTGGCTAACTTGTTATCACATGTGGAGATGTCCAGGTTTTAGCCACCCGACGTCGCCACTTGCTCGAAACTTTCTCAAACTTTTACCACAGCCTCCGCATGCGATGACAAGACACGTCGTCAAGTTTCGTCATTTTCGGACTCCGTTTCGATTTTATAAAATTTAAAAACACTTTTCACGCGCATGCCTTGGCGTGTTCCGACACCAACACGGTCGAAATTTCACGCGAGGCCCCGCACACGGCCTCAACATGCTCCAAACATCATGAATATCATTTTCTAAATTGCTGGATTCCATTATTTCATGTACCTGCAGTTCAAATCTAGAGCTGCCGAAAAAAATCAAAGAAACAGCAAAAATCAATGGAATATAGCAAAATAAATCAAAATGACCCCAAACTTGGAATATATCATGTACTTACTGTAGCAAGGCAACACAAAAGAACTGGGATCAAAAATCGAAAAAAAAAATTAATTCTTTGCCGACTGCCATCAGTGGCAGTTGGCAAAGAGCCTTTGCCGACTGCCAGGGAGGATGGCAGTCGGCAAAGAATTTCTGAGAAAAAAATAAAAAATAACCTTTGCCGACTGCCAGGGAGCAGAGCAGTCGGCAAAGTATTTTAAAAAAAATTAAAAAAAATAATTTTTTGAAAAAAAAATAATAGACGTTTTTTTAGAGGCATCTCAATTTAGCGACATAAGTAAATGTACGTCACAAAAAAACGTCTTAAAGCTAGTCCAATTGCATAGTGTGACAATATTTGCCATATCATAAAGGGTAATTTGCAAGGATGGTGTGTAACAAATTATTTTATAGATTTTGTTAACATTATTATCCATGGTGGCATGCGGATCCAACTGCCAAGATGGATCTAGTAACAGTGTAGGTGTTGATCAAGGTCGTTAATCTTGTCCATAATCGTATATCATTCTTAGTAACTAGCAAGTTAAATAAATCAAGTTTTATATAATATATAAATATTATTTATTGTTAATTGTTTGAAATAGTAGATAAATAAATATACACCTGTATGTAGGAAAGAAAAATAATTAAATAAAAAAGAAACTCGAGATATATACCTGTATGGAGGTGACCTTGCACCCTTCTCATGATACGAATATTTTTCCTTGGGTTTTATCTGCCAAGATGGCTGCTTGAACTACATGTTATCTTATTATTCTACTTTCAATTTTCAGTCCAGATGAATAGATACAAATGTAGAAGACTGCATTCTACTACTACAAATGCTTGCACTTTAGAACTGCAAATTGGATTAGAGTCTTAGGCCTGTATGGTTCCCTAGAATTGAAACACATTCCAAAAATTGGATTCCAAATTTCATAACTTATTTTGATCTGTGCTACATCTCGGTAGTTGTAACAGCAGCTCTCAGATTTCATTCTTGGTCTGTTGAGTGGCTCCGGGCGGCGCAGGTAGGGTTCCCTGCCGGCAGCGGCGCATGTGGCCCCGGCCCGTATCGGTGATGGTGTGCAATCTCTTCAGTCCCAGCGCACACACTACAAGAAATATGTCGGTTTATGACGATTATGGCATGACCTCGAAAAGGACCTCGGATGGAGAAACTATCAAAATGAAAGTTGTAGATCTCGAAAAGGTATACAACTTTGTAGTTGACAACCTTTTTATTTGAATTTATTTGGGGTCTCAAACAATCAATTTAAGCATGGTTTAAGATTCCATTTATTCAATAACTAACATTAATATATCGCTAAACTTCACTTATAAATAAAAAAGATAAAAATATTAAACCGGAACGATAAAAACAGCCTCAGCTCGGCCGACCCAACTAATAAATTTTAGCCCATCTCAGCCCATGTTGAACCACGTTACCTGAGCCATTGGATCAAATGGACGGCTAAGATTCATCCCATGCTGAATAAATATCAACGAACCCTAACTCTTCAGCCCCCTCTCCCTCACTCCTCTCTTCCCCGCAGCATCCACCACCTCCTCTCGATCCGAGGACCGGCTGCCTCTCCTCGCTTCGAAATAGCCACGACGCCCTGGACCATGGAGGAGCCCTGCGTTGCAACGCCCCGATCTGGTGGGGGAAGGGGGACTTCAAGTCGTGGTCGTCGGATTCACAGCTTCGTCGCCCACCGCTCCCTGCATCACAGTGCCTCGATCTAGTGGGGGAGCGTGGATCCGACGCGGCGGCATCCAGATGCGCAGCCTCGTGTCGCTCTCCGGGTAGGGGGCGATGCTCGGCTTTAGGAGGTGAGCACCGAGCACCTTGTGAATAAGCTCCTTGTATGTATAGTCAAATCCAAAGTAAGATCTTGGTCTTCTTGTTTTCTCTTTCCAGCAAGCAGTACAATCCCTCTGAGATCTGGCGGCAGGGCGAGCTAGCTTCCCTGGCAGCCAGCGGCCAGCGGCCAGCGGCTATTAGCGCTCCCGGTGGCGGCCTGTCCCGAGTCTGCTCGGGGTACGTCTGGTGCAGGTGGCCATTAGCGTTGCTGGCAGCAGCAAGTCTGGTTTCAGTGGGCAACAGGGGGTCTCCAACAGTGCAGGTGCGCTATTTCCCTGTCTCCCCATCTACGACTGAAAACAGGAGGCAATGTCCCCTTCTTTTTCTGAAGTTTAGATCCAACTTGCTTTAGTATCGTATAAAATTCCAGCCACTTATTAGCACCATTTAACTCTTTCAGGGAAACTGAAGAAGGCTTTAGTATCGTATAAAACCTAACATCTCTTGTAGTGACACCCTATGAGCGCCCTCCCCCCGACGCGGCGGTGCGGCGCCAGCGCGGCGGCGCTAGCGCGACTGCGCCCCCTGGCGGCAGCGCATGGCGAGCGCCCTCCCCTCCCCTGCCGCGGTGCTCTTCATGGATATCAAACTGAACAATTCTCTTTTGCATATATATGTAGTGCGTGTACAATTGTCAGTGCCTGATTCATTTTAGTCCTATTATTAGTGCATTTACAGTTTCTTCTACCTATGCCTAAATTAGTGCATGCTGATCAGTACGTGTGGCAAGCTGTTGTGGCAAAATAATTATCTTCCTATATTATGAACAAATTCAGTGGTTTTGTAATATAAACTTTACTCCATGTTTTTCTTAAATCTTAGGGAATGAATATATTAGGTAAAGTTTATCGGTTAATTACATTTTTCCCAGCTCTGCATAGGCTGTCCAATGTGCTTGCGATATTAACACCGAAGAAACCAGGTAACACCGAAGAAACACGGCAGAATGTCTGCCCTTGCCTGCTGTAATTGTTTACCTATTTCGTGTATGCAACAAGTCTTCCATTAAGTGTCATATTGTTAGACAGACTTTACTCTTGATTGGAGACACTACATGGTTTACTGTATAATACCAGCCATTCCCAGCCGAGAGCATAGCACATCTAACGGTGGATACATTAGCTTTCATCATACATCCAGTACAAGAACAAAGCCGAGAGTTTATAATTGTTTTCTTGGTGATCAGCCATACTTGCTACAGCAAACATTGTTATGAGAAAACTTAGCAGGCTGGTTCATCATTTGATTTGACCTACTCAAAATAGTTAATTGCATAGCCTCAACATTCTTAAAGTGGGAATACATGTGAACACTAATCAATGGTTTTTTTTTCTGATTGAGGCTTCACAGGGAGTCATGATGAGCAACCAAACTGTCTTGGCTGTAGTTTCAGCTGTTATGACCATTGTGCCTGGTCTTGGCAAGAAGGATGTGTACCAGGCATAGCTTTCCTAGCACATATCCTTGAATTGGCTGCTGAGGTAAGCATTGACATGGCATATCAGTCTGTACTAAAGCCAACACTAATGACTGATGTACCTGCTATACTTGATCATGTTTGTGATGGTGTACTAATTTGGATTCAAACATTCAAGCCAATACCTTACAAGAATATACAATTGTTTCATTATACCTGTGTAGAAATTGATACATACTATATTTATGCATTTATTGTTGTAACATATTACAAGTTTTTTGTGAATTTAGAGGCTTTGCTACATTGAAATTAGATGTCCAAAACCACTGTATATATGTAAAATTATTATGGAATCAACCTTAGATTTTCTTCATTATCTACATGTGCTCTGTTTGTATGAAATTAGACATCATTTTTGCCTCAACATCAAGTGAACCTGGTAGTAGTCATGATGGTTCAGATTATACATAATTACACCTATTTTATTTGTAGGCTGCACAGTTATTTACAACATAGAGTAGGCCTTTTTACAGCCAATTTTCTGGTGCTATTCATGAGTCTGATATTTGTAACTAGTTCACATATAGCTATGATCAGTACTTTTTTTGCCCATTTTTTCTTGGAAGTTAGAATGTTTTAGTGAAATCAAATTTTCTCTCATCCCCATTTTGGAAATTTCAATTGAACCTGCTCTTTTTTCATGTTTTTCTTTTCCAGTGAGACATGGAAGTAGCAAAGTTACGAGTGACACCTAACAGATGATGATCAGTGGTGAATTTGGTAATTTCATGTTGTAGTTGTAAACATGTGTACGATTGAAGGCTCCACTCTGTAAACTGTCATGTTCCATGTTCTGGTAGGCACTGGGGACTAGATAAACAAATCTATGTAAATTGTAATTGCTAAATTCAGCATATAATAGGCTTAGTTATGTAGAACTGATGGTATATATAGACATGGTCTGATTGTATAAACAGCCCCCGACTACGATTTTTCTTTTTTTTTGTTTTTGTAAATTGGCATCAGTGACGCGCCTAGCTAAAATGCGTCTCTGATAAGATCTTCAATCAGTGACTGTCTGGACGCGTCACTGATAAGCTTTTCTGGCATAGTGCTTTGCCGACTGCAACTCCGAAAGCAGTCGGCAAAGAACATTTCAAAAAAAAAATTCTTTCTTTGTCGACTGCCGAGCTGGCGGCCAGTCGGTAAACAATTTTTGAAAAAAATTCTTTGCCGACTGCCGAGGAACCAGCAGTCGGCAAAGCTTGCCGTCAGGGCTGACGGTGCCACGTGGCTATGCCGACTGCTGGCGTGGCAGTTGGCAAAGGCTTTGCCGACTGTGTGCCACGTGGCAGTCGGCAAATCCACCTTTGCCGACCCAGGCTTTGCCGACTGCTCTTTGCCGACTGCCACGTGGCTTTGCGGTCGGCAAAGCCTTTGCCGACTGGGTTTATGTCTTTGCCGACCGGGGTAAGCAGTCGGCAAAGAGGCGTTTTCCTGTGTGTGTGTTGCCAACCCTTGGCATTGACACAAATAATAATAAAAATAACGGTAACAGTGGCGTACAAGCTAGTTTCATCGCTTTTAAATTGATGCAACACGTGTGGCGTGGGTGAATGGAATGCATGGCATCGGCACCACGGCATCAAATCAAATATAGAAAACTAAATAAAAGGAAATGTCAACCCGTGGCACCCAATGGAGCTAGCTAGCTTCCCTGTTGACTCATAAGGTGCGTGTGCCAAGATGCACATCAATGAGTTGTCAACGAAGCATGCATCGATGAATCCCATTCATATATATTGTTGATTGTCAAGGACAATATAGTTGACGAGTATGATCGAGTTGATAAGATTGGTTTGTGCGTCTCAGTGAAGCTAAGGGCGTGTCCAGGCATCCATGTCTTGGTGTACTCCTACGGTAGTGGCCTGCTGTACGCGTGACTTCCTGACTGGTTATATATGATGATTGGTGGCGTCTGTTGCACGGTGCCATGTGTAACGAAGAGGTCATCTTAGTGATCAACACATTCAATTCAAATGAAAGGAGCACTGTTGAACCAGAAAATATAAGATGAATTATCTCGTCCAGGAGGATTTAGAGCTTGTTTGGATGAAAATCTGGACCTTAATTTGCCTAGACAGATGGCTGTCTGGACCTGACCAGTGTTTGGTTGGAACACTCAGTAGCCGACTGCCCAAGCAAGTGCAGCCAGCACCAGGCGACCGAATTCAATCACCGTGATGAAAACTTCTGGTCAGATAAAAGAGAACCAAATTCATGTCATCAGGAATAGCACTTTTGGACTATGTGTGTATTTTTTTCTTCCTTCACTTGCTCTAGCTAGTTCACATTAAAATTGGTATTAGAACCGTGTAGTATAAAGTTATTTTCTTCATTAATCCATATGTTTTTCCATGCATTTTTTTATTTCTCGGCTTTCAAATGAAATAAGTGGAAACTATGTTCATTACCTCATTGATAAACACAGCTATACCTACCTTTTTTATTATTCACTTCTTAATGAACAGCCATATGCATTAATCGATGCAGAAGCTGAGATATTAATATATTCCCTTTTCTAAAAAAACTATGAGTATAGTAGTTAGGAGTGAGCTGAAAGATTTATTTGTGTTTTCAATTATATTGTTATTGAAAAATGTAGGGATCTATTTATTTTTTTACTAGTTATATTGTAGTTTTGTATGATTTCAATATGCTGTTAAATTTAAAGCTGCATTAGACGTAAAACATATTATATATTTTTATTAGCCTTCTCGGTAACAGGTCTCCAACCAAATAGGTCATCTTCTAACTTGCCTGGCAAGCAGATTCCATTGAATTTCTAGGCAACTCTCAGGCAACGCTTTTTACGAGACAAGTCCTCTGGGCTACCATCCAAACAGCCCTTTATTAGCCTTCATATGCTTTTGACTGCTTCCTCGGTCTGTCATATATAATGGCCATTATATCATGTTCATTCATTGCACAACGAAGACAGAATACGGATGGACCCCAGCAGCCCACAGAATATATCACTGAGCCTCATCAGCAATAGAACCGTGGAGTCCTTTCTGCTTCTTATTGTTGGTTGTGATCGATTTGTGAAGGGCAAGTAGAGCCTCCAATTCTGATCCCTCACATGCTACCACCGTTCTGTAGTATAGATGATAATATGAGATTGGGATGCATCGGAAGAGGCAATCGAGATCACGAAAGGTGTTTGTCTACCATATGGCTTCACTTCCTTGGACATTTCAGCTGACCGCCAGTACAATCCCTGTGGGTAGCTGTGGGATGCTCACAAGATGGTGTCAACGGCGTTGCTACTGCAGAACCGGGCGTACGAGACATGGAGGATGAAAAAGAAGTTGGGCCGCTACGCAGCTCGCGTGATCAGATGTGCAGCTCGCTGGTGAACTGCCTCGAGTGGTCCAGGCCCAGACAACAGGCAAGAGCTCTAGCATGCTCGAGTAGATTGAGAGAACACGAACAATGAACTTGTAAACACTACTCCTTGTTAATCTGTCCTGGTTTTGGCGAATCCTTGCTTCCTCTCATTCTTCCTTAGCGAGTAGCTTACAGCTGGTATCATATACGGTCGATTGTCTTCCGCCGTTCTTTTCCTCCTTCCTCCGATTTGTCGATTATTTCGCATCCACCTTGGGTAGTTGAATTCCGATCGATAGTGTCGGTCTTCGATTTCTGTAATTCCTAGGCACGCGATCGATCTGACTCGGAGCTAGCGATCTGGATCGCTCCCCACCACCACCACCACAGCCGCTGCCGCCCCAACACCCCCACTACACCCGATTCGCTCGCCGCCACCACGCTATGAACCTGGACTCCAAACTTCTGCTCGAATACATGCACTGCCTCTTTGCTAAACAGGAAACTTACTTTGACAAGCTCTTCGCCGAGCTTGATCGAAAGCTTGAGTCACGATTCAGCAACAGCGACCATCTGTTCAAGAAGCGACTCACCGAGGTCGACGATTCCATCACCAAGTGCTTCACCGAATCCGACCTCAACTGGGAATGTCGCATCACCGATTTAGAGCTCCGCACAACCGCCGTCATCAATGAGTCCAAGCAGCGCTAGAATGCTCGCATCTCCAACATTGAAAAGTAGACAGGCTCTCTGGAGTCCTAGTGCCAGAAATCTGACAATGCAGTGGACGGTCTGAAGTTCGAGGTGGGCAAGCTTACCAAATATTGGGATTGATCAGTCCACGACCGCGCCGCTATGTCGACCGGACTGATCTCCCTGACTCCACCAGTTTTGGAGCCAGCCGCTGCACGCTCATCTGCCAGCACCACAGCTGCTCGGCCAAACGGGCATCACATGGAACATGCTACACGGGCAGATGAACTTCGGGGCTAATTCCTCCCTAATCCATTCCCCGGGCAATGGTATTATCTTCATTAATTCATATGTTTTTCCATGCATTTTTTTATTTCTCGGCTTTCAAATGAAATTAGTGGAAACTATGTTCATTACCTCATTAATAAACACAGCTACCCTACCTTTTTTATTATTCACTTCTTAACTATGAGTATAGTAGTTAGGAGTGAGCTGATAGATTTATTTGTGTTTTCAATTATATTATTAATGAGGAAATGTATGGATCTTTTTATTATTTACTAGTTATATTGTAATTTTGAATGATTTAAATATGCTAATAAATTTAAAGCATCATTAGACAGAAAACATATTATATATTTAATTTGCCTTCTCAGACACATGCCTCCGACCAAATGGGTCATCTTCTGACTTGCTTGGCTAGGCATATTCCACTGAATTTCCAGATAACTCTCAGGCAACGCTTTTTAACAGGCAAGTCCTCTTGGCTACCATCCAAACAGCTCTTAGCCTCCATATGCTTTTAACTGCTGCCTCGGTCTGTCATATATAATGGCCATCATGTTCATTCATTGCACAATGATGACAGAATACGGATGCCCCCAGCTGCCCACAACATATATATCATTGAGCCCCATCAGAAATCGAACTGTGGAGTCCTTTCTGCTTCTTATTGTTGGTTGTGAGATCGATTTGTGAAGGGCAAGTAGAGCCTCCGATTCTGATCCCTCACATGCTACCACCGTTCTGTAGTATAGATGGTAATATGAGATTGGGATGCATCGGAAGAGCCAGTCGAGAGGATGGAAGGTGTTTGTCTACGATAGGGCTTCAACGTCTTGACGTTTTAGCTGATTGCCAACTAGGTACTACCGGAAACGCAGCCTTTGCCGAGGGCTAAATATCGGGCACTCGGCAAAGGCCCTCTTTGCCGAGGGCTGGCCCAAGGAGCCCTTGGCAAAGACAGGCCCTCGGCAAAGAGGCCTCTGCCGAGGGCCAGCCCTCGGCAAAGAAACGGCCCTCGACAAAAAAAAAATCTTTGCCGAGGGTCTCCTTATTGGCCCTAGGCAAAGAGTCTTTGCCGAGGGCCTACCTTATGGCCCACGGCAAAGAGATTTTTTAAAATATATTTTGGGACACTAAATTAACTCAAATAAAAAAGTTTTCTACTACAAAATTGTCTAACTTTTTAAGATCTACAAAGTATATATTGGTCATTTCTTTATTTAACAAATCAATAGTAATGTTGTTCACAAAATCTACATCTCTCTAATAAGTTTCATGAAACTACTAGAGATGATATATAAGGATTGTGAAATATGTTAGAACCACCACGTCGGTTGAACAAATGACCAAACAATCAAAATAAAGTTTGTAGATCTTGAGAAGTTATAAAATGTTGTAGTTGAAAACTTTTTCATTTGAAAGCATCTAATTGCCGATAATTGCGTCTTAAGTTTGAAATTTGACATTTGAAATTTTGAAAAAATTCTCGGATGGAGAAACACTCTAAACGAAAGTTGTAGATCTCGAAAAGTTACGAAACTTTGTAGTTGACAACTTTTTAATTTGAATTCATTTAGTGCCTCAAAATGTATTTTGAAAATTCTCTTTGCCGAGGGCCATAATGTAGGCCCTCGGCAAAGAGGGTCTTTGCCGAGGGCCTGTCTTATGGCCCTCGGCAAAGAGGGTCTTTACCGAGGGCCTATCTTATGGCCCTCGGCAAAGATATTTTTCAAAAAGTCTCGGATGGAAAAACACTCTAAACGAAAGTTATAGATCTTGAAAAGTTATAAAACTTTATAGTCGACAACTTTTTAATTTGAAAGCATCTAATTGAGGATATTTATATTTAAAGTTTGAAATTTCAAATTTAAAATTTTAAAAAAAGTCTTGGATGGAAAAACACTCTAAACGAAAGTTGTAAATCTCGAAAAGTTATGAAACTTTGTAGTTGACAACTTTTTCATTTGAAAGCATCTAATTGCCGATAATTGTGTCTTAAGTTTGAAATTTGAAATTTGAAATTTTAAAAAAAACCTCGGATGGAGAAATACTCTAAACGAAAGTTGTAGATCTCGAAAAGTTACGAAACTTTGTAGTTGACAACTTTTTCATTTGAATTCGTTTAGTGCCTCAAACAATCAATTTACACTCGGTTTGTTATAACATATGGGGAATCGAAATGGAATATAAACACAAGTGATAAAGGGTTGGAGTGGTTAGAGGAGGTAAGTGAGAGAGGGTGTGAGAGGTCATGAGTTCGAATCCCACCGACCACGACTTTACAAATATGGTAAAAAAACTGTGTAAAATGCTACAAAAAAATCCTGCGGGTGGGGGTGATGGCTCGTCGGCGCCTCAAAAAAATAAAATTATTTTGCTTTTTTTTTCGGGTTTTTTTTCGATTTACATTTTGCCAAGGGCTTTTCTTTGCCGAGGGTTTTTTTGCCCTCGGCAAAGGCTTTGCCGTGTGCCCGATAAAGGGCCCTCGGCAAAGACCCCTTCGCCGTCTCAAAATTTCCCGAGGGCTCTTTGCCGAGGACCGCCCTCGGCAAAGCCTTTGCCGAGGGTTTTTGAGCCTTTGCCGAGGGCCTCTGGCCCTCAGCAAAGCATACGAGTCCAGTAGTGAGGCAACTATACCAACCACTACCGGAGAATGGAACTTTGCCGGGTGCTAAATGATTTGCCGAGTTGTTTTTTTCGGGCACTCGGCCAAGAAGCTCTTTGCCGAGTGCCAAATAAAAAACACTCGGCAAAACAAAACACTCGGCAAAGAAGGCTCTTTGCCGAGCGCCGAAAAAATACTCGGCAAAGAGGCTCTTTGCCGAGCGCCAAAAAAACGCTTGGCACAGAGCCTTTCTTTACCGAGTGTTTTTTCTTGACACTCGGCAAAGAAGGTCTTTGCCGAGTGCTTTTTTATGCACTCGGCAAAGACAAATTTTAAATTAAAATTTGAAGCAGTAAATTAACTCAAATGAAAAGTTTTCAACTAGAAAGTTGTAGAACTCATCAAGATGAATATTTTTTATTTAGGTCATTTCTTCATACAAGAAAATGAAAATAAATTTGTTCATAAATTTTAGATCTCTCTCTTGTAGTTTATGAAACTACAAGAGAGATATATACGATTTGTAAACAATGTTAGAACCATTATGTCGGATATACAAATGATCAAACAACCAAAATAAACTTTGTAGATCTTGAAAAGTTATGAAACTTTGCAGTTAAAAACTTTTTCATTTGAAATCATCTTGCCATACAAAACTGTATCTAAATTTTAAAATTTAAAATTTGAATTTTTTAAAAGACCTTGAATGGAAAAACAATCTAAATAAAAGTTGTAGATCTCGAAAAGATATGAAACTTTGTAGTTGACAATTTTTTCATTTGAGTTCATCTTGTCATGCAAAACTATGTTTAAATTTCAAAATTTTAAAATTTGAATTTTTCAAATGACCTCGGATGGAAAAACACTCAAAACGAAAGTTGTAGATCTCAAGAAGTTATGAAACTTTGTAGTTAACAAGTTTTTCATTTGAAATCATTTTGTCATGCAAAAGTACGTTTGAATTTTCAAATTTTTTTAAACAACCTCGGATGGAAAAACTTCCTAAATGAAAGTTGTAGATCTCAAAAAGTTATGAAAATTTGTAGTTGATAGCTTTTTTATTTGAATTCGTTTAGAGCCTCAAACAAGCAATTTACACTCGTTTTAGTACAATATATGGGGAATAAAAACGTCTTATAGACACAAAATGAAAGAGGGACGCAGTGGTAGAGGGGCTCGCATTTGTACCCATGCGTGAGGTCCGTGGTGAATCCTGATGGGCGCAAAGTTTGGAAAAATGTTGTGGCTGCTCAACTGGGTGCAGCAGCCGTGTGTGGCCTAGGTGGGGGGCCTCTCCTCATAAAAAAAATTTTTTGCTATTTTTTCATGATTTTTTTGTTTCGATCGCCGAGTGCCCGATAAATGACACTCGGCAAAGAGCCCTTTGCCGATAAGATTTTTACCGAGCGCTCTTTGCCGAGTGTTACACTCGGCAAAGCCTTTGCCAGTGTTTTTGGGGCTTCGCCGAGTGTTCTAGGCACCCAGCAAAGCAGCATATTCCAGTACTGAACAGAAGCAGCGGCATGGCGGACTGCTACACAACTCAAGGTTACGCTGCCTGCGTATGGCCTTGGGTTTGTGACCACATGGATGAGAGTGGAAACCTATGAAGTGGCCAACAGAATGCTGCTGCCCGTAACTAGTTTTTTTACCAGCCATCTCTGTAATAAATCTTATTTGTAGTGATAATAACTAGTTTTTATGAACTGCCTTCAAAATGTCGCCATCTCCACCGCTCCAAGATATACCACTCCCTCTCTCTCACCCTCGGATCTAGATGTATAGTGGTGGCAAATTTGTCGGTTTTTTTTATCACTGTTGATCTGATTTTGATGATTCAGAAATTGGTCTCCATAGACGCATGCATAATTAGTGCTTTCGTCCTGAACTGGCTGGCCTGTGTGATGCTACTTGTGTAGACAGGTGGTGTGATTAATTTGGACATTGGATATGTATTATTATATTATTTGTGTTATTATTATCTGGTACATGATCATTTCATATTTTGGTTTTAGCTCTATTGTGATGCACAACACAAACCATTTTTCATTTGTTAGGACCCAAAAAGATAAATAGTGAAACTACATTTCATAATGTATCTAAGGATCGATGCTAATTTGATATCGTAAATAGTAATGTTCTATTCTATAAGCTAGGTCAAACTTGTGATAGTTTGACTTAGGATAAACTTTGATCCCTTATATTATATTTCAGGACACAATAATTCATGCCATGCGCACGCACAATAAACGTCTTCAAGTCTAAAGCGACGGACCTAACAGTTTCACAGCCCGGCAAACTCATAATTAACCATATAAGGGACATGAAGCAGAGACGCACGCACGTCCTAGTAATAAGCTCAAGGGGGCTAGAACGAAATGTTCATCACTATCAGTTTCTTCACTATCTAATTTATAAGGGACACGCATTGCCCTCAAAATACGTAACATTTAATTTTTATTTCCCAGGTGATGAATATATGACATTAAACCAGCGAGATACCAATTATACTGAACTACTCCAAAAAGGTGAGCCAAATTATATATGGCTTCAATTTTGGTATCTAGGCAAAATAAAAGGTAGCACTGTAAATACCACATGTGCACTTGTACCTAAATAGTTACTGCCTATATATATCATCATGTTGTGTCGTCACCTGTCGAGTCTTGATATATATAGACCGTAGAAGCACTCTATATATAATACGATCCATGTAGCTGTAGCCGGCTCCATTACGTGCTGCAATTGCAAGAGAGGGTGTGAAAAGGATACGGAGTATCAGTCTATTTATCCACGCATGCAAGAGAGGGTGTGAAAAGGATACGGAGTATCAGCCTATCAACGATCAGAGACGCGTGCATGGGATTGGGATGTGTCAGGATATCTCAGTCAGCGATCAGGCATAGCCAGATAGCATCTCATGGTCATGAGTAGCGACGGCATTTGAATTGGAGATGCATCTCGCGAGGTACGAGCTCAGTAGCTAATTCTAGATTGTGGGACAGGGATGAGCGAGTGCGATTGTGGTAGTGGGATTGGGTCTGGGTCCGGGTCTGGGTCTTGGTACGGTACCACATAGTCCGTGGGGGATTATTGTGGTAGTCAACATGTTTCAAAGTAGGGAAAACCAGGTCTCTTGGCTGCACAATTTGTACCAATGTAAATAAAACATGCACTTTTTAAAAACCAAACGTGAGGGCGACCTGCCCTACCGGTTTTAATTTATTGAGAAGAAAAAAACAGAGCAAGTACAGTTAAGCGTAGATGCACTCTATAGTGTGTTTCATTGCAGGTGTTCAAAGTTAAGGTGATTTGCCTTGGTTGGATAGTCAGGCGACCATTGGGATTTCCCTTATATGCTTACAATATGCGAATTTCCCTTCAAGAAAATCAGGGCATTTCATCCACGAGTACGTAGGTGCTCTAGGATGAGAATATGGTGGTGCGGGAGGTGCTTTTGCTACACCTTGAAGGGCAACCACAGTGGGGCAGGCTGCCCTGGCAAACCCTCGGCCGCTCCGGCGGGCCCTCAACAACTTGAAGGGCAACCACAGTGGCGAGGGTTCCTCCGTCAAGATCACCCCTGTTGGGACACCTCCACTGAAGGCAGCCCCCCTGTGGTAGCGGCTTCAGGCCGCGTGTCGGAAAATGGAAGGCGGCAGACACAAGACGGCGTGGATGGCGCCGTCATCAGAGTGGTTGGCGGCATCACGAAAAGTTACCATGGTGCCCCTATGCACTTGTAAGCAAGTCGCCCAGAATGAATGGGCGTTATTTAATTTCACTTTGCCCCCGGTATGGTCTATAAATACCGGTAGATGGCATTGTTTAAAGAGGATTAATGGCCATTTATTCTAGAATTTATTGCTTCACAGTCTTCTATTGCAACACTTTCTAGCCTTCGCTACTTCTCACTTGTGGGAAACCCTCGTCCTCCCCCTTCTATCCTCTATCAAGGGTGGGAGGCCAGGACTGATCCCACATTCAAGAAGCAAGAAAAGTGTGTACCTAAGATAGTAGCACGCTCGCTGCAACAATAAATTAAGAGTTATTTGCAAACAAAATATTCGACATGTAACTTTTCCTCGCTTCTTATTTTTTTAGCTGCCACGATCTGCCATAATGCCCATGTGCATTAATATTGTATTACTAGGTCAGACTACGGATGTACCTGAGCACAACACATATCTATAACTCTTATAAAGCAAAACTCCACTACCTATTTCTTTTAATATGCAAGGCGTCCACCTCAGCACTCTACTATTATTTGCCACTAACAATTTCTCTTAACATGCAAGGTGTCCACCTTAGCAGTCCACTATCATTTGCAATTAAAGTTTACTAGCATAAGAATTATGATATCCATGTCACCGAGACACATCAACCACTATGGATACAATCTCCATTATATCATATTCCTGCATTACCAACACCATACATATACATCTCCTAATGCAAAACCCCACTACCTATTTCTCTTGGCATGCAAGGCGTCCGCCTCAGCACTCCACTATCATTTGCCACTAGCAATTTCTATTGACATGCAAGGTGTCCACCTCAGCAGTCCACTATCATTTGCAATTAAAGTTCACTAGCACAAGAATTATGATATCCATGTCACCGAGACACATACATATATTATATCATATTTCTATATTACCAACACCATACATATATATCTCCTAATTCTTACTAGTTAACATTCTAACATATTTATATTCCTCCTTCATACCCGTGGCAACATACGGGGAATCCTCCTACTATATGACACTGCCTCACTGCCGCGAGCCACAACACTAGAACCCTAGTGAAGCCCTTTCTACTTCATTGTTGATGGCTATCAAGGCCAAGTATATACGCTTAGAATAGCTCCTCGGACTGTAATATGAAATTGGGATTGGGATGCATCAGAAAAGCAAATGCAATCTAATTGTACAACCTCCATGATGGCGCATAGACGCACGATGGTGCCACACCACCTCTGGTGCCAAGACTACGTGCCACACGACCTCCATTTGTGCCACATTGCTGCTCTTCACGTCGATCTGGCACCTTCATGTACTGCATTGCCGCCGCAATGGTAACACTACTGGTGGCGGAATGCTGGTGCCGCATCCCAATCTTCTCTAGCAACTCAGCACCAGCTTAGTATCGTGCGCAGCAGAGCTGGCGATGCACCGCCACGTCCTCAATGTCGCCACAGGCCTGCGTGAGCATCGCAGCGACGTGCTGAGAGACCTGGGAGAAAGGAGGGCACTCCAGTGGGGCAAGGGCAAGGACAAGGTATCCATGATAGCTAGTGCAGGCTGTCGGGGCTGAGAACAAAGTATTTTGGAGTTTTAGAAAATTACCACGGTTTTGCAAAATACTTTGATCTTAGAGTACCCCGAAATGTTTGGATGCAAAAAAAAACTTTATGGTTTTGAAAACCATATCTCTATATATGAAAGCTGCACCAAAAGCGGGCTAATGGATAGGGTCATGTCGCCCGTGAACCCGCTAGCCGTTCGATAGGGCGCCAAAACAATCTGGTACGTTCGATACGGATCGGTTCGGGTCTCATACTCTCATACCCGCTTCATTCTCGACCCGAGGCATTGCGACGCTTCATGGGCCGCACGACGCGTTTCTCCGCTCACCTTTTCCTCCTCGTCTCCTCCGCCTGCTCCGCCGCCCCGATGCTCTCCACTCCTCCCTCTGCTTGCCGCGCCACCGGAGCGGGCTGGAATCGCGGTCACCGGCGAGCTGGCGAAGCGCAATGGCACGATGGCGGGCTGGCGCTGCCGCTGCCGCCTGGCCCCCGGCGCGGCAGGCTGGCGAGGCGGGGATCTGGCGGCGTGCCCTTAGCGCGGCGGCTCCCAGCCAAGGAGTGGGTACGGCCGGCCACGAGTCGCCGGCGCACAAGCCATCAGCTCAGGTCCCTTGGCGCGGCAGGCCACCAGCGAATTGGCGAGGCAGCGAGCTCCAGACGCTCACGCTGCGGCATCTAGACACGGCGCCGGCTCCCGGCACCGTGGCCCTGGTCCCTGGCCACGCCAAGCCCACGCGCAACGCCACCGAGCATCCGCCTCGTCCCATCTCGACGTCGACGCCCCAAATACTCCGGCGACGCACGTTGAAGAATGGCGGCACATCCCCGTGGACGCCACTGTCTTGGTCCTGTACCACACGCAAGGCCTCTCGTTCGTTAGAAAAACCAGGCACATCTTGAGTGCCATTTTGAGCCAATAGTTGGTTTCTAGAATCTGGACACCCTCGACCTGCTTGATGAAATGCAAGACAAGCATTTGGGTAGGATTTTACATACAACAACTTTCTGTAGCTTGGAAATATAGTATATTTGAACAGATATTCTGGACAAGTACGCCAAATTGAGATCAAACAACCTTTTTTTGTGAGTGATTAGATCAAGCATCCATTTCTTCTGGTCTTCTAGATTCTGTATGATACAAAATCAAGTAGATGTATAGTGCTATAGTACAGAGCTAGCTCAAATATCCCCGACATGGCCTCCAATTTCCTATTTATCGCTAGTTTGTAATGGATGCTTTACCCTGATCAACATATGTACTTTATCCAGGTTCAATCGGTCAGCAGCACACTTACATCATCTAAAATACATTTGACAATCTTTCCAACTGCTATATACCAATCCAGCATATTAGATTGACTTCCTCCAAGCAAACCTCCAAAGAAGCTGTGTAGAAGAAAATTATATACAACAAAAATCCAATGGTCATTGAAGAAGGAACAATTCAACAATCCATTAGATTTGTAATTGAGGCATTTACATAAGAAAATAATTATCAAAACATCATGCCATCTCAGTCAATAAGTACACATTTGTCTGTTGATTTAACTGTTGGTAATTTCTAAGAGAAGTCTTTTTATAGATCTCCTGGTTTTTGCTGATTGGCGAACGAACTGCTGGTTACGGTTAAATTGTTGCTTACCTTTTTGGATTGCATCTCATGCAGCACATCGACTCTGACATAGGTTCTCCAATTGATTTAGCAAAATCATACATGCAGTCATTACCTCTGTGGCATTCTCCATTCTTAGGCAATCAAAACTTTAATGCATCACCCTTCAAATAAACTTGCTCATCACAAAAAAAAATAATAGAAGACATTTTAGTACTGGGTGTACTTATACATGGCCTGGGCTTTTATACCAATGTATTAATAATCTAATCTGTGACATATGCTTAGTTTTAGAAAATCTTACTCATATAAGATCGAGGCATATAATTCATTGTTGCGGTTTACCATTATATTATTTACCTGCGCACTGGTATTCCCTAAAGTTTGCCTATAATATGATTCTTAAAAGGATATACGTGTCGATCCGAGAAAAATTTACCACTGACCTCACCCAAAAAGACGATGATCAGCTGCTGATCAAAGAAATGCCTCCTCAGGTAATGTGTACAATGAACAGTAAGTGTTTTCTATTGCAGGCCCAAAGCCGTCATTATTAGGCTGTCATCAAGCAATGGGTGAAGAAGCATATGAAGAACTTGAGTCTATGTGATGTGAGAAATTTTGGTCGACAAGTCAACAGATTTATGTATCAAGTGAGCAACCCAAAAGCTATGGAGCATCAACCTCGGGCTCTGTTTTTGTGTTCTGCAATGAAGAAATGTATCAGCTCTGCTGACTATATTCATCCTGCTTGTGCTCAAACAAGTTACTGCATTTTCCTTGCTGCTGCGAGGATTCTGGCCAGAGAAAAAAGAGGCAGTGGTCTTGGTTGATACCTGATAGACAAGATGAGAAGATTTGCCCATTCACTGTAGCTGATGGAGGTGGTTCGGGCTGCTTCAATGCGAGGGAGAATGATACAAGCTTGCTGAGATTATTAAGATGAATCTATTTTTCTGTATTATTAAGATGAATCTATTTTCCTGTACATACTCCCTGTCTTACATGTAGCAGCTATGTTCGCATTTCCGATCTGAGCTCATCAACATGAACAACTAGGTTACAACTTTTGCTGTATGTATAAACCCTGTGATCAATGTATAAGCTACATACCACTTCCGATCTGAACTCCTATATATAAGTATCTTGTGGTGTATACAATGCCTATTAAGAATCTGAGCCGTTACATATTGTGACAATATTAAGAATCTGCAATAAACGACACTACAATGAAAGCAGTTATTGCTATGCATTTCAGCACTTGAGAAGAAAGGAGAAGCTATAGAGCTAGGCCAAAAATTACAGCCACAAATGAAACACTGGGCTCCTGAAGCATGGGCGTGGCAACGCCGCGCCATATAGCTCGAGTTATTTAATCCTAAGGTAGGCCACAAAACTAATTTGGACGAGGTCTCCGTGAAAAATCTATTTGTTCAAAGTTCATAAGCTTTTAGCTAATTTAGGCATCAAATTTAAATTAGCAAATGCCAACCAAAATAATTTGGGGAAGATATTGGTGTTCTATTTTACTAACATGCACACTTAAAACAGTTTCAAAATTGAATTTATTTCGTTGCAAACTAGGCCAATCAATGTGATTGAGCCGAAGTGGCCGAAATTTTTTACCAAGCATCACATATTTCAAAGGTTTTAGCCATGTTGAAATGTTCAGCCAGAAGTGACAAAAAAATGGAGGAGACTGGGAGAGAAAAGCTTAAATAAGCATGTAGCACAATTTGAAGGTAAATCATGACTTATGCTTCCTCAATTGGGTTCTAAAGTATAGCTTCGTCACATGTAAATTTAGTATGCAATAAATATACACGCCAATTGTAATTTTCAATATTCATATAATGCGAAGAGTTAAATGTACTCGTTGTATTAATATGTCAATAAAACTTTATCTGGTTTGTCAGACATGGAGAGAGGACAAGACCAATAAACCTGTTGTTCCACTCTGCCTAAGTCCATTTAAGACAAAAAAAAATCTAACCCTAAGATGGCAGTAGAAAAACACCCTATTACACCTTCTTTTACTTAATTAATATGGATAGTTTTATCATGCCCCTGCATTCACTAAGCCCAGAGTATATGATGGTCCCATGTTTATATTAGATCATTGATCAAGTGAGAAAATTGTTGTTTTCACATGTTTATTTGTACACAAAACAAGGACCATCTATAGTACAACGGGCACATCTACTGGCCATACGCGGCAATGCCGCGATCTTTTCTAGTAGTATTGCTAAAACTGCAATCTTTTTCTTGACATTTTGGTTTCTTAATACTTCAGTATCCAAATGGTGCCTAAGGATGGTTGCGACAAAGCTTGGGGTAGGCTACTGTTCCGAAGAGCTGAAGAGGAGTGTTTGTTTGCCTTGATGGATTTACTGCTTTGGACTCTGTTGTTGATTGCCAAATAATGCAATCGATTATGCACGACGGCACAAATTAATTGCTGCTTACAAAAAGGGTTATTCTCACGAGACGAGGGAACTCAAGTGGTGTACATGTGCTGATGCCCAGGCTATATATAACTGCTTTTTTTATCTTTCCCAAAAGGGCCAGTATAGTTTTGTGCTCTTTGTCTTGAAGACCCTGTAGGTTCCTTGCTAAAATTTGATTTTCCTTCACAAACATTGAAGCAAACTGAAATAATATGTTCATAAATTTATAACATCACATTTTTTTTGGTGTCATCCACACATTGTTTGACTGGTTTAGTGAGATAGGGACTATATATCCAAATTAAAATATATGAATTTTGAAACATTTAGGATTCATCTCCTCCTTCTTAACCAACTTGGACCATGCAACATCTGTCGGCGGCCCGGCTATGCATCGATCTCTAGGCAGGATGAATCAATGCCACTCCTTGCATGCAGCATCGAGTGCAGTTGGTGCCACGGAACCGAACGGAAGTGCGCTTGTTGCTTGTTTACTGCTGAAGTGCACAACCCAGTAGCCACGCTCAAAGTTTCCCACGTTAATTACCAAAGAAGCTCTCAGACTATAGACCTTGGGAACTTATTACATGAACCGTGTGAAGCATATATGGGTCTTCATCTACAAGTGGTCTGAGGCAATATAGAAACGGTAATGCTCCTGTTCAATCGTCCGTCGTCCGGACGGACCCTGCCCGAGTCGCTCATGTTGCCTGCTCTGGAATGGACTTTGCCTGCACCGCCCCCATCCGCATGTCTCGTAGCCTCTCGTCCACAAGTTCCTAACCGCAGCCCACTGTCTCTATTCTTTAGAAAAAAATCACCGATGCGACCACCATGGCGTCCTCCTCTCCTCTCCTCTCTTCTCCTCCCCCCTGGAGCCAGCGGCACTTCTCCTCCACGCGCGTCTTCCCTTAAGTCTGGCAGCCTCCATGGCATCCCCTCCCTCCACTCCATGGCAGCCGCGACCCTCCCCGAGTCCCACCAGATCTGTCCGACGGGCTCGAGCAAGCCGCTGACCCTCCTCTACCCCGGCGGCGGCACCGCCCTACCCAGATCTGGCAACATCTTCTCTCCCCTGGCCGACGGCGCGCATGGCAGGGCCGTGCGGGCACGCACCATCTAGCGCTGTGCTGATCCACCTCACCCGCCGCAGAAGGGAAAGCAGGGGAGGCCTACACCACCGCAGTACCCGACCAGGTAGGTCATGGCTGCGCAGCAATACTGTGTTCCAAGTGTTTCTGGATGTTTTCAGACATATTGCAAGAGTATGTTTCAAGTATTTCAGATGTTTCAACTGGATGTTGCAAGGCTGCGCAGCGATACTGTGTTTCAAGTGTTTCTGGATGTTTTTCAGACATGTTGCAAGAGTATGTTTCAAGTATTTCAGATGTTTCAACTGGATGTTGCAAGTGTTTCATGTGGATGTTGCAAAAGTAGATCGGGATGTTCCATATGTTGCAATAGTTGTACACGTATTGCAAGTGTCTATCCCCAATGTTTCATCTATTTTTTTTGTACACGTATCTTGCAAGTGTTTCAGACGTATGTCTCAAGTGTTTTATCTGTCTTCTTTTATATGTTGGAAGTGCTGTATTTAGATATTTCATTCAAATGTAGATCGGGGATGTTGCACATGTTGCAATGGTGTTTCAACTATATGTCTCAAATGTTTTATCTATTTTACACATATGTTGCAAAGGTTTCATCTATATGTTGCAAAAGTAGATCTGGTGCCACCTGCCACCGCTACCTGCTTTGCAGCTGCTGGGACCACGTGCATGTGTGGGAGCGGAGGGGCGCGAGTGGCAGGTGCAGGAAATGAGAGTGGGCGCAGATTGAGGCATGCGAGGGAAATGGAGCGGTGTGGGCCCCCACATGAAGCACGCAGGCCTAGCTGGCGCAAGCGTCCGGACGCTAGCGCCCGGATCGGACGTCCGGGCGCTAGCAGTTCCGATATAGAAATATATAGCTAGAGATGGCACACCTCAAGTTAAATTTACTTGTTAACTGTCTTTTGTTGATTACTTACTCTCGCTTGCTTGCTATGAGAAGAAATAAAATGTAGGATATTCTTTTATATTCCAAATTTCTGTCAACACAGCTAATTCTTTCTAAATTTATTTCTCTGTTGTTTCTATTTTCATTTCATTTTTCTGGTGAGAAGACGTACACCTGTCGTCAAAATAGAGGAAGCAAGGCTATTTAAAGTCATAAGGTGAGCTGCAATACATCATTTGTATGATCCTCTATCATTTCCCCATTATATTACTTCCTCAATTGTACTGGAGGTGAACTGGGTGCACAATATATATGGGAATGTGAAGCATCAGGGAATCCAAATGTGCACTCTGCACCTTCTGTCTCTTGCCAACTAGTTGTGGTGGGTTCTTACATAGGCTGTCACCTATCTTAATTTTGATTGATTTATCAACCATCGTCGCAGCTGAATGGTACATGCACAGGTACGACCAAGGCATTCGGTTAGTGTGAATTTGGCTGCCCACCAGTTCGCCAATATGACAGAGCACACTGGCCTGGTTGCCATGTGTCACAGACTAATCCTGGTCAAATATGAATCCAAGATCCTTTTAGCATTGCCTTAAGACACATTTATTGCCTCTTCATTCTCCTGATATTTTGTAATGTCCACCATTTTAACTTAAAGATTTTGCACACTACTTTTGGAGCAGAGACAAAATAATCGTTAGCACTGAAGAAAATTGCATTGTCGGTAGTTTATAGATCAACATTGAAACAGATACTCCCTTTGTTCTAAGTTGTAAGTGTTAAGATAGAGATAGACTTTGGGCCATGCGCCCATTATCCAAGTTCGTTACTTGGCTTGTAATCTAAGTTAGGAGGAGGTTGTTAGTATCTTGCGTTGTAATCCAATCTGTTGTAAGCCGCGCCATGGGGCAGTTCCTGGCACAATTTAACATGGAACCGAGAGCCAAGGGAAGGCATCTCGTTCTCCCCATATCTACATGGTATTCAGAGCCATTCTCCTGATGGAAACCTCCCAGGCGTTCCACGCATTCCCATCTTCCTCCTTCCCAGTGTCTGCTGCTCCATCAATCGGTTTCCCCATGACCGAGAAACACACCCGCAACAATCATCTCCTCTAGAAGTCACAGGTCCTATCCGCCATTAGGGGAGCTCAGCTAGGGCACTACATGAACCCAACCTCGCAGCCGCCATCTCATTCCCTTGATCCAGGAGATGACAAGAAGGCGGAGCCTAAACCCAACCCGGAGTATGATCAGTGGATTGCTAAGGATCAACAGATCCTGAGCTTTCTGCTCTCCTTGCTTTCCAGGGAGATTCTTGGTCAAGTCTTGACGGCAGAGACTGCAGCAGCCATCTGGGCTGCAATTGAAGGGATGTTCGCATCCCAAACTCGTGCAAGAGTCATCAGCACGAGGATGGCTTTGGTGACGGCGTCCAAGGGGGTGTCCACCATCGCCGAATATTTCTCGAAGATGAAGGGCCTTGCAGATGAAATGGCATCCATTGGGAAGAAGCTTGAAGATGAAGAACTGGTCTTGTACATCTTGACTGGTCTTGAACTGGAGTACTCACTACACCACAACCCAAAAATAGCATCGGAGTTGGGTCGCTAAAAGTGCTAAAATATTAATGGATGGTCGGTTGCTAAAAATTTGTAACAGATGGTCGGTCGCTATTTCTCGTTTCTCCAACCAAACATCCATTGCTATTTTTATTTTGCTTTATCATTGGAATATCGGTTGCTAAAGCCTGTTATTTGGATCCAACAATCCGTTGCTATATGATATTGGGCTTCCACGCGCTCAGCTGGCCCATTTCGCGTCTAAAGAGCCCAGCAGTCAGATGAACCCTGGCCGCCAGAACCCACTCTTTTCTCCCTCCCCGGGGCCATAGCGCCCGAACACGACTCACTCGCTCGTCCCCGCCGCCGCTGCGTGCTTCCTCCTTCGACCCCGCGCCTCCGATGCTGCTGCGGCGTGCTCGCCCACAGCGGCCGCCGCCCGCCCGCCCACCGTCCCACCACGCCCGCCCGCTCGCCCAACGTCCCCACCATGGTCGCCGCCCACTCGCCGTCTCCACATGGCTCGACGCCCGCCGTCTCCAGTGTCGCCACCGCCTGCCGCCACACCCGCGTACCCCCGCTGCCACACGCGCACCGCTGGCCTGCCACACGCTGGCCTACCCTGATCCGGTGGGGACGAGACAGATCTGGGGCGTGGCTGCTCGATGCGCGGTCTGGCGCCCATCTGCGAGGGCTCCACGATGTGGTGGCGACCATGGAGATGGTTAGCCTGACCGGGTCAGGCAACGCCGGCTGGAGCGCTGGTCCCATTTCCAATGGATTTGCATCTACTCCGGCCATGTCAATCCAAGATGATTTACTCTTCCTTTCCGCCCCCGCCTCTCAGTTTGCAATGGGCTGGACAAAAAGCTCGTTAACCTGGCTCGGTAGCTCGGTACAAAAGTGCTCCGATTAGACTTATTTTTCTTTTAAAATAAAAATGACTTGATTTGGAACGACTTTCAACTTCGGCTCGGCTCGTTAGGCTCGTCATGAAGTTGGGTCTTAAACAATGCAGGAAATAATGATGAATAAGATTATACCAATTTCTAAAAAAGCTCGAAAAAACTACGGTTGGCTCGATATCCAGCATGCGATGCTAGCAGATGCCATGAATTACTCTTTTATTGTGGAAATATAGTAATCTACCTTGTAGGATATACTAGAAGTGCAATACTCGAACTGCAAGCTTATGAAGATAACAGAGTACCGTATAGATTTGTATTTGCTGCTTGCACTACTGGACTCGCATGCTTTGCCGAGGGCCAGAGGCCCTCGGTAAAGGCCCAAAAACCCTCGGCAAAGGCTTTGCCGAGGGCGGTCCTCGGCAAAGAGCTCTCGGGAAATTTTGAGACGGCGAAGGGGTCTTTGCTGAGGGCCCTTTATCGGGCGCACGGCAAAGCCTTTGTCGAGGGCAAAAAAAACCCTCGGCAAAAATGTAAATAAAAAAACCCAAAAAAATAGCAAAATAATTTTATTTTTTTTGGAGGCACCGACGAGCCATCACCCCCACCCGTGGGATTTTTTATAGCATTTTACACAGTATTTTTGACCCTATTTGTAAAGTCATGTTCGGTGGGATTCGAACTCGTGACCTCTCACACCCTCTCTCACTTACCTCCTCTAACCACTCCAACCCTTTATCACTTGTGTTTATATTCCATTTCGATTCCCTATATGTTATAACAAACCGAGTGTAAATTGATTGTTTGAGGCACTAAACGAATTCAAATGAAAAAGTTGTCAACTACAAAGTTTCGTAACTTTTCGAGATCTACAACTTTCGTTTAGAGTGTTTCTCCATCCGAGATTTTTTTCAAAATTTCAAATTTCAAATTTCAAACTTAAGACGCAATTATCGACAATTAGATGCTTTCAAATGAAAAAGTTGTCAACTACAAAGTTTCATAACTTTTCGAGATCTACAACTTTCGTTTAGAGTGTTTTTCCATCCAAGACTTTTTTAAAATTTGAAATTTGAAATTTCAAACTTTAAATATAAATATCCTCAATTAGATGCTTTCAAATGAAAAAGTTGTCAACTATAAAGTTTTATAACTTTTCAAGATCTACAACTTTCGTTTAGAGTGTTTTTCCATCCGAGACTTTTCAAAAAATCTCTTTGCCGAGGACCATAATGTAGGCCCTCCGCAAAGACCCTCTTTGCCGAGGGCCTACATTATGGCCCTCGGCAAAGAGATTTTTCAAAATATATTTTGAGGCACTAAACAAATTCAAATGAAAAAGTTGTCAGCTACAAAGTTTCATAACTTCTCGAGATCTACAACTTTCATTTAGAGTGTTTCTGCACCCGAGGCTTTTTTTAAAATTTCAAATTTCAAATTTCAAACTTAAGACGTAATTATCGGCAATTAGATGCTTTCAAATGAAAAAGTTGTCAACTACAAAGTTTCATAACTTTTCGAGATCTACAACTTTCGTTTAGAGTGTTTTTCCATCCAAGACTTTTTTAAAATTTGAAATTTTAAATTTCAAACTTTAGATATAAATATCCTCAATTAGATGCTTTCAAATGAAAAAGTTGTCAACTATAAAGTTTTATAACTTTTCAAGATCTACAACTTTCGTTTAGAGTGTTTTCTCATCTGAGAATTTTTAAAAAATCTCTTTGCCGAGGGCCATAAGTTTGGCCCTCGGCAAAGACCCTCTTTGCCGAGGACCTACATTATGGCCCTCGGCAAAGAGAATTTTTAAAATACATTTTGAGCCACTAAATGAATTCAAATGAAAAAGTTGTCAACTACAAAGTTTCGTAACTTTTCGAGATCTACAACTTTCGTTTAGAGTGTTTCTCCATCCGAGACTTTTTTTCAAAATTTTAAATTTCAAATTTTAAACTTAAGACACAATTATCGGCAATTAGATGCTTTCAAATGAAAAAGTTTTCAACTACAACATTTTATAACTTCTCAAGATCTACAAACTTTATTTTGATTGTTTGGTCATTTGTTCAACCAACGTGGTGGTTCTAACATATTTCATAATCCTTATATATCCTCTCTAGTAGTTTCATGAAACTTATTAGAGACATGTAGATTTTGTGAACAACATTACTATTGATTTGTTAAATGAAGAAATGACCAATATATACTTTGTAGATCTTAAAAAGTTAGACAATTTTGTAGTAAAAAACTTTTTTATTTGAGTTAATTTAGTGTCTCAAAATATATTTTGAAAAATCTCTTTGTCGAGGGCCATAAGGTAGGCCCTCGGCAAAGACTCTTTGCCTAGGGCCAATAGGGAGGCCCTCGGCAAAGATTTTTTTTTTTGCCGAGGGCCGTTTCTTTGCCGAGGGCTCCTTGGGCCGGCCCTCGGCAAAGAGGGGCCTTTGCCGAGTGCCCGATATTTAGCCCTCGGCAAAGCCAGAAGCCCTCGGCAAAGGCTGCGTTTCCGGTAGTGTTGACTGTATGCTTTGTTACCTTGTGCTGTCACCTGATGCAAAACATTGTCTAGCATCTTCTTGTTCTTAGGAATTTATAGCATTGTTTTTGCTACAAAAGCTAATTAGGTTCTTTATAAATTCTCATGATACCTAGTGGCTATGCTGAAACATAGTTATTGCAGTGTTTTATCTTTAGCCAGGTATTGTCAGCAGCCTTCGATTAGATTAGACATGATTTGGCTCTCTCTGAACAAAGCAATACCGATGAGCATCTCTGTACTCAAGTTCATGATTAAACTTTACCGATGAGCATCTCTGCATCTCTGATTTTTTTATTTATGTTCAGGACGAAAAAAAATCATGATGCAAAAAAAAATGCAGAAGTCCATCTTATTATGCTAGTGATTTCTCTTGCCCATCTTATTATGGAAGTGAGCTCGTGAGAAATTATATACCTCAGGTCAGCTTCCAGTAGGATGATTGGTTAGTGAGCCGGTGAATGGCATTGAAGAAGCCCAGTGAAATCCTGTGCCACCATGCTGAATGACGTGCAGATAGAGTATGCTTGACTTTGCTACTTTACAAATACTATGTTCCTTGTTATGTAGGGTAAATTATTTAAGATAATAAAACAATTTGCATGTTTAGTCTTCTTGACATGACAAATTTTGTTTATATTTGGTTGTGACTGAATCTGAATTGTGGTTGTTAGTGCAGTACCACTTTGATAATCATGTACCTCTTCCAGTGGCTTGTGCCATACTTATATGCTTGTTTGCACTGCAACACTACAGCACACACAAAGTTGGGTTTCTTTTTGCACCAATCATATGCATTTGGCTTCTCTGCATAAGTGCAATAGGTCTCTACAATATCATCCATTGGCCTCTATGTGTCAGTACCAGGTAATTTCTTTAACTTCTTGTCTTTTTGTCTTTAAAAATGTTATTATTAAAGTAGCAATTTGTTTTTACAGAATTCCATTTAAAAAGACCTGCATGTTTCGAAGCACTAATGTATGCAACTTTGTTTGTAGAAACACTCAGATGGCCTCTTCTGGTGATTGCTATACTAGCAGCTGTAGTTGGGAATCAGGCAATTATTACTGGAACCTTTTCAATCATCAAGCAGTGCAAGTGATGGAGTAGCAAGCACAGCTAGCAAATGGTAAGCTTATTGTGATACTTGTCTGCATTGTTCCAAAATTTGTCTTGTTTCAGAAATTTTGGACCAGAAATTTAGATGTGTGATGGATCTGTACTCTTTTAGCTTAGTGTTTTGTTTATAGCTAATTATTTTCTAAGTTTCTAATCTAGAACAAAGAAAAAAATTAAGTGCTACAGCAGTACTGTGAGATTACATATCCAGGACAGTAGTATGGCATGCTTAGGATGAGCACATATCCAGGATGACATTTTACATTGATTTCTTTGACATTTTAACATGTCTAGGTATCAGACACTACATACCTTGAACTATCTTGTGTTACTCCTTGGAAATCCCGTACATGCTAGCCTGATACATGCTACTTTTGAATTGGTGAGTTAGCTGTTGCTGCTGGCTGGATGCCAATACGCACAGATGATTTTCTGAACTGCCTCTTCATCTGTTATCAATTGGCAACACTAGTTTCAGTTGGCAGATGCAGCAGATATAGCTCCTAGGATATTAAGTCCAAGTGACTTGTGTATGCTCCTATGATTTTAGCTCAAAGTAACGTTGTACTTAAAATACTTAGCACAAATTAGATCGACCAGTGCATCCTTTTTTTTTAAAGCAAATCAGTGCTTCCTTCACTAGCAGCAGGAGAGGTCTATCAATTTTTTGATTTTTCATTGCTTACATTCCAATGACTGGAAACCAATACGATGTATTTATTTAGCAGCAGGACATGCTTGTAGCACTAGTTTGATTATTGCAATTAGTGCTTGGCTGGTTGTAAACATGAAACTGAGATATATGTTAAATAGGTGTTTGCTATTGTCACATTCTTTTGCTGTTGTCTGACCTTGTTATCTGAGTTAACCATGGTACTTAATCTACACATGTTCTGTCAACCTAGATCACCTTGCAACTTTCTGTTGATCTAGTTGCTGAGTTGTTGCTGCATGTTAACCAGGGAGGAGTCGGCCAAATGAAATCTTCTTTTCTTTTGTTGTTTGTCTTGGTTTTCTGACACGTTTGACCATGCCTTTCACTCATTTTCTAATATAACTGATACACCAAATTTGGTGATGGTACAGTTTGGCGTTTCTACAGTTGAAGATGCAATGAAGTTAGGAAGAGAAGCTGCAGATTATATTAGTGGAACCTTTACCAAGGTGAACAGAGAAACACTTACAAACATGAGACGTTTGAGTAGAAACAGTTACCAAGCTTTCATATGGTAGTTTTAGTTTGTGGACTCGAACCTGATGGTCATATCTTTTGATCAATGTTGGATCACTTTTGGATGATGACTTAGCTAGATTTTGTATTCAGCTACTATATATGCATGACTGTTTGTTGGCTTGATGGCAAGAAGCTTAAGCTAGTGACATGATTATATATGTACTCATTTGATATGGATGAATGAGAGTATGATTAATGTGCCCATTTGTATATGTCATTCAATATTGTATTGGTTTTGAATGTGGTCTAGTTTTAAATATATCTGGATTATTTTTTTACCTATTTAATTGAGCCTGATGGACTATCCGTTGCTAAACGTTTTTACTGCGATGAACTGTCAGTTGCTAAAGCTTCTAATAGGCTATCCGTTGATAAAGCTGGAGCGATGGACAGTCCGTCGCTAAAGATGAAGTCCATCGCTATATAGATACAACGACAGCTTCAATAGCAACTACTGGGGTCCGTCGCTATAACATTTAGCAATGGATTGTCCATTGCTGTACACCTTACAACAACTTCAAGTCAATCGCTGTTTAAGGGTTGTGGTGTAGTGACAACCCCGTCGTGTCTGCTGTTGCGGCGAGGGTTGAGACCATCACAGTGGGCGAGCTCTACACTCAGCTCATGAGCTTTGAACAGCTCATCGAGCTCCAGAATGACGGGGGTTTCAACTCCTCCGCGAATATGGCCGCTAAAGGTGGTCATGGTGGTGGTCCTTCCGTGGCCGCAGAGGCGGTCGTGGTGGGCGGCAGCCGTGGCCAAGGAGGCACCTCATCTGGAGTCATTTGCCAGCTATGCAACAGAGAGGGCCACACTGTGATTCTCTGCTTCAAGAGGTTTGACGCCTCCTTCACCGGCCCGCCATAGAAGAGCATTGCATCAGCCATGACCTCTTGCGGCATAGATACCAATTGGCATATGGACACTAGTGCGACTGACCACATGACCAGCGAATTGGACAAGCTCACTACTCGTGAGAAATACGGCGGTGGTGACTAGGTGCACACGCCGAGCGGATCAGGTATGGAAATACGTCATACTGGATCTACTATTTTGCACTCCCCTACTAGTACCCTTCACCTCAATAATATTCTTCATGTCCCTAGAGCTCATAAAAGTTTATTATTTGTGAATCGTCTTACTCGTGATAATGATATCTTTCTCGAATTTCATCATGATCATTTTCTGTAAAGGATCGGGAAACGAGGAGCAAACTCCTCCAAGGAAGATGTGAAGGGGATCTGTATCCTCTGAAGGGAGTCCAGAATAAGCAAGTGCTCGGCGTTGCCAAGCCCACAGCGTCCTTGTGGCACCATAGATTAGGTCATACTTCCACTCCAGTAGTCCAACAAGTCCTCAGTCACCACAAGCTTCCATTTGTTAGAGATGTCAATAAGAACGCTATCTGTGATGCATGTCAAAGAGGCAAAAGTCATCAATTGCCTTACCCTAGATTGACTAGTGTGTCTACTAGTCCCTTGAGTCTTGTTTTTTTCCGATGTGTGGGGTTCTGCCCCAACCTCTGTTGGGCGCAACAATTATTATGCCAACTTTATTGATGATTATTCCAAGTTCACTAGGGTTTATTTTGCCACAAATCTGAGGTGTTTCAATGTTTTCGTGATTTCCAAAACATGGTTGAGTGTCAATTCCATAAGAAAATCTTAGCAATCCAAACCGATAGGGGTGGAGCATACCAACCCCTAAACTTTTTCTTCCAACGTGTTGGTATTGCCTCACCACGTTTCCTGTCCACATGCCCACCAACAAAAGGGATCAGCTGATAGAAAACATCAACATATAGTAGAAGTTGGGCTATCCCTCCTTGCTCAAGGCTCAATTCCCTTAAAATTTTGGGATGAAGCCTTCTGCACTGCAGTTTTCCCCATTAATCACCTGCCATCTAATTAAAATGATCGATAATGAAACCCCATTTGAACGCTTGTTTCATCAACAACCAGACTACTCCTTCCTGCGGGTGTTTGGTTGTGCCTGCTGGCCAAATCTCCGTCATTATAACACCAAAAAACTCTAGTTCTGATCCAAGCGCTGTGTATTTCTATGGTACAGCAACCTTCACAAAGATTTCAAATGTCTAGATCCCTCTGAGGGCAAGGTCTATATTTCTCGTGACATGGTGTTTGATGAACATGCGTTTCCCTTGAGCACTATGCAACCTAATGCCGAGGGCTCACCTCCGGGCTGAGATTTCCCTTTTGCCTTACACTTTGTTTGCCTCCAATACTAGTTCTAGGGATGCAATTTCGTATGATTCATGTGTGCCTAACTCCACGCTTACTAACGCTCTCACTCCCTTTGGAGATAATAAGTTTTTGCCAGGTACCGAACATGACAAAAATCCGGGCTCAGCAGGAGCAAAATCCGGTTAGAACTCTGGTGTACAGTGGTCTCATTTCATGTGTCCACCCGTCGGAAACAGCACCGGCATTGAGGTGGATTCACCTACACCTGATTCGCCTGCGCCGATTCAGCTGCTGACAGCATAGCCCTTGGGATAGGGGCGTGTCATCCACTCCACCCTGCCTCGGCGCTCGTCTGCATCTGTGGGATCGTCTGTGGCCGGGGAGCCGGAGGCTATACTACTACTTCCCGTGTGGCTGCACAGGCGGATCCAGGCCAATGGGAACAGCTGCCGCCGCTGGTCCCTCAGTATCTCACGTCGCCGTCATCCAGGCTTGGATCACCTGCTCCATCGCCGAGATCTTCTGCAGATAGCTTTTCTGTGCCTGATCCACCGCACCGACCTGCTACACGACTCCAACATGGTATACACAAACCCAAAATTTACACTGATGGTACTATGCGTTGGGGCTTGCTATGGGTATCTGCACCAGAGGAGCCAATGTCTGTTGATGAGGCATTTCAAGATCCAAAATGGGTGGCAGCTATGGACACAGAACACGAGGCACTTTTACACAACAAGACTTGGTGTTTGGTACCACTTCCAAAAGGCAGGAATGTCATTGGATGCAAATGGGTATAGAAGATTAAGAAGAAGGCTAATGGTACAATAGACATGTACAAAGCACGTCTTATTGCAAAAGGATACAAATAGCGGTATGTTCTCGATTATGAAGACACTTTTTGCCCGATGGTGAAAGCAGCTACTATACGCCTTATACTTTCAGTTGTTGTTTCTAAGGGATTGTCACTTCGGCAGCTTGATGTTCAAAATGCATTCCTTCATGGTGTCCTCCAAGAAGAAGTATACATGCAACAGCCACCAGGATATGAAGATCAGTCAAGGCCCAATTTTGTGTGTAAACTCGACAAGGCACTATATGGTCTTAAGCAGGCCCCCAAGGCCTGGTATGCTCGGTTGTGCAACAATCTCGAGTCACTGGGTTTCATAGCATCCAAGGCCGATACCTCCCTTTTCTACTACAACAAGGGAGGCCGCACGTTATTTGTTTCGGTCTATGTTGATGACATCATAGTTGCAAGTTCATCACAGAAAGCTACAGATGCTCTACTCAGAGATCTTGAGATGGATTTTGCATTGAAGGACTTGGGACATCTTCACTATTTCCTTGGTATAGAAGCGAGGAAAAACTCGAGTGGCCTGGTGTTGACTCAAGAAAGATGTGTTGCGGATGTAGTTAAGTGAGCAGGGATGAATCATAGCAAACCTGTCAGCACTCTTTTATCAACTACAAAAAAGCTCAGTCTAGTACGTTGAAGGAGACAAGCTAGAGCCTGAGGATTCTACTAGATACAGTAGTGTAGTGGGAGTATCTAACCCTGACTCACCCTGATATATCCTTTGCAGTCAACAAGGTTTGTTTGTTTTTGCATACTCCTACAACAGTGCACTTGAGTGTGGTGAAGAAGATACTACGGTATGTACATGGTACACCAAAACTTGGCCTCAGTATATGAAGGTCATAGTCAATGTTAGTAAGTGCCTTCTCCGATGCTGATTGGCCCAGTTGTGTTGATGATCGGCGGTCGACCGGAGGTTTTGCTGTCTTCCATAGTTCGAATCTGATCTCTTGGAGCGCTAGGAAGCAATCTATAGTATCAAAGGTCAAGCATAGAGTCCAAATATAAAGCTCTTGCAGATGCCACGGCAGAGATGATGTGGGTTCAAAAGGTACTTGCTGAATTAAGGATCTAGAATCCCTTTGCAGCCTGGCTTTGGTGTGACAACATGGCGCCAAATACCTGTCAGCCAACCCGGTATTCCATGCTCGGACAAAACATATTGAGATAGACTTTCATTTTGTCAGAGAACGGGTTGCACAAGGACTATTGGACATTTGTTTTATTCATTCAGCTGACCAACTTGCAGATGGCTCTACAAACACTATTACAATAATTTTAACGGAGGCGGGCAAAAACGCTTTACTGAGGCAGGTAGGCCAACCGCCTCGGATCAAAGCTCACGGTTAATCATGGCCTTAACAGAGGTGGTTGCCTTGTCCGTCTCTGTTAATGAATTAAAAAACCAGAGCCCTACAGTGAGCCCATTTCTGAGCCCACCGCACTACTACAAAAAATCTTTTGCAAGGCGTTTGGGAATTTTTTCGGAGGTGGGTAGCACTTTCAACTGCCTTGGTTAATGCCTGGATTAACTGAGATGGTCATTTTTTTATTAACCAAGGCGGTCACAAACAACCGCCTCGCAAAATCAATTTACCGAGGCGGTCGTCTTAATTCAACCGCCTCCAAAAATAGTACATTTTCGGAGGCGGTCGCCTTATAATAACCGCCTCTTAAAATCGATTTACGGAGACGGATAGCTGTAAGGCCTGCCTCTATTAATCGTCACCGAGCCAAACTAGCCCATCTACGCCCGGTAACGATTCCTAATATCTATACTGTGAACACCAGTAAACCCTAACTCTCATCCTCTACTCCCACTCCCTTAGCTGCACAGGGCGCCTCCCTCTGCTTCTCAGACACACAACGCCTCCCTCAGCTACCGAGCGCCCCTCTCCCTCGTCCTTCCTCTCCCTCACCTCATCTCCCTCTCCGACACACAACGCATAATGCCTCCCTCTGGTTCTCTCTCGCACGCACGCGGAGCATGGTGGCCGGTGGCGCGGCACCTCCCTCTTCCTCTCTCGCGCAGAGCACGATGGCAGGTGGTGTGCCTCCTCTACTTCTATCTCACAAGCACGCGGAGCACAGCGTCCAGTGGCGCAGTGCCTCCTTCTCCCTCCCTCGCGCAGAGCACAGTGGCAGGTGGCGCGGCGCCTCCCTCTCCCTCTCCCGGCGCCTCCCTCTCCCTCTCCCGGCGGTGGCAGCGGGGAGGCTGAGTCGACCAGATCCAAGCCAGATCCAGGTCATGGTCAGCCTACTACGCCTCCCTCTCTCTACCATGGTGGCGCAAGGAGGATGAGGAGGTATGCCCCTCAACTTTCTCTCCTCGTCGTGGATTCATCCCTCACCTTCCCTCCCTTGCAGATCCAGTGGAGGGACGCGACGGCAGATCCGGCCAAGAGGTGCACGGATTCGACGAGCTAGAGCCCTACGACATCGGATCCAGCTGCGGGGTGTCGGTGGGGCTTTGATCTGCGCTCGCTGGCGGTGGATCCGACGATGCTGCGGCATGGTGTGGATCGACTGCGCGGCGACGTGCTGCTGTTGAAAGCGACCCAGATCTAGGCCCAAACCCGATTTCTAGCCAGGTTTGGGCTTTTTCTTGTTTTTCTATTTCCATTAATGGATGTGGGCATCTTAACCTGAGACAGGCAGGGCAACTGCCTCTATAAAGTCACAATTAACTACGACCTTTGATTGGAGGCCGTTGCAATGCCCGCCTCTATTAATCATTTTTGCCCGCCTCCATTAAGATTTTTTGTAGTAGTGCCAGCAAGCCTACTTCCAGCCCTACCGCCAGCCACCGCCCGCGCCAAGGCTGGATCCAGCCTCCCATGCACCACCGTCGCTGGATCCGCCCGCGCCGGGGCTGGATCCAGCCTCCCCGTGTGCGGTGAGCTCGAGGGAGATGAAATCCGGGTGCTGCTCGCCGGCTCTAGATCTGCAAAGAGAGGTAAGAGTGAGGAGATGATGAGAGAAAGAGAAGGAGATGGGGAGTGATGGCCTACCTCCACGCGCTGCCCTACCGAGGGCCACTGAGCACCTCGCACTGCCCTGCCGAGCGCCTTCGCATGGCCCGCTGTCGCGCCACCCTACCGAGCGCCACCGCGTGGCCCCCCGCCGCCACGCCGCATGGCAGCACGCCGCGCCACCACCACCGGAGAGAGGAGGGAGATGGAGAGGAGAGGGAGAAGGAGGAGCCGCTGAGGGAGAAGGAGAGGCGAATGTGCAAGTGAGGGAGAAGGAGAGGTGAGTGGGGCGCCGTGGTGGGGAGTGGGAGGGGCACGGCAGCGGTGTGCAAGGGGAGGGGCGCGACTGCGGTGTGCGAGGGGTGCGGCTGCTGGTTGGGGAAGTAGGGAAGGAAACCCTAGACGCCGATATATATACAACAGCGCGATATTGGGTTGAGTAGGCTGCCTGCTAGGCCATGATTTACTGAGGAAGTCTTTATATAGTAACCGCCTCCGAAAATGGATTTACTGAGGCAGTTGTTCCAAAAATAAATTAGTTTTGGACGACCGCATTGGTAAATCGATTTTCCAAGGCAGTTTTTTTACCGCCTCGGTTAATAAAAAAATACCCGCCTCGGTTAATCCGAGGCATTAACCGAGGGGGTTGGAAATCCTGCCCGCCTCAATGGCTTTTTTAAAGCGCCTCGCAAAAGTTTTTTTGTATAGTGAAAACCAATCTGTGTTTCCAAGTTGAGTCAGTTTAGCAACAATCTCAATCTAGTGGCTGGTTGAGATTAAGTGGGGGTGTTAAGATAGAGATAGACTCTGGGCCATGCACTGCTTATCCAAGTTTGTTACTTGGCTTGTAATTTATAAGTTAAGGAGGAGGTTGTTAGTCTCTTGTGTTGTAATCCAATATGTTGTAAGCCACGCTATGGGGCTGTTCTAGGTATTATTTAACACGGAACCGAGAGCCAAGGGAAGGCATCTTGTTCCCCCCATTTCTATAGTAAGTCGTTCTAACTTTTCTAGATATGTAGATTTTATCATGCAACTATACATGATATATATCTAGTTAGGTGCATAAAAAGCCAAAATGACATAAGTTTGAAGCGGCGGATACATCTATTATGCACGTTCAAAAGGTAGTGACATATAAACAAGAACAGAAACAATATATATGTAAAGCATCCATGTGTTGGAATCTTTGATGACTCTTTGCTGACAAACAATCTATAGTAACTTCATTAATCTTTGTTAAGGTTAATCAGCTCATTCTCTTGGAGTTGTATATACGGAAAGGAAATGTGTATGGGTGTTCATATATGTGTGTGTGAGTGTTTTGGTCTGTACTATGTTTCAAAAAAGGCTTATATGTCAATGTAATTTTCATGTAGTCACGTCCTCTGCCAGAGGATGTGACTGCTCGCAGGACTAGGCTCTAAAGCAATGCTCTAGAGCCACAAGCATCATGTGTTGGGTTTAGTCCTACATTGGATACTAAAGGTAGTGGTACAGTCACCCATTTATATAGCTAATCTTTTTGGTTGGGTTAGTCCCAATTAGGGATGAAAATGGTCAGGAAACCCCTCAACCGTTTTCTACTTTTATATTTAGATAAAAAAACGAAAGCAAAAATGGTAACGCTGGACACGAAAGAACGCGAACTTACGGAATGTCTAGAATTTCAAAAGCGAACCAAATCGAACAGAATTATGTCGAACAATGGTCGGTACACGAAAAATCAATACGGATTACTGATACATGGGACCAAGTGCATAACAAATATACGTTACTCGATAAAAATTAGATAATGCCCTACGCGTTGCTATGGGAGAAATATTCCTTTGTTTATTCAAAATTTTAGCTCGAAATATTAATTAATGGCAAAAGAGGAAGTTTTTTATATAGAAACGACAAAAGAGGAAGTCAATATTTCCAACGAGCAGCCAAACTAGCAACGGCAGGACAAGGGCAGCGGCAGCAGCAAGAGAGCGCACTGCTGGTCTGAAGCCCAACGAGCAGCGGCCCACTGCATAGCGCTAGCCCGACGAGCAGCGCAGCAGCAAGAGAGCCAGCCAGCAAGCTGCAAGGACCAGGCACGCTTCGTTAGTCCCACCTCGCTTACACAGGTGGGAGTGAGGGACCCGATGATCTATGGGCCTGTCTGGGACAGCTCCTCCAACTCTAGATTCACCAGAAATAGCTCCACTCTACCAAAAGTTGTCTAGCTCCACCAAATTTAGATTCACCAAAACAGTAGATCCACTAGTACACAAAACCTTAACACTGGCGGTTGAGGACCTATTTCTAATGACGTTTTTCCCAACCGCCTGCACTAGGGCCAGCAGAAATAGGAGCACAGCACAGGCGGTTGCTTGTGAACCGCCTGTGGAAATGGATTTCCACAGGCGGTTTATGCGTAAAAAATTTCTCAAAAAACCCAAAAATAAATAGCAAAAAAAAAGATTTTAATTAGGGGAGGACCCCACCACCCAGCGTCCGCCCGTCTCCGTCCGAAGTTGCAAGTCACGCAATTTTTCGCGCAAAAATCACGCGCTACGCACTCCCGGTGGGATTCGAACCCACGACCTCGGCCTCACGCGGAGCCTCTACCACTGCATCACACACAAACATATGTCTATATACCCTTTCGGTTCCCCACATATTATACAAATCCGAGTGTAATTTGCTTGTTTAAGGTCTTAAACGATTTCAAATCAAAAAGTTGTCAACTACAAAGTTTGATAACTTTTCGAGATGAACAACTTTCGTATTGGTCATTTCTCCATCCGAGGTCGTTTATAAAATTTGAATTTAAAATTTGAGACCATTCAAACGTAGTTTTCGTTGACAAGATGATTTCAAATTAAAAAGTTATAATTTACAAAGTTTCATAACTTTTTGAGACAAACAACTTTTATTTTGGGTGTTTTCTCATCCAAGATCGTTTGAAAAAATCAAATTTTAAAAAACACGGGTATTTCTAGTGGCGGATTTCTTAACGAACCGCCTGTAGAAATGGATTTCTACAGGCGATTTGTTAAGACAACCGCCTGTAGAAATGTCTTATTTTCACAAACGGTTGTCTTAACAAACCGACTGTACAAATCCATTTCTACAGGCGGTTTTTGTCTTGGGGTCCACCGTTTCATTTCTACTAGCGCGTGATAACTAAAACCGCCAGTAAAAAAAAGCAGACGCTGGGAAAAATCATCTTCGTACTAGTATATCTGAGGGTCAAATTCACCCAAATGGTTGATCTCCTTAAGGGGTGCTCCACCAAACTCAAATTGGTGGAGTTGGAGAAAATTACCCATCTCTACTACTGGATACATACGTAACGGTTCGTTCTAATTTTTCCCTGTCTTCTCTCTTCTTCTCCCGTCGTGAGGCTGCGCCCCCACTCTCCAGTGCATGCGCCTCCCTGCCAGCCACCCCCGCCCCCGCGCCTCTCCCCACACCGACGCACACCTCTCCGCCGCCCCCAGATGGCCCCTCTCCGACGCGCGATGCGGCTCCGGGTAGCCTCGCCCCAACATGGTGTCCCAGCCAGATCCGCCCTCTGCGTGAGCTCCACACTGGCTGTGAGCTCCATGCTAGCCGCGAGCTCCGGTTGGGCTGTGCCTGCCATGGTTGGCCGCGTATGCCCTAGGGCCGGCTATGCCTCGCTCAGTCACCATGGCTGCAACCTCTGCCCCATGGGAGGTCGGCGTCGGTGAGGGTCCTGGTGCCATGCCCACTCAGCGAGGCCGCGCCACCCGCAAGGCGGAACCAGCGATTTTGATTAAGGGGGGGCGGACAAATGTGATCGTATTTTTTAGTGTGTTATATGTTTCAACAAATTTTCAAAAAAATTATAGTTATTTAAATGAGTTTACTATGCTTGGGGGGGGCACGGCCCCTGCTAGCCCCCGCATGGTTCCGCCTCTGGCCGCCCGGCGATGTCGCACCTCGGTTTGGCCGCTCGGCCGCTCTCCCCCTGCGCGTGTTAGGGGGAAGAAGATAGGCCGGCATTTTTTCGGACACTGACACATGGGGCCTATCCTAGGGGAAAATCTGTCTATTCCAACCAAAATGCCCTTGCGTGGATCTGGAGTTGATTGCATAGCCACAAACAGGTTTACTGTAGATCTCAGATCCACTAGTGGAGCTGCTCCATGGTGAATCCCAGATCCAAATTCACTTTTTGAGTGGAGCAGCTGTCCCACACAGGCCCATAATGAGATGCACTCGTTGCCATTGCATAGTGCTCCTTGCCTGGTGGTCTGGGCTGTGGCTAAATTGGGATTCTTAATTGGAATTTTTATTGGGCAAAAAAAAGGGGTATTCCGTATTTTAAGAACATAATATTTCAAATAAAATATGGAAAAGTAGAGAACGGGCAGAGAATGCTTGGATTGTTTTCGTTCCGTTTTTGAATTTGGTATTCTGAATTTTGAACTGAATTTGAATTTGCTTGAAATACGAATTCGATCGGTTTAAATGTAGAAAACGATGTGGTTCGGTGCGGGATATTCCGACTGTTTTCATCCTTAGTCCAATGTCCTAGGCCTTGTTAGTTTGAGCTTTTTGCCACTTTTGGACTACTAACTTTTGGATTTTCCAATAGCCAAATAGCTTGTAGAAGCCAAAATCCCCAAGTTTACTTGCCTTTTGGCTTTGGTAGCTTTTTGACTTTCGACGGGTTGAAAAGCTGAGTACAAAAGTCCTAGGAAGCCCAAACAAACAGGGCCTTGGTTTTGAGCTTTGGTGTGGCACTAGTTGGCCGTGAGTACAACAAGCTAGAAAAATGTGTACCTAAGAACAGCATGCCTACTGCGAAAATAAATTCTGTAGTTTATTGCGAACAAAATATTTGAAAGGTAATTTTCTTCCATTCTTTTAGCGGCCACAGTGTGTCATAATGATCATGTGCATTGTACAGTGAAAAGACAGAATACCCATGGTGCCCAGAGCATATATATCACTGCCTCACGGCACAAGCCCCAGCACTAGAACCATGAAGTACTTTCTACATCATCCATGCTGTTGGTTGTCAAGGCCAAGTCTAGCCGTCGCATGTGAGACATAGTTTTGTAGATTCTAATTAATATGGGATTGGGATGCATTGGAAAAGCCATATGAGAGAAGAGACATGTTTGTCTTTCCTTCTCACAGCTCCAGTGTCTCGCTGAGGTGCTAGGTACTTGGTTGAGTTGGACTTCATTAACTAGATGATCAAACTTCTTGAGCTACTGGAACTAGTGAATTCAGACCCAACGACTGTGGCTTCTTGCTGAGGTGCTCAGTACTCTGCTCGTTCTTGCTATTCCCCCCTCTATCCCAACTGCTCTTTCCCTCCAATCCCAAATTCTTCCAAATTACTCTTTCTAGATTACAAGTCTATAGCAGATTATCAATTTTCTTGCATAATGATGGATCTAGGTTAACTGCCAATGCAATCCCAGTGTAGACAACTATGGATGAGAACGGCTGGAAAAATAAATGCTCTAATCACTTTTCACTTCCTATATATATATTACCAGACTACCATATTACACAGAACATAAACAGAGTACTTAGCACCTCAGCGAGACACTAGTTCCAGTAGCTCAAGAATTTAGTACACAAGAAGTGAAAAGTGAACGCAAAACAGAACCGAAGGTGGCAAAAGCAGCTGTGAAAATGAATGATCTAATCACTTTTCACTTCCTATATATATTACCAGAACAGAACCGAAGTTGGCAAAAGCAGTTGTGAACGCAAAAAAAAAAAGAAAAGAAAGGTACGTTGATTAGATGCTGGAAACATAACATTTGGATTGGCAACATGTCGAATAATGGTTGGAAACTTATGATTCAAATAGGAAACACTAAACCATGTAACCATTTCATACATTTGACTCAATGCAATCAATACAACCAGACTACCATATTACATAGAACATAAACAGATATTACCATTAGATACTTAAATACACAGCATCACAAAGGCAAAAATACATACATGCGTACATGACAGTGAATAATTTAGTACACACGTATACAGACAGACACACACCAAGACTACATGACTCCATAGTCCATACCATTTTAGCATTTTCACATAATCTAGGACGGTGGACACAGCAAAAGCGCCCGCCTCTGGTGTCCATGCTAATGGGCCATCAGGAGATAAGTGTCCATCTGTGCTATGCAAGCTTGTGAGTCAGCAGTTGTAAAACGTTTCCTGGGCTAGCAGATATTGAATCTCGGTGGGTGGTGGCCACGTCATACTGAAAGTCCATTGTAGAGATGACACTACTAAATGATTTGTAGAGGCCCAATATAAATATAATTTTTTTTTCCAAAATGATCTGTCTCTAGAAATACATTTCTAGGGGGCAGCTGCTATTTTCAGCTGCCTCTACTAATTGCCCTATTTGAAGGGGTGGCTCTAGATCGAGCCGCCCCTACAAATCGATTTCTAGAGGCGGTTGGATCTAGAATCGCCTATAAAAATAGAGGCCAAACAATAAAATTACGTATTGAAATTTGAAATTTTCAAATGATGACAAAAATGAAAGTAGTAGATCTCGAGAAGATATACAGCTTTGTAATTGATAACTTTTTCATTTGAAATCATCTATCCAAGGAAAATTGCATTTAAATTTCTCACATTTGAAATTTGAAATTTTCAAATAACCTTGGATGCAGAAACAACCAAAACCAAAGTTGTAGATCTTGAAAATTTATACAACTTTGTAGTTGATAATTTTTTTTATTTGAATTTGTTTAGGATCCCAAATACTAATTTTAAAATTAGATTAAGATAAAATGAGGAGGATGAATATCTTAATGAGGACAAATATTAATTTGTGATTGGTGCGGTTAGGGAGGGAAAGCGTTAAGGCTGAGGTCGTGAGTTTGAATTCCTGTGGCCATGCAACGCGTGACTTGCAGCATGCTGCTCTGTCCGGTGGGATCTCCTTCGATTAAAAAATATTTTTAGATTACTTGGCAAGTAGAAATTGATACACCTCTTTAACTAACAAGGATATGTGAAAATATTTTTTTAGAGCACTTAGCAAGTGTAGAAATTGATACACCTTATTAACTTAAAATAGTATTCATCAATTCATGTCATCTTCGTTTAATTGTCCTGAGATGCCCATTAATAACAGTGGAAAAAAGTACGCATCTCATGGTTCTCATTAACATTAGGGGTTTTAATATATATGGTATGTGTGGGTGACTTCCTAGCTTGATATGATGATTGGTGCGTGCATGCGTAGTCATCATGCGTTGTAGCCTCATGCTCTTTTCATATTTTTTGTAGTCAAAATCTACAGTTGTTTATCTTATTGCGTCATGCCGCGTTCCAAAGAGATCATCTTATTAATATGAAAAGAGACCTCAAGCTCTGGTGCTTGTCTTGCGAAATGAAAAAACTGCTAAAAGATCTTGTGTGCCTACCTAGCTAGTGCGGGTCAGGTTTTTTTTTTGTTGCTATTTTTAGCCTAATTTCCAGTTTCTGGAAAATCATTTACACTAGTGGCGTCATTAAGAAAAGCGCATATGTGAATATTTACTCAGGCGGTTCTTAGGTGATGCCAGCAAAGTTTGCTAATTTCTACCGACCTTTCACATTGGCGGTTGCTACAAGTCACTACTACAGAATAAACAATCACTGCCGGCCTCATGACTGCCGGAATTTTAAAACCGACACTGATTGACGCATCACTGCCGGTTCGTAAAGAAGAAGCCTATCACTGTCGGATTTTCATACAACCGACAGTGATGGATATTATCACTGCCGGTTGTTAATACAAACCCGGCAGTAATGTCTATTTACTGTCGGTTGAATTACCAAACCGGCACTGATCCATACTCTCGGGCCCGAAAATTTTATCCATCCTAGTTAACTCCGCACGCCTTAGTTTCAAAAAAAAACTCCGCACGCCTCCCAACTCCCAACGCTATCTGCTCCTCACAACTCCCTCCCAACTCCCAAGCCCGACAGACCGTCTCCTCCTCCCCAGATCTCCCCATGCCTCCACACCACGGCAACCCGATGCGGCTCGGCGGTCGGCGCGGATCCACACCGGCATGGGCACGAGGCCACCGGGCGTAGTCGGGCGGGGACCGACGCGAGAGCGGCTGCGCGACTCGGCGCGCGTATCCACCTCGGCACGGGCACGAGGCCACTACGGGCGCAGTCGTGTGGGGACCGGTGCGAGCATGGCCGCTCGGCTCGTCACGAATCCACCCCGACGCCGGCACGACTCACGGTGTTCTATCTTTTCTCACTTTTCTCTCCCCAGCAATCTCCCTTCCCGGTGTTCTCTCCTCTCTCTCACACACTGTGTCTCCTCAGATCTGTCGTCATGGGGGCGGTGACTGGAAGCGCGGCCTCAGATCTGGTGTTGGAGCGGCTTGGCCTGCCCTGCGACATCTGCACTCTCCCCCTCCTGGCCTCCCCTCCCCTCCCTCTATGTTGTATGAATCAATTTGTAGATGAGTTATTTTGTTTGTGTTGAACCCTGCTCCTTTGTCTGTAATGTACAAATCGATTTGTGGATGGGTTGATTTGTGATGTGTTGAACCCTTCTCCTTCGTCTGCGATGCACGAATCGATTTGTGGATGAGTTCCTCTGATGTGTTGAATCCGTCCTTTGTCTGTGATGTATGAATTTTTTTTCTTGTATGAAATGCTTGATGTAGCGGCAGTGGTAGCCAGCGAGCATGGTGGCGGCGGCGGAGGTAACAAGCATGCTCCAGTCAGCATGCTTATTGGATTGCTTCTTTTTTGTTTTTCTAAACCTTATTGGATTGCTCAAGTATCACTGCCGGTTTGTAACACGAACCGGCAGTGATACACGAGCTATCACTGTCGGTTTGGTATAACCGGCAGTGATGTGATCAGCTCATCACTGCCGAGTTGGTTATGGCGGTTCAAAATCCGCCAGTGAAGGGGGGTTTTGAACCGCCAGTAATGTCCTTCTCTGGTGTAGTGAGTGCAAGTAGAAATATAAAAAATACTGCCAATAAAAATATTTTCTATGTTAGTGACAAATAAATTAATAGAAAGATATGTTCTGGAGCCACCATATGTTTTTGTTTAGCAGCCTCCATCTACCATAATGGCCCATGTGCATTGTACAATGAAGAAGAATGCGGATGCAGGTACATACAACTCTACAAGCTATATATCATGGCCTAGCTGCACGAACCTCATCGTGCACTAGAACCATTGTGAAGACCAAGTATAGCCCTCCCTTGCATATGGTAGAGCAGTTCTGTAGATGGTAATGGGATGCATCAGAAAATCCTAATGAGGGAAAGAGAGATGTTTGTCTACCAAGATGGTTTTACCATGATGGCCAACAACAAATGCGAGTTGTATGTGATTTGAACAATGCACGAATACCTCTGCGAGAACATGATAGATCAATGAAAAAATATGATGTGTATGCTTACCATTTCATGTATATCAGTTAATTCAACAAAACACATATTGTTTTGTCCAACTCTATTGCATTTCAATATCATCTTGCTTCAATGGCAGCACGGGGAACTTAAAACAACAACTGTTAGACTTGGAGATCAGAGGATTTTAAGACGAGCTAGCAGTTTTCATCAAGGACGAGATGTTCACTAAAGAAGGATCTTTCAGGATTTGGCAGGCCAAGAATAGGAGCAGTTTTGATATCATCATGTTCAAAAACTATTGTAATATATACATTTTTATTGTAACATATATATTATAGTAACATTTACTATAAATCTTGATGGAATTGTGATGTATGTGAGTCCAGTAACCATACAGGAAGTGAGCCTAGCTCAACTGGTTGGGTAAGAGGTGTGGCAATACACCCAACCACCCAGGTTCAAGTACTGTTGGGTGAGAGGTGTGGCAATACACCCAACCACCCAGGTTCAAGTACTGTCTTGGACTGAATTTGGGTGCCTATTTCTCTTCTTAATAAGAAATCACCTAGTTCCTCCTAGGTTAGATCTCATTTTGTTTTAGTCTAGTAACCACATAAAATGAAATGTATCACACAAAAATAACTAAATAAATTAACAAATAAGAATATGGATAAAATAGATCACTGCCAGGTACACACATAAGCCAATAGTACGTGATCATAGGAATATCGCTATCGGTTCACAACAGAACCGGCAGTGTTGCTCAAATAAACACCGCCGGTTCCAGTTCAAACCCGACATTGATCTTGAGGATATCACAACAGGTTTAGATATCACTGCCGGTTTTGGTGAACTGGCTGTGATAGGGAAGCCCCATCACTGCCACTTTCCTTCTGCCGGTTCATTTTTTGGCAGTTATAGGGGGGTTGGGCCCGACAATAAAGGGCTACTCTGTTGTAGTGATTTTAGGTAATTCGCAATGCAGAACTAATGCACATGACACACAACAATTCATGGGGTAGCTGTTAGAGGTGGACCAACCTTCGAGCAGGATGTGGCATCTGCTCGAGTTAGATGTCATTGCAAAGAGACTCCTAGCTGCCTTCATCCCCTGGTGTGCCATCTGCGTACCAACCAGCCCAACTGGCCTGATGCAAGCCTCTTCATGCATGACATGACCTCAACTAGTCATGTGTTTTCTCTATGGCAAGTGTCCACAAGGATCTAGCTTTTCTAGATTCATTGTCTTTATTACAAACTTAAAGATACATTACGTCTAGTTACAAAATAAAAGCTATATACCTGAAAAAAACTAGAAAGACTTACAACTTAGAACGGAGGAAGTAGAATAAATACGAGCTCTGGTCTATATCTCAGGAAGTAGTGTGCATTTTACATTCAAGAGGTGTGTCTAGTGACTATACAGTGGTACAAGGCAATATGTAAATACATGGATGGGACACTCTACAATGAATAAAATACATTTGCCACACAATTAGAGAAGTGTCGAACAATCAACAAAAGATATGGAGTTCAAGACCGTTGGGGGATCAACAGACGAGGGGACAATCCCACGATGAGGAGATAAATAATGTCGGACCAACTGCTGAGCGATAGACAATATATGATTGCCCTAGTTTCAGTTGCTATAATGGAATAGACAGTCCAAAGGTAATAGAATCATGAGCATGTCGGAACATTTGGTGAATTGCGTTTGTAACATAACCTTTTGCATTGCAAGATTGTAGTGGATTTATATATGTTAGTTTAGTCCCACATCGGTAACTGATGATGGGGGAGCAGAACATATAAGGCAGGGGCAGCCCTCACCTATCAGGCTAGTGTTGACGGTGGATAACATCAACAATTTATAGTTGAATAAACATGAGAAATGGTACAAATGAGAGAATATACATGGGTCTAGGGTTTAAACTGACAAATTCCATGAGTTTTGGTGAATCTCTGTTCTCTGCAGGATTATTCCAAAAAACCACCAAAAGGGACCTATTCGTCAAAGGAAAATTCGGAATTAAAAAACGGCATATACGCGAGAAGACTCTAGAAGATATGAGAAGACACCAAAATGAAGCGGGTGGCGAGGGGCTGCCAAGTGGGGTTGGCCGGCCCCACCAGCAAGCCGCCCGGCCCTCCTAGGGGATTCCTCCATGAGCTTCTGGATTATTCTTCCACTACCTCCTAGGATGCATCTCAGCCGTACCTCAAGTTGGTTTAATCCAAGGGCTCACGTTAGACCCCCTGGGCTATATAAGGAGACCCCAGCCCTCCTGAAGGCATCAAGTCATCAAGTTATTTGGAGATCAAGCCATCTAGAGCCAGAAACCCTAATTCCTCAGAGTTCCTCTAGTTCTAGAGCTTTAGCTAGTTAGATTAGTTATAGAGGGAGGCAAACAGATTACAAGCTTGGATTCCTGACGTTGATTTTATCATGATGCTTCATCAGTACTGATCATGTATATCTATATTTATCTTGTGACTTACCCCTGTTTTGAGTAGAGTGCGTGATATTGGTTCATTCTCTCATGCATAATCATAAATTATCAATACTACATGCATGGTCATACCTTTCAAGTGGTAAAATTATAAATCGATAACCTGGTAATACTCTAGGTAAAATGCTACAATGGTATAATTATCTGTCCACTTGCAGAATTCTTTTCATTCATATCTTTAGATTCTTTATAGTCACATAAAATAATAGATTTATGTTTAGTGTTATTCTTGTAGTAATGCTAGAGAGTACCAACAAACATGTCTAGTTTTATTACACTCCAGGAATAGATGGTTTGAAGATTCTTCAACATTTAGATGATAGAGCACATAATTATAGTTTGCCAAATCCATATTTCTTCTTTTCAAGAGCTCTCTGGTGCTTAGACGGTCTTTGATTGCTAACCAAAAGAAAACTTTCCTCTTTGGTAGACAGCTTGAGTTCCACAGCCATCTATAAACAGGTGACACAACAACAAAGCCTAGCAAATGTGAGTAAGCCTTACTTGACATAAACATAGAAGACCCCCAAATATAGTTCCATGTATCATTATTGTGACTAAGATGAATAGGTTCCAATTCAGAGAGCAAAACTTGGTACTGATCATGTGCTTCAACAGAAAGAGGTAAGTGGAAAAAGCTTGATTTGTCTTTAGTACTAATGAAAAGCTGAACTAAAATATGATTCATCCTAACAAAGGAGAACAGTTCTGGCCATTGAACACTCAGAGGTGGTCCATGCCAAGCATCTGACCAAAACAAACATGTTGATCCATCACCAATTGTAACAGAGGCCATAACTTTGAATTTGTCAAGTAACTTAAGAACATCCTTCCACCAGAAGGAACCCTTTGTGTTATTTGTAGGGATATTGGCACCATTGTAATGAGTATTGCACACAAGATGAACCCAAGGAACATCACACTTATTGAAATTTTTGTGGAGATGTTTGAGAAGTAAACTTTCATTCTGAATATAAAGGTCATGAACTCTTAGACCACCATTCTCTTGAATTACATACCAGTTTCCAAGCAGCCTTTGGTGGCTTTTTTGAATTTAGATCAGACCCCCTCCACAAACAATGTTTTCTGTATTTGTCAATCTGTTTGATCACAGTCTTTGGCAGGAGATATGTACACATAGTGAAAGTTGGCAGAGCACTAATAACTGCATTAGTCATTTGTAACCTACCAGCTTGACTCAGGAAGGAAGATATGTTCACTAATCTTCTTTCACACTTGGAAACCAAAGGCCAGAAATCAGCCACAGTAGGTTTTGTAATACTCAGAGTCAAGCCAAGATAGGTAAATGGTAGAGAGCCAATGGAGCGACCAAATGTATTAGCCAGATTATTAAGCTTCTGCTCACTAAAATTAACAGGCACCATCATGGACTTAGCATAATTAACTTTTAAACTAGTGGAATCTGCAAAGGAGTTGAGAATAGCTTTCAAGAAGAAGAGTTGCCTTGCATCACCTTGCATGAAAATAAGAGTGTCATCAGCATATTGAAGAATAAGGAAGTCCTGATCATGAGGGAGGTCCACTGGCAAAGATAAAATCCCTTGTTGCTTAGCTGCATTTAAAATGGTCTGGAGGAAATCAGCTGCTAGAACAAATAGAAGAGGTGATAAAGGGTCACCTTGCCTAACACCACACTTGCAGTGAAACACCTTGCCAGGAATACCATTTAGGAGGACAGCAGAAGTACCAGATCCAAAAATCATCTTCATCTAGTTGATCCATCTATCAGGGAGCCCTTTATGCTACATTATTTGGATCATAAGCTGATGATCAACTTTGTCAAATGCTTTTCAAAATCCAATTTAAGAATGATAATTTCACTCCTTGACTGATGACAGAGGTGTAAGTATTCCAAAGACCAAGCTAAACAGTCTTGTATTGTCCTGGCTTTAAGAAAACCATACTAATTTTTATAAATGAGTCTAGGCATTGCTCTTTGCAACCTATTTGCCAAAAGTTTGGTCATGACTTTGATAGAGGTGTTTAGAAGTGATATTGGCCTAAAATCTAAAACTTTCACTGCATTGTCATGTTTAGGAACCAAAGTGATGTGAGACCCATTCAAGCTCTGTAAACAAACACTATCATTATAGAAAGCATTACAGAGCTGATAGAATTCATTGCAAATTATAAGCCAACATTTCTTTACAAAATCAATATTAAAGCCATCTGGTCCTGGAGCTTTGTTAGATGGGAGGTGTTTGATGACATTGTCAATTTCTTCCTTCTGAAAAGGAGTAGCTAGAAATGTGAGATCATGATTAGCCTATAAAAGAGAGGTCAGGTTAAACTTAATGCCCTGGAATGAAGAGACTCCAAGCCTCTCTTTAAAGGATTCCTGAATCAACAAGGCTTTGGCATTATGATCAGTAACCATTTCTCCTGCAACATTCTCTAGAGAAGTGATAAGATTTCATCTAAATCTGATAAAAGCATTAGCATGAAAAAATTTAGTACTAGCATCACCCAATGTTACCCATTTGATGGAGCCCCTTTGCTTCCAGTAAATGTGCTGCTGCCTGAGTAAAGAAGTTAGTTTTTGCTCAAGAATCTTTTTGAAATTCCATTCAGGAATAGATAAATCTCTGAACTCTTCCAAAAATAGAAAGAAAGTGAGCACCAACTTTACATTCTGAATTGCTACTTTGAGACTAGATAAGTTTCTTTGCCAGTCCTTGAAAACTTTTCTCAAGTTCTTAAATTTTCCAGTGACAATTTTTGCAGCATCAGTTTCAAAAGTTGGTGCAGACCAAGCATGTTGCACTAGAGGCAAGAAATCCTGATGTTCCATCCAATAGTTTTCAAACCTAAAAATGCTCTTTTTGGGAATGACAGTTGAAATAGAAATAACACATGGTGTATGATCAGATGTTTCCATTACCAAAGAAGAGGCAAAAGTGTTAGGATAAGCAACTGTCCAAATGGGGGACGTAAAAAACCAGTCTAACCTTTCCAAAAGGGGAGGAAATTGCTTATTAGACCAAGTGAATCTTCTACCTTTAAGTGGCAATTCTACTAAACCAAGGGCACTAATAGCTTCATTAAACAAGTACATCTCAAGATTATCACCCCCAGGCTTGTTCCTGTCATTAGGAGATCTATAGATGTTAAAATCACCCACTATCAGCCAATTGAAAGTCTGGCATTTGGATATTTTTAAACTAGTTAAGAAATCTCTCTTGCCAGCAGTAGTACATGGGGCATAGATATTAGAAAGGATCCATGAGTCATTATTGTGCTTGGAAGTGAACTCAACACACATGCATAAATTATTTTCAAAGATTTTGGTTCCAGAGAAAAGAAAGGATTTCCAAATCACAATTGTACCACCTGAAGCACCCACTAAGGGAATGAATTCAAAAGCATCAAAAGAAGTAGGGCAAATCTTCTTAATGAACAAGATATCAAAAGATTGTTTCTTTGTCTCCTGGAGACAAACTATATCACAATTGCTATTCATAACACGGTCTCTGATAGCATCCCATTTCTTATCAGTGTTTATACCCCTAACATTCCAACTAAGAATAGACCAAGTTCGGTTTGACATTGATAAAACTAATAACAAGCAAAAGATAGAAACCCTATATCACTAGGAACTAGGTTGTGCATCTCCCTTCTTGGAGCTCTGGCCTGTAGTGGAACTAGCAGCATCAACCTTGTTGCTAGTGCTCTGGCCTGTAGAAGAGGGGCTTGATCAACTCCATAAGTGGAACCTGTCTTTTTCTTACTCACTGCCTTGCTCATGTCTTCTTCTTCTTTTGAACAGGTGTGGCATTGATCTTGGAGGGAGAAAGATCCTGAGGGTCAATGCCACAAAAAGAAGCTCCTAAATTTCTGATGATCTTGGGTGAAACTGTTGGGGGCAAAGATGAACAACCAAGGCAGTTTTTGTCCTTGCAAGAGGATGATTTGAACCCCTTGTGGATCTTCTTTAACCTAAGGCTTCTTCTCACATCTGCTTCAGATAGGGGGCCTTGAGCTTGGCCTTGCCTTTGCCTTTATTCTTGGGAGTCACAGGTTCTTCAGGAGCCTTGGGCTGAGGACTCAGATCCTGATCTTCATCTAGAAGTTCTAGGACAATAGTAGAAGAATGTTCAAAATTGGAGCAGTGAGATAAAACAACCTCTGGGCTTGAATTAGGCAAAGAGAAAAGGGTTGAATTACCATCCATGTCAGTGGTCAAATGAGTCCAAGCTTTGGATTGATGAAAGTCTTTAGCCCAATCAAAAGTAGGGGACTGTAACAGCAGAAAGGAGAAAAAATTAACCCAAGGATCAGGAATTAGTACTAAAGGAAAAGTACCAGGGGGATGAGAAAAATGTTTTACCCAATTTCTGATAACTTCAGGGCAGGGAGCAAAAGGAAAATGCTAGAGCCAAGAATCTTGCAACTGCACAAAGCCAAGGTGGGTGTTCTGATTGACTTGTTGAGGGGGCTTAGGAGCATTATCAATACCATTGATCCACCCAAGAAGGTCAGCTTCCTGAATCTCTTCAAGCAATAGGGGCTGCAAGTTGTTGCAGTCTGGGAAAGGTTCAATTTCCACTGGTGGGATTGGGAGCTGAGCCTGTGGAAACCCCTCAGAGTCTGTATCTATGAAATCATCCATAGCAAGCACTTGTTCTTCAGGTATTGGGGGAATATCTTCTATGCCCTGATTGTTCTGAATGACTTCTTCAACAGGCATAGCTACATTCTCAGGGACATCAATTGCTGTAGGTTGAAGTGGAATTAACAGAGGAGCTTCATCCACAACAGGCTGATTTGGGTAGGTTGCCCCAAACCAAAATGGTTTCCTAGTTGTTGGGCTGCATTCTGTCCTGCATTTGGATCCCATGGAGCCCAAGCTTGATTACCGAAGAATTGAAATGAACATTTGATTGGTTAGGGCCATTGGGTGGTGCCGGTCCCTGATCAGGTTGACCAAAACCGAAGAATTCAAAGTTGTGAAGGTTGACATCATCTGGATCATTAGGTGGACAATCATCAGCCTGAGGTTGGGCACCTAGCATCCTTGTTAGAATGATCTCACACTAGATAGTCCAGCTGTCAGCCTCAGGCTCCTCTCCTTTAGAGAAATTGAAGAAACATGGTACAGCGTCCAAGCTAGTGACTCTGACTTTGACCAAAGATCTAGCCTGATGATTATGATCCTCCTCCCAAATCATCAGTTTACCAAACTTAGAAATAGCTTTTTGAACTAAAGAATAAGTCCAAATTGTCTAAGTTGAGTCCAATCATCATTAACAAACCTCATGGGTATAGACTGTTGTTCTATTGTTCCATGCACGATCGTGGGGAATAAAAGAGATGTGAGTGTCACCTATCTGATGAGGACCACTGTTAATCAGGAAATCTCTATGTGAAATATGACTGAAAGTGATGTAAGCCTGACCAGAAGGACATGGTTGGATGGACTGGTAAGGCATATTCATTTGCACATTCAGAACTGTACCAGAGTATCGTGGATGTTATCAAAATCCATATGTTCAGGTGGCAGTGGATGAAGAAAAGCTATTGCAATGTCATTGTTCTGCCTTTGCAATCTACCGGTGACCACTCTTGCATTGTAGGGCGACCAGGAACCATCACCCTCTGACCCCAAGTAGGCATGAATGGAGCAGGATCAACAAATTGGTATGCCATCGCAGCAAGATCAGAATGTACTGTAGCAGCTATTGGGGTTTTCAGTATCCAGGCTACATGAGTAGTACTAAGCAGACGACGAATGCCAAGAACTTTAGAGGCATACTCACAAAAAGACGAGAAGGTCAATGATGATGATGGCGCCGATGTTACCGGCGGCACCGGAGGAGAGGCAGGATCGCTGTCGTCGATGAGCTCCAAAGCTTGGAGTTGCCAAGGCTTACGCTAGGGAACGGTGATAAGTGAGGGAATAGTTGAGAGACCAGACAACACTTTAATGTAATCGGTGAATGAAGCAAAAATTCTCAGGGCTGACTGTCTCGGAGGTCCACCTTCCAGAGACCTGTGATCACGATGATTCCCAGAATGCGAAGGGTCCCTTGGCGCAAAAGGAAGACGCGAGGATCAAGGCGGGAAGTTGCAAAATTCTGAAACGTGTCCAAACCGAAAACATCGCCTACAACGAACACTGTTGTTACAAGCAGGCCTAGAGTGGGCCAGAGACAAACAAATGGAGCACAGCTGCACCAGAGGCCCATGACTAGATATGACACATTTGGGATCAGGGATTGGGCCCAAAATTCCAGCCTCTATGTAAGAAACGGTCTTATGATTAACAGAATTATTTCCGTATTTAATACGCTTAGAGACACCAGGAGAGTTATGCATATTAATTTCCTTAGGAAAATGAATACGAGTAAGGACCGATTTCCTTGAATCATGATCACAAGAATGAGGTTTGAAATTTGAAAAATTAAGATCCATTGAACGCCAGCGATCACCAAAGATGGGAACAACATTGGCACCGGAAAGACGTACCGGAGAAGGCTGACGGTGATTCTGCCGATTCTGATCATGGTGCGTAACCTCAGTCCATTCTGCAGCTTGTTTAGATAACCAATTCCGGTATTCCAGCTTGTAATTTGGCCCTCCACCATGCCAGAGGTGGAAGAACACCTTGAACTATAAACATTCATAGGATCGAAGCTGAACGACATGGAAGCCTACTTGCTTGGACGTGACAGAGAATCGGAAAACTCTGTCACCTAGTTGTATCACACGAAAAGCATGAGGTGAACCACCAAGCACAGACTGAAGGATGAGCTCAATTGTGGGCGGCGAGAGACGGAACTTGCATCTGCCCACAGAGAGAACAAGAAAAAAATTCCTGGGGAGCATACTGAAGATTAACAGGGGTACCAAACTGGCGAAGAAGCTCTGCCTCCACCGCCCGTCCATGCCGGAGGTTGAGAACGGAGGACGACATGGGCGATGGCGTTACTCAGCAGTCACCATCCCCACAGGCACCAATCATCGAACAGGTGGAAGGCAGAAACCACCAGGCCGCCACCAGAGCCGACGGGACGACGTCGCAAAGACCTAGGATGGCGCAGCTGGGCAGGTAGACTTGTAGGTCGATCGCCTATATTGCCAAGGCCCAAGGGTTTAGGCGATGGAGTGGACGTCGAGTACACAACTACTGAACTACTTCAGCTACGTTTAGGGGATTAGCACTCCGTGATCTTGGCAGAAAGAAAATGGTGGAAGGGATGCCATTGGTTGACAGGGTGGAACAAGTCTGTGATGGTTGCACCTTGGGCAAGCAGCACCGCAAGCCTTTCCCACAAGTTTCCTCTTTCAGAGCTCATTAGGGACTGGACTTAGTTCATGAAGATCTGTGTGGACAGATCAAACCACCCACACCGGGTGGAAAATCATATTTCCTGCTGGTGGTCGATGACTACAGCAGATACATGTGGGTGGAGCTTTTGAGGACAAAAGATGAAGCTTTGTCCTACCTGAAGAAAATCAAGTAGAGGGCAGAAGTTGACTGTGGTGGAAAATTGAAGGCCCTCAGAACAGATCTTGGTGGTGAGTTCGACTCCAACTTGTTCATTGTTTTCTGTAACAAACAAGGAATCGAGCACTACACAACAACTCCTTACTCTCCCCAACAAAATGGAGTTGTTGAGGAGATGGCAAGGTGTCTGCTAAAGAGTAAGGGAGTGCCACCAAAATTTTGGGGAGAAGCAGTGGTAACAGCTGTTTACCTGTTGAACAGATCACCAATCAAGAGCCTACAAGACAAGACTCCTTTTGAGGCTTGGCATGGAAGTAAACCTTAGGTGGATCATTTGAGAACTTTTGGGTGTGTTGCTCATGTGAAGATTGTTGGTCCCGGGGTGAGCAAGCTGTCTAATAGGCCCAAATGGTACAGCTGGGTTATGAATCTGGAATCAAAGGCTACAGACTGCTAGATCCCACTACAGAACGTCTCCATATAAGTCGTGATGTAGTATTTGAAGAAGCAGTAGCATGGGATTGGAGTGCTAACAGCAGTGGTACTGGAATTGAGCCTGAAACATTTACAGTGGAGTTTTAGAGAACTGTAGCTCATCCGACAACTAATACTTCGGCTGATTCTGTGGCAGGTGACTCATCCTAACAAAATCCAGGGGGGAGATGCAGTCTCTGTCACCCCAAGAGGTTTCTCCAGCTGCAAGTGCGGTAAATGGGTAACCCACTACACCTACAGCACCAGTGATTCCCGGAATTCAGTGGGCTACACGACCAACAGGAGCTAGTTCAGACTCTGATGGCCCTCTCCGATTTAGAAAGTTGTCAGATCTTCTTGACAACACAGATGAGGTCGAGGGGTATGAGTACAGTGGTCTCTGTTTTCTTGCTGCTGATGAACCAACAAGTGTGGAACATGCTCTAAAAGAATATTGTTGGAAGGATGCCATGAAAGCCGAGCTTCAGTCCATCAAAGAGAACAACACCTGGACTCTGACAGAATTGCCAAAGGGTCAGGTGCAATTGGACTGAAGTGGGTCTTTAAGGTGAAAAGGGATGCAGCTGGAGAGATTGTGAAACACAAGGCTAGGTTGGTTGCCAAGGGATATGTCCAGAAACAGGGGGTGGATTTTGATGAGGTGTTTGCACCTCTTGCAAGGCTAGAGACAGTGGCTTTGGCTGCAAATGGAGGTTGGGAGATACATAACATGGATGTGAAATCTGCTTTTCTCAATGGAATCTCCAAGAAGTGGTGTATGTGCATTAGCCACCAGGTTTCTGTGATTCTAAGTCAGCAGGGAAAGTGTTGAAGCTGAAAAGGCACTGTATGGCCTTAAACAGGCACCAAGAGCCTGGAATATAAAACTTGACCAGCAGTTGTGCAAGCTTGGTTTCAAGAAGAGTGAGGTGGAGCATGCTGTGTACATGAGTGAGGGGAACTCATTTCTTCTAGTTGGAGTTTATGTGGATGATCTCATCATTTGTGGTCCAAACAACATCAAGATTTCAGAGTTTAAACAACAAATGATGCAGCTCTTCAGCATGTGTGACCTTGGTCTGTTAAGCTACTACTTGGGTCTGGAGGTGGTCCAGAAGCCTGGTGAAATCACAATTTGCCAAAGTGCATATGCCTCCAAGATCATAGAGCTGTGTGGGATGACAGGGTGCAATGCTGTAGACACTCCAATAGAACATCATGTCAGACTTGCAGAAGTTATAGAGGAGAATACAATTGATGCCACCAAGTATAGAAGTATAATTGGAAGCCTGAGATAATTGGTAAATTCACTACAACAGAGAAGGACATCACTGGCGGTTCAAAACCCCCCTTCACTGGCGGATTTTGAACCGCCATAACCAACTCGGCAGTGATGAGCTGATCATATCACTGCCGGTTCGTGTTACAAACCGGCAGTGATACTTGAGCCATCATTGCCGGTTGTTTTAACCAACCGGTTGTGTAGATTATATTATCACTGCCGGTTTTCTTTGAACCGGTAGTGATATACTTTTCACAATTTGCATTTTAATAATTGTTTTATTTTCATTTCGAGGGGATGTGGTGGGGTGGGAGGTCGGGGAGGTGGAGGTGGTTGCTATCGATCAATTTGATATCGATGTGAAGGTGGTTGTTGATCAGCGACAATACAAACTCATCAACATTTATATTACAAAAGTTTCAAAAAAAACTTTAAGTATCGAATTAAGAGTCGCATTACAATAGCCTATCAATGTGGTCTCTTCCGTATTGCGCCTTGTACTTCTTAGTCCTCGCAATGGAGAATGATCCTTTCTTGGTCAATATCTCGTCCATCACAAACCTTGCTATCTCCTCTTGAATTCCTCTCATCTCAAAATCTAGCAACTGGTTGTGATTGTTTGCTTTGCGCTGTAATTGAAGCAAGATGATATTGAGATGCACAAACGTAAGACAAAACAATAGAAATGGGATGCCTACGTACCATGTCATCTCCCTTATTTGTTTTTGCGCCAAAGTATTTTAGCATTGCCCACATCACATAGAACCTGCATTCGTTGTTCCCCATCGGTTGATCTAGGGTCTTGAGATCCTCCATATACTTTACACTAAATGGGGCACTCCATTGCTTTTGCATCTTGCTATCGAGATTTTTCCAATTAGGTAATGCCTTCATTCTATGTTACATTGTAAATGAAGTGTGAAGACCGAGGACATTACAATATCCTATGTGATTAGAAAGTGTTGTGATATTGGGTTCACTTACTTATTCAACACTTTGACTAGGGGGTCGATAAGAGAAAGTGGCTTTTTCTTTGAGTCCCACACCTCGATATGTGAATCTTGAAGATAGATATCTACGAGGATGAAATGGTTGCTGCAATCACAAAGTCCATGTTATTGAATGACATATCAAGAAAAGAAACACTAAAATAAGGGTCGAGAACACATACTCGCAGTTGTAGGGTAAGAGTACGTTTGTTTTGTTGTTTCTGAACATCCTTTCAAACTCAATCTTCAAACTTGTTGGTACATAGTCATCTTCACCAGGGGCGGTGCATGTTGTCTCATTTACAAATATGGGATCCAAGAAGTCTATATTGCTCAATTGCTTCTTTAGGCACCATTTTGCCATACACCTGCATAATAAACATATGATATATTCAAATGCAAATCACGTAGTTTATTATAACGTTGTGAGGGTAGGGTACTTACATAGACCATATCATCAAAATCTGCGTATCGAGCGAGCGCCGTTGGAAGAGCTGAAAGAGGTGTTCATAATAAATAATATGCACCATTTTTTCAGGATGATTAAAAACCAGTCCGGGAGGGATGCAAACTTCAAAACCGACACAGTCTCCTTTGGCAGTATCCAGGGAGTAATAATCATACAACTGTCGCATGTATATTGGCAAATCTCTATACTCTTGTTCGGTGGCGACCAAAGGATTGCCTCTTGAATACTTGTATGCGACCGTGGCATTTTCAAAATCTCTCGTTCCGTAATACAACTCCGTGGCCCTCTCCATGGATATGCCCATGTTGTTGGCCAAGTTCTGTATCTCTAGCAATTCTTTGGTGTGTATTTCTCTAGCTCTGATTTGATTACTCTCTTTGTTGTGTTGCCTTTCAAATTCGGTCTGTTGTCTCCACTTAGGTAGACTGGCTATTCGATTAAAGAAGGCAACGGCGGCTTTCTTGCTTGGAGGCTCCACAGTCGGGTCCTTCATCTTACTCGTAATGCTAGCATCCACCTTCTTTTTACTTGTCTGGGGAGCATTACCAACCGAAACTGATGACCTCTAGTGTTGCGAGGTCGAACCTGATCGCACTTTGGATTTTGGCGGAGGAGGAGGAGGTGTCTTCTCCTTTGGCTGTGGAGGAGGTGGAGGAGGTAGAGGAGGTGTTTTCTCCTTTGGCGGTGGAGGAGGTGTCTTCTCTTTCGAGGCAGGAGAGGGAGAATGAGGATCTTGCAGAGGAGAGAAACCTCTTGGCGGTGGCGATGCCGATGATTCACTGTCATCCTCATCATCCGAAGATGGCTGCTCATCTAGCTTGATGAAGCGTTTGCGCCAAGCCACATGAGTGCCCAAGTTGTGAACAAGACGCGGCCTATCTTCCTCCACTGGGAAATCAATGTGTATCTTATTGTACTTCTTATCCAAGATCTTATCAATGCTGACCCTGGCATACCCAGGTGGCATTGGCTTGCCATGAATGATGCCGCCTCCTCTTGGAAATGCTTGTCCGACCGCCACCATGTCTTTTGTCCACTACTGACGGATGTACAACCTGACATTAATAGGTCTAGTGATGTTGTCAACCGGATGAGGAGCATTGACCTCTTCTTCGTCAAGCATAGGGGTTGAGCCGCAGCTACTGCGACCCTTGGGCACTGGGCTATTCAAAGTCGGGATAGGCTGCGGTTGTGTCGAACACATGGATTGCATAGCTGACATAACTCATGCATCAACTTGAGCAGCTATCCGTGCTTCCATGCTATCTTCGATTTCCTTTCGAAACCTTTGGAGCTCTTCTTCTCTTTGCGTTCTAGCCCTCGCCCGGCTCCTATAGGATGAAGATTCACCTTCGAATGCTTTCATCCAAGGAACATTCCCGGCTCCTCTAGTGCGACCGGGGTGCTCCTTGTTTCCAAGTGCTTGTGTGAGCACGTCATTTTCTCTATCGGACTTGTGGTTACCTCTATTCACTTCCTCAGTTAAGGTTGAAATCCTCTGGAGGAGATTGCTGACGGGTTCACTACTGGCATTAAGGCTCCCGTCACTATTGTATTGTGCCCCCCTTGCGAGTAGGTAGTTTACTGATCTGGGCTGCCAATCGCTTGTCTGAGGCCTAACGCCGCGCTGCTCTAGTTTCTGGACTTCCATTTCCCATTCCGGAATCTTCCTTACATAGCCACGCGATCCTAGGCGATGAGGATCCTTTGCCTTAAGCGAGTTTGCTCTATTTCTTTCTCTTGATGCCTTGGCCTCTTCGGATAGCTTGTAAGCCTTGAACTCCTCCCAGAAGTCTCTCTGCTTGTTGTATTGACCTCTCTCAAAATTTGGTTCTATGTCCTCCTTGATTAACTTGTACAAGGTTCCCTTAAAAGTCTTGAACGAGCGACCCATGATTTCCTTGGCCTTCTTCTTGACTGTCGCCTCGTCATAGTCATTAGGAAAAGTGAAATACCCTTTCAACTTGTTCCAAACTAGCTCCTTCTCACTTTCTGGAACCCTCCATGGGTCATCCTCATGACCAGTCCATTTCCTGTATTTGATCGGGATAAAGTCTCTTACAAGTGCCCCGATGACACTCTTGTATGGGCCTAATGCTTTAAGAGGCTCCACCGGCTCCCCTACTTGGTCGAACTCAGAGATGTGCCAATGTTTACTTGTTTGAGGAAGCTTTGTTGCACCACGCTTAGTCCTGCTGGTACCCTCACCACTTGGCTCTTGCGGCGGAACCTGCTTCAAAATTCATAAATAAGTCCCCATCAAACTTATTTGCGTGATTTCTTACTATCGCGTTATTAGGTATGACCTAAGTTATTACCTCGTCTCCTTGGTCTAGCTGCAGATAATGGCTAGGGCTCCAATCATCCTGATTGTTACCACCACCATTAGTTGGATCCTGCGGCGCTCCTGTCGCAGTGCTCTCTGCTTGTGGGGTATCAGTAGTTCGGCGACGGGTGGTGAATTGGCGATGACGAGTCATGTTTCTGGACATGCATTTCGACAGGCAATTAAAAAAATAGAAACCTTATTTGCCTCTCAGAGTCGAGGGATACTACTGTCCTTCCATGTAGGCATATGGTAAGTCTGCTGGCAATCTATTCAAGGACTGCATTTTTTGTTAGAAACTAGCAGTCTATTATTGAAGTAACATGGTATAAGTTTTCATTATTTGACGGTATTCTAGATTAAACACAGAGTTATCTTTTGATAATATGTGCCCCAAGTTATTGAACGCTTCCTATCCGACCCCTCAGAAGTAGAGACCCTCCAAATCCCTCCTCACTTATCTATTCCCACATGTGGCTACCTACTTTTCTATCAACTATTTTACCACCCACCATACCTCTCCATCTGCCGACATGCTGCCACCTCGTCTTGCTTTTCATGCCACCAGATACTGATTTTCAGATGGCTTTTAACAATCACCCAGAATATAATACATATATATTCTAATGCTATAGTAGTATAGTTGATTGGCAATTTTAGTGGCAAACATGTTGTGCAAACAAAATTATAGGATTCACTACAAGTAGCAAACTAAATCACCAAAAGTCATAACACAGCGTGTCCCTGTACTGCTTACAATTAGGCATGAGCAACATACTACCTCCGTCCCAAAAAGAATGCAATTCTTGATGCATTCTTTGGTTAAAGTGCCTAAAGTTTGACCAAATATATTGGTAAAAAATTAATATTTATGACACCAAATAAGTATACTACGAAAATATATCTCATGACAAATCTAACAATACTTATTTGATATCATAAATATTGAGTTTTTTTAGATATATTTAGTCAAACTAGAGATACTTTAACTTGGTACTGTGCTAGAATTGCATTTCTTTGTGGACGGAGGGAGTAATTTTCACCCTCACCATTCGTCTAATTTCCATTGATATCACTTCAACAAAGATTACATATAATGAACATTAATAGTCTCAATTATACATATGCATGTCCTGTGCAATCAGATGCCACAATTTATATGCAGTGCAGAGCTCTAGACAACATGTGATTCAGCACTAAAAGGGAAACTGCATTCTGCAAGAAGGTTGCCATATCCAAAATCGTTATACATGTTAGTAGGCCAGTCAGCACTTCAGCAGGTAAGAAGAACCCAAAGCACACAAGTTTTATTAGCAATCAAAGGCATCACGAACCTAACAAGCAATTCAGCCACAGGTTGCACCCTCCTAGAAAGCAACATTGAGGTGGGCATTCTATTGAACACCTTATGGGCACTCACCGAGTAAGCAGGGGTGGCGCGCTCAACAGCGACGTGGAGGAGCTCCTGGCGGCGTCAGCGTAGCTGTAGGGGACGGCGGCGTTGAGGAAGCGGTAGGGGACAGCGTCGTGAAGGGCGGCGTCGGGCTGCGGCGTCGTGCAGTGCGAATCGGGCGGCGGCAGCGTGCACTGGCGGACAGCGTCGAGCGCGCAAAGTGTCATGCACTAGCCTTGGAGCGCGCTAGCGCCTTATATAACCCACGCATCACTGCCGGGTGGTTATTAGAACCGGCAGTGATGTCCCATATCACTGCCGGTTCTAATAACCACCCGGCAGTGATATCCCATATCACTGCCGGTTCTAATAACCACCCGGCAGTGATGTCCCATATCACTGCCGGGTGGTTATTAGAACCGGCAGTGATATGGACTGCCGGTTCTAATAACCACCCGGCAGTGATATGGGACATCACTGCCGGGTGGTTATTAGAACCGGCAGTGATATTGATTATTTTTAAACATTTTGGGTCCCCAATTGATCTCAAATGGAAAAGTTGTAAACAACAAAGTTGTGGAACTCATGAATGTCTACAACTTTTATTTTAGTCATTTCTCAATTTGAGAAAGTTTTATTAGACATGTCTCATAAAGTGCTCTGTCTCACACAAAGTTATGTCACTTTGTTGGAAACATGGCATCCGTTATATCAATAAAGTTCCAAAATAATAGTGGTAGAACTCATCAATCTCTACAACTCCATATGATCTCAAATTCAATGCAAATTACTAAAACAACATTTCATTAAGGATTACATAGTTTATGATATTCTAACTATGATGGCCTCATCGTGATCACTCCGGAGGTAAGTAGGTTCGTCACCCTCTTCAAGGATAGGTAGGGTAATGTCTGCCCCAAAAGGAGCCATTTCTTGATAACCTTTGTACTCTTCTTCGTCCATCACTCCTTCAACACCGACAATCTTCCTTTTGCCTTGCATGACTACTTGTAGTCTTCCCTTTGTATTGTTATCCCTTGCATAGAAGATTTGCAAAACATCCTTTGCAAGGACGAAGGGGTCATCTCTGTATGCGGTCTTGGATAGATCAACGGTAGTGAACCCATCATTGTCGGTGTCGATTTCATCTAGCCGGACCCACTGGCAACGGAAAAGAGCGACCTTCAACTGTCGTCCATAGTTTAGCTCCCATATCTCATCTATGAAACCATAGTATGTTGCCTCCACCGTGCCGTATTCATCGTGGGCGTCGAAACGAACAGCACTATTTTGGTTGGTGCTCTTTCCATCCTGTTTTTTTGTGTAAAATGTAAAACCATTTATATCATAACCTTGGTACATCATCACCGTAGTCGAAGGTCTGGGAGCTAAGAGATCTAGCTGACATCCCGTCACCATTCCTAGCCTGCGGCGTCGAAACCAGTCACCGAATTCCTCCTTATGTTTTTTCTCAAGCCAAGCCTGTGACCTACCGATGTGCTTACTTTGTAGTAACTGCTTGTGCTCATTAATGTATGCCATCACACCGTCGGCCTGCTGGAGAACAGTGAAGTGTGCTTGTCTGAAGGAAACCACTTCGACTATTTTGATAGCTTTCTCACCTATCGTTCCTTCGCCCCCTAGTCTTCCATCGTCATGAGATACTGGAACTCCGACCCGATTGATGTCCATATAATATGTGCAGAACTCAATGGCCTCCTCCGTTGTCCATCCTTCTACCATGCTCCCTTCTGGTCTGAATCTATTCCTAACATACCGCCTGAAAACTTTCATCAACCTCTCGAAAGGAAACATCTGGTGTAGGTACATTGGGCCAAGGGCTTTAATTTGGTCTACAAGATGAACAAGTAGATGCACTGATATGTCGAAGTAAGTCGGTGGGAAATGCATCTCAAGCCTGCATAGAATCTCGGTTATCTCCTGCTTCAGCTGGTCTAGCTTGGCCCCTTCAATGACCTTTTCAGAGATCGCGTTGAAGAACGAACACAACTTTATGATTGGGGCATGGACCTTGTCAGGGAGGATACCTCGCAGGGCAACTGGGAGCAGCTGAGTCATAATGACATGACAGTCATGGGCCTTCATACAACCATAGTTAAACTTAAGTTCTCTCATGTTAACTAGCCTCTTCGGGTTCGCACAGTAGCCAGTTGGTACTTTGAGATCATTGAAGAAAGAAATAAGCATGGCCTTTTCTTCTTTTTTCAGTGTCCATGATGCCACCGGAAGTTTCAAGTGGCCATCCTCAAGAGTTATTGGGTGCAACTCCTTCCTGAGGCCCAGGTGTTGCATGTCCAAGCGTGTCGCGAGAGAATCCTTTGTTGTTCCCCCGGTGTTCATCAACGTGTTAAGTGTGTTACCGCACACGTTTTTAGTTATGTGCATTGGATCAAGACAGTGACGTACACTCAAAAGTGGCCAATAAGGTAGTTCCCAAAAGATTGATTTTTTCTTCCAGATACTACCGGCTGGCGCTGGTACTGCCCCTTCCCCCTTCCCAAGGACAACATCTGTGAGTTTGCTTACTTGTTTAAGTATCTGTTTCCCGTCTCGATACTTTGGAGGTCCACGTTTCTCAGTAGTCCCATTAAAATCTTTTCTATTCCTACGGTAAGGGTGATCCCTTCGTAGGAACCTACAGTGTCCCATATAGACCATCTTCTTGTTTTCTGGTAGATGTATAGCATCAGTCTCGTCCAAGCACTCGACACACCCAGTGTATCCTTTTGTCTTCTCTCCAGACAAGCAACCTCGCCCTGGCAGGTCAGTGATTGTAGCGATAAGTATAGCCTTTATCGTGACATGTTCTTTTTTGTACTCATCCCAAACATCCTTCACACCCGTCTCCCACATCTGTAGTAGTTCATCGATCACTGGTTGTAGAAGCACATCGATATCATTACCAGGTTGTTTTGGCCCTTGGATTAGTAGTGGCATCTGGATGTATGACTGTTTCATACAAAGCCAGGGTGGAAGGTTGTATATACATAGCGTCACTGGCCAAGTGCTATGATTGCTTCTAACCTGGTCAAACGGATTCATCCCATCTGTGCTCAAACCTATCCAAAGATGCCTTACCTCTCCACCGATGTTCTTATAGAACATAGTGTTGATAGTCCTCCAGTCCGACCCGTCGGCGGGGTGCCTCAACATTGTATCTTTCTTACGCTCTTCGCCGTGCCAACGCAACAGTTTGGCTGACTTTGCATTTGCAAACAACCTATGCACTCGTGGAGCTATAGGAAAATACCATACGACCTTTATGGGCCCTCCTCTGGTCTTGCTTCCCTGATTTGACGGCCCTTGCTTGTATCGGGGAGCTTTACACTTGGGACACGCATCCAAGTCTTTGTATTTTTCTCCACGGTATAATATGCAATCATTGGAACACGCGTGTATTTTCTCAACCTCGAGGCCGATTGGGCAAATCATTTGCTTGGCCAGGTAAGTCTTTTCTGGTAACTCGCTACCCTTCGGGAGCAGTTTATGTAGTATACCTAACAAGCTATCGAAGCCTTTATCACTCGATCCATTCGTTGATTTGAACTCTAATAGCATGATGTTGGCTTCCAGTTTGCTTATTGGGCAGGTCGGATATAATGGTGTTTTTGCATCCTTTCTCATGATCTCCAGTTTTTTCAACTGTGTAGCACTAAGGAATCCGCCATGCACATCATGTAGAAATTGTGAAATGCCATCATTTTCCTCTGTGTCGTCAACTAATATATTCCTAAACACATTATCGTTGGTAGGCACAGGTACTGTGTAGCATTGGTAATCATCAATAGGCAGAAATGCGTTTTGGGATACGCTAGGCATGGGCACATCATCATTGTTTTCTTGTGCAACATTTTGACCAACCTCCCCATGCAAAGTCCAAATCGTGTAGTCTCTCATGAACCCCCTGGTAATCAAGTGCAATCGTATATGCTCCACGTCGCCCAATTTTCTCGTATTCTTGCAATCTTTGCATGGACAGAATACAGGCTGTGAGTCCCCAGCATTGGCTCTAGCGAGCTTGATGAAATCATCGATGCCCGTCAAGTACCGTTGGTCTGTACATGATAGATCGTACATCCACCCTCGATCCATGTCTGCACAGGTAAAATGGGCTGGGTAGAGGAAACATAGGAAAGTTTTAATAAGAAACAATTATTGCACAATATTGAAGAACAATTATTCTACTCCATGCAACATAAAAATGGAGACACTAATTTAAAAAAAGACTAAATTTGGAGACATGATCATGAATAACAATGTAGCTCCAAACAATGCCCATATAAATTAAAAATCGCAGCCCCATAAAAAATAATTATTGCACAATATTGTAGAACAATTATTCTACTCCATGCCACATAAAAATAGAGACATTAATTTAAAAAAATACTAAAATTGGAGACATGATCATGAACAACAATGTAGCTCCAAACCAGTGGCGGATGCAGGATGAGAATCAAGGGGGGGCTAAAAACAATGGAGATGTTGATTTGCATAAAGATTTAACGGTGATTTGAGATTTTTGCTACAGTGTTTCTAGTAGTAAATCAAGTCATTAGGGGGGCTGGAGCCCACCCAGCCCCCCTGTAGATCCGCCACTGCCAAACAATGCATTGTTTGGTGACACATGGGTTAATTTGCTCATCAACATTGTAAAAGAATCTACTCTACTCCTAAGAACCAATTATAACATCACATACTAACAATGCATTATAGACATCAATTAGAAAAGTGCTCTGTAGAAGAATGGAGAAATAAGAATGAGAATCAAGCATTATAGCCATGAAAACAAAGCTAATTAAGCAACAAAATCGAAGGAATGGAGGCTTGTTACTAACCTTAAAGCAAAAAGATCAAGCAATTCTTCCAAATCCAAGTGGTAGCTTCACGGATTTGGGCGACCGCAACATTGGAGGGATTTTGAACCGCCATAACCAACTCGGCAGTGATGAGCTGATCATATCACTGCCGGTTCGTGTTACAAACCGGCAGTGATACTTGAGCCATCATTGCCGGTTGTTTTAACCAACCGGTTGTGTAGATTATATTATCACTGCCGGTTTTCTTTGAACCGGTAGTGATATACTTTTCACAATTTGCATTTTAATAATTGTTTTATTTTCATTTCGAGGGGATGTGGTGGGGTGGGAGGTCGGGGAGGTGGAGGTGGTTGCTATCGATCAATTTGATATTGATGTGAAGGTGGTTGTTGATCAGCGACAATACAAACTCATCAACATTTATATTACAAAAGTTTCAAAAAAAACTTTAAGTATCGAATTAAGAGTCGCATTACAATAGCCTATCAATGTGGTCTCTTCCGTATTGCGCCTTGTACTTCTTAGTCCTCGCAATGGAGAATGATCCTTTCTTGGTCAATATCTCGTCCATCACAAACCTTGCTATCTCCTCTTGAATTCCTCTCATCTCAAAATCTAGCAACTGGTTGTGATTGTTTGCTTTGCGCTGTAATTGAAGCAAGATGATATTGAGATGCACAAACGTAAGACAAAACAATAGAAATGGGATGCCTACGTACCATGTCATCTCCCTTATTTGTTTTTGCGCCAAAGTATTTTAGCATTGCCCACATCACATAGAACCTGCATTCGTTGTTCCCCATCGGTTGATCTAGGGTCTTGAGATCCTCCATATACTTTACACTAAATGGGGCACTCCATTGCTTTTGCATCTTGCTATCGAGATTTTTCCAATTAGGTAATGCCTTCATTCTATGTTACATTGTAAATGAAGTGTGAAGACCGAGGACATTACAATATCCTATGTGATTAGAAAGTGTTGTGATATTGGGTTCACTTACTTATTCAACACTTTGACTAGGGGGTCGATAAGAGAAAGTGGCTTTTTCTTTGAGTCCCACACCTCGATATGTGAATCTTGAAGATAGATATCTACGAGGATGAAATGGTTGCTGCAATCACAAAGTCCATGTTATTGAATGACATATCAAGAAAAGAAACACTAAAATAAGGGTCGAGAACACATACTCGCAGTTGTAGGGTAAGAGTACGTTTGTTTTGTTGTTTCTGAACATCCTTTCAAACTCAATCTTCAAACTTGTTGGTACATAGTCATCTTCACCAGGGGCGGTGCATGTTGTCTCATTTACAAATATGGGATCCAAGAAGTCTATATTGCTCAATTGCTTCTTTAGGCACCATTTTGCCATACACCTGCATAATAAACATATGATATATTCAAATGCAAATCACGTAGTTTATTATAACGTTGTGAGGGTAGGGTACTTACATAGACCATATCATCAAAATCTGCGTATCGAGCGAGCGCCGTTGGAAGAGCTGAAAGAGGTGTTCATAATAAATAATATGCACCATTTTTTCAGGATGATTAAAAACCAGTCCGGGAGGGATGCAAACTTCAAAACCGACACAGTCTCCTTTGGCAGTATCCAGGGAGTAATAATCATACAACTGTCGCATGTATATTGGCAAATCTCTATACTCTTGTTCGGTGGCGACCAAAGGATTGCCTCTTGAATACTTGTATGCGACCGTGGCATTTTCAAAATCTCTCGTTCCGTAATACAACTCCGTGGCCCTCTCCATGGATATGCCCATGTTGTTGGCCAAGTTCTGTATCTCTAGCAATTCTTTGGTGTGTATTTCTCTAGCTCTGATTTGATTACTCTCTTTGTTGTGTTGCCTTTCAAATTCGGTCTGTTGTCTCCACTTAGGTAGACTGGCTATTCGATTAAAGAAGGCAACGGCGGCTTTCTTGCTTGGAGGCTCCACAGTCGGGTCCTTCATCTTACTCGTAATGCTAGCATCCACCTTCTTTTTACTTGTCTGGGGAGCATTACCAACCGAAACTGATGACCTCTAGTGTTGCGAGGTCGAACCTGATCGCACTTTGGATTTTGGCGGAGGAGGAGGAGGTGTCTTCTCCTTTGGCTGTGGAGGAGGTGGAGGAGGTAGAGGAGGTGTTTTCTCCTTTGGCGGTGGAGGAGGTGTCTTCTCTTTCGAGGCAGGAGAGGGAGAATGAGGATCTTGCAGAGGAGAGAAACCTCTTGGCGGTGGCGATGCCGATGATTCACTGTCATCCTCATCATCCGAAGATGGCTGCTCATCTAGCTTGATGAAGCGTTTGCGCCAAGCCACATGAGTGCCCAAGTTGTGAACAAGACGCGGCCTATCTTCCTCCACTGGGAAATCAATGTGTATCTTATTGTACTTCTTATCCAAGATCTTATCAATGCTGACCCTGGCATACCCAGGTGGCATTGGCTTGCCATGAATGATGCCGCCTCCTCTTGGAAATGCTTGTCCGACCGCCACCATGTCTTTTGTCCACTACTGACGGATGTACAACCTGACATTAATAGGTCTAGTGATGTTGTCAACCGGATGAGGAGCATTGACCTCTTCTTCGTCAAGCATAGGGGTTGAGCCGCAGCTACTGCGACCCTTGGGCACTGGGCTATTCAAAGTCGGGATAGGCTGCGGTTGTGTCGAACACATGGATTGCATAGCTGACATAACTCATGCATCAACTTGAGCAGCTATCCGTGCTTCCATGCTATCTTCGATTTCCTTTCGAAACCTTTGGAGCTCTTCTTCTCTTTGCGTTCTAGCCCTCGCCCGGCTCCTATAGGATGAAGATTCACCTTCGAATGCTTTCATCCAAGGAACATTCCCGGCTCCTCTAGTGCGACCGGGGTGCTCCTTGTTTCCAAGTGCTTGTGTGAGCACGTCATTTTCTCTATCGGACTTGTGGTTACCTCTATTCACTTCCTCAGTTAAGGTTGAAATCCTCTGGAGGAGATTGCTGACGGGTTCACTACTGGCATTAAGGCTCCCGTCACTATTGTATTGTGCCCCCCTTGCGAGTAGGTAGTTTACTGATCTGGGCTGCCAATCGCTTGTCTGAGGCCTAACGCCGCGCTGCTCTAGTTTCTGGACTTCCATTTCCCATTCCGGAATCTTCCTTACATAGCCACGCGATCCTAGGCGATGAGGATCCTTTGCCTTAAGCGAGTTTGCTCTATTTCTTTCTCTTGATGCCTTGGCCTCTTCGGATAGCTTGTAAGCCTTGAACTCCTCCCAGAAGTCTCTCTGCTTGTTGTATTGACCTCTCTCAAAATTTGGTTCTATGTCCTCCTTGATTAACTTGTACAAGGTTCCCTTAAAAGTCTTGAACGAGCGACCCATGATTTCCTTGGCCTTCTTCTTGACTGTCGCCTCGTCATAGTCATTAGGAAAAGTGAAATACCCTTTCAACTTGTTCCAAACTAGCTCCTTCTCACTTTCTGGAACCCTCCATGGGTCATCCTCATGACCAGTCCATTTCCTGTATTTGATCGGGATAAAGTCTCTTACAAGTGCCCCGATGACACTCTTGTATGGGCCTAATGCTTTAAGAGGCTCCACCGGCTCCCCTACTTGGTCGAACTCAGAGATGTGCCAATGTTTACTTGTTTGAGGAAGCTTTGTTGCACCACGCTTAGTCCTGCTGGTACCCTCACCACTTGGCTCTTGCGGCGGAACCTGCTTCAAAATTCATAAATAAGTCCCCATCAAACTTATTTGCGTGATTTCTTACTATCGCGTTATTAGGTATGACCTAAGTTATTACCTCGTCTCCTTGGTCTAGCTGCAGATAATGGCTAGGGCTCCAATCATCCTGATTGTTACCACCACCATTAGTTGGATCCTGCGGCGCTCCTGTCGCAGTGCTCTCTGCTTGTGGGGTATCAGTAGTTCGGCGACGGGTGGTGAATTGGCGATGACGAGTCATGTTTCTGGACATGCATTTCGACAGGCAATTAAAAAAATAGAAACCTTATTTGCCTCTCAGAGTCGAGGGATACTACTGTCCTTCCATGTAGGCATATGGTAAGTCTGCTGGCAATCTATTCAAGGACTGCATTTTTTGTTAGAAACTAGCAGTCTATTATTGAAGTAACATGGTATAAGTTTTCATTATTTGACGGTATTCTAGATTAAACACAGAGTTATCTTTTGATAATATGTGCCCCAAGTTATTGAACGCTTCCTATCCGACCCCTCAGAAGTAGAGACCCTCCAAATCCCTCCTCACTTATCTATTCCCACATGTGGCTACCTACTTTTCTATCAACTATTTTACCACCCACCATACCTCTCCATCTGCCGACATGCTGCCACCTCGTCTTGCTTTTCATGCCACCAGATACTGATTTTCAGATGGCTTTTAACAATCACCCAGAATATAATACATATATATTCTAATGCTATAGTAGTATAGTTGATTGGCAATTTTAGTGGCAAACATGTTGTGCAAACAAAATTATAGGATTCACTACAAGTAGCAAACTAAATCACCAAAAGTCATAACACAGCGTGTCCCTGTACTGCTTACAATTAGGCATGAGCAACATACTACCTCCGTCCCAAAAAGAATGCAATTCTTGATGCATTCTTTGGTTAAAGTGCCTAAAGTTTGACCAAATATATTGGTAAAAAATTAATATTTATGACACCAAATAAGTATACTACGAAAATATATCTCATGACAAATCTAACAATACTTATTTGATATCATAAATATTGAGTTTTTTTAGATATATTTAGTCAAACTAGAGATACTTTAACTTGGTACTGTGCTAGAATTGCATTTCTTTGTGGACGGAGGGAGTAATTTTCACCCTCACCATTCGTCTAATTTCCATTGATATCACTTCAACAAAGATTACATATAATGAACATTAATAGTCTCAATTATACATATGCATGTCCTGTGCAATCAGATGCCACAATTTATATGCAGTGCAGAGCTCTAGACAACATGTGATTCAGCACTAAAAGGGAAACTGCATTCTGCAAGAAGGTTGCCATATCCAAAATCGTTATACATGTTAGTAGGCCAGTCAGCACTTCAGCAGGTAAGAAGAACCCAAAGCACACAAGTTTTATTAGCAATCAAAGGCATCACGAACCTAACAAGCAATTCAGCCACAGGTTGCACCCTCCTAGAAAGCAACATTGAGGTGGGCATTCTATTGAACACCTTATGGGCACTCACCGAGTAAGCAGGGGTGGCGCGCTCAACAGCGACGTGGAGGAGCTCCTGGCGGCGTCAGCGTAGCTGTAGGGGACGGCGGCGTTGAGGAAGCGGTAGGGGACGGCGTCGTGAAGGGCGGCGTCGGGCTGCGGCGTCGTGCAGTGCGAATCGGGCGGCGGCAGCGTGCACTGGCGGACAGCGTCGAGCGCGCAAAGTGTCATGCACTAGCCTTGGAGCGCGCTAGCGCCTTATATAACCCACGCATCACTGCCGGGTGGTTATTAGAACCGGCAGTGATGTCCCATATCACTGCCGGTTCTAATAACCACCCGGCAGTGATATCCCATATCACTGCCGGTTCTAATAACCACCCGGCAGTGATGTCCCATATCACTGCCGGGTGGTTATTAGAACCGGCAGTGATATGGACTGCCGGTTCTAATAACCACCCGGCAGTGATATGGGACATCACTGCCGGGTGGTTATTAGAACCGGCAGTGATATTGATTATTTTTAAACATTTTGGGTCCCCAATTGATCTCAAATGGAAAAGTTGTAAACAACAAAGTTGTGGAACTCATGAATGTCTACAACTTTTATTTTAGTCATTTCTCAATTTGAGAAAGTTTTATTAGACATGTCTCATAAAGTGCTCTGTCTCACACAAAGTTATGTCACTTTGTTGGAAACATGGCATCCGTTATATCAATAAAGTTCCAAAATAATAGTGGTAGAACTCATCAATCTCTACAACTCCATATGATCTCAAATTCAATGCAAATTACTAAAACAACATTTCATTAAGGATTACATAGTTTATGATATTCTAACTATGATGGCCTCATCGTGATCACTCCGGAGGTAAGTAGGTTCGTCACCCTCTTCAAGGATAGGTAGGGTAATGTCTGCCCCAAAAGGAGCCATTTCTTGATAACCTTTGTACTCTTCTTCGTCCATCACTCCTTCAACACCGACAATCTTCCTTTTGCCTTGCATGACTACTTGTAGTCTTCCCTTTGTATTGTTATCCCTTGCATAGAAGATTTGCAAAACATCCTTTGCAAGGACGAAGGGGTCATCTCTGTATGCGGTCTTGGATAGATCAACGGTAGTGAACCCATCATTGTCGGTGTCGATTTCATCTAGCCGGACCCACTGGCAACGGAAAAGAGCGACCTTCAACTGTCGTCCATAGTTTAGCTCCCATATCTCATCTATGAAACCATAGTATGTTGCCTCCACCGTGCCGTATTCATCGTGGGCGTCGAAACGAACAGCACTATTTTGGTTGGTGCTCTTTCCATCCTGTTTTTTTGTGTAAAATGTAAAACCATTTATATCATAACCTTGGTACATCATCACCGTAGTCGAAGGTCTGGGAGCTAAGAGATCTAGCTGACATCCCGTCACCATTCCTAGCCTGCGGCGTCGAAACCAGTCACCGAATTCCTCCTTATGTTTTTTCTCAAGCCAAGCCTGTGACCTACCGATGTGCTTACTTTGTAGTAACTGCTTGTGCTCATTAATGTATGCCATCACACCGTCGGCCTGCTGGAGAACAGTGAAGTGTGCTTGTCTGAAGGAAACCACTTCGACTATTTTGATAGCTTTCTCACCTATCGTTCCTTCGCCCCCTAGTCTTCCATCGTCATGAGATACTGGAACTCCGACCCGATTGATGTCCATATAATATGTGCAGAACTCAATGGCCTCCTCCGTTGTCCATCCTTCTACCATGCTCCCTTCTGGTCTGAATCTATTCCTAACATACCGCCTGAAAACTTTCATCAACCTCTCGAAAGGAAACATCTGGTGTAGGTACATTGGGCCAAGGGCTTTAATTTGGTCTACAAGATGAACAAGTAGATGCACTGATATGTCGAAGTAAGTCGGTGGGAAATGCATCTCAAGCCTGCATAGAATCTCGGTTATCTCCTGCTTCAGCTGGTCTAGCTTGGCCCCTTCAATGACCTTTTCAGAGATCGCGTTGAAGAACGAACACAACTTTATGATTGGGGCATGGACCTTGTCAGGGAGGATACCTCGCAGGGCAACTGGGAGCAGCTGAGTCATAATGACATGACAGTCATGGGCCTTCATACAACCATAGTTAAACTTAAGTTCTCTCATGTTAACTAGCCTCTTCGGGTTCGCACAGTAGCCAGTTGGTACTTTGAGATCATTGAAGAAAGAAATAAGCATGGCCTTTTCTTCTTTTTTCAGTGTCCATGATGCCACCGGAAGTTTCAAGTGGCCATCCTCAAGAGTTATTGGGTGCAACTCCTTCCTGAGGCCCAGGTGTTGCATGTCCAAGCGTGTCGCGAGAGAATCCTTTGTTGTTCCCCCGGTGTTCATCAACGTGTTAAGTGTGTTACCGCACACGTTTTTAGTTATGTGCATTGGATCAAGACAGTGACGTACACTCAAAAGTGGCCAATAAGGTAGTTCCCAAAAGATTGATTTTTTCTTCCAGATACTACCGGCTGGCGCTGGTACTGCCCCTTCCCCCTTCCCAAGGACAACATCTGTGAGTTTGCTTACTTGTTTAAGTATCTGTTTCCCGTCTCGATACTTTGGAGGTCCACGTTTCTCAGTAGTCCCATTAAAATCTTTTCTATTCCTACGGTAAGGGTGATCCCTTCGTAGGAACCTACAGTGTCCCATATAGACCATCTTCTTGTTTTCTGGTAGATGTATAGCATCAGTCTCGTCCAAGCACTCGACACACCCAGTGTATCCTTTTGTCTTCTCTCCAGACAAGCAACCTCGCCCTGGCAGGTCAGTGATTGTAGCGATAAGTATAGCCTTTATCGTGACATGTTCTTTTTTGTACTCATCCCAAACATCCTTCACACCCGTCTCCCACATCTGTAGTAGTTCATCGATCACTGGTTGTAGAAGCACATCGATATCATTACCAGGTTGTTTTGGCCCTTGGATTAGTAGTGGCATCTGGATGTATGACTGTTTCATACAAAGCCAGGGTGGAAGGTTGTATATACATAGCGTCACTGGCCAAGTGCTATGATTGCTTCTAACCTGGTCAAACGGATTCATCCCATCTGTGCTCAAACCTATCCAAAGATGCCTTACCTCTCCACCGATGTTCTTATAGAACATAGTGTTGATAGTCCTCCAGTCCGACCCGTCGGCGGGGTGCCTCAACATTGTATCTTTCTTACGCTCTTCGCCGTGCCAACGCAACAGTTTGGCTGACTTTGCATTTGCAAACAACCTATGCACTCGTGGAGCTATAGGAAAATACCATACGACCTTTATGGGCCCTCCTCTGGTCTTGCTTCCCTGATTTGACGGCCCTTGCTTGTATCGGGGAGCTTTACACTTGGGACACGCATCCAAGTCTTTGTATTTTTCTCCACGGTATAATATGCAATCATTGGAACACGCGTGTATTTTCTCAACCTCGAGGCCGATTGGGCAAATCATTTGCTTGGCCAGGTAAGTCTTTTCTGGTAACTCGCTACCCTTCGGGAGCAGTTTATGTAGTATACCTAACAAGCTATCGAAGCCTTTATCACTCGATCCATTCGTTGATTTGAACTCTAATAGCATGATGTTGGCTTCCAGTTTGCTTATTGGGCAGGTCGGATATAATGGTGTTTTTGCATCCTTTCTCATGATCTCCAGTTTTTTCAACTGTGTAGCACTAAGGAATCCGCCATGCACATCATGTAGAAATTGTGAAATGCCATCATTTTCCTCTGTGTCGTCAACTAATATATTCCTAAACACATTATCGTTGGTAGGCACAGGTACTGTGTAGCATTGGTAATCATCAATAGGCAGAAATGCGTTTTGGGATACGCTAGGCATGGGCACATCATCATTGTTTTCTTGTGCAACATTTTGACCAACCTCCCCATGCAAAGTCCAAATCGTGTAGTCTCTCATGAACCCCCTGGTAATCAAGTGCAATCGTATATGCTCCACGTCGCCCAATTTTCTCGTATTCTTGCAATCTTTGCATGGACAGAATACAGGCTGTGAGTCCCCAGCATTGGCTCTAGCGAGCTTGATGAAATCATCGATGCCCGTCAAGTACCGTTGGTCTGTACATGATAGATCGTACATCCACCCTCGATCCATGTCTGCACAGGTAAAATGGGCTGGGTAGAGGAAACATAGGAAAGTTTTAATAAGAAACAATTATTGCACAATATTGAAGAACAATTATTCTACTCCATGCAACATAAAAATGGAGACACTAATTTAAAAAAAGACTAAATTTGGAGACATGATCATGAATAACAATGTAGCTCCAAACAATGCCCATATAAATTAAAAATCGCAGCCCCATAAAAAATAATTATTGCACAATATTGTAGAACAATTATTCTACTCCATGCCACATAAAAATAGAGACATTAATTTAAAAAAATACTAAAATTGGAGACATGATCATGAACAACAATGTAGCTCCAAACCAGTGGCGGATGCAGGATGAGAATCAAGGGGGGGCTAAAAACAATGGAGATGTTGATTTGCATAAAGATTTAACGGTGATTTGAGATTTTTGCTACAGTGTTTCTAGTAGTAAATCAAGTCATTAGGGGGGCTGGAGCCCACCCAGCCCCCCTGTAGATCCGCCACTGCCAAACAATGCATTGTTTGGTGACACATGGGTTAATTTGCTCATCAACATTGTAAAAGAATCTACTCTACTCCTAAGAACCAATTATAACATCACATACTAACAATGCATTATAGACATCAATTAGAAAAGTGCTCTGTAGAAGAATGGAGAAATAAGAATGAGAATCAAGCATTATAGCCATGAAAACAAAGCTAATTAAGCAACAAAATCGAAGGAATGGAGGCTTGTTACTAACCTTAAAGCAAAAAGATCAAGCAATTCTTCCAAATCCAAGTGGTAGCTTCACGGATTTGGGCGACCGCAACATTGGAGGGAGTGGCCCAAACGCGGGCCTCTGTTCTCGGGATAAAAGAGTGGAGGAAGAAGATGACGGCTACAACCTTTTTGTGCTGTCAGGCTCATCACTGTCGGTTCTATCCTAGAACCGACGGTGATAGAATCAAATCATTGTCGGTTCTTGGCTTGAACCGGCAGTGATAAGTGGAGTTGTCATCACTGCCGGCGGGAGGCACAAACCGGCAGTGATAGTTGTCATCACTGCCGGTTCTCGCACCCCCCAATTATTTTCTGGTTGTCAGAGCCTAGAACTGGCAGTGAAGGGTCATCACTGCCGGTTGTCCTAATTTCGGCAATGATGTGGCCGGCACTGATGACTGAATCTGTAGTAGTGATTCAAGACCAGATATTGCCTATGCTGTGGGGACTGCAAGTCGATTCATGGGGTCACCAACAAAACATCATGGGGCTGTAGTGAAAAGGATTGGCAGATACGTTGCTAGGACAACAAACTATGGTTGCAAGTACATCAAAGGGGGAAATGCTGGACTGAAATTGTTGGGTTATACCGACAGTGATCATGGTGTTGATATTGTGCATCGCAGGAGCACCACTGGAATTGTGTTCTTTCTTGGTGAGAACTTGGTGACTTGGTGCTCACACAAACAAAAGGTTGTTGCTTTGTCAACATGCGAGGGTTAGTATATGGAAGCTGCTGCAGGCGCTTGTCAGGGGGTTTGGCTGAGTAGGCTCGTTGTTGATCTGTTAGGAGTGGTCCAAAAATTCAGATAGCTTATTGACAATCAGTCAGCAATTGAACTCAGCAAGAATCCAGTCTTTCACGAGAGAAGCAAACATATAGACACCCATTACCATTACATCAGAGAGTGCATCAACAATGGAATGGTGGATGCCAACCATGTCAGTACAGATGGACAGCTTGCTGATATTCTAACGAAAGGGCTTGGCAGGATCAGATTTGTCGAGCTAAGAAAGAAGCTGGGCGTCATGAAGGTACAACAGGATTAAGGGGATGATTTGTTAGTTTGTTTCATTTCATTTCTCATTCAGTTGTAATCCTGTTGTAAGTACTGTGTTAGTGTTGGTGTTTGCATAGCGTACAACCATGGGTGGCTGAAGAAATGCTCAGTCCACGCCATGGCCGCTCTTTTAGGCATGGCCTCGCCACGATGCTGCACCATGCATGTCGCACGGAGGACCGAGTAAAATGGACTACCGTGCAATGTTGCATCATGGTGGGGATGTCGTGCTCCAATCCCATGCATGAACATTTCCATTCACATAAAAGAAAATGAGAAAAACTGAAAAGCTGCGGCAAGTTGGGCAGCGCAAAATTGTCTATGTTCGTTCTCCACTCTCATGTGCATTCTGTGTGTGGTGATCGCATTCTGCGCTCACCCGTGCTCGTCGCCGGCAAGAGCAGGAGCTCGGCGACCACCACTGGTTCCTACAAGCGGAGGACAAGAAGCACAGAAGCTTGCCAACTCCAAGAAATCTGTAAGAACATCATAGTACCTTGCCAATATATTGTAGTGCTCTCTATGGTCACTCATTAAATTCAGAGACATTGGACAAGCAATCTGCTATATTGTTTACTGCATATTTAACAAGATTTCTCATGAATCACTATTTTTTCTTGTTTTAACTGTAGGATATGAAGATGATTGGATGTGTAGCAGCTACTGTTTATTGTGTATTGCTGTCAAAGGGCTTGTAGGAAGTAGTAATTACTAATATAAACTTCTATTTCCTATATGTTATTTGCGTGAACTTTAGCATTGTAACTTAGGTCTGCTTACTTTATTTTGCAAGGCATTTAGAATGTAGCTTAAGATTTCACCATTGAACTATTAAATGTATGAACTTGAATGATTATATGTATTAGACAGTAGAGTGTAACATTTAATGCTGGCTGGTTTGTGGTTAAAAGGATCGGCTATGAGTTGCGAACAGTCATGAGCTTTTATCATTATTAAAAATGAGGTTTCCCTGATGGTGGTTCACTGATAGGGAAAGTTCGATCCTTCCCTGACGGTACTGAACAAGACAGGAAAAGTTTGAACCTTCCCTGATGGTAGTGTAACCGACAGGAAATATGTTTCCTGGAGGAAAAGGAAAAACCGACGCGAAAACTCTCTCCTGACGGCAATAACCAACAGGGAATGGTCCGTGACGGTTTTCCATGAGGAGGTGCACTTTCCGTGTCAGATTTTTCCTGACGGGCCGTCCCTGATGGTAACCGTCATGGAAGGTCTTTCCTGACAGTTTTTTACACTTTTCATGACGGAGCTGGCCATCACGGAAAAACTTGCCTGGGGTGGTGTGTGTTGTTGTTTGCTCTTGTAGTTGGCTGGGTTTGTCTATATAGCATTCTGTTGTTTGCCTAGGGACATTGTTTGGCCAGTCTAGTCTTCCCTCCTTATGAAATATAATCGGCAGCTCTCTTGCTCGGTCTGTTAGAAATATCTTGTCTAGGAGAGCCTTCATAGATGCAACATAAAATATCAGTTAGATGAATTGTCTTGTTTAGGAGCTTTCATATGTTTTTTTACAGCTGCCTCGATCTGTCATAATGGCCATTATGTTCATTGTACAATATAATGGATGAAGACAGAATATGGATGCAGTTGCTTAACATATATCACTGCCTCCCTGGCTGGAGTCTCACCAGCACTCGAACCATGGAGTCCTTTCTGCAGTGTCGCCGTTGTTAGTTGTGATGGACTTGTGAATGGCAATTATATAGCACTACAATCCCTTGCGTTCTGTGTGTGGTAATATATAGGAGATTGGGATACATCGTGAAAAGCCACACTACGCAGAACGGACTATCACTACCGGTTCAAAAACCTCATCATATTACTGCCGGCTTTTGAGCCAGCACAACCAAAGCAGCAGTGATGAGGGAGGCTCATCACTGCCGGTTTTAGAACCCATAGTGATAAGGTTTTTGAAAAAAAACCCAAAAACAAGATGAAAAAAGAGCTGAAAAAATAGCAAAAAAAATTTTAATACTAGGAGAGACCCCACCAACTAGCCACATAGTCATTTTGGCCCCGTTTGGGAACACATATCTGAGAATCGATTTTAATTTGATTATGATTTTCTGATAAGCTACGATATAAAGAATTTGTTGTCTAAACAATCGAAGTGTTTGGCAATCCTGATTATTACCCATAGATTGTCTGTCCTGAGCGTAAAATAACATGTATACCCCTGATGCTAATGACACCTCATTGGTTCATGGAATACGAGCTGCAAATAGTTATGGTACTAATTTTTTTGTTCGCATAAAAAAAGTTGGTTCCAATAACTAATGTTTAGACTAACATGAAATTAACAAAAGTCAGGATACATTAAGATGGTTAGGTGATGAAATTAACAAAATGCAAGCCACATGCACAACCGAAATGCAACGAACGAAATTTAATAATCTCAGCTTCAATCGACTTGCACAAACGGGGCCTGCTAATCTCTGAATTGAGATCAGAAGGTTTAAAATCCCTCCGCGAAGCACATAGCCGTACACATCATAGCCTGAGGATCGGACTGGAAACTCAGAACTGAAATCAATTCCAATCACAGCTAAACGCAATGGAGCACCGAACAATTTGTGTCGCCATCAACGAACACGGAGACAAAGCCCACGATCCAAAGCCGGAGGTCGCAGGATGCAGCCTCGCGACAGGGCATCCGATGCCCACCACGGCGGCGCGCTTGGCTCTCTTGGCCTCGACTGGCTTCCGCGCCCGCTTCCTTGGCGACAGGGGAGGTGTGGACAAGATGAAGTCTGAGACGACGCGATGCGGTTGCAAGCGTCATCTCGCCCCGAGCGAGCGGTTGGGAAACCGAGGCGGCGGCGGCGGCGCCGGCAAGCCCTGTCATGACTCGCGAGCGGACGGGGAGCGGAGGGGGTGGAGGGTATTGGGTGGAAACTGTCTCGTGGTGGGGAAAACCGGAAAAAAAATCCAGTGCATACTGGATGCATGCACGGTATATGAAAACGCACCCTTGATGTGCAGCATGCAGCATCCGACGCTCGCGGCCTGTTGACCACGGACGAGAGCCAGAAGGCTGGAGCCGAGCGCGTGAGAGCGCCTGGTGGTTGGACGCACGGGATGTTATCTGTTGTCCACGTGGCAGCAGATTGACGGGTGTATGCACCGAGCAAGGATTTGGGATTCGGACCGAATGGGCCGAATTTCAGTGAAATTCGTCCAGTTCAGCCTGGCCCGAAATAACACTGAACTGCTCAAATTATTTCGCCCTAATTCAAATTCTCAGCCCATTCTATTGTCTTACAAGCAGCCCACCAGCAATCCCCCATGCGTGCAACCCTGAAACGCGGCTCCAGCGGCGCATTTCCTTTCCTTGTGAGCTGCCGCCCGCCGCCAAGGAGCCGCCGCCGCTGCTTCCTGTCGTTAGCGCCAGCGTGGTTGCCACTCTTTCGCCACAGCAAGAGCCAGCGACCGAGCTCGTGGCATGGCCTCTGCTCGACGACGCTCGCGCCCGCGCCATGACCGCTCCTCAGCACCCACCACTGCGACATCAGTGCTGTGCTGCGCCGTCGCTTTGATGCAGCCACCACTGCACCGTCGCCGCCCTTTCCTTCGCCTACGCCTTCTGCGTCGTCGCTGCAAGCACGCTCTCCATGCCCATTGGCATGTTTAACGGTTTGGGAATGTTTGGTTCAAATTTGTTTAAATTTGCTCAAATTTCATTCAAATTTACTGTGGATACCGGTCCGAATATTCCGAATTTCGTCCAATTCGGCCGGCTCCGAATTTTTGCTGCAAATGAATCCCAAAACCTTGGCACCGAGTCTTGATGGATACTGTATCCACCCAATTTTTTTCCGGAAAACGCGCCCTTCCCCTCACGGTACAGGGAACGCAGCTGGCAGTTCAATTAGGAACGCAGCTGAATTTGCCAGCCCAACACAAGGCACAAACAAAATTCAAAGCACAAGATTGGCAAAAAAAAAGCCATAGCCCACTCTAGAAAAGGGGCGATAGAGATTGCCCAAGACTTGTTAGTTAGAAAGTTGGGGGATCTTGCAGGTATGGTTAACACGGGTACAAGCAAAAACTCAACCCCTGATGATTTCGATATCTATGCACAGCACTTTGCAAGGCCGTTGGAGAAGACCACAATGGAGGCCATCCAGGACCTCATTGAGCATGGCGCCATGATCCAAAAGAAGGACGGCATTCAGAGGGAGGCTGCCAAGAACCCGGGGCTGGCGGCCTAGGCTTCAAGCCTCAAGTGGAAATGACCAATGTTATCCCCTTCCGGTAAGGGGATTGGGGCTATGCGCCCAGTGTATCTTCTGCTAGTCGTCGTTAGAGCCAAGTGTGGCTTCGCTGTCATGAGTTGTTAGGACTTAAGCACTATCTGTTGTGCGCCTGCTGACCATGGAGCCTTCGGCGGAAGACATGTAAACTCTGGATTTGGGGGAGAACTGGGCAAAGCCAGGTACTCGGCAAAGCCAGACACTCGGCAAAGTCACTCTTTGCCGAGTGTCAGACCCTCGACAACGACGGCTGCTCAGCAAAGATGGCCACGGGTGACGGCTGTTGCCCAGCTGTCAAACTTTGCCGAGTGCCAGCTGTTAGGCGTTTGGCAATTTTTTTTTGCAATTTCTTTGCCGAGTGTCATACCAGGCACTCGGCAAAGACATCTTTGCCTAGTGCCAAGCCTGGCCCTTGGCAAAGATTTTAATTTTTCTTTCTTTTTGTGCCCAAGTTTTTTTGTGTAGCCCTACTATAGTACTAGGAACTAAATTTTTGAATTTGGTACATTTTTGAGGTTTTTTGCTATTTTTAGTTAATTTGTTTCAATGAATTGAATTTTTTTCAAAAAAAGCATATTTGAACTGCAGTTCCATGGAATAATGGAATTTAGTGATTCAAAAAAATGATATAGAGTAAAGTTCACTAGCGGTCTTTTAGCCTATTGAGCTGTGTCATCTTAGCCCTTAAACTTGCAAATCGTCAGCTTAGGTTCTCAAACTTATTATGATGTGTCATCTCGATTTGCAATCTTGTAAATTGACTGCTTAAGTTCTCAAACTTTTTTTATCGTATCATTTTGGCCTCTAAACTCGTAGCATACTGACATGTGGGGCCCACATCCGTGCATCCATCTCCCTCCTCTCTTTGTCCACTGAGCTCCCTCACTCCTGTCTCTCCACAAAGCCTCGAGCTGTACACTGGCGCTGGCCGTGCCGCTCCAGACGCTCAGGGATCGCTATGCCCCTGGACGCGCCTAGCCCCTCATGTTCAGGGCGTGCCACTTGCTCTTGCTGCCGCCTTGGCAAGGCGAGCCCCTAGCCGAACACTGCTATGACTAGGCCGACCCCAACTGTGTTGCCCCTAGCCCCAGTCATGCCTCACAAGCCACGTGGCAACGTAATTCACGTGGAACCGTACCACAATGTGGTACTGCTAATTTATAGATTTATATATTTATGTAACATATTTTTCAAAAACAAGTGGAAGAACAATAGGATTGAATTAAAAATAAAAGTAAAATGATGGAGAATAAAATATGTTTTGACAAGCCACGTGGCAACCTAATTCAATTGGAGCTCGATCTCCTCCTTCCTACTACCATTTCCTCAATTTGGAAAAAGAAAAAAAATTGTTGCACACGTGTGTCGCTATGGTTGTTCTATAGGTATGAATACGTTATTTTAATTACACTTTACATAAAAATCATTAAATGATAAATAAATATTTTGACATCCAAAAATTTATTTATCCATGTCATTTTCTCTGTTATTGCACCTCCACCTCCTATTCGCCATCCAAGGTTAAAAATGCATCTTTTGCTGGAGAAAACCTTTTTGCTACGACTCAACTAATTTTGAGATAGTTTCAAAAAAAAACTATTTTTGAGATGGAGCGTCGTTTACTCGTTATGGTAATGCATTAAACACCCTGTTCGGCTGCTCATATCAGCACGGCTTATCAGCCGTGGTACAGTATTTTTCTCTCATAACAAAATAGCCATAGCCAGCTTATAAGCCGCAGAAATAGCCTGCCGAACGGGGAGAAAGTAGTGATGGGGCGGTAGATGATGCCTGAAATTCTCTTCTTTTGATGAGCTAGCTACGTGTCCAATTTAAAGCGCTGAGCTATCCTCTTCTTTTGGAAACCACGAAACCTTGGGCCATGTTTAGTTTGCATTAAAATGCAAAAAGTTTTTAAGATTTCTCGTCATATCGTATATGCCGACACATGTATGAAACATTAAATGTAGATAAAAAAATAATTAATTGCACAATTTATCTGTAAATGTCGAGACGAATATTTTGAGCCTAGTTAATTCATGATTGGACAAAGTTTGTCAAATACAAACGAAAATGCTACAGTTTTTTTTTAAAAAAAAAATTCGCCATCTAAACATGCCCCTATTTGTTCTCCGTTCGTAACAGAGCAGCATCCCGTACCTACCACTGCCACCTACCAGTATACTAGAAGGAAGCGTAGCAGGCAGGCACCACGAGGTGGCCTCCTCCCATTGGCTCTCTCCTCCACATCACGCGCCTATGTGTCCTCCCTCCACCTCTGCCTGCCTGGGCCCCACAGCACAGACGCAGCACTCCACCACAGTCCCCGCCGTCCACTCTGCTTCTTCTCCTCTTCTGTAGTATAAAGAGACGAAACGAGAAATCTCCCGCTTGCGCTTGGCTTCCTTCGACTGTCCGCACTCATCGTCCTCTATATTCATCCTTTAAAAGGAATATTCTAGTCTGGTCATCAAGATTTTCTCCTCTATACTGCTTTCTTCCGCACCCATCCGTACTCTATATCCTCCTCTATCTTACTGTGAGACCCACCTGTCAGTTTTTTTATTAAAAACCCACCCCACCTCCCTCCCTCCCATTCTCTCTTTCTCCCACCTCTCTGCTCTCCTGGCAGACCAGCGCGCGGCGAACCAGCGCGCGGCGAACCGGCGGGCGAGCGCGCGGCAGGGCTCGGCGGCCGGACCAGCGGCGGGCGAGCGGGCGCGGCTCCGACGGCGGCGTGGCGGATCCCGACGGCGCACGGGCAGGCGAGCGGCTCGGCGGTCGGTAGGCGAAGCAGCTCGGCGGCGGTGGATCCGCTCTTCCCTCGAGCGGATCGGGCGCGGACGGCGGTCGACCGGACTCGTCGGTGGTGGCGAGCTCCGCCCGCGCCCTCCTCGGCGGCCGTCCATCTCCTCGGCGGCGGGCGCGTCCCCTCCCTGCTCCGTCTCGGCGGCGGTTCACGGCGAGCGCGGCTGGAGGCGCCCCGCCGGGCGCAGCTCCCGACACGGCCGCCCCCTCCCCGCTCCCTCCACCGGCGGCTGGCGGAGCTCCCTATCGCGACAGTCGAGGCTGGCCGCAGAGGTCGGCGTCGGTGGCGAGGACGCCGAGGGGAGCGGGCGTGCGGGCCCCACTCTGGCCGATAGCGGACGAACGGGAAACCCGCTTAATTTGGCGGACGAGCGACAATACTGGAGGATAGCGTACCTGGGTAGCGTACCCGCTGCGGGCCTCCCATCCGCTATTCGGTACTCCAGGATGGTTTAGAGGACCGCGGTGCAGCTGGTCTTCCGCTGCATCCCAATTCCGTACTCTCTCTCCTCTCGATTCGACTCACCCAGCACCAGCAGGCAGGCGATGCCGAACGGCGCCCCCGAGGCGTCGGGCTCCGGGCCCGCCTCGCCGCTGCGGCCCCGGCGGCGCGCCGGCTCCGGCGACCCGGTCCTCGTCGTCTGCCGCTGCTTCGGCGTCGTCACGGCCGCCGCCGCGCTGCTCTGCGTTGCCGCCAACGTCCTCTCCGCGGTCTACTCCTTCCGCGGCGCCGCCGACGTACGTGATAATCTGATGATCCCAATCTCGCATCGCAACGCCAACTTCCTTCCCCTGACCCCAGTCCTGCTCAGATCATCGGCGGCGTGTTCCGGTGCTACGCGGTGGTGTTCTCCGTCTTCGTTGCCGTGCTCGAGACCGAGTGGGCTCCCATCATCAAGCTCTGGAAGGTTTGCTCTGTCTCTCTGCTCACCGTTTTGCTTCTCTCGGTTAATTTGGATAATATTTTGTTGCCATGCTGGCTTGGCTTACTGATGTTCCTGTTACTACTTGTGCCACCAGATATTTGACTACTTGCCGGCAAGGGGAATGCTAGAGATCTTGTGAGTCCATTTTGGTTTTTAATTTGGATGGCCATAGATCTCTCTGCTTTCCGAAAATTCAGGGCTCAATGTGTTCAAGAATATTAGAATACCGCCATGAATTCCTTTTAAAGTACTTTGCTTCTTGGCAGTGTTGCTATCATGACCAAGGCGTACCCAAATGTTGAGAGGAATGAACTCATTTTGCTCCAGGAGATTGCTACCTATATGCTTCTTGCGTGTGGAGCTGTCTACATCATCGCAGTAAGCTTGCAGAGTTTTGGGCATTCATGCTCCATTTGTGTCAGCATAACTGCTTCTCTATTATATCTGATAGTTTAAATGTGACACTGTTAGATATCAAATCTCGTAGGTACGACACTGTTAGTTGCCTTACTGTTTTCAACCGTCTTCTGTTTGGGAAACTTAGCTTAGTAAATACAGTTGAATGCTTGAAGTATGGACTGGAATTTCTCTACAAATTTTATCATGGTTACAGCATCTACTAATACTACAGTATGATCTTGTGCTCCTTTTTCCCCTTTTTGGAAAGAAAAGTATGATTATGACCCTGTGATTCTAGTAGGACGAATGATCAGCAATACCATTATATATATACTGAGTCATTCATCTTTTGCGTGAGCTAAAAAATTGCGTGAGCTAAAAAATTTAATCTCAATATGTAGGGTGTACTGTGTCTTGGTGTGTTAAAACGTTCTAGGCAGCATAAAGCAACATCACAGGAGCAAGCAATCAAGGATCTGGAGGTTAGTACTTATTGGTTCCTACTCCAGTAGTGATAGCATCTTATTGTCAGTTGTCAATACATCATTTCTGTAGCTCATGCCTGAATTTACGCAGTGTGGCTTAGCTCAATCATCCTTGGATTTATGTACATTTAATTAACTCAGAAGTGACTCAAGAGTTTCTTCTTTTTGTACTTGTGATTCCTGTTTATTGTTCAGGAGATTCTTTTAGCTGAAAACTAAGTGCAGTGTACTAGAAATATAGAAACCTCACACTTTTAAAAGTAGAATAATGTTTGATAACAGTTTTTTTAACGCAATAATGTTGAGTTAAGATACCAAGTTATAGTAGACCATATGCTCACAAGCGAATTACATCCGTTTCTAAAAGATGGTACACATACCTGCAAAAGAAAAGAAAAAAACAGAGGGGGATACAGACCATTGTTTTATGTTGGTTAGGGCTAGGTAATTATCTCTTCAATAGTGTGTTTCCAAACATGTTCTTCTTAGTTTGTATGCAGATAGCCAGATACTACATCTTACGTGGGACAAGTATAAATGATGTCTTGTACTCCATCCGTCCATCGCTACTGAACATTGTTGATCATTTCTCATTTCCTGATCCATGGTATTTCAGGAGCTAGAGAAGAGGAGAGAAGAGCTTGAGTCTCTGTTAATTGCTGAGCGGCCAGAGGCGGCCTGATGTCGACCACAATGACCTACCATCACTCTTCTAGCATAAATAAGTGTTTTTTCTGTTGAATGTTGACATGTTGATAGCATACTGCTTTGTCACGGCCATCGGTTTCATCCGTGGGTCACTTTGTTGAAGTGTATCACCTTCTCTACTTCCTCTGTAAGTATGAATCCTTGATTCTAAACTTGGTATATCCATGCTACTTAGGGTGTGTTTAGTTCCCCATTTAATCCAAAAGATTTTGGATTTTGGTCCATCATTTTGCAGAATGAAATTAAACACCATGCAAAATTTTTGGCAAAAAGGTGTCCATTCCCAATTTTGGATTTTGGCCTCAGGAGGCCAAAAAAAAAAAGCCAAAAAGCCCTCACCCACTCCATGAAAAATTTGGCATTTTGGATGGAACTAAACACACCCATGAAAATTGGCATTTTGCATTTCATCATTTCAAAGGAGTTAGCATTTTGCATTTTGCATTCCACGGGGAACTAAACACAGCCTTATTGATAAGGCTTTGCATCTGCTAACGCCAAGCTTTTAACTGACAGACCTTGCGGCTTTCCTCTGGGCTTCCTGCTGAATTGTGGGATTTCAGTTTCAGAACATTGTGCCATCGCATCATCTTGGAACATGTTGTATCAGTTGTATAATGTAGTTGTATACTCCTACGATGATCTCCTGTTGTATGTGTTGCTGCATAATTCACCTGAATTTTGTCCGTAACTAGGGTCTTGTTCGAGAAACATGAGTTAAAGCAACTTCTCATTCGACAGATGGATAGTGGGGACTCGATAGGATTATGATTTTCTGCATTGTGCACCTATGTTTTCTTTACAACATAGTCACTGTGTGCAATCAAGTTAGGCCGTGCAATGTGCAGGATAGATGAGGCCAAGAAACTGTGATTTAAGAAAATGATTTGAGAGGAAAATAATGTCATATTAACCAAATACCTCGGCACCTCCTTACGAAAATCCTTTACTTATTGGAAAGCTACTACAATAAATAGATTATCAACCTCATGTTTCAAATGATACTAGATATATGTGCGCATATACTACGTGTTGTGTCATTTATCTTAAAATATTAACAACTATAACTTTAAATCTTTATCTTAAAATATTAACAACAATCACTTTAAATCAATTAACGAAACAAATATATTACCTATATATAGCTAGGGGCACTACAGACATTTCCAAATCCAACGCATAAGCTATCAACCACAAACATGATTGTCAAAAAGTCATAGCTTTTACAAATGTAGCTTTTTGGACTCCACTACAAACCACCTAGGGGCATTACTATCAAAAGTAGCTTTTGCACAAATTTAGCTCAAAAACCATCAACCATGACATCTAGTCAAATATTTTACATAAGTATCCTCTAGATGTCTTAGGCTCAGCTAAAGCAATCAACGAACTATTAACCATAATGCTTATACCCAGTGAATAGGGTTTTGGGTGGTATTGAAATACACCAAGGTTGCTCTGGGGCTGGTATTGTTTTGAAATGACATATCAAAATAACTATTAAAGATGAAACGGTGGACGATTTGGGTGATATATGTATAGCATGGGGACGCTCACATTCTTCTCTTGGTGATGGTTTTTATAAAAAAAACTAGCTACTCTTTTTTGTTCTAAATTATAAGTTGTTCTGGTTTTTTTAGGTACATAGTTTTTGCTCGATATACGATATGACAAATGGGTGTCTAGCTGAGTTGGTTAAGTGCCTCTAGTAGCACTTCTCAGGTCCTAGGTTCGACTCCATGTGGGAGCAAAGGCTAGGAATGGATTAAAAAATTCCCTCATCTGTCCTGCCCTCCTACTCTATGTTCATTTGATGATGATGTTAGAGTGCATGATTAGATCGACATCTAAACGGGTCCACTAACCAAAGAACGTGGAAGCATAACATCAAAGAAGAAAATTTGCAAGTGAGCTTTGGGCTTCACGACTTCTAGCGCTCTTCCCCATAAAACATCAGCTACATCGGAATCTGGGAGAAATGGGTCCACTAACCAAAGAACATGGAAGCGTAACACCAAAGAAGAAAATACGCAAGTGAGCTCTAGGCTTCACGACTACTAGCGCTCCTCCCCATAAAGCATCAGCTACATCGGCCACGGCTTTGCCTCCAATCAAACACCACCATGGCGCTCCTCCCAATAAAACAATAGCTACATCAGCATCTAGGAGCTACCACAACTTTGCCGCCACACAAACGCTGCCAAGTCATCTCGTGGTTACAATAGGGGTATATCATATTTATGGCCCCCTGGATACGAAGTTCAACTTTAGTTCTATCCTATCCCTTACTACAACTCAAGTTGGAGTGTAACCAAATTGTACATATATTTGACGCGTATTTAATAGACGATAAATTGTTGGAGGATGTGACTGGTGTGACTGGTTCACATGGGTCTGCGACAGCTGGTTGGTGTGATGCTTGCTTAAGCAATGTCTGGATCGTGTGATGTAGTGGGGGTGGCTTGTCCTTAGGTGGTGAACATGAGAGTTTCTTCTCCAGTGCTGCAAGGCATGCAAGGTACTAAACAGCGATAGTAGCTGCCACAATAGCTATTGCAAGGTATCTAAGGCTGGAGTAGCAATATATATGTGTGCTAGACTAGTGGGCTAGGCTGTTATTGGGCCTCTCTATATGTCCTCGATTCTTTCAGTTATTTCTGTTAACTGAGCAAAATTTGGTTCCTGAGAAATTGAAACCGACTAGGTAACTGAATTTTTTGGTTTCTTTTCTTTCAATATCAATTCCAGTTCTTTCGGTTGGGTTTTTGATTCTTGGTTATTTTTTCCTACCCCTAATTTTGCCCGTAGCCTTTGTCACCCTTCATCTCCCATCTCCTCATCCATGGTTCGCACATCATTACCCTTGCTTCAATACGTAGTAGGTAGAGTCACCTAGGCTCCATCGCCTCTTACCCTAGCACCATAGCCTCCTGTGTCTAGAACAACATCCAGGACTTCTAGGGAATCTCCTTTTTCTATATCATCATCGGCAACAAGGTGGTTGTGAGGGACACCAACAAAATTATGCCAACTAGGTAGAACATCAACAACGAACTCAGCAATTATGGGCTTAGCAGCATAATGGTGTCCACCGTGATGTAGAGTAGCAACATTACTTCATACCCTCACAAGACTACATGGCACCGATCATGTAGAACTTGCAAAGCACCATCACATTACTTCTCAACAATGTCTACCCTACTTCAGCTACATCTATAACAAGACATGAATTGACATTAAGGATGTGTTCTTGAGCTCCCCTCACACAGAGGTGTAGCATGGGTGATGAGACTCAAATATTGGGATATGTTAAGTCCCGGTGTAAGAGGTTCCTGACCGAAGGACCCCTCGACCGATCACCTTAGGATCGCTCGGGACCTACACCCATCAGGTGCGCACACACGCACCTTCTGCCCAAGGATCGGGCGAACCTAAGCACGCCCTCCGCCTCTGCTCGGGACTCGAGGGCTTGCTCGGGTGACATGCTCTCGATCAATGGTAGCCCGAGCCTGATCCTCAGCCCTAGCTCCAGTTTAAGACAAAGGCCAGGCTAGAACCTAGCGCCTAAGGCTCGGGGGCTCCTCGACACCACTCAACGGGCACAATGCTATCACGTACTCCTCTGACAAAGTCACGCATGGGGCACGACACAAATGGACAAATTCCCCCGCTAGCTTCAGGGGCTCGGGGGCTCCTGGGCCTGCTCATCAGCCCCTCAAGCCAGATGCCTTTGCCACCAAGGAAGCCTCCAGAAGGCGCACTTGATGGAGGCTGGTCCAACCCAATAAGACTTGATGGATAGAGCGTTAGAGCAAAGCAGCCGGACGACGCCCAGGGCTTCTCTAACTCCACAACAACGCTGAGGTCCATCCTCGCCATAGCAGCGTCCTCCTGGACTCCGGTGCATGTAGACCATAGGCTAAGCCCCCCAAACCGCTATGTACCCGACCTACCTTGGTATATAAGGGGAGGTCAGATCCTACAAAGGGGGAGGATGAACAGAAATAGAACAGATCATTCAGCCCTCACAACAGCTCTGAGATATGCATTGAGAGTAGAGCCACCCCACGAGGAGTACCGAGAGCTCCTCCCTTCCACCATCTTCTTCCCCTCTGACAGGGAAGAAACCTCACCGTTGTCGAGCCAAGGAGATCATTGAGCGATCCCCTTCCAACTCTCTTACACTTCTTGTTGTAACCCACTGATTTGGGTGCTTTTGAATACAAGGATCATCTGCTGCTGAACGTAGGGCCCCGATAGCGCGAACCAAGATAAATTGCTGCGTCCTCTCTGTGTTCTTTGTGTCCTTGAGTCCACCTAAGCCACCAGAGACCCACACTAAGTGACATTCGACGAACAAAAATGCTTGTCATGGTTTCGACCCCGCGACAATAGGCATGGTATTTAGGCTACATTGGGACATCATGCAAAGCCCAAGTACCCCTTGGGATCATCGTAGGATCATATGCCATTAATGCCCACAATTGTGGTTGGTGTTGAGCTCGCACTCCACGTCAACATGGGTGGCATGATGATAAGCTCTTTTTATCACCTTAGCTTTGTGTCGAGCACGGAGATCCAAGCTTGGCGATGAGTGATGATGAGTTGAAGATATGGATCTATGCTAACACTGTTAGGTCGACTTGACGAGCAATTTTGCAAGGAGAAGGGTTGGGGATTGACCATATATAGTGAAGTTCACCCAAGCCCAAGGATGTTTGGCCATCACTACATGATATGAACGCGGATGGTTGCATTGGAGAAGATGCTCCTATCCATCGCCTTCATGTGCGCTTGACGGGGAAGGGCAGGGATGTGGATGTGGGCTAGCGGGTGATGCAAACATCAAGGGGTGTGTGGGCTTTAGACCTCGTCGCACTCATCATGAAGGTAGATTGGGGTTGATGGCAGTAAAGGAATGACAAGCTAGAGCCACCTGCAAAACATAGAGAGGGAAGGAGAAATGAGCAATGCTAATAAATAGGCTCTAGGTGTTGAAACAACTGAAGCCAGGGAAATTAAGCAAAAGGGAACTGAGTTTGGGCAAAACTATCTTTTTCACAGAACAAACATGTTGGAGATCAAGATGGCATGGCAAATTAGCAAAAATGTCAAAATGAAGAGTGTTTTTCCCTTTCCTATGGCAAGTTAAGGGCATTTGTAAATTTGGTAAATGAAGGGTGGCCATATGTAAATTTTGGCAAGAAATTAATTAGCTGGAGTTTATTTGGCTCGGTGTTGTGGGCTATACCTAAGTGCCATTTCTAATTCGACAAGTGATTCCCCAATCCTATCAGCCACCGCACCACCATTTTGTCATGGAGGTGGTCTTCAGATCCAAGAGGAGGAGAAAACTTGAGGAAGAGGAAGAGCACATCGACTACATCAGCCGCCTCCCTGATTCCATCCTCGAAGACATCATATCCCTTCTTCCCACCAAGGATGGTGCCCGCACGCAGGTCCTCTCCTCCCGCTGGTGCCAGATCTGGCGCTCCGCCCCTCTCAACCTTGACCTCAACCCCGACCTCGATGAATCCCCCATTCCCAGGTATATCCCCACCAGAGTAGTCTTGAGCATCCTCTCCACACATCAGGGCCCCATTCGCCGCTTGTCCATCCCGGAGGTCTACCTATACTATAAGGACAACCCTACCATGACCTTGGATAGGTGGCTTCAGTCCCCTACCCTTGACAGACTACAGGAGCTTGAGTTCCAACATGACCGCCGTTGTGGGAGGATCCCACCACTGCCTCCACTGCCTACATCGGTACACTGCTTCTCATCAACCCTTCGTGTCGCAAGTTTCGGTGGTTGTAGCTTCTTGGGTGGAAACAGTGCCAACGGGCTCCACTTTCCACTTCTCAAGAACTTGAGCCTTTCTGATGTCAACATCTCAGAGAGTTCTCTACATTCCTTGCTTGCTTCCTGCCCTATCTTGGAGAGCTTGCTGCTAACTAGCCAAATGGGTTGCTCTCGCATCCAAATTGTGTCACCGACCCTTAGAAGCATCGGCGTGCGTCCTTATTTAAACTCTGAGTTGCCACAACTCATTATCGTTGATGCCCCTTGTCTAGAGAGGTTACTTCATTTTCAAAACTTCAATAGCATGAAAACCTCCATCTCAGTGATCTCAGCACCAAAGTTGCATGTTTTGGGTCCAATATCTACTCATAGCTTTAGTATCAAGTTTTTCACCACATTTTTTCAGGTATCACCATGCTTCTCACTTTCATGTTCATGATGGATCCAAGTTCCTTTCTCCCAACAGATGAAGAAGAGTTCCTATGTTTGACTATGATGCTAACCATAATTACCTATGCTTTATTCAGGGACCACACTTTGTTAGCTGGACGATAGTGGTGCGTAGTGTGAAGGTCCTGGCATTAACACAAAAGCATCTTAGTTTGGATGCTGTTATTAACTTTTTGAAATGTTTTCCATGCTTGGAGAAATTATACATCAAGGTGACTGAACTTACTCTGTAGTTGTTTGTCCATCTACATGCTTTTGTCACTATTGCATCAAATACATGTTTTAATGCTAGGTTGTGACAATTCTATGTTCATTTTTCTTTTTCAGACAAAAATGGCAGGGGAGAAAAATGTGTGGTGTCATAAACATTTGAATTTTATTGGGACTTGTGAAATTCATCTGAAGAAAATTGTGTTAACAAACTATCGTGGCAACGCATCACATGTTAACTTTGCCAAGTTCTTTGTTTTGAATGCGAGAATGCTAGAGTCCATGAGGCTTGAGTTATTTGTTGGAAATCCTAGCAGTGCATGGATCGACAAACAACATAAACTGCTCAGATTAAAAAATAAGGCTTCAAGGGATATGCATCTTGATCTTGTGTCTAATTACCGCTTGACTCAGCCTTATCCCTTTGTATGTGCCGAGCAAGTACATGATTTGTCAACAGCCGACCCCTTTCAAAGGTTCCATGATTGGGTCCTTCAATGACTATAATAACCTCTTGTCCTGACTTGGAGGTAATGCTATGTTTTTCTTATCTGTAAGAGTTGAGTTGTCCTAGATGCTGATACTTCTTTGACGTTTTATGGTAAATATATGAAATATGACTTCTGTATATCCCTAACCAGAACACCTTGCTACATGCTTTTGACTGTGTGGCATACTATACTTGGTTGTAAATATGTATTATTTTTTTCTGAATTGCTGTCATTCTATTTAAAATATATGACAGGGAACTGAAAAGTTGCATGGTAGGGTGAATATTGTTGAATCAGATTTTTAAAATTAGATTTGGGCTATTTGTTAGCTTCCAATGACAACCCAAGCCCCAATGGCAAATGAATGTCCTATGGAATATAAGCTATGGATAATCTTAGCACTCGAACAATCATAATTCTGCAAACTATTATTAGCTTTTGGTGATATATCTCAAGCTATTTAAGCAGTATGATAATCTTAGGACTTCCTCTCTTTTTATCTAGTTGATTTTCCTAAGATTTGGTCCTTATTATTTCAGGCACAAACTGCATGCTCATCAGGTTGTACTTGTGAGCAGACTCAAAATGGAAATGTTGGGAACTCTAGTTGAACCACCTCCTCAGAGAAGCAGAAAAGCATGATGTGTTTTGAGGATCTGAACATGAAGTTTCTTTTGTGACGTCATAGCTCAATTGGGTGACTCCGATGAAAAGGTTGACAGTGAGCACTGTCAAGAAGTGATTTAAAGCCCTCTAGGCATGATGCACTATGCTGCGTGCCAATTAATATTGATTGACATTCCTACATATCCTACAACGCTGAAAAGTGAAAACATCACAATGCTATTTGCTATTTTCCCATGTTGTATGCTATTTCATAAGTTTGCGAGCATATTTCATAAGCTAGATGTTTGCAATTATACTTGGTGTGTTTGTTTATAAATATGAAGGATGATGGATCTTCACTTTAAGATTCACGTATTTAATTGTATGCCTATGTTGTTTGGTTAAACAAGTGAGAAGATGTGCCATTGGAATATTTCCTAAATTAATTTCGCCATGTGCTTCTCACTTATGCAAACCAGCGATATAATTTCATCAAGACAGAAGGAAAATGTTCCTTTGCTGGGCTCTTCCCCTGCTCGTAGCCCATATCAATTTCAGCCCAGTGCTTATCAAGCCCACCTCACCACTCACCAGCCTTTCCTCTTCCCCTCACCAATCACCATTCAGGCACTTTTACTCTGCTGCTGCTGCTAGACATGCCACGGATTACAAATTCCGTGGAGCTCTCCTCCCCCTTCCAATAATATATATCTGGTGCTTTTACCAAAGCTGAACTCAAGACGATAATTGATACAACATATCAAAAAATGATTTCCTGCAATTACGCGGTTACGCAAGTATTGCAATTATTTGATGATGGAAGTATCTTTCTCCATATGGAGTTTTGGTTTGCATACCGGAAAGACCTCAGGCTCAAGCTGAATGGTGTCTAGTGATCTTTTTCCCGCAATGTATTGGAAATCCAAGTTTAAACAAATAAAAAGTGTCCGAGTTTGGATGTTTCTCGGATTAGCCACAAAATTGGATATCATAATAATAAATTAAAACCAAATGTCAAGTCAATTTCGAGCCACGTAATGTTGACTAATAAAACTACAATTAGGTAGGAGTAACATGATAATGAATTATGATGTTTTAACTTCATATGTTCATTTTCTTGATCGTAAATACTGAGAGTTTTGAGACAAAAGGAAACATATTCATTACATCCTTTCAATGCAAGCCGGGTTACACAGTAGGATAAATGCAGGGGTTAAGGTAGCAAGTCTGATAGAACTTGACACTAACAATCAAACAAGCAAAATTGAGAAGAAAGCAAAAACACCCTTAAACAAAACGCTGAACCAACCTCCCTGAAGCTCAAGAGTTGTCTCATCATAAAGCAGATACCATTTTCCACTACCACTACTATTATTATCTAATTTTCTCCTTGGCTAAGAAACCATCACATGAGCAACTTCAGTTTGTCAAAGCACTCAAGCCATTTGCTCTTTGTCCCTCGCCTGTAGTGGTGTCCCAGTGCTGCAGAAATCCACAAATTTAAACAAATAATATGAGACGATTGAGGAATAGATTTGCCCTCCAAACATTTATTTTTAAACAACAAAGAGGGACCTACATTTTGGTGCTAACGGCAAACCAAACAGGCAAGGAACACTAACTCATTTATCCCCAGTTGCACCAGTTAACAGCTATGCTTGATTAATCACTCACCACTGAGAAAACGCCAACCTTTGCCTAACACATATTACCATCCATGTGCTAATGAATGTACAAGGTTAAAGATGGGCCTTATGCTTGTATCTAGAGTGCCAAACTATATTATAAATCTATGTAGGTAATGGCATTCTTGGTTTCTCCCCTGCTGGATCCTTTTTTTTTCTTGAATGGATTTTGGACACCTCCCTGCCCTCACCCAGCATCCCAGACTAAATTTAGAGAAGCTGTCAAGGTCCCAATCTTTGCCCATAACAGGTGCAGAACATGAATAAATTCCGAAGCATGCCTACCTAATTCTAAAAATGGACCATCACAAGAAAAGTTAAAGGGTTTGTAACATAGGTTTATATCACATTACTAGGCCATATTCATAAACTCATTGCTCTTCAACAAGTAACAGGTTTACATATATTATGTTTTCACGCTATTAACTGAAGTAGTTCTAAATCTAAATATAGGCAAAGCACAACTAAGTAAAGCTGAACAGGGTTAAACGGGGGCGAAGGTAGCATCTAATTGAAGGTGGTGCACCACTCAAGCAACATAACCAATTCCTTTGGATGTATGGTGAATATCAGCCAAGTTAGTAACAAAATTTGTATGCACTCTGGTGCTACTGCACCAGGGTAATATAATGTGGTATCCCACACTGTGGTTAAATGCTAAACCAAATAATTACTACTACAGTTACAAAATTTGTCATTTGTCACCACCGATCAGGTAAATAAAGTTAAGAAAACAACCCTTAAACAAAAGGCAGAACCCACAATTGCCAGCATATATACTAGGACTAGTATCAACAACAATGCTGACATATATTTGTCATTACCACTACTACTCTAACCACAGAAATTCCACTTTGACCAAGAAAGGTTTTCACAAGAGCACCTTAAGTTTGTGAGGCGCTCAAAGCATTCCCTCTTGATCACTCACCACCTGTAGATGCCAGATCCAGTGCTGCAGAAATTGACAAATTTTGGGCAAATTACATAAGCTGATTGAAGAATTGATTTGCTCTCATTGAATCTTTACTGTTTAAACCACCACAAGGGACCAACAAGTTTCTGCCAATGGCTAACCAAAGTACGAAAAAGGAAAATAACACTAACTTATTATTCACAGGTCCACCAGTTAACAGCCGCACTTGATCATTAAGCAAGGATGGGTATTAAAGGAAAACACCTACCTTTGTGTAACACAGATAACCATCCATATTGTTCTGTTGTTATGTGTTAGGGAATGATTTCCATTGATTTGGGCTAACCCTAGAAGGGTAGCTATATAGGTAACCATACATGGGCCACATGGGCCTTAGCCTCATGGGCCTAATACACACATTCCAACACCCCCCCCCGCAGTCTGAACTACCGACGCAGCGGAGTTCCAGGCTGAACAAGAAGAAGAACACACACAGCCCCCACACAGACGCAACTAGCCACGGGTGATGTTGAGGCTGGAGCGAAACTCAGTGAAGGTCGATGACGGGAGGCCTTTGGTGAAGATGTCCGCGAACTGGGAAGTGGTCGGAACATGAAGAACCCGCACCTCGCCCATGGCCACACGATCACGGACAAAGTGTAGGTCGATCTCCACATGCTTCGTCCGCTGGTGCTGGATGGGGTTGGTGGAGAGGTAGACCGCACTGACATTGTCGCAGATCAGTGCGCTCCGGGAGGGTGCAGTGTGTAACTCCGCAAGAAGTTGCCGGAGCCAGGAGGCCTCAGCCACGCCGTTAGCGACAGCGCGGTACTCCGCCTCGGCACTGGATCGGGAGACCACGGGCTGGCGCTTAGACGACCAGGACACCAGGTTGCCGCCCAAGAAGACAGCGTAGCCGGAGGTGGAGCGGCGAGTGTCCGGGCACCCCGCCCAGTCAGCGTCAGTGTAGACGACGAGGTCGGCAGAGGAGGCCCGGTGGAGGAGAAGCCTGTAGTCGAGCGTGCTCCGGAGGTAGCGGAGGAGGCGCTTGAGAGCCGTGAGGTGAGGCTCCCGGGGATCATGCATGCGAAGGCAGACCTGCTGAACTGCATATGTGATGTCCGGCCGGGTGAAGGTGAGGTACTGAAGGGCCCCGGCGAGACTCCTGTAAGCAGTGGGGTCGGACACTGGGGGGCCTTCAGCCTCTGACAGCTTGCCCTGAGTATCGACCGGAGTAGAGCAGGGGTCGCAGTCAGTCATCCCAGCTCGCTCCAGGATATCCCGAGTATACTGTCGCTGGTGAAGAAGTAACCCGGTAGGACGGTGCTCAACAGTGACTCCGAGGAAGTGGTGGAGCACACCCAGATCCTTCATCGTAAACTCCTGCTGAAGAGCGGCAATGATCCGGCGGAGAAGTGGCTCACTGGAGGCTGTGAGGACAATGTCATCAACATAGAGCAGCAAGTACGCAGTGTCAGCTCCATGGTGGTAGACAAACAGTGATGTATCAGACTTGGCCTCCACGAACCCCAGTGTCAGCAAGAAAGCAGCAAACCGGTGGTTCCACGCCCGGGGTGCCTGCTTGAGGCCGTAGAGAGACCTGTTGAGCCGGCAGACCATGTCAGGACGGGAGGGATCAACGAACCCCGCCGGCTGACTGCAGTACACTGTCTCGGTGAGAAGGCCGTGCAGAAAGGCATTCTTGACGTCCAGCTGATGGACGGGCCATGACCGAGCAAGCGCCAGCGAGAGCACAGTACGGACGGTGGCCGGCTTGGCCACCAGGCTGAAAGTCTCATCATAGTCAACTCCCGGGCGCTGAGTGAAACCCCGGAGAACCCATCGAGCCTTGTAGCGCTCGAGAGTGCCATCAGCCCGACGCTTGTGGGTCCAGATCCACTTGCCGGTGACGACGTTGGAGCCCGGCGGCCGGGGCACCAACTCCCACGTCTGGTTGGCCAGAAGCGCGGCGTACTCCTCTTCCATCGCGCGGCGCCAGTGAGGATCCAACAGGGCGTCACGGACGGAAGAGGGTACCTGGGAGACCAACGCGTCGCCGGTCGAAGCCGCAAGGGCACGAGGCGGCAGTGTGCCAGCCGCGTGCCGTGTCACCATCGGGTGAACATGCCGCGGGTGCCGGTGAAGAAGCGGCGGGTGGTAGATCGGCGGTGCACCTCGAGCCAGCGGGGACTGCGGCGGTGGTGTCAGCGTCCTCGGCAGAGAAGGGACCGCGAGTGGCGGCGGCCGCGGCCTCCGCTGGTACACCCGTACCGGCACGGCGAACCTCGACGGAGGTGCCGGGGCATGATCCGGCGACGGCGACCGGCACGGCCCCCCCGGGGCAGAAGCGGGGGACGAAGGCCCTGGGTCTGCGCCAACCGGAGAGGGCAGGGCCGCGCCAGAGGACGACGGGCCCGGACCCACCGGGAAGCCGGGACAGGAGGCCGGCAAGGAGCTCGGCGAAGCGGTACCTGCAGGAGACCACAGAAAAGGTGGCTGGACCACCGTGTCAGTGGGAAAAAGGGAGGGAGGGTCAGGAACAGGAGGGGTGGAGGTGCTGGAGAAGGAAAAGACGGACTCATCGAACACCACATGGCGAGAGATGAGGACCCGTCGGGAGGCAAGGTCAAAGCACCGGTACCCCTCGTGATCCGGGGAGTACCCGAGGAAGACACAAAGAGTGGAACGGGGGTCCAGCTTATGGGAAGAAGTGGCAGCGGTGTTGGGGTAACACGCACACCCAAACACGCGGAGGTGATCGTACCGAGGAGGGGTACCGAAGAGGGCGTGGTGTGGCATGGGAGCGGGACAGGCAGCAGAAGGAAGACGGTTGAGGAGGTAGGTGGAGGTATGCAAGCCCTCAGCCCAGAAGCGAGCAGGAAGAGAGGCCTGAAACAGAAGGGTGCGCACGGTGTCGTTGGTGGTGCGAATCATCCGCTCAGCCTTGCCATTCTGCGAAGAGGTATATGGGCAAGACATACGCAACTGAACACCGTGAGAGAGAAAGAATGCTCGGGAGGTGGAGTTATCAAACTTGCGACCATTGTCACACTGGACGGCCTTGATGGTGAGGCCGAACTATGTGGACACCCAAGTAAAGAAGTGAAGGATCGTGGGAAATGTATCTGACTTTGCACGGAGGGGAAAAGTCCACGAATAATGCGAAAAATCATCAATCACCACAAGATAGTACTTATAACCAAAAAGACTGATAACAGGAGATGTCCATAGGTCGCAATGTACAAGATCAAATATGTGGGCCGCATGAGAAGTAGAACTATGAAAAGGAAGATGAACATGTCGGCCCAATTGGCATGCATGACACAGTTGCTCATCAGGAGCCCGAGTACATGGAAGACCGGAACTACGACTGAGCTACATCAGGGCATCACGTTCAGGATGACTGAGGCGCCGGTGCCAAGTAGTAGAGGAAGTAGAAGCGGCGAAGGCAACTGACAAAACAGACGGCGGAGAAGACGAAGTAGCCATCGGGAAGCGAAAGGTGTAAAGGGGCCCGGAGCTGTCACATCGGAGCAGTGGACGCCGGGAAGCCAAATCCTTTAAAGTAAGACCAGAAGAGTCAAATTCCATAGAACAGGAATTGTCAGCTGTAAAACGACGAATAGAAAGAAGGTTGTGAACCATAGAAGGAGCAACAAGAACATCAGGAAGACGGAAGGAGCCATGAGCACCGGCGGTACCCACAGACGTGACTGGAAGACACGAACCATTTGCGACCATAATGGACGAAGGAAGAGAGGAAGAGGGAGAGTGGAGAGACGAAAGTATACCGAGGTCAGGAGTGGTGTGGTAGGTGGCGCCCGAATCAGCGATCCACTCGGGTCCGACCGGAGGTGTCAGGCCCATGGTGCTGAACGAGCGGGCCAGAGCCACCTGGTCCCAGCCGGCGACCCCAGGTAGGGTCCCAGAGGGTGGAGCCCACGGCGTAGCAGGGAAGGCGCCGTGAGGAGGAGCACCAGGTGGAGCACCGGTGAGCATGGCCACCGGTGGGCGAGGGTCACCCCCGGGGGCGTGGAAGGGGGCCACATGGAGATGCGCCCGGACCACGGGTGCTGGAAAGAAGGCCATGGTGCCCCCCCTGCGGCCCACCCGGTGCCGGAGCCTGGGTGTGACCACCCCGGCCGCCCCCGCGACCCCCTCCTCGGCGACGCCGACCGTCACGACCCCCCCACCTCCGCTCGGCCCGGAGGGAGGGGGACCCATGAGAGACTGCGGCGGTGGAGCAGACGATCGCGGTGGGGCAGCCGGACGCGCCGGAGTAGCAGCCAGAGCCGTCGAGGAAGACGAGGACCCCGGAGAAGAGGTGGACCCCGGCTGGATGCCCTGCGTGAGCTCCTTCATGACGAGATCGTCACGGACCTCCAGGAAGGTAGGGAAGGGCCGCTGACGGGTGATCCACGTCCTGAGGTGGGCGTAGCGGTCGCTGAGCCCGCGGAGGACGTTGACGACCAAGATGCGATCCTCCACGGGTCAGCCGAGGTCGCCAAGGGAGTCGGCCATGCCCTTCATCCGACGGCAGAACTCGCCAACGGAGAGGTCACCCTGGACGAAGGTGCGGAAGCTCGCGTCGAGGCGTAGAGCCCGGGCCTCGGCGTTGCCCAGGAACTGTCCCTCAAGGGCCAGCCACGCCCGGCGCGCGTCAGGGGAGGTGCGGACGAGGTCGTAGAGGTTCAGAGAGATCGTCCCCAGGATCCAGGAGAGAACGATGCTGTCGAGGCGGAGCCACGCCGGTGTCTGGACGGCGACCAAGGCGTCAACAAGGACGTGGTCGTCGAGGGCGTAGCGGCGGAGAGTGAGAAGCACCAGGTCCCGCCAGCGGGCGTCGGAGGGCGACTCCGGCTCGAGGACGACCGGAACGAGGAGGCGAATGTTCTGGACCCCCCCGGCCTGGTAGTGCAGCTGAGTCACGAGCGGATCGGCCGGGTCGTGCCAAAGGACGGTGGTGTGGGACACGCGGCGGCCCGACGAGGCGGATGAGTTTGCCCCAGCGTCCCGGGAGGCGGGAGGGGCGAGGAGCTGCTCCGCCTCGGCGATCTGGCGAGCTAGGGCGTCGGCCGCGTCGCGCTCACGCTCCCACACGAGAGCAGCCGCGTGTACACGAGCCTGCCCCTCCGCGGCGGCAGCCTGGACAGCGACGAGGGCTGCGGCGAGGGCGGAGTCCTGACCGAGGCCGTGGTGTGGGGAAAGACCGCCAGACGGGGCCATCTGGAAGCCCACCACGGTAGCAGGAGCACCGGCATGCGAGAGAGGGAGATCGGCAGCAGTAGCCGGCGGCTGGAACCCCGGCGGTGGGCCGGCAGGTATTGCCACCGGCGGAGGAAGGACTGCCACCGGGGCTGTGAGCCCATCCGCGGCGTCCCCCACCGCGCCAAGGTTGGGGGTGGTAGCCAGGGCGTGAGCAGCTCTAGTGCCCAGGGCACCGAGGCTGGGGGCGGCGGTTTCTGGATGAAGGGAGGTGCGGGCGGCTCCAGGGCCCATGGCGGCTGCAGGAGGCAGGGAGGCGCCAAGGGTGTGGCCGGCGGCTGCAGGAAGAAGAAGGCCGGTCCCTGGGGCAGCAGCGGGCGGAGGAGGTTGCGCCCCGACGGGAGAAGGAAGGCCGGCGGTCGGGGCGGCGCCTGGAGGCGCGGCAGCACCGCCTGGAGTGGGCGCGCCCCCTGGAGACACGACTGGTGGTGGAGAAGCAAGGACCTGCGCCCAGGAGGTGGTAGAGAGGGGGGGAAGTAGCTGTAGAGAGATGGAGGTGGGGGAGGAGCGCCGGCCATGGCTCTGGGCCGGCGGCGACGGCCACCAGAGAGCTGGCGGCGGCTGGAAGAGGTGGGGAGAGGAAAAACCTAACCCTAGGCTGCTGATACCATGTTAGGGAATGATTTCCATTGATTTAGGCTAACCCTAGAAGGGTAGCTATATAGGTAACCATACATGGGCCACATGGGCCTTAGCCTCATGGGCCTAATACACACATTCCAACATTATGTGCCACCAACAGATCATAGCAGTGATGCTGGTATTTAGGGTGTGTTTAGATCCTTCCGACTTCCAAAAATTTTACAAGATTCCCCGTCACATCGAATCTTTGGACACATGTATAGAGCATTAAATATAGGTAAAAAAAATAACTAATTACACAGTTTGGTCGTAAATCACGAGACGAATCTTTCGAACCTAATTAGCCCATAATTAGACACTAATTACCAAATACAAACGAAAGAGTTACTATGCTTCCAAAAATTTTACAGCACCAACTAAACACAGCCTTAGGGAACAAATGTAGAAACTACGAAGTCATGTATGTCATGGCATTTCACATTTCTCTTGTGATGGAGTCATTCTTTTTATTTAATTTGAGTGGATGTTAAAGACTTCCCTGTCCCAGCACCCCAGCCAAAATCTGGACCGTGTCAAGACCCCATCATCCATCCATAACAGGTGTCGTACATGAATAAATCCAAAGTATGCTGATTCTAAAATTGATCTGTTAAAGAAAAAAAACTATTTGTTGTATAGGTTTATAGCATATTGCGATAGACCTCATTGTTCTTTAGCACATAAACAGCGGTTATATTTTCATGCTATTAACTGAAATAGTAATAAATCGGATAATTGGCAAATCACAGCATAGTAAAGTTGTATTGTTAAAGGATAGAGAAGACCACAAGACTAGTAGTACCTAGAGTGCAGAAGCTTATGTAGGGAACAACCATGAAGCGGGAAGTGAAGTCTCCTATCTTCTCAACTCGGATGGACTTTAGATAAACAGTGAATAGCTCGCCACCCATCCAAATGAAAACGACACCAACGTCATCCGCAATGGCAACAAACGTAAGGTGGCAACAAGTTTTTACAATAGCAGCTTATCGAGCTCAATGACTTGTCGTCGCGCCCATCCGGCATATCCGTTGGTACCAGCCTCTCTCCACCACAGAGAGAGTCTGGAATTTTGTATGGCGGTGAATCCCAGTCCACCTTCCTCTGTTTCCATGAGGGAAAATTACCACACACGAAATTCAGATGGAACATCGATTACCTACAGTTGATGCCTACCCAGACCATACTCCAGGATTCTGGTGTTGGGGTCGTAGCTGAAGTAGAGCGCATTTCCGACAAGGGCACCGTGCGCCATGATACAGTCACCCCGGTGCTGCATAGAGGTAGGTTTGCTTCACGCACCTTCCTCGGATGTAGGCGGATGTGACCTTCCTCTCCGACGCTTCCCAACGTGTGTTGACGACCATGGCGAGGAAGGGGCCGCCGCGGCAGTCGAGGTGGTCGCAGCCTGCGGTTGCGCAGAGCAACGCCGCGCTCCAGGGCAAGAGCAGGGACCGCAGCACGGGCATCCTCCACTTGCCGTCTGTGACAGGGTCCCCACACGACGAGCTTCGTGCCGGCCACGGCGCGTGGGTCGGAGGTATCGTAGAAGAGCACACGGCCGTGGCGGGCGTCGAGCATGCGCCAGTTGGCGCGGATGGCGTGGGGCGCGCGGAAGGAGGAGGCGGGGACGAAGTCGGTGCCAAATGGGCGCTCGCGGAGCAAACTGAGCACGGGAGGCTTGGTGTGGAGTTCGCGGAACCTGCGGCAGAAGTTGGGACCGGAGATGAGGCGGCACCAGCACTCGCGGTGCGGACGAGGCTGGCGGGGTCTTCCGGCGGGACGCGGACGAGAACTTCCTCGACGAGCTCGTCCATCAGACGTGCCACCGGCTTGCATGGTCGGATCCATGGTCAGAGCGGACGGACTCCGGCTTGCCGGCCGGCGGCAGAGCAAGGGTTTGGCCGGCGGAGGTGAATTGCGGTGGGAGAGATGGGGGCGGCGGATTGACTGGGGCTGGGCTGGGCCAGCCATCTGTTAGTCCACCTGGTCCGTCTCAACCAGCTCCACCTGTGCTGTATTGTGCTGGGCTGTGCTGTACTGGACTGGGCCAGCGATGTGTGACGTGAGTCCACATGGCCCGGCGCCCCTGCTCAACCAGTACCTTTGAGGTGTTCTGTCAGGCCGGTGGGCCACAGATTGTCCCCACCACTTTCAAGTCGTGTGGTGTGTGATGGTAAATGTGAACCAAACACAAATTTTTTAGGGGCGTGAAGCATATGAAATTGCAGCGTTTTCGGTTTCAAGATGATGCACGTTTTCTTCAGGATAGATGATCTCAGATAAAGGAATCATATTCATTCCAAGCTTTAGTTAACAGAAGGGGTTACCATCTTTGAGGCAAAGCTGATAAATCTTGACACTACTAGTGATCAAGCCATCAAATTTGGATGATCCGTTGAACAAATAAGACGTAGGGGCGTGTCAACTGAGAGTGCTAGCTCCTCAATTCCGAATCCCTTCACATCTTTCTTCATGGAGCTAAACACCTAAGCATGTGTTTGGTTTAATTTGAAGACAACGTAGGATAGGATGGTTTTATCAATGTTTGTTTACATGGGATCGTCCCATATCTGTCTTGGTTGAAGTTATGGATTCGTTTCTATTTTTTCTTTGACTAGCAAAACATACTCGTGCATTGCACTGGGACGTACAACTTGCTGAGTGGACATGGACGATTGGCGAATTTGAAGATTTATGTAATAGCCGCGTTATGTGCTCTAATACATATTGGAATCGAATTTCGTACTACCTAGATATGTAGTGTTTTAACTCATATACCAATTTGTTTTAAATTAGACTCCACACCATGGTTGGACACATCAAATTAACTCATACAACATGGGAGAGAGATATGTTCCAATATGTATTTAGGTATAGATATAGATAGGGCGACTGGTCTTTCCTGATTGAATCAGTAGATTCAATTCGTACAAGCATATTTTTTAAACCGATTTGGTCAGGAAACCAAAGTCCCAACCTAAAACATATGCCGTCCTTTTCTAAACCAAGAAGAGATCTATTTTGTATTCAACGAATCATGTGGGCTCTATTCACATTAGGTGTGTATACATATACCAAATAAACAAGTTCTTTAGGATTCTCCCTTAACCACGGCATGCGTGCAAATATAGCATATATTATGGATACTTTAATTCCTCTTTGGTATCTACTTGTACCTTGGCCAGCTGGCTTGACGAGCTGCACCCAAACTCTTGTTGTTGTAAAACATACAACCCTATCTTAGAAGGAAGGTAGAAGAAAAAATTCTAATCCTAGTCCTTTTGTATGTATCGGTCTAGACACGAACTATTCTAACTCGTATGAGCATAGATTGTATATTATATATATAAGTGTGGACTAAAGAAACTCTCTATTGTCCGGTAGTTAGAGAGAGGGACAAAAAAAATGGATTGACGAAAAAAATGGGCTGAAATTTTTTCTCTTTATTATTATAGATATAGATATAGATATAGGAGGGATTGGAAGAGATGGGGACATGCTGATTTTAAAACAACCAAACACCGCTAATAGCGGGTCCCATCTATCTTTCTCTTTTGGAAATGATTTCTTTTATTTACATAGACATGCTTTCTTATTTTTATGAACAGTACTACACGTTTGGACTATGATTTCTTTTCCTGTGTTTTTTCAGTTGCTAGTTTGTGAACAGTACTACATGTTTCGATTTTTTAAAAGGCAATTTCTATGTATTTATTTTTTGAACAAAGAAGAGAATTGCTATTTATGTTTCCCTGGAATTCTTCCAAGAAATATGTCAAATTTCATACAACATGTGAGAGATTCGCGTTGAACTTCTTCTCCTTCACCTAATTGGATCTGTTTGGATCCCCTCTTCTAAACTTTAGAGCTAAAGTCTCCAAATAGGTGGTCTAAACTCAGCTTTAAACTTTAGCCCATCTCACATTAGAGCTTTAGACCTCAAAAGTGAGCTAAAGTGCTATAAAGTTTTTAGAGCTCTAAAGTTTAGATAGAGAAAGGGATCAAGCAGGCCCTAAATAGAAAGAAGATAAGGGTTGGAAGAAGGGGATCTGGACTGTAGATATTGTACCAATGGTTAAGAATGTGACAAGTTTTCGCCTAAATGATAGAGTAACACACAGAATAGATAGCGTACGGTGGTGTATTCTAAACAAAGTATTATAAAACATGGCCATAAATTCCTGTGTTTTCGGCATGAGGATAATAAAGATTGCGTTTTCCAAAATTTGCTCTGCGGAAATTGACCCTGCAGGATCTATTTGCATGAGATATTATCAGAAGGAGGGCATAACTGAAAAAGGATGTGATCGTGTGAAAGTTGAACTTCTTGTTGTCGCAGGCTCGCAGACTTCGCAGGCCATAAAACAAGGGGAGCTCTTAAGGTCCGGGCGGCCGGACAGAATCCTCATGCCGATGGCACGATAATTTTTTCCCGCCCACGCTCTCGCTGCTTTCCCGCCTGCACTCCTGCGCGTGATAATTTTTTGCGCTGCGTGCTCCCGTCCACTCACGCAAGGCCCACCTCGGCACGCGTCAGTTTTTTTTTTGACGAAAAAAAGTTAATGCGCATGCACATGCTTGGCCAGCGTTGCTCTCAGCATTTGCATGCAGTGAGTTTCTACGACGTAAAATAGTTATAACTGTTAAACCAAACATCCGGACTAAATTTCGATTATAATCGTGTTTCTCACAATAAATCATTCAAAACAATATCCCACGTGGATATAATTAAATTAAAAATTTATAACGAACATTTATTTTAGGAAGACAGAACATTTTCTTTTATTGAGCAAAGACAATGTTCAATATTCTAGATTCAGAAAAATATTTTCGGTTTAGAAGAGCAGTATTCTAGTTACAGGTTCATGTAATTGGTATTATAATATACATAAAAATAAAAATAATAATAATAATAACAAAAACAATGAAATATATAGTAATAGTAAATAATAAATAAATACATAACATAAATAAAAAATAATAAAATCTAGAGCAAAGAATAAGGAAAAAATAAAAACAGGTGTAATAGAGACAAATTTAAAAGAACACCACATGAATACTTTTCAACATCCTAAAATATATTATAGAACATTACATATATACTAAGTGAACACCACTAAATACATCATAGAACATCGCCTAGATATTACGTGAACATCACTAAATACATCATTATGCGAACATCACAAAATACATTTGCAAAAATCACATATATATTACGTGAATATCATAAAATACATAATAGAACATCACCTGTATAGTACGTGAACATCACAAAATACATCCTATAACATCACATGTATTTTACGTGAATATTAATACATTGTAGAACATCACATATATATTACGTTAACATCATATAAAATCATAATAGAACATCACAAAGTACATCACAGAACATCACATGTATAATACGTGAACATCACATAGTCTCTAGGCCATCCCCTCTTCAAAATCAAGGGTCTAAAACATCTCTAAGAAAGATCTAAGGGCTACAATTAGATGTATGGTCAGGCTTCCCACTCTCCTCTCTCTCACCCTGCCTCCCACGCGTCCACGTCCTCACTTCCTTCAATCACGGCACATATCTAACGATACAAAATTTAAATTTGTAGCGCCCGCGTGGACGGCGTGCGTGGGGCGGTGGCGGCGGGCGGCTGCATGTAGCTAGGGCGTCGAGGCGAATCCAACGGTGGCGGCTCCCAGCCGCGGGTCTCGATGCACGCGGGGCTGCGGCAGCGCCCGGCCGTGGGGCTCAGCGTGCGTGGGGCGGCGGTGGCGGCGCCCGCGGCGCGAGCCCGGCCGCGGGATCAGGGCACGCGGGGCGACGATAGCAGCGTCCGGCCGCGGGAGTCATGGCCTACGACTGTTCGTCGGATCCCAAGATCCCGCCAGCGGTTGCCCCGATGCCTGTGGCCGGGAGGAGGACGTGATCCTAGCCGCCATGGCCAGGTGCGCTACGGCGGCGGCAAGGGCGCCGTGGACGACGCCGTCGCGGGTCATGGAAGGAGGAGATCGCGGGTCGGGAGTCATGGCCTTCGAGGTGACTGTTTCCTTCACCCTCCTAGCAATTCAGTAGTTTCAAGTTCTGAGTTCTCTGTGAGGTCGGCCTTAGGGTTCAGTCTGTCCTGAATCAAGCTTCTTGCCCATTTTATTTTTGTTTTCTCTGAAGTTTTGTTATCGGGTTGGTTATCTTGCCGAGAAGGTTTCGTTTCCACGCTTTTGAAATCGAATAGTTCTGTTCCTTCTTTTCCCCCAAATAAGATTCTCAATGAAACAAATGTTGCTCCCTTTGCAGAACATTTTGCAAACGGTTATCTCAATGAGAGCACAATGCTCTGGGCAGAAGGGAGGAAGGAATGGATGCTACTCTCGTCCATCCCTGAGTTACAATCTGCAGTCACATCAAAGGATCAATCTAAACAAGGTTACATGTTATTGCCTTGTAGTCTTGTACTGTACCTGTAATGGAAATTCTGTACGGTTTTCTTTTCATTCATTGAACTTCCGTACAGATGCTCCAGATGTTGATGACGATTTTGAGAAATTTCAGAAGGAGATTACCGAAGCCGAGGCAGAGGTGGACCAGCAAGATGATGAGCGGCCAGCAACCACGCCGGATGGAGAGGAATAATTTACTGATGATGATGGCACCATTTACAAATGGGACCGTACTTTGAGGGCATGGGTTCCTCAAGTAAGTACTGCTAATCTGTCTTTTCCATCCCTAGATAAATAAACTGCTTAGATACATCAGTTGATTGCATGACTTTCCACCATTGAAATCATGAGTCTCCTGAGCTTAGAACCTTAGGTCCTCTGTACTTTCTTTATGATTTATGAATTATCAGTATATATCATCTGATAAAAACTATATGTTGATCGTGGAAGGAGGAGATTGCAGGGCTGGCTGGGTGGCCCCAGCTGGCGGCGTGGCTGCGCCGGGTGTGGCGCCGGATCCACGAGCGGCCCGAGGGCGTACGAGGAGGTGGAGAACAGCCGCGTCGTCGTCACAGCGTGCGGAGTCTGTCCGAAATATAACCAACATTGTAGTGTATTGCTCCCATTTCTGCCGCTCGCCTGACAGATTGTGTGCCGAAGCCCGGAGGCGGGGAATGTGGCTGGTGGCGCCAGCGGGTCCATCGCCAATCATCCAGGCTGCGGGCAAGGTATGAATCATACGTCATTGAATTGGAGTTCCTTCCACAGGGCACATCAGAGCTCGACGGTCTTTCGTTTTAATTGCAAAGAAACCGCTTGAAGATGACGAGCCGCCGCCTGCAGGGTACTCTACCACGTCGAGAGATAGTGAAGAAAAAAAAGCTGAAGCCGTTAGAAGGAAAGGAAAGTGAATGTCGATATTCAGGGCAAGCAAGACTGCCCGATTCATGATCTGGCTGTCTCCAAGGCAAGATCTGCAGTGTGTCTCCTTAACCCCACCCCAACTAAAGAGATGCATATGTTGTTTGCATAATTATATTGCTGGAGTATCCATTAGACAAATACCACTGGTGAGTGAAGCATTTATGAGCTGTGTGTTGAGATTAAGATGCTGGTTAAGGCTGTGAAGAATACAGTTTCCCAAGAATCTGTAGTAGGATCTTTCAAAAAAAAAACCATAGTAAGCAATATGCCAATATCTGTGATGTACAAAGGTTTGCTGTTGTAAACTTGCCAATGTGATGTGCTTGGTTGGATAAGCTAATTTTGTTGATACTGACAAGAGTATTTTACCAGAAAAATTTCCCACCAATTTTGGCTGTCAGACTTGTTAGTGATATTTGGATATCCTTGAGTTAATAAGAAGCCTGTTGGTGTAAACACAGGGAGGCTCTTCTGTGTCATCAACAATCAACAAGGCAGCTAATGGAGAAATGTTGGTTGATAGGAACTGGTCCATGAAGGTTAGTCCATCTCCCAGATAGCATAGAAGGAAATAAAGAGCGCCTTGCGCTACAAGACACTCAAGTAAGTATTGTCTGCAATGTTCTTGGATTTGGGCACTTCGCATGCTCTTATTTTGCTCAAACTTTGTTCTTATTTCTCCAGTAACATCATTTCAGATAAAAAAAAGAGGCATTGAAGGTTGGCATGCTGACTATTTTTTCATGTGACTAATGCTTTTGTTATTGTTCAAGCCATTGAAGCAGATAGTCAGGAAGTGGAGCTGGACCTATCAAGTCTGAATACTGTAAATACATTGATTGTTGCTGTGTTTAGGTATTTTAAAGATGGTATATCTGCTATTCTGTTTTATTCGATATTATTTGCCTCGGTATGTAATGTAATATATTTGTGGAGCAAACTAGGTGTACCTTTCAAGACCACTGTCTCGGCAACAGTTTTAGTGGAGGCATTGAACAGGTCAGTCGGATTTCTCAGCTTCGGCCAGGCAAATCTCTATGCAGGATGGTTGGCAACTTCTTAATCTATTCATGTTTTTGACCAGTGGCTAAAAAATTGTATTTATGCTCATGTGTTTTTGCACTAGATTTTTGGTTTGCCTGTCGCAGAAGGTTGGCATGCAAAGCATCTCACCCCAGACAGGTGAAACATCCTTTGAGGCTTGGTGGGACAGAGCTAGCAAGCTAAGGCTGCTGGTGGACTGACAAGAAAAGGCTTGAACTCTATTGTCATTTTAGGAGCATGAACACTCTGGAATCACAGAAATCGCTGTGCCTTCGATGGAGCTTCACCAAATCTAAATAGAGTTTTAACTCTTGCTTCCGATGAGTTGAGGTCGTGGGGGACTGCAGATGCCATGGGTATATCTTACCTGACTGACCTGCTCAGAGTGATTGTTTTGTAGGTCAGGGGTCGTTGTAAACTATTCTCCAGGCGATTAGTTTTTTTCTCCTTGAGTCCAAGGCGTGAGTGTGTGGTGTTGTATGGGGTTTAAATGAACAAAGTCTTGTGTATCGTGTAATTGCAGCAAACAAGTATGTCTCACAGCCCAGGCACAACGACGCAATTATCAGGGGCGCGCTCTACCACTGAGCTAATAGCCCGTTGCGCGGGCCTCCTAAAGGGAGGCCTGCTACGCCAAAAGCGAGAAAAACTCCATCCCTTTCCTTTTGACATCCTCATGCCGCCGCATGGGGGACATGGGGACGTCAAAAAGGACACTTCTCTTTTCTGCTGTTGTATTTTGAGCTTGAGGACAATGGTGGATTTAGCCTTTTAGTTATTTGATTTGTCTAGTTATGTGCTGTCGTGGCGAGAAATAACTTTATTATGCCTTCTTCTGCAAAAGTGTTTCCCGAAATGTATAAATGCTCAAATACAATTATGTAAAAGTTAAACTGTGCAAAAATAATTCGTCATTTGGTTTTTTCATGTGTTTCCCTAAAATAAAACCGTAGCGTTAGCACGGGCATATACTAGTACGTTATAGTACAACACAAACATAGCACGTGAATCACATATATCTCATACAATATAGAAAATAAAAAATTCAAAAAAATTAAAATAACTAAGTAAAGTAAAATGACAACAAAAAATACACATAAAAGACTATAGAAACAAAAAAACATATAAAAGTTTAAAGAATAAAAGACCATATAAATAACAAATAAAAAACAAATGAAATAAGAAAAAGAATAAAAAAGATTTGAAAAATAAGTCGGTATGTAGCCTAGGAAACCACTTCATATAAACATTACGAACTATTCCGTATAAACAATGCTGTGGGCCATGTAGTTGCACTACGTGTGTGCCGCATTAGGTTATGCTTACTGATACAACATCCGCATTAGGTTATGCTTACTGATACAACATCCGCACTCACAGTTCGACACACGGCTCCCATCGAAGCAACCGAGAAGGGAAGATTTTCGCATCATAGGTACCTCGTAGAATAAAAAGAAAATAATAAAAGTAAAACAAAAAAATTAGAGTAATTAAAGTAAAATTAAAAATTAAAAAATAAAATGGAAACAATAAAATACATAGAAAACATAAAAAAGAAATAGAAAAGAAGAAAGAAATAGAAGGAGAAGAAAAGAATAAAACATGAAAACAGAAAATATAAATAAAAATATTGAATCATATAAAATAAAAAATGAAAGAAAAACAAAAAGGAAAATAAGAATAAAGAACCACAAAAAATAGTAGTAGTATAGTTAAAAAGAAAAAAAATTAAGACATGAATAAAAAAGATAGAAACCTAAAAAGAAAAGAAAAAGAAAGAATAAAAAGAAGCAAGGAAAGAAATCAATAAAAAGAAAACAAAAGAAAAATATAAAAATGAAAGAATAGTGAAAAATCACATGAAACGAAAAATGCACAAAAAAATAAAAGAAATGAGGAAAGGAAATAAAAATAATAAGAAAAGGAAAGAAAAAAAGAAAAAGAAATAAAGAAACATAAATAATGAAAAAATAAAAGAATAATAAAATCACATAAAACAAAAAATAAACATAAATAAAAATGAAGCAAAAAAAAGAAAAAGAGAAAAGAAAATAAAAGAAAAAGAAATGAAAAGAAATGAGAAGAATAAGGAAAAAAGAAAAATAAAACGAAAACTAACGTACGTACCTGGGTAGCCGTCCCTCCCCAGCGCCGCGGTTTCCCGCGCATCCGTTCGGCAGGAAGATCGGTCCGGCTGTTGGGACCAGACGAATCCCGTAAAACGAGTGCCTTCCGCGATTCGGTGGGTGATTCCGCGATCTCCGCCGGCCAACATGCCGCCACTCCACCATGGAGATTGTCTCCGGAGCCAAGACCAAGAGGACGAGAATAGCAAAGGAAGAGGAAGAGCACCACGAGGACCATATCAGCCGCCTCCCCGACGTTGTCCTTGGCGAGATCGTCTCCCTCCTGCGCACCAAGGAAGGCACCCGCACGCACGCCATCGCCTCCCGGTGGCGCTACCCAATGTTGTGGGATTCAGCCCGAAAGAACCGAATTTTAGCGAAATTCGTCTAATTCGGTCTGGCCCGAGATAAAAGTAAACCGGTCAAATTATTTTGGCCCAATTCAAATTCTTAGCCCATTCTTTGGTTCAACAAGCAGCCCACCAACACACCGTCATTGGTACAACCCTAAAAAACTTCCTCACGCAGTCACGCCTCCAGCGAGCGTGCCTGCTTCCTTGCGCCGCCAAGCAGCGCCGCCTCTGCTCCCCGTCGTCAGCGCCAGCATGGTTGCCGCTCCTATCGCCACAGCAAGCGCCAGCGACTGAGCTCATGCTATGGCCGCTCCTCGACACTCACCCCTGCGCCATGGCCGCACCTCAGCGCCCGCCGCCGTGCCATCAGTGCTTGTGCTGCGCCGTCGCTTGTCGATGCAGCCACCACTGTGCCGTCACCATCCTTCCCTTCGCCTACGCATTCCACACGGCGCTGCACGCACGCTCTCTGTGTCCATTGCCATGTTTGACGGTTTGGCAATGTTTGCTTCAAATTTGTTCAAATTTGCTCAAATTTCATTCAAATTTATAGTGGATACCGGTCCGAATATTCCGAATTTCGTCCAATTCGGCGTGCTCCGAAATTTTTCCACAAATGAATCCGAGAACCTTGGCGCCACCTATGGTGCTCCGCTCTCCTCAACATCGATCTCCACTACGATCGGCCCCCTATCCAGTGCCGCATCCCGCTGGCGCAGATCTTCTGTATCCTCACGTCACACCAGGCCCCCGGCCGCCCCTTCTGCATCCCCGTGCACTACTTGGAGCACGACGCCCACTGCGCCGTCAGACTGGATGCCTGGCTCCGCTCCTCCACCCTCGACGGCCTCCAGGAGCTCGACTTCCACTACGGCTCTACTACGTCGTTGCACGAAGATGCACTATGCCAAAACAGCACAAAAGAGACACCTCAATAGTGACTCAGAACTGAAACGCGTCACTAATAATAATACTAGTGACGCGGGTAGACAACACGCGTCACTAATAAGTGGTTGCCCATGCCCCAGGAACAAGACGCGTCACTAATGAGACAATATCAGTGACTCATCTAATGAAAACGCGTCACTACTAATTCGAGTGACGCGTTTTAACAAGGCGCGTCACTACTATATGGCTATAGAAGTGACACTTCTCAACAAAACGCGTCACTAGTAATTGAAGTGACGCGTTTTGTTTGGACGCGTCACTCATATAAGTAGATATTAGTGACGCTTCTGAACTGAACGTGTCACAGCTAATAAAAGTGACGCGTGTTTGCTGGACGCGTCACTGATATGGAGACGTAGCAGTGACTCATCCTATTGAGCCGCGTCACTAATTAGCTGGCCGGAGAATTATTACTTGTTTATTCGAGAGCTCATCTTGCTGGGCCATCTGAGCCATTCATCTTCTCTCAATGCACCAATCTTAATGCACCAATCTTATTTCCCATGTTGTCTCTCTTCCTGCTCGCACGAGTCTTCATTTTTCACCGCCGCCATCTTGCTGGACCACGGCAGCCTCTCTAGCTCCGGCCATCGCCACCGCTCACCTAGGCACTAGCAGCTCCGTCCGGGGCTCTGCCGCCCGACGCTGCAGCAGCACCAGCCACGCCCGCCCCCTGCCGCCGCTCACCAGGAACGTCAGCACGCACCGCCTCTCTACAGCTGCTGCAACGCCCGCCTCGACCAGGAGCTAGGGGCGGACGCACGGGGGAGCCCTCGCTGACCGCAGCACAGCGTGGAGGCGTCGGCAGATCCGCCCGCGCGCGGCCAGCCGCCCTGCCCCCCACGGGAGCCCTGCTGCCTGCTGCACAACTGCAAATCGGAATTAGTGGGGTAAGTAATTTTTGATTCCGCCGTGCAAGATAGCCGCTCAGTTCTTAGAGTCCTCAATTGATTTGGAAAGTCGGTGGAGTAGTCTGAACATGCTGCACTTGTAAAAAGGAAGTAGCTAGGGGCTTGGTTTAGGCATATTATTTTTCTCACTGAACTAATGCAGAACACCCCAAATGAAGTAGCTAGAGTGCTCAATTGGTACCAAATTTGCTTTTTTTAGTCGAATTAGAATCCTTGCAACTGCCAAACTGTGTAGATTTTGATCCATGTCCTCAAAAACATATTGGTAGACCTTTTGTAAAAGTGAATTTAGGAGAAATTTTCGGATGACATGGCCACATGGGACCTCAGGATCTGTCATGAGCTCTGACCTTTGGTAGACCTTATGTTCTTCTTTCTCTGAAGTGGTGCTTGGTTAGAGATGACAGTGGCAGTAAAGCAATAACCATGCTTCTCTAGGTTTTCTGTGAGTAAAGTCTTACCCAGTCAAGTAATGGGTGACGATTTATTTTAAATTTACTCAATGTAGATGTATAATTTACTTTTCTGCTAATTTCTTACAGGTTGATGTTAAGTACAATTTCTTGGCATAGTATTGCTCTAACGCTTGCCGATGCAACTTATAATGTGGAAAACAGATACTAAAGCATGAGTGTTGAGAAGATCACTGATTCTAGGCATTCTCACTTTTTGGTGGATTCCTCTGTGACTTCTTCAAGTTTGTCTGCCTAGTGAATTAGCTTACTGGAGTAAAGCATGTTTGTGGCTTGCAAACTGTTCTCAGAGCCGGAACTGCAAATAGTAAGTTGAAAATTCCAGCTACCTGCAAGAAGTGAAAATAGAGACTAATCACTAGCTAGTAGTCATCAAACAATTTTTGTGAAAAAAGTCTTACCTATATCTATAACTCGCTCACAGTTCTCTTATTTTTCTTGCAGCACTCGGTGATATGTATAATTTACTGAATTTCTTGCTGAGGTTCAGGGAACAGGCGCTCCAGAACTAATATATTGGCGCACTTGAGCTTAGTCTAGCTAAGGTCTACTTCAATCGGCTAGTCATCATTTCCTTTGGAGTGTCACTTTGATGCAATAGTAAATTTACTATTCAAGTAATCATAGGCATTTCATGGAAGGATTAGTTCATTTCATTTATTTTCATACTTTTGTAGATATGGAGGATCGAAGCTGGATGTCTCTTCGCAATCGTACATGTGCTGAGTACTTAGATGGTCTGAAATCATTCATAAGCGCAGCAGAAGAGGATATGTTGAATGAGCACAAGACAGCTATGCGGTGTCCATGCATTGATTGTAAGAATGAAAAGCAGTACTCAAGATCATTATCAGTCTATGGCCACCTGGTCATGCGAGGATTCATGACTGACTACAGATGTTGGAACAAGCATGGAGAAGAAGGAGTTAATGATGGAGACTCGCAAGCTGGTTGTATGGACCAGGGATTCTCTGGTAACATACATCAGGATGATGGAACTCATGCTGCTAGTCAGGACAACAAGGAAGAGTACAAGGGGCGTCACGAAAGACAATTATGGATTCACCACGGTTGACTTTGAACAGGTTGGATATAAGGAAGAACCATTCGTACTTGCATCTCAGGTTTCCCAAGTCTTTTATGTGCTTGACACGAGAAACAAGAAACGCCTCGTAGTTCTTCCTAGTAAAAAACGGGTCGTCGGAGTTGATAATGCTGTGGATGAGGAAGAGTACAATCAATTTGATGAAGTCCCTCCTTATGGTGATTGGGTCCTTCCTGTGATTCTGGAGAGTGAGAAAACTCCATACTTACGACAAGGTCATGTGGAAGAGGCCACCGTGGCAAAAGGCCGCCGAAAACGACAAGTACGCAAAAACTGATGCACATGTTATGTTTTATTGGACTGATGCTCTGAAGTTTGTTTTCAGTTCTTGGTCGTGATGGCAATATGCACCAACTTCTTGCTTCTCGTTTGTCTATATTTTCTGCTTCTGTTCAGAGATTCAGAGATTCAAGTACGTAGAGCAGAGGCAACTGGGTCATTTATTTGATGGTAAGTATGCCCTTTTCAATTCTTTTTAATAGTCACTTTGGATGTGGTTCATATATACCACTTGTGCCCCTTCTAAAAAAAATTATATGAGTGCCATGGATTTTCTGCATCCGTACAGTTGCACTGATGGAGTACAGTTTAACTGATGGGTTACTTGCACTTTCAGAGATGCAGAGGTGCATTTCTGGAAGAGTTTGAATGTATCTTTGTCCCAAGTTTACTGATGTTTGTTGTTTTCATTTTCATATCTCTGTTTTACATCAGTGCTGTGTCAAGGCGCCAAGCATATACTGTTGTTTCATCAGTGATTTTTTATTATCTAATTTTTAAGATATACTATTCTTTCCACTGATTTTTGATGTATTCTTTTTGCTGAATATGTGCAGAAATTCAGAGATTCACTAATGGACTCAGTTGTACAAGCAAATGACAAGCTCTCTGAATAAGTGAGGCCATCATCTGTTCCTGCTTTTGGACTCGAGCATGTTGTTCAATCCAATAATCCCAGCTGCTTTGCATATAGAGGTTGTGATCTGAGGTGGACAATCAAGCTGCTTTGCATATAGAGGGTGAACAATTGCTGGGAATCGAGAGGACTGTGAGCAATGGAGAGGAGCTCTGAATCAGTGTAGTTGCTTATTATTCATGGTCCGGAAATGTGAACTTTCTGCGCTTTCTGAATGGAGAGGACGCTGAAAGGAGGTGAACTTTCTGAACTTTCTGAATGTGAACTTTCTGCGCCATCTCTGAACTTTCTGAACCTGTTATTGTTATCTGAATGTCAATCTGCTACTTTTGTCTGAATGTGCACCTGCTATTTTTTGTCAGAGACCTCGGAGAGAAGTGCTGAACGCCTACTGGAAGTGCTCCACTATTATCGCTATTATCCAGCAAGTTTGGCAAATCAGCGTGCCCTTTCAGCGTGCTGCAGGCAAGGCGTTCTGCTTGTTATGGTTGCAGAAACAAAAAAAAAAAAACGAGGCAACTGGGTCATTCTTTTTTGTTGGGCCGGAAACCTGCAGGCCCAAATTTACATGTACCCTCCTCCCTCTAACTCCCGCAGACGCCTCTCTCCCGCAGCCCCGCAGACGCCTCTCTCCCGCAGACGCCTCTCAGCCGCCTTTCTCTCTCTCTCCCGCAGCCCTATCTGCGCCGCTGTCTCTCCCACAGCAGCCATTCGCGAGCAGGACGCAGGTAAGAGATGCCCGACATTGGGTTGCACTGATTCGTTTTGCTTGCACTGATTCGTTTTGCCCGACATTGGGTTGGGTTGGCGTACTTTGTTTCTCATGGCGCTGATTTGGTTAGGTCAGGAGGTGAGGATGGTGTAGACGACGTAGGAGGACGCTGCGTCGGCGCAGGGCGCAGGAGAAGGCAGAGGGCAGATGCAGCGGCTTCGTCGGTGGCGGGCCGAGTTGGGACCCTGGGCTTCGTCGACCTGTGCCGCCGGAACAACAGAGAAGAATGGGCTCAAGCTCCCGGGATTCCTGAAGACTGGGACAACCATCGTCCGCCTCGTCTTTCAGGTAGTTAGGTCTAAAAAATAAGCAACTACACTGATTTGTGCTGTCGTTTGTTCAGTTAGTTAGGTCTAAAAAATTCGTTTGTTCAAATCTACCTGTGTCTGCGAATTTGGTACACGGTGATGCAAGCTTTGAAAATGAAAATGTATGCATACAACCTTTTTCATCCTAATAATGCAGATATTGTCTTCAAATGATTACCTAGAAATTGCTGATCGAATTGGATTATAGTAAGAGCAGACATTGTTAACAGAGATATTTCTTATTTTATTCAGAGTGAATTAGTTCACATATGTTTTATCAGTAAGAGAATGATAATTTATTTTGGAAGTATGGATTTCATTTATGATTACAGTTTCTTTTTTTTTTCTGAACTGAGTGAACTTTGCTTTGAATGGGATCTAAGTGAAAGCGCTCAATAAACAGATTTTGCCATCTCATTCACTACTCTGGAATGACCCAGGCTCCTTCTTCCTTCGGCTCGGCGGCCTGTGCTTGGTGACATTCACTGCCCAATTGCAGCCGCAAGCTTCAATCCCGGAAAGGTGTGCCAAAATTTTCCAGACCTGAATCAGAGAACACATGCAGTTGATTTCTTATGTCTGAATTTGTTTGCTAAAGTCTGTTCGATACTACTTTGTGATGTGATAGTTGCACAGGAGTACCATACACCTCATACTTTATGTGTTTTCGTTGATGATAATTTTCTGAGCATTTCTACTTAAAGGTTGTTGGTTTGGTGCTTAAATCACAGGTGTGATATATATATCTTTCATGGACAGTTTAGTGAATAGGACTTAACATCTGTGATATATCCCTTCATTTCCATTTCAGGGACCATTATTTGCCTGATTAGTAAGCATGTGGTACTTTTTAATGTTATCAGTTGCATTTCAGCGTGAACTTTTACCTGACAGGCTCAATTAGTTCAAATTGACTTGCTCATATACCTGAACTGAAGTTATTACGTGAACTTTTTCTGATCAGCACTAGATTACTTGACGGATCTTCGTGACCTGCTATGTTATTATTGGATTTTTTTTAAAACACTAAATTTAATGTACATTATTTACAGTACAATTACAATATGCTGATGGTTACTTTTTTTACATGTGAACAAACCCATGTATGATATGCTGAATCGCTAGTGTTGTGGGTGCTGTTGAATCTAGTTCCACATCAAAATGGTAAGCTATCACCGCCCACAATCATTTCAGGTGTTTAGCAGATTTCTACCATCTAAATTTGATTGATAGGTGTCTTCCAAGGAGTCTTCATCAAGTGGTGACGATGAAGCGGGGGGACAAACTGTTTCAGAGGAAGTAGAATCACCTATTGACGACGAGCAGCAGCAGCCTGTGCCTGGGCCTGTGCGTCGACCTCGAAAACCAAGGACACCGTCTAAGTGGCCGACTGACAAGATTGTTGTCACCGAGATTAGTCCAGATGGGATGCCAACTGAGCTGAGAGCACAACGAAGATTGCGGTTGCTTGCTGGTTTGATTGCTAGGCAAGAGCTATCCTTAGTAATGCCATCATTCAAAGACCTTACTGATAAGGACAAATGGAAATTGTTTGATAAACATGTCATGCCCTATTTGGAGTTCCCATCTGAAATGAGGTCTGAGGGGTTTAGGACTATAATGAAGGTGATATCTAAGAGTTGGAGAACCCACAAAAATAGGCTAGTAACCAATTTTATCGAGAAAAACCTCTGTCCCTTAAAGCAGTACCCATACATTGAACCTGAAGATTGGGCAGAATTTGTGGCGTTGAAGCAGTTCGTAGAAGCAGTAGCGGTAAGTGACAGATACAAAGTGCTTCGGCAAAAGAATGTGCACAACCATCTTCTGGGCACAGCAGGGTATGAGGGGAAATTGAAACTGTGGGCGGCGGAGGATGCAAATTTATCCAGTAAAGGCATCTGTAACCCATGGGACGACTACCCAGAAGGCCGCCATAAGTGGTGGCTGCGAGCAAGGAGTAGGCTTCTTGTGTCAGAAGATAAAGCTGAGATCATCTGGTCACGGGATGCAATAGAAAAAATCTCCAAAGATATGAAAGAGAAGCAATCAACGGCAGAATCCTCAGGCATCACTTGGGTCAGGGAAAATGATGTGCTAGCTGCATGTTTGGGCCCTGAACAGCCAGGTCGCGTGCGTGGTGTTTCAAGTTACACTGGCTGGAAGCATGGATGGCCTGAGTGTTCTGGCATGTACAGAAAGAGGAAGAGGTCTGATGTAGATGTGGAAGCGATAACAGCTCAAGTCAGACAAGAAGTTACAGCTCAAGTCACAGAAGAAGTGATAGCCAAGGTCACGAAAGAGGTTAGCGCCAAGGTCACACAGGATATCATGTCCTATCTTGCAGATCAAGGATTTCAGGTGAAACCACCACCTTCTAGGACCCCTAGTCCTGCTTGCGGATGAAGGAGCAGTTGTGCCTCTGCCTCCAATGCTGTTGCAAATGCACTGGAGTTTGAGAACATTTCAGTTGATCCAGATACCATTGATCTTCTTAAAGAGCCAACCCAATGTTCCCTTGTAGTGAACCTTAGAGGCTATCAAGCTGTGGTTGCAGAGGGTCGGGTGTTCCCACAGGAAACTGAGCTACGATCAGTCCCAATAGACTACGACCATGCAGTAGTCCAAGTGGAATATGTACATCCAGGTCATGAGAATTATGTGCTGCAGCCACCCCCTGATGATGATACAAATACACTTGGAGAAGCTCTACTAAAGAGAATACAGTGGAGGAGGCTGCACATTCTAGTCAACAGTACAGTTGAGACCCAACCAACCCTATCTCAGCCAAATGAGATCACAAAGAGTTCTAGGAGTGCTTCGAAGGGCACTAATGCTATTATTTCTACAAAGCTACTTTTGGGCGCCAAGTCAACTTCTTCAAATCATCAATCTCCTGCCATATCTGATGCAACAAAGAGTGTGTCAAAGGAGCCTAATGCAGCCAATCCTCCAAAAAATCCAAAGAGCTCAGAGATGGGGGCTGTTGGAGGGAGTGGAAAGCCACCCATGCAACACAAAGGGGCTAGTAAAGCTGTTGGAGAGAGTGTAAAGCCACCCACACAGCAAAAAGTGTCTAATAAGACTGCTGGAGAAAGTGGAAAGGCGGCCACACATCAAAAGTTGGCTAGTAAGGCTGTTGGAGAGAGTCTAAAACCACAACAGCAGCAAAAATGGTCTTCTAAGTATAAAAGTGGTCAGCCATTTCTCCCAGCAATGGACCTCAAGCTGGTAGGACCTAGATGCACTGCTCTTCATGCTCATTACATGAAAGATTGTGTCAACAATGAGAAGAATGGGATACTGGTTAGGTTCAAAGGTATTTATATGTTGAATTCATCAGATTTTGAGGTCGGGCTTGTGAGATACAATCATCTATATGACCTCTTCAACTTTGTCGCATTGGATTGCTCCCTTCTTCGATGCTTGACACTGTAAGTTACAAGTGATCCTAAGTTATAATCATTTGTGTGATGCTGTACTTCTCCCTTTAAGAAGACAGTAGGAGTTTTACAGAACAGCATCTACTAGTACACATTTTAAATGGAATTAGTTTAGCATAAAGAATCAAACATAACAGTTTCCTGTAACACAAGCAGATACTACATCTATATCTTAACTTTATTATTCTTTGTTATCAAAATAGAAGATTTTAAACCTAGCCTGCTATAAAAATAGATTTTAAGCCTATTTTGCTATAAAATAAATAGAGTGACACCTGTAGTAGTAGTAGCAGAGAAGGAACACCTGTAGTATGGAACTCCTGTGTCAAATTTTATGTCAATATATATCTAGGTGGGGATCTCCAAGAGTTTCCAAAAGACACTCTCAAGTTATTATTTGAATGTTGACTATTGCAAGACTGGCTTGATAAACAGCAAGCAATCATTTGAGGTGACTTGGAATGAAATGCTAACTGATGACATGCTAAGTAGTAATAGATGTAACTGTTTACTAGTATCTTGTTTTTGCACACTTGGATTATTAACCAAAACGATCTAGAGCTCTCATGTGTCTTTACTCCTTGGCATATCTTTTGGTTTTTGTACTCATTTTCTCTACATGTTTTTTCTTATTTTTAGATCCCTGGTTGTAGAAGCTAAGGCTAAGGACATTCCTGTGGGCTTTCTTGATCCACAACTAATGTCACTGGACAGCATAAAGTTTGATAGAGCGGCTGTTCTTCACTATGTGCAAAAGGCCTTCACCAAATATACCAAGAAAGACTACATAATGTTTGCCTACAACTCTAGTAACCATTGGATCGTTGTGATAGTAATTCAAAAGTGGGATAAGGTCATATACCTTGATTCCAACAAATCTGATAACCATGATTTTAGCATGTTAAGATTGTTGATTGACGAGTGAGTTCTTTGATAACCTACTTGACTTGTTTCATAAATGCCAAAGTCATTGAACAAACATAATGAGGCATATATGTGTGCTGCACTCTTCCATGTAGGGCTTTTGCAGCACACACAAGCAAGATGAAAGACAAACCAAAGCCATTGACACATGCTCTTAAATATGCGGTAAGTGCTTCCAAAAATAAAATTCAGTATTGTGTTCAACTTCCATTGTCAAATAATTGTGTGTATTCACATCTAATTCATCAAGTGTATTATGTTATATATATATTTGTTGCAGTGCCAACAACAATCTACTTCCGGCAAGGGATCTAGCTTCTTTGCTGCACACCACTTGATTGTAGGCGCGGGAAAGACAGGCTTGGAATGCCCAGAGGTATTCTGTAAACCACTTGATTTCATCTCTTTGTTTATTTCTTTTCTCATTTATGGCAGCTTCACAGTATAATGTTACATCTTCAAAAAAAAGGTTCTATGACTCATTTATGGCATTCTCCTTGTATGTTCTGAACTGCATAGCGGTTTCTGAGTGTGCTATGAACATGTTCAACTATCTACTATGATCTACCTTGTTGGATGGCATTATGCTATCATAGTGTGTTGATCTGTTAATTGAGTGGTGGCCATTGTGTACTCTCTAGATGCAGCACTGATAAGTCTGCTTATTATCTAAAAAATGGATGGTGGTGATCTGTTTATTATCTGAGAAGTGTATGTTTATTATCTGAAAAATGAATGGTCTGAACAAAGGCTATAGCTGCAACCTAACTCCACTAACTGGTAGTAACTCTCTTCTGAAGTGTTCTGAAAATTGGTAGTGACATTTTTGGGCTTTAGAGTCAGTTGTGATATATACTGTTTTTTATCAGTTTCGACTGTTGTCCAAATATAGTTTGCATAGGTATCAGCTTCTTCTGTGATCTGTACCGACTTAAAACCGTTGTTCAATATGTGATGTGAATCCTTTCATGTTGGTTCTCTGGTATGAATTCTCTCATCTATGATGAGCCCATTTGCTTCAAGCAATGAGAATGGGAGTACCTATTCTGAGTTTTAATCCTACCACAGTCATATTGCCGAAGTGGCACGCACTAGACAAGTGTGTTATTCTGAGTTTTAATTCAGACTTGGGATTAGAGATGTATTTGATTCTTGATTTATTGATTATTTATGTGCTAAGTGATTTCTATAGATCTGAGCAGCGTGTATTCTATACTATCAAGTGTGGTATACTAACAGGTGTGGCAACCATAGGTTATTGTTGTTTGATAATTCCTCGTTAAGGTTCTTGCATTTTTTTAATTTTGAAACAAGATTTTCAGTGCAGCAGTTGTGCAGGTTCAGGTTTTCTTAACTACTGTTATCTTATTGTCTGGCACAGTAGCTATAGCTGTATTCACTATTCATATTGTCAGCATTACTACTATTGCAGATTATGCTATGTGGTTGCAAAGCAATAGGTTGTAGCTATATACATATTCGAATATGTGGATCCTTATCTTACATCTTCTATTACTGTACTATGTTTTGTTTTTTACTAAAGTTCATTCTTGACACAGGAGTTTGAAGTGTTGACGACGCCCTTCTCTGGGCGCATGATCAGAGACAAGTTGGCCGATTTCCTAGTGGAACAAGTCATCAATAAGAAGGGAGAGTTCCATCATCCTAGTTAATATGGGTCATCACCACTGTGTCCAATGATGTAGTGTGTGTGTGTGAACAAATTGTGAACCTATGAATGTATAAGTTAAGTGGATTTGGAACAAATATTGTGAACCTGTGAATGAATTCAATATATATATATATATGTATGTGAATCTGTTGATATTTGAAGAGCTTCTGTTGAGCTTCTGTTGAGTGGCATGAAAATGTAAACACGCTATATGTGACATGTCTTATTAACACGCGTCACTTATATACATGCTATGAGTGACGCGTATTATCAATGCGTGTCACTCGAACCCTACTGCGCATATTATTACTAGTGACGCGCATTACCCTTACAAGTGACGCGTGTAGAAAATAAGCGTCACTACTATTATCAACTTAGTGACGCGTGTAGACAATACACGTCACTCATATTATCAACTTAGTGACGCGTGTAGACAATACGCGTCACTCCTATTATCAAATAAGTGACGCGTGTAGACAAGGCGCGTCACTAGTATTATCACAACAGTGACGCATGTAACTATTACGCGTCACTGGTATTTCCATATTAGTGACGCGTATTTACGCGTCACTCATATCATCACATCAGTGACGCAACATAGGTGACGCGTCTTTTCCGCGTCACTAAAGGTGGTCTGGACGCGTCACTGATGTGTTTTTTTGGCATAGTGATGGTAAGGGTGTGCTTGCCTCGTGGGTGCATAGACTTAATTTTGAGAGTGCGAATATGATGAAAATTTAGCTATAATCACTTTTCCCGTTTTTACGTGGGTGCGACTGCACCCACTAGTGACTATATAGATCCGTCCCTAAGGGGATCCCGACGCCACCACCACCGCTGCCCGAATCGGCGTGCCGCTTCTCGTCCACCCTCCACGCCGCGAGCTTCGGCGGCTGTGCTTTCCGGGACGAAAACGACCTCCACTTGCCACATCTTGTGCAGCTGAGTCTTATGAGCGTCGAAATTTCCGAGACCTCTCTGAATGCCCTGCTGGCCGGCTGCCCTCTCTTGCAGAGCTTATGATGACTGATAGCACTGATAGCATTGGCCGCAAACGCATCCGGATTGTGTCCCCAACCCTTTGGAGCAACGGTGTACGTGTTTGTGGGGAGGACGACATCTTGTTAGACCAGCTCATCATCGAGGATGCAACCTCTAAAAAGATTTCTACTTCTTGGGTATTCATTTAAACAGAAATGTTCATCTCGGTAATCTCAGCTCCAAAACTGAAGATTTTGGGGGCAGCAGCAATGCCTAGAGTCTAGACGGCCCCACACTGGAGCTTGGCAACTCAGTTTTTAAGGTACGCGCCTCTGCATCGATCCTTGACACTCTCACATTCTTGGTTGGGGATCTGAGATCTAGTTAGCTTTGCCCTTAGACCATTTATTTATTTCGCGCTTAATTAATGCAGGGATCGAGTGTTGTTAACTCGACAACGGTGTTGCCCGGTGTAAAAGTTCTAGCTTTAACACATATCAGCCTTAGTATGGATGAGGTCATTGGCTTCATCAAATGCTTTCCCTGCATGGAGAACTTGTACATCAGGATTTCAAAGGCTTACAACGAGGTGACTAAACATACTATGTAATTGATAAGCGTCCATCTGCATTCTTTAATTATTACTACTGCATTAGCGCTTGCTCTAAGGTTAGGTTGTTACCATTTTTATGTTTCTCCTTCTCAGGACACAAAGTCAAGGGTGACAAATGCAAGGCGTCAGAGATATCAGAATCTTATTGGTACCCTTGACATTCGTCTAAAGAAAATTGTGTTGTCAACCTATCTAAGCAACAAGGCACATGTTAACTTTGTCATGCTCTTCGTATTGAACGCTAGAGTCCTTGAATAAATGGTGCTTGAACTTGATGTTAATAAGTATCATAACAAAGCATGGATTGAAAAACAAAAGACATTGCTCCAAATCGAAGAGAGCTTCAAGAGGTGCACAGTTTGATTTTGTGTATCATTTTGGTCAGCCCGTTCATTTTGACCGTATGTGGTATGAGCAAGTACATGATTTGTCAACAGCTGACCCATTTGTAGGGTTTGACTACTGGGCAACCGGTTAGGCTATACTGCCTGATTAGCCACTTATTTGCTGTGTTTTCACATTTGGTTCTGTTCCTTATATTGTAATTTGTCAAGTGCTATATTTAGGTCTAGCCATCCAAGTACTTGTTGAGTATTTCTTGGTAAGAACAATTGTGGTATTATTGGTAACATTTGCGGTTTAAAGAGAAGTTTCTTCGGATGAACACTGTTTAGAAGCTAGTCATGTTCATGTATTGTATCAAGTTGAGTATTTGTGGTATTTTTTTTGGTAAATCCTTTTCAAGTATACTTGCTTTGCATTTATATCTAACATGGTGTTTAGGTACCAAGATGAGAGTTCACAAGTTTTGGAGACCGGGATGTGTGGCAAAAGTTTAGGGACTAGTAGCGGACTTTACTCTTCCTTTTAATTATATTCATGTTCACTGTACCACTTTCTCTGTGGAAGAATGGCCTTCTGCTATCAGTTGAACTCCAAATTCAAGTAGAATATTTTTTACGGATGTTGTTCATGGCATATCTTGAGCTATTCAGTCAAATTGATCATTTCCTGATTTCTTCGACTTGATGTCATCCAACGATACCAATTAATCTTAAATAGCTTAATTTGATCCTGGTCTTAGGCAGAAGCTGAACGCCCACAGGGTTGTATTTGTGAATTTTGATCAGCCACCAAACTCAAAAACTGAGGACCTCTTGTTGAATTGCCTCTGTGAAGTCGAATTCCAATGGTTTCAGAGGGTCAGAACTTCAACTTCTTGTTGTGAATTGATTCTTTAGTTGGCCAACAGTGCTAACGCATATAGCGATAATTTTTTAGTTATTTGGTTACTTAAAGCATGGCCAAGGAGTTGTACCAAATGTTATGAAGCTTCTCTGTGAAGGAGTATGAATGGAATTTAATATTTAACATAACATGGTTAAGGTGTTGTATGCACCTTAAGACTACTTAAAGTGCTTAGGTACTAGTACATCAAATCGCTCTAGTGCTATATATGTGATTCCTGTAGTTTTCGCTATAGCATGTACGTGCTCACAATGCAGGAGAAATGTTTATCTTAAAGAGTGTAGAAAAACAATCATTTAATATGTAGGATTTTTGTGGTAAATAAGTGACTTTGATCTCTTATGACAACACTTTGCTCCATGTATTGTTTTGACTGAGTGTACTATTCAAATTGCCTAAATTAGCTCACAAATTTGGGTGTTGCTATATTCCAGGCGCCTGAGATTTGGACTTCTTTCAGGTGACGAATCTCAGCCCTTGTATCAGAAACCGACGGTCCAGATTAGCCCTGGTCCTATTCATGTTCTTCCTCCAGGCTCCAGCAACTCTCGCCCACGCCACCGCAAAAGTCGTCCCCACCGCCGCCCACTGCCCCGCCGTGGAGCAGTAGGGTCTCACTGGAGCTCTGCCACCATGGCCGCGGCCGCGGAGCTCCAGCGAGACCCTACCGCGCCTGCGGCGGCCTCCCGCCTCTTCCCTGCCCCCACCTCCTGCCAACGCTTTCTTCTCGAACTCCAGTGAATGGCTGCGACTCTTCCACCCCGACCGTCTCCACCGCTGCTAGGGCCTCCAACCTCTCGTCCGCCGCCCCCACCACCTGGCTTGCCTACCTCCCTGGGCCCCCTCCTTTTTCTAAGGTCGCCAGAGTTGGGAGAGAGAGAGAAGAGAAGAGAAGCTCACGGAACCCAAACTTGCAGATCCAGGAGGAGGAGGGACTACCTTGCCGCTGCCGCTGCCGCTGCCGCCATGTGGAGAGAGAGGGGGACGTGTGCGTGCGCGCGTGGGGTAAGGGCACGGGCACCGTCGCCTGAACAACCAGCACATCTCAGCAAGGGAGAATCTAGCCTATATTATCGGGTCGCGTGACCGCAATGAACTTTAGCAAATCAATGGAGAATTACTATTCGTTGTTGTTCATTTATATTGTTAACCCTTCTGTGTTAATGTAATGACCCCAGTGAGCTTCGTGGCTGGATTTGCCACCGTATCTCAGTTGACTGTCCACTAAGATGTAGGAAGAGTGCCCTAATTTTGTCGCATGGAACATTTAGGCATGTTTATTTTTTTGATACATTCCATACTTGCAGTAATGACCAAGTCCTAATTAATTGAGGCCAACTGAAAAGCTAGAATGATACCTGATCATTGTATAGTCTTATCTTATATACGTAAGAAAAAAAGAAGAAATCATGCATATTAGCACAGAGCAATAGTAAGGTAGTGTCAGGATCCTATGGGATTCTTAGAATTTTGATAAAAAAATCCCAAAATCTGAAAATCCCATCCAAACATCCTAGGATTCTAACAAACAAGCAAGTAATCCAAAAAACATCAAAAATTATTTTTATTTAGAATCCAGATTCTACCGGTCTGTCGAACCAAACACGCTGTACAATCCCATCCAAACGGGACCAAATTCTGCAATCAGCTAGCTTTTGTATATCTATAACAAATATTGAGGCAATCTGATAATTTTAGAGTTTCCTGTCGTCTTACCTGACTCAACAGTCAAGTTTTTTTTTAGAATCAACAGTCAGACTGTAGCAGGTTCATGAGGCTCTAGTTGGGCTGAACTGATGATGCTAATGGGCGGGGCTGGATCAGGGAAAAAAATATCGCCGGTAGAATCCGAAATTTCTAAGATATCCCGTTTACTGGTTAGGTCTGAAATTTTTTCTCTATCGTCCGATATTTTTATATTTTTAAAATTTTGTTATCCAAATAGACGCCAAAGCCCACATAATATTCTAACCTTAATCGATGTTTAATTTTCTCTCCCCTTCTCTTCTAAGTTTAAGTTGCCACCGCTGCAACACACTCAGCACACTCGAGCCATGTCACTGCCCTTCTCATTGAATAAACAATTGATAATATGGTTTATTTAGTTTTTTATGTTAGATTGTTTAGAAATGATCTATGTGCTTTCCTGAATAAAATGAGTCATTTTTTGTTTAAATTTTTTTAGAAATTTTATTTCTATCGCCGATAAATTTCCGATATATCCAATATTCCTGTTTATCGATGATCATAGATATTCGTAAAATACCGGTAGAGAAAACCTCTGGATACTCGCAGACAGATACAAGATGAGCACATCGACTGAGCACTCGTGAGCAAGCTGTTCCAATTCCAACCCTCCGCCAGCCCGCCTCCGCCCCACCGCCGCACGCCATGGAAGAACATGACCACATCAGCCGCCTCCCCGACATTGTCCTCGGTGAGATCGTCTCCCTCCTGCACACCAAGGAAGGCGGCCGCACGCAGGCCATCGCCTCTCGGTGGCGCTACATCTAGAGCTCCGCCCCCCACAACATCGATCTCCGCGACTGACCCCCTATCCAGCGCCGCATTCCGGTGGCGCGGATCTCCGGAATCCTCTCCTCACACCGGGGCCCGGCCGCCGCTTCTGCATCCCCAGAGAATACTTCGAGAACGACGCCCATCCCGCCGCCACGCTCGACGCCTGGCTGCACTCCCCCGCCCTCGACGGCCTCCAGGAGCTCGACTTCCACTACGGCTCTACATGGTCCCGGCGTCAGCGTCAGGGGGGCTCTACATGGATCCTCCTTTAGCATCAGGGGAGTCCGTCGCCGGTGCCACCGCTGCTTGAATCGGCCCACCGCTTCTCGTCCACCCTTCGGGTCGCCAGCTTCGGCGGCTGCGCTTTCCCAGATGACAACTGCCTCCACTTGCCGCTTCTCAAGCAGCTGAGCCTTATGAGTGTCGAAATTCCCGAGACCTCTCTGTATGCCCTGCTCGCCGGTTGCCCTCTCTTGCAGAGCTTGATGCTAACTCAGAGCATCGGCTGCTCTCGCATCCGGATTGTATCGCGTTCCCTTAGGAGCATCGGTGTGGATGCTTCTTATGGAGACATCATGTTAGACCATCTCACCATCGAGGATGCACCCTTTCTGGAAAGATTACTTCTTCTTGGGCATGGGTTTCACCAAGAAATGGTCATTTCAGTAATCTCCGCTCCAAAGCTGAAGATTTTGGGGCAGCTGCCTGTTCTAAACCCCATACTGAAGTTTGGCACCTCAATTTTTAAGGTATCGCCATTGCATCCTTGGCACTCTCACATTCTTGATTGAGGGGATCTAGTTAGCTGTGCCCTTGGTATTTATTTCGTGCTTAATTTATGCAGGGATCTTGTGTTGTTAACTCGACAATGGTGCTGCCTAGTGTCAAAGTTCTAGCTTTAACACATATCAGCCTTAGTTTGGATGAGGTCATTGCCTTCATGAAATGAGAAAATGAGAATTTTGCCCTTACGAGGGGTGGGTTTAGCTGGAATGTCATTAAGATTGTGGGCTTCACTGAAGTGCCCTTATTAGAGGAGCCAGACCCCTATAATACCATGAGTAGAATTTTTTGGAATTTTTTTTTGGGTGCCATATTTTTTTCCCCGTTTTGCCCCTGCCTTATCCCTTCTTTGTTCGTTCAGTCATGGTCAGTCTCACGGGAGAGACGGGAGAGACGGAACCGCCAGAGGCTACGCCGCCACCAGCGCCGCCGGGCGCCCGCTCCAGGCCGTCAGCCCCGGCCCTCCGCGCAAGCCCGCCAGTGTAGTTGCCCCGCCCCTCCACGCAAGCCCCGCCGGTGTAGCTCCAGGCCGTCGGCCCCGCCCCTCCGCGCAAGTCCACGGCAGCGAGGAGGACGGCCGCCCGCACGCGCTCTAGGCTGTCGGCCCTGCCCCTCCGCGCAAGCCCCGCCGGCGTAGCTCCACGCCGTCGGCCCTGCCCCTCCGCGCAAGCCCCGCCGGCGTAGCTCCACGCCGTCGGCCCTGCCCCTCCGCGCAAGTCCACGGCATCGAGGAGGACGCCCGCCCGCACGCGCTCTAGGCCGTCGGCCCCGCCCCTCCGAGGCAGCCCGCCGGCGCAGCTCCAGGCTCCGGCCGCCACCTCTCCTACGCCCGCAGCCAGTGCCACCACATGACGGTATGGGTGAGGATTCTAGTTCGTCGTTCATCCCAGCAGCTGCTCTTTTTCTGTATCCACTTGGCCTTAGTGGGATCCCCCTCATCCCATGCCCAGAATGTGGTGATAAAGTAGTGGAACGCAAATCCTGGAAGAACAACAGAAGAATTTTCTTCAAATGCGTAAACTACGATGAATCAGTGAGTATATTGATCTATTTTTGTCATATACAAATGGATGAGCTAGGTACTGTGTCCAGATTTGGATAAACAATTTGTGTTATGTATTGTCATTTCCACAGGCAGTGAAGAAATGTCCATTCTTTAGGTGGATTGATGCTTACAAGATAGTAGCCGCAAAGAAGATTAAAGAAGACATGGAAATGAAGCTTAAAGGAGAAATGCAAGGTGCAGTGGCATATGAAGGTCACGGTGAAACTAAAGCATTGGTTGAAATGAAGCCTAATTGCAGAATTTATGAGAAAGAGAGGATGGATCTCAAGATGGACAAGCTTATCGTTTTGGTGCAGCTGTTGGTGGTGTTGTGTTTAGTAATTGCAGTCCTAGTACTTTTAGGTGTGGTAGTGCTTATTAGCAAGTGAAGCAAGATTTGTAAATTGGGTTTGTAGAATGTGTTGGAATGACATCTAAGTACCATGGAATGAAGATCTTTTCTTGAAAGGAAATTGTATCTTTGATTCTTATCTAGTGCCATCATGAGGTACAGCCATGAGTTACAGCCTGTGTGTCATCATCCCCTTTTGCTTGTATTTGGTCTAATCTGCACAGTGCGTGGGAGAGCTCATTTGCAGCCTGTTTCTCAGAATGAACACATTTCTACATCACATGCTTTTCTCAGGTTTTGAACACATGCATCACTGTTTGGGAATGATAGTTGTAGTATTTTGGCCATGCTTGCACTGTGCTGCAACAATGGATGCACTCAATGAGAAGTTTCAGAGAGTTCAGACAACACTGAAGTTTGGTGCCTGCTCCAGTGCGAGTCAAAAACACTGGAACTATCATTCCCAAAATGAGAAACACATTAACTGAAAAATAAACGTGCTGGGCAATCATTTTGTCAAACCATCAGGATGTACTGATGTGGCATCTAGGATGAATGTACAGTACCAACTTCCACAGCAGAGTCAACCTACATGGAACATTTCCTCCTTACATTGGAAATAATATAGTGAAACAAATTTAGCAGTGACCACCGAGCAACACATTAATAATAACAAACAAATAACAAATCTCAACCAGAAAGTGGCAGGGAGAAATCCAAAATGCTCCATTACCTAGAAAACGATTGATGATTGAACCTCCAGTCGCGGTAACACTGGAACTATCATTCCCAAAATGAGAAACACATTAACTGAATTTAGAAAAAAAAATTGACAGAATATTGCTTGAATTTGGACATAATCTGGAAATATATTTGACACAATAATATTCCAGAAATATAGTAGATTTCATAAAGGTTCACACAATACATAGTACCACTTGAGTTACAATAACAAAGGTCCAGAAAACATGTCCAAATACATAGCCATTACAGTAGACAATTATAATGAGTACCATTACATAGCCATTACATGTCCAGACACAATACATAGTATCACTTATGTTTTCAGATCAGTTCGCCTTCGGCTTTCTTGGAATCAATTTCTTCGCTATTCCCTTCTTTAGTGATTTAGTAGTCTTCTTCCTTGGCTTTGGTGAAGATGTCGCCTTCTGGTTTGGCGATACATGATTTAGCAATGTTTCTGGCCCTTCTCCAAGTAGCACAACTAGTCGGCTGCAACAAGAACGAATTGTAATGCACAACTACAACCAAAGAATTATAAAGGTTTCATGAACGAATCGTAGTACCTTCTAGTCAACCTTTCTAGAGTTGTTGACAAAATGTTCTCCCTGGCTGTAGCAACATTTTCAGCATGTACTGGAGAACTTTCAGCATCATTTGGTGGCTGCACAGTAGCCTCATTTGCTGCCTGCACAGCCTGATCAGCCTCATTGGCTGCCTGTACAGCCTGATCAGCCACATTGGCTGCCTATACAGTAGCATCATTTGGTGGCTGCGCAGTAGCATTTTCAGCAGTGGTTTTAGATTTCTTGTTACTATTCTTCCCATACTTGGTTGTATTGGTCCTAAGCTTCCTTTTTCTGCAAGTTGGAATAATTTAGGCATTTGTAGCAAAAAATGTGAGTTAACAAAAAATAAAGAAATCAGTACCTTTTCTTTGTCCCATTTAGGCGGCACTTGTAGCTTGTTTCTCCATGACCCAATTCTCCACACCTCTTGCACATTCTTTTCCCTCTTATCAATTGCCTCTTAGGTTTAGCCGCTTGCATAGCCTCCACCTCAGCAGCAGCTTTATCATCCTCATTTGCAGCTTCCTTTGCAGCCTTTTTTCCTTTGCCACCACTTTCTCCTTCAAGACATCATTTTATCCGTAGCTTCCTATACCTTCCAGCACCCTTTTTGTCCAATGGTGCCCCAACTTTAAATGGAAGTGGCACATGTGGCCACTGAGTTTTATCTGGGAGTGGCTCTATTAATCTCTTATATGCATTCTTGAATTTTTCCACTGAACAGTACTCATGGATAAATTCCTCAAGATCCACATCCACAGTTTGTTGGGCTGTAATCAAAGCCAAAGCATGCTGACATGGCTTACCAGTGTGTTGCCACTCAAGGCATGAGCACTCACGGAGATAAGTCTTCACTATATGCCTGTTATGGATGGTATTAAGCTCTCATATCTCTGCAGCAAAACTATCAGAGGAGATAACTGTCAAGTGACCCAGGCCTCTGGTTCTCATTTTTAGCTGACGAATGACTATAGGTAAAATTCTCTCATTAAGCTTTTCTCCAATCTGCCTTCTCTTCCTCCACAGTGCCATTAGTATCTCCCTAATTTTATCAGCAAGCTCAACAACAGAAGGTCTTTCCAGTCCTTAATCGAATTATTAAAACATTCAACAAGGTTGTTGGTTATATAATCACACTTGATTTCAGGGTTAAATGCACTTCTCATCCACAACAATTTATGATGATTGTCAAGCCATTCCATCACTTGATCGCTGGCCTTTTTAACAAAATTGAAGAAATATTGGAATACTTCAACTCTATATGCTCTAGCTGCAGGATACATCTTTGAAAAAACATCACCCCCAAACTTCTTAATGAAATTTTGCATAAGATGCCTAAAACACTCTCTATGTTCAGCATGAGGAAACACATTCTTAACAGCTTTCTCTAGGCCTTTGCAGGCATCAGTGCAAATAGCAAGAAGAGGTAGGTCTCCTATGTCCTTATGTAACTAAGTCATAAACCATTCCCAATTATCTGTTGTCTCACCATCTATGAAACCAAATGCAACAGGGTACATCCAATTGTGACCATCTAGAGCAGTGGCTGATGCTAAGTGTCCACACCATCTGCCATTCAATGTAGTGGAGTCTATACTAAGGTAAGGCCTGCACCCCTCTAAAAATCCCTCAATACATGGACTGAAAGCACAAAAGAATCTGTGAAAGTATACCTCGCCATCAACCATCTTGACGTCAATCTCGATGACACTGTTTGGTGAGTGCTTCAGGACCTCTGCCCTCCAATTGTAGAGCATTTGGAAGCTTTCATCCCAGCTGCTAAACAACTCTTTCATTGCAATCTTTCTCCCACTACAAACGGTGTCATAGTGAATTTCACATTTGTACTCATCTTGCAGCTCCTTCCGTAGAGCTTTTGGGCCCATACTTGGGTCCTTCCTGAGGTACTTGATACCCCTTGATGCAACCCAGGCAGCAGTGGGTGTAGTAGTAAGTTTCCTCGCACTGGATGAACAATTGTGTTGATCAATCAAAGCTGTAACCTGCATTATTACATAAATTAGAAAACATTGCCATAACTTACAAAAGAAAGTCATACAACAAAAAAATTGTGTTTATACCATAACACTTTTGGAATGACGCTGTTTTCGACCATTAATATGCCATGGGGCAATCTGGTGCCATGCACTTCCCAATAAATCTCTCTGTGTCTGTTTTCACAGTGTGTAGTGCAAACTCTTTATTAATTGCAAACTGCCTCACAGCCAGTCTAAACTCAACCATTTTGGGATACACAGTGCCAATATCCATGCACGGTTTGTTAGGGTCATACACCATCACCCTCTCCTCAGGTATTGCATCATCAACAGGGATAGCTGCACCTCTAGTGTCAACATCAGGGACTGTACTATCATTGTTTGTGCTAGCGTGGTCAACATTTGAAGTACCATCAGCAGCACCCTGGCCATCATCATCCTCGGTTCTCAGGCCCAGTAAACGATACAGCTGGTCCTCATCGAAAATTTCCAACCTTCCTTCCCCTTCATCATCTTGTCTTTCCTCGATTTGTAATTCCTCCCAATTAACGACATGTCCCTACTGCTCTGGAATGGCACCATCTACAGCCACTAAACTAAGTTCAGGCTCCAAATCGAGCCTAAAAAAACACCCATTACACAGTTACAACACTACAATGGTGCCATACAACTAGTCGTAGTAGTTAGATATGCCAGAAAAACAAAGATTAAATAATGATGCATACCCCGTAACTAGATCATTCCGATTGCAATCCATAGCCGAAGCACATCACAGAGTCACTCTTTCTTACTCCTGTCAAACCCTAAGTCAACAGTTTACCCTCTCACTCAATCCATGAATCAATAGCAGGAGTCTCATAGAAGAAGCCTTACCTTAGTTCGGAGGAACCATGCCACCACGGCTGAGGCTTCGGAGGGCGCGCGTCCTAGTGCAGCGGCAGAAGAACTGCCTTGCGCGGTCGCCTGGGGAGGACTCGGTGCAGCGCGTCCTGGAGCAGCGCCTACCACGCGGACGGGCGGGGCGCTGGCGCCGGCGGCCTGCGCACAGGAGGCCCCGCGTGGAAGGACGGCCAGGCGGCGCCGCAGGCACGTCGGAGCGGCGGCAGCGCCGGCGGCCTGGTGCTCTGTCTCTCCCTCACGAGGACACCGTGAATCTCCCATGACCCTAAACAGACCGTCCACTTCTCTCGTGTCTGAATGGAAAGGATAAGGCAGGGGCAAAACGGGAAAAAAATATGGCGCCCAAAATTTTTTTTTCTAAAAAATTATACTCAGGGCATTATGGCGGGTCTGGCTCCTTTAATAAGGGCACTTTAGCGAAGCCCACAATCTTAATGGCATTCCAGCGAAACCCACCTCTCATGGGGGCAAAATTCCCATTTTCTCTCATGAAATGCTTTCCCTGCTTGGAGAACCTATACATCAAGATGTCAACAATTTACTATCCAGTGATTAAACATACTCTGTAATAGAGTGTCCATCTTCATCCTTTTCTCAATTACTACTATTGCAATGATGCTTGTTCTAAAGTTAGGTTGTAACCATTTTTATATTCCTTGTGCCTTTTCAGTTAAAGCCAGAGGAGGTTACAAATGAATGGCGTCACAAATACCAAAGCCTTATTGCTACCCTTGACATTCGTCTAAAGAAAATTATGTTGTCAACCTATCTAGGGAACAAGGCACATGTGAACTTTGCTGAGTTCTTTGTATTGAACGCTAGAGTCCTCGAATCAATGGTTCTTGAAGTAGATGTTAGTAATTATCATAACAAAGAATGGATTAAAAGACAACAGACATTGCTCCATATCGAAGAGAGAGCTTCAAGGGGTGCATGGTTTGATATTGTGTCTCCTTTTGGTCGGCCTGTATCTCGTGACCATTACTGGTATGAGCAAGCACATGATTTGTCAACAGCTGACCCATTTGTAGGGTTTGACTACTGGGCCAACGGTTAGGCTATAATGTTTTTTTTTCAGAAACCTGATTAGCCATTTGTTTGCAGTGTTTTCACATTTGGCATCTTTGTTCCTAATATTGTAATTTGTCAACAGACTATATTTTGGTTTAACCGTCCAAGTGCTTGTTGAGTATTTCTTGGTAAGAACATGAGAGTATTATTTAGAAGCTAGTCATGTTCCATGCATTGTATCAAGTTGATCATGTGGTATTTAGTAATAAGGCTTCTGAAGCATACTTGATTTGCATTTATATGCAACAGTAGGAGCCTCACCTATTTATGCATCTCTCCTTTCTATTCCTTTGTGTTTGTTTCTCGCATATGGCAATTTGGCGTTCTTTTCACAACCAGAAAGTGTAAGATATCTTAACGTTGATATGCAGGATTGCTGTGGCAAATTTGTGACTGTATCTCTTATGACAATACTTTGCTCCATGTATAGTTTTACCTGAGTGGGGTGCTACTCAGATTGAATATCAGTGTCTTTTCTGAATTGCTATCACTTTGCTGGAAATATATGACAGTGACCCGGTAGTTGACTAATTTCGTTGCATGGCAGGCTGAATGTTGATAATAAAATTTTGATTTTGGCATGTCAGTTAAGATTTTTTGAGAGATTCCATACTTGCACTGATGACACAGCCCTTACCTGAAAATCAGTCTTACTGAGTATGGGCTGTCAATAGACTGATACGTGATCATTCTGTAGTGTCAATAGACTGATACGTGATCATTCTGTAGTTCTTTCTATATATGTAAGAGAGAAGAAATCATGCATCTGCATGTTGTTACGACAGAGCAATCGTAATTCTGAAATCTGGTAGCTTGTGCACAAAAAAATATTCAGGAAATCTGAAAATAATTTTAGAGTTATCTCTAGTCCTTATCTGATTGAACAATATCAGTTAGTAGTCTTTGCTTCCGCACACACTCCAGCCATGCAGGATCATCACTCATCAAGTTGTATGTATTTGTGTCTAGTCTTTGTGTTTGTTTCTCGCATATGGCAATTTAGTGTTCTTTTCACAAGCTGGAAGTGTAAGAGATCTTAATGTTGATATAAGGATTTCTGTTGTAAATATGTGATTTTGTATCTCTTATGATAACACTTTGCTCCATGTATAGTTTTACCTGAATGGGGTGCTACTCAGATTGAAGATAAGTGTCTTTTCTGAATTGTTGTCATTCTATTGGAAATATATGATAGTGACCCGGTAGTTAACTATTTTCGTTGCATGGAAGGCTGAATGTTTATGATTTTGGCATGCATTATTTTTGACAGATTCCATACTTGCACTGATGACACAGCCCTTGACCGAAAATCAGTCTTACTGATTATGGACTGTCAGTAGAATCATACGTGATCATTCTATAGTTTTTTTTTATATACACAAGAGAGAAGAATGCATCTGCATGTTAGACAGAGTAATTGTAATTCTGAAATCTGGTAGCTTTTGCACATAAAAATATTCAGGAAATCTGTTAATTGTAGAGTTTCCAGTAATCTTTATCTGACTGAACACTATCAGTTCGTAGTCCTTGCTTTGGCACTGGCTGAACACTATCAGTTCGTTGTGTTATTTGTTTGTGGTTTAAAATGAAATTTCTTGGTAAGAACATTCGAGCATTATTTAGAAGCTAGTCATGTTCCATGCATTGTATCAAGTTGAGTATGTGGTATTTAGTAATAATTTCTCTCAAGCATACTTGCTTTGCATTTATATGTAACATGTGGAGTCTCACCTATTTATGCATCTCTCCTTTTTATTTTCTGCTATTTCTAAATGGAGAGCAGTGGTTATATACTGATGTTACATATTGAACTATAGCTATGTTAGGTTACATGCTCTATTTGTTTATCCATGTCCAGATTTGTGTGCATGTATTTTCATATAAAGAGGTATACATAGGTCTTGACTGGGTTTTGGGGTAAGGTGGGAAATGACCGCTACTTGCAGTCATAGTGTGGGTTATTCATAGTTGAGGTGAGCCTCTGAAGACCTAATCTTCATAACAAGTCTCATAATCTGAGATTTTAGGTGGTATTAGAAGACGTGATTCTGCGGATTGATATGTTCTAGGGTGATTTTGAATTGTTGAGTCTGTCTTAGTTTGATTTCCTTTTTTTTCATAAAAAATAAATTGATATGAAACATGAGTTAGTTTGCGATCATTTGTATGTCAGAGCGAGGGAGATGGGGAGAGGGCTGATTGAGTCAGACATGGTTTTAGAGCTGCTTCGGCTTTTGGCAATGACGATGCTCAGCGGGATTTCCATCTGCATAGTAGCAGTGCCATTGTGTGAAGTGCTAACTACTGTGTTTTACATAAATTTGGGAAGTTGTCTGCAAGTTTTTCTGTCAAAGACTATCAAGTCTTAGACTTCTAGATGAGGCTTAAAAGCTTCAAATTGAGTTCCTATACGAGAGTCAAAGAGTTCCTTGTGAGATTTAGAAGCTTGTAATTAAGCATCAAAAGCTTTCAGTTGAGATGGAGAAGTATCAGGTTTGATGCATGGGCCTGATTTCCTTCTATTAATTAGCCTGTACCATTTTTTTTCCCAAACTTGATTTGTCACATGTTTGCAGTGTTTAGACATTTGGTATATCTCCGTCCTGTTATATTGTTATTAATTTGTCCAAACAAGGTGCTGAATTTTATTTTAATTGATAGAAGTGCTATCATTGGAATGATTGCATATTGCACATAGTCTGCTAGTTCACTGTTCAACTCCCTTTTTTTTTGGCATTCAAGAAATAGCTTTTGTAAGAACAAGAGGATAGACTATTGCTTTGCCTTATCAGTTGCAATTGCAACTGAAGCAATCATTCTTATTTCTGTTTTTTCCCCAACTCATTTACCATGTTTGTTAATGGTCTGCTTTTGTTTTGTATCGATGTTACACATTACCTATGTACACAATTTGCAGGAACTCTTTGCTTGTCACTGTCCAGATTTGTGTGTACGTGTCTTCTATTTAAGATAAAGCGACAGAGAAGCCATGTTTTTTTTTCCTTCCAATATGAGGGAAAGTGGTAATATTAGTCTCCAAATTACGACTGACCAACTCCATGTTTGGCCTATTCGGTCTCTCCTTGGTGGGCGTGCTGTGCCCTGAAGTACTATCACATTTCTCTTAGTCATTTGTTCACCTTAGTTAGTACAAAGATAAATCGCTCACTCTCCCATCTAGCTATCTCTAGGTTAGCTTGTATTTAGTAGTTAGTTTAGGTAGGTCACATTTACCCTTCACTGTCGTTCACTTACATAGGATCAACTTAAACCTTGCTTTCTAGCCCAAATATAAATTCTAGCCTTCCGCTTTCTTGTGGGAAAAAAATATAAATTCGACACTCGGTACTCACCGAGCGAAGTGCTATGCGATAGTTCTGTGCGCTTGCGGAATCCTCCAATAGTCATTAAGAAATATTAGCACCCACGCGCGCCCCGCCCGGCGGCCTGTGCCCCGCGTGCACGCCACATGGTGGCCCGTGCCCCGCATGCCCCCCGGCGTCCCGTGCCCCCCGGCGTGCACGCCGCCGCGCCCCATGTCCCAGCGCGCATCGCCCGGTGGCCCATGCCCCGCGCGCCCACCGGTGGCCTCCCGGCTAGATCCGATGCCCCGCGTGCACGCCGCCACGTCTCGTGCCCCGCGCGCGCCGCTGGTGGCCTGCCAGCTAGATCCGGTGCCCCGCGTGAGCGCCGTCACGTCCCGTGCCCCGCGCGCGCCACCGCGTCCCGTGCGCCGCGTGAGCGCCACCTCGCCTCGTGTCGTTTCCACTGCACGCGCCGCCAATGGCCGGTGCGTGCTGCGGCGTCGTGTGCCCCACGCGCTCGCTGCTGGTGGCCGGTGCCCCTCGTTTTGCTTGGCCGTGGCTAATTTTTCATAATGGTTTTTGTTAACTAATTGCTGTTATGGTAGGACCATGTTTTGGTATGTTATTTTTCGTGGCAAAGAGCCTGGTGTTTACCATCAATGGGCTGACTGCCAGAAACAAATTCCAGGATTTCGTGACAATTGCTATAAGAGATATGAGACCAAAGATGAAGCTATCATGGCATTTGGTGCATACATGAAAGATGGCACATGTGAGAAAAAGGTTGAGCATGGGGTTTGCATGTAGGAGGCCGAGGTTTTGAATCGGGACAAGGGTGGAAATCCAATAACATCCAGCATGATTGTCATCGCTATTCAGTTTGTTATCATTATTATTCTCTGCTACGTGGTACTGCGGTTGATAGATTAGTCTACGTTTATTTTTCAAGATTATGCTTGTAATTGTATTTTCCAAACAATTGTTGGAATATTTGTTAACTCTTCAATGCATGTGAGGAATATTTGTCTACACTTTGACTTTGAATTTAGAAGTGGTATGGCTCGTAGCAAAGTGCTGGTCAACACACCATGTTCATGCATAAGTTATAAAGTTATTAATAACTTGTTTTCTTCCTTAACATAAATTTAGGAGAAGAGATGGCTGAACTCCCTTCGCCGTATCAACCAAGTTCTGGCAATTATGCACATGATCTGGGCTTCCGACCAACATTGGGGAGGGCACAGCACCCATATCAAGAAATAGTAAGTAACATGTTTTAAAGACACCTCTATAGATATTTTGTTCTGATATATATAATTCTTAAATGTAGACAACTCATCCTATATCATGGTTCAAAGAGACACTCTCAAATTTCGGGGTTGATTACATCAATGTGGCTACATTCACTATAGACGGTGGACTCAAGCAATGTCGAATTGGCTTTCCTATTCTCGCTAGGGCGGCTAACCAATAAGGTATGGTTTTATACATCGATAGGACGGGCAGCGGTCAACCTCACAACAATAGTGCGCAAAAATATGCTGTGCAAGAATGTTTAAGGGCGCTTCAAAATATTAGGTACAATATTCCTACATACTCCTCCACGAGGATTAAAGCTTTGAATGTGGGCCTCCACCATATATATATATATATATATATATATATATATATATATATATATATATATATATATATATATATATATATATACACATATATATATATATATATATATATATACGATAACCACATTTTTCCCAACACTTGCTGATTCAGGAGAATGACGTAACATACGAAAATTGTAACTTTGAAGCCATTATAAACTAGGCCATGTATCAATTGGGTCGTTATAAATGGGAATATAGTGGCCCTGTTCTCACTTCCAAGGGAATCTAGAAAAAATTCTTGTGACTAGGAGGGAAGGTTCTCGATCAATGCTGATCGTCGTCAGTAGACCTTGTGAATTATCTTGTGAAGAAAGAGAGAGTGCACTAGTAAATACATTGCACTACATCAGTGACATTTTAGCATATGAAATTAATGATCTGCACTTCCCCGAGTACGTGGTATGACGTTGGAAAGTTCTAGGAATTTAAATTACTGTTGGTTGTAATAAATTATTATGGTTTGTAATGAACAAATTTAAATTATTATGTGTTTGTAATGAACTGGTCTAAATTATTATGGTTACCGAATAATTCATTTATTTAGACTATCAAAACTTGGGAAAGTATGGAAGCGTGAGCACAATCACCGTACAATGTTAGATACATGATACATGACTAGTATAGTGCCCGTGCTAACGCCACGGCTTCATTTTAGGGATGCACTTGAAAACAACCAAATGACGATATTTTTTACATAGTTCAACTTTCACAAAATTGTATATGACAACGTATTTTATCTGGAAAACACTTATGTGCATAACAAGACATAACAAAGTTATGTATCGCCTTAACCATCTAATTTACAATATGCCTAAGACCTTAAGTAGACCTTGGAGATCTTTAGAAAAGGTGTCAAAACATTCATTTGCACGGCTCTTCAAAATGTCGATAAGAATCCTGTCCTTAGTGAAGTCGATATCTATGCATGACAGATAATAAGTTAACTCTGATTACTACTTGTATTTTTGAGGTACTATATACTGTAAATCCCCTCTTGCTCTGCTTCTGCTCGCCCCTCTCCTCTCTTCCATGTCTTTCCAGCTCCCGCCATTGCCCACAAATGCAATGCAGTGCAAGCACCGCTCGGCTCAACAGAAGTAGCTAAGCTAGCCATTATTGTTGTCTGCTCTGCTGTCCCCATCTTGATGAGGCCCTGGCACACCACTAAAATCTGCATATGGCATTGCCATTACTGAATCAAAAGCGCAAGGCAAATGGTGGAAGTCATTTAAGAGCATAACAGACACCAACAAAAAGTCCACAACTACACGTATTAAAAGTCAACAATTTGAAACATACGATGATGGATTAAAAAACAGAGTAAAGACTTCTATCTATTTCTATGAGTTTACAATACCATGATAGTGGGCAACACAATTTGCATGTTTTCTAAAAGAATGTAGAATGTCAGTAGCATACCAATGATAGCACTTGGGAAAACAAATACCTGATCTATAAAAGCGAAAGAGTTCTATTGCCAATTTGATGGTCTTGGCTGAGCACAGACCTCGTCCATCCATTAGGTGTGCAACAGGCTCAGCAATGCTCTATCAGTGGTGATTTGCCACTATTTCCTCTTCATCTCCTTCTAAGTCTTCATTCTTCCAATGATATTTGTGCAGTGATAAACCTCATATGAGAATTTAGCTAAGGTAAGGTCAATAGAATCAAACTACCTGAGTTCATTTGAAGATCGAAAAAAACTGATTAGAGTAGCTAACTGGCTTAAGTCCGATATAGACACCTCTTGCCATAGGCGCTACAGGTGGTATATTAAGTTTATAATTAGCTACTCTTAGCACCACCGTAACTGGACTGAAGAAAGAACAATGCATTTGACAACCTGGAAGAAACCGGAGAGTAAGGGGAATCCATTTGATCATGAGAGCAATGTAAGGGGAAATTAAGACGCTTGGGTTTTTGGGTTGCAGCACGTACGATTCGCGGGCACACACGTGGACGTCGCAGTGTCCACCGGCAACGAGGGCATCCACGAGAGCCGCAAGACCCGCCGACCAGATCCCCAAGCACAGGTAAGAAGAACGACGTGCCTCGCCGGCACCCCATCTCAAGCGGGGCGGAGTAGGCCTCAGCCTCGCCGGCGATGGCCGCTGCTGCGTGTCTTGGGCCGGGGCTGCAAGCACAACTGGAGATGGACGGTGATGGCCGCTGTCGCATGGCCCTTGTTTCAACATGCCCATAAATTTGCCATTAGGCAATAAGTTAATGTCTAAATCTCTTTGTAATTCAGCTGATAGCTTTGTAACATACCGAAGCCAAAAAAACAAAGTAGGGGCATGTCATCTACAAGGGCAACAGGCAGACCATCTTCTTCTAAGTCCAGAGGAATAAAAACATTTTTCACGAGTCGAATTGGACCTTGGACATCATACAACCAATCTTGTGGCTGAATGTCATAAGCCCAAATAGATAGCCCGGAATAAAAGCTGTTGCAAGGTGAAAAACCAAATGAAGAAGGATCCAATTGAATTCACAAATAACACAGTTATTCGACAACCCAAAAAATTCAGGAAGTTCTGAATGATCAGAATTCCATACCTTATAGGGCAGCAAGAAGAGCGCTCTTGATGAGTTCCTGTAGGTACTCTTCAGAACCTGAAGGCATTCAGTGCAACAATCAAGTCCCAGATTACTTTATAGCACATCACTCAAGATCAACAGACTATCTTGCAACCGAAAAGAAAAATTTGTTGTGTGAATGATTAGCATTGAATGATGTGCCAAACCTAGGCATTTATTTTTCCTCATTCTGTTTTGTGGTTTGCTTTGAAATAGACAAATGTGAGATTTAGCATGGTCCGTGTTCATTGTCTTGTGTTATTTTAATTCCGAAAACATATTAGCTTTTTTCAATCTAGTTGGGTTCTCTGGGTATTATGACCTAGAATTCACATATACTATATATGAAGGTAACTTCCCCATCAAATGGACTGGGATAGAATTCCATATCGGAATGTACTGGACTTTCATGCGAGATTCACTGCGGCCACATAAACAGCAGCGCCTGCCTCATCCACTGCACGTATTCAACCTACAAGTCAAAATTCATCCCACGTCACGCGGCTGAAGGCAAAGCCGTAGTACCTGGTATCTCGAGGTCGACAAAAGAGCAGTTGAGTTCGGGCATGCGTCCGGACGTTGGAACCATCGCTTGGCCTCGTCGTCGAATCCATTGAGTGTGCCGCAGAGCGGGCAGGTCCAGCCCCAGTGCTCCAGATCACAGTGCCTGCTGAAGTACGCCCAGCAGTGCTCGCATCATGAGACGCGATCCCCGACGGCGCCGGGGGGTGGGGGTGGGGGGGGGGGGGGGGCGGCGCTCATCCAAGGCGGAGAAGGGCGTCACAGCGACGTCCCACTGGACGGTGGACGACTCCATCGCCTCCGGCGTGGGGGAGAGGAGTCCCACACGCGGTCGCCTCTTTGGACAGGCGCTCTGACACCGCCGTCGCCGCTGGCAAGATGGGGGACGCCTCCCCTGATGAGCACGCCTCCGGATCGAGACTCCATCTCTGTCGGTTGCCATGACGCTGAACAGGTGCGCCGGTAGAGGTGGAGTGCGGCGGCGTCGAGGCCCAGGCCGTCGAGGTCGCGATGTGGCGAGGAGGGGAGTGGCAGCAGCCTCATCCTTGATCCTGCTCTCCATGGCAGCGGCGCCCTCATCCTTGATCCTGATCTTGTCCCACACCCTGGTCGCTCCATCGCATCGCCCAGATCTAGCCCGAGATCGCCGCCGCGCCTCCCGCAACCTCATCCTCTCCTCCACTGCGCAGGATGTTTTTTTCTTCTTCTCTCATCTCATAATGAAATAGGAGCAGGAGGGGAAAATAGGAGCGGAGGGGAATCGAACTGGCGTCCTCGCGTGCGGGTGCGGGGTGAAGCGTGCGGAGCGGGGGGCGGTGCAGGTGCGTTGAAGCCTCCGTTCCATCCTGGCCACGCGATTTGGTTGAAGCTAGAGAGAGTCTATTTTTAGCCCTTGATTTTAACGAAGACAAATTGTTGGGTATATTTTTTTGAGTGTACGAAGTTTAAATGCTCTCAGTGGGGGACATAGTATTGGGTGAACCGAGTGTAATTTCAACTGGTCAATTATATTATAGATAAATGGCATCAAGCATAGAGTTTACATGATAAACCATTTATACAAGCTGATACATGAATTACATGATAAATAACATCAAGCATAGAGTTTAGCTAGCTACTATTCTTGCATGTCCATCGGGGCGCAAATAGGGCAATGAATTTGCTGGGATACTTTGATCTACATTAATTATCTTCTCTAGTAGGTCTGTAAAGAGAGACATTTCACTAAACTGGTTAAAATCCTCATGATCAAGTGAAAGCATCTAGGCCTCGAGAGTTAGTTTTGGCAATTGATGACAACGCTTTATTACCATGACTAACGTATGTTTTGCAGAAACCTTGGTAAGTTAGGTCATAGAGTTGTTAACTGCTTTGGGCACCATGGTATTCATGCCCCTTGATGGAAATCATTTCGGTTTTCAAAGGAGTGACGTCAAGATTAAGGACGGTTAGTTCCGGATGTCAAGGTGTTGAGTTACATTCGGAATAGTCGTTAGGATCTTCGTTTTCTCTTTTGGCCGTACTATAAAGGGGGGCATGAGCGGGTAGCTTGACCTAGGTGAGTCTTATGTTTAGGTGTGGTGCACACTTGTTAAACTTAGCACTAGGAAGCTCTAGAATAGCTCAAAGTTCAGTTGGAAGCAACTTGGTTCAAGTTGCGTCGCGTTTCGGAGTGTTTAGAGGGTTTTTCCCCTGACCGGACGCGGTGCCTGGCTTGACCGGACGCGTCCGGTCAGTTCAAAACCGCGACTGCGTTTCGGCGCTAACGACCGGACGCGGCCCTTGCGAGGACCGGACGCGGTGGTCAGGCCGACACGTGTCACTTGAGGGAAACCATCTAATCGGACGCGACCTGGGTGTGATCGGCGCGTCCGGTCACGTTACAGTAAGGTCCTTTGACGACCGGACGCGTCCGGTCATCACTGATCGGACGCGGTCGCGCGTCCGGTCTCATTACAGTAAGCTCCCTACACGATCGGACGCGTCCAGTCACCCCTGACCGGCGCGTCCGGTCACTCAGCCGAAGTTTCGTTTTGTCGACCGTTACGAGCGACCGGCGCGTCCGGTCACGTCGTTTTTTGCTGAGTTGGCAGGTAACGGTTGGTTTTGACTGTGGGGTGTATAAATACATCCCCACCACCTCTTTTAGAGGTCTCTTGCTCATTTGTTCAGCTGAGAAACACCTTTGGAGTGCAAGGGAGTGCAAGAGCTCTAGTGAGGAGTGTGATTTGATAATCAAAGCTTGAGAGTTCCTCACTAGCGATTAGAGAGTAGCAAGTGTGCATCCACCTTCTCATTAGACTCGTTGTGGTCGATTGAGAGTTCTAGCTTGTTACTCTTGGTGATCGCCATCACCTAGACGGCTTGGTGGTGATTGGGAGTTTGGTGATCATCCGGCGGAGCTTGTGGATGACCCAACTCATCTTGTGAGCGGTTTTGGGCGATTCACCGCGACGGAGTATCGAAGAATCAGCCCGTAGAGAGCACTTGATCCTTGCGCGGATCAAGGGGGAGCTACACCCTTGCGCAGGTGCTCCAACGAGGACTAGTGGGGAGTGGCGACTCTCCGATACCTCGGAAAAACATCGCCGTGTTCCTTGCCCTTACCTTCAAGCATTTACATTCTCATTCATTGCTTGATTTACTTTCCTAGAATTGCCATGCTAGACTAGGATTGGAAACTAGGGTGCAAAACTTTTACCGGTAGAATCTCTAGGAACACAAGTAGGCACTAGGGGTGAATTCCGGCTTGTAGGATTTAATTCTTGCAAATAATTTTTAGAAAAGCCCAATTCACCCCCCTCTTGGGCATCTTGATCCTTTCAATTGGTATCGGAGCCGAGTTGCTCCTATTTTAGGCTTTACCGCCTAGAGCATGATGTCTAACGGGGAAGGACCACCTCCCACCTTTGAGGGGGATGATTTTCCATATTAGAAAATCCGTATGGAGGCATATCTCGAAGCCATAGATGTTGGGTGTCTTAGAGCCGCAACCCAAGGGCTTCCCGCTATCAAGGATCCCGCTAACCCAATTGGTGACGAGGAGAAGTACGACCGGTGGAATGCAAAGGCCAAAAATGCACTCTACCGGGGCTTAGGCAAGGATATCTTCAATCGTGTGCGTAATGCAAAGAACGCTCATGAATTGTGGGAAAACCTTTGTGCTCTCCATGAGGGAACTAAGAGTGAGCGTGAGGAATGCTATCACATTGCTTTAAAGAAAATCAATTCTTTTGAGATGCTTCCCAAAGAAAGTGCTAATGATATGTACACTCGTTTGAATGTTTTTGTAGAGGACCTCAATGCTCTTGGGCTCACTCAAATGAGTCAATCGAATGTTGCAAGGAAGATCTTGAGTGTTCTTCCTGTTGAGAAGTATGGTCACATTGTCACCGTGCTTCACCAAAGTGATCTTTCCACCGCAACACCGACACAAGTATTGGGGAAGATCAATGCACATGAGATGTACATGCACATCACTCCGGAAGAGGGCTCATCATCTTCCAAGAAGAAAGACTTGGCCTTCAAAGCTAGCCATGACAAGAAAAAGAAGAAGGGCCAAGCCATGATGGTGCAAGAGAGCTCAAGTGAAAGTGACATTGATGATGAATCACTTGCACTCATGGTGAGGAAGACCACCAAAATGCTAAAGAAGCTCAACAAGAGTGGCATCAAGTTCGATGGCAAGAAAAAGAAATTCTTCACAAGTAGCAAAAGGAAGCCAATCTTGGAGATGGATTGCTACAATTGTGGTGAACTTGGCCACTTAGCTCATCAATGCCCTAGACCTCCAAAAGACAAGTACAAGAACAAGAACAAGGGCAAAAAGAATAATTCAAGTGATGAAGAAGAAGAGAAAAAGAAAAATAAGCCATACAAGAAGAAGGATGGCAAGAAGAAGGAATTCCACAACAAGAAGAAGGGAGGAAAGGCATACATTGTTGGTGATTGGCTCACCGACATTGAATCATCTTGTGAGTCCTCCGAAGATGAGAGCGATGATGAGAAAGAGAAGGTTGCCGCATTTGTGATGGGGTCATCATCTTCACTGACATCTTCATCACCACCTTCACCGCCTCCTTCACCATCATCGTCCACTACTCACCTATGCCTCATGGCCAAGGGTGAACGAAAGGTACAAAATCATGATAGTGATGATGATGATGATAGTGATAGTGATGATGAATATGACGCACCTTCTTATGATGAACTTGTAAAATTGTTAAACAAATACACTAAAATCATAAGAAGGACTAGAAATGAAAATGATGAACTTCAAAATGAAAATGAATCACTCTCATCCAAGCTTGAAAGTGCACAAAAGGCTAGTGGTGAGCTCAAAGATCAAAATGAAATTATGTCTTCCACTCTCAAGGAGCTCAAAACTTCTAATAAAGAGCTTAGAGATCAACATGATAAACTTGAGAAGAAGCATGATGAGCTCATCACTAGGCATAACTCTCTAAAAGACAATTATACAACATTGAAAATTGACTATGATAGTCTTTTGGTTGCTAATGAACTTGCTCTTGAGACACATGATGCTACTAAGAAAGTTGTTAAGTGTGATATAGCTACATCATGTGATGACTTGATCATTGAAAGCATTGAGCAAGGTTCTAGTAGCAAAGGCAAGAGTGTGGTTGAGTCAAGCAACTATGATGATTATGCCAAGATTAAGAGTGAAAATGAGAAGCTTGCAAATGAGAACAAGAAGCTAAAAGGTTTGATGGCTCTTGAGAAGCAAACAACAAATGAGTCACTCATTGAAGAAAACAAAAAGCTCAAGCAAGAGAAAGAGCATCTCAAGACCGGCCTAAGCAAGTTCACAAGAGGCCAATATTTGCAAAGTGAGCTACTCATGAACACCGTGATGAAGATGGATAGAAGTGGTATTGGGTACTTGGCAAATCAAGAGAAGAAGGCAAAAGCTCAACAACAACAAGGCAAGTCAAAGCCCAAGCCAAAGAGATGTGTTGAGTGTGGACAAGAAGGCCATTTTGCTCATGAGTGCAATACTCCACCACCACAACCCTTGCCCAAGCATGCTAGACCCTTTGCCTTCAATGCTCATTACATGCTAAGAAAAGATTCAAATGGAAAGATGAAAGTTATGTTCTTGGGTCCCCCAAACAAGAATAGGCCTAAGAAAATATGGGTTGCCAAGTCACTAGTTGAGAAAGTCAAGGGTCCCTCTCAAGTGTGGGTCCCTAAACAAAAAGCTTGATCTCTTGTGTGTAGGTGAACTACAAGACCGGTGGATCTCATTGGGTTATTGATAGTGGTTGCACTCAACATATGACCGGTGATCCTCGTATGTTCACCTCTATTGAAGAGAATGGGATATGTCAAGAGAAGATCACATTTGGGGATAATTCAAAGAGCAAAGTCAAGGGTATAGGCAAGATTGCAATATCAAATGATCACTCACTCTCAAATGTGCTCTATGTTGCTTCATTGAGTTTCAACTTATTATCCGTTGGGCAACTTTGTGACCTTGGCTTCCAATGCTTGTTCACACCTAATGAAGTGGTAGTTTCAAAGATAGATGACAAGCGAGTGATATTCAAAGGCTTTAGATACAATAATCTTTATCTTGTTGACTTCACCTCTGAAGATGCAAACTTGATGACATGTTTGTTCACCAAGACCTCACTTAGATGGCTTTGGCATAGGAGGCTTGCTCATGTTGGAATGAACACTCTCAACAAGCTATTGAAGAAAGAATTAGTGAGAGGATTGAAGGATGTAAAGTTTGAAAAGGACAAACCTTGTAGTGCATGTCAAGCGGGCAAACAAGTTGCAAACACTCATCCAACCAAAGCTTTCATGTCAACTTCAAGAGTGCTAGAACTCCTACACATGGATTTGTTTGGACCTACAACCTACAAGAGCTTGGGTGGAAATCTCTATTGTCTTGTGATAGTGGATGACTACTCAAGGTACACATGGACCTTCTTCCTTCATGACAAATCCAAAGTGGCAAATTGCTTCAAAAAGTTTGCAAAGAGAGCTCAAAATGAATTTGAAGTCAAGATAAAGAAGATTAGAAGTGACAATGGCAAAGAGTTTGACAACACAAACATTGAAGCTTATTGTGATGAAATTGGAATCAAGCATGAAGTCTCTTCAACCTATACTCCTCAACAAAATGGTGTAGTTGAGAGAAAGAACCGGACTTTGATCACCCTTGCAAGAACAATGTTAGATGAGTACAACACTCCGGAGAAGTGGGCCGAGGCAATCAACACCGCATGCTATGCTTCAAATAGCCTCTTCCTACAAAAGTTTCTTGGCAAGACCCCCTATGAGTTGCTAAATGGGAAGAAGCCGGACGTCTCATTCTTCCGGGTGTTTGGTTGCAAATGCTACATCTACAAGAAGCATCAACACCTAGGGAAGTTTCAAAGACGTTGTGATATTGGTTTTCTTGTTGGTTACTCATCAAAGTCCAAAGCATATAGAGTATTTAACCATGCCACCGGTTTGGTTGAAGAAACATATGATGTGGAATTTGATGAATCTAACGGCTCCCAAGGAGCAATTGAGAATTATGATGATGTAGGTGATGAACCCTTGAGGGAGGCAATGAAGAACATGTCGGTGGGAGACATCAAGCCAAAAGATGATGAAGACGATGTACAAATTGTTGATCCACCATCTTCATCACATGTGCCTCAAGATGATGACAAGAATGAGAGAGTTGAAAATGAAGACACTCATGTCTCTCATGAACAAGCCGAGGCACAAGCTCAAGATGTTGATGCTCCCCATCCTCCTCCTCAAGTGGTTGATAGAAGAAACTCACCTCTACTTCAAGCACATCCACAAGATCTCATCATAGGGAGTCCTACTAAGGGAGTAATGACTCGATCTCAAAAGCTTGCTTCTTTTGTTGAACATCACTCTTTTGTCTCTTGTGTTGAACCTAAGAATGTAGAAGAAGCTCTTCAAGATCCGGATTGGGTGAATGCCATGCATGAAGAATTGAACAACTTCACCCGCAATCAAGTGTGGACACTTGAAGAGCATCCTAAAGGTGCAAGAGTCATTGGAACCAAGTGGGTGTTCCGCAACAAGCAAGATGACCAAGGCGTAGTAGTGAGGAACAAGGCAAGACTAGTTGCAAAGGGGTTCTCTCAAGTTGAAGGTCTTGATTTTGGAGAGACCTTTGCACCCGTTGCAAGACTTGAAGCCATTCGTATCCTTCTTGCATATGCATCACATCATGATATGAAACTATATCAAATGGATGTGAAAAGTGCATTCTTAAATGGCTTCATAAATGAACTAGTCTATGTTAATCAACCTCCCGGGTTTGAAGACCCTAGATATCCTAATCATGTTTATAGGTTGTCCAAGGCGCTATATGGGCTCAAGCAAGCACCTAGAGCGTGGTATGAGCGCCTCCGGGACTTCCTCATTGAGAAGGGCTTCACCATTGGGAAGGTCGACACCATACTATTCACCAAGAAGCTTAATGGGGAGATCTTCATTTGTCAAGTTTATGTTGATGATATCATCTTCGGGTCAACAAATGAAGAATATTGCAAGGAATTTGGTGAATTAATGTCGAAGGAGTTCGAGATGTCTATGATTGGTGAGCTCACATTCTTCCTTGGTTTTCAAGTCAAGCAAATGAGAGAAGGAATTTTCATCTCTCAAGAAAAGTACACCAAGGATCTTCTCAAGAGATTCAAGATGGAAGAATGCAAACCAATCAAGACCCCAATGCCATCTAATGGACATCTCGACCTAGATGAGGGAGGTAAACCGGTTGATCAAACTCTCTACCGTTCTATGATTGGTAGCTTGTTGTATCTTACCGCATCTAGGCCCGATATAATGTTTAGTGTGTGCATGTGTGCTCGCTTTCAAGCGTGCCCTAAGGAACCTCACTTAAGTGCTGTAAAAAGAATCTTAAGATATCTTAAGCACACCCCAAGCATTGGTCTTTGGTATCCCAAAGGAGCTAGATTCCAACTAGTTGGCTATTCCGATTCGGATTATGCCAGTTGCAAAATTGATAGAAAAAGCACATCCGGAGGGTGCCATTTGCTTGGGAGGTCTTTAGTATCTTGGTCATCTAAAAAGCAAAATAGTGTGGCTTTGTCCACCGCCGAGGCGGAATACATTGCCGCGGAGGCTTGTTGTGCACAAATCTTATACATGAAACAAACCCTCCTAGACTATGGAATTGTTCTTGAAAAGGTGCCACTTTTATGTGATAATGAAAGTGCTGTTAAAATTGCTAATAATCCTGTACAACACTCTCGCACCAAGCACATTGATATCCGCCACCACTTTCTAAGAGATCACGTTGCTAAAAATGATATATCACTAGAAGGTGTAAGAAGTGAAAATCAATTAGCGGATATCTTCACTAAACCTTTGGATGAAGCTACCTTTTGTAGGTTAAGAAGTGAACTCAATGTGCTTGACTCTAGTAACTTTAAAAAATGAGCTTGTGTTGTCCCTTGCATTGCATTGTATTATATGTCATGTTTAATTACCCGCAATGCATCTAGGGCTTGGCTAACACGGTTACGATAACCCTCCTTTGGAGGAGTGAAGAAGCCTAACCGTGGATCAAACTTGACAAACAACCTAGCTTTACTTACTTGTATTGCATTGCATATGCATGGTTGTTGCTTTGTCGTTTCTTTTCGGTTTGGCTTTGAGCAACCTCTGTGTTCGTCCATGAATAGAGAGAGCATTTGACGCTCCTAAGGGTACACAAACTCTATTGCATGGCCATACGTTGCTCCTCGGGTGTTTGTTGCCTATTTTTTCTAAAATTAATATTAGCCTAAGGCAAACTATTTTGAGAAACTTGAGGGTTTGAGTGAGGTCACTCATATCAGGTTCCAATTGATGTTTATTTGTGTCTCTTTGAATTGGAACTTGATTGGGAGAAGTCGCGTCGAAGTTCGGAATGAAGAAAGGCTGAAAAACAGTGACCGAACGCTGCACCGGACGCAGTGATGCTTCACCACCGCGTCCGGTCCCGGCGACCACCAGCGCGTCCGGTCATCCAGAAGATCATCTCTTGACCCAGTGACCGGACGCTGCACCGGACGCGCTGCTGTTGACCACCGCGTCCGGTCTCGGTAACCACCACCGCGTCCGGTCATTCGCGATGACTTTCCCGGATAACCCTCGACCGGACTCTGTACGTGTCCGGTCAGTCCTAACCGGACGCGTCCGGTCGCTCCAGGAGCTTACTGGAGTGTGACCGGACGCTGCTCCACCACGTCCGGTCAAATCGACCACCGCGTCCGGTCATCGTTTCCCGAGCGGATCTAACCCTTCATATATTTCTTCGTTCCCGATTTGGTCTTCTTCATTCATCCGCCGCCCGTGCCCTAGCCGCCGCTTTTTCGCCGCATCCGCCGTCTTCCTAGCCCTAAGTCGCCGGAGTTCGCGCCACCGCCGCACCCTGCACCTCCTCCTCTGGCGAGCCGCGCCGTACCGCCTCCGCCCGCGCACCACCGGCCGTTTCGCCCCCGCCGCGCCTGCAGTCGACCCACGCCGCCGCTGCCCTAGCCGCGCCTGGCCCACCGCCGCCGTGCCTTGCAGCCGCCGGTGAGCAGCGCCACCTTCATCTGCACCTCCTCTGGGGTGTGTTTTGCCGTGTCTCGCTGCTTCCCGCGAACCCTTGCCTCGCCTCGCGCCCTGCCGAGCTCTAGGGTTTGCCCGAACTCGCTAATCGAAGGTGAAATTTTGCTCCTTCTTGTTTTCAATCTTTCAAATCCTTCGTTTAGGGCTTACCTTCATCGTCGTTACTTGACTTGATCTTTCCAGTGCTCGTCCGGCGTATTCGGGAAGTCTCGCGAACTAGGTCATCTTACCTTTTCACCGTCTACTCGTCGATCCGAGGTAGCTATCGCGTTTCGATTCACATCTTATCTTATTTGCTTGCTATCTCTAGGGTTTTGTACCTTTTAGATTATATATGTTGCTTATAGTAGATCCATCTATTCCATCTTTTCAGCGAGTTTGTCGATGTGTCGGGGTGACTGCTGTTCAGTTGTTGAATCCGAGGCCAAGCCTACGGATACGGATTGAGGCCAAGCCTCTTGAGTGTTAGTACACCATCTTTCAGAGGTTTCCCGATAGCTTGACAGCATGGTTCGTTGCAATAACGCTGGTGGTGCTCCTAGTGACGGGGACGATAGTCCTCCTCGTCTGTCTGAGGTTACGCGTGGAAAGCGCATCAAGATTATGGCCAGAAAGAAGAAAAAAACCCTTACAGATGTAGAGATAGCTCAGGCAGTAGCAGATGTAGCAGAGCAGGCAGAGAGGGGAGGCAGGAGTAGTGGTATTCGCATTGGCGAGCGTCGCTTTCATCTTGAAGGTCGACAGCTTGGTACAGAGGCTACTGAGGCCACAGAGGGCACAGAGGTGACAGAGGATGCATATGCTATGTCAGTTGATCCACCTGCAGAGGCTCTAGAGGGGACAGAGGAGCAGCCAGCTCAGACTCCACCGCGTCGCCGCTCCACACGTACATGAGCTCAGGTGACTCCTAGGCCAGAGGGCCAGCGTCATGGAGGACGTCCACCTCCCAGAGCTAGAGGTTCACCCCCAGTCGAGCACTTTGACTTGAGGGGTGCTACAGCACGTCAGGTGCAGAGCTTGAGGTTTGTTGAGGTTACCCGGTTGTTTCCACCTGTGAGAGATTACAGAGCTTCAGAGGGATTCTATACACCCCTACAGGAGGATTTCTACAGAGCTTATGTTGACAGTGGTATTGCTTTCCGGCCACAGAGGGTCTGTCGCATTGAGTCTCTTGTTGAGGTTGTGGGTGAGCAGCTTCGTCCGCACCTGTCCTTTCTACCGGGCTTATCTGACTTTCTTGGACGGACAGGTGCATACTGCGGCACTTGGGTTAGGGAGTTCTATGCTTCACTATGGATTGATCCAGCCCATGAGTTCATACACTTTGCATTCCGAGGCCGTGATCGCAGGGTGTACAGCACTAGAGTGCGGGAGATTCTCAGACTCCCAGCTTCAGAGACGAAGTTACATCAGCTTTGCTATGGTCAGACAGCAGCACCTAGACGCCCTCACGGCGGGACAGTGCCCCCTACAGATTTGATTCGACCCTGCTTCCGTGAGCCTTTTGGCGAAGGGTCTCGTCGCACTCCTGCCAGTTTGACACCACTTGCCCGAGTCCTGGATGCTATTGTCAGGCGCACTCTTCTTCCCAGACTTGGCTACAGAGAGGGATTGACCAGGATGCAGTTATGGGTTGTTCACCACCTTCGCTCATAGACACCTTTTGATATATGGGATCTTATGCTTAGTGAGATGGAGGACACCCTGGCAGAAGGCTTCAAGGGACACCGTCAGCTGCCCTATGCTCACTGGATTTGCTTCATCATCAGATCTGCACTTGAGCTTCCCGCAGAGATTAGAGCTGAGATATCTGATACTGCCACTGCCTTTCCTGAGTATGATATCCGTCAGCTATGGGCTTCAGTTACGAGAGAGCTGGCCCCAGTGCCAGGACAGCGCGAGAGACCTGAGGTGCCTGAGATAGCGGCTGAGCAGGACGCAACCGTACAGGGTCTTGCTGAGGCAGAGCTTGTAGATCTCGATGCTCAGCCTGCTGATCTAGCTGAGGATGAGGCCTCTGACAGCACTGACGAGGATTATCAGCCCATCCCCAGGTATCGGCCTCCTCTGCCTCACGACCACGAGGCCGGTGGCTCTGGTTCAGCCTCCTGCTCAGACCCAGCCATGGTGGCTATTCTTGAGAGGCTGACCCAGGCACAGGAGCGACAGGAGCTTCAGCTACAGAGACAGGCTCAGGACACAGCTACCACGTTTGCACAGATACAGGCTCGACAGGATGAGTTCCAGAGACAGCAGCTTGAGATACAGCGTCAGCAGGTCGAGATGCAGCGTCAGCAGTTTGAGATGCAGCGACAGAGTGCAGCTAGCCAGCAGCAGTATTTAGAGCTTCTACGACACTTGGTCACAGTTGGGGTTCCTCCACCTGCATCTGTCCTGACTCCAGCCTTACAGTCTAGTGGACCTTCGAGTGAGGGACAGCCGAGCTTTCAGTTCACCTCTCCACAGCAGCAGGTCCCCCAGTCGTTCCAGTCCTCGACCTACACACCTATTCAGACGGGGTTTACTCCTTCAGACCAGCCTCGCCCTCACCTACAGACAGACACACCATTTGTTGATTTCAGTGCTACCTATAGCGAGTTGACTGGTCAGCGACAACCTCGCACACTACACTTGCTACTTCTTCAGGGTTGTCCGCTTCAGAGGCAGTTATTCCTCCTGTGACAGGGACGGGCACTACGGAGACTGTACCTTCGTCAGTTGCCTCGACAGATCCCCCAGCTATTGGCTCACTTCAGGCTCAGGTCACAGAGACTACTCTACTAGTTGCTACTTCGTTAGCACCTGTTCCTGTTGTTCAGACCCAGACCGCTTCACAGCCGCGTGCTTCTTCAGAGGGTCAGCCTGATAGCTCCGAGTCCGAGGAAGACACTTCTCAGTTTGTGATTACTCCGCGCTCCTCGGCACCCGACTCGACTCCGTCTGTTCCCCCGTCAGATCCTTAGATTAGTTTTTGGCGTTTGATGCCAAAGGGGGAGAGAGAGTAGATTCAGGGGGAGTTTTGATAGAGGGTTTTCGCTTTTTTTTGTGTGCTACATTCATGCATCATGTTTACTTTACAGTACTTGCATTCTTGTGACATGTGGTCGTGTGAGATACTTTGAGTCTCTATGGTTTATCTAGTCACAGTTTTACATCATGTCACTTGGTTGGGTATAGCTCTAAGGTTGTGCTTCCGTGCCTTACTCCGATCTCTTTTGAGCTATATCTTTATGTGTACTAACGCTTTATGTCTTATCTTATGAGTACACTCTTTTGGCTTGGGGCACATAAGCAATTCCTAACCCCTTGTGCTTATTGCTTTTTGCTTATGTGAACCAAGCATGTTCGAAAACCTCAACTCCTATCTTTTGAATCTTAGTGTTGTCATCAATCACCAAAAAGGGGGAGATTGAAAGCATCTAGGCCCCGAGAGTTGGTTTCGGCAATTGATGACAACGCTTTATTACCATGACTAACGTGTGTTTTGCAAAAACCTTGGTAAGTTAGGTCATGGAGTTGTTAACTGCTTTGGGCACCATGGTATTCATGCCCCTTGATGGAAATCGTTTCGGTTTTCAAAGGAGTGACGTCAAGATTAAGGACGGTTAGTTCCGGATGTCAAGGTGTTGAGTTACATTCGGAATAGTCGTTAGGATCTTCGTTTTCTCTTTTGGCCGTACTATAAAGGGGGGCATGAGTGGGTAGCTTGACCTAGGTGAGTCTTATGTTTAGGTGTGGTGCACACTTGTTAAACTTAGCACTAGGAAGCTCTAGAATAGCTCAAAGTTCAGTTGGAAGCAACTTGGTTCAAGTTGCGTCGCATTTCGGAGTGTTTAGAGGGTTTTTCCCCTGACCGGACGCGGTGCCTGGCTTGACCGGACGCGTCCGGTCAGTTCAAAACCGCGACTGCGTTTCGGCGCTGATGACCGGACGTGGCCCTTGCGAGGACCGGACGCGGTGGTCAGGCCGACACGTGTCACTTGAGGGAAACCATCTAATCGGACGCGACCTGGGTGTGATCGGTGCGTCCGGTCATGTTACAGTAAGGTCCTTTGACGACCGGACGCGTCCGGTCATCACTGATCGGACGCGGTCACGCATCCGGTCTCGTTACAGTAAGCTCCCTGCACGATCAGACGCGTCCGGTCACTCCTGACCGGCGCGTCCGGTCACTCAGCCGAAGTTTCGTTTTGTCGACCGTTACGAGCGACCGGCGCGTCCGGTCACGTCGTTTTTTGCTGAGTTGGCAGGTAACGGTTGGTTTTGACTGTGGGGTGTATAAATACATCCCCACCACCTCTTTTAGAGGTCTCTTGCTCATTTGTTCAGCTGAGAAACACCTTTGGAGTGCAAGGGAGTGCAAGAGCTCTAGTGAGGAGTGTGATTTGAGAATCAGAGCTTGAGAGTTCCTCACTAGCGATTAGAGAGTAGCAAGTGTGCATCCACCTTCTCATTAGGCTCGTTGTGGTCGAGTGAGAGTTCTAGCTTGTTACTCTTGGTGATCGCCATCATCTAGACGGCTTGGTGGTGATTGGGAGTTTGGTGATCATCCGGCGGAGCTTGTGGATGACCTAACTCATCTTGTGAGCGGTTTTGGGCGATTCACCGCGACGGAGTGTCGAAGAATCAGCCTATAGAGAGCACTTGATCCTTGCGCGGATCAAGGGGGAGCTACACCCTTGCGCGGGTGCTCCAGCGAGGACTAGTGGGGAGTGGCGACTCTCCGATACCTCGGAAAAACATCGCCGTGTTCCTTGCCCTTACCTTCAAGCATTTACATTCTCATTCATTGCTTGATTTACTTTCCTAGAATTGCCATGCTAGACTAGGATTGGAAACTAGGGTGCAAAACTTTTACCGGTAGAATCTCTAGGAACACAAGTAGGCACTAGGGGTGAATTCCGGCTTGTAGGATTTAATTCTTGCAATTAATTTTTAGAAAAGCCCAATTCACCCCCCCTCTTGGGCATCTTGATCCTTTCATCAAGCACACCGTCAACTCCTATAATTTGTTGTTTCCCAGAGATAACTACATGTGTTTGCTTTCCTGCCTTTTAGTTCTCAATGCTTAGGTCCTGTGCATAGAAGACCTATGCAACACGGTTACCAAGGACCCACGAGTCATCGTTGTAACCTACTTTACTGAGGTCAACAATTCTTAGCATATAGTTGTCCACACTGACACCTCATTGGCCTTTAATCCATTGGCATCGAAAAACAGGAATATGAAAATTAACACCGTACTCTAGTTCCCATATTTCATGAACGAAGCCATAATATGTAGTACATTCACCATTTTCATCTAAAGCATCACAGTGAATCCCACTGTTTTGTGCCACACTCTTTTTGTTCTTCAAATTGATACAAAACGTGAAGCAATTAATGTCATACGTATGCCATATAGTGATCTGGCATGATGGTCCAGATGCCAGCTTCTTGGTGGTTTGTTCCTCCATTGTTTCCCCATCTGGAATGTTCTGATCCTGCAGCCATGTGGTGAACATACTCTTGTGCTTCTTCATGATCCAATCTTCTATGTGCCCATTGTGTTGTTCGTGAAGCTCATTCATGTGTTGCTCAATCAATGGCTCCATTATCAAGAGTTGATGTAGGATGCTGTGGTCTGCCTCTAGGACTGTGTTGTAATCCGATGGGATGAATGACTTCTGTCCCATTCGCCCTTTTCCATACAACCTACCCTCATGCCGGGACAGAGGCCAACCAATTGCAATATGGTCTCTTAGGCATTTATTGCAGAATGGACCTCCGGACTCAATGGTCTCTTCAGTAGTGTAGGCCTATGTCATGGACCCCTCTGGGTGAGCATGATTTGATACATACCCATTCAGAATTGACATGAAATGCTCATACATCCACATTTCATGGAAATACATGGGACCCAATGCCTTTATTTGAGCCACCAAGTGAACAACCAGGTGTACCATGATGTCGAAGAACAATGGAGGGAAGCACATCTTCAACTGTGACAATGTCTCCACGGAGAATTCCTGCAGCAACTCCAATTCATCATGATCAATTACCTTCTGTGAGACCTTGTTGAAGAAGTAGCACAATCTTGTGATTACCATCTTTACAAACACTGTCTTTACAGGTCTGATGGCAATAGGGAGAAAAGTGGTCAGCATGACATGACAATCATGGGAGTTATAGTTGGTGAGTGTAAGGTCTTTCATTGAAACAAGACTCCTGATGTTGGAGCAGAATCCAAATGGAACTTTGAAAGTCTTCAACCACACATAAATCTCATGTTTCTCTTCTGGGTTGAGGTTGTAGCATGCTGCCAGGAGTAGGTACTTCCCATTTGGTTGAGGTATAGGCTAAAGCTCTTTTCTAATGCCTAAATTGACCAGGTCCAAACACAAATTGAGTCCTTCCTTTGTCTTGCCCTTTACGTCAAGAAAGATCCCAATTAAGCTATCGGAAACATTCTTCTGGACGTGCATACCATCGATCGCATGTCGTATGTCCAAGTCTTTCTAGTATGGCAAATACTTGAAAAAATTGACATCTTCTTGAATGTGTCCCCTTTTGATGCCTTTACATCCTTTCTTTTCTTTCCATTTTTGGTCTTTTTCCTAAAAATAAATGTGACTTTGCTGACTATTTGGAACACTCTTTTATCTGCACTTCTACCTGATGGAGTAGTAGATTTTGCTTCATCCCTATTATCAAAGTACTTGTCTATCCTCTTCAAGTGGTACTTGTGTCCTTTTGGTAAGAAGCGTCAGTACCTCATGTACATTAGCTTATTAGATGCAGCAAGGTACACGTGTGAGGTTTGGTCAAGGCATACTACATAACCAACCTTTCCTTTGAACTGCCCCGATAATGAAAAGAGAGTTGGTTAATCATTTATGGTAACAAAAATCATTGCTTTTAGTGTGAATGGCTCCTTGCGAAATACATTCCACATGGCCACACTGTCTTCCCATAGTTTTTTATTTCCTCCACTAAGGGCTCTAAGAACACATCCATATCGACACTGGGTTGCGTAGGTCTAGAAATAAGAATGGTTAATAAAAGGTATTTTCGCTTATGGCACAACCATGGAGGAAGGTTGTAGATGGTTAGGATCACCGGCCATATGCTATGCTTGCTGCTCCTCTCGGCAAATGGATTCATTCCATCGGTACTTAGTGTGAACCTTATGTTCCTTGGTTCATCAGCAAATTCTTTGTATGTGTCATTGAAATTTTGCCATTGCTTGGCATTGGATGGATGTTGAAGTTTTCCATCATGTTTGCACTCATCAGAAGCATGCCAGCACATAAGTTCTACATCCTCAGGGTTTGTGAACAAACACCTCAACCGATCAACCACGGGGAGGTACCACATCACCAAAGTAGGAATGTTTCTCTGCACATAATAGTCTACTTCTTCATTGCTATTAGTTTTTGAACTCTCTTTGGTCTTCTTTTGGGTCTTCTTTAGCTTCTTCCCTGTCTTTACGCAAGCTCCATTCTCTTTCTCCTGATAGCCTTTATTTGTCTTGTACCTACTCGCACCACAATTCGAACAACTCTCTAAGTCTTTGTAATCGTCACCTCGATATAGGATACAATGATTCCTACATGCATCGATCTTTTCGACACCCATAGTTAGTGGACCGATTAGCTTTTTTGCATAGTATGTGGTAGCAGGCACTTTGTTCCCCTTTGGAAGGAGTTTTGCAAGAACATGCAAAAACTCATCGAAGCTAGCATCAGACCAGCCATACCGAGATTTTAGCATAAAAAACTGAAGGACTACTGTCAATGTGGTGAATTCATTGAACAACCCTTAGACTCTTTGTACAAATACTTTGTTGCCGCCTTCTTTAAGGCCTCCATTCCTTTGATAAGGAACATAGAAGGATCGGAATAACGGTGCAATAATGCCTTGAAAAACTCTACTTATTCACTTTCATCGATGATTTGAACTTCATCAACGTCTTCACGCACATTTTGGACACCGACATCATCATCATCACTAAGATCCACCATAATAGGATCAGTCTAGGGCTTATGGTGTCATGTCCCGTCATCCATATTCAGTCCATCTATATGAACAGGGTTGGTACTGTAGAAGGCGCAGAACTACCCTCTCCATGTTTCACCCAAATCAAGTAATCCTTCATAAAACCTCGGCGAACCAAATGAGAACTGATTTCTTCTACATCCTCAAATACAACAATATTTTTGCATTGGATGCACAGACAACATATGTACTTCATCTTCTGTCTGCATGCATGCCTCCTAGCGGCATCAATAAACTTACAAACCTCCAAATAGTATGACGGGTCTAAACTTGATAAGCTGTACATCCATAACGGTCTTTCCATCTTCAGTTGTACATAAATTATAATGGTAATGTGTAATTAAATGGGTACATTTAAAATTATTTGATTAAAATTAAAATTATTATAGTTATTGGAATAAACAAAAAATTATTATAATTTCAAAACATCTAGTTTGGTGAATAAACTAGATTGTTTAAAATCTTTTTAAACAATATTTCTCTCAAAACACTAGTTCAAAAAATCTAGCTAGATGTAGTTTTAATAATATTTAATATTTTTTCATAACATATTTTAACTCCCACATTATTTATAACAACCATTAAAGCAAGTGATAATACTAATTCTCTGTCTATTATACTACCATTTCTCTCTCTCTCTCCCCATGAAACCCTAGGTCTAATTTTGAATCAAATTTATAATGGAGAATCAACTATGAGAGGTGCACCACTATAATCCAAACCTTCTAAGATACCATGTATTGAAATCCTAAACAAAAATCTACTACCACTCTCTTTCCCTCTCTCAAACCACAAGCATGAAACTCTCTCTCTAGCTAGATCTAGTTTTAGCTCAAAGTGAGAAGCACTAATGCAAAAAGAGCTATGAGAGGCATTAATTAACCTTCTTAAGCCACCTCCTTTGAAGAAATGAAGAGCAAAACCTATCTCTCTCTCATAATACAAGCATGAAACTCTCTCTCTAGCTAGATCTAGTTTTAGCTCAAAGTGAGAAGCACTAATGCAAAAAGAGCTATGAGAGGCATTAACTAACCTTCTTAAGCCACCTTCTTCGAAGAAATGAAGAGCAAAACCTCCCCCCTTGTATTTTGTGATTTTTGGACCTCCAAGTTCATCACCAATGGAAGGTGGCTCGGCTGAACAGTGCTGATTGGGGGAGAAAGAATGTGTATTTATAACAGATGTATTACAGGTGGTTGATAAACCGCCACTATAAAAGATAATCATAGGCGGTTCACATAACAAAACCGCTAGTGTAAATGTTTATTTACACTAACCGTTTATGCAAGCAAGCCACCTGGCGGCTGGCTAATGCAAACCGCCAGTGTAAATAGGCCGTTAACACTGACGATTTTCTTACACGAACTGCCAGTGTAAAGGCTTTTACACATGCGGTCCATTGTGCTAGCCCACACATTTCTCTCTACTAGCGCCACCTCTTTCCCAACCGCCAGTGGAAAAAAGCGTGGCGCCAAGAGAAATCTCTAGTGTACTAGTGGTCGCTCCAGGTGCCGTCGTGTCCAACAATGTGGAAACCTCCTATGACAGCTTTTGCAGATGGCAGTGTCAAGTCAAGATTGACCGAGGGTTTGACATTTTGCCCACCCCTAGCTCACCTAGCCCCTGGTGTCCCTTCACGCCAAGGGAGACGAGGCCTTATGGGGTGATGTGTGGGTCCAGTGCACCACTTATCGCCTTGTGTCATGCCTCAAGCATGACCCTTCACCGAAATAGGTAGGTAGCTCCATGCTATGGTGGAGGGAAGAATGCCCTAATAGAGCCGACCACACTTTGCCTCTGCGCAGGTATCGGGCTCCATCTTTGTGGCAGTGTCATGTTGAGAGCTCTGTGGCATCTCCCCGACGTAGCCTATCGAGGTATGTTTGGTTGGACAAGACCCTTGGGAGATGAGGGCCAATGAGGGCCAATGTTGTCCCAAGGGTTAGCCATGCTCCCAAGGTAACTTTTCTTGGCCTAAGCCCCTGAGCGAGGGAGGCTCGGGCCTCATAGACTCTGGTTGGTGGTGCGTGAGCGCACTCGCTGGGTGTAGCCCAAGGCAAATTAGGGGAATTAGTCAGTGAGTTAATTACGCTATCTTGGTGCTAATCCAAGGGTTTAATAGCACCAGTGTTAGATATACATCAGGAGCTCCCCATGGTCTCTCTGATTCATCTTTAGCATGATGGCAAGGGGATCAGCCTTCTTTCAACCATTCATCTGACCGAGTTAAGGCGGCTAGTTCCAAATCGATATCCTTTGGGTGATAAGAAGTATGCCGACCCAAATTTTGGGTCAGGCGACATCTTCGTTTTGTTCACACCAATCAAGCCTAAGTTGGTCATAGACAATCCCTTGGGGGCATCTGGCTCAGGCCTGTATGAGGCACTATGCTTACACAACTCGTCATGGGCCAAGCGACTGGCTCCTGGCTTGGTCATCACTTGGGTGCCTACCCCCACCGAGGGGTTTGTGGCGATTTTAGTGGCTTAGGCAACACATCTTGTGATGCGTGTGTGCTCCACATGCCCGACCTAAGACTGCTAGTGGGACCTTCGTGGTGTGCTTATCGCTTATCCCCTTGATCCAAAGGTGGCAATGTGTTATTCACTGACTGGCCCTTGAACCTACAGTTTTGCGGGCAGAGGGGCCTTTGTGTTGGTTAGTGGACTCTAATGATGTCTTCTTGGAGTCAATCTATGTCACCCGTGGGCGTGGCATTTTGAATTGTTTGGTCCCAATTGGCAGGATTGAGCTATATGACAATGGTCTCGGGAGCCAAGAGCACTGTGCTCGTGCTGCTAGAGTGCGTGTGTTAGGTTATCGGTTGATCGGTTCCTGGTCTTAGTCCCTGTGGGGGTGGAAGTCCTATGTTTGGTGTTGGTAATTAGTGACAATACCTAGTACTTACTACATAGCCAAATAATGGATGCACATGTGTGTAGCTATGACAACCACATGTGTGTAGCTATGATGTGGTTGGTGCAATGACATGGTGAAGCAAGGATCAAGCAATGGGGATGTGATCAAGTGATTGCCATGATGGAGTTGAATGAAGGTGCAAAGCCAAATAATGGAGCTCAAGGCAAAGGTATATGATAGGGTTTTTCATTTTACATCCAAGACACCATAGAGGGTGTGAACAACTTAGGATCGATAGCCATACTATAAAGAGGGGAATTTCTGGGGCTATTGATCACTTAAGTGCCACTAGATGAGGATTCATGTGCATATGCATTTAGATCTAGTGGTGAGCTAACTAAACGCCTCGAAAATAATTGTGAAAATGCTAACACACATGCACATGGTGATGTATAATTGGTGATGTTAGCACATTTGCGAAGGCGGTGGAGTTTGAGCAGTAGAGATGGGTTCGGCGGGATTCGGCGCTTTTGTGGAAGTGAAACGCCTATTTTCCACTACACCGGACGCGAAGAAATGGAGGCGAAAGGAAGTCACTGGGTGACCGGATGCTGGATCGACGCGGCTGGCACGTCCGGTCAGCTCATCCCGCGTGCAGAGGCAGCGCACGCACCGGCGCGTCCGGTCGGTCACGGGACCGGCGCGTCCGGTCAAGTCCCAGTGAAGTTGCGAAGGACATGAGGTCGATCGGACGTGATGGCGCGTCCGGTCATAATCGACCGGATGCGTCCAATCACAATCGATCGGTGGGTGCTTACTAGAATCGATCGGACGCTAGCACTGTAGCATCCGATCAGTTCCAGCGGCGTGTCCGGTCGCGTGGTCCGCAACGTGAATTAGTGGTGGCCGGATGCTAGGGCGCGTCCGATCAGTTTTGATCGGCGGGTCCGGTCACTCTAGCGCATGAACGAGTACTTTTAAGTGACCGTTACGATCAAACAAACGAGATTCAAAGCGAGACACATGGCGTTCATCGGAGAAGTCGTGCAGGCGTGACCGGACACTGTGTCTGCGTCCGGTCACAACGACCGGCGCGTCCAGTCAGTGCGCAGGCAGCTGCAACTTGTTCCTAATGGCTATTTCGTGTTGGGCTGCTTATAAATATTTGTTGGCCAACTTTGGGGTAGTTGCTCTTGGACATTTTGACTCCCTAACATCCTCTTGTGCTGAACACATCCCCTCCCACTCATCTCCCTTGCTTGATTGCCTAATTAAAGTGAGATTGAGTGATCTCAAGTGCATTTGCTTGTGAGTTTACATCTAGTTGGCACTTGGGTATTCTTTTGCTGCGGGATTCTTGTTTCTATTGGTGGTTGCCGCTACCTAGACGGCTTGGAGCAGCAGAGAAGGTCCGGCATGTGTTGGTGATTGTTCGTGGCCGGCTCCGATGAGCTTGTTGTGGGGTTGTTGTGGTTCCTCGGCGGAGCGCTGAATTCCAACTTAAGTGGATTGCTTGTGTCGGAACTTCTCACCATTTGGTAGGTTCTTGTGGCACCTTTTTGAGAGGCTCGGTGTGTGATACTGATTAGCCACCGAACCACGTGGTGTAGGGGGACACAACGGGGATAATGTGTGTGATCGGATTTAGGATAGATAGCTGATCAATTCATTGCATATGCATTATACCTAGTGAGGACTGGAAAAATGAACGTTTTTTAGGGGCGGCTCGTAACCATATGTAGGGGCAGTTTTGCCAGCCGCCCCTATGAAGGGGTGGCTACAAATCGCTGATTTGTAGGGGTGGCTGGCCAACCGCCCCTACAAATCGGTTTTTAGGGTGGCTGATGAGCTGCCCCTTCAAATCAATTTCCGAAAATTCACCAAATCGGGCAAAAAAAAAGCAAATTTTTTTTAACCCGGGGAGACCCCTAAGTCACAAATCGCACCATTGCCTCGTGGCCGGCGGGATTCGAACCCACAATCTCCCCCTCACACGTATCCTCCTCTACCACTGCGCCTCACACTTACTTGTGTCCATATTGCATTTTGATTCCCCACGTATTATACTAAACCGAGTATAAATTGATTATTTGAGGCCGTAAACAAATTCAAATAAAAAAGTTGTCAACTATGAAGTTTTATAACTTTTCGAGATCTACCATTTTTGTTTTGGTTGTTTCTCTATCCGAGATCGTTTACAAAATTTGAATTTTAAATTTAAGAAATTCAAATGTATTTTCCATGACAAGGTGAATTCAAATCGAAATGTTGTCAACTACAAAGTTTTATAAATTTCTAAGGTCTACAACTCTCGTTTTTGCCGTTTGTCCATCTGACGTCGTTTAAAAAAAATTCAAATTTCAAATTTTTAAAAATTCAAACATAGTTTTCATTGATAAGGTGATTTCAAATTAAAAAGTTTTCAACTACAAAGTTTCATAACTTTTCGAGATCTATAGCTTTTATTTTGGCTGTTTCTTCATCCGAGATCGTTTGAAAAATCTAAATTTTAAATTTGAGAAATTCAAATGTAGTTAACTTTGACAAAATTAGTTCAAATCAAAAAGTTGTCAACTACAAAGTTTTATAAATTTTTTAAGTCTACAACTTTCGTTTTTGTTGTTTATCCATCTGACGTCGTTCAAAAATTTTAAATTTTAAATTTTTAAAAATTCAAACGTAGTTTTCATTGATAAGGTGATTTCAAATCAAAAAGTTATCAACTACACAGTTTCGTAACTTTTTGAAATCTACAACTTTTATTTTGGTTGTTTCTCCATTCGAAGTCGTTTGAAAAATCCAAATTTTAAATTTGAGAAATTCAAACGTAATTAACGTTGACAAAATTAGTTCAAATCAAAAAGTTGTCACATGAAAAGATGGATAAAATAATAGAGGTAAGAACACAATAATTTGATAAAACATGATTTTAAATTTTTTTAGGAAAAAAACATCAAATTTGAAGTTAGTATGTAGGAGAAAGACTAGTTACAAGTTTTAGTTTAAAAAAAAATTCAAATTTCAAATTTTTAAAAATTCAAACATAGTTTTCATTGATAAGGTGATTTCAAATTAAAAAGTTTTCAACTACAAAGTTTCATAACTTTTCGAGATCTATAGCTTTTATTTTGGCTGTTTCTTCATCCGAGATCGTTTGAAAAATCTAAATTTTAAATTTGAGAAATTCAAATGTAGTTAACTTTGACAAAATTAGTTCAAATCAAAAAGTTGTCAACTACAAAGTTTTATAAATTTTTTAAGTCTACAACTTTCGTTTTTGTTGTTTATCCATCTGACGTCGTTCAAAAATTTTAAATTTTAAATTTTAAAAAATTCAAACGTAGTTTTCATTGATAAGGTGATTTCAAATCAAAAAGTTATCAACTACACAGTTTCATAACTTTTTGAAATCTACAACTTTTATTTTGGCTGTTTCTCCATTCGAAGTCGTTTGAAAAATCCAAATTTTAAATTTGAGAAATTCAAACGTAATTAACGTTGACAAAATTAGTTCAAATCAAAAAAGTTGTCACATGAAAAGATGGATAAAATAATAGAGGTAAGAACACAATAATTTGATAAAACATGATTTTAAAAATTTTTAGGAAAAAAAACATCAAATTTGAAGTTAGTATGTAGGAGAAAGACTAGTTACAAGTTTTAGTTAGAGATTAAAAAGAGAAATCAGAGTTTTTCAACAATTTTAAAATTGAATTTCAAACAACATTTTATAGCAATAAATGATTTCAAATGAAAAAGTTGTAAAAAATAAAGTTTCATAACTTTTCGAGATCTACAACTTTTATTTTGGTCATTTTTTCATCCGAAGTCGTTTGAAAAAATTCGAATTTCAGTGCTTAATTTTTAATATTCAGCGTCTATTTGTAGGGACAGCTCAATGCCTATAAATCCGATTTGTAGGGGCGGCTCAAATCGAACCATTTGTAAGGGCGGGTAATAACACTAATAGCCCTTACAAATGGATTTGCACGGACGGCTCATTTGGGAGGCATTTGTAGGGGCGGCTCTACTCGATATAGAGCCGCCCTCTAAAAAAGAGGGCGTTGCTACAAATTGTTTCTGTAGTAGTGAAATGTTTGTGAAAATGCTAACTCACATCCACAAGTGTTCCGAACATATTTGGAGTTGGCACATTTTGGAAGGGGGGTGAAAACTCTGAGCTAGAAGTGCCTGTGCGTTGGCATCAGACTAAGAGAGAGAGAGCACCGGACTGGCAGGCAACTGCCCAGTCCGATGGGTGTGAAACTCTAGCTAGTAGGCAGCCCTCTGGGTCACATTGGACTGGTGGCATTGGTCCGATGGATGTGGCTAGGGCCACAGGGGACCGTACACTGTCACTATTCACCTAGGCGGCCCAACTTGTCAGTGCACGGGATTTTTTTAAAGGGAGCATTGGACTGGCGTCGTTAATCTGACGTAGGGCATCGTTAATCTGATGTACAGCGTCGGACCAGTCCGATGGCAAAAATTGCCCACTGGAACCTCTCCATTCCGCATCGGACTGGCGCGTTCTTTGGCCTCACGAGCTATGGTCAGGATTCAGTGGGAACACCCGAACGCATCCAATGTTGCCCCTGAGCCCCTGGATGGTTAGGATGGTCAGGGGGGTAATCCGCTATCATAGTGCTAATCCAAGGGTTTTATTAACCATGGTGCTAGATGTTCTTGTTCGTCACTTGTATTTTTTATTATACTAGTAGTATCTTGTGCGCAAGAATACGATTGCAATTTTTTTCTCCCTAAAATATTTGTTTGACACGGTGATAGGCCGCCGCTCGATTGGTGCTATGACATCGTGCATCGGTGCGAGCAACAAGGAAAGCTCGACGACCCAAACATGTTCATGAGCAGGCCAAAGGGTCCTCCGGCACCATGGGGACTGCACCCTAGGCCACCGATGCATGCTTGCCAAGATGGGAGCACCATGGAGCTCCAGCTCTTTTAGCATTGCGAGGCACCAGTTGATGTGTGCACCAAAATACTCTACCCCGAAGTACTCCGCCTCCACCCCCGCGGGGGTTCGAGCAGACGCAGACGTGGGTGAAGAAAAGGAGCACATCCTTGTTGGAGGGGAAAGGCGCCATGGCCGCCAGGCTGAACCTTAGCTTGTCTTATTGCTGAATCGACGATGCACCTGGCTTCTTGCCGAATCGACGATACACCCGGTCTTCTTGCAGAATTGACAGCTTAGTCGCCTGTCGTGCATCATACGTGGCGGTACGGCACCATTGCCGGCCGTATGTCGGAGTTGGATGCCAGACATAGCGGGTACTACAACTCGGCCACACGGATAGCCTATGTCGGAGTTTGATGCTGAGGTCTCGGGGTCGGCTGCGCAGCCGACCATGGCGGGGCTCATGGTCTCGATCTCGCGCTAACATGGGACGAGCGACGATGCTCCGGGTACCTCAAATGGGAGCTCAGATGGGCGGATGAGGAGGCCAAGGCCACGACGCCGGCAGCGCTGGGGAGGAGACCTTGCTATTGCTAATGTGCTCCGTGCTGCTGTTGCAGCCTTCTCTTCACAACTCGAGCAGGAGGGTGGAGGCCACAATAGTTATCGTATTTCTTTGAAGACCTGATGAGAAGATTGTTTTTATCCGATGGTTTTGTCCCAAACTGGGTGTAATAGTATAAGGCCCACCGACCATCCAAATAGTGAATTGTAGAATGGGCTGAAAAAAAATACTAGGAGCTGTAATTTACAAGGGTTTCAAACTGAATATTTGGCATCCAAACAAGCCCTAAGTGTTGTTGTCGTCGTCCAGTGATTCTGTTTACCAACCCATTTTTCCTCGGACTAGTACTTGTACAGGATCTTTGGTTTCGTTGTTGTGTTTAGTGCCAGAACGCAAACTAATACTGTTCTGCACACACATAATAACCCAGCGGAACCTTTGCTATTTTGGGGCGAAGAAAACTGTCAATTTTATTTTTCAGAGATCATTGTTAATTAATGGCATCAGCAAATTTCTGGAGACATTACACATCGTCCATGCTTTTGTGAACCAGAATGGAGGATTATTCCCTGACCGAGATAAAATAAAAACAGGAAAAGATTATTCAGTTTTGTCATAAACTATTCAGTTGGGTGAGCAAGCGAGGCCAAGGGGCTGCGCCAAGCATTATCATGCTTTTCTGGACCTGAGACGTTTGGAATTTCTTTTTCCTTTCTGTGAATATTTACGTGTAATCTTTCAATCTTTACGTGTAATCTTTCAATCTTTCTTTTATATATAAGGACTGTTGAAGAATTAAAATCACTGTTGTCTCACCATATAGGAATCACCTAGGCAATCGGTCGCTGATTTAATTGATCTAGCAACAAGCAATTTGGAACGAGCAGCTGGTCAGAGACACGTACATTTTGGGAAGATGATGCAAAAATCATTCAATCCTTGCCACTATTTGAAAACACGGATGATTTTCCAGCCTGGCATCCAAATCCTAAATGCCTCTTTTCCGTGAAATCGTTCTATGCCCTTATTTGAATAAAAATCCGGGACCTAGAACGTGCATTCTGCATCTGCGTGTAGCTTTGAATATATGGAAAAACGAGATTAGGAGGATGAATGTTGTGAATAAGGTCAAGGATTTCGTATTGCAATTAGCCCCTACTGGCGGCAGATAAAACTGAATATTGCAAGGCATGGCGGGAAGGTGGACACTCTCTGCGCTATGTGCAGCATGTTTGTGTATTTGATGAAGATTTTGGGCCATCTGTTTCTCAAATGCAAAGAGATGCTGGTTTCCCGTGAACCTGGAGAGGAAGTAAGAATGAAGTTACTGTTACCATGTTCAACTGAAAACGGGGATTAGAGAGCTATGTCCAACTGAAAAATCATTCTTCTGCTGTGCTATTGGTGGACTACGCGCAATAAGATTTCATCTCCATATGAGGCAACTATGTTGGGGAAGTATAGGCTGAAGTTACTGTTAATGCAGGGACAGAAGAGAAGAGTGCACAATTATGTACTGTCTCCATATGACGCATCAGAGGTTGGATTAGATCTGTGTGGTAGCATTGTAGCAAACTTCAGTTCTTCCACCGCACCAAACATGATCGATTCAGGTGACAACACTTTGACTTGAGAGGAGCTTTCTCAAAGCCCGCAACACAGAAAGAGTGGAACAAACAACTACAGTAGTAAGTTCATTGTGATCCTTTGCTGACTGAATTGGCCACTGCTCTGGATTGAGAGTGGAACAAACAACTACAATTAGTAAATTCATTGTGATCCTTAGCTGACTGAATGGGCCGCTGCTTCGGATTGATAGTGGCAGTAGATGCTGCTTACAAAGCAGAGATGGACCTTGTGATAATGGCAGATTGGTTCCTTCGGAATATCAAAGGTGACATGTACCCGTTTATCAATCTGAATGGAAATCCTACCACGAAGAACGTCAATGATTAATCCATAACTTCCAAATACAAACAGAAAAATTGATGGAAACATATTAAAAAACATTGCTCAGAGCACAATATAAAGTTGAACCTATATTTTTACAAAAAAAGATAACAAATACCCAACAAAAAATTATCAATGAGGTACCTTAAGTCACTATATAGGCACAGATAAAAGGAATAGTTTCATACACACAAATAATACATACAGATAGAAACCCACGGGACTCTCCGTCCCCTACTCTCTCTTGTCCGGTGTAATGCCACAAAGATGAATACTCATACAGACTCCTCAGTCCTGTCAGAATTTTCTGGCCCTATAAATTGGCATCGAAGCCCGCAACCCACCCTGAAAGAATCGGAGGCTTTTCTTCTTCTGTGGTTGGCTAGCCTAATCCAGGTCTTGGTCACCATCTTTGCTTTTGTTTTTCTTTTCTCCTGTTCTTATCCCCTTGGTTTGCTTTGCTTTGTGGAATGAAGGGAGCGCACCAGAAAATGGGAGGAGGAACCTGCAACATATAGGAGAGTGGGGGACATTCAGCAAGAGCGAGTCGAGTACTTGAGTGTAGCCTGGTCTCTTCCTTTGATTGGATGGGAACGCGAAGAGATGGCCTGAATAATGGCATGCTGCTTGTGCCTTGGTGGAGCGTGATTATTTCAATGTAGAAGGAGAAAGTAGTACGTCATCATTGCCCAGCATCGCCACACCCCACAACGAGCAGCTTTGACTTCGCCCCTGCAGGCTTGGACCAAGAGTGACAGCAAAGCAAGCAGCATAGCGTCGCCGAGGAAGCATGTCCTCACCGAAAAAACCCAGCCTGCAAGAGAGTTGAGACGCCCTATGTGAACCGACCACTACGAAGGCGAAGAATGCCCTCAATGAGGAAGCTAAGTGACGTTGCACGCCGTGTCATAGCTCGCCTGGGCTAACCTAGGCAGATCGAGTTTCCTCCTGAGAAACCCACGAGGAAAGGACGGTGTGCAAACGATGATGCTTCCAAGGAAGGCAGTGTCATTAGCTTCGGTAGAAGCCGGCCGCCCAGCACCACCCCCTCACCTCCGCACAAAGGGGCAGCAACATTGTCCCTGCAGTTAGTCCCGAGAGCACCACAGCACGCAGCTAGAGGCCAATGCACGCGGCCAGCTCCGCCGCTCCTGCAAGCACCTAAAACTGCATGTCAGAGGAAGCCATGTTCCGATGGCGGCATGCGCGGCCCCTACTCCGGCAGTGGCATGCGGGGAGGAGCCCTGCTGCGGCGCGGGCTACGATGGAGGAGGAGGCGCTGGTGGGTGGACGGCGGCACCTCGTTGATGGGCTTGACAGGCCCATCGATGGGCTTAGCTCGCTCATCGATGGGTTTTTCCTTTTTTTATTCTATTTTTAAAGGCGGACATTTGGCCGCCTCCGTTATATCTGGATTAACACAGGCGCCAAATCACAGGCGGACTGCCTGCTCGTCTCGGAAAACATGTTTTGACCGCCTGCAGAAACCATCCCAGTAGTAAATATTTGTTCCCCCTTTTCGGTTCCCGGGGAATCACGTCCCAGAACAGTTTCCGGCCAACGCTTATTTTAATTTCTATATACCAGACTTCATCAGGAGTCGTTCCAGGAGTCATTCCTGGAATGACTCCAAACGAACGAGCCCTAAAGCCTTGTTCGTTTCTACCCTAAACCAAGGGGCTAGAGAGGATTGAATGAAGATAATTTAATTCCCTACAAGTTAAAATCCCCTTTAATCCCCTCAACCTCATTGTATGGGGTAAAAACGAATGAGGCTTAAATGAATTACAACCATTGTCTTTTCGTGGTTTTTTTTTTGAAAAAACTTATATTTTTTAGGAAGGGCCTCTAGCTGCCAAGCAAGGCCATTGCTTATGAAGCACGAAACCTTGTCTCGTATGAAACCTTCTTATGGAGCAAAGCTGCGACATTCATCATATATATAGTATAATATATGCGGCGAAAGATATTTACTAGTAGTTCTGTCCTTGTCTTGCAAATTTGAAATACAGATGCGCGAATGGCCTGCTCACGGGCGGGATTTTGTAAACAAGTTTAATTTAACCTCTATATGGAGTCGAAGAACAATGTTCTCTAGGCCTAGGGATGAAAATGGATCGGATTCGCATGGAATCGTATCCTGATGTCATCTTTTATCATATTTTAATTCGGATTCGAATACTGATATGGATCCTGTCGAATGCGAACACAAAACGAATGTCAGATTCGGATTTTTATTCGGATATTACTCGATTCAACAAATATATAGTATTTATCAATTTAATTAATATATAATGTTTACAAATTAATTAATATATCAATTAATCAATCATTATTTATATAAGTATTTATCATGAAATTATAGGTTATATAGAATAATTTATATCAGCAAAAAATAAAATAAAGTATTAAAATAATTTGCAACAACAAATATATTAGGTTTAAACAAAATTATAAAAATACTAAAATTAATTTAATATTTATGTATCATTAATAGTATTGAATTAATATTAAATGTTACATATAGATATACTACTAAATATTTCCAATGCATCATTTAATAATGTTGAAATTAAATAATTAGTCACTAGTCATGAAAAAGAAAACTTTTGGATAGATTCATTATACCTTGTTTTTGTTAAGATACGGATAAATGTCGGATGTTCCATATTTTTGTCTAATACGGATCTAGAATAAGATAGAGAAAAATACCGAAAAATGAATTCGGATACATCATTTTAGTATCCACATTAGAAATGGATACGAATACGGATATCCATATTGCACTTTTTAGCGGATACGGCTTTGGATAATTCAGATTTCCAGGCACCCATTTCCATCCCTATCTAGGCCAGTGGCCAGAATTGGGCATGAAATTTTACATGTATATATAACACATCAGCAGTGGTAGCTAAGAAGATTTCTTTTTTGAAGGCAAAGGTTTCCATTACTTCACATGCATACTACAGAGACCAGGTAGAACAAACCCCATTCATCATTCAAATTTTTCAAATGGCAATAGCTGTGAAGATTGAACAATGCCTACACAAGTCACTCTGGGCATTCGGGTACCCGAAACCGATCGGTTCGGGTATTCGGTTCCTCGGGTAATTCGGTTACCTAGGAATTGGAACCGATCGGTTCCTGTTTCGGGTTCGGGAAATTCGGTTTCGGTTTCGGGAAATTCGGTTTGGTTTCGGGTATACCCGACAGGAACCGAAAATTTGAAAAAAATAAAGAAACAGCTCATTCAAATGTAAATTTCGATAGCATTTTGCCCCCTTTTGCATGCACATAACAGGGAACATTCCACAACCACAACCAAGCAACATTCCACAACCACAAACATCAAAATAGCACACACATAACAATATAACAGTAGCACATGCTGCACAACAGGCAGCTCACACACATATAAGTCTCCAAGGCTGCACAATAGGCAGCTCACACACATATAAAAGTAGCACAGGCTGCACGCTGAACAGCAGGCAGCACCTCACACACATATGAATGATGAAACAAATTCCACACAAGTCACAGACTCACAGCCATCTCACAGGACCATAGCTTCACTCCTCCACATGGCACTGGCATCTCTAAGGCATCATCTTCACCTGAAACAAGACTTGTAAAGGAAAACAAGTAAGATTGTACAGCTTTGAAGATAATATATAACTAGGAAATATATATATATATATATATATATATATATATATATATATATATATATATATATATATATATATATATATATATATATATATATATTTAGATCACTTATTTTGTGTTCTTGCTTTCGTTTGAGGATTTGGTTGGATTAGAGGATTTGGTTGGCTGTGAGCTTATGTTGGTGGATGTAACCATCTTCCTTTTGCTTCCTTGGATTTGTGACTTGGCAGCATGGCCATCAGCAATGGCTAAGTCTTTGAATTCCTGAATGAGTTCTGAAAAATAGAAAACAATATACAAAGAAAACATTAAATATTTTGGTCATTGTTGAAAACAGTAAGGAAATGTTAAATAGATGTTCACCTTCTTGTTGTTTGCTAATTTCTTCAGTATTCTCAGCTAGGTTGAGGGTAGAAGTTGATCTTCTAAGCCAATCTTGTGAGCACACAAGTGCCTCAATCATAAATGGGGTGAGTGAACTCCTAAAATCATCTAGAATACGCCCACCCGTGCTAAAGGCTGATTCACTAGCAACTGTGAAGATTGGAATAGCGAGCACATCTCTAGCCAAGCAAGACAAGATGGGGAATCTGCTGGACTGCCCCTTCCACCAAGCAAGGATATCAAACTTTCTATGATCTTCTTCACATTCTTCAGCTAAGTACCTATCAAGTTCAGTCCTCATGCCCCTAGTACCCCTGCTGCTACTGGTTGCTCCACTATTGAGCCTCATCTTCTTAGTCAACCTGGCCTTGAACTTCCCACCACCACCACCATCCTCTCCACTTTCCTTAGATTGGGGTGATTCATTTTGTTGGGGCTGCTCTTCAGGTGGCAAACTACTGATCCTGTAATCTTCATAAAGTTCGTGCAAGCATTTGGTAATTGCAGCCCAAACCTTCTGTCCAACACCTTTACCATACCTTTGTCGTCGAAGATTTTGGTGAAGTGCTCCCACATACCAGATCTGGCTGCCATTTGCTTCCTCTTCTTTTCATCATCTTCTACATCAATCACCTCCTTGCTCTTCTCTGCCTCACCAGTAGCAGTAGCAGCACCATCCTTCTCTGCAGTAGCAGCACCATCGACCTCATCACCAGTGTCATCCTTCAAATTCCCATCACCATCGGCATGGGTACTTTCCCACTCCCTCATCTGTTGAACAATGTCGTCCTCGACTTCGTCAGTCATCTGAAGAAACATCAAACAGAACTCAAGTCCCAGATCGATGAAACATCAGAGAAAGACTCCCCAGTCCCAGATCGATGACTTACACTGCGAGATGCAACTGAAGTAGTTGTTGTGGCCAGCCTAGATGGCTCCGGCCGACGCCCCCGTCCTGCGCCTTGTCCTGGGTCTTCGAGCTCGAGGGAGAGGGAGGCAGCTGCGGCTAAAGCCGCTAACTGCTGCTGCCGGAAGAACGTCGTGGCGACTGGCGACCGGAGGGCGGAGATCAGGGGCTGGCGGCCGGGCGTGGCGCTGGTGAGTGGCGACTGCTGGCGGTCGTGGAGGGCGGGCGCCGGGCGGCCGGGCGTGGAGAGCGGGCGGGCGGGCGGGCGGGCGCGGCGCGGCGCAGGGTGGCGGCGCCGGCGGGTCGCGTGGGCGGCGACGCGTTGAGCTGGGGGATGGGTCGGGGTCGGGACTCTGGGGCGGCCGGGCGGGTGGCTCTGTCTGGGATAGGGTAAGTTAGGGTTTCAAGGAGTGAGTGAGTATGAAATTGGCTTGTTGGGCTTGGTGTGGGCCGGCCTATTTTTTTTTCATCATGGGCCTTCTGTATTTCGGGAAATTCGGGAAATTCGGTTACCCGAGGCCTGGAACCGAATTACCCTCGGGTATTTCGGGTACTCAGATACTGGAACCGAACTCGGAACCGAACCCGATCGGTTCGGGTATTTCGGTTCGGGTATCGGGTAGTTCGGTTCGGTTTCGGGAATTCGGTTTTTCGTGCCCAGATTGATACACAAGTAGTAGCCATCGTTCTTGCTTGCAAAAGAAAACAAAATCTAAGTATCAATGCTTTTTTATATCAACTCTCTTTAACGCCCAGAAATCCTTGCCTCCTCCGCTCTTCGGGCCTATTCATCCACTGTTTTATTTTCCTTTTTTATTTTTTATTTTATTTTTTATTCTTATTTTTTTATTTTCCCTCCTATTTCATGGGCACTGTTCATCCACTGTTTCATTTTCCATTTTATATTTTTTATTGGTAAAGACTAGTTTCTGACCGTGCGTGCGATGGTCGTGCCGCACACATGCTCCACACACGCAGTGTTCGGCATCCGCATTCGGCATTCCTACCGCAGGCACACGGCCCATACACATACACGTTGCTATTTCCTCTTCGACTTTCTCATTCTCCGCGGGCCGCCTCTCTCTCTCCGATGACTGGCGACCGGCGGCGACCCTTGACCGGTGAGCTCCTCCTAGGCGCCCTCCTCCTCACTCCCGCGCCTCACCGCCTCTCCATGCCCGTGCTGAGCTCTTCCCCACGCTCACCCACGCCGGTGACAAGGGATTTGTGCGGAGACTGCGGACCGCGCCCCCACCCTACGCTAGGTGTTTGCCGATCCCTTGGCCGCTCGTCGGCGACGAGCACCCACCAGGTTCATTCGTCTGTGCCTTCCTTCCCCTTCCTGCTGTGCGAAACCGAGCTCCCCAACCCTAACTGCTATCTGTGCCTTAGATCTGCGCCTTCGTTCGTTCTGCCTCGGCGCGACCCATGCCCCGCGATGGCGCAGCCCCGTGTCCCACCTGACTGCGCCGCGTCTGCTCTTCCCCACGACCGCGACTGCGCGACCGCGTTCGGGCCATGATGAGGGCGGCGGTGGGGAGTTCCTCGTGCCGCGTGCGCGGTTTCAGCCCGGAAAAGGGCGCCGCTGCAACCGCCATCGAGCCTGGCTTCTGCAAGCTCGCGTTGCGGCGCTGCGCTGGGCGAAGCGAAGGCGGCGGCATGGCTGGCGAAGCGAACGGTGTGGTGTGCAGGCGCGGTGGATCGCAGCTCCACCAGTCGATGCCTACACTCGTAGAATATCCAGCAGCTCCTCTCCTTGATGCATTTTTACTCCTGGTCAGGTACGTGCGGAAGTTCGAATTGGATGGTGTATCTCAGTATCTGTGTGTGCTTATGCTTTTGCGATCTCGATTTGAATAGATGGACAAAACACAAGCTCGGATTTGACTCCATGCCGATGCGGCTGCGATTTGCACATGGATGTGCATCTGCAGGTCACTGCCACCTTCCCTTTTTCACCCCTGATTCTGAATCTGCACACCAATTGAAGGAATTCATGTTTTATTTTTGTTTCATCCATAGGAGGAATCACGTCTTACTGTTCCTGAATTGTAGACAAAGTGCAATATAGAGAAAAATCAACATATGCGGTGGATGTTGCTGCTTACTTGTCCCTATTCTTCTCTCCCCATGAATTGAAGGTTAGTCCAATCCTGAACCTCCTAGATCCCTGATTTATTTGCAGATTGATGGAGAGACTCTAATAGTCTGTTCGATTTGTAGGTTTTTATCTCCAATTTTAGTATTTGTGTGCCTGTCAAAGATATCTCTTGAGTTTGCATCTATCTAAATTTAACCAATTGCTAGTGTGATGTGTATACCATGATGCAGTAAAGAAGAAAGCCTTGGCAGTGGACGTGTTTTGGGTATTTTATCTGTCAAGCCAACTAGATTGAGCAGCATAGCAGCATGGAGGAAGTGCAGAACTTACAACACACGCTAGACCTGTAGATCAAGTACAGTAAGGTATTAGTATTATTTACTAACTGCTAACCTCTCTCTCACTCTCTCCAGGTGGAGAATGATTTGTGGCTACCAAATTGTTGTGCACATAATGTCAACTTTCTAGACCATAGTTCTCAGCTTCTTGCACAATATATTTCAATGTTGTTTTCTCAAGATTCAAAATATGTATGATCAGCCCATATGATAATGATAATAATTCTATTTGTGTTTTATTTCTGTGATGCAGAATCTAGATGTTTGCTCCTAGAATAACTGACCAGGGTGATTTCCTATTTTGCAATCTAGTGCATCTTTTATGCAACAGAGGATGCAATCTAGACTAACAGAGGTTATAGGCACATTTTTTTGGTGTTGGGCACACATAATTGCTACCAGATTACTGACAACGTCTGACTAAGGATATGAAATTGCTTAACTAGTAATATTAAATTATTTAACTAGTGATATTAAATTGCTTAACTAATGGTATTAGATTAATAGTGATCTAAATTTTCTAAAGTAATGATAAATGCTTAACTAAGTCTGTTTAGCTAGCTTTTCATCCTTGGTCTGGATTAATTAACATTGTTACTGTGAACTCGATCCAGCATGTGTATGAAATCGATCTTCAGAATACTGCTTACTTGAATCTTTCGATATTTAACATACAGTAAGTAGAGTTTTTAGTCAATCTCTGAATTTTCCATCATTCTTGTACAGTATAATCTTCAATTATAGTGTAATCAAGTTATCAAGCAAGCATGGTTAGTTTCTATTTTTCTGTGAACTTTGCTATTTTTGGTTCCTATTACCATCTTCTAGTGGTGCCTGTTAGCAAGTTTCACTTATTGGTGCCTATTGCTATTTGTTTCAGTTTTTGCTTTTAGCTTGCTTCTAGGACTGGTGTCCCTGCTTTTTAGTTCTGATTATGTGCTTTCAGTTAGCAAGTTCCGGTTCTAATTATGTGCTTTTCAGTTCTAATTACCATGAAGACTAGCGTCGAGGAGACTAAAAAGTGAATTTACCATTTCCCCCTTGCAGATATGCATTTAGAGCACATTGGTTCATTTGTTTGATGCACCTTTTCCGCTGAGTTACCTCTACATCCTTGATCAATTAGACGTACATGCACCTGATTGTTGAGAATGATAAAAGCTTCTTTGGTTGTGCATAAATTTTTTTTAGCTGGCTTCCATCTTATGATATCTTTTGGTTGTGCCTTTGTCAAATGAGCTAGTCCCAACGAGGAACCAGCAATGTTGATTCCGAATTTTGCTCATGCAAGATCAGTAAGAGAGCCTATACAGGAAGTCAAAATGGTCCAGGTATGTTCCTTTCATGAATTCAACTCATGGCATTCCATTTCCCAGCTTGTCTGCAGTCTGCACGCAAAATTTTCAGGCACATCTTTGATTCATAGTTTCACCCTAGAAAAAATTCTAGTACTCATTGCAAACTTAGGTAAAAACGCCTGTTTTATTTCCTTCTGTGTAACTATCCTATTGTTGCAATTGAAATGTTGCAACCCATTCATGGCAGCATCAACCAGGTATTCGTAGAGTTAGATGAAGACACAAAATTGCTACAAGATTACTAATAACTTGCATGACTAAATATATTAAATAGCTTAACTAGTGATATTAAATTGCTTAACTAGTGATATTAAACTAATAATGATATTAAATTGCTTAACTAATGATAATTGCTTAATTCTGTTTTAATTAGCTTTTTATCTTTTGGTCTAGATTAATTAACATTGTCATATGAAAGAGTTCAATGATGATATTAAATTGCCACACATTGAGTTGGAGGCGGAGCACGTCGACGGCGGCAAGTTCAACGTCGAGGAGTTGCTCAACATGAAAGAGTTCACCAATGCTTACCCCAGCGATGCCTTGCTATGGTCACGCTGTTGTTGTCCCCCAAGTCGTGAATCCTGTGACGATGTCCAGAGGCGAGGAGGTGCATGGTGTGCAGCAGCCACGTGCTGATCCGGAGTACGGCAGCGACTTCAACTTCGATGAGTTGCTCAATATTGACGTGCAGGAGCAGGTGTGCTGGTGCAGCAGATTGTATATATGTTACCAACATCTGATGCATAGTCTCTTAAGGCCGATGATATTTTGTTTTCCTACTTGTCACTTCGTGTTATATAAGTTGCCTACTGATGTATATTTTACTGCTTGTCATTGTGTTCTAAAATGCTTCATAATATCTACTTTTTTGCTTGTCCGTTCTAAGATGCCTGAGATGCTAGACAAAACATCTCAAGATGTCTAGATTGATTGTGCACAAATTTTTTTTAGCTGGCTTCCATCTTATGATATCTTTGGTTGTGCCTTTGTCAAAGGAGCTGGTCCTAGCGAAGCACCAGCAATGTTGGTTCCGAATTTTGCTCCTGCATGATCAGTAAGAGAGGCTATACATGAAGTCAAAATGGTCCAGGTATGTTCCTTTCATGAATTCAACTCATGGCATTCCATTTCCTAGCTTGTCTGCAGTCTGCACGTAAAATTTTCAAGCACATCTTTGATTCACACTTTCACCCTAGAAAAAATTCTAGTACTCATTGCAAACTTGGGTAAAAACGTCTGTTTTATTTGCTTCTGTATAACTATCCTATTTGTTGCATTTTGATATGCTGCAACCCATTCATGGCAGCATCAACCAGGTATTGGTAGAGTTAGATGGAGACACAAAATTGCTACAAGATTACGAATAACTTGCATGACTAAAGATATTAAATTACTTAACTAGTGATATTAAATTACTTAACTAGTGATATTAAACTAATAATGATATTAAATTGCGTAACTAATGATAATTGCTTAATTCTGTTTTAGCTAGCTTTTCATCTTTTGGTCTAGATTAATTAACATTGTCATATGAGAGAGTTCAATGATGATATTAAATTGCCACACATTGAGTTGGAGGCGGAGCATGTCGACGGCGGCAAGTTCAATGTTGAGGAGTTGCTCGACATGTTAGAGTTCACCAATGCTTACCCCGGCGATGCCTTGCTATGGTCACGTTGTTGTTGTCCCCCAAGGCGTGAATCCTGTGATGATGTCCGGAGGCGAGGAGGTGCATGGTGTGCAGCAGCCACGCGCTGATCCGGAGTACGGCGGCGACTTCAACTTCGATGAGTTGCTCAATATTGACGTTACGGCGGCGACTTCAACTTCGATGAGTTACTCAATATTGACGTGCAGGAGCAGATGTGCTGGTGCAGCACAATGTATATATGTTACCAACTTCTGATGTATAGTCTCTAAGGTCGATGATATTTTGTTTTCCTACTTGTCACTTCGTGTTATATAAGTTGCCTACTGATGTATATTTTACTGCTTGTCATTGTGTTCTAAAATGCTTTATAATATCTACTTTTTTGTTTGTCCTTCTAAGATGTCTAAGATGCTAGACAAAACATCTCAAGATGTCTAGATTTTAGATGTAGGCTAAATGATGCATGGCAAATCTAGGAGCAGCGAGCCTGTTGTGGGAAGTAGAAAAGCGCTACGGACAGAAAAAAAACGAGTGAAAAAGCAAATTTACTAAAATAGGAATAATTATTAAATACTTGAGAACACTTTCCATAAATAGAGTGTGCGTGCCGTATGCTTATAGCATGCATGTGCGTGCGTTAGCTGCCCCTTTTTATTTTATCAATTATTCTTGTTTTTTATTTTTTCCCATCTATTTCGCAGATGTTTTTTTCCTTTTAAAAACCGGCACAGCATAGTACGATCATCGTGCCTGTAACAATTATCATCGTTGAACTACGCATGAACCTATTAATCAATCATTTTTTATTTTATTATTATTATTATGAAAAACAAAAAACAACTCTATAGCCCAGAAATATCCCGTATCACCAATTCCTGCAGACAATGTGTATCAATACACTGTACAGGTACATCCATGCTTACTAGTAGTAGATCTGCAAAAACATATTAGTGCCATAATAAGGGTAGAAAAGTAAAAAAAAAAAAATCACTTCTCACTCACCGAGACGTCACCTTTGTGGCGGCCCTCTCCGATTCCCCAATCCTCGCTGCCGGCCGCCGCGCCGCCATGGGGAAGCTCGCCGGAGCCAAGCGGAAGAGGAGACTCGAGGAAGGGGAAGGAGGAGATCGCCTCCAGGCCCAGGACCAGATCAGCAGCCTCCCCGATGGCGTCCTCGGTGACATCATCTCCCTCCTCCCCACCAAGGACGGCGCTCGCCCGCAGGTGCTCTCCTCCCACTGGCGGCCCCAATGGCGCTCCTCTCCCCTCAACGTCGACCTCCCCGGTTGGTCGTCGGCGCCCGGCGAGCGCCTCTCCCCTGATGAGATCCGCCGCATCCTTTTCTCTCACCAGGGCTCTGGCCGCCGCTTCTCCGTACCCATGCCATACTTCATAGCTCTGCATGATCGCTCCGTGGCGACCCTGGAACTGGAAGGTTGGCTCCGATCCCCCGCCCTCGACAACCTTAAGGAGCTTGAGTTCCACTATGGCTATCGAGATTCGAGATCCAGATATTCCTCAGCCAGCATTGCCGCTATCGGTGTGCCGCTTCTCGTCCACTCTTCGTGTTGCCAACTTCGGCGGCTGTAGTGGCTTCCCCAATGGAAGCAATGCCAGCGCGCTACTCCACTTGCAGGTTCTCAAGGAGCTCAGCCTCTTGGATGTCACAATCTCGGAGAGTTCTCTAAACTCCCTACTAGCCGGCTGCCCTGTCCTGCAGACCTTGCTGCTGTCTGACACCATTGACTGCTCTCGAGTATGAATCGTGTCTCCTACCCTTAGAAGTGTTTGTGTGATTGTCAGTCTGAAATGCAGCATGTGTCAACAGATGATCCTCGAGGATGACCCTTGCCTTGAAAGACTTCTGCTTTTTCCAAATCAGGATAATCTAGATTGGACATTCATGGATATTGTCATCACGGTGATCTCAGCACCAAAGTTGCATACTTTGGGGCTATTTTCTAGGGACAGCCCCCGGCTCGAGTTTGGCTCCACAGTTTTCCAGGTATATCTGTATCTTCTCACTTTCACTTTCAGAGGAATCCAAATCTCCTTGACCAATCATGATCTTATATTCTGTGCTTACCTTAGGGATCAAGCCTTGTTAGCTCAATGACTGTGGTGCCTAGTGTGAAGATTATAGCTTTAGTGAATCTGCGTCTTAGTTTGGATATGGTTGTCGACATCATGAGATGCTTTCCTTGCTTGGAGAACTTGTACATCAAGGTGATCAAACCTGCTCCCATCTGCATTAATTCTTTTGGTACCTACAATTACATTGATACTTTTTCTAGTGCTAGATTTTCACCACTTTATGTCAATTGTGCTTTTTCCAGACTACAATGGCTAGGGAGAAAAATGTGTTGTTAAACTACAGAGGCCACGAATACCGGAATATTGTCAGTACCATTGACATTCCACTAAAGAAAATTGTGTTGTTAAACTACAGAGGCAACAAATCGCATGTTAACTTTGCCAAGTTCTTCGTACTTAATGCAAGGTTGCTAGATTCGATGGTTTTTGAGGTAGATTGTGGAGATCCAAGCAGTGAATGGATTGAAAAACAGCATAAACTTCTCCAGATAAAAAATAAAGCTTCTAGGACTGCACAGTTTGATTTTGTATATCATGCCTCTTGGCATATGCCGCCTCACTACATGGGTTATACACTAGCACATGATTTGTCAACAACTGACCCCTTTGTAAGGTTTGACGAGTGGGGTAATTATTAGTCCCCTTTGTAAGCTTTAATGAGTGGGGCAATTGTTAGTCTATACTGTTTTACAGAAACCTGTTTTGTCACTTGTTTGCAGTGTTTTGAGTTTCAACATTTAGCATCTCTATTCCTAGAATATTGTAATTTGTCACAAACTATGTGCTATATTTTGTTTTTTACCAGTTAAGTGTTTGACGAGTGGGCTGACCCATATGAAAAATAGGCCTTACAGAGACAATTTGATTTTGGGTATCATAATAGGCCTTCTAATTTCTTTGTAGGTACTTGACAACTTGTCTTCCAGACCAAAAATAGGACTTCTAGGAAAACTTGGCTTTGTAGGTACTGGGCAAGCACATCATTTGTCAATGCTGACCTTTTGTAAGATTTAGTGATTCGGTCTAATTTCTTTTCATGTGTTAGCCTATACTGTCCTTCCCAATTTTGATTAGTCACTTGCATGTAGTACATCTACTGTGTTGTTGTATAAACCCTTTGGCATCCTCTCAAAAAGAAATTTCTTTGGTAAGAAAATGAGGGTATTATCTAGAAGCTAGTCATGTTCGTGCATTGTGTCAAGTTGAGAATTTGTGGTATTTAGGAGTAGTCGGTGCAAAGCATACTTTAGGTGGGTCTCCTACACCCTAACCACCTTAAGTTATAACAAGTCTCATAGATAATCTGAGATTCGAGGTGGCACTAAAAGATGCAATTCTGTGGGTTGATTGATTATATGTAGTTTTCTAGGGTGATTTTGAATTGTAGGGTCAGTCTTGTTTGGATTATCTTTTCTTTTGTTCTTTTTTCATGAATAAATGAATTGATATGAGACATGAGTTAGTTTGAGATCATGTATGTCAGAGCAAGGGAGATGGGGAGAGGGCAGACTGGGTCAGATATGGTTATGGTGCTGCTATGGCTTTTGGCAGTGACGATGCTGAGCAGAATTTCCATCTGTAGTAGTGCAAAGTGCTAAGTACTGTATTGTACATAAACTCAGGGACTGCTATCAAAGTCTTAGACTTTTAAGTGAGATGTATACGTGCCAAAGCACGTTCTTGAAAGTGAGATGTAGAAGCTTCAAATTGAGTTCCTAGACTTTGAGAGTCAAGAGTTGAAATTGAGCATCAAAGCTTTCAGCTGAGATGGCAAACTTTCAGTAGTTTGATCGAACTCTGAAAGGGCATCTGAAAGTCAGCGATGAGAGATTTTGTTTAATTTTAGGTGACTGCAACTTTAAGTTTGAGTTGCAGCTTGAAATCATTGAGTGTGTGGGGCCAGGTGTTATGAAGTCAAAAAGCCGTTCTTAGTGACTGCCAAAAGCATGCTTTGAATTTCACATTGTATTAGGACTACATTAAGGTGCATACATGCTTCAGGTTGTAGTTTTAGTCACTGCTCATCGTTTTCCTTTTATTTTCCATGCGGCATGTATGAAGTGCAATTCATGAGAAGCCAGTGGATCTTTAAAAAAATGTTCAGTTTCATTTCTTACAGGTTACAGTTTATTTTTTTTTAAATTTGCCTGTAGGAGATTACAGGTTACAGTTTAAGCCTTTTCTCCACAAGCTGTAAGTTTATATGATCCCAAAGTTTGTACTGCTGGATCAATGTCGAGTTCAATGGGAGCACACTGATTAATTTCATTAATTCCTATGCATAGGGCCTGTTTGCTTCAGGCTGCTCAGATTCATTCGAAGCTCAAGTGATTCTGAACTCTGATGGTTCTAGAAGCCAGTACACAATAGTGTACTAGTGCAGTCATGTATCTTTTTTTTTTTTGGCCTCTCTGTAACACGTCGAATGTCCATGGCCTTGCTGCAAGGCTGCTTGTGTTGTCTGGCTCCCTTCCATTTCTCTACTTGCCCGAATCATTCTGGCCTCTTGACAATTATGTTTCCATGTCAATCATTGAAATGAGTTCTGAGAGTTTCAGTTGATATTCAAGAGTATTTTTGGTAGGATCCAAAATCTACCGAGAATGAAAAGCTTTCAGTTGAGATTAAATAGTTCTCGTCTCAGATCATTTCAACTTGAAACCACCAATGTAGAATTTGGTGGCCATCTGATTTTCGATTTAACATTTTCAAATATGTAAATACAATTCCAAGTGCAAGGATTACGAAGATGGTGTCTAACATTTACCAAGATTGCTTTCAAAATAAAAGCATATTACCAATATCAATATTTATTAGAATTGAATTTTGAAGATGAGCAAGCCATTGCTAGTAAAAATTACAAAATCAGCTAATAATAATAGGCTGGTAATAAATACTAAACAACACGAATTATACCACATGACAAATATGATTGGCCGATTACAGTTGCTTGGGACATTTGGCCCAGTACGGAGCAGCTCACTCCCACCTCCAGTTCTCCGCTCCGCTCCGGCGCCGCCGCCTACTACCCAATCCTCCTCCACTCAACCACTCTGCTCGAGCGTGGCGACCATGGATGAGGAGCACCAGTTCATCATGGGCATCAGCGTGAGCAACGTGGAGGCCAACCTGTAGTGCGGCCCTCAGCACAATGGCATGGACGTCGCCGATCCGTTGGTGATGGTAAGGCCACCATGCTCATGTTCGCATACGAGGCCATCCCCGACCCACCCGTGTCTCCCGACATGCCCCTGGCCTCCACCGTCGCCATGCGGGCCCCAGCCAACGGCGTCGACCGCATCAGCCTCCTCTCCGACGCGTTGCCTAGGAGCGTCGTGCCACACCTGCCCGCCAAGGATGCCAAGCGCACCGCTGCGCTCACCACGTGCTGGCTCGGCCTCTGGCACTCCGTGCCGCTCGCCCTCGTCGACACCCACGTTCTCCCGTGCTGGATCTCGACAGGCCGCAGATACCCGGAGGCAAAGACATCCTGTCCAGGGCCATCGCCATCACGGCGTCCCGCGTCCTGGACGTGCACCGGCCCGGGCCCCTTCCGCTGCATGCGTTCATCTCTCCCGTTGCCACATGGTGACCAGGCCTAGATCGAGCGCTAGCTGGAGCTCCTCGGCGGCAAGAGCGTCCAAGAACTTGTCTTTATCAACCGCCCATGGCCGATCGACCACCCCCTCCCACGTGCGCTCTTCGGCTGCACCTCCATTACCCGGCTGCACCTTGGCCTCTGCAGGGTGCCCAGCTCCGCCAGGCTCCCGCGCGCTACACGCTTCCCCCACATGAGCTTGTCCTCAGCACGGTCGTCATCAAGGACCACGTACGACCTCCACTTCCTGATCGACCGGAGCACGGTCCTGGAGGTCCTCACCGTCATCACAAGCAAGGCCGAGACTCGACTCTGGCTGGTCAGCCGCAGCCTGCATTGCGTGCAGATGGGGGCATGTCTAAAATCGTGGACATCACTGTGGTGGATGCTCCTCGTCTAGTGAGGCTCTTCGTGTGGATGATATCATCTTCCAAGCGAGACAGATGCTCAAGGATCAAGATTGGTCACTTACCCAACCTGTGCATGCTGGAACCCACAATATTTACAACTAGAAGAACGCCCCGCGCGTTGCTGCGGGAATTGCGGGTGAAATTACATAATACATGTTAGTGGATGATTTTTAGCATTCTGATGTGAACAACTAAATATATGTTAGTAAATGATGTGGTTTGCTAATGTGAATAGCTGGAATGAATACATAATGACATGTGTTAGTTGGATGTGTTAGTGGATGCTGATGTGGATACTTTGCATAGCGAGATAGTTGAATGTACTAGTGGGATGTTCTAGTGGATGCTGATGTGGACACTTTACATGGCAAGATAAATTGCTAGTGGGGTTTATCTGTTCGTGATCTGGTTGAAATCCAACGGTTTGGATGATCTCGTCGTGATCTTGATTTTGTGGAGCGACTATTTGGTTGACCGTGTGCGTGCCCTTGCCGTGCGGGCAATTCCAAGATCCGTGCAGCCCGCTGCGCCGCCATTCGCCATGGAGATGGTCTCTGAGGCCAAGAGGACGAGAACACTAGAGGAAGAGCAAGAGCAGGATGAGGACTGGATCAGCAGCCTCCCCGATGGCGTCCTGGGCGACATTGTTTCCTTCCTACGTCGCCCGCACGCAGGTGCTCTCCTCCCAGTGGCGCCACCCCTATGGCGCTCCTCTCCTCTCCACCTAGGTCTTGAGAACGGCCTGCACGGTCCCAACAGCAGCATCCCCGCCAACGAGATCTCGTGCATCCTCTCCGCACACCCGGGCCCCGGCCCCCGCTTCCCTGTCCCCAAGGACTACTTCGACTACAGGGACATGCCCGACGGCCGAGGCAGCCACCTTGGACAGCTGGTTCCGATCCCCCGCCCTCGACGGACTGCAGGAGCTCGAGTTCCACTTCCACCACGCTAGCCATCCTTATTGGCCGCCGCCATTGCTACCTGCATCAGTACACCGCTTCTCGTCGACCCTTCGTGTTGCCAGCTTGGGCGGCTTTGGTTTTCCAGATGGAGACGGCGCCACCGGGCTGCACTTGCCGGTTCTCCAGCAGCTAAGCCTAACGGATGTTAGAATCTCGGAGAGCTCTCTATGTGCCTTGCTCGCTGCCTGCCCTGTCCTGTAGAGCTTGCTGCTGGATGGTAGAATTGGCTGCTCCCGTGTTGAAATTGCGTCCCCAACGCTTAGAAGATCGAGTCGGCATGTCTCGATATTGGTCTCAAGAAAATTGTGCTGACAAAATATCGAGGCAACAAATCACATGTTAACTTTGCCAAGTTCTTTGTTTTGAATGCAAGAATGCTAGAGTACATGAGGCTTGACTTATATTATAGAGATCCCAGCAGTGCTTGGATTGACTAACAACATAGACTGCTTCAGATTAAAAACAAGGCTTCAAGGGATATGCAGCTTGATTTTGCATCTAATTATCGGTCATATTTCCTTATTTGCAATGAGGAAGTATATGATTTGTCAACAGCCGACCCCTTTTCATGATAAGGCAACAATAATTTTTTGATATATTGGTCACAGAAGGCATCACCAAGGAGGTGTGCTGGATGTTTGAACTCTTCTCTGGGCCAGAAATACACATTGAGTTCAGGTATCATAACAACAAGAAGATGTTTTATGCACATGAATACTAGAGTACCGTGCAAGCTGTATGAGAACTTTATAGTCTTTTGCTTGTAGTATATGCATGGACCATGCAGTATGCATGGAATGAAACATGTATAAGACTTGTAGTTTAATTTATTTCATCTTGGTACCAGATTGAAATTTGTAGTAGATAATTGATAAATGCCGGAACCATTAATGAAAGTTTTAAGTGTTTTTACCTATTTAATTTAAAAAGCTTCATGTGTAGAAGATTGTAACGTTGGCGTGCTAAAGACTAGAAATCATTAGTACTATTTTAGATGACCCCGTCCAGTACAGAATAAATTCTACAATTTGGTAGCTTTTGCAGGAAAAGGTATATTGCTTGGGTAGTAAATATGTGTCCTTTCCCGAAAGTGTAGCTGTAACGAGCCCGTGATTAATGAAAGTTCCACCCAGCTTCCAAAAAAAAAAAATCCTTTCCGCATTGTTGTCAGTCTGTTTGAACTTCAGAAGTGGAAAGGGATGTTGCATGGTAGGCTAAATATTTATGAGTTAGGACATATTATTTGAGTTTTCATTAATTTTATTTATAAAGAAAGAAGTAATCGTTTTAGCACAAAACAAACATATATAAATGTGTGCTATCTATTGTTAGATTTTGGTGACATATCTCAAGGTATTCAGTCGTAGGTCTGCATCTCTTCTTATATATAGAATAATATCAGTTAAGTTTCCAAAGATTTGAACCTTATTTTAAACACAAACTACATGCTCATCAGGTTGTACTTATGAGCAGACACAAAATTGAAATCCGTGGAGCTCTAGTTGAACCTCCGATATGTACAAAGTAGAAATCCATGATGACTTTTGAGGATCTACACATGAAGTTTCTTTTCTGATGTGTTGTACATTGTGATAAATAGCCACTGCCTGTACCTTGTGACTATCGATGAGGGTGCTAACATTTTTTCTCGACCCTGCAAAAGGTTTGCGCATCTTTGTATTATGATATAGAAAATGTTCACTAAAACACGCCTTAGAGGCGCCCTAAGAGGTCAAAGAAGTCTTAGATGAACTCTCAGATCCTCTCTAGTATACTGTAAGCTAGGCTATTACATTGAACAATGATCAACCCAAGTTTGCGGCACTGGCAATGAGGCCTATGCCCGGGTTGCCGGGCGGCGGTGCCGCTTGCGCGCGCCTATGTCGACATCCGCTGGAAATAACTCATGCAGCGCCTGCAGGTGAGCGGGGTCACCCTTGAAAATGTCGCCGTACACCATCTTGGCCGACGTCGACGGAGACACCTTCCCGCTAGATAGTCTCAGGTGCTTCTTGACAAGGTACTCACCTTGCTTGGATGCCGGGATATGAGATATGCTCTGCGCTGCTATTCGCCTGGTTCGCTTGGGGAGCGAGGGCGGTGCACGTCCGCCGATGGCCGAATCACCTCCGGGTAACTCGAGAAGTGGTGGCTGCCTCCTTTTTGTGAATCGCTCTGTGAAGCGTTTGAGGCGTCTGTTGGCCGAGGACATCTGAGGTGAAGGGGTGTGGTTGACGTCGATCGTCACAACCAGCACCGTCGCGTCTCCCAGGGTGGTTCCCTCGATGTTCGCTAGCACTGGGCTCATGTGCCGGGGAGGGGTGGCCGTGTCCTGCCTGGGGGATGACGCTGGAGCTGTCCCCTGTGGCGGCGTGGCATGTGGCTGCCCAGGCACAGGCGACAATGGAGGCGAGTCCGTCGTCCACCAGGCATCCTTCGCTGGAGAACAGGTGTCCACCAGCGGTGCTTTCACTTCCTAGGCGGCTGCCAGTGAAGCAAACGGGCATCCAAAGCGCTGTGGCTCCTGCTGTCCGGCTCGCGACGAGCAAGACAACGAGCTTGTCCAGCATTGGGTGAACCCGCGCGGGAGGCCCCATGGCGGTGCAAAGCTCCGACACCTGTGGATCTGGTGCGGGGAAGCAGCGTGTAGTAGTAGGGGTAGCGGAGTTGTCGATGACGTCGGCAGGCGCGCTGAAGCTGATGTCCCTCGCCGGTGTACTCTTGCACTACCAGCGTCGTCGTCGGGTTCCGGTGGCACCCTGCGTGGCACCGTGACAGTATTATCAAAGGATCTAGCCACTACATTTACCTTGTGATCAAATTAAAAGCTCTCTAGGCATGGAGTAAGTATTATCGAAGGAACTAGCCACTACATTTACCTTGTGATCAAAAGCTCTGTAGGCAGGTGCACTATGGTGTATGCCAACACTGAAAGACATGGTAGATGCTCTACAGTCCCGCTCTTATGATTTCTCAGCTTCTGGTGTGTTGTTTAGAGAAGCAAAGTTTCTGATGTCCATGAATTTTCTTCGAGTCGATGTTGTTCATGTGCCACGCTCTACCAATAGGTGTGCACACGAACTTCCTCGGATTGGTTTGAATTGGGACCTAGATCAATCACATATTTGGATTGATCTCCTCCCAGAGTTTGCACAAAATCTTGTGTCTCATGATATAAATGTTCCTCCCCAGATATAATAAAGTGCAAACTTGTTTAAAAAAAACACTGAAAGACAACAGATCAACATTCTGCCCAAGTCAAAGGAGATTAGATGGATTTTTTTCCTTTCGTTTTGGACAGCCTATCAATAGGATAATCTGTTGGGTTTCTGCTGGGCCGTTTCTTTTGCTCGTGCCCCACCTCAATTTTAGCGGCACGGCCCATTACTTACTGTAGGTAGCCTACAATCGGATCGAATTCTTGTATGATGCGGCTCGTTCGTCCCTTTATTTTCTCAAGACCCATCGCCGTCGTCGGTAATATAAGGGTATCGGTGAATTCACAAAACCGCGAGCATCCGACCGATCCCTCCACTACCGGACTCAGCTTATATGCCGAGTGCATGTGGCACTCGGCAAAGGCCAATAAACACTCGGCAAAGGCTTTGCCGAGTGCCATTCTCGGCATAGCCCTCTCGGTAAAATTTTAGACGGCAAACACATGTTTGCCGAGTGCCAAGTCGACCCTCGGCAAAAAAAAAGTTACACGGACGGAGCCAAGACGGTGACGGAGGGTTTGCTGAGTGCTAGGACAGCAAGGCACTCAGGAAAGTTGTCGTATTTTTTTTTGAAAAATTCTTTGCCGAGTGCCACCATGCAGGCACTCGGCGAAGTCGTTGTATTTTTTTTGAAAAATTCTTTGCCGAGTGCCAGGCACTCGGCAAAGTCGTCATATTTTTTTTTTTGAAAAATTCTTTGCCGAGTGCCACCATGCAGGCACTCGGCAAAGGTGGTGGCTTTGCCGAGTGCTATGGTCTTGGCACTCGGCAAAGCAGGTTCCCAGGTTCCCAAGAACGGCCACTTTGCCGAGTGCTATGGCATTGTCACTCGGCAGAGGGTGCCTTTGCCGAGTGCAGCATACAGCAAAGCCAGCAAAAACAGCTTTTTTATTTCTTTTTTTCATTCCAATCAAACAAACAGACTTATATCACATTACACATCATATGCAGTTCATATAGACAGAAAGAACCACAATAAGCATCACAGGCAGTTCACATATATCTACGTGCATAAATAAGCATCACAAACCACAAGTATATCACATCACAAGTGCATCACAACCACAAGTGCATCACAAGCATAAGTATATCACAAACACAAGCGACAGCCACAAACAATCACCAATTTGACCACGGCGAGCCTTGCGGTGGGTTACGAGGTCCATCATTCGATGCTGCTGATTGATTTTGCACAAAGGAGAGGAGATTGCATGTGTGAGGCAAGATTACTTGGATAGTTAATCTAGGAATTACTTGCATGTGTGAGATTGCATGTTTTTGTACTGTGTTCTAACTTGGATAGCTAATTGTTGGGTGAAAAGTTCAAGTCAAATAACACAATTCACACAATCATCAAAACATTTCGAACAAGACAAAGTTGCATTTATTCCATGGTTGTACTATATATGTCAAATGAGATATTTATAGGGCTCCAGTCTTCTATCTTACATAAAATGACTATTATGCCCCTGACTCAAATGTTTACAACTCTTCTCGACTATAAGGGTGAAGTGGTAATTTTCTCTTTCTAAGCCTTCATTCTTTTATTTTTAGTCTCTAGTTTTCCTGATCTTTGTTCGAACTTTAGTTGATTCTTTCTTCAACCCTTTAAAATGCTAAACAAAGTTGAACTCTCGTCTTCGCTTCACTTGGTTTCATTTTCCTTTGACGTCACTGGTTGGCGAAGTTGATTTTCTTATAGTGAAGCCAAACTTTTGTCTTCCCCCTGATTTTGGTCTTCCAATTTCTGTTCTTCTTTTATCTTTCTTATCCGCGAAGTCAAACTTTTGCCTTTACTTCAGTCTTGCTCTTTGATCTTCTACTTCTTGGTGAAGCTAGATTTTTCCCTGTGATGTGAAGAAAAACGTCTTCGTCTTCCTTTTTTCCTGGAATCAAATACTGTTACAAAGTTTTAGAGTTTTTTATACTCCAGAGTTTAGGGCTGTGTTTTGTGGCGAAGTTGAATTCCCAACAGCAGCCCCTCACGAACGAGGGCCTACTCCAAAGGTCTGAATTCCGCGAAGTTTGAATTTCAAATGAAGACATAAAATGCCGTCCCAAACTTTAGAGTTGGCCGTTGATGTCCGTTGATTTGAAGGATATTTCTGTTTTTTGGATTTGTAATGGTCAAGTTTGACCAAGACCGTTTCGTCTGACTCGAAGCCGCCTATATATACTGCGCTGTCTCCCCCTGTCTCTGCTGCTTTATCGAAGACGGGGAGGTGTTGTTGTTTTTGTGGTTTGACGCGAAGTCGATTTTGTTGCGAAGTTGATTTTGTTGCGAAGTGATCCTCTTTTGTGAAGGTTATTTATTTCTTTGAAGGTAAAAGTTTTGGTACTTCTTGATTTCTTGCTATTTTAGTTTCTGACTTTTATTTATTTTTATTTATTTATATATGTTTTTTAATTAAAAATTATTGTTTTTATTTTTTGTCGTAGATGTCTGATCGAGAGAAAATTGCTTCTAAGAATTCTCCGTTAGAATCTAATCAATCCGATTCTGGAGAGGATTTGTCTGATATTTCTGCATTAGAGTCTGAATTGATTGGCGATGACACAAAGTCTTTGAATTTTGGCAAGACTTTAATGGATGAAGCTGAGTTAGATTGGATGGTTAAAAATAGGATGTTAGAGAAAGCTGATGCTAGGTTACCCTCTGAAGATGAAATGATTCCTAAGCCTAAACCTCATGATTGTGTTGATTTTCGAGATCAGTTTACGGCGGGTCTTCGTATGTCATGTCAAGATTTTATTGAAGAAATTCTGAAGGCATATAATATTGAGATCCATCATCTAACTCTAAATGGGACAGCGAAGATTGCACTTTTTATTTGGGCAGTGAAGTCTCAGAGAGGGAACCTGGATATTGGTGCTTTTTGCTCTCTTCATGAAATGCATACACAATTCAGGAACAAGATTGTTGATGGCAGAACTATTATCAAGTACTTTGGTTGTTGTAGTTTTAAGCCTGCTCGAGGTGCCAAACAGATTTCTCTAGCTTCAAAGAACAAATGGGTTGAAAATTGATATCGTTATTAGTTTTATCATACAGTTCATCTTGTCAAAGAAAGGGATGATTCTAGAAGAATTGTGAAAAGATATCCTTTGGCTGTGAAGATGAGTAAGAATGCCTTTGATTGCAAACCCGAGTTTCCAAGTTCGAAGGGTTCAAGAACTTGTGAGAAAATTTATAGAATTGCTGCTACTATGCAAAGTGCTCGTGATTTCTGCGAAGAATACATTGCAACTTGGATCTGGCCGTTGAAGAAAGGTTAGAGTTTTGTTCGTTTTCATGAGAAAATGGTGAAGGGAAAAAGTTACATTTTTCCAGATAACGAATCATTTCGCCTGAAGAAATATTCTGAAGATGCGCATTTTGTGTCTGCTGTCGAAACTAAAGCAATTGAAATTCTTGGGAAATTTCTAAAGAAAGAGAAAGATTTAATGGACAAGATCTTAGGAAAAGATTATAAGCGGTTGAACAGAGTTTTTGATATTGCACAGATTAAGTATGGTGAAAGACCTCTACCTGCTTATACTCATACGGTAAAACCGAGTATAGAAAATGTGACAAAGAAGAAAAGAGCTGGTGGTCAGCTTAGCAAGAAAACTAGCAAGAGGAAGAAGGTTGCTACACCTTCTGGTTCTGAAAAACTTGGAGGAAGTGACGAGGAAATGGGTCAAGAGACTCTTAGCCAACTGGCTCGTGATGAAGAGGTGAGGATGATTAGTTTAGTTTTTAATTCTAGTGGGTTGACTCCGTCAATGTTGACTCCGCTTGGTGATTGTTTCCTGAATTTGGAGGCCAATGTTCATTCTAATGTCAATTTGGGTGAAGCTACTTTGTCTTCGTCCCAAGTTAATGTTGGTGAAGATATTTTATCTTCTCCAGTTATTGGTGTTCAAGCTCCTCTTGCTACTGCTACTGCTGCGGATGCTATGGAGTCGCAAGAAGAAGGTGAGGTTGCTATTTTAGCTTCGCAGGAGACTACCGGGCCATCTTCTCAAAGGTTTGTAGCTGAAACTCCATCAGGGATTGCAGGAGCTGCCTCACCCCCAAAGTTGTGATAGAAGAAACTGGTTTGGGAGGTGGGCCTGTGGAGACTGGTGCTCCAAAAGTTAAGGTTCTCAAGGGTAAGGGTACTACTACCGTTACCCTTGACTTTGATGAATCTGATGATGATGTTTTTGATGAGGAAGCCAAAAATGCTCGAGCTTCTCATCTTTTTGAATCCACAATTGATGTAAATACTAGTGAGAAAGTTGCTTGTCATCTTGAGAAGGGAGTTTCTACAGGTAATTATATATATTTTTTCACATTTATCTTTAACTTTGAATATTTGACTAACTTATGGTTTGTTTTTGTGCAGAGGAATTTTTTTCGGACTCTTCGTCTCATAGAAAGACGATTGTGGATGTTGGGAAGATGAAAGAAGTTGCCCAGGAACCTTCTACTCCAGCAGAAGTTTTGGAAACCATTCCTGATGGAGTGGATCCTGATGCTTATAAACGCTGTATGAAATACTGCCAAGCTTAAGGTGTGAATTTAGACACTTTCAAATTTATTAGGATTGGTTTGGATAAACTTCGTATTATGCCGAAGAAGCCAAAATTAAAGTTGTCAAAGTGCATTGATGATGCCATTGCAGTTCCTGATGTGGAGGCCGAACTTGTTGGTAAATCTTCGCTTGAGTTGGCAGACGCTAGTGTTTCCATGATTTACAAGGTTCGTGTGTTTTTGACTTTGTTGACTGTTGTGTAAATTTGGTTAAACTTCTTATGTTGATTTGTAATATATTTTTGACTTCGTATGTGAATGTTTTGTTCTTTTGTAGAATGCTCTTTTGCAAAGGAGTTTGCGTAAATCAGTTGAGGATGATGCAAAGTATGCAGCACTTCACGAGAAAAGTTTAGTTGAAGAGATTAGATCTTTGAAGTCTCAACTTGCTGCTAAGGAGAAAGAGAGGATAGAGACTGTTGAAGCTCTTCATGATATGGAGTCTAAATGTATTTCTGTTGGAGCCAAGCTTGAAGCGAAGATTGAGAATTGTGATAATTTGAAAAAAGATCTTAAAAAAATTGTGAGAGAAAAGAACTATCTTGAGAAGAAGTCTTCTGAAAAAGATCAAAATTTTCATGATAAGTGTAATCGCTTGTGGGAGCTTTGCAAAAATTGCTATGATAAATTTGGAGCGAAGCCAGAAGATCCTCGTTGGGAGCTTGGAGAATTTGATCCATTTTTTGCTTGGCTATGCCGCCAATATGAAGATTTGCCGACTGTTATCCAAACTAGCGCGGATTTGAGTTGTGTTTATGCAACTCGTGCACTTTTTCATCTAATGAAAGAGACAAAGGATCCTTTGTATGAACAAATGTTGAACAAGGATTATAAGTTTCCTTCTCTGGAGCAATTGAGTCAGGTTACTTCTCGGAGTCAATTGCTCTGCAAAAAATATTTTAATCAGTATTGGAACATGGGTGGCAGGGAGAATGCTTTCTGAAGGCGAAGAAGAAGATGGAAAAGGTTGGATTGAGAATTTTATTGTCCCTTTTTTTGTGTTTTTTCTTTTTTTTATACTAATATTTTGTTTTATTTTTGTAGCAGCTTGAGAAAGAAATTGCTACCGATGAGAAGGTGCAGAGGGAGCAAGACAAACGTGAAGAAGAAAATGCAAGAGATGATGATGTTGGTGACCATCTATTTTAGTTGGTCTTGAAGTTGGTTTTTTAGTTTTTAAATTAAGGGGTGAGGCTTTCTGCAATGTTATTTGACATTTGTAAATATTAAACTTAGCAGGATGGAGTGGGTATTTTGCTGTTGCTAATGTGTAAGAATAACTTTGTCGTTGAACCTTCGCTGTGGTTGGAGTGTGCAACTAATCAGGTGGATCCTACGTTTGATACATTTGTTGAACATAAGCTGACGTAAGCATTATGTTTTGATGCTTTGACTTTTGGTCATCATAGTTTATTTGCTGATGATGTGTTGCTTTTAGATTTTGAATGTAAAAATTTTATTGCTGCGAACAAGAAATGTTGTTTGCCACGAATTGTTGACCTCAGCGAAATTTCTCAGGTAGTTTATTTTAACACTAGTTTTTTTTTCTTGTGGTGATGGTATGTGAAGTAATTGTGGTGTTTTGTATTTTCCAGTCATCATGTTAAAGTGCTTCACCAAACCGTGTCTCTGAAGAATTTCTACGATGCAATGTTGATCAAGTGTTAGATAGGGTTGTTGAGGACTTGATTAGCGAAGCTGCATTTTTTATTGCTTCCGAAAGCGAATGATTGTAACTTTTGTTGTGATCTTCTATGTAATAAATTACTTTGCTTTCATGATGGAATTAATAAAAACTTGTCTCAGAACTTTTTCTGCGAGATTGACGCGTAGGCTTCGCTTAGAAGTAAAATTTCACCTTAGTGAGTTTGAGAACGCTGTCCCCTTGCTTTTGCGTAGACTTCGCTTAGAAATCAAATTTTGCCTTGGTATATTTTTCTAAAAATGCCATCCCCTCGCTTTGAAGGCAACGTGTAGACTTTGTTTTTGAATCGAAGGTAACGTGTAAACTTCATCATAATTCACCTTTGTGAATTTGGAAATGCCATCCTCTCACTTTTTTTAGCGAAGGTAACGCGTAGACTTCATTTTTTGAAGTCATAATTCACCTTAGTGAATTTGAAAACGCCGTCCACTCACTTTTTTAGCGAAGGCAACGCGTAGACTTCATTTTTGAAGTCATAATTCACCTTAGTGAATTTGAAAACGCCGTCCCCTCACTTTTTTAGCGAAGGCAACACGTAGACTTTGTTTTTGAAGTCATAATTCACCTTAGTGAATTTGAAAACGCCGTCCCCTCACTTTTTTAGCGAAGGCAACGTGTAGACTTCGTTTTTGAAGTCATAATTCACCTTAGTGAAGTAAATGTTCTTTTACAAAAATATATATTTTTGATAGGTTAGCATCGTTTTTTGCTTGTTCGAATAATGATGCGACCTACTTTGGTTGTTTTGCCGATGTATGTGTATATTTGAAGTATACTCTTCGGCCTTTGATAAGATTATTTTTAGGGAAACTAGTTTTCTCATTTATACTTTGATAAGAACTTACAGTAGAGACTGTCTCATTAAAAAACCACTCACCCTATGAAGGGCTTCCCCTGAGTGGAAAAAGAGTGTAGCTCGTTTATATTTGAATTGAAAATTTTTGAATGTAAAAAACTAATCTAATTTGTACAAAAATGGAAATAAATTCTAAGGGTAGTATGTTCGTAGGTCTTCAATGTTGAATGTGTGATCAATTTCCTTCCCACTTGTGGCAGAACCACCTTAATAATATGGCCCACACGTGCCTATCATCGTCTCCTAGACTTCTGATAGCAGCACATGCAAGTCAGATCACTCCGGTAGTCTGTCGGGTGTCCTCGGGGAACCCCGAATCATCCACGTAATTCTTTTGAGCAGGATCCATTACAGAAACATTACAGAATTACAATAGTTGTACAATTATACAATTAATTATATCAAAGGAAACAGTGAAAGACTTATAATTATAAGTTTACAAATCATTCATTAAGTTGTTACAACATAACCATTAGCCAACTAGGCAGTAGGGTAGTAGGATAGGTACCACTAGTATCACACAAGAGAGATTTCACCCTGCCTAAGGGTGCACAACAAACTTTTCTACTACTGGCTCTCACCTGCAACAAAGGTTAACAAACCCTGAGTACAAAGGTACTCAACAAGACTTAACCGACAAAAAGGAAAGACTCCAAGGATATGTAGGCTTAAGGGGAGCCAATGTAAGTTCGTAGCAAGAATCAAGATACCTTTTGGAGAAAAGCTTTACTAACAGTTGATCCTTACTTTCAGTATTATAGCTTAAGCTTTATAACATAATTATCATATTAGCACCTGATCTAAACCAATCACTTCTTAAACCATCTCATTATGTGATCATCAGTATCCGGTTCCATTTATTAACTACGATGCAGGGCAGAGGATCGAGTCTTCTTCTCCGAGAAGCAATGGCGATTCGAATCGATTAGGCCCAGCTAGGGTTTCCTTACCACACGACCTATGCAGGTCTAGGTCTGAACCCGGATCCAAACCCGAACTTACATATATCAACCTTCACTCGGATCCTCCAAAATGTGAACCGGTCCAGCGTTACCCAAGAGCACAGTACACCACCTCCTTGCGCCACCCTTGGTGGATTCACAGGATGGGTACACGCTACTCTTACCATCTCCACACTCCTAGTGTGCGGTTGTCGTTTCACATAATGGAATAGCCAAGGTATTAGGCTTACCGGAGTATGTGGCCAGTACTAGCAAAGTCTCGAACACATAACAAGCCTACAACGGTACGACCCTTAATCGACACAGGCGGGGTCACTACGTCAGGCCTCAAACCGTGACGCAAGCCAAGATTCCGCCCAGTCTTGTATTAAAAACATGATCATCCTCATACTTCAGGTTTATCAAAGTTTTAAGATAAACTTACTTATCATCATTAATATCTAAGCAAGACTAAGCATTTAATACAATATCATATTAAGCTATGTACCATGGGATAGGTAAAAGTAGCCAAGGAAGATAATGCAACAACGGTATATCAAGTACCTCCTATTACTTAATGCAACAAGCATAGACTTATGTGAATAACTTTTATAAAATACAAGAAGATGGGTTATGCTTCAGGGCTTGCCTTCGATGTCAGGGTTGTTAAAAACTCCAGAAGACCACAAGCTAACCAACTATGAACGAAAAGAATTCCAACCGGGAACTTGCTCAACTAAGGAATTCCACTCCATGATCACTAGACGTAATAAAGATGCATGCTTTAGGATGATGCGGTACTAAACAGGGATTAAGATGATTGAGTAAAAACTCATTAACTTGAGTACAACTTTCCTTCACTAATCAAGTGGGTTAATTATTCACAAAGCAATTTAAAGTTATTATTTATTTACTAACAACAAGTTGATTAGTAGATCAACCAATAAGTAATTAACATGCCAAGGAACATCAGAGGTGTTGTGTTCCAAGGTCTACACTCAATCCACAGTTACCCCAAAAACATTTTATGATTAACCCTAAGCTATTAAGCATTTATTCAATTAATTATCAAAGCATACAATTAAGCATATAGTTTAACATTATCAAAACATTGCCATAATTTTGGTGAAGGTTCATCTAAGCCTATAAAACATTCCTACAAAGTTTCATGATTTTTGGAGTTATATTTTTTACTATAAAAATCATGGAAGTTGCATTTCTTAATTAAAGGAGGTAATTTTTAGTCATACCAAAACTGCTGTTTTTCACAGTTTTATATTTTTTCTATATTAAGCATACCATGAACGGCTCACAAGAAAAATTTCCTAAATTTATCATTATTAATTATTTAGTTATACAATTTACAAGATTTAGCTTTTAATTTCTTTTAGAAAATTGAAAAGGAAATTCCTTCCTTAACCTTCTCAGTCTGGCCCAGTACAGGCGACCCAGCTCTTCTCTCTTTCTCTCACTCGGTCCCGCCCGAGCTGGCCCAACGCGTAGCCGCGGCCCAAGGCCGAAACGGCCTCGGCTGGACCTGGCCAAGGTGACCGGCCGGTCCTCCGGCGTTCCCACACCGGCGGTGACCCTTCGACGGCGGCGAGGACTCCGGTGAGACGCATGCCAGCACCACTGGACTCTCCTCACCCTCCCGTGTCCAACAAAGCACTTCTCCCCATCCTCAGAGATCAACCGCGAGCACGTCACCGATCCCGACGGCAACAAGAGCTCCGACGAGGTCGGTATCACCCATGGTAACGCCTCCAGGGCAGCTACAAGCGGCTACGTGTTTCGCCCAACTCCGTGAACTCTCCAGAGTAAAAAATCAGGCGAATTGAGACGTGGAGCTCACTCCCCTCAGTCATGGCGGCTCGGCAAGCCACGGCTCACTGGCATGGCCGCATTTCGAGCTCGTATGCTCGGTAGAGATCAACTAGAATACACTAACGCCTTCAAGAGCTCACCCTTGCTTTGAAATAGCGCCTAATCGACACTGGGACATGACGGAGTGGTGTTGGCGTCGTGAATGGCAACTCCAGTGGCGAACTCCGATGGCAAAGATCCGTTCCGGCGCGTTGAGCCCTTCTCTGCGGAAACCAAAGGAACGATGAGCATCAAGGTGCTATAAGGAGCAGAGAACATGGGATAGATGACGCGAAGAGGAGCCGTGGTGGCCCGGCCATGGTTGGTGCCAGGAACAAAGGCGTCGCGCGGGCGGCTCAAGCAGCGAGGAGCAGTGCTAGGGAGTTTGGGCAGTGCATGGCGATGGGGTGAACTCGGTGACAAAGTGAATTGGGCATTGGTGCTGTGAGAAGGGCAAATTCGGGCTCAAGCTCCGGCGGTGGCGGTGGATGCGAACAGGGGAAAGGGAAGGAAATGGCTGGCTCTGATTACGGAAGGCAAGCGCGCGCGGCTTCTAGAGTGCCAGCAGCAGCTTATGATGCGGCCGAGCAAAGCTGGTGCGTGGCCAAGCGCGGGCAAGCTGCGTGGCATGCTCGGTGGGCGGCAAGCAGGAGGTGGCGGCGCAGGAGACACAGAGAGGAAACAGAGAGGGAGGGGAAAGGAGCTGAGGAGATGTTTCATGTTTCACAGTTTTGTTACAAGCTCTAGTTCACCCTTTTCTCTCCAAAACATGTAACAACATGAAAAACTCCAAGAAAGAAAGTTACTCAACTTCTCAAAAACTCCAACATTGCTTTAAGAACTTCTCTCAAAACTGTCTAGATTTTTAAATTTTGAATTTGGGGAAAAGAAAGGAAAACAAGGTTAAAGAATTAAACTTGAAACATCATGTTTCAATTATTGCAACATCTTGTTTCACCCATGAAACACCATGTTCCAACACTTGAAATATTTTGTTTCACTTCTATGATTTGTGAGAATACATTACAATATTTTATTGAATAAAAAGGAGCACTCACAAACAATAATGCATTTCTAAAAATAAATATTATTTTAGTTAATGTGTATAGTACAGGGTGAGCTACTAAGTATGATGCTTTGGTGCAACATGATGACATGGCATATTTTAGTTGTGCTTAACACCTAGGGTGTTACAGCTCTTCCCCCTTACAGAAATCTCGTCCCAAGATTTAGAAGAACCTAAGCCTTGAGTTAAGTAACGGAAAAGAAAATGTGTCAAGCCTTTATTACAACGAGGATTGCAAAAACAACAAAAAGGAAGTTTACTCTATTACATCCATTGCTACAAGAAAGGCTACCACTGTAGAGGAGGCAGTAACCTAAATAGATGCAAGGAAATCCGGATGATTCTCCATCAGATACTCCTCAGATTCCCAAGTAGCTTCCTCCTCTGAGTGCTTATTCCACTGGACCTTGTAGAATTTGATTGTTCTATTTCGAGTGACCCGATCTTTCTGATCTAGGATTCTGACAGGATGCTCTGCATAAGTAAGATTCGGTTCAAGTTCAACTCCCTTGATCTTAATGGCTTGTTCTGGTACTCGGAGACACTTTTTCAACTGAGATACATGGAACACATCATGTACAGTGGTCAGTTGCTCTGGCAACTTAAGACGATACGCTACAGATCCACATCTTTCTGTAATTGGAAATGGACCAATGTAGCGGGGTGCTAACTTCCCACGGACTCCAAAGCGATTCACCCCTTTCATTGGTGATACTTTCAGATAAACATGATCTCCAACTTTAAATGTTAAAGGTCGACACCTTCTATCAGCATAACTTTTCTGACAAGACTGTGCCGCTTTCATATTGGCTTGGATAACTCGAACTTTCTCTTCAGCTTCTTTTACCATGTCTAACCCAAAGAACCATCTTTCTCCGGATTCCGACCAATTCAATGGGGTTCTACACCTTCTGCCATAAAGAGCTTCAAAAGGTGCCATTTTAATACTTTCTTGATAACTATTGTTATAGGAGAATTCTGCTAACGGTAAACATTCATCCCACTTATCTGAGTAATTGAGAACACATGCTCTCAACATATCCTCCAAGATTTGATTTACTCTTTCAGTTTGCCCGGCAGTCTGAGGATGATAAGTCGAACTGTGGATGAGCTTTGTACCCATAGACTTATGCAACTGTTCCCAGAATTGTGATATAAACTAGGGACCTTGATCAGAAATAATTATTTTAGGCACTCCATGGAGACTTAGAATATGACTAATGTATAACTTAGCATAACCAAGACCTGGATATCTATTCTTCACTGGTAGGAAATGAGCTTGTTTGGTGAGATGATCAACAATAACCTAGATAGAATCAAACCCTTTTGATGTCCTGAGTAACCCAACAATAAAGTCCATACTGATATCATCCCACTTCCACGATGGAACTGGTAAAGGGTGTAGTTCTCCAGCAGATTTCAAATGAATAGCTTTCACCCATTGACATGTATCACACTTAGCAACATACTGTGCTATCTCTATTTTCATCTTTGTCTACCAGAATCTCTGTTTCAGATCATGATACATCTTATTACTTCCTGGATGAATAGAGAATCTAGACAAGTGGGCTTCATCAAGGATCTGTTGTCGTAACTCATGGCCTTTTGGCACTACCAGCCAATTTTTGAACCAAAGAACTCCATCATCATCAATACGGAAACACGGGGCCTTTCCGGTCACAACTTTTTCTCGTATGTGAGCTATTCCTTTGTTTTGTTTTTGAGCAGTAATGATCTAACTCTAAATAGTGGATTCAACTGTGATATTGGCTAATGTTCCTTGTGCAACAATCTCAATATTCCACTTTTCCATCTCCTGACATATAGTACTATCAAACTGCCTTGCTGTCAGACAATTATAATGAGATTTACGACTGAGAGCATCTGCAACAACGTTGGCTTTGCCTGGATGGTAATGAACTTCTAGATCATAATCTTTGATCAATTCTAGCCTTCTTCTCTGACACATATTTAACTCTGACTAAGTAAAAATATATTTCAAACTCTTATGATCAGTATAGATGTTACATCTGCTACCCAACAGATAATGACGCCAAATTTTTAGTGCATGGACTACAGCCGCTAATTCCAAGTCATGAGTAGGATAGTGCTCTTCATGACGCTTGAGTTGTCTGGAAGCATATGCAATAACTCGGCCTTCTTGCATTAGTACACACCCAATACTAATGCCTGAAGCATCACAGTATACATCAAATGGTTTTTCAATGTCTGGTTGAGCTAGAACATGTGCAGTAGTTAATGACCTTTTCAATGTTTCAAACGCTTCATTGCATTCAAGTGACCACACAAACTTTGTTTGACTCTTCAACAACTCAGTGATGGGTTTTGATACTTTGGAGAAGTCAAGAATAAATCGACGATAATATCCTGCCATCCCAAGAAACTGACAAACTTGATGCATAGAGATAGGTGGCTTCCAATCCAGGATATCTTTCACTTTGCCAGGGTCTACAGCAACACCCTCGGCAGATAGTACATGCTCAAGGAATGGCACTTCATCAAGATAGAATTCACACTTACTAAACTTTGCATCTAACTGGTGTTCTCTCAGACGACTTAGAACTATGTGTAAATGTTCCGCATGTTCCTCTTTATTTTTGGAATATATCAGAATATCATCAATGAAGACTACCACAAACTTATCAAGCTGCGGCATGAAAACAGAATTCATCGAATACATGAAGTGAGCTGGAGCATTGGTTAGACCAAAAAACATGACCAGATACTCGTACAACCCATATCTGGTGGTGAAAGCAGTCTTTGGAACGTCTTTCGGACATATTTTTATCTAATGGTACCCTGATCTGAGATCTATCTTAGAAAACACTTTGGCTCCCGCAAGTTGATCGAAGAGTAGATCAATGCAAGGAAGAGAGTACTTATTCTTGATAGTTACTTCATTCAATGGACGATAATCAACACACAGCCTCAGAGTGTGATCCTTGTTTTTCACAAATATAGCAGGGCATCCCCATGGTGATGAACTAGGTCTAACATAACCTTTGTCAAGCAATTCCTGTAACTGAATCTTAAGCTCTACCAACTCTTTTGGTGGCATCCGGTAGGCTCTTCTAGATATTGGAGCGGTACCAGGTTTCAACTCAATTGAAAACTCTACAGCTCTATCTGGCGGTAAGCCAGGCAAATCATTAGGAAACACATCAGGAAATTCTCTAACAACTGGTATATCTTTCACATCCTTCACAGTGGCTCCATATACTCTTTCAATGGCCCTCTTTGGAATAGGTAAATGAATGAGCAATTTAGAACTATTATCAGGAGAATTCAACTGTATGGTTCTATTTAGCGTGTCAATGAGAGCTCCACACTGACATAACCAATTCATGCCAAGAATCACATCTATGTCCTGGTTTTTAAGGACAATCAGATCTGTTGGAAAGATGTGCCCAACAAGATCGATAGGAACTCGCGCCACTACCTCTTTGGTATACATCTGCCCTCCAGGAGACTGTATACAGAAATTTCCCTTTATAGCTTCAATTGGCAACTGATACTTCATCACAAAAGCTCTGTTGATAAATGTATGTGATGCACCAGAATCAAACAGTATAACTGCAGGTTGCTTGGCAACAGAGAACCGAACCATCATCACAGGTTCACCTTCAGGAATTACTTTGGACTGTGTATAATGCACACGGCCCAACTTCGTAACAACTCTTTTTTTAGCAGTAGTCTCCTGACGCCTCTGTGACCTATAGGGACGAATACTAAGAGTATTCGGCTGTTCAGGATAGGTAAGATTTGCAGCAGGTCAAACAATTGCCTATTGCAGGGCTTGTTGTTGAGGTGGAAGATAGAGAGAACGATGGACAGGTTGGTAAACAATCTTTAGGTGCTGAACATTGCTACCCGAAGATTCTTCTTACATACGCTTTCTTTTCTTGTACTCAAGGTCTACCTGGTTTGAATCATCCGCTACTATAGCTATACTGACAATCTTATCATAGCTATCATCCATAACAGTAACCAACAGACGCTGAATCTCGGAGTGAAAACCCCTCACAAAACAACGCTTTTTCTCTTTATCATTCCATACGTGCTCAGCGACGTACTGGCATAACTGGTTAAATTTCTCTAGATATTCCATCACCCTCTGATCTTCTCTTTGTTTTAACTTATAGAACTCTTCAACCTTTACTCTTCTTATACCCTTAGGAATGAAACGGTTTAGAAAACCAGTACAAAAATCATCCCATGTTACTTGGCCCTCTGGTCGTGTTAAAATAAAATTTGCCCACCAAGCACCAGCAGGACCTTGGAGTTGTTGTACTGCAAACTGGGTCTTCTGCACATCACTACAGTGATAAGACTAAACTTTTGCTCTAGAGGACGAAGCTAGTCCTCAGCTTCCAAAGGTTCATTAGCCTTATGAAAGACAGGAGGTTGAGTTTTGAGGAAGTCAAGGTAAGTGTTGTCAGCCTCGGGATCTAGACGATCTTGTATCAAGGTCTGCAGCATATGTGCATTGTCAGTGCTTGCACTCACTAACGTAGCAAGTGTTTCCTTTATCATTGGTTCTCGTGGTGGATTAGAAGTGTTGGACTGACCACGGCCACATGAGGTACCCGGTTGATTTGTTTTTCTAGAGCGAGTCCTCATACTGTAAGGTAAGAAAGACCATCAATACCCAGATTCCCAGAGATAGATAGAATAGTACAGAGGAAGAAGAAAGATAGCATGAATAGGTCTGACAACTTACTTAACCCAACTACTAGCAAGGGGGAAAGTAAACAAAAATTTTATTAATGACATGATGCATGAACGATCCAACGCTCAACTATCCTACCCTATCTACAGACTTAACTTTATAGTTTAATATAGTGAGTGACAACACACTCAATTTTATAATATAGGGCAATATAAAACATGTTATCCCACTTTTACATAACATTTAGGTATAACTAACACCTTTATTGATCATACAGGAAACCCGCAAAATAGCTAAGGGGAAAGCAAGAAGATTCTACAAGATTAAGATCTATAGGAGTTGATGATGTATCCCTAGTGCAGTGAAGAAGTTGATACGTCACCTTTGGACTCCTGAAGTATGATGGGCATCTCTCAGCATTAGAAAGGAAGTCCGAAATAACCTTTTAACTCAAACTAGAGTTGAAATTCATTTGTATTATTTATTTTAAAGTTTTGTAAAGTAGTACTACAAAACTTCTGTAATAGCATGCTCTGATACCAGCTGTGGTAGAACCACCTAAATAATATGGCCCACACGTGCCTATCATCATCTCCTAGACTTCTGATAGCAGCACATGCAAGTCAGATCACTCCGGTAGTCTGTCGGATGTCCTCGGGGAACCCCAAATCATCCACGTAATTCTTTCAAGCAGGATCCATTACAGAAACATTACATTATTACTATAGTTGTACAATTATACAATTAATTATATCAGAGTAAACAGCGGAAGACTTATAATTATAAGTTTACAAATCATTCATTAAGTTGTTACAACATAACCATTAGCCAACTAGGAAGTAGGGTAGTAGGATAGGTACCACTAGTATCACACAAGAGAGATTTCACCCTACCCAAGGGTGCACAACAAACTTTTCTACTGCTGGCTCTCACCTGCAACAAGGGTTAACAAACCCTGAGTACAAAGGTACTCAACAAGACTTAACCGACGAAAAGGAAAGACTCCAAGGATATGTAGGCTTAAGGGGAGCCAAGGTAAGTTCGTAGCAAGAATCAAGATACCTTTTGCAGAAAAGCTTTACTAATAGTTGATCCTTACTTTCAGTATTATAGCTTAAGCTTTATAACATAATTATCATATTAGCACCTGATCTAAACCAAGCACTTCTTAAACCATCTCATTATGTGATCATCAGTATTCGGTTCCATTTATTAACTACGATAAAGGGCTGAGGATCGAGTCTTCTTCTCCGAGAAGCAACGGCGATTCGAATCGATTAGGCCTAGTTGGGGTTTCCTTACCACATGACCTATGCAGGTCTAGGTCTGAACCCGGATCCAAACCCAAACTTACATATATCAACCTTCACTCGGATCCTCCAAAATGTGAACCGGTCCAGCGCTACCCGAGAGCATAGTACACCACCTCCCTGCGCCACTCTTGGTGGATTCACAGGATGGGTACACACAACTCTCACCATCTCCACACTCCCAGTGCGCGATTGTCATTTCACATAATGGAATAGCCAAGGTATTAGGCTTACCAGAGTATGTGGCCAGTACTAGCATAGTCTTGAACACATAACAAGCCTACAACGGTACGATCCTTAATCGACATAGGCGGGGTCACTACGTCAGGCCTCAAACCGTGACGCAAGCCAAGATTTCGCCCAGTCTTGTATTAAAAACATGATCATCCTCATACTTCAGGTTCATCAAAGTTTTAAGATAAACTTACTTATCAACATTAATATATAAGCAAGACTAAGCATTTAATACAATATCATATTAAGCTATGTACCATGGGATTGGTAAAAGTAGACAAGGAAGATAATGCAACAACGGTATATCAAGTAATTCCTATTACTTAATGCAACAAGCATAGACTTATGTGAATAACTTTTATAAAATACAAGATGATGGGTTATGCTCCGGGGCTTGCCTTCGATGTCAGGGTTGTCAAAAACTCCAGAAGACCACAAGCTAACCAACTATGAACGAAAAGAATTCCACTCCACGATCACTAGACGTAATAAAGATGCATGCTTTAGGATGATGTGGAACTAAACAGGGATTAAGATGATTGAGTAAAAACTCATTAACTTGTGTACAACTTTCCTTCACTAATCAAGTAGGTTAATTATTCACAAAGCAATTTAAAGTTATTATTTATTTACTAACAAGTTCATTAGTAGCTCAACCAATAAGTAATTAACATGCCAAGGAACATCAGAGGTGTTGTGTTCCAAGGTCTACACTCAATCCACAATTACCCTAAAAACATTTTATGATTAACCCTAAGCTATTAAGCATTTATTCAATTAATTATCAAAGCATACAATTAAGCATATGGTTAAACATTGTCAAAATAGTGCCATAATTTTGGTGAAGGTTCATCTAAGCATATAAAACATTCCTACAAACTTTCATTATTTTTGGAGTTATATTTTCGACTATAAAAATCATGGAAGTTGCATTTCTTAATTAAAGGAGGTAATTTTTAGTCATACCAAAACTACTGTTTTTCACAGTTTTATATTTTTCCTAGATTAAACATACCATGAACAGATCACAAGAAAAGTTTCCTAAATTTAGCATTATTAATTATTTAGTTATACAATTTACAAGATTTAGCATTTAATTTCTTTTAGAAAATAGAAAAGGAAATTCCTTCCTTAACCTTCTCAGTCTGGCCTAGTACAGGCGGCCTAGCTCTTCTCTCTTTCTCTCACTCGGTCCCGCCTGAGCTGGCCCAACGCGTAGCCATGGCCCAAGGCCGAAACGGCCCAGGCCAGACCTGGCCAAGGTGACCGGCCGGTCCTCCGGTGTTCCCACACCGGCAGTGACCCTCCGACAGCGGCGAGGACACCGGTGAGACACACGCCGGCACCACTAGACTCTCCTCACCCTCCCGTGTCCAACGGAGCACTTCTCCCCATCCTCAGAGATCAACCGCGAGCACGTCACCGATCCCAGCGGCAACAAGAGCTCCGACGAGGTCGGTATCACCCATGGTAACGCCTCTAGGGAAGCTACAAGCGTCTACATGTTTCACCCAACTCCGTTAACTCACCAGAGTAAAAAATCGGACGAATTGGGATGCAGAGCTCACTCCCCTCAGTCATGGCGGCTCGGCAAGCCATGGCTCACCGGCATGGCCGCATTTCGAGCTCGTATGCTCGGTAGAGATCAACTAGAATACACTAACGCCTTCAAGAGCTCACCCTTGCTTTGAAATAGCGGCTGATCGACACTGGGACATGACGGAGTGGTGTTGGCGTTGTGAATGGTGGCTCCAGTGGCGAACTCCGATGGTAAAGCTCTGTTCCGGCGCGTCGGGCCCTTCTCTGCAGAAACCAAAGGAACGATGAGCATCAAGGTGCTATAAGGAGCAGAGAACATGGGATAGATGACGCGAAGAGGAGCCATGGTGGTCTGACCATGGTGAGGTGCTCACGGCAGTGTTGCGGTTGGTGCTAGGAACGAAGGCGTTGCGCGAGCGGCTCAAGCAGCGAGGAGCGGTGCTAGGGAGTTTTGGCAGTGTGTGGCGATGGGGCGAACTCGGTGACAAAGTGAATTGGGCGTTGGTGCTGTGAGAAGGGCGAATTTAGGCTCGAGCTCCGGCGGTGGTGGTGGATGCGAACAGGGGAAAGGGATGGAAATGGCGGCTCTGATTACGTGAAGGCAAGCGCGCGCGGCTTCTGGAGTGCCAGTAGCAGCTTATGATGCGATCGGGCAAAGCTGGTGTGTGGCCAAGCGCGGGCAAGCGGCGCGGCATGCTTAGTGGGCGGCAAGCAGGAGGTGGCGGTGCAGGAGACACAGAGAGGAAACAGAGAGGGAGGGGAAAGGAGCAGAGGAGATGTTTCATGTTTCACAGTTTTGTTACAAGCTCTAGTTCACCCTTTTCTCTCCAAAACATGTAACAACATGAAAAACTCCAAGAAAGAAAGTTACTCAACTTCTCAAAAACTTCAACATTGCTTTAAGAACTTCTCTCAAAACTGTCTAGATTTTTAAATTTTGAATTTGGGGAAAAGAAAGGAAAACAAGGTTAAAGAATTAAACTTGAAACATCATGTTTCAATTATTGCAACATCTTGTTTCACCCATGAAACACCATGTTCCAACACTTGAAATATTTGGTTTCACTTCTATGATTTGTGAGAATAAATTACAATATTTTATTGAATAAAAAGGAGCACTCACAAACAATAATGCATTTCTAAAAATAAATATTATTGTAGTTAATGCATACAGTACAGGGTGAGCTACTAAGTATGATGCTTTGGTGCAACATGATGACATGGCATATTTTAGTTGTGCTTAACACCTAGGGTGTTACACCACTCATATCTGCTAGGTGAAATGCTCGTGGCTTGTTGGTTCTTGTGATGAGATATGGTCCTTCCTATTTTTGCTGAAACTTTCCGATTGTGTCTTCATTTCTTTTTCTTTTCAAGAGGAAGTCACCTGGTGATAATTGTCTTGGTTTAACTTTCTTATTGTACCAACTTTTTGTTTCCTTCTAGTACTTCTCAAGATTCTAGATCGCTTTCATTCTTTCTTCTTCTAGTAGGTCTTTGCTTGTCAATTGTTCATCTTCATCTATTATTTCGATATTTGTTCTTGGGCTTTGAAATTGTATCTCTTCATGTGTCATTGCTTCTTCTTCATAAAGTAATTTGAATGGGGTGAAGTTTGTTGACCTTGAAACTGTAGTGTTATGCACCCAAACAACTTTAGGTAACTCATCTACCCATTTGCCTTTGGGCAGCCCCACTAGGCATTTTGATATTCCTGTGCATATGATTCCATTTGCTCATTCAACTGCACCGTTTGATTGTGGGTGTTTTACTGATGCGAAACACAATTGAATTCCCAAACTTTCACAATAATCCCTGAAATTTTGACTATCAAATTGGGTTCCGTTATCTACTATTATGTGCAATGGAACTCCGAAGCGGCATATGATGTTTTGCCAAAGAAAAATTTTCATTGTGGAAGATGACATGTTTGTTACCGGTTTAGCTTTGATCCACTTAGTGAAATATTCCACTGTTACTATTGCATATTGAAGGTTTCCTTGTGCTGCAGGTAATTTTCCTATGATGTCGATTCCCCATCTTGCCAGTGGCCAGGTTGGTTCTATTGTTTGTAAGTTTGTTGCTGGAGCCTTTGTTTTGCTAGCAGACATTTAGCAATTGTGACAAGACTTAACAATTTCTTTGCTGTCATTTTGGGCTGATGGCCAATAAAATCCCTGGCGGAATGCTTTTCCTGCCATTGTTCTTGCTTCAGGATGTGTGCCACAAATTCCTTCGTGTATTTCTGATAGCAACTTTTTCCCTTCTTCTGTTGATATGCATTTTAGTAATGGTGCACATATTTCTTGTTTGTATAATTGATTGCTGATGATCTTGTAATTTCTCGTTCTTTGCTTCATTCTTATGTCATTGACTTTATTTTCTGGTTCATAGTGTTGCTTTGATGGACATGATTGAGGCTCTCCAATCTTCACTTTGTATTATGTGGACTTCTCTGGGGGTATCTTGTATTGCTTTGATGGATGCCTGTTTCAAGATTTGATAGAAGACATCTTGAGGGAGACTTATATTTTGTGCTGCAGCTTTTGCTAGTTCGTCAGCATCTGAGTGGTCATTTCTAGAGATGTTTTTGACAGTGAAACCTTCAAAATGTTTTTCTTGGTCTCTGAGAAATTGCAAGTATCTTGCTAATTCTGGATCTCTTGCTTAGTAGTCTTTTTCAATATGTCCTGCTACAATTTGCGAATCTATTTTGATTATTAATCTTTGTATTCCTATTGTTTTTTGCCTTGCGAAGTCCCAATAGAACGGCTTCGTATTCTGCTATGTTATTTGTACATTGAAATTCCAATCTTGCAGCATATTTCATTCTTATGCCTGAAGATGAAGTAATTATTGCAGCTGCACCAGCCCCTACGAAGCCCCATGCGCCATCGTAATATATTGTCCATTCTGGTTGCTTGTTTTCTTTGCTTGAACTTTGGGAGGGTGTCCAATCTGCTATAAAGGCTGCTAGAACTTGAGACTTTATTGATGTTCTCTTTTCAAACTCTATGAAACGTTGAGATAATTCTGCTGCCCATTTTCCCAGTCTTCTTATTGTTCTGCAACTTTGTAATACTTCTTTTAGAGGGTAATTTGTGAGAACTCTAATTTTGTGAGCCTAAAAGTAGTGCTTCAACTTTTTTGATGCTGTTAAAACTGTATATACGATTTTATCAATCTCAGAATAGTATGATTTTGATCCAGATAATGCTTCTGAAACGTAGTAAACTGGTACTTGCTATTTTGAGTGATTTTTTTTCTTGTTCTTGGACTAGTACTGCACTTACTGCCGTTTCTGTGGCTGAGACATATAAGAGTAAATCTACTTCTGGTGTTGGTGAAGCCAATGTGTTTGGTTGTAGTAGGTACTTTTTTATTTCTTCAAACGCATGTTGCTGCAAAGGTCCCCAGACAAAGTCTCTTTTGGATCTTTTGAGTGCCTGAAATATTGGCAGGCTTCGTTCCGCTAATTTTGAGATAAATCTATTTAAAGCTGCAAGTCTTCCAGTCAATTTTTGAACATCTTTTATATTTTTAGGAATTCTCATGTTCAAAATTGCTTGAACTTTGTCTGGGTTTGGATCTATCCCTTTTGCTGATACAATGCAGCCTAACATCTTTCCTTTTTGAACTCCAAAGGTACATTTTTCGGGGTTTAGTTTCAAATTTCCTTTCAGTTGATATTTGGTAACGCAATTAGGAAATGATCCGCAAGCGCACGGATATCGGTGAGCACTTCACCCGGGATGTTATCCAGAGTATCGTATTTATTTTTTTACCACTAGGAGAAAGCGTGCATCTGACTAACCAAATCTATTACTACTAACCTTTAGGCTACAACCACTGTGATTTGATGTGAGCGATGTATAGAGAAGACTGCAACTGCACTCTCGTTCTAACCTTGGTAAGGATGATCTACTGCTCTATTGGGGAGGCTCACGGAATCTAGACACCTCAAAGGATGTTCGACCCGCACCTATAAACCCTATCGATCCTGCTAACGGGATATGGAATACAAATGTAGCTACGGAAATGTCACGTTCCTCGCTACTACCACGGTTCGGCTAGACAGGGGATATCTATGAGTATCCTAGCCCAAACACCTCGTTTACGCTAGAGATGATTACTCTAAACTCTACGCGAAGAGATTAAAGTAAACTCATAAACCAAAGAACAATAAAACAAAGAACTTACTAGAATTTAGAAGTCGAAATACTGAAGAATCCTAGGAGCAAGCCTCGGGTTAGGAGAACTTGATCCCGCAGGTACAACCTCGAAGTAGTCACCGACAGGCCGGGCTTCCTTCGATCTATACCTCCACTCTATCTCTCTCAATCTAGAAGAACTAAGTCTAATCTCACATTGGATGCTAAGCCCTAATGAGGTGGGAACCCTAAGGGAACCTCTCTCTCTGAATCCTCTCTGGAAAATATGAAAATAATGGACTTGGATTCTCCTCTCCAGGGGCCAGGGGTCCTGCTTATATAGTCCCTTCAAGTGAACCTGGGCCGTCGGATCAAACCGACATTAATCGCACGGTTTTCCTTGATCCTTTAGGTCGGTGGGGCATAATCCGCGAGACTCGTCCTGATTGGTTGCAGACCTAGGGCGGGCGCCCCAGGGTCCGGGGCGGGTGCCCTGGTCCCGGGCCCGTTCGGCCTCCCGTTCAATCCCGTGGCTTCTGGAGTCTTCTAGATGATAGAAAATCGGTGAACACGTTAATATCTCTATGTAATTCCGACGTGTGGGCCTTTCCTTTGTATTTCCTGATAACCCCCTGCAGAAACAGATAAACAACAAAACTCGTGGAATTCTGTCAGATCAAACCCTAATTCTAGGTGTTGCTTGCATATAAGTCCTTTTCCTTATTTATTGGATAATTAAAATTGATACTTAAGAACCGTCAACAAACACCCCCATACTTAGGCTTTTACTCGTCCTCGAGAAAAGGATGGTTCAGAAAAATAACTGGGGTTGAAACATTGTAAAGCATTCTTTTTATACCTGCAGGGTGTTGTGAATGTCTACTGTGCACTGTAGTCAGGGAAATATATGGTTGAAGTAGAGATCCTTTCTTCTCATCCTGTCACTTGGAGTTTTTATATATTTTTGAATAGAAAACTTAGCATACCTTTATCCTCATAGGGGCTCTCAGATCACTCATTTATCTTTTGTATATCTCACTGAGGCTGTTTTAATTTGTAGAAATTCTCAAGCATACTTACTTTGCATATATTGCCTGGGTCAAAACGGGATCCGAGGAGAGGAATGCCATACTCTTAGATCAAAGACTTTGAAAATTAAAACTTGTCAACTCTTACTGGCATATTGCTTATTAGAGGGACCATGGGCTATCATTTTCTTTTTACCATATATATTTTTATCATCTCATTTTTTTTCAGGTGGATACTGAGGTACCCCTAATTCTACTTTCGGACACTTGTCCATTTTTTCTGCGAGGTTGTCGAGCACTTGCTCCTTTTTATTTCCTCGAAATATATTTTTGCATAGCCCATGCCTCTAATGCAATAATACTTCGGAAGAGTGAATCTTTCTGAATAAAAATGTCTTGATCTTGGAAGCATGATAAATCTCTCAACAAGGGTCTAACTCGTTTTGCACAAACTCAATACAAAGCAAATTAATATTTTTAGGTTTATCAGGCATATAAAATATTGAGGATGGTAGCTATATTTTTGAAGTTTTTGAAAAGAAAATCTCCAAGCGACAAAGATTTCAAGAATAAGATACTCATATTCTACCATCTCACATTCCATAATGACTTGAGTAACACATGGTTTTAAAATGATTTTCAATAAATGCAGGTTTTCAGAAATATCACAGAGTGAGATTGATCATGATTAAAAATATTTTTGTCTTTTTAAATTATCATGTTAGGAACAATATTCTACACAGCCCAATATGTATTTGTATATATGTAAATAAAGCGTGCAGAGTATGTACCTGAATCATGGAGTGGTGCAATCGAAGTGCTTTTACCATGTCGAGGGGATTCCCCCATACTTGTTTCCTGCTTTCTTGCATAAAAATAAAGTGGAGATACACGAGGCATAATAATAATAATAATCTTTATTTGTCTTGAGGCATTTATTACACTGACTAATGAAGCGAACTAATCTAAACTGAATTGAATCTAATTGAATCTAATGATGAAGACTAAGACACACTGCCTCAAGGTCTAATCTAGATAGCTCAGTGTTGCTCTAAATCCCTGATCCTAGCAAGGGCATCAGAAAGGTCGCGTTTAAGCGCGAGCACAGTAGTGTTCAGGTTGGAGACCTACCTACTAAGGGAGCTAACTGTGGACTGAAGTTCCATAATATGTTTATTTGCTATCCTGATGTCTTCATCCACATCCGCTATGGTCCTGCGGCGCTTCGGTGGCGTCTCAAACGAATTGAGAGCGTGCTTAGGAGCTTCCTTTGGTGGGCTGAAGCGAACTTTTGCTGTCTTAACTCCTTCGAAGCGGGGCCTCTCCTTCTCCGTAGTGTAGTGGACGCTGCTGATCTCGCCGCTCCGGTTGGTCTTGACGCCTACAACCCGCTCAGTGGGTTTAGGTGGTAGGATTTTCGTGCCGGCTGGTACCTTGACGATGGCTTCTTGCTTGGACGATGGTCCCTTGAGAAGAAGGGGCTGCGGTGGTGCAGTAAGAACTGGTTGGGCGTAGTAGGATGAGATTGAGCTGCGCTGGTTTGATGGTGGGGCTGCTAGCTGTCGCTCTGTGTTGGCCGGGACGTAGGCGTCGGGGTCATCCTTGGGCTTGCGGTTGAGGTCGTAAGGGACGATCTCCTAGTTGCGGTGGGTCTTGTCGGCCATTGGAGAAGCAAGGAACTAGACAAGCTCTAATCGAGGAGGAGAGAAGGATTGAATGAATTGGTGTTGAAAGCTGACGTCAGGGGTCTGTTTATATAGGGGTCAAAAAGTGCCTCTAGGGTTTCCATAGATCTATCCCGCCACCGGGCGTGCGTAACAACCCATTCGCGGAATTTTCTGGATAACCATAGATGAGGAAAGCACGTCGGAAGAGGCCGGGGCCGAGGGGACACTAGGGCAGGGTGCCCGCCCTCATCCTTAGGGCGCCCGCCCTGGGCCTGCCTCCTCTGCGGGCCCGCTTGCTCGAGCGTGTTTTTAGAAGTATTTTTATCCCGAAAATATATACGTGGCCCAAAAATGTCAGATTAAAAAGGTCGGGCTTTAATTCTCCATCGGAAGGTAAAAATGGATCACGTCTATTTCTTCTAATTCTTTATTGGGTTCTAAAAATAATTTATGACGTTGACCATTTACCTTGAATAACGTACCTTCGTTGTTTTGAAGTGTAATAGCTCCGTGGGATGATGAATTGACTACCTTGTATGGTCCTTCCCATTTACTCCGGAGTTTTCCATGCCCCAAAAGCTTGACCCTGGAATTAAAAAGTAATACCTTATCTCCGGGTGAGAACTCCTTCTTCTTGATCCTCTTGTCATGCCATCTTTTGACTCTTTCTTTGTAGATCTTCGAATTGTGATATGCTTTCTCTCGCCATTCTTCCAATTCTGATAGTTGCATTCTTCTTGTTCGCTCCTGGTGGTACATACCCTGAAACCATAAAATTAACAATATCTGCATACCAGGGGTCAGACCTGTTGATTCCATAGAGCATGTCGTCCCGGAGTGAATCATTAATGGGTGTTTCCTGTGGATCCTTAAAGTGCATTCTAGACAAGTGATCAGCAACAGAATTTTCTACTCCCTTTTTATCTTTTATTTCTAAGTCAAATTCTTGGAGTAACAAAATCCATCTAATTAGGCGAGGTTTAGCATCTTTTTTAGTGAGCAAATATTTTAGTGCAGCATGATCAGTGTAAACAATTATTTTAGCTCCTACTAAGTAAGATCTAAATTTATCAATGGCAAAGACAACAGCCAGAAGCTCTTTTTCAGTGGTTGCATAATTAAGTTGAGCTCCTGTCAAAGTTTTACTGGCGTAAGCAATTGCATGATGCTTCTTGTCTTTTGTTTGCCCCAAAACTGCCCCCACAGCATAATCACTAGCATCACACATAATTTCAAAAGGCAACGACCAATCAGGGGGTTGAATGATTGGTGCAGAGATGAGCGCATTCTTTAATAATTCAAAAGCTTTTAAACATGCATCATCAAATTCGAAAGGAGCATCCTTGGCTAGCAAAAGAGTGAGTGGTCTAGCAATAAATGAAAAATCTTTTATGAATCTGCGATAAAAACCAGCATGGCCAAGAAAGCTTCGAATTCCTTTTACAGGTGGAGGTAGTTGTTCTATTACTTCAATTTTAGCTTTATCTACCTCAATACCTCTTTTAGACACTAGGTGTCCTAGCACTATTCCTTCCCTAACCATAAAATGACATTTTTCCCAGTTAAGGACTAAGTGCTTTTCTTTGCATCTTTGCAAAACCTTGTCTAAGTTTTCAAGACAATTATCAAAAATTTTTCCATAAACAGAAAAATCATCCATGAAAACTTCCATAATCTCTTCAATCATATCAGAAAATATAGACATCATGCATCTTTGAAAAGAAGCTGGTGCATTACATAGCCCAAAAGACATTCTACGATAAGCATAAGTTCCGTATGGACAGGTAAAAGTGGTTTTGCTTTGATCATCAGGATGGATCGGGATCTGGTGGTACCCTGAATATCCATCTAAGAAACAGAAGAACGAATGGTTCGCTAACCGCTCTAACATCTCATCTATAAAAGGTAAAGGAAAGTGATCCTTTTTCGTGGCTTTATTCACTTTTCTATAGTCAATGCACATCCGCCACCCTGTGACGGTGCGTTGCGGAATTAGCTCGTTCTTCTCATTTGTAACAACAGTCATGCCTCCCTTTTTAGGCACAACTTGAACAGGGCTCACCCACTCACTATGCGGCATAGGATATATAATCCCTGCATGCAGCAACTTTATAACTTCCTTTTTAACTACTTCTCTCATCGCGTTGTTGAGTCTACGTTGGGGTTCCCGAGAAGGTGAAACAGAAGGATCTGTCGGAATACGATGGGTGCAAATCATAGGACTGATTCCTGTAAGATCTTGGAGTGAGTAGCCAAAGACTGAGTGATGTTTTTCTAAAATGGTCATTAATCGCAGAGTTTGTTCCTGAGTGAGTTTATTACTAATGATCACAGGAAACTCTGGATTATTGTTTAGGAAAGCATAGATAAGACCGGGTGGTAAAGTTTTAAGCTCTATAGGAGGTCTGGGTGTTTCTACAAACTCATCTAAAGGTTCAGGTTCAGAAGGTTCAGCTTCCTCTTCTATGAAGAAAGGGGCTTCTTCTTCTAAGTCTGATTCATTTAAAAGCTCTAGAGACGCAGCTTTTACCTCTTCCATAGGATCAGGCAAAAGAGATGACTCGATCTTATTATTCAAGGAGTGAGAAATTGTCATAGGGAATTTAAAATCCTTTCCAAAAGAAATGTGTAGCTTTCCAGTTTGACCTTCATAAAGGAGTCTTCTAAATGGTTGTCCTATCAACAGGTCGAAGTCCCATGTATCAAAGATATAAAAGTTCAAATGAATCATGGAGCCTTCTACCATAAAGGGTAGGACATTCACAATTCCAAGACTGGGGACCAATCATCCCGAGATTCCTTCATGAACTTTGTTGTGGGCGTATATTGATCCCCACAACAGGATTATAGAGAGCATCAAATTGATCAGAATCATAAGCACAGCGTATAGTGATAGGAGGTGTATCCAAACGGATCACTTCAGAGGAAAGCTCTGACTCCTCCAACCATTCGCTACTCATGACTGAGATAAGCTCTCTCAATTGATATTCACTTGGTAAACAAATGCTATAATGGCCGCTTTGGGGTTTGTCTATAGAATGGTAGTTTGAAATGTTTCCAAAATCGGCAAAAAGATCGGATTCTATATCCAGCATGAAATCAGGTGGTGGAATTTCTTCCTTTTGTGGCTCAAAACTTGGGATAGCTGAAGTAGGTGAAGAATTCGGTAGAGTGTCTACTTCGGCTTCGTAGGTTTCATCATGGAGGGTATTATCCATCTCAGCTTCTAGGATTCTATCTAGGATCGCTCTAGCTTCATCAGTAGGGATACGAAAGAAAGAACCTCTAGACATTGTATGTAGCATTTGTTTATGATCTTTCTGAAGACCTCGAAAGAAATGAAAAAGGAGAATAGGGTCTTCAATATTGAGTTTTGGACCAGATTCTAAAAGATCAGAAAAACGTTTCTAGGATTTTCCCAAAGTTTCATTTTCTTTTTGTTTAAAAGATAGAACTTCGAGTCTAAGGTCAGCGATACGATCGAGGGAATAAAAATCTAAACAGAAGTTGGCTCGTAAGACTCCCCATTCACCTCGTTGTTGACTTATCTTCTGACTATACCATCGTCTAGCTTCTCCTCTTAAGGAAAAAGGAAAAAGCTTCCAACGTAAAGTCTTATCAGAAATGCCTTCAATGCGAAGACAATCGCATGTTTGCTCAAAATCTCTAATATGAAGGTAAGGATTTTCGTCTTCCTTTCCCGAAAAGGATAGGTTCTCAATCATGGCAATTAACCTTGAACTTAACCTATACTGGGATGTTTGGATAGGCTGTGATGACTCCCATGGTAAAAGGTTAGTTTCCGAAGGTGTTGCAAATTGATAGATTGATTTAGAATCTTGGTTCTCCATAAGGTAAGAATAAAGAATATAAAAAGATAAGGAATAAAAAGATAAAGAAAGATAAAAGTATAGGTACAAGCTAGTAGTAAGATTCAAGGTTATCTCAGCAAACCGTCTTTCTCCCCGGCAACGGCGCCAGAAATGCTTGTTGATATTTGGTAACGCAATTAGGAAATGATCCGCAAGCGCACGGATATCGGTGAGCACTTCACCCGGGATGTTATCCAGAGTATCGTATTTATTTTTTTTACCACTAGGAGAAAGCGTGCATCTAACTAACCAAATCTATTACTACTAACCTTTAGGCTACAACCACTGTGATTTGATGTGAGCGATGTATAGAGAAGACTGCAACTGCACTCTCGTTCTAACCTTGGTAATGATGATCTACTGCTCTATTGGGGAGGCTCACGGAATCTAGACACCTCAAAGGATGTTCGACCCGCACCTATAAACCCTATCGATCCTGCTAACGGGATATGGAATACAAAGGTAGCTACGGAAATGTCACGTTCCTCGCTACTACCACGGTCCGGCTAGACAGGGGATATCTATGAGTATCCTAGCCCAAACACCTCGTTTACGCTAGAGATGATTACTCTAAACTCTACGCGAAGAGATTAAAGTAAACTCATAAACCAAAGAACAATAAAACAAAGAACTTACTAGAATTTAGAAGTCGAAATACTGAAGAATCCTAGGAGCAAGCCTCGGGTTAGGAGAACTTGATCCCACAGGTACAACCTCGAAGTAGTCACCGACAGGCCGGGCTTCCTTCGATCTATACCTCCACTCTATCTCTCTCAATCTAGAAGAACTAAGTCTAATCTCACATTGGATGCTAAGCCCTAATGAGGTGGGAACCCTAAGGGAACCTCTCTCTCTGAATCCTCTCTGGAAAATATGAAAATAATGGACTTGGATTCTCCTCTCCAAGGGCCAGGGGTCCTGCTTATATAGTCCCTTCAAGTGAACCTGGGCCGTCGGATCAAACCGACATTAATCGCACGGTTTTCCTTGATCCTTTAGGTCGGTGGGGCATAATCCGCGAGACTCGTCCTGATTGGTTGCAGACCTAGGGCGGGCGCCCCAGGGTCCGGGGCGGGCGCCCTGGTCCCGGGCCCGTTCGGCCTCCCGTTCGATCCCGTGGCTTCTGGAGTCTTCTAGATGATAGAAAATCGGTGAACACGTTAATATCTCTATGTAATTCCGACGTGTGGGCCTTTCCTTTGTATTTCCTGATAACCCCCTGCAGAAACAGATAAACAACAAAACTCATGGAATTCTGTCAGATCAAACCCTAATTCTAGGTGTTGCTTGCATATAAGTCCTTTTCCTTATTTATTGGATAATTAAAATTGATACTTAAGAACCGTCAACACTTTCCTCAAATTTGTGAATGTTTCTTGGAGGTCCTGAATATGATCTTGTCTTTTCTTGCTCTTGACAACTATGTCATTGACATAAGCTAGCAAATTTTTGCTAATCTGACTTTTTAGCACTGTTGAAGTCATCCTGACAAATGTTGTGCATGCATTGCAAAGCCCCTCTGCCATTCTTACAAAGCAGTATGTTCCAAATGGTGTGATGAAACTTGTGAACTCTTCATCTTCTTTTCTCATCCAAATTTGATGATAACTTGAGAAACAATCTAGAAAACTTAGCATTTCACTTCCAGCTGCTTGATCAACTAGTGTGTCGATTCTTGGTAGTGGAAAATTGTCTTTTGGACATGCTTTGTTGAGATCTGTAAAATCGATACACATTTGCTATTTTTCATTCTTTTTCTTGACCATGACAGTATTTGCTAGCCAAGTTGTGAATTGGACTTCTCTTATGACTTTAGCATCTAGTAATATTTGGACTTCGGCTTTTGCAGCTTGTATTCTGTCTTCAGCTAACATTTTCAGCTTCTGCTTTTTGGGTCTGAAATTTGGATTGATGTCGAGTTTGTGCTCAATTACATCTCTGCTCACTCCTCCTAAATCATTGGACGTCCATGCGAAGACATCTTTGTTGCTTCGAAGAAATTCTATGAGTCTATTTTGTTCTTCTTGGGAAAGTCCTATCCCTATGATTACTTGTTTGTCTAGGACTAATGAGTCAAGAGGCACTTTTTTGTTTCTTCGACAACTTGAGCTTTTGCTTGTGGCTTTCGCATTTTCTGTTTCTTCTTTCTCTTCTTTGATTGTATGAACATTTTTCCGACTAGGAGTGTATTCTTTTTCAATGTTTCTTACTTCAATTTGATCTCTGTGAACTGTGATAATTCCATTTATCGTAGGCATCTTCATACATAAGTAAGAGTAGCTTATTACTACTTCAAATGCATTTAAAGTTCCCCTCCCAAAAAGTGCGTTATAGGGATAATGGATGTCCACCACATCAAATGTGACTTTGTTCCGTTCCTGCATTGCTTACTGTTCCAAATGATATAGGAAGAACTATTCTTTCTATCAAGTGAATTGGGTTCCCACCGAAGCCGTAGAGTGGGTGTTCAGCTCTTCCTAAAAGTTTGTGATCATTTTTCATAGCATCGATTGTTGCTGTGAATATGATGTCTGCGGAACTTCCACCATCAATTAGAATCTTTGAGACAGCCCATCCGTCGATATTTGCCTCGACTACCATTGCATCCATGTGTGGATAGTCTTTCAATTGTAAATCCTCTTCAGAAAATGTGATTGGTAGGTGGGACCATCTTGTCTTTTTGTATGGGCCTTCCGTTGAGATAGAATTTACTCTTCGATAGTAATTCTTCTTTTGGTTGTTGTTTTCGTGATCAATGCTGTTTCCTCCAATGATTGTCATGATTCTTCCTTTGCTTGCCATTGAGGTTGATGGAGAGTTCTCTTGTTTGTTGTTTCCTTGTAGATTGCTATTTGCCACAGAGGATTCAGGTTGTGGTGCTTGAAAGTTTGTTTGCTGTTGTTGATTTTGCCTCCATTAGTTTGGATCATAAATTACTATTGGTCCATAGCTGTATGATGGTGATGGTCCTGGAATCATTGCTTGAGAGTGTCCATATTGAATTGGGTAATAAGAGCTTTGTTGGCCTTGAATCATATGGTTAACAACTTTTGATTGACTTGTCACTTTGTTTTCTTCTTGTGTTTCTTCAATGCTTTTCTTTATTTTTGGACACATTTTTTATGTGTGTCCAGCCCCCTTGCCGTGTATGATGCAAAACATGTCTTCGGGTCTTAGGGGTGTTCTTCCTCTTCCTCGTCCTCCTCTTCCTCTTATGTTAAAGCCACGTCTTTCGAATGTCCTTTCATTGTACTGGCTATTGTATTGATTTTGAGTTTGAAAGTTGCCTTCAGTGGTTGAATTGTTGTTTTCAACTTGATTGACTTGGCCGAACTGTCTTCGCTCATAGTTGTTTTGCTTTGGGGGATCAAAATTGTTGCTTTTGTTTTGATGTCTGAAGCTGTTTTCTTCCTCAATTCTTTTTCTGTAATCTTCATCGGATTTGCAGTATTTTTGGATTTCCTCGTAAAGCTGAGCGAGCGAAGTTGGCTTTTCTCGAGTAAGGTGTGCTGCACATTGTCCTGCCCGGAGTCCCTTGATTGCTGCAATTATGACTACTTCATCTGGGATATTTGTGATTTGAGATTTGATTTGAATGAATCTCTTGTAATATTGGCTTAGAGGTTCTTTGGGTTGTTGCTTGTAGTTGAATAAGTCCATGTTTGTAAGACCAGTTGGTTGAAATCCTTGGAAGTCAACGAGCATATTTGTCTTTAGTTGTTCCCATGATTGTATAGATTTTGCTTTTAAGGATGAGTACCAGTGTTGTGCTGGACCTTTGACTGCCATGACAAGTGACTTTGCAAGTGTGGTTTCGTCACCACCTCCGGCAATTACTGCAGCTTCAAAACTCATGAAGAATTGCCTTAGGTCTGATTCACCATCAAATGTTGGTATCATGTTGAATTGTACCCTATAGGCCATTGAGCTAATTGCAAGTTTATTGACAGTGGGGAGCTTGTATCAATTGATATGAATGTTTTTTGGTTGTTCCTCTCTTGAGAGATTCTTGTTGCCGGATGCGATTCTTCTTGATTTATAACTTTATAATTTGCATTTTGCAACTGCTCGTTTAAGTTGCGGAGGGTGGCTTCGGCTTCTTCTATTCTTTGTTTGAGTGTCTTTTCTCTTGCTCTTGCGTGACATTCTTCAAGTTCTTTTTGTCTTCTTAAAACTTGTTCTTTAAGTTCTCTGAGTCTTTGTTCTTCAGCTTCACCTGTTTTTGAAGAGTTTGCATCTTGGGAAACATCTTTTGTAGGACCTCGGTCTTCGCCAAGGGGTGGTTCGTCTTCGGTTGCCCCGTTGACGGCCTTCTTGTTTGGTCTTGCCATTTGATTTCTTATGGTCGTGAGGATCTTTGAATGCACACACAAACGGTAGGCACCAGTTGTTGGGTGAAAAGTTCAAGTCAAGTGACACAATTCACACAATCATCAAAACATTTCAATCAAGACAAAGTTGCATTTATTCCATGGTTGTACTATACATGTCAGAGGGGGTATTTACAGGGCCCTAGTCTTCATATCTTACATAAAATGACTATTATGCCCCTGACTCAAATGTTTACAACTCTTCTCGACTATAAGGGCGAAGTGGTAATTTTCTCTTTCTAAGCCTTTATTCTTCCATTTTCAGTCTCTAGTTTTCCTGATCTTTGTTTGAACTTTAGTTGATTCTTTCTTCAACCCTTTAAAATGCTAGACAAAGTTGAACTCTCGCCTTCGCTTCACTTGGTTTCATTTTCCTTTGACGTCACTGGTTGGCGAAGTTGATTTTCTTATAGCGAAGCCAAACTTTTGTCTTTGCTCTGATTTTGGTCTTCTAATTTCTGTTCTTCTTTTGTCTTTCTTATACGCGAAGTCAAACTTTTGCCTTCGCTTCAGTCTTGCTCTTTGATCTTCTACTTCTTGGCGAAGCTAGATTTTTCCCTGTGATGTGAAGAAAAACGTCTTCGTCTTCCTTTTTTCCTACAATCAAATACTGTTACAAAGTTTTAGAGTTTTTTATACTCCAGAGTTTGGGGCTATGTTTTGTGGCGAAGTTGAATTCCCAACACTAATCTAGGAATTACTTGGATAGCTAATCTAGGTCATACAAGCAAAGCACAAGCGAAAGCAATATGTATTCATACTCACAGGAGTGCCTTCAGGAGGAGGTGGAGGAGAGAATAGCCCAGGTAGCGGAGGTTGACCCATACTCTCGCCAAAACTTTGCATCCACTCGAACATCTACTCCATCCTCTGTCGCTCAGCCTCCGTCCTTTGCCGATCGGCCTCCATCCTCGCCTCCATCTGTTGCCGTAGACTCCTCTCTTCTTCTAGCTGGGCCTACAATATTTCACCCCAATGTTACAATGCAAAGCAAAGGTATGTAAAAATCAATGAACGACGAATAAAACAGAAATAACCTGGAGTGCCTCTATCTGGTGCTGTGCAGTGTCCGGCCGTGGGCGTATGGCCGGGCTTGAGCTCATGCTCCTTGCTCGAATCTCGGAGAGAGTGGAGTAGTGGCCGTGTTGAGTGTGCTGTCACCAATCCAGTACTGCTCGTGCTTCCCGCCTCCTCCCACCCTCATGACGACTTCTCCATCAAGCTCCTAGGTGGTCGGATCATGCTTTAGCCCATGGACCTCCCTTGCCATTGATGTGTACGCACTGAGGCAGTTGTGGACGGTCGCATTGGTGTATGCCGAGGGCGGGTCCTCCAGGTTGTAGTCGACATCAGACGTCGCCTTCCTTTGTGGTCCAAAGCCCATGCCTTGAACTGGGAGCAAGGCTGGCCACCATGTGCGGACGACTATGAAGAACAGCAAGATGATTAGAAATTATGCAGAATTGAGCATTAGAATGAATAAATGAATTCTCGTACCTCTAGCTGTGAATTCGTCGAGGCTAAGGTTGCCTTAATGGTGTGGTGCACCTGGCATCATCAAACGCCGCTCCTGGCAAGCGTTGTGCATCTCCTCCCACTCGGCCCTGCACCACCTGTCCACCATCTGTTCCTAGCACTGGAGATGTTGGGTGCACCACCACGGAGGCACCTACACGTCATCAAGTATATGACATATAAGAAGATCCAATTAAGTGTACTTAATCTTAGAAGAAATCAATATTAATGTTCTATATTTACCTGCATGTATTGTTCCTTGGCCAGCCTCATGTTTCTTGCTTGAGTTTTGTTGATCTTCTCTCCAAGGTAGGTGGCGTTGTATGTTATGATGGCCTAGACGCGCGCCTCATAATGCATCTCCATCACGAGTTTAGAACATGCTTTCTGAGCCACACTAGCCGCCCTGGCCTCAAATCCCTGCTGGCATCTAAAGAAATCCTACATATAGATGCGATGTATCCAGTCATTATTTCAAGAATGTCCAATGAATGTGATGTATTGAGCAAAGTAGTGCGAGGAAGACTTACCCACAGCTCGGTCGTCACCCGCTGGGCCATGTTGGCGAATTGCCTGCAAAACCAATCTGATAAATCAGGGAAGACGGAGTAGTGCTCAAACGTGTAGGCCAGCTCCTGCTTTCTGGCAAACTCCACCAGCTAGGGAAGTGTAGCCTACACAAAAGACCCAGGATGTCATTGACATGGCGTTTGTGAGCACCTGGAGCAACAACCTGCCAACTCCTGCCCAAGTGATTAAGAAAAGTTATTAGTTTCTATTGTGGTTTTCAACATAACAAATTAAAAGTAGTGATAACATGTAAAGTTACTTACCTAGACCTAATGGGTCAAATTAGCGGACGACTCTCAGCAGGTATCGGTCGCCTCGGGAGGGTCGCGGAACCTCTCAACCAGACACCCGCCGAACCAGAGGAAGTGGAACCCCCTGCCTCCTCCCCCTCCTCCTGCTGCTGCTCCTCCTCCTCCTCCCCCTGCTCCTCATCCTCCCCTGCTCCTCCTCCTCCTCCCGCTCCCGCTGCCTCTCAAGAGTGCTCCTTCTCCTGCTGCTCCTCGTGCTCCTGCTGCTACTCCTCCTGCTCCCTGACTGCTCAGCTGCAACGGGCCATCTTTGGTAAAGTGGCTTTATGTTCCTCACACCACCCACCATCTTTGTTCAATCACCTGTAATTAAAAAGAGTAAACCAATAAGCAGAGATAAACAAGACGTACTTAGAAAAAGATGCAAAATAAACAAAATATAATAAGAAAATAACATAGTATTACATGTATTAGAAATAATCATCATGATCGGGATTAGCTGGATCATAAGTCTCATCATCACTATCAGCCATGTCGATATAATCAGCACTATCCGAAGGAGGAAGGTTGTTATCATTGTCATTGCCTAAATATAATCGCTGAAGTAATTCTAAGTCCTTCACATTTTGAACCTCATCTGTAGCATCCTCGTGATCAACCCTTTCATTGTCTACTTCCATTTCGATCGCTTCGGTTAAGTCTATCACAAAACTCCCTTCTAGCCCCTCTTCTTGAAAGAACTCTCTGTCATATGTGTTTGGGTCTAAGTTGTAATCTTCATTGTTTGGGATAGGTAGTTTACCGTGTGGCAATACCTTGTACACATCATCCCAACCCTTAAGACGGGCGTCAGTTTGGCACGGGTATGGGAGATAATAAACTTGCGTGGCTTGTTGAGCCACAATATAGACATCGTCTCCTAGTAAGACGAATGACTGTCGAATTTTGACTAGCCCAAGATTTGGGGTCCGTCTCGTTACTTCAGGATCAAACCAATGGCATTTGAATATGACAGGATTAAGAGGTTTGCAGCCATGAATTTCTTCAATTCTTCCATAATACTTGAACTCATCAAGGCCGGGCGTAAAAACTCCGGTATTTGTGGTTCTTCGATTGGGCCGACTCTGCTCGTGCCTTGTTGTGTGAAAGCGATATCCATTGACGTCATAACCGGTAAATGACCTGACCCTATAGGCACAGCCATCGGGAACTATCTCAACTCGGCACTCATAGACACATCGGTTTGGCCCTGCAAGCTCAAGCAAGATAGTTTGTTATATTATTCGCACGTACGAGCAACTTGTAATGTCAAACTAAGTACGAGCTAAATTGGACAATACCTTCTGTTTGAACCAAGAAATGAAATCAGACATTCCATTTTCTGCACCCTGTCTAAGAAGGGTCTCAGTTTCCTGCGGGGTAGGTTCCCTTAATTCATGCCAGAATTGATGAATAAATTCTCTGCACCAATGAGAAACAAGAGGGGTTAGATGCAGAATAGTGACTACTCCAGAACAAGTTTGTTGAGAACTTACCGCATGTACGGCTCCACTTCAGAAAGGTTGGTCAACACATATAGCATGATAGTGCACCACTCTTCATGTTTCAAGGTCTTGGGGGTCGCATCACTTGCACTTCTGAGTTGCCCTCGGAAAATGCTGAGGTTCGATTCATTTTCGCTAGCATTGTAACGAGGGGGTGGATTATGCACGCTAGGAAGGTTGTCACCATAGTATGTTGTTGTGAAGTTTGACACCTCCTCCAGAATGTATGCCTCTGCAATGGAAGCCTCTATTTTGCATTTATTTTTACATTTAGTTCGATGAACCTTTAGACATATGAAAGTCCTATGTTTGGTGTTGGTAATTAGTGACAATGCCTAAGTACTAATCCTATGCCTAAGTTGTATGTAGCATATGAGTATTAGTACATTCCAAGGTTGGTGGCAAGATGGACATGGTGATCATGATGGCCACACGTGGATTTGGACGCAACCCTACGTGATCAAGGCAAAGGTATATGCTTAAGGGTTGTGTTTTAGTAACCAAGACACCTAGTGGGTGTGGTTACATTATAGGTTAGATAGCCGCACTACAAAGAGGGGAATGACGCAGCTATTGAACTCCTAAGTGCCTCTAGGTGTGCATTTCATAATCATATGCATTTGGATAGAACTAATAACGCCTCGAAAAATGATTGTGAAAATGCTAACACACTCACACATGATGAGATCACTTGGTGGTGTTAGCACGTTTGCGAAGGCGGTGGAGTTTGAGCGGTAGAGAGGGTTTGGGGTCCTCTCTCCCTCCCGCCGAGCTTGCGAGGCGGGATTCAGGTGTTTTCGAGGAGTTGAAATGACTATTTTCCACTATGCCGGAAGTCGGAAAAGAAACGGAGGCGAACGGAGGTCACAGAGGTGACCGGACGCTGGACCGGACGCGGTCTCTGTTTGACCAGACGCGTCCGGTCAGTGTTCAGCATCTACGCGTGTCTCAGCTTTTTCATCGGACGCGCAGCGCATCCGGTCACGGTCGACCGGACGCGTCCGGTCGTTGAGGGAGCTTACTGGACTCCAACCGTACGCTGGCACTGTGGCGTCCGGTCAGTTCTGCAGCGCATCCGGTCATTGTCTCGGTGGAGCGCTGCTCAGTCTTGACAAGCGCGTCCGGTCCGTTACGGGACCAGCGCGTCCGGTCGAGCCCAGCTCGTCCGGTCGGTTGGGATCGGCACGTCCGGTCGAGTTACGTGGCGCGACCAGCGCGTCCGGTCAGCGCGTCTGCAGCGTTTTCAAGTGCCTAACGGCTATATTTGAAGTTGTACGTCTATAAATACTCGTTGGCCGGCTCAAGGCTCTCTCTCTTGGACATTTGACATACTTGTGAGCACTTTGAGCTAAGCAACTCCCCTCCCACTCATCTCTCTTGCTTCTTTCCATATTCGAAGTGAGATTGAGTGATCCAAGTGCATTTGCATTGTGAGATTGCATCTAGTTGGCACTTGGTAGTTGATTTGCTGTGGGATTCTTGTTTCTCTTGGTGGTTGCCGCCACCTAGACGGCTTGGAGCAGCTTGGAGGCATTGGCAAGAGTTGGTGATTGTTCTTGGCCACCTCCGGTGATTGTGAGGGGTTTGTGCCTACCTCGGTGAAGCGCCAAAGGCAATGTTAGTAAATTGCTCGTGTCATTGCAACCTTTTGCCATTTGGTAGGTTCTTGTGGCGCCTTTTGAGAGGCTCGGTGTGAGACCGATCAGCCACCGAACCACGTGGTGAAGAGGGACACAACGGGGACTTGCGTGCCGGCAAGCACGTGAACCTCGGGATAAATCTTCGTGTCATCACTTTCATATTGTGATTGATTGTTCCCGGTGTTCGGTTGTCTTGGTATTCATTGTTGATCATATTGGTTGGCTCAATCTTCTAAGGGCAAGAGCAAGGTGGAGAGCGATGATGATGATCGATTCGATGATGAGACCATGGCCCTCCTAGTGCACAAGATGGGAAGGTTCATGAAGAAGAAAGGATATGGGGCAAGGAAGAGGAGAGACACTATGATGGCAAAGACCCTTTGCTACAATTGCAATAGCCCCGATCACATAGTGGCGGATTGCCCCTATGAAGATAAGAGATTTCATAATGGGGACTTGAAGCTCAAGAAGAACAAGAAGGATAAGAAAGAGAAGGAGAAGAAAGCAAAGAAGAGCTTCACATTTAACAAGAAGAAGAAGGGTGGTGGTTATGTGGTCACTTGGGATAGTGACAACTCGGATAGTGATGATGATGCAAGCTCTAGTGATGATGAAAGGACCACTCGGTGAGCCATTGCAAGCATCACCCTCTCCAACAAGCCATCCATCTTCGACACTACATCGACATGCCTTATGGCCAAGCCTACCAAGGTAAAATATGATGATAGTGATGATGATTCTTGTGCTAGTGATGGTTGTAGGAGTGATGATGAGGAGGATGAGGACTACTCCAAGGATGATCTATTGGGCATAATAGATCAAATGAGCAAGGGTTACAAGAGGACCACTAAGAAATACAAAATCCTGGAACAAGAGCTCATTGCCAAGAGCAATGAAAATGGTACCTTGATGGAGGAGCTTGTAGCTCTCAAAAAGAGTAAGGAGTGCAAAGGAATTGAACAAGAGCTCAAAGCTCTTAGGAAATCCTTTGATGAGCTAGATGCCTCTCGTGAGTGTCTAAAGGAAGACCATGAGGACCTTAAAGTTGCTCACACTAGGCTTAAGGAAGCCCACTCCACTCTACTTGAGCTCATCAAGGAAAAGGACCTCAAGTTGGAGAAGTTCATGAAGGAAGCTAAAGAGGAGCAAGTGATTGTCACTTGTGATATTGGACTAACATGTGATATTATTGATGATTCTTTATTTGTTGGTCCTACTAATGCTTCATGTAGCTCATCATCATCCACCACAACCAACTCTATCTCTACTGCTAGTGATTCATCACTTGTGGTTGAGAATGAGACTCTCAAGAGAGAGGTGGATGATCTCACCCGCGCATTAGGCAATGCCTATGGTGGGGATGCCCGCTTGCTAAAATGCTTGGGTAGCCAAAGGTTCTCTCTTAACAAAGAGGGATTGGGCTATACTCCCAAGAAGGGCAAGGCGGCCTTTGCAACTCACAAGCCTAGCTTTGTGAAGAGCAATGGTCGGTTTTGCAATAGATGCAAACAAGTTAGGCACCTAGAGCATAATTGCAACAAAATGAACAAGAACAAGAAAAATGCTAATGTACCCTACATTCCTTTTGATTCTTGTTATGTGCTTACCAAGGGTGAGAAAGGTGTGCAAGCTAAGTTTGTTGGTACACCAATTGTGGGTCCAAAGAAGAAGGCCATTTGGGTACCAAAGAGCTTAGTTACTAACCTCCAAGGACCCAAGCAATTATGGGTACCTAAAAGACATTAATTTGTTTTGTAGGTAAATTACAAGGCCGGAGGAAGGCATTGGGTGCTTGATAGTGGGTGCTCTCAACATATGACCAGTGATTCAAGAATGTTCAACTCTCTCAAATCAAATGATAGTGGCATTGATAGCATCACATTTGGTGACAATAGCAAGGGTGATGTAAGGGTCTTGGAAGGATTGCAATCTCAAATGATCATAGCATTTCCAATGTGCTCTTAGTTGAAAAGTTGAACTTCAATCTTCTCTCGGTTGCTCAATTGTGTGATCTTGGTTTCAAGTGCATATTTGGTGTTGATGATGTGGAGATAGTTAGTGTTCATGGCTCTAACTTGATCTTCAAAGGTTTTAGATATGAGAATCTATACTTGGTTGATTTCAATGCTAGTGACACTCAACTCTCAACATGCTTGCTCACCAAATTAAGTATGGGTTGGTTATGGCATAGAAGACTTGGTCATGTTGGCATGAAGCAATTGAACAAGTTAGTGAAGCATGACTTAGTTAGAGGCTTGAAGGATGTCACATTTGAGAAAGATAAGCTATGTAGTGCATGTCAAGCCGGAAAGCAAGTAGGCAACACTCATCCATTGAAAAGCATCATGAGTACTTCCAAGGCATTTGAGTTGTTGCACATGGATCTATTTGGGCCAACTACATACACAAGCATTGGTGGCAACAAGTATGGCTTTGTGATTGTGGATGATTTCACTAGATACACATGGGTATTCTTTCTTATGGACAAGAGTGATGTATTTGACATATTCAAGAAGTTCATCAAGAGAGTGCAAAATGAGTTTGAGACCACAATCAAGAAAGTGAGAAGTGACAATGGAAGCGAGTTTTGAAACACAAGAGTTGATGAGCTATGTGATGAGCTTGGAATCAAGCATCAATTCTCGGCCAAGTATACACCTCAATCCAATGGCCTAGTTGAAAGGAAGAATAGAACCTTAATTGATATGGCAAGATCAATGTTGAATGAGTATAATGTGAGTCATTCATTTTGGGCCGAAGCAATCAACACGGCTTGCTTCTATAGCAACCGTCTCTATTGCCACAAGTTTCTAGAGAAGACACCATATGAGATCTTAAATGGAAGAAAGCCTAACATTGCATACTTTCGGGTATTTTGGTTGCAAATGCTACATCTTGAAGAAGGGCACTAGATTGAGCAAGTTTGAGAAGAAATGTGATGAAGGATTCTTACTTGGGTACTCCACTACTAGCAAAGCTTATAGAGTTTGGAATTTGGCTAGTGGTTTACTTGAAGAAGTGTATGATGTTGAGTTTGATGAAACAAATGGTTCTCAAGATGAGGAAGATAACTTGGATGATGTGAGAGGAACTCAATTGACCAATGCTATGAAAGAAATGGACATTGGTGATATTAGGCCAAAGCAAGTGATTGATGTGGATGACAACAAAGATCAAGTGCTCCAAAGTCCAATTACACAAGCTAGTGGTTCTCTAATGCAAAATCAAGCTAGTACATCATCTCAAGTGCAACAAGATCAACAAGTGGCTAGTTCATCATCTCCAACTCATGATCAACATCAACATCCAAGCAATCAAGTCCAAGTGCTTCAACCAACTAACATTGCAAGAGACCATCCATTGGATTCCATCATTGGTGACATACAAAGGGGAGTTCAAACTAGATCAAGATTGGCATCATTTTGTGCTCACTCTTCTTTTGTGTCAATGGAAGAACCCAAGGACATTGATAAAGCATTGAGAGATCCGGATTGGGTAAATGCAATGCATGAAGAGCTCAACAACTTCAAGAGAAATGAAGTATGGGAACTAGTTGAGAGGTCTAAGGATCACAATGTCATTGGAACAAGATGGGTCTTTCGCAACAAGCAAGATCAAGATGGGATAGTAGTAAGGAACAAAGCAAGACTAGTGGCTCAAGGTTACACACAAATAGAGGGTCTTGACTTTGGTGAAACGTATGCCCCAGTTGCAAGATTGGAAGCAATTAGGATCTTACTTGCCTATGCTTGTGCTCACAATATCAAGCTATATCAAATGGATGTGAAGAGTGCATTTCTCAATGGGTACATCCAAGAGGAGGTGAATGTGGAGCAACCTCCTAGTTTTGAAGATGACAAGAAACCCAATCATGTCTACAAATTGAGAAAAGCTTTGTATGGATTGAAGCAAGCACCTAGAGCATGGTATGAAAGATTGAGGGACTTCTTGCTATCCAAAGGATTTGTTATGGGCAAAGTGGATACTACTCTCTTCACCAAGAAGATTGGGAAAGACTTGTTTGTGTTGCAAATATATGTTGATGATATCTTATTCGGTTCAACCAATCAAGATTATTGTGATGAGTTTGGGAAAATGATGGCAAAGGAATTTGAAATGTCAATGATTGGTGAACTTAGTTTCTTTCTTGGACTTCAAATCAAACAAATGAAGGAAGGAACATTTGTAAGCCAAACCAAATACATAAAGGATATGCTAAAGAAGTTTGGTATGGAAGATGCAAAAGGAATCACTACTCCAATGAGCACTAGTGGAAGCTTGGATAGTGACAAGAATGGCAACATGGTGGATCAAAAACTATATAGATCAATGATTGGTAGCCTACTCTATGTGACGGCATCAAGGCCCGATGTAATGTTTAGTGTATGCATGTGTGCAAGATTTCAAGCCTCACCAAGAGAAAGTCATTTGAAGACAACAAAGAGAATATTGAGGTACTTAAAGCATACACAAGATGTTGGGTTATGGTATCCCAAAGGTGCAAGCTTTGAGCTAGTTGGATATTCGGATTCCGACTATGCCGGTGACAAAGTGGAGAGAAAGAGCACTTCCGGAACTTGTCAATTGTTGGGAAGATCACTTGTCTCATGGTCATCCAAGAAGCAAAATAGTATTGCACTATCTACCGCCGAGGCCGAATACATCGCCGTGGGTAGTTGTTGTGTACAAATCTTGTGGATGAAGGCAACATTGAAAGATTTTGGAATCAACTTCAAGAATGTACCATTGCTATGTGACAATGAAAGTGTCATGAAGCTAACCAACAATCCGGTTCAACATCAAAGAACAAAGCATATTGATGTTCGTCATCATTTCATTAGAGATCATCAACAAAAGGGTGATATTGCTATTGAGAGTGTGGGCACCGAAGATCAATTAGCTGATCTATTCACCAAGCCACTTGATGAGAAGAGATTTCACAAGCTAAAGAATGAGTTGAACATACTTGACTTCTCCAATATGAGTTGATGCACCCCATATATGACATGCCTCTCCTTCGAGCCCCAAGGTACAATTGGTTGACATGTCATACATTCTATGCTAAGGACTTGTTTAGTGCATCTAGTCATAATTTACATGTTCTAGGCTCATTCATGAAAATCAAATGAATTTGAAGTTTATATGGTGCCACTATTGTTTCCATGACTTGTATGATCTAGTGGTAGCATATAACTTGTTTAAGTAGCTTATGATCCTAAGTGTTTAATCTAGATCACTTATCTAAATATTTGCTTCAACATGGTGCATGATAACCCTTCTAGTGAGGTGTGAAGAAGCTTGCCCTTGGATCAAACCGAAGCATTTTATTTATGCAAGCAATCTAGGTTGAATCACAAACTTGATCCTCACCCCATAATTCCACATGATAATCTATCTAAAATTGGTCCCTTGTGGTCATTGGTGCCAAAGGGGGAGAAAATGTTGTTCACAAAGATAGATTCTAAAGGGGGAGAAAACCTAAAGGGGAGAATTGATAAAAGAAGGGGATCAACTAAAATTTTGAGCACACAATCAAGCTCTTAAACATGAATGTTGCATTTCCATGTGCACTTCATATGTATGATGCATAGTTATGCATTTCTTTTTCTCCGATACATTGCTTGTGTGGTGACTTGCTAGTATAATTTGAATGGTATATTGAGGTACTAGCATAAATAGGAAGTAGTTAGATTTTTCTTGCTTCATGTTTTTCAAAGTGGTACTAGAGCCTTGCTTATAATGTTGATCTCACGAGGTTTCTAGTTATGTTTGTGCTTTTGCAAGTGGTATCTAACTACACAAGGTGCTAAGATGGTGTTTATCGCTACTCCGATGGTATCACGCTTCAAAGGTCTATAATCTAAAACACTTAGCACCTATTGGTAGTCAATGCTCCTATACTTTCCTATCTAACATGTATGCTTCCAAAATCCAAACATATAGCATACATGTAGGGGGAGCCATTGCTATCAATTTGAATTCATGATCACATGCCCATAATTCTTACACATGGTAATATACTTGGACAATGTGACATGGGTTCAATCAAAATTTTATCATAATATCTTTGTGAAAGGCTTGTCACCAATTACCAACAAGGGGGAGATTGAAAGTCCTATGTTTGGTGTTGGTAATTAGTGACAATGCCTAAGTACTAATCCTATGCCTAAGTTGTATGTAGCATATGAGTATTAGTACATTCCAAGGTTGGTGGCAAGATGGACATGGTGATCATGATGGCCACACTTGGATTTGGACGCAACCCTACGTGATCAAGGCAAAGGTATATGCTTAAGGGTTGTGTTTTAGTAACCAAGAGACCTAGTGGGTGTGGTTACATGATAGGTTAGATAGCCGCACTACAAAGAGGGGAATGACGTGGCTATTGAACTCCTAAGTGCCTCTAGGTGTGCATTTCATAATCATATGCATTTGGATAGAACTAATAACGCCACGAAAAATGATTGTGAAAATGCTAACACACTCACACATGACGAGATCACTTGGTGGTGTTAGCACGTTTGCGAAGGCAGTGGAGTTTGAGCGGTAGAGAGGGTTTGGGGTCCTCTCTCCCTCCCGCCGAGCTTGCGAGGCGGGATTCAGGCGTTTTCGAGGAGTTGAAATGACTATTTTCCACTATGCCAGAAGTTAGAAAAGAAACAGAGGCGAACGGAGGTCACAGAGGTGACCGGACGCTGGACCGGACACGGTCTCTGTTTGACCAGACACGTCCGGTCAGTGTTCAGCGTCTACGCATGTCTCAGCTTTTTGATCGGATGCGCAGCGCATCCGGTCACGGTCGACCGGACGCGTCCGGTCGTTGAGGGAGCTTACTGGACTCCAACCGGACGCTGGCACTGTGGCGTCCGGTCAGTTCTGCAGCGTGTCCGGTCACTGTCTCGGTGGAGCGCTGCTCAGTCTTGACAAGCGCGTCCGGTCCGTTACGGGACCAGCGTGTCCGGTCGAGCCCAGCTCGTCCGGTCGGTTGGGATCGGCGCATCCGGTCGAGTTACGTGGCGCGACCAGCGCGTCCGGTCAGCGCGTCTGCAGCGTTTTCAAGTGCCTAACGGCTATATTCAAAGTTGTACATCTATAAATACTCGTTGGCCGGCTCAAGGCTCTCTCTCTTGGACATTTGACATACTTGTGAGCACTTTGAGCTAAGCAACTCCCCTCCCACTCATCTCTCTTGCTTCTTTCCATATTTGAAGTGAGATTGAGTGATCCAAGTGCATTTGCATTGTGAGATTGCATCTAGTTGGCACTTGGTAGTTGATTTGCTGTGGGATTCTTGTTTCTCTTGGTGGTTGCCGCCACCTAGATGGCTTGGAGCAGCTTGGAGGCGTTGGCAAGAGTTGGTGATTGTTCTTGGCGACCTCCGGTGATTGTGAGGGGTTTGTGCCTACCTCGGTGAAGCGCCAAAGGCAACGTTAGTAAATTGCTCGTGTCATTGCAACCTTTTGCCATTTGGTAGGTTCTTGTGGCGCCTTTTGAGAGGCTCGGTGTGAGACCGATTAGCCATCGAACCACGTGGTGAAGAGGGACACAACGGGGACTAGCGTGCCGGCAAGCACGTGAACCTCGGGATAAATCTTCGTGTCATCACTTTCATATTGTGATTGATTGTTCCCGGTGTTCGGTTGTCTTGGTATTCATTGTTGATCATATTGGTTGGCTCAATACTTCGCCCCTCGGTGAAACTCTCCTAACTCAACTCCGCATTACTTTCTTAGTTATCTTTGCTAGCTAGTTAGCTTTGCTAAAGTAGCTCCTTTGTGTAGCTTGCTAGTTGTAGTTGTAGTTACCTTCTCGGTTTGACTTGTGCGGTTGAGTGCAAATATACTAGAATTGTGAATTGGTTAGGTGGCTTGCAAACACCCCGTAGGCTAAGCAAAACTCGCATCTCGCTACTTGTTATATTGATAAACTTGTTTAGCTTGTCTTTGTAGAAAATTTTAAAAGGCTATTCACCCCCCCCTCTAGCCATCAAGACCTTTCAAGTGGTATCGGAGCCGTGGTCACCGTTTGCAAGGCTTAACAACCTCGGTGCAAGATGGCTCAAGTTATGTTCAATCATGTTAATGGCAAGCCTCCTTTCTTTGATGGCGTCTCTTCCTTTGATCATTGGAAAAGGAAGATGAAGCAATACCTAGGCAATATACATGAGAAGGTTTGGGATGTGACCAAAGAAGGATACATCATTCTTGATGAGGAAAATCTCACTCCCAATGACCGCATCAACAAACAATGCAACACGGCGGCACTTGACACAATCTACCGTGCCATTGATGACAAAGTATTTGAGCAAATCAAAGATCTTGAAAAGGCAAATGAGCTTTGGATAAGGCTTGAAGTAACATATGAAGGCACTTCAACGGTAAAAAGTGCCAAGCTATATATGGTCAAGGACAAGTTCTCCACTTTCAAGATGAAGGATAATGAATCCATCCCGGAGATGTTCTATAGGCTCCAAGTCATTGTCAATGATCTCAAGGGGCTTGGGGAGAAGGTTGAGGACAAGGACTTCTCACACAAGTTCTTGATGTGCTTACCCAAGAAGTTTGCCACCTTAAGAAGAATGATTTTTAGAGAGGAATTGGACAAGGCCAAACCAACCGATGTGCTTGGAGATATAATGACTAATGCCCAATATAATGATGATGAAGATGAGGTAGATGAGAAGGAGACCAAGGTCAAGCAAGAGAAGCCCATTGCATTCAAGGCTTCATCTTCTAAGGGCAAGAGCAAGGTGGAGAGCGATGATGATGATCCATTCGATGATGAGACCATGGCCCTCCTAGTGCATAAGATGGGAAGGTTCATGAAGAAGAAAGGATATGGGGCAAGGAAGAGGAGAGACACTATGAAGGCAAAGACCCTTTGCTACAATTGCAATAGCCCCGATCACATAGTGGCGGATTGCCCCTATGAAGATAAGAGATTTCATAATGGGGACTTGAAGCTCAAGAAGAACAAGAAGGATAAGAAAGAGAAGGAGAAGAAAGCAAAGAAGAGCTTCACATTCAACAAGAAGAAGAAGGGTGGTGGTTATGTGGTCACTTGGGATAGTGACAACTCGGATAGTGATGATGATGCAAGCTCTAGTGATGATGAAAGGACCACTCGGCGAGCCATTGCAAGCATCGCCCTCTCCAACAAGCCATCCATCTTCGACACTACATCGACATGCCTCATGGCCAAGCCTACCAAGGTAAAATATGATGATAGTGATGATGATTCTTGTGCTAGTGATGGTTGTAGGAGTGATGATGAGGAGGATGAGGACTACTCCAAGGATGATCTATTGGGCATAATAGATCAAATGAGCAAGGGTTACAAGAGGACCACTAAGAAATACAAAATCCTGGAACAAGAGCTCATTGCCAAGAGCAATGAAAATGTTACCTTGATGGAGGAGCTTGTAGCTCTCAAAAAGAGTAAGGAGTGCAAAGGAATTGAACAAGAGCTCAAAGCTCTTAGGAAATCCTTTGATGAGCTAGATGCCTCTCGTGAGTGTCTAAAGGAAGACCACGAGGACCTTGAAGTTGCTCACACTAGGCTTAAGGAAGCCCACTCCACTCTACTTGAGCTCATCAAGGAAAAGGACCTCAAGTTGGAGAAGTTCATGAAGGAAGCTAAGGAGGAGCAAGTGATTGTCACTTGTGATATTGGACTAACATGTGATATTATTGATGATTCTTTATTTGTTGGTCCTACTAATGCTTCATGTAGCTCATCATCATCCACCACAACCAACTCTATCTCTACTACTAGTGATTCATCACTTGTGGTTGAGAATGAGACTCTCAAGAGAGAGGTGGATGATCTCACCCGCGCATTAGGCAATGCCTATGGTGGGGATGCCCGCTTGCTAAAATGCTTGGGTAGCCAAAGGTTCTCTCTTAACAAAGAGGGATTGGGCTATACTCCCAAGAAGGGCAAGGCGGCCTTTGCAACTCACAAGCCTAGCTTTGTGAAGAGCAATGGTCGGTTTTGCAATAGATGCAAACAAGTTGGGCACCTAGAGCATAATTGCAACAAAATGAACAAGAACAAAGAAAAATGCTAATGTACCCTACATTTCTTTTGATTCTTGTTATGTGCTTACCAAGGGTGAGAAAGGTGTGCAAGCTAAGTTTGTTGGTACACCAATTGTGAGACCAAAGAAGAAGGCCATTTGGGTACCAAAGAGCTTAGTTACTAACCTCCAAGGACCCAAGCAAGTATGGGTACCTAAAAGACATTAATTTGTTTTGTAGGTAAATTACAAGGCCGGAGGAAGACATTGGGTGCTTGATAGTGGGTGCTCTCAACATATGATCGGTGATTCAAGAATGTTCAACTCTCTCAAATCAAATGATAGTGGCATTGATAGCATCACATTTGGTGACAATAGCAAGGGTGATGTAAAGGGTCTTGGAAGGATTGCAATCTCAAATGATCATAGCATTTCCAATGTGCTCTTAGTTGAAAAGTTGAACTTCAATCTTCTCTCGGTTGCTCAATTGTGTGATCTTGGTTTCAAGTGCATATTTGGTGTTGATGATGTGGAGATAGTTAGTGTTCATGGCTCTAACTTGATCTTCAAAGGTTTTAGATATGAGAATCTATACTTGGTTGATTTCAATGCTAGTGACACTCAACTCTCAACATGCTTGCTCACCAAATTAAGTATGGGTTGGTTATGGCATAGAAGACTTGGTCATGTTGGCATGAAGCAATTGAACAAGTTAGTGAAGCATGACTTAGTTAGAGGCTTGAAGGATGTCACATTTGAGAAAGATAAGCTATGTAGTGCATGTCAAGCTGGAAAGCAAGTAGGCAACACTCATCCATTGAAAAGCATCGTGAGTACTTCCAAGGCATTTGAGTTGTTGCACATGGATCTATTTGGGCCAACTACATACACAAGCATTGGTGGCAACAAGTATGGCTTTGTGATTGTGGATGATTTCACTAGATACACATGGGTATTTTTTCTTATGGACAAGAGTGATGTATTTGACATATTCAAGAAGTTCATCAAGAGAGTGCAAAATGAGTTTGAGACCACAATCAAGAAAGTGAGAAGTGACAATGGAAGTGAGTTTTGAAACATAAGAGTTGATGAGCTATGTGATGAGCTTGGAATCAAGCATCAATTCTCGGCCAAGTATACACCTCAATCCAATGGCCTAGTTGAGAGGGAGAATAGAACCTTAATTGATATGGCAAGATCAATGTTGAATGAGTATAATGTGAGTCATTCATTTTGGGCCGAAGCAATCAACACGGCTTGCTTCTATAGCAACCGTCTCTATTGCCACAAGTTTCTAGAGAAGACACCATATGAGATCTTAAATGGAAGAAAGCCTAACATTACATACTTTCGGGTATTTTGGTTGCAAATGCTACATCTTGAAGAAGGGCACTAGATTGAGCAAGTTTGAGAAGAAATGTGATGAAGGATTCTTACTTGGGTACTCCACTACTAGCAAAGCTTATAGAGTTTGGAATTTGGCTAGTGGTTTACTTGAAGAAGTGCATAATGTTGAGTTTGATGAAACAAATGGTTCTCAAGATGAGGAAGATAACTTGGATGATGTGAGAGGAACTCAATTGACCAATGCTATGAAAGAAATGGACATTGGTGATATTAGGCCAAAGCAAGTGATTGATGTGGATGACAACAAAGATCAAGTGCTCCAAAGTCCAATTACACAAGCTAGTGGTTCTCTAATGCAAAATCAAGCTAGTACATCATCTCAAGTGCAACAAGATCAACAAGTGGCTAGTTCATCATCTCCAACTCATGATCAACATCAACATCCAAGCAATCAAGTCCAAGTGCTTCAACCAACTAACATTGCAAGAGACCATCCATTGGATTCCATCATTGGTGACATACAAAGGGGAGTTCAAACTAGATCAAGATTGGCATCATTTTGTGCTCACTCTTCTTTTGTGTCAATGGAAGAACCCAAGGACATTGATAAAGCATTGAGAGATCCGGATTGGGTAAATGCAATGCATGAAGAGCTCAACAACTTCAAGAGAAATGAAGTATGAGAACTAGTTGAGAGGCCTAAGGATCACAATGTCATTGGAACAAGATGGGTCTTTCGCAACAAGCAAGATCAAGATGGGATAGTAGTAAGGAACAAAGCAAGACTAGTGGCTCAAGGTTACACACAAATAGAGGGTCTTGACTTTGGTGAAACGTATGCCCCAGTTGCAAGATTGGAAGCAATTAGGATCTTACTTGCCTATGCTTGTGCTCACAATATCAAGCAATATCAAATGGATGTGAAGAGTGCATTTCTCAATGGGTACATCCAAGAGGAGGTGTATGTGGAGCAACCTCCCAGTTTTGAAGATGACAAGAAACCCAATCATGGCTACAAATTGAGAAAAGCTTTGTATGGATTGAAGCAAGCACCTAGAGCTTGGTATGAAAGATTGAGGGACTTCTTGCTATCCAAAGGATTTGTTATGGGCAAAGTGGATACTACTCTCTTCACCAAGAAGATTGGGAAAGACTTGTTTGTGTTGCAAATATATGTTGATGATATCTTATTCGGTTCAACCAATCAAGATTATTGTGATGAGTTTGGGAAAATGATGGCAAAGGAATTTGAAATGTCAATGATTGGTGAACTTAGTTTCTTTCTTGGACTTCAAATCAAACAAATGAAGGAAGGAACATTTGTAAGCCAAACCAAATACATAAAGGATATGCTAAAGAAGTTTGGTATGGAAGATGCAAAAGGAATCACTACTCCAATGAGCACTAGTGGAAGCTTGGATAGTGACAAGAATGGCAACATGGTGGATCAAAAACTATATAGATCAATGATTGGTAGCCTACTCTATGTGACGGCATCAAGGCCCGATGTAATGTTTAGTGTATGCATGTGTGCAAGATTTCAAGCCTCACCAAGAGAAAGTCATTTGAAGACAACAAAGAGAATATTGAGGTACTTAAAGCATACACAAGATGTTGGATTATGGTATCCCAAAGGTGCAAGCTTTGAGCTAGTTGGATATTCGGATTCCGACTATGCCGGTGACAAAGTGGAGAGAAAGAGCACTTCCAGAACTTGTCAATTGTTGGGAAGATCACTTGTCTCATGGTCATCCAAGAAGCAAAATAGTATTGCACTATCTACCGCCGAGGCCGAATACATCGCCGTGGGTAGTTGTTGTGTACAAATCTTGTGGATGAAGGCAACATTGAAAGATTTTGGAATCAACTTCAAGAATGTGCCATTGCTATGTGACAATGAAAGTGTCGTGAAGCTAACCAACAATCCGGTTCAACATCAAAGAACAAAGCATATTGATGTTCGTCATCATTTCATTAGAGATCATCAACAAAAGGGTGATATTGCTATTGAGAGTGTGGGCACCGAAGATCAATTAGCTGATCTATTCACCAAGCCACTTGATGAGAAGAGATTTCACAAGCTAAAGAATGAGTTAAACATACTTGACTTCTCCAACATGAGTTGATGCACCCCATATATGACATGCCTCTCCTTCGAGCCCCAAGGTACAATTGGTTGACATGTCATACATTCTATGCTAAGGACTTGTTTAGTGCATCTAGTCATAATTTACATGTTCTAGGCTCATTCATGAAAATCAAATGAATTTGAAGTTTATATGGTGCCACTATTGTTTCCATGACTTGTATGATCTAGTGGTAGCATATAACTTGTTTAAGTAGCTTATGATCCTAAGTGTTTAATCTAGATCACTTATCTAAATATTTGCTTCAACATGGTGCATGATAACCCTTCTAGTGAGGTATGAAGAAGCTTGCCCTTGGATCAAACCGAAGCATTTTATTTATGCAAGCAATCTAGGTTGAATCACAAACTTGATCCTCACCCCATAATTCCACATGATAATCTATCTAAAATTGGTCCCTTGTGGTCATTGGTGCCAAAGGGGGAGAAAATGTTATTCACAAAGATAGATTCTAAAGGGGGAGAAAACCTAAAGGGGAGAATTGATAAAAGAAGGGGATCAACTAAAATTTTGAGCACACAATCAAGCTCTTAAACATGAATGTTGCATTTCCATGTGCACTTCATATGTATGATGCATAGTTATGCATTTCTTTTTCTCCGATACATTGCTTGTGTGGTGACTTGCTAGTATAATTTGAATGGTATATTGAGGTACTAGCATAAATAGGAAGTAGTTAGATTTTTCTTGCTTCATGTTTTTCAAAGTGGTACTAGAGCCTTGCTTATAATGTTGATCTCACGAGGTTTCTAGTTATGTTTGTGCTTTTGCAAGTGGTATCTAACTACACAAGGTGCTAAGATGGTGTTTATTGCTACTCCGATGGTATCACGCTTCAAAGGTCTATAATCTAAAACACTTAGCACCTATTGGTAGTCAATGCTCCTATACTTTCCTATCTAACATGTATGCTTCCAAAATCCAAACATATAGCATACATGTAGGGGGAGCCATTGCTATCAATTTGAATTCATGATCACATGCCCATAATTCTTACACATGGTAATATACTTGGACAATGTGACATGGGTTCAATCAAAATTTTATCATAATATCTTTGTGAAAGGCTTGTCACCAATTACCAACAAGGGGGAGATTGAAAGTCCTATGTTTGGTGTTGGTAATTAGTGACAATGCCTAAGTACTAATCCTATGCCTAAGTTGTATGTAGCATATGAGTATTAGTACATTCCAAGGTTGGTGGCAAGATGGACATGGTGATTGTTGGGCATTCTTAACGTCATTACCAAAAGTAGACTTAGTTTTCTAATTCTGATAACGGCGCCAAAAATGCCGAACCTATCCCTCATGCCACTTAAGCCAAGTTGTCATCCCCAGCATGACATGAGAGACGCGGTATTGAAATATGCAACTGCTCTTCTAAATAAATAATAAATAAGATCTGCAAGCGCACAGATTAATACCGATATAGCATTTTAACCGGGAAGTATTTCAGGTATCGTTATTTATATTTTTACCACTGGAAAGGGATTACTAACATCAATGTTGATTATGGAATGGAATATAGGAATGAGTATCAATCATTGCATGTATAAGTGAGAGCATTCATCTATCTCTTGCATACAGGGGTAAGTGTCACATAAAATATAGATAAAGTATGAATGGTGACAAAGATAATTAATCTGATCAGCTAGCCACATATAATGATGATAAGCACCTCAACAGATATTCTAGCAAGTCATTAGCATGGTATTAGGACGAACTACAAGGATATTTCCTAAGTTATTCTTAACTATAAAGTCTAGCATATCATAGTTAGTGCAAGTACACTTGGCAATCATTGCGAGAAAGGACTACGCCCATGCATAGTGATATTATCAAGGAAGATGAGAAACATAGCAATCACTCCCCCGTAATAATGTTGCTCTGCCTGCCTTACACACGGGAGGGGGACTATATAAGAACCAACGAAGCTGTCACCATCGCGGACCACCCCATGATCCGGCATATAAGGTGCAATCGCAGATAAATATGGTCTAAGCACCACGCCTACACAATACTTATCATTTACCCATGGATCCGATGGATAAACGCTATACGATCCTAAACATGTATATAATTCCAATCTAACTAAGCCAAGCGTATAACTACGATAAACTAAGAACAATATAATCGCAAACATAAACAAGTAGAGCATAGTCATAATCAATATATTGAAATAGAACAAAGTTGTATTCATAATATTGAAGAACAAAGATGAACAATGAAGAACAGTAAAGGAATTACCAAGAATCCTCTTGACAGATCCAAAAACCAATCGAAGATTGACTCCTTCTAGTTCTAATCCTATGTAGCTATGCTATACTAGAGATCTAGTTGATGTGGTGGCTCTAGGGCTTGATCAGAGACTCTCCTCCTGAGATTAGGGTTTGAAGAATTGAGAATGAGGGAGTGCCTCCTCCAGGGGCCAGGGGTCCTGCTTATATAGCCCCCTCAAGTGAACGTGGGCCGTCGGATCAAACCGACATTAATCACACGGTTTTCCTTGATCCCTTAGGTCGGTGGAGCATAATCCGCGAGACGGAGCCTGATTGGCTCTCAGGCCAGGGCGGCCGCCCTAGGGGGCAGGGCGGGCGCCCTGCCTCCGGGCCCGTTCGGCCTCCCGTTCGATCTCGTGGCTTCTGGAGTCTTCTAGATGATAGAAAATCGGTGAACACGTTATTATCTCTATGTAAACCCGACGTGTGGGCCTTTCCTCCGTATTTTCTGATAACCCCCTGCAGAAACAGACAAACACCAAAACTCGTGGAATTCTGTCAGATAAAACCCTAAGTCTAGGTGTTGGTTGCATTTGGATCCTTTTCTTTATTTATTTGATAACTATATTTGGTACTTAAGGACCGTCAACAGTGATCATGATGGCCACACTTGGATTTGGATGCAACCCTACGTGATCAAGGCAAAGGTATATGCTTAAGGGTTGTGTTTTAGTAACCAAGACACCTAGTGGGTGTGGTTACATTATAGGTTAGATAGCCGCACTACAAAGAGGGGAATGACGTGGCTATTGAACTCCTAAGTGCCTCTAGGTGTGCATTTCATAATCATATGCATTTGGATAGAACTAATAACGCCACGAAAAATGATTGTGAAAATGCTAACACACTCACACATGACGAGATCACTTGGTGGTGTTAGCACGTTTGCGAAGGCGGTGGAGTTTGAGCGGTAGAGAGGGTTTGGGGTCCTCTCTCCCTCCCGCCGAGCTTGCGAGGCGGGATTCAGGCGTTTTCGAGGAGTTGAAATGACTATTTTCCACTATGCCGGAAGTCAGAAAAGAAACGGAGGCGAACGGAGGTCACAGAGGTGACCGGACGCTGGACCGGACGCGGTCTCTGTTTGACCAGACGCGTCCGGTCAGTGTTCAGCGTCTACGCGTGTCTCAGCTTTTTGATCGGATGCGCAGCAAATCCGGTCACGGTCGACCGGACGCGTTCGGTCGTTGAGGGAGCTTACTGGACTCCAACCGGACGCTGGCACTGTGGCGTCCGGTCGCTGTCTCGGTGGAGCGCTGCTCAGTTTTGACAAGCGCGTTCGGTCCGTTACGGGACCAGCGCGTCCGGTCGAGCCCAGCGCGTCCGGTCGGTTGGGATCGGCGCGTCCGGTCGAGTTACGTGGCGCGACCAGCGCGTCCGGTCAGCGCGTCTGCAGCGTTGTCAAGTGCCTAACGGCTATATTCGAAGGGGTACGTCTATAAATACTCGTTGGCCGGCTCAAGGCTCTCTCTCTTGGACATTTGACATACTTGTGAGCACTTTGAGCTAAGCAACTCCCCTCCCACTCATCTCTCTTGCTTCTTTCCATATTCAAAGTGAGATTGAGTGATCCAAGTGCATTTGCATTGTGAGATTGCATCTAGTTGGCACTTGGTGGTTGATTTGCTGCGGGATTCTTGTTTCTCTTGGTGGTTGCCGCCACCTAGATGGCTTGGAGCAGCTTGGAGTTGTTGGCAAGAGTTGGTGATTGTTCTTGGCCACCTCCGGTGATTGTGAGGGGTTTGTGCCTACCTCGGCGAAGCGCCAAAGGCAACGTTAGTAAATTGCTCGTGTCATTGCAACCTTTTGCCAATTGGTAGGTTCTTGTGGCGCCTTTTGAGAGGCTCGGTGTGAGACCGATTAGCCACCGAACCACGTGGTGAAGAGGGACACAACGGGGACTAGCGTGCCGGCAAGCACGTGAACCTCGGGATAAATCTTCGTGTCATCACTTTCATATTGTGATTGATTGTTCCCGGTGTTCAGTTGTCTTGGTATTCATTGTTGATCATATTGGTTGGCTCAATACTTCGCCCCTCGGTGAAACTCTCCTAACTCAACTCCGCATTACTTTCTTAGTTATCTTTGCTAGCTAGTTAGCTTTGCTAAAGTAGCTCCTTTGTGTAGCTTGCTAGTTGTAGTTGTAGTTACCTTCTCGGTTTGACTTGTGCGGTTGAGTGCAAATATACTAGAATTGTGAATTGGTTAGGTGGCTTGCAAACACCCCGTAGGTTAAGCAAAACTCGCATCTCGCTACTTGTTATATTGATAAACTTGTTTAGCTTGTCTTTGTAGAAAATTTTAAAAGGCTATTCACCCCCCTCTAGCCATCAAGACCTTTCAACATCTCTCAGTTAGATAGCACCAATGGCCCTGCACGGGCCCCCCATTCATGCCTCATACGGGAGGTGCAAAATCAAATGCTGCATCAGATTGAAGAAGCCGGGTGGAAAGATCTTCTCCAACTTACAGAGCAACACATGTGCCATTCTTTCCAAGTCTGCAATCATGGTCCGAGATAACTCCTTGGCACAAAGCTGGCAGAAGAAATTGCTCAACTCTGCCAGCATTAGCCAGACATGCTCAAGGACATAGCCTTGAACCATCACCGGAAGAAGCCACTCAAGCCATATGTGGTAGTCATGACTCTTGAGCCCTTTGATTCGCATAGTAGATAAGTTCACTCCCCTCCTTAGATTTGCTGCATACCCATCAGGGAACATTAACGTTTGGAACCATTCTAGTACTTCCCTCCTTTGGGGCCTGGTCAAGACGAATTTAGCCTTAGGCTTTGTCCATGTCTTGCCGCTTCTAGGAGGCTTCATTTCTTGCTTTGGTTTATCGCATAACATTGCTAGGTCCACTCTAGCCTTCACGTTGTCCTTTGTCTTATTAGGAATGTCCATGATTATTGCCCAAAGTGCCTCGGCGATATTCTTTTTAGTGTGCATTACATCAATGTTATGTGGAAGAAGAAGGTCAACAAAATAGGGGAGCCTCAACAAGCCCGACTTATGAGTCCATGCATGTTGCTCACCATATCCCACAGAACCACCACCTTCTTGATTGACCGTGCAGGGTCTATAACTACGACACCTTTCATAAAGTTCTTGATGTCTTGTCTGAATGCATGGTCAAGAGGGAGGAATTGTCAATGTTTGTCGAATGAAGAATACTTGCCACCCTTCCACAACCAAATGAACTTCAGAGCTGCCTTGCATACTGGGCATGGGAACTTCCCGTGAACACACCAGCCGTAAAATATTCCATACGCAAGGAAGTCATGCAGGAAGTAGTGGTACCAAACATGCATTTTAAAGTTTCTCTTTGTAGCTCGGTCGTATGTCCATACCCCTTCCTCCCAAGCATGGACCAATTCATCAATCACATGCTCCATGAACACACCCATATTGTTCTCCGGGTGTTCAGGAATTATCAATGACAAGAATATGTTCTGTCGTTGAAAGACAACACCGGGGGAGGGAGATTGAGGGGGATAATGAACATGGGCTAGCAAGTGTATGGGGCAGCCATCATTCCATAAGGATTGAACCCATCTGTTGCCAGCGCAACACATACATTACGAGCCTCTAGAGATTTCTCACGATGAACTCCATCAAAGTGGGTCCATGCTTCACCATCGGATGGATGTACTAGCTTCTCAAGATTGTATCGACGTCCATTTTTGTGCCATGTCATCTGTTTCGTGGATTCCTCGGTCATGTATAGCCGTTGGATCCTCGGTATGAATAGAAGGTACCGTAGGATTTTCACGAGGATCGCAAGCTACCTCTTCTGACCATCACCAGAGTCTACCTCCAGGAACCTAGAGGATCCACACTTTGCATAGTACTTTGCTTCTGCATGTTCTTTCCTAAATAAGATGCACCCCTTCAGACAAGCATGTATCTTCTCATATGGCATCTTAAGTGCACGAAGGACTTTCTGTGCCTCATACATGCTATTTGGCAGAATGTGACCTTCCGGAAGCATGCTGCCAAAAACTGTCAACATAACATCAAAGGCGTCTTGACTCAAATTAAACTAGGACTTCAAGGCCATTATGCGTCCAATGCCATCTAGTTGAGAAACATTTGTCTGGCCGTGAAGGGGTTTCTGTGCCACAGACAACATGTCGTAATACGCTTTGCGGTTGCCTTTGGCTCCTCCTCCCTACATCCTTTAGCAAAGTGTGCTTCCTGATAGTCATTTAACATGTCTCCTACCCTACCATCAAAATCATAATCCTCAACGCGTTGTCTCACGACCTTGTCTCTCATACGATCGGCTTCACCATGGTAGATCCACCGAGCATAGTCTGTCATAAATCCATACTTGCAAAGATGTTTACCTATGTCCTCCTTTGTTTGTCAATGCATGTTTGCACATCTGCTGCAGGGACACCAAGTGGCATGTGCTCCTTTAGCCTTGGCAAATGCTAGTTCCAAGAAAGCATCGGTCTTCTCAATCCATTCATTAGACAACTCACCCTGACTTGAGCCGCCCGTGTAGATCCACTCACGGTCATCCATCCTCTAACATATCAGGGAGTAATATAAGAATCAATTGCATCTACATGATGTTTCTACTATCTAATAGGTGAAGATATGTCCTAATCCCACCCGAGGATTTGTAGATGGGGTTAGTTTCCATGCTCTACTCCTATCCGAGATAGAATTTCGGCAGCACCTCCCTGATGTTCTCCAAATACATGTCCTAACAAGGAGATTGTGTATCCGGAGAACAACAAGGAGATGATGCTAGAACTCTGTCTCGGATCGGAGTAGACCATGGAAACTAACCCCATCTATGCATCCTCGGACTGTCCAAAAAATGTGGACAATTTAAAACTGATACGGTTATAGATATGCATATTTCCAACTGTATATCTTTCGAACAGGAGACGCCTAACTGGGTTACGTGATCTACGAACATGATACGAAAAGAGGGGCCTCATGTAATACTGGGGGATTTACCTTGCTTAGCAGTGGAGTCAGGCTAGCGGGGCTATGGCGAGTCGGTGCAGTGGCAAGGCGATGCGGTGCAGGCAGACCCGCAGCGGCAAGGAAGATGATCGGGGTCACCTTCTTCTCTGGCGAGGTCGAGCGGCGCCAGGGTACTCTGGCTCAGCTCTGACGGGGTCTTCTCTGCTCCTTTCTCCCCTTCCTTCTCCTCTTCCATTCTCCCTTAGCTTTGTCGGGTGGTCCTGCAAAGTGACCAGTTAGGGGCCTTGTTGAAACAGAAGTTGAAACGGAACCAACGCAACATCACTAGATAGTAGATTGCTTGAAACATAATAGTGTCAATTCAAAATTTCAGTAGCACCTCCCCTACACGATGAGGTTTCTAAAACCTGCAACAAACCAACGGCACGATGGCAGACAACCACATATCCTCATGGACCCAAATGATAAACACAAACTCATCATCTTGAGTACAACTTTCCTTCACAAACTAACTATTATAGAATTTCTTAAAACATGTAAATCATCACATTAAACAAGTTAATTATGAGCACATGAATCAAATAATTAAATTGCCTAGGAACAGTAGGGTTGGCGCAGTTTTGGATGATTGGTGCCTCACCGTGGGACACCGTCGGGGCGGTTGGCCGCGGGGGATGGGGCGGCCGTGGGTGGTCGCCGGGGCGTCGGGGCAGGCGGTCACCGGGGCGTCGGGGCAGGCAGTCACCGGGGCATCAGGGCGGGCAGCCGTGCGGACGGGGGTGGCGTCAGGGCAGGGGCTCTTGCTCGCCGCGGCGTTCACGGGCGGCCAGCCTTGGTGGCCGGGACGGGGACGGGGCATGGCGGGGGCGGGCGGTCGCAGGGGTGCGCCGGGGCGGGAGCGGGGGGTGGCGGGCGCCCGTGGTGGCGCGCCGGGGCGGGGGCGGGCCGACGGCCACGGTGGCGCGCTGGGAGGCCAGGAAGGGGCCCATAGGGGTGGGCGGGCCGGGGCGGTGGTGGGGGTGGCGGGACGGTGGCACGCCCGGGTGTTGGGCGCGCCGGGGCGGTGGCGGGGGGTGGCGAGCGGCGCGGTGGCGGGGGGTGGCGCACCGGGGCGGGGGAGCGCCGGGAAGGGGGCGCGCCGGGGCAGTGGCGGGGGTGGCGGGCGGCGGCGAGCTCTACGATGGATGAAAAGAGGATTTTGAGGGCGAATGGCTAAGTCCTGAGGCGCTATATTTAGGTTGTTTGCCGAGTGCCCGCGATCCGGCACTCAGCAAACTTTTTTTAAAATCCTCTTTGCCGAGTGCCTCCGATCTGGCACTCGGCTTGCCGAGTGCCAGATCGGAGGCACTCGGCAAATTTTTTTTTTCCTAATTTTCTTTCCTCTATTTCTTAGGGTTAATATTTATTGAAAAAAAGTTTATTCTCTTTGCCGAGTGCCTCCGATCTAGCACTCGGCAAAGGTCTTATTCTTTTTCTAAAAAAACACGGTCCCAGTCTTTGCCGAGTGCCTGGCACTCGGCAAAGATTTTATTTTTTTTAAAAAAATCATTTCCTCTTTGTACTTTTTTTTAAAAAAATTTTTGCCGAGTGCCTCAGGTTTGGCACTCGGCAAAGATCTTATTTTTTTTTAAAAAATTCCTTTTCCTCTCTATTTTTTTGAAAAAAAAACCTTTGCCGAGTGCCTTAGGTATGGCACCCATCAAAAAACATTTTTATTTTTAAAAAATTTCCTTTCCTCTGTTTCTTTTCCATAATTTGTCAGAATGTACTTTGAGAATATGTAACACCCTAAATTTTGCTTTCTTTCAAGATAACTAAATATGATTTACTTATGTATTTGAGTGAGCACTCAAACTTAGGGAAATAATAATTTTGAAAAATTAAAATCAAATATAAGGATAGATACATGTTGTTGTGTTCATGCTGTTGCACTCTTATTTTGTGATGACTGTTTTGACAAGATCTGAAAATGATTTCAAAATTCAGTTTGAAAATAATTTGAAAACTCTAAAAAATAAAAAGGAAAGTAATTTCTCTTTTCTCCCTCCCTTGCTCGGTTTTCGGCCTGCTGGCCCAACCCCCGCGGCCCGCGCGCCCTTTTTCCTTCCCCTCCCTCTCTTCTCATTCCTGGGCCGGCCCAAATCGGAGCCTGGCAACTGCCGGCCCAAACCTCCTCCTTCCTCCATCTCGCTGACGAGCCGGGCCCGTTGGTCGGCTTCATCCCCTCCTCTGCATCGCACGCGGCCGAGACGGAAACCGCTGACCCACGCCCACATTCTCCGTGTGGTGGAGCGTCCCGTGCCTCGGACCCTATCTAAGGGAGCGCACGCCCATCATCGCCCTCCCTGCTGCCCCTGCAGTTTCTCCACTCTCACGCGTTCGCGAGCACAAGGAGAACCACAACAGACCTCCGCCGGAGCCACCACCGTGGAAAAACCGTCCCCGCCGCCTCGCCTCCGCGATTCGGTTACCGTTGGTCATCTCCGAGTCGTAAGGAAGCTCTGTATGAGTTCAATTCATTGATTTTGACACCGGTTCCTCACAAACCCTCCCTCGAAACTCACAGAGCACCGCCGTCCGCCTCTCTCTCAAATTTGCAGTCTTCGCTCCGTTTTCGTCCTCCTTATTGCCGTGGTGAGCTTCCCCGTACTCCCCTCTATCTTCCCATGCTTTTATTTTCTCGAATTTTAGCCTCTAGGGCTCTACCCGAGCATGCCGACGAGCTCCTTCTCATCGTCGTTCAAGGCGAGCTCGTGAGAGCCCTCCCCCGGCCATGAAATGCACTCTATCGGACTCGCCTTCACCTCTACTTTGCCCCTTTATCCTTTAATTTGAAAATGGAGCCCCCTAGCTCTCGATTTGCTTACCCCGGCGAGCTTCTCGCCGTCAACAATGGCGGCGCAACCGCAATCCCCTCCCCCTCTGGTGGGCCGCATCTCTCTCTCCCCCCATCTAATCTCAGCTGCCCATCGCACGATCAAGGGCCAGAAATGGCTAATACCTCTTCGCAGGCAAACTTGCTAAAGAGCACCTAAGTTTTCACCTTTTTCCGCCCGCAGTCCCTCGTCAGATTCAAAATGGAATTTCTTTGATTTATTTAAATCCGAAAATATTTTGGTCTATTCACAAAATTGCCACTACAGTAAAATGCTTATAAAATCGCCGTTTTAGCTCTGATTCGACCCGTTCGACTTGCGTTAGGTTTGTAATTTTATAATCTACGCATTAGTGCTACTGTTAGACCTGTTAGAAGCTTTTGAATTTCTCGATTAAGTCTAGTTTAATAGCTAGCTTTTGGAACCCTAAATAATTCGTAACTTTCGCGTTATAGCTCCGAATTTCGTGAACTTCGCGTTGATGTGATCGTAGCGAGACGTAGAATATTTTCATAAACTTTTTATCTTGTTTTTATACTGCTGGTGTACTGTTCTAATTATAGGTTTGTTTTCTATGCATGAATGCTCCTAAAATGTGTATGTTGCCGTGTTGGTCGAGTTCAGACGGTGAAGAGTACGTTGGGAACCGGGAGTACTTCGAAGACCAGCAGGACCAGCAGGAGTGTGCTAACCAAGGCAAGTATAGCATGGGCCTACCTTGATGTCCTATTCATTAAATAATCTACTCATTATGCATGTGTCTAATATTGCTCAAATATAAGGACATCCTAGTCTTTGATGACTTGTACCTTGATCCCTATGGGTTTTATTGCACATGGGTAGAATGCTAGTGCTTTAACTAAACATGATCTACACTATGACTAATGGAACTAACAGATAAACATGATGGTAACAGTGGAACTATAGGGTGAAGGTGCAAATGGTGTTGATCATGTTGCCCTAAACCCTCCGTAAGGACTTATCTGTAGGGCAAAAGCTGGGACATACAGTGCAACTGTGAGAGTTATATGGATCTGACTTTAGCTCAGTAATAGGATCTTTTCTAGCTTGTTAGAGGTTACCCGAAAGGGCGCAAGAGGGGCTTGCCACTTTGGGTATAGAACTGCCTCTATTATGGTGTGTATAGCCTGCGGGAATTGTGCCACAGAAAGGGGTTCTCTATATCTGCCTGCCGAGGAAACCTCGCGGCCCTAACTTGTTAGAAGAGACCTATGGAAGGCTTCATAGTGTACCCTGCCCGCTCACCTCGGAAGTGTTATGGGAGTAATTAACCCGGGCATATGGGCAACACGACTCACGGGTAAAGATGCACAACCTCTGCAGAGTGTTTAAACTGTTATAACAGCCGTGCTCACGGTCACGAGCGGCCCGGAAAACTCACAGAATAACTGGTTACTTATGATGTTGTTGTTCATGGTGAACTATGATGGTATTATGATGATGATGACGACGATGATGATATAATGTTGATCAATAACTCTATTTAATTCTAGTATATGATCATGTGGGTTAACTTGGGAGCCTAAGCATAAGTTGATGTTAACCAATGATAAAATGTTGACTTACTAAAATGCTAAATGTAGTAAACCGTGTCTACCTTTTGAGCCTCATGAATCCCCATATTATGCTTGTGGAGTATGAAATGTACTCACGCTTGTTTATTTTCAATACTTTGGAAAAATCCCGGATGGGTACCAGATTGCCAGAGATTGGAGCAGTCAGGCTTGTGATCAACCAGTCAGTTGTCCCTGTGGAGTGGAGTCTTCACCTGAAGACCAGAGTTGTCTTTCCGTTGTTTGCTATCTAAGGTTATATCTTTTATACTAAGTACGTTATATATTAAGCATTGTCATTTGATATTACCTTTATTTGTTGCTATATGTGAGATTTGACTTCCTGGGCTCACATATGGTGTGTATCTGGTTTTGTTCTTAAAACCGGGTACTACAGAATACCTTGTCAAATTCACTCAACAATGCATATTCCATGCTTCTACGAAGATTCAACCATTATTTCATGCGGTTATAGCTCAAATTCAATTTATCACAATTAAAATTCTATAATTGTGGTTAACAAATTAAAATTACCAAACAGATCCGAAAAATTACCAAAATTTCACACGAAACAATCTCTGTTGTCTATTGCCTATACAAAATGTTTTGAAGTCAAACCCCAACTCAACAATCAATTTGACTCCAAATCTTACCGAATCCTTCTCAACTCTATGGATCTTCTTCGGAGATGCTTCGTTTTGTAAGCATCGTGCGTGACAACTTGTGTGAAACCTTCTCAATTTTTTACCACAACCTCCACGTATGATATCATGACATCTTGACAAATCTCATGATTTTTAGACTTCGTTTGCTTTTTCTAAAATTTTAAAACCATTTGGCCACACGTTCGTGGTCGTGTTTCCTAACCAAGATGTTCGAAATTCCTTTTCATTTCACAGGTACGGCCTCAAACCGGGCTGAATAACATGAATATCATTTTTCTACTCATTTTTTCTACTATTTGAATCACTTGCGGTTAAAATTTCACTTGATTCAAAAAATTGCTTGAAATACAATTAATTAATTAATTAAATATAGCAAACAAATACAAAAATATACCAAATTTTAACATGGAGTACCACATGTTGTATGTGGAGACTAAAAAAAGTTTGAAGGGTAGGAAAGGAAAATTTTTTAATTCTTTGCCGAGTGTCAAATTTAAAACACTCTTTGCCGAGTGCTAGAAAAACGACACTCAGAAAAGAGATCATAGCCAGAAACTCGGCAAAGAGCTAACGGCGTGGGTTGGCCGCTAACGGTGTGAGCTCTTTGCCGAGTTTTTTTCTTTGCCGAGTGTTTTATGGTGGCACTCGGCAAAGAGCAGCTCTTTGCCAAGTGTTTTTTTTTCACCGAGTGCCCATCTGGAGGCACTTGGCAAAGAGTCTCTTTGCCGAGTGCCCGATAGGTTGCACTCGGCAAACCTCCAGGCACTCGGCAAAGCGCCGGTTTTCGGTAGTGCTCCGGTAATCCTCTTCCATGGAGCTGAGCCTAAGTGGCGGCCTGGTCGCCGCAAAGCGCGCTTCGTCCGCCACCGGGGAGGACCTCCCGGATGAACTTCTGCTCATCATCTTCCTCTTCGTCGATAACACCGCAGATGCGGCTCGGACCCGCGTCCTCTCCCGCGCTGGCGCTTCGTGTGGACGCTCCTCCCAGATCTCCGCGTCCCCTTCTTCCCCGAGCCCCTCAGCTTCCGCCGCGCCCTCACTGAGAGTCAATTGTGCCTCCACTACCTCGAAATAGAGGGCGATGGCGCCACACCCGAGTGGCCAAGTCCCTGGACATCTGGCTTTCTGCCGCCGCGCGCCACCTCAACAACAGCACTCTGGTCTTGGTGAACCATGCGCCGGACCCGGATTCAGATCCGGATCTGGAAGAGACACCGACGACGTCGAGTAGGAGGAGGAACAATATAAAAGACTGGGTTCTGATGCCCTGCTTCGAGAAGGCTGCTGAGATCAAGCTCGACCTAGGGTTTCTCGGCGGCATCGTGCCATGCGCTGGCGTGTTCGCCCAGCTCACCGTCCTCGTCCTGGAACGCGTCTGGTTCTACGGCCCCTGTGCGCTCATTGACATGGTCTCCTCACAGCGTTGCCCATGCTTGCAGGTCCTTAAGATCTATAAGACCCGTGGTCTGTCCGATCTCGTCATAAATTCTGAATCTCTCCTCGAACTGGAGCTCAGCAACCTTGATAGCTTGTGGGAGCTCACCGTAGAGGCGGCACTGCTCAAGAAATTAACTGTGGTCAACTTCTTCGTCTGCTCAAGTGACCTGACTGTTTCTACTATTTCAGCCCCTCAGCTTGTGTTTCTCTACTGGAGAGATTCGTCAGGTCAGTGCTCTGTCGAGCTTGGCCCGATGCCACATCTCCAGTCCATTGGGGAGCTGTCATATTTTGTACATGGAGTCCAAGAACCAAATAGGGTTTCTGAACACAATTCAGCTTGTATGAAGCTCTTGCAACCCTTTAAGGCCATCGAATCTCTTGCTCTGTCGCTGGTCTATACTCTATATGACGGTGAGTTCACTTCTGCTTTTATTTGGAACCATATATATGCAAAACGAAGTGATATGCTAGTCTGCAGCTTTTGAGCCAAGAAAAACATACGAGAATTGGACTTTTATTATATGCACATCCAAGTAGAGTCGTATGTTGCCACACAATAAACATTTGGACATTATTATCATAAATATTTGAGTAGAGTAGTCATCACGGAAGTAGTTTAGAATTTTTTGAAAATAAATGACAGTACTTCGCCCATATTAAAAAAAAATTGATTCTCTCTAATATTGGAACAGTCGATCGAGTAGAGTAAGACATGCTGCAGTTATTCTTTTTGTCGAATGTAGAATATGGGGACACACAAAATATATTTGGCAATTGCCATCAAGAGTTCTTTTCTGTTTTGCTCGGCCCAAGTACCCACAACACTGCTGAGCACACTCAATTACCACTCTTTTCCAACATGTCCTCCTGCCTATATATAAGATTCAAAAAAAATTCTAGAGAATTGTTTTATTTGTTAAGCATTTGTAATAAACAGGTTCTGTGTGAGTAATTAGTTAGCTATACCTCTACTATTTCCTTAGTGTTAGCTGCAAACAATAGTGACCATGCTTTTAATCCTATTTTTGACATTTTTCTAAAATGTGTCCCAAAAATTGACCCTGCCAAACAAAAACTGTTCCTGGAATTGATTGTGAGCTTGGGGCCAATATCATTGGCTCTGAGGGTAACAGCAGATCCAACGGTATTAGTACCGACCCACAGGGGAAGAGCTTAGCCCCGCCGCCCCCCCCCCCCCCCCCACCCCCAATCGCCCGTGGCACCCCAGTTTTACAAACTCCATTGGATGTGCACAATATCAATTACCTAAGAAGTTTCAGGAGTCACTTGATCTCTAATATTTTTACTGTATGATCCCTGCTACTTTCGGTACATGTACATGAAAGTGCTCCACCACTGCTGACCAAAGAACTTAATATCAATAATTGTATATGCTGCTGAGCTAAGACTTGGCCAATTTTTTTATGCCGTGATCTAAAATCATCCATGCCTTCTGCACTAAGAAATTCAACCTAGCACCAATATTCGAAAGTGGTGCTAATGAGATGGTCAAAATATAAACAGTTTTGAAGATGGAACATTTTTTTTACCCCTTTTAGAATATTTTGCAGTACTAAAATGTTTTTGTCTCTTCATAACAATCCTTAAATGATCCATTTTTATTTTTCTATAAACTCACAGAAGCTAGGCAACTATCATTACTTGATGGAAGACATGAAAGTGCTCCCTAACCCTGCAAATCAGTACCTAATTGTACATGCAAATGGGCATTCCTTTGGGGCCAGCTCCTTCCATGTTCTCAGGATGTGTCTTGGAATAAAAAAGCTAGTGTTGGTACTATTAGACAATGCTAAGGCAGAGGTAAAGTTATCTGTTATTTATCTTATATTCTCTATACTTGAAACATTAAAAAAGTTAGCATTTTGGACATGGACGCAGCACCCATAACACAAATCTGAGTATCTGACGACCATTCATTTCTAATAGAATACATGCCTATTGCCTACTTAAACTATGGGTATTATGAAAGTATTTTCTGAAACAAATTTAAGGTAGTAGTCAAACATATATATGATTGGTTGACTGCACACTACAATAAGTAACATGTCACATTAGTAATGGAAAGAAATATGCTCTTGCAGTCCCTTTCATGCCAAGGACCGATGAGTTGATAGTTGCTCTAGGCACTGGTTTCATACTTGTTTGTTTCAAAGTTTAACCGTGCCAAGTATGGTATATGTATCTCCTTATCAAAACACTATTCTAGCACCTGGGGAGATATGCATCATTTTTTAGTTGGTCGGACTTGTTTGAAATATATGGCAGTGGAGTTGATTGAGTTTTCGCATGGTAGACCTAGTCGTGGTCATAATACAGTAAGAGTTAGGAAATTGTAAGATTTTTATATGTATTTTGTGCTTCCTCACTTCCATTTGAAATAGCCTTGCTGACTATGTTCTATTGCTAGAAAAATGGTCACGGCTCTTTACAGTTTTATTAAAAGATAACGTACATTGCACCAGTTTGGTTTACCATAATTTTAATGTGTTGTTGATGTCTTTTTTTTTATGAAATGTGTTGTTGATGTCTTGATGACACATCTCTAAGTATTCATTCAATCTGTTCCTATCCTTTTTTTTCCAGACAAGATGATCTGTTAATATTACAATGCTAATATGCTGTTGTGTCAGGCACAAACTCCATGAAGTTTCTTTTGTGAAGCGACTATTGAATTGGGCAATAGCACTGAAAAAGATGACAGTAACTTTAAGCTCATCAACAAATGAAAGCAATGCAAAGGAGCTGTTCGAGAGCCTCACTAAGCCAGGAGTATGCAAGGAATTGATGTGGTATAACCATAAGGTGTTATATGCAACCTGAAGATTATAGGGCATCAGCCATCATGGTGTATCACAACCTTAAACTTCTGTTTGTGGGATATGAACCATGGAAGGCATATGCATAGAAAAATTCATGTATCAACATTTTTGTAATTTATTTTTTGGTACCATCTGTGGTGGATACGATATGACAATGGTTGCAGATCATTGAAAAAAGCTGGATCCATTGCGCTCTAATCTGGCTAATCCATGTTTTGTTTTTACAACTCAAAATCTTTTATATTTTCAAGATAGAGGTAGTATTCTCAAGTTTAGTCATTTTCCTTTCCCATGCATCAATGAATTTTCGGTGTGTTGAGCACTTTAGGCTTTGGAGCTCCCATTAGGTCACATGGCCTGAAATGAAAACCACTGGTGGGTGTCCAAAACATTGCTTTGGTCGTGTCATCTTTTATTATGACAAGTTGTGTTACTCGTATTGGCCAACATGTGTGCAAGTTGGGCACAACTTTCCAAAGCTGTGTATACTCACGTCATAAATAAAAGCATTACATGCCCTCCGACGTCATCATTTCCGTCTTATGACAGTCATACATAGATGCAAGTCATATCTTGAAGGGCCCTCGTTCTCCATCCCCATGTACACTGGCGGAGCTGCCCCCCCCCCCCCCCCCCCCCAACATCACAGCTACACTATATTGTGTATTAGAAAGATATAATAATCTATATTAGAAAGATATAATAAAAGCTTTGTCATATATTTTTTGATGACTTCTGGACAACAAAATCACACAAATTTGTATTTTATCTTTGGATGAGCCCATCCACAGTGCAAAAAATCCAAATAAATAAGCTACATTTAATTATTTTATGGTTGAAACTCTTCCACCGGCCAACCCTATCCATAATTTCTGGCTCCGCCACTGCCCATGCATCCAGGGCTCCACAAACACTTCTCTATCCCCATGTGTTACTTGATAGAGCATAGTGACTGCTCTCCTGTGCTCCGGCCAGGACATGTGGCTTTTTCGTCTATCATCCATGACAACCTCTTTGTGTTGCGCTAGCATATTAAGAAATTCTTGCTTCATTTCTATCTTAGCATTTTCCAGATCCTCTTGCATCTTTCTCCTATTTTCTTCTTTCTCCCTTTCTCTTTCTGCAGCTTCATGTGCAAGCTGTTCTTTCAGCTTCTCAAGCTCTACTTCATAAGCAATTCTCTTCTCCTTGGCTGCAGCTTCAGCACGTGCATGTACTTCAAGGTTCTCTTTCATAAGATCTCTGCGAGTTCGATACTTAGCCAAGTATCCATGCCCATGTACTCTGGATGATTTGATCTGTGTGGTTTCTTTGTAGCATGACTGGAAAATCATGTTCTCCTCAGTGGCTGAAAGTGTCTGTCTATCAGGTTCTGACTCAATCTCACACATTTTCAAGTCTGCGTTTTTCTAATTGAAATAACAGAATTCGTTAGAGTTGCTTGAGACAACCAGTAGCTATAAAAAAGGCTTGACAAAAGTTTACTCACATATACTGCAAATGACACAGAATTTGACCATTTGCCCTGTTTTGTGTGAGTGGCCTTCCAAAGAATGTGATCACTTGGCTCTTCACCGGTTTCTTTGTCTCTCTAGGATGCCAAAATATAATTCAACACACAAGTATTGCATCATAAAATGGAAGGACCAGTTTGGTGTATGTAATGATTACCAGCTCGAAGCTACACTGTGAGAAGTTTTTTGAACCCATCAGATGCTTGGTTTTTTGCTTCTGACGGTTGGAGGAGTTCTGGGTGCTAACCTTCTGCAGAATGAAAACAAGTGGTATGTAACAATGCAACATTGGTTGATAAAGTTTGTTTGACAAAGTAGATTTTACTAGAACTGACCTTGAATTTATCAGATCCAAAATACAACAGCAAGTAGTGCCACTCGAGAAGGTCTACTTCTTCAGGTTTATTTCGTATTCTCTCACCATAACTTTTATAAAGCTTGTATGTGGCACTCAGAGCTGCTCGCCATCCTTTGTACCGTTCCTGGGCAATGTGCCATATTTTCTCTTTTTTCATCCTCAGTGGCAATGTTGATGAAGTTCCACGTAAGCTGTTTCCAATTAAAAAAAACAATCAAATCGTTTATCATAATTAATTTTACACGTCACACGAGTAGGAAAAAATACTACGCAACGTACCAATATCTCTTCTGCAATTTCTTCTTTGACATCTTCATTTACATCCTTCCAACTGCTTACTCCAATTAGTGGGGCCCATTTCCTTGTAGACAGTACGACCTCATCGACAAATGCACGGGTGTTTGGTCCAATCGGACCTCCACGACTTCCAAATTCGATTGAGAGTTTTTGAGTGCGTTCCTTAACTCTTTTTGTGGATACTGCTAATCCTTTAACAGTGCCACGACCTCTTTTCTTGCGTTGATTGGAGCCATCTCCTTGCAAAAAAGACAATAACAAACTTGAGTTGTTCTAGCTCTCAATTAAGATACGTGAACCCAATACTAAAAGTGTATAAATGATCACAAACCATTTCCCTCTTCCTTTTTCTTCCTTGCATGGCTTGGCCTATTTGAGGGTGGTGTCACATTGCTTCCATTACTTTCATCATCTTCACATGTAATGCCATCAGTGTCATGTTGCTCGACAAATGCCACTGCACACAAAGTTAAAAGCTTCAGTTCTGAAAAAAATTAGTAGTGACAAAATAAATTGGTTCAAAAAGGAAATTAATTACTAATTTCTGGAATGTCCCCTTTCAGCTTTAAATATTCCTTGTACGTCTTGACTGTTGCAATCCTAGAATCATCTTTCAAATCTGTTGGTCACCAAAAACATGTTAGATATGGTGTAGTTTATATAAAGGTGCTAAGATTCTAAACAATATGAATACATATGCAGAAACATAGATGGTATACTTATGGATTTGTCCTTTGGCAGCTTCTTTAGCCAGTCCTTGTATGCATCAATGGGTTCATCCATAAATGGATGCTCATCTTCTTCCGGCTGCTGCCTTGGTCGCTTGAGGGGTGTTATGCTCACTTGCTGTGTTGTCTCTTCCTCCTGTGCCAGTACTAATCTGATTTCCTTTTCCCTCTCATTGTCTTGTAGCATAATCTCTGCATGTCTGTTATATTCAATGGCCTGAAGAGTAGCTACATCTCTTCCACATCGTTTCTTGTAGTATAAAAAGTCCCGGACAGCATACCCAAGCTGGTCCTTAAGAGATGTCAAGGTTGCCAATCTTATATCACCCCTGTCTATTTTGAACATTACATACTCCCTATCTGGAAGTCCCCTCTTTCACTGAACATAAAGAGTCCAGATTTCACCCGTGTCACTGCATACATACGACAATGGTTGATAAATAAACATGTTAAAAAAAGGTGAAGTATTACCCTCTGGCAGAATTTAACTTAAGCAAGAATAAACATGTTGATCTTGATAGCAGCTCTTTTAATTTTTCAGATCAACTATAGTTCAACAGATCTGAAAATCTCACAATTATAGCATTCTTAAATTTAACTTTGTCAAATCAAATGAACCAAAAGAAAGAAAGATTCAGTTAATCAGAAAAGTGTGAAATTTTTAAGGAAATTATAATTCAAGAGAACTTATGCTCATGCTATTTTTTGTCAATAAAAAATGACAGGTGTCTTACTTGGCTACTTGTCAAATGCTAAAATTCTTTTCTACTACATGGTTACAGAAACATCAAGGCAGGAACTGATTCACTAATTTGGCATATAAAAGAACAGCAAGATTAATAGAAGCCGGATCACTAATTTGGTCCCTCAATTCACTTCTCGCTGTTTCAGGTTCACTCCATGGTCCCTGGTACCTCCACATGAAAATTGCACAACTTTTATGCCATCTGTACATTACACAACTGCATCAGGACTTCATTGCCCTGGTAAAAAGCTTACCATTGACAAAAGTTGTTGCTCAGCTCCTGTGGTTCCTGTTGGTGTCAGCTGCAGTGCATCCCAAATAATTCTGATACAGTGTGCGCTATATCATCTACCATGGCTTTTTACCTCCCCCAACAGATTGGTTTCATAGTAACGAGAAACTCTTCCTATATTGATGATGCAAATTATATGAGTTTTGGATATTTTTCCGATTGTGTTCCCTTGCTTAATACCAGCACGTGGACTTCAGTATGATGCAAATTAGATCCCATCCCAGCTTTCTTCTATGGCTCTAATATGAACCTAATGTTTCCAAGTTATTTGCTCCAATTTTCTTTTTATGTGATTTGTACGCATTTCAGTATGATGCAAAATACATTCTAATATGAATCCTAACGATCCTTCAAAATTTCCCTTACTGCATCTAACTATGACACTCTTACATATACATAGGTTTTATAGATTTCAGTGCCATAGATACACTAAATTCAGCAAGCTCTTATTAACAATATATTCCAGACTGGGTGCCTATTACTTCCTCAACATGTGCTGTGCCAATCCTACAAAAGGACATGCTACTTCAATCTAAAAAAGCTGGTATGCTGTTGTTACTTAAACAAATTCAGCATCCTTTCATTACTGCATATAGACATATAGTGGTATGCTACAGATTTCGAAAAACGGTTCCATAAAGATATTCTAAATTACAGATGTCACTGTTGATCTCCTTAAAGTTGGCTTGTGCACTCGACATGATGTTACTCCAGTCACAGCAACAAAGGGGATTAATAGATGAACTCACATACTCATCATAGATTCCAACCTACTTCACTAACGTTGTATCAGCAATAGCGCGCACACACATATACATTAGATATATAAGCTGCCTACACATGCCAATTGGGCCAGGAGAACATGTCAGATTCAGACTTGTGGAAGAAAGCAGGGCAAAGCCAACAATCTACCTGGTCGTATATGGACGAGAGAACCCATGTTCGTCTTCTAGTTCGAGGGTGGCTTCAACATATCGATGGGTGCCCGTGGCGGTGGCATCGTTGCTGGCGTTGTTGCCCTGAGGAGGAAGCGATGTCCTGGCTGGAGGCGACGTCGGCGGCGTCCTGGACAGAGGCGACGTCGGCGGCGCCCTGGACGGAGGCGGTGTCGAGGGCGTCGTGGACGGAGGCAGTGTCCTGGACGGCAGCGGCGCCATGGCCCTTACGGCGTCGGTGGCGTCCAGACTCCAGATGGCGATCTAATTTTGGAGGGGATACAAATAGGCACGTACGGGGAGGTTACATCCACGATATATGCGCTTCTTGTTTTCATTTTTGCGTTGGAATTTGGCGGGAGGGAATCAGAGCGCGCTTTGAGGTTTTGAGAAGTTTTGGCATGTATTGTTACCTTTTTTCCGAATTTTGCTGCTTCACTGTTAGTTTTAGGCGGTCTGGCATTTTCCATACACACTGATCGTTATAAAAAACATTTGCATACACACAATTAAATATATATTTACGTAACTTTTTCAGTAGGATTACACACGATTCAATTTAGAATTTGTGGTTTTGTGGGAAAACTCTGTCTTTGTGGTTTTATGGGAAAATTTGGGAGCCAAATTTTTCTAGAGAGGGATTGTCTCTACAACTTAAAAATAATAATAGTATAGCCTTGCTAATGCTACGGTAAAAGTCAATACACGATCGAATTCATGTCACAATTATTTACAAAGCACAATATGGTTCTTTAAACAAACTTACAAGCTTGTGGTTATTTAAACAATATAGTGTGCCTAGGCAGCCTACGCCTCTCCCCGCGTGACAGAGCCGACGTGCCTCGGCTGCCGTGGCCGGGCCCTCGTGCCCCGGCGGCCACGCTCGTGCCGGTGTGCCTCGACAGTCGCGGCTATTCCTGTGTGCCCTGGCAGCCGCGCTAGCGCCGATGTGCCGGCCTAATGGCCACGGCCGGGCCCGCGCACCTTGGCACCCACGCCAACATGCCTCGACGATCGCGATTGAGCCTGTGCCTGCATCTGGTGTGCCCCGACGACCTGTGCCCACGAGCCCAGGCACCCACGCCCCCGTCGACGTTCCCCGATGGCCGCGGCTAGGCCCACGCGCCGTGGCTAGGCCTTGACATAGTGCTCAACCAAATAATTGTTTTCTGACTGTGGCGGCCTTAACTTTGCTGTGGTGCATGGTGGTGGGCAACCAAACGCCCCGTAACTCACATAACAGGTGGAGGCTTGAGAATGACGGCTAGGCCCACCGCCTACGATGAAGGCTCGAGACCAGTGTCAGGGATGGTTGGGTAGATTCGGTTTGGGTGGAGTCTCTGTGCACCCGTACCCGAAACCTGAACTTAAAACCTGAAACCGTCTCGAACAACCGATTGGATACCCAAAATCCTCATAATCAAACCCGCGAATCCCTGAAACTCGATTGGATACCCAAAATCCTCTTTATATGGCAATATAGTAAGAGCAATAAGGTCACTCCATGGATAAAGTAAGCTATATTTTAAATTTGATTATTTATGGTGCTCATGAATGTTTAAAATATATATGTAACTAATGGATGTATTTTCAATTGTTGTGGAAAGTGTGCATATGGCTGAGTTGAAGAAAACCGACCCTCGGCATGTTGATAAGAGACACAAGGAGGAGTTTGTATCATGGTTTGAGCGTAAAGTGAGTCATTCCTAATATATTTATCCATATTTTCTTTATTCAGTTGGCACATGCTACTAGTTAATTTATTAGTTCCTAATGTATTTTAAAAATGATGCTAACTGCAGATTAGGACATTGCGTGCCCAAGGGGAAATGGATGACATGATTTATTATCTATCTCGCGGTCCAAACCGTCTGGCTCGTGTGTTCAATAGGTGTTTCATAAATGGCTTCCTTTTCCGGGTCTCTTCCATAGAGAACTTCTTAACTACTCAAAACAGTGATGTATTTGTGAAAGGCGATGCAAGTACAGGAAACATGGGCTGGTATGGCGTGCTTAAGAAAATCATCTGCCTCAATTTTCCTGGTGAGAAGGAAGTAATATTGTTCCAATGTGTCTGGTTTGATGTACCTGCAGCAAGTACGAGCAAATCTAGAGGGTACAGTAAGGATAAATTTGGGGTCATCTATATTGATATCACTCAGTTTAGGTATTCAGATGAACCTTACATTCTGAGCACACAAGCGGAGCAAGTGTTTTATGCGAGAAACCCAAAGAAACCAAATTGGTGTGGTGTCCTTAGAGTGCAGCCGAGAAACCTATTTGCCATGCCTGAAGGAGAAGAAACTGATAAGGTGGGCGAGCTCGATCTGGACTCAGTTGTTGTAGGAGTGGAAGATACGAATCTTGAACAACAAAATGAAGATGTGACAACTTGGAGTAGGTCTGGCCTTGGCGGGGTTAGTGTTGATGCTTCTATTATTGAGCAGGCTCTTGCAACACCAATGGCTGAACCTGACGATTACATGTTTGATGAAGACGAAGACCCAGATGACACTTACACTGCTGATGGAGTTGTCCCTCCATTCAGTACTCCAGGAGAAGATTCTGACGATGCTTTTTTTGTGTAAAATTTGCTCAAGGAAGAAATGCGGAAAATGTGAAACCAGCAAGCCCCAAATCCATGGTAGGTGTTGATTTCGGTCTATATTGATTTCGATCTGTGCAAGTATATAATTGTTGGCATGTTGTTATATTTATCTGTTCCAGTTATCTATCTTGGTTACATGTTTATCTTAGCTATGTATCATAGTTCCAGTGAGAATCCTTTCTTAGTTATCTGTCTTTGACCAGTGATATCTTAGCTACTTGTCTTCTTTTGTTGTGGATGCACCGTCTTAGCTATGAATGCATTATCTATCTTAATCTTGGATGTGAACGCTACAGTTTGTTGGTCCGACTTTGAATATAAAACTGCTACATTAATCTGAATTTGAATCCTGCAATTTTATTGATCCAAATGCTAGTGCTGCAAAATGCAAAAAAAGAAAACCGATCAGAGTTCACTGAATATTTATAAGCTGGGCATAGTGCACTGAATATTTATAGAAGGAAACTTCAGAGTTCAGAGTAAAGTTATATGTACCTTCAGTAAGAGGCTGAGAGCTCATGCTCAACTAGTTTTGTTTCTGCAGGGTGAAAGCAACAATCAATCCTAGTGGGTGCAGATCTATCTTGTGAAAACAGCCAGTTGAAGTGATGGCTAGCCTGAATGTTTAGAAGTGAACTAAAAGAGAGAGAGGCTATCTGAACTTTTTCCCTCTGAAGTGAAAATATATCTGCAGTTTATCTGAATGAACATATGTCTGAATGTTATCTATATATTTGCCTGAATATGTACCTATCCTTTCGCCTGAGATGTGAAAGAATGTGTGAAAATAACTTTGTGAATTTCAGTGTGCCTATCTGCACCTACTGATTGTGAATATTTCGATATGTAGTACATGGTTTGAAAACAAATAGAAATGGCTACACGATTCATAGAGTGCATATGATCCCAACAACTTGTAGTAATTAAATGCTTTGCTTAGCCTTGGAAATAGTAAAGCGAAACGCCGCATTGTAGAGGTTGTTTCATTCATGATTTCATTTCACTCTCGATGAGGAGTTAATTTTGGAAACTGTGCAAGGACACTGGCCATTGAGACTGGCCTTATGCAGGCAGCATGGTCTTCTTCTTGACTCCAGACTTCAGCTAGCGAACATATGAAGCAGAGCAGGAGCTTTGGATGAGCGCTCCAACTGGGTTCGACCGGTCCATTTGGAGGGGGGCTCTCCGGCGAGGGTGGTACCTCTGGTGGCGGGCGACCTACGGCAGGGGCGGTGGCTGGCTATGGCCTCCGAGCATCGGCCAATGGTGGAGGCCGTAGGGCTGAGGATGGGGCGAGTTGGCTGTCGGTGGAGTCGCGACCCTGCTCGCGAGGACATGTACCTACAACAATATACCAGATCCGATCCTATTTCAATACATAACAAGGTTCTATGTTAGTTGTATATGATCAATGTTGTGACTACTTTTTTTATTGCCTCAACCTTCAATTACAAGATGCAGTATATGAACTCACACCCCAACACACACCACACGCACACACACTAGACCTACAACCTATATCTAGGTCTTCAAGAACACGGCTGAGAGATACGACAATTGTGGCCCATCCATGTGAGCCACCAGACATCCTGAAAAACTTGGGGGAAAACCCCAGTGGGAAACGTGAGTCAAGCAAGGCTCGAACTCACGATCGGCTGCTCCTCCACTAGAGCAAGTACCGTCTGAGCTATGGCTCCTTCCCAATGCTGTGACTACTAAAGACACAAACACATATATGGTGTAGTGGTAAACACATATCTCCTAAACAATGAGGTCCCACGTTCAACTCCTGGTGGTTATTTTTTAATATTTTTTTACTTAATTAACCATTGCCTAAGAACATTAGGTATTGCAATGATTTAGTCTTCCATTGCTATAGGTATAATCTTTTTGCAACCCAAAAGACTACTACATACAACATAACATAATCGTTGCAATATAGACATGTTCTTAATTTATAGTAAGCTTCTATGGCTACTAAGCATAAAACACAATTAAAGTGTAGTTGGTAGTAGCTTTCCTTTGGAGTCAAAGGTCTCAGGTTCAAAACCTAGTTAAACATCTTTTTTAAAAAGTTTTTTCCTAAAAATGTCGTGCTTCCAGACCATAGTGATTGCAACGATCTATTTTTTCGTTGCTATAGGTATAGCTCTTTTGCAACGCAAACGACTATTACATGCAATGAATCATATTCGTTGCAACATAGATGCATTTTTGCAACCAACAACTAAAGAGTTGCAATAGCACATCAGTATTGCAACGCCAATAAAAATGACCGCAACGTAAATCAAATCGTGGCAATAGTGATGACTTATTACAACCGATTTACAATTGGTTGCGATAGCACTTACTTATTGCAATGATCTTAGCACTTAGGGCCACAAAATAATTTGCATGGCAAAAATTCCACCTATCGCAACCGAATGTGCAAATGGTTGCAATAACACCGCTTATTGCAACCAAATCTTGCCGTTGCGATAAAAAAAGCGTGGCATAAAGGTCAGAAGTTAGTAGTGTTAAGTGACATGGGTCCCTAAAAATAAGTTCCCAATAGTAGCAAGACTTCTAGGAAAAGTATTATGTGAGTCTATCTTTAAGTCATGACTAAAATAGTCTTTCCCCATGTTTTAAGTTATTTTATCATGGGATTTTCAATTTGGTTCGAAATGGAAAGCGAAACATATGAAAATAGAGTGTATTGGGCTCAAACCTGACAGTGGACGAAGCATGAGGCGAGACAGCGAGGTGGTGGGCTGGCTAGCCCATAGGGGAGGCGGGGCGGCCTGCTCTAGTGGTAGCTCGGGGCCCACTTCATGGTACGTGGTCCTTGGTTAATTACCTTCCGTATTTTGTGATTTTTCCGATCAAATTTTGTTTCATTGTCGCGGTGTGTCTCCCCCACACTTGTTTTCCTGTATACTTTTCTACACAACATGTGGAGACAAAAACATATCCAAAAATAGAGATAGAGAACAAGTAATCATGATAACAAATCTCCATTAATAAATGAATAAGGCACTTTTATTACACCAAGCACAACACTTATACCTAACGAACTTCAAGCAACCTAACAACTAAGCTAGCGACGAACCTAACTATTTCAACCTAACACTTTTAACACTTGTGCCTTATTAAATGCTGTCTCTTAGTTCTCCCACTTCTTCCCAATATAGTTGGAAAGAATGTTGATCTCACTCTTAAGATTCCTCCGCTCTATACGATCTAACTCCATCTTCTTACTCATAGTGTCTATAGTCCTAGTGAGGAGAACGTTCTGATGTTGGATGGATGTGACAGTCTGAGAGAGAAGGTCAATCCTCTTTTCTAGCATTGCAATGGTCGTCCTTAGGTGCTTCTCTTCTCTTTCCACTAGAGCTGGTGTAGATCTCTTCAGCATCTCCCTGGGTGGAATGAACCTGACCTGGCCTGGTGTAGCTCAAACTCTATCCAAAGCCACTAGGGGTGTGGCAGTCGTGTACTTAGCACACGTAACCTCACCCATCTTGTTGGTCTTGAAACTCACTAGCGTCTCATTGGGCCTTGGCGGTAGGAGCTTGACATCCTTCGGCACTGCGATCTTCGGGCCCTTACTGCGTCCTTCAAGAGTAGACGTTCTTGCGGTGGAGGAAGCGTAGGCTGACGAACTTGGGCAAAGTAAGATTGCCCATAGCTTCTTCTTGGCGGCACTATGGCTACTTGCTTTAGAGGGATGACAGCGAGAGGCAGAGGCTCCTCTACTGGGATGATGGCGATAGAGTCTTCCCTAGGAGAAAGTTTGTTGAGGTCGACTCCATAGGGGATGATCTCTTTTTCAGCCATTGGATCTGGAGAGGAGGAGAACCTTGCTGTAGGAGAGAGGAGGCTTGGATGGAATGAAAGATAAAGCAGGTAGGGGCCTATTTATATAGGGGGGTTCATCTTGTAGTAGGGGTCAAAAATCTTATCCCTAAGGGTTCCGTACGAAGGAATATGCAAATGGATTGGAAAGATACGTGATCCTATCGGGGAATAGTCTAGAAGGGGCGAGTGAATCGATGGGGGGGCAGCCTAGAAGTGGGCCGGCCAGCCCCACATGTCATCCTCTCGGGGTGACTTTCCTTGCGTGGGTTCCTAACTCTTTTCTATCCCCAAAAAACATATTTTCACAGTATATCTCGTATCGGAGGATGGCAGTGGTGTAATTAAGGTAAAATCTAAAAATCCACCTCATCTATAACCTCAGGTGGTTTCTTAGGTTCTAGAAAGATCTTGAGATGGTGGCCATTTACCTTGAATAACGTACCTTCATGATTTTGAAGAGTTACCGCTCCATGTGATGATGTGCTTATCACCGTGAATGGTGCTTCCCACTTGCTTCGAAGTTTTCTGTGCCCAAATAATGTTACCCTGGAATTAAAAAGTAATACCTTATCTCTAGGTGTAAACTCCTTCTTGATCCTCTTATCATGCCATCTTTTGGTCCTCTCCTTATATATCTTTGAGTTGTGATATGCTCATTCGCACCATTCATCCAACTCAGAGAGTTGCATCTTCCTCTTCGTTCTCGCGGCCTCAAAGTCCATGTTGCATCGCCTGATGGCCCAGTGAGCTTTAAATTCTATCTCCACAGGAAGATGGCAAGTCTTCTTGTAGACCAGTTGGTATGGTGACATGCCCAATGGTGTCCTATAGGCCATTGTGTAGGCCCATAGTGCATCAGGAAGTCAATCTTTCCATGCAGTTCCTATCTCATCGACCGTCTTCTGCAGAATATTCTTGATTTGCTTATTTGATGTCTCTGCCTAGCTACTTGTCTGAGGGTGGTGTGGAGTAGTGACATTGTGTCGGATCCCATGCTTCATCAAGTATTTGTGAAAGCTCTTGTCAGTGAAGTGAGTTCCTCCATCACTAATTACCATCCTCAGAACTCCAAAACATGGAAATATTATTTCTTCAAACATCTTCTCAGAGTTCTTTGCATTAGTAGCTCTGCACGGCATGGCTTCAACCCACTTGGAGACATAGTCAACTACCACCAAGATGTACTCATAGTTCTTTGACTTTAGGAATGGTCCATGTAGTCAATTCCCCAGACATCTAAGAGCTCAATCTAGAGGTTATTGGTGAGTGGCATGGCATCTCTTGAATTGATGTTCCCGTGCCTCTGACACGCTCCACATCTCCTGATGAAATCCTTTGTGTCTTCATACATGGTTGGCCAAAAGAATCCACTTTGCCAAATCTTTGCATGAGTGCAGAATGCCCCATATTGTCCTACATATGGTGATGAGTGGCATCGTTCAATGATCTTGATGCCTTCCTCTGCTAGTACACACCTTTTGAGCAAAACATCAGAGCAAACTCTAAAGAGGTACAGATAATCCCATATGTGGAGACAACTTTTGTAGATAAGCTTTCTTTTGTTTTCTCCTGGTGGTACATAACCAGCAACCATAAAGTTGACAATATTCGCGTAGCAGGGGTCTGATTTGGTGATCCTGAAGAGCATGTCATCCCTCAGCGAATCATTGATGGGCAGTTCCTACAAATTCTCAAACTGCATTCTAGACAAGTGATCGGCAACAGAATTTTCTACTCCCGTATTATCTTTTGTTTCTAGGTCAAATTCTTGGAGTAACAAAATCCATCTTATCAATCTAGGTTTAGCATCTTTCTTAGTGAGCAAGTATTTTACAGCAGCATGATCAGTATAAATAATTACCTTAGCTCCTACCAAGTAAGATCTATACTTATTAATAACAAAAATAACAGCCAAGAGTTCTTTTTTCAGTTGTTGCATAATTAATTGAGGTCCTGTCAGAGTTTTGCTAGCATAAGCAATTGCATGATGATTTCTATCTTTTATTTGTCCCAAAACTGCCCCATAGCATAATCACTAGCATCACACATGATTTCAAAAGGTAGCGACCAATCAAGGGGTTGAATGATTGGTGCAGAGATAAGTGCTTCCTTTAAAATATTAAAAGATTTCAAACATGTACCATCAAATTCAAAAGGAACATCTTTAGCCAAAACATTTGTCAGTAGTCTAGCAATGTGTGAAAAATCTTTTATGAAATGGCGGTAAAACCACAATGGCCAAGAAAACTGTGGATCCCTCTAATATTTATAGGTGGAGGTAGCTGTTCAATTACTTCAATATTAGCTCTATCTACCTCAATCCCTCTTTCGGACACTAAATGTTCAAGCGCTATGCCTTCTCTAACCATGAAATGACATTTTTTCTAATTAAGGACTAAATGCTTTTCTTCACATCTTTGCAAAACTTTGTCTAAATTTTTAAGATAATTGTCGAAAGTTTTTCCATAAACAGAAAAGTCATCCATGAAAACTTCCATGATTTCTTCAATCATATCAAAAAATATAGACATCATGCATCTTTGAAAAGAAGCTGGAGCATTAGATAATCCAAAAGACATTCTACGATAAGCATAGGTTCCATATGGACATATAAAGGTGGTTTTGCTTTGGTCATCTAGATAGATCGGAATCTAGTGATAACCTGAATACCCATCAAGAAAACAGAAGAAAGAGTGGTTTGCGAGTCGCTCCAACATTTCATCAATGAAGGGCAATGGAAAGTGATCTTTATTTGTTGCCTTGTTAAGTTTTCGGTAATCAATGCACATCCACCAACCAGTGATGGTTCTTTGGGAGATTAATTCATTCTTTTTATTTTTAACAATAGTCATGCCCCCTTTTTGGGCACAACTTGAACAGGGCTTACTCACTCCCTATGTGGTACAGGATAGATGATACCGGCGTGCAAGAGTTTCAAAACCTCATTCTTAACAACCTCTCTCATCGCATTGTTAAGCCTACGTTGTGGCTCCCTAGAAGGTATAGAATCTGGATCTATAGGGATGTGATGGATGCAAAGAGCAGGGCTGATTCCCTTAAGGTCTTAGAATGAATAGCCAAAAGTGGAATGATGCTTTTCTAGGACAGTTAGCAAGAGTAAGGATTCTTCTTGAGAGAGTTTATCACTTATGTTCACAGGAGAATCCTGATCATTATTGAGAAAAGCATATCTAAGACTAGAAGGTAGGGGCTTAAGCTCAATGGTGGGCTTAGGTGGTTCTAGCAATTCATTGAGAGGTTTTGGGTCTGTGGGACCTTCATCTTCTTCTTCAATGAAAAACTGGGCATCATCTTCATGGTTGGGTTCAATCAAGTCATCAAGAGATGCAACCTTAACCTCTTCCATTGGGTCTTGCTCGAGAATTGGCTCAATTTTAGCATTTAGAGAGTGAGTGATGGGTATAGAAAGCTCAAAGTTTTTCCCAAGTCTTATATGCAACTCCCCATTTGTCCTTCTTGGATAAGTCTTTCAATTGGTTGTCCTATCAACAAGTCAAACTCTATAATATCAAAGATGTAGAAGTTCAATTGAACTTTGGTTCCATTTACCTGGATAGGAAGGACGTAAAGAATTATCAAACTTGGGAGAATGTGTCCTGAAAGACTTTTTAGCAACTTGGTTGTTGGGGCTAATGGCATGTCTCTCAATAAATCATGAGCAAAAGATGCAGACATGATGTTAACACCTACAACCGGGTTGTAAAAGGCATCGAAAGGAGCTTTGTTTATTTGGCAATGTATGGCAATAGAAGGTGAATCTAAATGAATCACTTCAGGAGAAAGCTTTGATTCTTCTAACCATTCATTGCTCATGATAGACATTAACTCTTTCACTGTCTTCTTAAGGAAAGCTTTCTCAGAAGGATCTAAAGGTTCTACAGATGATGATTTCCTAGGCTCCTGGGGTTTCCTCATCATGTGGTAATTCGAGGTATTTCTATATTCATCAAAAAGTTCATCCTTGAATTCAAGCATAAATCCGACATTGGAGTTTCCTCCTTTTCCGGTGGTTCGGGATCTAGAATAGCTGAAGTTGGTGATAGTTTTAGTTAAGATTCGAGTTTAGCTATTTGAGATTCTTCCTCTAACATATTCTCTCTTTCTTCAGGGAGGTCTGCTAAGACTTTTGTGAGAATGCTTCTCCCCTTTTTGGCGAAGACATGCATGAACGAACCTCCTGAAGCCGTATTGAGGTATTCTATGGTTTTTCTATTAAGGCCCATAAAGAAGTGTTGGAGAAGAATAAGATCTGGAATGGCAAGGTTTGGGCCGGAATTAAGAAGAGTATTAAAGCATTCTCATGCCTTGCCTAAAGATTCTTTCTTCTTTTGTTTAAAAGAAAGAACCTCTAAATGAAGTCTGACTACCATAAAGATGGGATAGAATTGCAAGCAAAAGGTAGAGCATAAGGCTTCCCAATCTCCTTGGTTATTCCCAATGTTGAGCTTATACCAATGTTTAGCTTCTCCCGTCAAAGAGAAGGGAAAGAGCTTCCATCGTAAGGTCTCGTCTGACATGCCTTCAATGTGTAGGCATACACAGGTCTGCTCAAATTCACGTAGGTGGGAATAAGGGTTTTCATCACCTTTGCCTGAAAAGGGTTGATCCTGAACCATGTTGATTAACCGCGGGCGAAGCTCATGGCCAAGTGTTAGGATAGGTTTAGAAGATTTTGCTGGTTGTAAGCTTGTGCCTGTGGATGCACCATTTTGGTAGATAGGGGTGGATTATAGATCCATGGTAAAAAGGTAAAGGAAAGAAAAGATAAAAGTATAATACAATATTAAGCTAGACTCAAAGTTAACTCAGCAACCGTTCCCCGGCAACAACACTAGAAATGCTTGTTGGTATAAATTAAGGGCAAACAGAATATATCTGCAAGTGCATAGATATTATACAGTTGTAGTACTTCACTGAGAATAACCTAGTTTTAATATCAAACCCAAAGGAACGGTTAGTGAGAATAACTAAGTCTTAACTTAACCCAACTTCACAACCAATATTAGAAAATAGGAGTATAGAGGAGACTACTGAGGTCTTCTAGTTCTAACTTCAGTAAGTTTTGCCTTCTATTGTTCTATCTGAGGAGATGTCTTATAAGGAACAAATACAGAGTTTCTTCCCTACAAGCGATCGAATTCCTACTAGGCCTATTAACGGGAGGTGGACTACAGAGGATTCAATGAAGCTATAAAAGTCACCTTCACGAGCTACCACCGACCTGAAAAATAGATTATATTCACAAGTAACCCTAGTCTAAGCACCACGCTTATACTACGAATACTACTTTAATCTAGGAGCTACCAAGATCAAAACACTCAAAAGAGAGTCACAAACCTGAAGAACAATATGAACAAGATGCTTACTTGAATTAGAAGTATATTACCAGAGAAATCTCAGAAGCAAGCCCCAGAAGAACTTGATTCCACTAGAGTACAAGCCGTAGAGAGAGCACTGACAGGCCGAGATTCCTCCAAGACTCTTCTCTTTCTCTCTATCTCTCTATCTCTAATACAAGACTAGATCCTATGAAGAACTAATCTTCTCTTGATTGCTAGCTCTAGATCCTGGTGAAAATATGAATTAGGGTTCCTGGCTTTTCAGCTCTCAGGATCTAAACCTTTCTCCTACCCTAGGGGTATAGGCCAATATATATAGCCCTAAGCTTGCAACGTGAACCCTTGGATCAAACCGACTTAAGGAACTACATAGATGCATCCTAGGAGATGGTGGGAAACCGACATAGCAAGGAGGATGACAGGTGGGACCCATAGCGGCCGGCGGCCTGACATGTAGGCCGGCTGGCCCCACCTGGCAGTGGCTCATGCCCTGCCTTGGTGGAAAGCCTCCTAGAGCCTTCTAGAGTCTTCCCACATAGGTGCCGTGGCATAATTTTGTGATTTATTTTGATGAATAGGTCCCCGTTGGCGGTTTTCTGATTAAATCCTGCTGAAAACATAGATTCACTAAAACTCATGAAAACTGTCAGTTTAATCCTCCTGTTCTATGATATTGATCCATTTTGATTATTTATGCATGGTAAGTTGACGGTTCATGATGTATGTTCACTACCATCAACAATTATGAAAACCTGAAGCAATTCTGTCACTGTCGGATGTACGGGCCGTTGGTTGTTTTGTCATCACCGCCGTACCACTCGCCATTGGTGAAGCAAACAACCATCACCACCGCTATTCGTCTGATGCGGTAGGGGTCAATAGTGTATCACCGCCGAATCGCTTAGTTACCCGACACCGACTAAAGGATCATCACGGGCGGATGGTGACGATGCCCTTTGACACCAGGCGGTTCATTCGTTGACGCGACGGTGATGTTTGCCTCGACATAGGCAGGTCATGTTCCAATGCAACAGAAATAAGGACCTAATCATGAACAGATCATAAGCCAACAAGACAGTGTTAGTGTACACCTACACAGGTGGGTCAAGCCTCAATGCGATGGAATAAGGATCTGATCATAGACAGATCATAAGCCATGCGAGCTGTGCTCCAATGCGATGGAAGTAAAGACCTTATCACGGATGGATGATAAGCCAAAACAGTGGTGTATTGAACATCCCAGTCGGTCTCAGATTGCGATGGTGATGGCTATGACTATCACTACCGACAGCTTACTGCTAAGGTCAAAATCAAACTACGATAGGGGTTGCGACGTGGTTGTGAAAGGTGCGAGTGTAGTAGTATGGGCTTGCTGAAGGTCATGGAGTTCAAACATAACTGGAATGAATCTGCTATCCACCAATTCTACGCCACTCTTGAGGTTGACATCGAGGATGAGACCTTGATTTGGATGATGGGCAGAAAGAGCTTCGGCGCTACATTCCAGGAGTTTGCTATTCTCATTGGTCTTGACTATGAGGAGATGAAGACTAGGAAATCTATGAAGGATCTTTTGCGAATGTAGGATCATGAGACCTATATCTTCTATCCCACTGGGAAACAACAACATGGGGCAAGCAAGGACTTGAAGAGGTATCTGACTCTGATCTTTAGCACGATGAGGCAAACTCTGATGCCCAAGGTAGGAAACTCCAATGTTGTTCGCTTCCCCTACTATGAGGTTATCCAAGCCATTCTAAACGGGGGGAAGCTAAATATGAATGAGTGGATGGCTGCCAGAATGATGGACTACAATCTTGATAGGTCAAGTGCCTTGATCTTCTAGCCGTACATCATGGCGTTGATTCGCAGGAAGACCAGCTTCATAGGGATTGATGAGAATCTTCACAAATCCTTCCGACCATTCAACAACAAGAAGGTTTTCTTGAAGTGAGAGGACTCACCTCCTACCATGGTTCCACCACCGCCGCCTGTCATAGTTGTGGCTGGAGAGGGTGCCAGCATGTGGATGCCATCAGAGAAGTACTTCCTTCAATACTTTGAGCGCCTCCACACTCAGTTCCAGGAAACACTCAGTCCAGTCTATGAGGGCCTGGATGCTAGGTTCACCAAGTAGGAGCAGTACCTTCAGGAGAGCTTTGTTGGTCTGGTTACTGCCTAGGTGGATAGCCTGGCTGATCAGCTAGAGAGGATGGTCATAAAGGCACAAGTGGCTCAGCTTCGCACAGATGTTGCAGCACAACCTCAGGCTTATGGGCAGCTCAAGCAGTCCTTCGACTTCGTGTACCAGCACCTTTACCACTACCACCCGAGGTCATCTAGTGGCTCCGTGATTGGTATGCCTTCTTACTTTCTCTTTACCTACCTATAGTTTCATTCACTATGCATACATTCATCTTCGTTAAACAACTCTTATGTTATGACGATGCAGAACCAATCTTGATACAAGCTTGTCTGGTGTTTCCATCTACTTCTAGGGCTTTCACCCCTCCATCGAGTGCTCACTCTTCACTTGTTTGGCATTTTTGCAAATAAATCTACCACAAGCATCTGAACCTCCATTAATCGCTTAGATTGATATTCCTTGCAGGTGTGCAGCTGATGGCAATATCTCCAGGGGCTTTTCATCTGCCTCAGCACCTGTAGATGTCGACACCACCACCACAGCAGCCTCGTCAGACCCCGCCTGACTAGTACTTGCCTTCATGCCTTATCATCCTCAGGTCCTCGTGTCAGCTCCAGTCCATTGAGGGAGCTTTGATTCAGATACATTGGCTTGTCTCACCTCCCATTGTATTGGGCGTTCTTGAATTGTGTTGCACTCGATACTTGATTTGGTTGCTGTGCATCATCCATCATGGTGACGGATTTGATACTCCTGTTAAACTTCATCAGTTGAATGTTTGAACTTGATTCGGTAGCTATTCTCCGCCTGCTACTTGGCTGTTGATGTCTTGGATTGATCTTGCTATTCTCGTACTCATGCATTATACTATGATTGGGAGATAGGGCTAAGATTTTAGGGGACACTCTGCCAAAACTTCCCCTGCTTGGGATTGATAAGGGATAAGGACTAGATTGGGAGCTTTCTAAACCATGAGAGAGGACTCCACGAAACATGGATTCTAGATAAGGAATGTGGGATCACTCTTGCAGCACTCTTAGCACAACATGCTTAGTATATAGGGCATTCTTTCGAAATCTACTCCTCACTTGGCTACAACTTATTGCTACTCGACCTATGACTAGCTTGAGCTCCTATCGGTTTTTAAACTTCTCCAAAACCACCTTTCCAAAATTACTTGTCAACTTAGATGAGAAAGGATAAGAGACTAGATAACTCTAGAGAAAAGTATTACCATAACTTAGGGTTTTAATATACAGCGTAGAATAGATTTTTAATGTTTGAAGACTTGGGTGTGTAGCCATCGAGTCGATTCGATTGCTCGGTATGAGGATTGTAAATGTAAGCCAATCAATTGCTCCGATACCCGGTCTTTCGCATGCCGGCCAGGACACTGTCACACCCTATGATAGGGGGGTTGTCACTACTACTGCGAGGCCCCCAGGAGAGTGGCACTACACCTCCTCTTTAGGATCTTTGCGATGGGCTACATTGATATTTGGTGGATGCAAGGGTATTATCAAGCATTTGTACATTTGTAGAAAAGCACATGGCATTTCTTAGATGACATGCTCATGATTCATTTTAAAGAGTTGACATTAGCAAGGTACGATATCCAAAAGATTATTCAACATATGTAAGCCATGTCATCATCATGTTCTATCATTACGCTACCATGGGTATAGAGAGTAAGAGCAACCATAAAGCGTTCATCCTGAGGGACTTCAGGCTTCCAAAACTTTGCAGAGGTGTACAACTTGTATCCACATGGAAATATAGTACTATCCACACGAAAGTAAGGGTTGACTCATGATTTCCAACCTTTCCCTAAACTGGCCCGAGTATCCTATGAAACGTTCGACTGGTGCCCAGATAATGCTACCACCATCTAACCTGTGCCACCTTCTTGTCAATCTCACGGATAAACTGGTTGCGAGTAGTTACTTGGCTTGCTGCCCCATATGTGACATATGGTCTGTACGGTGGTTACTCGGACTCAAGATCCCAATGCGCGGTCCTTAACTGCTCCATGAGTTATGTCACTTGAGATCCCACACTCACAGTGACCTTCCCCTCGCTTGAGCAAGAATTACCAACTTGATCATCATGTTCATATATCAAGGTTAGGTTGGGTCCTTAATCCAGATTAGGGAAGATATACAAGTTGTAACCCTCATTCATTTTAATAATTAATTATCCCGGTGTAACATCCTACACGTGCAAGCATGAGTTCCCTTCTCATACTTGACTTCTACTGTTATCTAAGCAATTAAGTGTTACCAAACCCATTGATTAAATGAAGGCTCTAATTAATTAGTGAGTAGTTCTAACTTAGTGAAACATCATTAAGTTGATTAACCAAATCTACATGAAATGCATAACTCATAATGAAAACACAATAAGTATCCAAAATCGGGTTCATAGTAGTGGGGTGCCTGCCTGGTTTGGCTGCTCGAATGAATTCGAAGTTGCAGATGATGACTCAAACACGTGGCTCACGCTATTCGATTTCTTGAAAGACATAAGGATCGAACCTTAAAGATACTGATTGGGAGATTTGGAAAGAGACATCTAATCAAGGTTTCTACTATTTCCCTATTTACATCTAGGCCTATACTAGCGTTGTTGGCTTCTTGGGTAAGCTTCCTAACAAACTTCCCTTCTGCTATTATCAAATGGACGCTCCGCCATAAGGGTCGGACTCTCCATCGGGTTAGGCTTTGACGTACCTAGGCTCTATTCTGACTCTGGTTTGGTTTGATGGATGCTCCGTCTAAGGTGACGGACACTCCGTTACCCTTGGCGGCTTAGGACTCAGGCATTTCCTAGGGTTCTTGCCTTCCATCAGATGGTCCCAGCCAGGCGTCAAACGTTCTGGTAGGAACTGGGAAGTCTTGGGTTCCCTGGGTTACTGAGTCTATAAATCAGTAGACACTCCATGAAAGGTCATGGACGCTCTTGGGTTTTGGGGATTCAACCTTAACAATTCGACGGACACTCCGTCTCTCACTCCAAAATGGGTGTTGGTGCGTCTGCTGGGGAGTTTACTAAATTAGGAAGGTTTATCAGACACTTCACTGCAATTAGCGGACACTTCGTTGTGTTGGGCAACAGAAACTATGTTCTAGGTTTTGACTGGTTTAATCTTTGGTTTGGGGTTGCAAACAACCATGCATGTGCTCAACATTTTTAGGGTAACTCTAAGGATACACTAGGTTTTGGGTGTTGGATAACTAGTGCATCTAGGGGTTTATGCATAAACCTAACCATGGGAGCTTTAGATAAGGACATAGGGTTGGGCTATGAGAACTTAGCTCTGAGATCTTGATACTATGGAATGATCAAGATCATGAGAAGAATCTTGAGCACATCTTGCTTTCCACCTTGGAGAGGATCCTTGAGCCATTTCTTGAAGATCTTGCAAAAATCCATACAATGTCATAAGAATAGCTTTGGGGGGTTTTCAAAGATTATTCATGCATAGTGTCACAACCTTACCCTTGTGATGAAGGAGAAATCACCACACTCCATGATCCATACATGCATGAAAGATTTGTGATTAGGGTTTGAGAGAAAATCCAAATAATCAAGATGAGAGCTCATGAGCTAACCAAGACCATGGACTTGAGATGAGGATGACTTGAGCTTGATGAGATGATGATCTTGATTTGCTTGCTTCCACTTCACCTTCCACCTTCATCTCCAATCTCTATTTTCTCTCGCTAGTTCTTCCTTGCTCTTGCCTTCTAGAGAGAGAGGAAGGTGAGAAATGTGAGAGTGAGTTGAGTTAAGAGCTGCTTTAGCTGATGCCTTACCCTTCAATTTTATGCTGATGACATTTGGGAACATGGGCTAGTGGAGTACAGCTCATTCTCCACTCACTGCTGCCACTCCGGCGTCTGGCAGATTGTCCGGTAACTCTCTATCTATGGGAATTTGATCCAATTACTCAGGGTTTAGCATTGGGGCCAATCAGTCACTTCCCAAGCATCGACAACCTGAACATAGTGTATCTGAAGCTCAGGGTAACTCATCTCCAATGGCTCGGTCGATCCTTGTCAATTCGGGTTGACTTATGGTTCAATCCACTTCATTAAGCGAAGAATAATCGGGTCTCCTTAGGTCTTGATCCATTATGATCACTGTAACAGCTCAAAAAGGTGTTCCATTGATGATAAAAAATGAGAACCTATATTGTAACGAACTCGGGTCATTACATTTCATGTAGTGTGGATTACCTTGGCAGGTTTGCATAGTGAGGGTTCCTGTTGGAAGATACTCGCTTCGGTCATATAAGGACCGATTCATTTGCCATCTCACTTAGCTAGACTATCGTATAGCCACATGTCTATATGGGCAGACTTCGTGTCATACCCTATTGGGTAGAAGTACAACTACTACTAGGAGGCCGAAGTGGCAACGGTCTATCAGGAGATGACACGAATGTTTGATGATCTTTCGTGGTCTGGTTGGCATGGTTGCTATGTGGTCTCCATGTAAAAATTATCATTGTGCCCTGTGTGAGCACTGTTTACATTGATAATATGGATGCTGTGTGATCATCTAGACTTTTTATGTTTTTTGACCCCTGAGCATACCGTGGTAGTGTTGTATGGATGCCTAAGGTCATTCCATCTGGGTATGAGATTTCATTAGACTTGTCTAAGCCATGACGATGGTGTCGGACTATGTCTATCATGTGGAAAAATTGTACAAGCTCTGCAGAGTGTTTCAAATCTATTTGAATAGTCACATCCTTGGGATGGGCAATCTCTAGGATGGGGTCTCAAATGATTAGAATCTTTAATGTGTAATGTAAATGTGCTAATCTAGTAAGTTGCAATCTATAAACTATGGGAACTAGCCAGAAGGGTTAATACTCTCCTAGGGCCCAAACTCCATCTTTACATATAACACCATTACTATCATACACACCTCCACCACCATAAAACCACCACCACATATAGCCTCCACCATCCACCTCATCCTACCCCAAAGTTAGGGCTTGTAGAGTACTTTATGTACACAATCCCCTCTATTCTATGTTTTTAGGAGAAAAGCTATAGGAGCACATACGAGGATGGAGCTATCGAAGTCACGCAAGGGATGAAACAACAGGAGTACACTTGAGAATGAAGCTATATGACCATGCAACGGATCTACACTAGAACTACCAATATTAAGATATAGGAATGAGCTCAGAGATGAGGTTTACATCCGCACTCCAGGTTGCCTATAGGAATCAAACCATAATGTTGTAGGATCGTTGTGTAGAACTCCGATGAGTGTTAAAAGGCCAATGGTACAAGCTATGTGAATACGAACTTTGTAATGTGTTTTCCCCGCTATTAATAAAAGTATGTTTTTGATATCAATCTTGTTCGACCTGTGCATATCAGCTACTGATCCAGGGGGACTGATACGTGATGCATAGTGGACCCTAAAGTAAGGGCCCAATAGTCAGGCTCGGGCTGCCATCGCTCAGGAGCACGAGACTTTGGCGAGCTCCCAAGCCCTAAGTAGTGGTTGTGGGCATGCTCGGGCTCTGCTTAATTCCTAACCAGAGGGTGTGCGCGAGTGTACCTGATGGGTATAGCCCCCTAGCAACCTTGAGAGGTCGGTCGGGTGATTCGTCGGTTGGGAACTCTTCCCAAGACTTTACATACCCCTATATTTGAGTCCCATCACCCGCATACCAGTATACAAGAGGCCAACTTTTGGTGGCCACTGATGAGGAGTATAGAGATTTGCCAACATATATGTGTTAATTGCATGAATATTACATGGCTGAAGTTACCTAAATGGAGCAAACTGGTTTTGATGCTATTATCCCCTCCCCGTATATTTTTCATCAACTTGGAGAAATGTAGCACTGTATCTGTCGATAGCGAAAAGTGATGGATCGTTCTTTGCCGTTAGCACACAGCAGGCCGAGAGAAACCGTGTGGAGCATATCCCGAGCTCTCCCCGGACTTAGGAGGACACCGGACCAGATGGTCATGACCTAGGGTGTGCTAGTCAATTTGACCCTGCATTGACAAGGAGAGAAAGTTGATCAGTAATATAAGGTGGAACATGCCGATGTTTGTCTAGATAGTTCCAAATGTACGGCTAAGTAGCCGATGTCATAAGGCTATCGACTAGCATGTTCATGATGCATGGTAAGTAAAACGAGCATATTGACCATCATCAGTTACTTAATTGCATAGATCCAAATAGCCGATGATCATGAAAACATGCAAAAGACATAAAAAGATAGGCGTGAAAGCATTCATATTATTTGAGAAACATACTAGCTTTTAACCAAGACAAGAAAAAGTAAAAGCATGTAAAATAGCCAATATATATTCTCAATGTACAGGCTATCGGCTAAAACAGCCGATTCCGATGAAAGAAAACTCGTAACATGTAAACACTCAACTATTAAACATGGATAAACCCATACACCTATCAAATCAAATCTATTATCTCTAACAGTGGGGTTCGAGCCGAACAGGTGCAGCCATGATAAAGATAACAGATTAAACCTTCAAAGAATACGAATCTATACATGCCTAACAGAATCATGAAAACATGCTACGATCGTGAAAGCACAAGTGATCGGCTAAATAGCCGATGCGGACATAGCATGCAGCCAGAGGCTATGTTTGACCATAAGCAAGGCTTACTACCTGATGATTTCCAATCTATAGTGCTAACAGTGGGGTTCGAGCCAGACCAATGCATCCATAATAGCAGTTCTAGACCAGATTTCATCAACTAGCAAGCTTGCCTAAGGTTAAAAACGTCCTGACCGCATGCTATCTTCGATCAAGATCGGATCAAAATGGCAAAGCTAGCCGAAACCATCGTCAAAACGAGACCTAAACGGGGAAAAGCAACAAGACGATGATTTAGAGAGATATAAAGCCAATCTGCATCGATCTTAATTGGATAAGGGGTGATTTTGATACAAATAGTAAGGGACTACTTATAACAAGATCGATAACTAGCAAATCTATTACAAACAGCAAGAAAACCCTATCAATCTTAATAGATTTAGCCAATAACTAATGCATATCAAAATTTGTGTGGGATACGAGCCGGACCGATGCAGCCGTAGAAATTTTGATAAGAATCAAGGGTAACTTATATCAACAATTGTAAGAGATACAAGCCAGATGTTGACGGTCACTAATGCTCATTATTAACCATCAACTATTGCATGAAATAGCATGAAATGAACCATAAAGTATAGCTGTAGGGCTTGATTCTAACGAGTTCTGTGAGTTGTGTTGTTTTCACTTGTTTTGCATGATATTTAATATTTCACCACATAAAAGTATCTCAAGTGATGAAACAGAGAACACCATTGCGAAGAGCTCATCGAGATGATCGATACGGACATATCATTTGCTATATTTGGAGCACCGAAGAGAAAGTCCTCGATGGATACGACTCGGAAGACTTTGGAAGACCCTAGAACTATCATCATCATAAGACTAGGGACTAAACCGACAAGATTCCACAGCTATGTGAATTATTATTTTCCATAGAGTTATTCAGAAGTTGGAAAAGAGAAGAGTCCAATCACGATATGACATCTTGCGCGAACGGATCGAAAAGTGGCACTAGAAGGACGTAGAAGACTCCAGAAGACACTAGAGCAAAGGAGAAGCCCGGAGGCTGACAAGTGGGGCCAGCCGGCCCCACATGCCAGGCTGGCCGCCCTGGTCCCACCTGGACATGACCTCTCCTTTCTCCGACGGCCTCCAACCGACCTCTACGATGCATCTCAACCATTGTTTCAAGTCGGTTTGATCCGAGGGTTGCGGTTCATCCCACCGGGCTATATAAGCAGAGGCGGACCTCCCCCTTGAGCCATCTCCATCTTCATTAGCTACATCCAGAACAAAAGCTAGGGTTTCACCCTCCGTCCAAGTAGAAGTAGAGATCCCACTAGATGATCGTCTAGTTCTAGTTCTTCTAGTTCTAGTTCTAGTTCATCTACTTGTAAACTAGAGATCAGGGAGAGAGGAGAGGAGAGAGCTAAGGAGGAGTGGGATCTGTCAGATTTTCCTCGACATTGTACTTCTGTAGCATCTGGTTGGTCTTGAGCAATCTCTAGGTTCTTCATTATTTATTTCTAAGTATTTTGTTCTTTCTTTATTATATTTACTGGATCTCCGCTCGTATTGAGTGCTCTAGTTATTCTAGATAATTAGAGTAGTAAGCGCTAGTGTAGACATGGCATCTAGACTAAGGTTTACCTGAGTTTGCACCCAATCCCACGGTTAGTTGTGGTAGCCCACAGAGGTGACAGCTCTGTCTGGTCTTTGTAATCCACCACATTCGGGTTGGTGTTTCGTAGAGCTTTTTGGTAGCCTTCCCCCGATTACTTTCTTCCTAATCTTTTTCGAGAGTTGGAAAGGAACTGTTGCTTCAAAGTAGGTAAAATAGAGTAAGCCTTCGACAAGATAGAACCACTTAGAAAACCCTAAAAACCCTTTCTACCCTATAATTACCCTTTCCTTGGATGTTCATAATTCTTCTAGTACACTTCACGTTCCCCTTGGAAATCGATACTCTGGAATACTCCCGGATGAAAGCTACATCGGTATCCGTGCGCTTGCGGATCTTTTTCTATTCGCATTTAAAATACCCAACAAGCTTTCTAGCGCCATTGCCGGGGAACGGTAGCCATTCTAGAATCGAACCAAGTTCGTCTGAGTTTTCTTTTTCATTTTTACCACCTTTTTATTTTTACCTTTTTGTCACCACCATCACCTTACCACATGTCTTCCACTCCTATCTATAAATATTCTGCTCCAAAGGGTGACATGTTGGAGCCTCCACCATCTTCATACCCCATTCTTACAGATGGCTATAAGCTTCACCCTGCTTTCATAGCCATGGTTCAGGACAAACCCTTCTCAGGGCTAAATGATGAAAATCCATACACCCACCTTAAGGAATTTGAGCACTTGTGTTCTTGCCTCACTATTGCTGGCATGACACAAGAGATCATCAAATGAAAATGGTTTCCTTTCTCACTTTTGGGAAAAGCGAAACAGTGGTATTCTCATTTCGTACGAGACGTAAATGGAAATTGGGATGAACTTCAGAAAAACTTTGGTCTAACCTTCTTCCCAACATCCCAAGTTAATGCCCTTCGAATAGAAATTCTTACATTCCAACAGAAGGAGAAGGAGACTCTAGGAGCAGCCTGGGCTAGATTCACAAGCCTTAAAAACACCGGCCCAGACCTCTCTTTGTCTGACCACGTACTTTTAAATCACTTCCATCATGGTCTTAGCAAAGAAGCTACTTTTCATCTTGACCTATCTTCCGGAGGTTCATTCACACACATGTCCTTTAGTGAGGGGGAAGCCATTCTACAGAAAATCCTTGAAAACACCCCTTACACGGGCATCTATGATGAGTTTCCCAAAGAAGAAAAAGAAAACAAGTCTAGCCCCGAGCCAAAAGAGGAGGAATACGCAACCGAATCTAAATTGTTTTCAAATCCTTCCAATAATTTGGTTGCCACTCCTAGACAAGAAAAGGAAGTTTTGATAGCCAAATCACAACCACTCCAATCCCAAGATTTAGCTATCGATGCTAAACGATCAATACCCCAAAATACTCCAAGGGAAGAAGAAATTCCACCTTTGAAAAGCTCTGATCTTTTCTGATACTGATGGTTTAGACTTCCAGTTTCATAAGAGACCTTCAAACAAATATAATTCAAATCCTCTTCAGAAGGGATCTCTTATAAAATGTCCTTATTCCCAATGGGAAGAATTCGAGGATGGCATGTCGAATGATGCCATAGAAGGACAGCCTTGCCATACGAAAAATCCTATCTGCTGTCCTATTATGTTCACAAACAACATAAATCCTGAACCTATCTCTAAACCCATCCTTGTCTTCAAAGATCCCCCTTATGCTCGTCCTTTCCAGTCTTATGATGATCCTAGAAATCCACTAAGTCAACCAAACCATAGGAGTCATGAAGACCATAAGGATGACCAAGAGATACTACGACAGTGGCTAGAATGTGTAGAATGGATGGACAAGGAAGAAGCCTTAATGGAATCCAACCTTGACTTAGCTTCAAATGGTGAGATTTCAACTCCCTTTGAAGATGAGACTTATCCATCTATCGAAGAGGCCCTAGATGAGACCAACTCAAGAGTCACTAATCCAAGTGAAATTCTGAACACTCAGATTGGAGACGAAGATGACATCGATGAGCGTGGAAATTACTCCATAACCATCTCACTAAAACCATGCTCATATGAGACATCTCCCAATTCAATTGGTCTCTCCAACCTCACCACATTCAAGATCTCCAACCCCCTTATTCTTTCTAGTTACAAAAACTTCAAAAGGGTGGTTGTAGATGCATATGTTTATCATAAATATTGCAGATCTCGTTGTGATTGAATCTTGAGATAGGAACACTTAAGTTGGTGTTGGAGGGGAAACCACTTCACCAAATCACATCTTGAAGGTTTCCCAAGGACAAGCTTAGTGTCATAAAACAAGCACGTCCTAACATGAGTGTTCACCTCTCTACTACACTGCCCTTGTGAAATGAGCATAGGGATATAATTGTGAAAATATTCCTTTGGGTATTCTTGCCACTAACCTTTTTAGGTCTGGAGCAAAAAGAACGAAGGAATGACGAACATAAGGTATGTCCAACCAATCATCATGCAACATTGAATTAGATCCATCCAAACTTGATTTTTGCAAAATTCAAGCTTGGGGGATAACTTTCTAAGACAATTCCCTGCCATGTTGCTATTCTGGTTGTCTCTACCTTTAAGACATGGTCAATTTGCTATACACCAGTCATGTTCTCTTCTATCACCACTTGAGTAAATCTCTATAATGCTTTCATGTCACCTTTGTCCATCATAAGTAAGTGTTGGTTTAGAAGTACTGCACATACTTCTATTGGCTTTAAACATAAGAGTGGTGCTTAGGTTAAATAGCCTTCCTTAATCTAATTAGACATGGAGTTTGGTTTGGTTATTGAACTAAAAACTGCTTGTGTACACATTGTATATTTTGTTGGACTAACCCCTGTAGAAAAAACTTTCAAAAGTCAAACTGGGAAGTCCTAGGATGAACTCACACGGAGAGTAAAGAGGTACATGAACTTCAACAACCTTGCACAAGGGAAACACAGCTCACGCATCACGGAGAGATCCATGGAACAAGAAGACGAGTGCCACAACACAAGATCTACACTCACTCCATGGAAGAGGGCGAACAAATCTCCATCAAGCCCCTTCAAGATAAAGACCATCACAGAGAAATTCTCAAGATAATGAAGGGAGCACAAGGACTGTCAAGAATGTCAAGATTAGAAGAACAAAAAGATGGTGAGATTAAAGAGAAAGGAGTGAGGAGTGCAACAGAAGAGACAAGCCAAATACAAGAGAGAAATCCTGCCCTTAATGATGAGTCAAAGCATGAAGAAGGAAGGCCAATTCCTCTAAAGATGATCCAATCAAGCGCTTCCTCCTCTCAAGCTCCCATCACTCAGGCACACTGTGAGATAAGACAAGCCATTCATGAGCACAACTAGCTAGGCAAGAGAAGCTTCCACAAGATGTTTGGTACCATCACTCTTCAATGACAAAGGTAACATCTTAAGGTACGTAATCACTATTTAAAAATCTTTTCTTGATCCTGGTATGCACATAAATGGAGAACCACACATGTTTAAGTTGCAACATCACTTGATCCAACCTGATCGACTTAACATGTTCAGTTCTTAAATCTTGTTCATAGCTTCACTCTTTTGATCTCATCCAATGAGCTAAAATGTTGTGCATCCAACCTTTGGAAGATGATAAACCAATCATTATAGTTAGACAATCCTTCCATGGGTTAAGCAATCTGATCTGTCAAAATTTTTTTGAAATGCAACTTTCATGCTCATCTTCTGATCTTATCACCCATGTCATGGACTTCAACTTTATCTTGTTCACTATACCTAAGGTTAGAGAAGAATGAACAAAACTTTTTGGTTCTGTTGGTGTTTTTCCACCAGTAGAGCCCATGCACTTGATCTCTACCGTGTCTTTATAAGCAGGCTACACTTTGAGCAAAACATGGAGTTGGTCAACTCCTAAATTCTACAAGTAAAGGTCCTGAATCTACAAGAACACGCACACTGAGCAAGATGCGGACAGCTTCCACAATTAATGCTTCACTTCAAAATGGCTGCTGGACGAATGAAGAACATGGGTGACACCATATCAAGAGGTGCAGTTATCAAGGTTTCCACCTTGGGATCAGATGATTCACCTAAGAAATGAACATGGTGAGAAGTCCTGTTCAAAGGACTTAAAACATTGAACCCTCTCCGGAAGGTAAAATTGGTAGTTATCCATATTTATCTTTTCTGCATAATCATTTTTTTTCTTTAGCATATTTATCTTTTCGGCATTAGCATTGCATTAGAAAAAGAAAATAAAAATATTTATTTGTTGCATTATAAATCTTAAAGCCCCATGTGGATAATTTTGTGGCGTATAAGAACCCATAGGAATATTCACCGTGATGGTATAAAAATAAAATAATTATGCATGCATTCATCCCATTGCATTTTCTCTTTGCATCGTAGAAAATATAAAAATACAAAAATATTGAGAAAGAGATTCCACTGAAACTCTGCTTAGACAATCTCAAAAAGCTTTAGACAACTGAGGCTTAGGTGGCCAAACCACTAATGCTTAATCAATTCCACAAGTTTTATTGTCTATTTGAGTTTCACAGGATTTGAAGAACCAAGAAGAAAGCAAGTGGATGTTCTATCCACTGTTGGAGCACGGTCTCATCAGTCATCAACACCAATCAATGCTCTGACAGAAGAAGTATAGTTCCACCGTCAGTCTGCTACATCACAAGATCGAACGACTACGTCAACATTCAGCTTAGGGGAGGGCACCCCATGTATCCAGGTAAGTATCCTTATCCTCTTATGTTTTCTTTTTACATAAATTAATTCAAAAAAAAGTGAGCACACGAAGGTTCACACTTATTCTGTCGAGTTTTTGTTCTATATTGTGTTATTTCATAATAGTGTGTGCTAGTTAGAGTGTGTATTAAAGTTTTCTTTTCTGTTTAAATAAAAAGAACCTAGAGATAATCTCTAAGCATGGAAATGATGAATAGTTGCTCTACTGTAATTCCTTTCAAGTGCCTAGTTTTCAACCTTGACTTATCTTGAGTTTTGGAAATGATTGTTTGACCTAGAATTTGCTCTGAACTTAAAACTTGTGGGTTACGAATGCTTGATCTAAGTCTAGGTGATTGATGAATATGATATAAGAAGGTTTGAGCTACTGTTTATCTTGTTCTGAGTGACACTAGAGTTATGGAGATTTATCTTTTGAAAACTTAAAATTTTCACTTGATGAGTTCCTGTATGACGAGAGCTTTAATTCCTACCACAACCATATATACATGTTTGCTAGAATAGGAAAACCAACTCATAGGCTGCTTGCTTTGTGTTGAGTTTGGTCAACCCGTGTGAGACCCTTGTCGAGAGGATGGTCATGCTCCCAAGATCAAGATCACTTACACCCATATATATCCTACTGCTCCTACCCTGAAAGTACGCAAAAACATGCCTTTTCCACTAAAAAAATCTATCTCCTACACTGGGAGAGGATCCAAAAAGATTGTTAGGTTTTCAAATAAATGCTTCAAGATTATGATTTATCTCTTCTCCATATTCATTGTATCCTAAGTAAGAGGTAGGAGATCATTTGTAAAAAAAGGAAAAGAAAAAAAAAGAAGAAAAAAAAGAGAGAAAAAGAGTAGTCTATGATCTCTACGCCTAGAAGTTCATCATTGTCATCAAAAGAAGGAAGAAGATATCTCAAGACCTCCACAGCAAAGTTCTTTGTAAATTTTTCAGTTGGAGGCAGTCTCTCCAGGAGCAAAGTAGAATTAGGTTAGCCACCAAATATATCCACACACATGCACATCTTGATCCAAGGGTATGTTTTCCCCTCTGAGGATCCCATTTTGACTGAGCAATATATGCAAGGTAAGTATGCTTCATCCTTGAACCACCCTCAGCTCCATATAAGCTTATTAGTTATAGGGTGAGAGAGAGGAGGCATGATGCTACTCTGCCTTATTCCAAAAATACCACATATTCTAAGTGAAAGAGAGAAGGCAAAACATCATCATTGCCTTAGAAAGGATCTAGAAATACCACATATGAGAGACCAGAAAGGGTCATACAAAGGAATCTCTGAGTTTTATTTCAAAAATCTAAAAAAAACTCTAGAATGAAGGTTGATCGAAGAACTCGAGACGCAGTGCTTGACTTGATTGTTCTATCTTTCAATTGCTCAAGACCCAAGTGAAGTCTAAAAGCTCCATGGTTGAAGGTAATACGGGTAAGTTTAAAAGTCAGAATGGTTTGTTCTAATCCGAAGGAGAATTCTTGTTTGAACACATGTGTACTTTTAAGGCGTAAAAGTATAGTAGCAACTCCTGATCCATTATTGAGATTGGCTTTGCTCAGGGACTAGCAAAGGTTAAGCTTGGGGAACTTGTTGACGGACACTAATGCTCATTATTAACCATCAACTATTGCATGAAATAGCATGAAATGAACCATAAAGCATAGTTGTAGGGTTGGATTCTAATGAGTTCCATGAGTTGTGTTGTTCTCAATTATTTTGCAAGATATTTAATATTTCACCACATAAAAGTATCTCAAGTGATGAAACAGAGAACACCATTGCAAAGAGCTCATCGAGATGATCGAAACGGACATATCATTTGCTATATTTGGAGCACCGGAGAGAAAGTCCTCGATGGATACGACTCGGAAGACTCTGGAAGACCCTAGAACCATCATCATCACAAGACCAGGGACTAAACCGACAAGATTCCACAGCTATGTGAATTATTATTTTCCATAGAGTTATTCAGAAGTTGGAAAAGAGAAGAGTCCAATCATGATATGACATCTTGAGATACGACATCTTGCGCGAACGGATCAAAAAGTGGCACTAGAAGGACGTAGAAGACTCCAGAAGACACCAGAGCAAAGGAGAAGCCCGGAGGTTGACAAGTGGGGCCGGCCGGCCCCACATGCCAGGCCGGCCAGCCTGGTCCCACCTAGACGTGACCTCTCCTTTCTCCGACGGCCTCCAACCGACCTCTACAACGCATCTCAACCAATGTTTCAAGTCTGTTTGATCCGAGGGCTGCGGTTCATCCCACCGGGCTATATAAGCAGAGGCAGACCTCCCCCTTGAGCCATCTCCATCTTCATTAGCTACATCCAGAACAAAAGCTAGGGTTTCACCCTCCATCCAAGTAGAAGTAGAGATCCCTCTAGATGATCGTCTAGTTCTAGTTCTTCTAGTTCATCTTCTAGTTCTAGTTCTAGTTCATCTACTTGTAAACTAGAGATCAGGGAGAGAGGAGAGGAGAGAGTTGAGGAGGAGCCGGATCTATCAGATCTTCCTCGATATTGTACTTCTGCAGCATCTGGTTCGTCTTGAGCAATCTCTAGGTTCTTCATTATTTATTTCTAAGTATTTTGTTCTTGCTTTATTATATTTACTGGATCTCCGCTCGTATTGAGTGCTCTAGTTATTCTAGATAATTAGAGTAGTAAGCGCTAGTGTAGACGTGGCGTTTAGACTAAGGTTTACCTGAGTTTGCGCCCAATCCCACGGTTAGTTGTGGTAGCCCACAGAGGTGACAGCTATGTCTGGTCTTTGTAATCCACCACGTTCGGGTTAGTGTTTCGTAGAGCTTTTTGGCAGCCTTCCCCCGATTACTTTCTTCCTAATCTTTTTTGAGAGTCAGAAAGGTACTGTTGCTCCAAAGTAGGTAAAATAGAGTAAGCCTTCGACAAGATAGAACCACTTAGAAAACCCTAAAAACCCTTTCTACCCTATAATTACCCTTTCCTTGGACGTTCCTAATTCTTCTAGTACACTTCACGTTCCCCGTAGAAATTGATACTCTGGAATACTCCCGGGTAAAAGCTACATCGGTATCCGTGCGCTTGCGGATCTTTTTCTGTTCGTATTTAAAATACCCAACACCAGACCGATGCAACCTTACAATTAACTGATGATAACTAACTTATACCGTGCTTGTAAAAGATCAGACTTAATCGAGGGTAGCCTTACAAACAAAATATAAGTTGTGACGGATACACATAGACAAACCGGAGGTCGGACTTAACCGATGGCAGCCCTGCTTGCTGAAGAACTCACCAAAATCTACTCTACTCCTACTCCTAAGGGATGGCGTAAGCCAAAAAGTAAAGGTACTGGTTTTTGATTGATCACTGAGATGTCTGTTACAATAGCCGGGGTTCAATATTTATACCCGACGCTTAACTTCGAGTCCTGGTCGAATAAGACCGATCATAAAACTTGGAAAGAAAACAAAACATCCTAATTTAAGATAACTTGGACTCCAAACTTCCCCTTCTATGGAGTACGCCATATTTTCCTGCTCTCAGTCAAAGCCATTTTTGCTATCGAAGTCTCTTTGAGATGACGATGTTGATTAAAATCCAGCTAACTATGAGCAGCGTCTTGACCAGCCGATTCTGAACTTATCATGGCTCTTTTTGGTACATTCTGAATTATGGGGTCTCATGTAATGAACCAAATTCTGGTGTCAACAGTATCTCATAGGACTGCTTATTTCACATACACCAGATGTGTTCTCTTGATACACAAATTATGATGTTGTGGACAATGTAAGTACCCTACTTGCACGATATTGTAATGAACTACGTCTTCAACATTTTGTAACACCCTAAAATTTGCTTCTTTCGAAATAGATTTAAAATGATTTAATTTTGTATTTTGTGCTCATGAAACATAGGAAAAAATAAAAATTTTCATTAAATTAGAATTTATCATAGGATGTAGCCACATTGTTGTGCATATATGCTGGTGCATTTGTTTCTTTTGTACTGAGTGGTTTTAACCAAAAAGAATTCAAAATGATTTAAACTGTTTTTTTAAATGGTTTCGAAATAGGCTTTGAAATAAAAGAAAATAAAATAAAAAGAGAAATCACTCCCTCTCCCTTCTGGCCTAGCCTGGCGAGCCTAGCTCACCACCCGTAGCAGCTCTGGCCTAGCTCCACTGCCCCATCCCTCTGGCCCAAGCCAGGAGCCCACTCAGTTCCTTCTCCTCTATCCGCCGAAGAGGCCCAGTGCCTCGGCCCATCCAGCACAAGTGCGCCCCTTCTCTATCTTTGTTGGTTGACAGCTAGACCCCGCTCCCCTTCTCACCGACACGCAGGGCCCGCTCAACAGTGTCGTCTCCCTCCCTGAGCCGTGTTGGAGCGGGACTCGTTGGGGATGAAATCCTACCACTGCTCTCCCATTTTTCGCACAATTCAATGTGCGTGCCACACCTATGCCCCAAACCTGAGCCAGGTGCCACCCCGCCCTCTTTCCACCCTAGCGCAAGCCGCCGCATCAGCCCTATCCTCGCGCCGCTGCTTTCGATCTCACCAAAAAGCAGAGCCGACCCGCCGCCGCTATCGCCACTGTCCGATGTCTCCCCGTCATCAGTGGCCAATTTTCGATCTCCGCCCTACCGTAAGGAAACCGAGGATGCATTGCTATTTATCTCTCTTGCTCACACGCCGACGCCGGTGACTGCAGGAAGCCACCGACCGCCTTGTCGAGCCCATGTCATCTCCGAGCCTTCTTCACCGTCGACGACACCCTAGGTGAGATCTCCAGCCCCTCCTCCTTCTTCTTGTGTAGTTCCCGTGGAAAACCGAGGTCCCGAGCCCCTTTTGCCGTTTCACCGGTGAGCTCTCGCCGTTCAATGTCCGCCACCGCCTGGAGTTCTGTACCGGCCGGTGGAAATTACCCCCATCCGTTCCTAGCCGTTCGATCTAGATCTAATGATCCCAAACAGAACGTACCCCTTCGCTTTTGTTTTGCTAAAGAGACCCCAAGTTGCCTGCTATTTCCGCCCACAGTCCATGTCGATGTTGTTTGGATACTGGGATATAGGGGGTGGGATAGGAAAAGGGAAATGAATGAATGGCTAGGATTAAATGAGGTGTGAAGAACGGATGGTTAGGATGCAATATTCCCTATCCCTATCCCCATCCCCATCCCAATCCAAACAAGCCCGTTGATTCAAAATCCTGATTTCTATTTAATTTAATTCGAAAACCAAATTCAGTTATTTACAAAACTGCCACTGATCCTGGCATAGAAACTCTGTTTTAGCTCCGTTTTGACCCATTTCAAGTTGCGTTAGATTTATAACGACATTGTCGGTGTTCGGACCCGGGAGGGTCCTAAGCTGACGAGTGAATTTGTGCTACGTGTTCCCTAATCCGGATGGTGATGCAAAGAGAATACATGGGATTTTATCCTGGTTTGGGCAAAGAAGGCCCTACGTCCAGCGGGGGAGGAGCTTTGTATTTCCTTGCACCTAAGTGCTTGCGCAGGGGTTACAAGCCGTGAGAGAGGGAAGCGGTCCCAAGTCTCAAGAAAAGGAAAAAAGTATATTGCTTGAGATATTGATCTTAGGAGCTGAGGAGTGTCTTGTGGTTTTCGTCCTTCGTCCTCCCTCTAGGAGGGTCCCCTGCCTTCCCTTTTATAGGGTCAAGTGAAGGCAGAGGAGTTGATGAAACCCTAGGGCAGTGCCTTAAAGGTGAAGGTTCGACGGGCGCTGTTGAGGTTGCTGTAGCGACGTGCTCCAGGAATGGCCGGCCATCCCCGGGGTACCATGGTGACGTCAGGGATGGGATGGTGAAAGACCCTGGGTCCTGTGGCGAGCGGACGTGTAGGCGTTGTTCCTTTGTTGATCGGCGATTAGTCGAGGCCGGGTCGAGGCATATCTGAGGGGGTCGACGGGGAATGGATAAGGCTGGCCCCTAGAAATCCCGAGATATGACGGTCGTCATGTTGTGCCTCGAGGGGGCATCGATGATGGAATAGTACCTGACATGGCGTGTGCAGTGATAGGTTTTCACCGCCCATCCCGGGATGGTCAGTAAAAAGCGGGATTTGACACCGGTACTGCTTCCATGCTGGCGGTGCTGTAGCCACGTGGGTAGGAAGTGGTTGGCAGTTGCATTAAATGCCTTGACTCTTGTCTATAAGTATGTGGGTGAGGAAGGGTCGACCGGCTAGACCTAGGGTCGTGCGAGTCGGAGATTTCCCTGGGGTCGAGGCGTCCCATCGAGCGGGCCTCATGCGAGTCGGAACACAGTCGAGGGTGCCCCGTCTTCACATGTATGTGGTTTTGGCTCGACATGACTGCGCGGACGGAGCCTTGATGTGGTTTTTCAAGGGGGTATGCTCCTTTTAGTCGTGGGTTTTGGGTACCTCTAGTTTTAGGTACCCGACAGTAGCCCCCGAGCCTTTATGTGAGTGTGGACACTCTTATACAGGCTCAGCAAGTCATGAACCGGAGTCATAGCGTCGTTGCTCTTTCGGTGGGTGCGTGCGAGCGCACCCGCCGGGTGTAGCCCCCGAGGCCTTGGAGGAGTGTTTAACTCCTTCGAGGGCTTTAGTTTGTTATGTCGAGGGGCGCTCATGCGTTTGAACCCTCGTGGCACGCTTGGTCCCCTTTCGTTTGAGGTTAGCCTTTTGCGGGCAAGCCCCCGAGCCTCGCGTGCATGAGGTCGATCAGGATCTTGCCCGTCTTCATCATACGACCCTCACACATCCTTTAGGAAAGGAGGAGGGGTGGGGAGCGTCGCACTACCCTCGGTGGGCGAGTTCAAACGATCTCCGGTGAGCTGCTAGCGGGGGATTCGAGTGGGAGCCCGTGCCTCATCCGATAGGGGTTGGCTGGCAGCCGCAGAGGCGCTCTCCAAAAGTGCCAAAGAGTAGTCATGTGGATCACGGCTCCGTTCGGTAGGATTCGAGGGCTCGATGCCTCCCTCCGAGGGGATTCCACCACCGACCTCTCCTTTAGCCTCGAATATGTCTGAGGTTGTCTCGAGAAAGTGGCTCGAGCCCTGGCCTTGTACGGGCACGTCCTCAATCATCCCTGACTCTGTTTACTCGAGGGCAGCTGTCGAACCCTGGTCAAGGGCCAGCTTTCGATCCCTCGAGATTTATAGTGGGCTTGGAGCCCATTGTTCATTCGCCTAGGAACGTCCGTCTACAGGTCTCCCTTCTGGCCCGTTGGTGCGCGTCTTTTTAGGAGGAGAGCGAGAATGGTGCGGTAGTGGGCGGCGTGGTGCGACGGTTGTGGAATAGGCGGTGGACATGTGTCCTGATACATGGGTTTCGAGGGAGTGGTTTGGTAGGAGCATTGAATGTGGAAACTGTTCCTACCTTTCCGTCGGACGCATCTGTTCGCCTTCCACCGGGGTATAAGTATAGAGCCCAGGGTCCCACGTGCCTCTCACCAGCCCTTTGCGATTGCCCTTTCTTTCCTTCGCCTTCATCAGCTGCTCTCTGCCACCGCCGTCATCTCCTTCCCCGTCGCCACTGTAAGCCGATCTTCGACGCTCATGGCGGGAAAGAGTCAAGTTCTCCCTGCGGACGCGTGGGTCCATTCTTCGGTAACAGAGAGGAAGCTGGAGGACTTGGTTCGCGGCGGCCTCCTACGACCGAGGGCGAGTCGGAGCCAGCCGGAGTGGAGGGTGTCGCTGTCCAGCCACCAGGAGCCGGCGCCTCCGGAGGGCTACGTGGTGAGCTTCATCGCCTTCCACGAGGGGGGCTCGGGGTGCCACCGAGCCGGTTCATGTGGGCGCTCTTGCATTACTACAAGGTAGAGCTCCATCACCTTGCCCCCAACTCCGTTTCGCAGGCCGCCATCTTCGCGGTAGTCTGCGAGGGAATCTTCGCGGTAGTCTACAAGGTGGAGCTCCATCACCTTGCTCTTCAAGGCGGAGCACTTTGCCAAGAAGGCGGGTGAGAGGGGAGTGCGGCGTGCGGTGCACGCTGGTAGCTGCACCCTTCAAGTTCAGGTGGGTCGAGGCGAGCTCTACATCCCGGTGCAGCTCATCTCATCGAACAGCGGGTGGCACGACGTGTAGTTCTACCTGAGCAACGACGATGACCGCCTGCCGAAGTTCTCCGGCCAGGTCCTGATGTCGCGTGAGGACAATTGGTCATACGGCGTCGTTAAGGAAGAGAAGCCGAAGCTGCAGCCGCTCCTCGACGCGCTGAGGAGACTTCGTCAGCACGGATTGACCGCGGGGATGGTGGCCGCCGCGTTCCACCGTCGGAGAGTGCTGCCGTTGATGCAGCGTCAACTTCGGATCGATGATATGGTGCCAGGCGTCTCGTTGGAGGGGAGTCGAATGTCGCACGAGACCCTCCCCCTCGATGAGGTTGCCCGGCGCACGCGGTGGATGGTGGGTAGCTTCAAGCAGGAGGACATCGACAAGGTCCCGATGCGACCCATCCAGGGTTTCGAGCCTCTGGTAAGTGTTGTTTCGCTAGCCTTGTGTCCTTTTGCTTCCTGGTTCTCTTGATTTATTCCATCGAGGCTTCCGTGCAGGATCTGTCAGCGGTCAAGGACTCACGGCCACCGGTCCCAGAAGATCGTGCTGCTTGAGAGGTGAGACGCCTTTCTACGGCTCAAAAGAAGAAAGAGAAAGATGCCGCGAGGAAGCGTCAAATCAGGAAGGCCCTCGAGCGCGAGGCATTGAATAGGCGCCGCCGCCAGTAAAGGCTCGAGGGTCTCCGCGTCAAGGAGTCCCCCTTTGAGATGGCCTTGGAGGAGGATGAGGATGAGGATAGTGACGATAATGGTGCCGAGTCGTGGTATGATACTGCGACTTTTCTCGCGCATCTTCCTGACGTGCGGTCCCTACAGGGGCCCGTCGGTGGGGGGTCGACCTCCCAGGTGTCGAGGGTAGCCTCGGCGCCCGTCGAGGGGGAGGAAGAGCCAACGGGAGGAAGGGCCCGATAGGGGCCTTCAGAGAGGGGATCCACCGCGCCTGGGGTCCCTCCAATGATGTCAGTGGCGCCGCGCCCACACGTCTGATCGCCCCGAACCTCATTGGCGGGCGGGCCAATGACATCGTCGCCTGAGACCAGGGCGCCATCATCAGGTGTGAGGACCCGAGGCCAGATGGCCTCATCGGCGCAGAGGATCCTAGAGGCCTCGTCAGCCCAGGCTCCGAGGAGCTCCAGGCCGATGAAAGGTCCTTGTTTGGTTTTGGTAATTGAGTGACAACCTTAGGTGGACTAATTGTATTTAATGTGAGATACACAGGGATTAGTCCACAGGTAATAGTGTCATGAAGGAGCTCATTGCATATGAGACATGACATGGAGTCATGTGACCAAGGTGGCAAAGATCAAGATGAGACCTGGCGCCGATGGACCGACGCAACAGTGAAGAGCAAGTGAGGTCAAGATCGATGGACCAAGGTCACATGATGATATGAAGTGGATCATATCATTTGTGATATGGTTGATGCATGTGTTGCATCAATGTCGGAGGAGATGGAGTGGAATGCACAAGGCAAAGGTATAACCTAGGGCATTTCCATTTCACCGGTCATAGGCGTGTAGAGAAGTTGATGACCGGGTTTAGGATAGATGGCCGTACTATCAAGAGGGGCAAACTTGTTTGCATATCGGTCATCTAGTGCCACTTGAGCGACCTAACTTTGCATACGTGCTAGGATCGAGTGGCGTGGCAAGTTGAGTGGTTAACTCCTTCGGTAAAATGATTGTGAAAATGCTAACACACGTACACAAGGTGGTGATCACTTGTTGGTGTTGGCACATTTGCGAAGGCGGCGGAGTTTAAGCGGTAGAGAAGGGTTTGGGTTCCTTTCTCCCTCCCGCCGAGCGTGCGAGCGCGGGATTCAGGCGATTTCGGGGAAATGAAATGCCTATTTTCCACTACGCCGGAAGTCAGAAAAGAAACGGAGGTGAACGGAGGTCACAGTGGTGACCGGACGCTGCACCGGACGCGGTCACGGTGTGACCGGACGCGTCCGGTCAGTACAGCACAACAGTCAGGCGCGCGGGCTAGGGTTTGCAACTGGCGCGTTCGGTCACTCGCGGGACCGGCGTGTCCGGTCAGGCACCCAGAGGAGCAGTGCGTGGCGAAGGTCGATCGGACGCGGTGCACGTCCGGTCACACACGATCGGACGCGTCCGGTCGTCGAAGGAGCTTACTGGACTCCGGCCGGACGCTGGCACTGTCGCGTCCGGTCGTTGCGTAGAGCGCGTCCGGTCGTTGCTTCGCGGGCGCGCGGTACTGTGCGACCGGCGCGTCCGGTCGGTTGAAGCAGCGCGTCCGGTCATTGCGTTTGATCGTTGGCGCGTAGTGACCGTTGGAGGATCTAACGGTCGCGTTTGAATTCAAGGGACACGTGGACGGCGCAGGGCGACCGGACGCGGATGAGCGCGTCCGGTCAGTTTCGACCGACGCGTCCGGTCGTCCCGATTTTTTGCCCAGTGAAGGGGTAACGGCTCTATTTGACCGTGGGGTTATAAATAGACGTTGTGGCCGGCCATGGCCGGTAGCTGAGCACACTATAGTCTTTGTGACTTGTGTGGTAGTGCTTGGGAGCCCTCTAACTCACTCATGCTTGATAGTGTTCATCGGATCGAGTGAGAGAGCGATTCTAGTGCATTGCTTTGAGAGATTGCATCGTGTGGCACTAGGTGATCGTGTTGCAAGCCGGTGGTGCTTGTTACTCTTGGAGGTTGCCACCTCCTAGACGGCTTGGTGGCTTGTGGCTCCGTCGAAGCTCGCAAGAAGATTGTGCGAGGCTCTGGAGAAGCTTTGTGAGGGGGATTGTGCTCACCCCACGGGGATCGCGAAGAGCAACTCTAGTTGAGCGTGTCATTGAGCTACCACACTTTATGGTGGGTTCTTGCGGTGCCTTTTGAGAGGCTCGGTGTGTGACCGATTAGCCGCCGAACCACGAAGTGTTGGTCGACACAACGGGGACGTAGCTTGGTGGCAACCAAGTGAACCTCGGGAGAAAAATCACCGTGTCAACATTGTTCTTCATCTTCTCGGTGGTTTGCCTTCGTACAACACAAGCTTGTATTTACTTTCATATATACTTGTGCTTGTGTAGTTGCTCTCTTAACTAGTTTGCTTGTGTAGCTTGCTAGTTGTCTTCTTGCTTGTGTAGCTAGAAGCTTCCCCTTGCGTGACTAATTTGGTTTGTGTAACCTTGTTAGTCACATTGCTTAGTTTGTGTAGCTAAGTTATTTGCGCTCTCTAATTTGGCATTGGTTGCCTTGTTATTGAGCATTGCTAGTGAGCTTAGGAGCTTTGTGCTTTTGCTTCACTAGTTGTGTAGGAGCTCCCTCAGTTGGCAAAGTACTAGTGCATAGGTTTGTGTGACCTTGCTCTATAATTGTTCAGGTGAGCTCTTGGTAAGCTTAGCACCTTAGTTGCTTAATTAGGATCTTTGCAAGGTGCTAGAGAACTTAGATAGAGGGGTGTAGTCATGGCTAGACCGATAAGTTTAATTCCGCATTTGTTTTGGTTAGCCAACGCGTTTAAGTTTTAGAAAGGACTATTCACCCCCCCTCTAGTCCGCCATCTCGACCCTTCAGCCGAGCGAAGGCTCGATGGAGGGGCTATCTCAGAAGCCATCTGGTGTCTCAGGGAAGCTGGGGACAAGGCCCCTAATCCCCCTGTCTGGGTAAGTGTTTCACTTCACCTTTCCAACAAAGTTGTTTCGCTTTTTGTTCTGACGTGGTTGTTTACTGCGCAGCCATAAGCGTAAGGTGGAGCTTGCGGCTATGACTCCCATCAAAGCGCTCAAAGCTGGCGCTAGCCTGATGATGCGGACATCGGCCGATGACACCGCTTGGGTCGCCAAGTGCCACGCTGCCACGGAGCGGCTCAAGGCGAAAGAGGCCGTTGCCAAGGCAGGTGCAAGCGCCCACGAGGGTGCCAGAGTTGACAAAGCCGCGTGGGGGCCAGAGCAGGTTGAGGCAGCTCCGAGTGGTACCAAGCATGATGGGCCTAGAAGCGGTGGGCCAGAGCCGGGGTCGATCGCGAGGACCCCGGAGACCGTCGAGGCCGGTAGGGCCGAAACATCCGTCCGCGATGCGAGGCAGACGGATGTTAAAAAGACGAAAGAGGTGGTGGAATCCCCGCAGGATGCGGGGAAAGAGGAGGAGCAGCCGGAGCTGCAAACGGAGCGGGAGGAGCCGCAACGGCAGCCACAACAGTCACAGCAGGTAGAGCGGCTGCTGGGGGAGCTGGACCAGCCGGGGGAGCCGGTGATCGAGGTGGAACGGGAGGTGGGCATGCCACTGCCCAATGTGCAAGCGGAGGCGCTGGTTGACAGGAGGCCAGTCGCGCCCCAAGGGTCGACTTCGGCTATGATCGACCTCACCGTCGACGACCCTCCTTCCGACAAGGGGAAGCAGAAGGCGGATGTCGAGATGGTCAATGCCCCGGATCGGCTCGGGATTCCCGTAGCGCCAGAGGACGACATGGCAGAGGCATCCGCCAAGTGGCCCGATTTCGCGGAGCTGGCGCTTGTGCGGTCGGAGGAGGAGCTCCTGCGTTGGGGTCGGTCGACCCTTGAGTTCAGGGATGTGGCTAACCCCAACGTTGAGCCCTTTTTTGCCCTCGACGATAAAGATGAAGTGCAGCACTGGGAGTACGTCGAGGGACTCTGCAAGCATTCCGTGCAATCCCTGCGGATGGTCGCGGATACCCTAGTGCGGCGGATGTCAGAGGCCTTCGAGGTGAGCCATGTTCGTTATTTTATTTGGCTCATACCCCCTTTTGCCTTGGTTCTGACTTTGAGTTTTGGCCATGGTCAGGAGCTCAAAGAGCGATCGTGCCACAAGTCGTTATTCATTCGCCACGAGAGCGGTGTGTGGGTGGCGCTTCCGCGCCAATGGGCTCTAGTCGAGGAGGCCAACCAGCGGCTGTCCAAGAAGAGCGCCGAAGCGGACGAGCTTCATGTCGTCACTACGGCGCTCAAGGAAGAGGCGGCACAGGCATGGGATACCGTGGCCAAAGCCCTGGAGGACGCGGCCAAGCCTCGAGAGGAGGCGGCCAAGGCTCGCGAGGACCTTGTGCCATTGTTAGCGCGCGTGAAGGAGCTTGAGGAGGACGTCGCTCTTGTCAGCGGCCAGCGCGATGCCCTCAACGTCCAGATCGGGCTGGTGTCCGCTCACGTCGGGACCCTGGAGAATGAGGTCGCGACATTGAAGGGAACTGTCCGAGAGAGGGACGAGGCTCTCTCGGGCACCGGTCGAGAAATCGAGACGCTGAGGGCGACTGTCCGTGACAAGGACGAGGCTCTTCAGGCGGCGGGGAAGGCGCATGACGAGTTGCACGATGAGATCGTGGGTTTGCAGACCCATGCGGAGGGTAAGCCTTTGCCGAGATTTGACCCTGACTTTGAGCTCCCGTGTCTTTGTTGACTTGGTCTTTGTGTTTCAGAGCTAGAGAAGCAGCAGCGTGCAGCCTAGGCGACGGCTACCTCGTTCCAAACCCTCCTCGAGGCCGAGGCCAGACGCAACCAACTACTCTAGGGTGCAATCACCTCGGTGTGCGATGGCCTGGGGGTCGAGCCCAATGTTGATACCGAGGAGGATGCGCCGGAGAACTCGTTCGTACGCCGGATGGCGGCGCTGGGTTGCCTTGTCCGCGAGAAGATCCGAGGTGGGCTGCATCATGGAGTGAAGAGGGCCATGGCGGTTGTTGATGATGGTTATCTACCATAATAAAGGGTTAAAATAAATATATAAAGGGCTAATAAATGATCACCAACATAGGTTTAGGGTGTCAACTAACGAAATTCCACGAGTTTTGGTGAATCTATATTTTTTAGGGGGTTATCAGAATAATTCAGGAATTGATATCTTCCACGAGAAGGAACCTACGTCAATCGGCCTAATCTCCACGTCACGAATACGCAAGAGGCTTCTAGAGGACACCAGAGGACTCCATGAGGAGGGCCACCACGAGGCGCCGCCAGGTGGGGCCGACCGGCCTCAACCCTAGGCCGACCGGCCCCTGGCCGCCGCCCCTCGGTTCCTTCCTTTGCAAGCTACTTCAACCAACTCCAAGGATGCATCCTAACCCCACGTGAAGGTCGGTTTGATCCAAGGGCCACGGTTCCATGCTCTGGGCTATATAAACAAGGCCCCAGACCCCACTCCGAGGGGAATTCATTCAATCCATCATCATAATCACCTTTAAGAGAAAAGCTAGGGTTTGGGGAAGAGAGGTGTCCCTCGAATGGATGTCCTCTCAACTCCCAAGTTAGAATAGATCTAGTTTTCTAGATAGTAGAGAGATGGAGAGCGAGGGAGGAGTTTGGAGGAGGTGCTGGCCTATCGGTGCCTCTTCAACAACTTGTACTTCGGCAGGATTGAGCTCTACGTGGGCTTGCTCCTGAGATGGCTCAGGCTCTGGCAATCAACTTCTGATTCAAGTAAGATTCATGTTTATATTATTCTTCTAGTTTGCGAGTCTCTTTTGAGCGCTTTAATCTAGTCGACTAGGTTAGAGTATAATTCGTAGTGTAAGCGTGGCGCTTAGACTAGGGTTACTCGTAGATGCACCCTATATTCCGGATCGGTGGTAGATCACGAAGGTGACAACTTCGTTGAGTCCTCTGTAGTCCACCTCCCGTCTGTAGGCCTAGCAGGATATATAATTACGTGGTAGATTCGTACTCTGTTTGTGGTCTTCCATAGTAATTCCCTAGTTGAATAGTAGAAGATGTGGACTGCCCAAGTTAGAAGTAGAAACCCTGATCGAGTTATCCTCTCTATACTCCTACTATCGACCCCATACTAGATTGATCCTCTCTTACGTTTTAGTCTTGTTTTCACTTTAGTTGTTCCCACCTTATTTATATTTCCAACTCATTCACCTTTCCTGGTTAAGTTAGAACACGTAGTTGACATACACATTTCCCTGTGGATACGATATTTAAAACCCTCCGGGTGAAAGCTACAACGGTATCCGTGCGCTTGCGGATCTTTTCTGTTCGCGTTAATAAATACCAACAAGCTTTCTGGCACAGTTGCCGGGGAAACGGTTGCTGAATTGACTACGAACCTAGCCTAACCTTTTTCAAAAACAGAAATAAATAAATATATATATATATACATAAAAGAAAAAAAATCTCTTTTCTTATCTTTACCCTTTTGTTTTATATTTTCTAAAAAGAAAAAAAATCTTTTCTCATACCTTCTTTCTTTTTATCCTTCACCTCATCCCTTCTATTCTTTTTCCTTTCATCTTTTGTTAGCATGGATAATAACACTCCTATCTATCAATATGCTAACCCTATGGGCACACACCTTAGACCACCAGAACATTTCGAGCCTATCACAGCATCTGGTTTTGAGATAAGCCCGGATTTCATAGAATTTGTTCAGAAAAAACCCTTCATGGGGGAAATTTAGGAAAACCCATATTCGCACCTACGAGAGTTTAAGCGGATCTGTGACCTCATTCGCATAAAGGGCATGTCCGATGAGACCATCCAATGGAAGCTAGTTCCATTCTCTTTAACGGGAAAAGCTAAACATTGGTATAAACTCAATGTAGAACGTGCGCAAGGAGATTGGAAGACACTATGCAATGAATTTCTATCAAAATTCTTTCCCATCTCCAAAGTGAATGACCTACGGAAAGAGGTTCTAACTTTTAGACAACTAGAAGAAGAATCTCTTGCTGAATCATGGGATCGCTTTATTGACCTTACCCTCATTGGCCCGGACCTTGCTATTCCAGACCCAATACTTTTTCAATATTTTTATGAAGGTCTTAGCAAGGATTCTAGGGAATTTCTTGATTTATCCTCTAGAGGAGCTTTTCTTCATTTGCTTACAAGTGAAGCAAGGGTCATGCTTGAAAAAATTACTAGTCAAGCCACTCGCTGGACTAAAATTCATTTTAAGCCCCCCAAGAAAAAGAAGGAGTTCTCTCCTGAACAAAAAGAGGAAGTTTTGATAGCTAAGTCACAACCACTTCAATCCCGAGGTTCAGCTGTCAATCCTAAGACATCAATACCCCAACGTAATGATGATAACTTAGACTTCCAGTTTTGTAAGATGCTGGTAGATCAATATAAAAATAGAATGACATCTAGAAAAAAGTGTTCTCAACTACCTTTCCCCCATAGAGCATGGAATCTATTCCATAACCACCTTATTAAATCCATGTTCATATGAGACATCTCCCAATTCAATTGGTCTCTTCAACCTCCCCACATTCAAGATCTCCAACCCCCTCACTCTTTCTGTTTATAAAAATTTCAAAAGGGTGGTTGTAGATGCATATGTTTATCATAAATATTGCAGATTTCGTTGTGCTCTTAAGGTTGGTGTTGGAGGGGAACCTACTTCACCAAAGCACATTTTGAAGGTTTCCCAAGGACAAGCTTAGTGTCCTAAAACAAGCACTTTTTAGATCCTAACATGAGTATTCACCTTTCTGCTACACTGCCCTTGTGAAACGAGCATAGAGATATAATTGTAAAAATATTCCTTCGGGTACTCTTGTCACTAACCTTTCCAGGTCTGGAGCAAAAAGATCAAAGGAATAACAAACATAAGGGAAACACAGCTCACGCATCATGAAGAGATCCATGGAACAAGAAGATGAGTGCCACGAAACAAGATCTATAATCAAAGCACTCACTCCATGGAAGAAGGTGAACAAATCTCCACCAAGCCCCTTCAAGACAAAGACCATCATGGAGAAATTCTCAAGACAATGAGGGAGCACAAGGACCGACAAGAATGTCAAGATCAGGAGAACAAAAAGATGGTAAAGACAAGCCATTCATAAGCAGAACCAGCTAGGCAAGAGAAGTTTCCACAAGGTGGTTCAGTACCATCACTCTTCAATGACAAAAGTAATATCTTGAGGTACATAATCACTATTCAAAAAGCTTTTCTCGATCCTGGTATGCACATAAATAAAGAACCAAATATGTTTAAGTTACAACTTCGCTTGATCCAACCTGATCAACTTAACATGTTCAGTTCTTTAATCTTTGTTCTTAGCTTCACTCTCTTGATCTCACTGTCTTAACCAAATGAGCTAAAAATATTGCATATTCACACTCATGCTCATCTTCTACTCTTATCACCCATAACTTCAACTTTATCTTGTTCACCATGCCTAAGGTTAGAGAAGAATGAACAAAACTTTTAGTTCTGTTGGTGTTTTTCCACCAACAGAGCCCATGCACTTGATCTCTACCTTGTCTTTATGAGCAGGACACACTTTGAACAAAACATGGATGAGTTATGGATGAGTTTGTCAACACTCCCAAATTCTATAAAGTGAAGGTCCTAGATCTATAAGAACATGCACACTGAGCAAGATGCTGTCAACTTCCACAATTAATGCTTCATTTCAAACGGCTGCTGGACGAACGAAGAACATGGGTAACACCATATCAAGAGGTGCAGTTATCAAGGTCTCCACCTCTGAGACCAGATGATTCACCTAAGGAATGAACATGGTGAGAAGTCCTATTCAGAGGACTTAAAACAATGAACCCTCGTCGGGAGGTAAAATCGGTAGTTATCCATATTTATCTTTTCTGCATAATCATTTTCATTTAGCATATTTACTTTTCTGCATTAGCATTGCATTATAATATATATATATATATAAGCCTCATGTGGATAATTTTGTGGTGTGTAAAAAACCCATAGGAATATTCACCGTGGTGGCATAAAAATAAAAATAAATATGCATGCATTCATCCTATTGCATTTTCTTTTGCATCATAGAAAATATAAAAATACCAAAAATATTGAGAAAGAAATCCCACTGAAACTCTGCCTAGAAGAAAAGCTTTGGACAACTGAGGCTTAAGTGGCCAAACCACTAACGCTTAACATGTTCTACAAGTTTTGTTGTCTATTTGAGTTTTACAGGATTTGAAGGACCAAAAAGAGTTGACAAGCAAGTGGATGCTCTATCCATTGATGGAGCACTGTCTCATTAGTCATCAACATCAATCAATTTCTGACAGAAGACGTACATCTCCACTGCCAGTCTGCTACATTGCAAGACCAAACGACTACGTCAACATTTAGCTTGGGGGAAGGCACCCCCGTGTATTCCAAGTAAGTATCCTTACGCCCTTAAAGTTTTCTTTCTATAAATAAATTCAAAAAGAAAGAAAAAAAAATAGTGAGCACATGAAGGTTCACACTTACATAATTATGGTCAGGAGACATACTTTTTAATATTTATGGATTTTTATTGTGTCTACTTTACTAGTCGAGTATTTGTTTTATATTGTGCTATTTTGTAATAATGTGTGTTAGTTAGAGTGTGTCAAGTTTGCTTGAATTAGTTTGTGAATAGAGAGCACTCAGAATAATCTCTGTTATGGAAATGATGAATAGTTGCTCTGCCATAATTCCTTTCAAGTGCCTAGTTTTCAAACACGAATTCTCCCGAGTTTTGGGTAGAACTGTCTTGATCTAAAGATAAACTCTGAGCCTGAAACTTGTGGGTTGCAAATGCTGGATCTAAATCTAGGTAGTTGAGGAGTATGATATGAGAAAGTTTGAGCTGCTATTTATCTTGCTCCTACTGATGCTAGAGTTCTAGAGAATTTTATCTTTTGAAATCTTAAAATACCATGATGAGTACTTGTATGACAAAGCTTAAAATTCCTACCACAGCCATACATTGGATAGAAAACTCTATTCATACTTTTTACTACTTGTACTTGCATTGAGCATTGTCGAGCTCTGTTGACCCTTAGAGGCTTGTCATACTTTTAAAATCAAGATCACGTACACTCCACTCAAATATGCTGCTTCTACTCTGGAAGTACGCAACAACATGCCTTTAGATCCACCAAATATATTTTTCTCCTACACTAGGAGAGAACACCACTCACATGTCTTATAGGATTTTTGTCACCTATCCATACATTTCATAAGCCCCAGTTATTGTTGCTCCAGGTTATTATTATCTCTCAATCTTTCATTATAGACAAGAATGTTCTGGGCTTATATATTTATAAAAAAAAAGAAGAAAGAGAAATATATAGAGAGTAAAACATGGACAAGTGTCCTACCAAAACAATGGGTACTTAGATGCCCGCCTCTCTAAAAAAAACTATAGCCCAAAATATCTCTTAGTCTAAGTTCTTCAATTATTCAAAGAGAGATCAAAATCCCTTTCAAAGGAGAAAAAGTAGAATTAGATCCACTATCACCTTCATCATAAATAAACCACTCCTTGATCCATACACATGCACTTCTTGATTTGATTGTATGCCTCGTTTCTCTGGATCCACTGTTTGACTTTACAAAATATGCTTTGCAAGTATGTACACGTTGTCTCCATACCTATAAGCTCTAGATAAAGCATTATATGTAGGATGAGAGAAGACAAATCTCACTTTGCCTTGGAGAGGATCTAGAAATACCACATATATTGAGAGATTTGAGAGAGTCATACAAAAAGATACTCTGAATTTTATTTTAAAAATCTTGCAAAACTCCGGAATAATAGTTGAATGAAGAGCTTGAGACATAGTGCTTGATTTGATTGTTCTACTTTTCGACTGCTCAAGACCCAAGTGAAGGCTAATAAGCTCCATAGTTAAAGGGAATATGGGTAAGTCTGAAGGTTAGAGTGGTTAGACCTAATCCAGAGGAAAATTCTTGTTTGAATGCATGTGTACTTTTGAGGCGTGAAAGCATTGTAGCAACTCTTGATCCATTATGAATATTTGCTAAAGGACTAGCAAAAGGTAAGCTTGGGGGAGTTGTTGACAATGGTTATCTACCATAATAAAGGGTTAAAATAAATATATAAAGGGCTAATAAATGATCACCAACATAGGTTTAGGGTGTCAACTAACGAAATTCTACGAGTTTTGATGAATCTATATTTTGCAGGGGGGTTATCAGAATAATTTAGGAATTGATATCTTCCACGAGAAGGAACCCACGTCAATCGGCCTAATCTCCACGTCACGAATACGCAAGAGGCTTCTAGAGGACACCAGAGGACTCCACAAGGAGGGCCACCATGAGGCGCCGCCAGGTGGGGCCGACCGGCCTCAACCCTAGACCGACCGGCCCCTAGCCGCCGCCCCTCGGCTCCTTCCTTTGCAAGCTACTTCAACCGCCTCCAAGGATGCATCCTAACCCCACGTGAAGGTCGGTTTGATCCAAGGGCCACGGTTCCATGCTCTGGGCTATATAAACGAGGCCCCAGACCCCCCTCTGAGGGGAATTCATTCAATCCATCATCATAATCACCTTTAAGAGAAAAGCTAGGGTTTGGGGAAGAGAGGTGTCCCTCGAATGGATGTCCTCTCAACTCCCAAGTTAGAATAGATCTAGTTTTCTAGATATTAGAGAGATGGAGAGCAAGAGAGGAGTTTGGAGGAGGTGTTGGCCTATCGGTGCCTCTTCAACAACTTGTACTTCAACAGGATCGAGCTCTACGTGGGCTTGCTCCTGAGATGGCTCTGGCTCTGGCAATCAACTTCTGATTCAAGTAAGATTCATGTTTATATTATTCTTCTGGTTTGCGAGTCTCTTTTGAGCGCTTTAATCTAGTCGACTAGGTTAGAGTATAATTCATAGTGTAAGCATGGCGCTTAGACTAGGGTTACTCGTAGATGCACTCTATATTCCGGATCGGTGGTAAATCACGAAGGTGACAGCTTCGTTGAGTCCTCTGTAGTCCACCTCCCATCTGTAGGCCTAGCAGGATATATAATTACGTGGTAGATTCGTACTCTGTTTGCGGTCTTCCATAGTAATTCCCCAGTTGAATAGTAGAAGATGTGGACTGTCCAAGTTAGAAGTAGAAACCCTGATCGAGTTATCCTCTCTATACTCCTACTATCGCCCCCATACTAGATTGATCCTCTCTTACGTTTTAGTCTTGTTTTCACTTTAGTTGTTCCCACCTTATTTATATTTCCAACTCATTCACCTTTCCTGGTTAAGTTAGAACACGTAGTTGACTTACACGTTTCCCTGTGGATATAATATTTAAAACCCTCTGGGTGAAAGCTACAACGGTATCCGTGCGTTTGCGGATCTTTTCTGTTTGCGTTAATAAATACCAACAGCGGTCATCCGGTCTGGGTTTGAGTATGACATGGGCCTTATTGCGGATGGCTTCATCTCGGACCCAGACAGGACTAAAGAGGAGAATGAAGCGGTCTGCCTAGGATTGATCGAGGTTGCTAAAGAGCCCGAGGGTCGACTTGCGAGGCTGTTTGAAGACGAGGTAGTCCCGCCTGCCGACGATGAGGGCCTGTGAGCCAAACCTGGGCATGAAGGCTCATGTAATAAGTTAGTTAGCATTTGTGACTCGCATCATCGTGGCCCCAGGGGCCTAAAAACATCTAGATGTAAATATGTACTAAATGTCTTTTTCGTTCGACTCTTTCGTTCCCTTTTCGCTCGGATCGCGTTCTTATGCGATCTTCTTGGCGCGCGGTCGCACCCCTTGCCGTGGGGTGCGAGTGGAGATACCATAGCCCGGAGGCATGGGTGGTCTCACGGCTTGACTGCCCCTCATCCTTAGGATGACCTTGCAGCCTCGTCGATCATGTAAGAACTCGAATCGAAGCGTATAGGGACATCAGACGTCGATTTTTTGAGATCGTATGCTTTTTACAAAGTCTTCTTAGCACGTGGTTGCACCCCTTGGTGTGGGGGAGTGAGTGGAGGTGCCGTAGCCCAGAGGCATAGGCGATCTCGCGGCTCAATCGCCCTTGAAACTTAGGGTGCCCTCGCGGCCTTGTTGACTATGTAAAAGTTTTTTAAAAAATGCGAGCTAAAATGTGAGCTTTTTTTTAGGGACACAGGGGGTTTCCCCCTTTTCAGCCCCCGAGGGAGGGTCGACCTGAGAAAACAGGGTCGAGCCTACCTCTTTGAAAGAAATGCTTTGAACATGTACTCTTTATTTATTCATGTGAGCGATGACAAAGGTACAAAGCCTCGAGGCTCTAGGGGTAAAAGTGACGTAGTTGTTCGATGTTCCACGTGTTGGTGAAGATCTCGCCCTTTTCATTTGATAGCTTGTAGGTGTCGGGCTTCAACACCTCCGCGATGATGTACGGTCCTTCCCATGGCAGAGAAAGCTTATGTCGTCCCTTGTTTCTTTGGCTTCATCGGAGCACCAGGTCACCGACGTTGAGGTCTCGACTGCGGACGTGTTTGACGTGGTAGTGTCGGAGTGTCGGTGTTCGGACCCAGGGGGGTCCTAAGCCGACGAGTGAGTGCTGCGTGTCCCTTTCCTGGATGGTGATGCAAGGAGAACACACGGGGGTTTATCCTAGTTCGGGCAGAAGAAGGCCCTACGTCCAGCGGGGGGGGAGAGGTTTGTATTTCCTTGCACCGAGGTGCTTGTGTAGGGGTTACAAGCTTGCGAGAGAGGGCGGCGAGCCCAAGTCTCAAAGAGAGAAAAAGGAGTACAAAGATGATTGCTTGAGATGTTGATCTCTGTGTTGGGAGCTTTGGGTTGCTGGCACTTGACTTTGGACTTGTGTCTTGCCTCTCGTCCCCTTGTAGGGTCCTGACCCGCCCTTTTATAGGGTAAGAGGAGGCCAGGGCACCGGGGAGCCTTGAGGTGATGTTTTGTCGATCCCTGTAGTAGTGACTGTAGCGACGTGTCCTGGGAATGGCCGGCCATCCCTGAGCATCGTGGTGACGTTGGGGATGAGACGGCGAAATGACCCGGAGCACCGTGCCATGCCTGCCTTTCTTCCCTGTCAAACTGCGCTGGGCGCCGAGGCTGGGTCGAGGTCGGGTCGATGCCGGACGGATAAGGCCGAATCCCCGAGATTGCGGAATACGGGCCTTGTCGTATCCTCCCTCGAGGGTGTCTTGTGATAAACAGTACTCGGTAAGGTGTGTATAGTGACAGGTTTCACTCCCCATCACGGGATGGGCGGTAAAACAGTGAGGACTGACACCGGGGTTGCTCCCACGTCGGTCTCGGTTGCGGCCATGTCGGTAGGTGGTAGCAGGTAAGCGTATTAAATGCTCTGACTTTTATCTCGGGGTAGGTGAAGTGAGGGGGTCGAGCGCTCCGACCCGGGGTCATGCGAGTCGGAGTTTTCCCGCTGGCCGAACGAGCCTCATGCGAGTCGGAGTGCGGTCGAGGTGCTCTGTCGAGCTAGCCTCGTATGAGTCGGAGTTTGGAGCGCGGTCGAGGCGCCTTTTAGTACGGGACGGGGCGCGGTCGAGGCGTTCCCGTTGGGGGTGCCTCGTACGAGTCGGAGTCGGAGCACGGTCGAGGCACTCCGTCGAGCTGGCCTCGCACGAGACGGACCCTGTACGCGGCCAAGTCGTGCTGCCTTTTGCTGTGGTTTAATCGTTTTGTTTTTATTATCGTTGGTTGTAGGTACCCCCGTACTGTTGGTACCGATAGTAGCCCCCGAGCCTTTGGGTGAGTGTGCGATTACTCTCTCAAAGGCTTGTTGGTTAATGAACTGGAGTCATAGCGTCGTGGTTTTTTCCGGTGGGGGCGCGCGAGCGCACCCGCCGGGTGTAGCCCCCGAGGCCTCGGTGGAGTGTTGAGACTCCTCCGAGGTCTTTTATGCGTTCTATTGGGGAATGGTTTGGACTTTGCCGTGCAATTCATGTCTTTCCATTTAGAGTTCGGTTTGTTGCGGTCGAGCCCCCGAGCCTCGTACGCACGAGGTCGATCAGAGTCTCGGCCGTCTTTTATCGTTCGACCCTCACGCTCCTCCTTTGGGAAGGAGGAGGAGGGGTGGGGAACGTCGTACTACCCCCGTTTGGGCGAGTTCTGACGATCTCCGGCGAGCTACTAGCGGGGGAATTCGAGTGTGAGCCCATGCTCCGTTCGTTAGGAGTCGGCTAGTGGCCCAGAGGCACTCTCAAGAATGCTAAGAAGTGGTCATGTGGATCTCGATTCCCTGCGACGGGATTCGAGGGCTCGGTGCCTCCCTCGAAGGGATTCCTACATCGACCTTCTCCTACAGCCTCGAATACGTCTTGGGTGCCTCGAGCCCTGGCCATGTACGGGCGCATCCCTGGTCGTCCCTAACTCTGTCACTCGAGGGCAGCTGTCAAATCCTGGTCGAGGGCCAGCTTCCGCTCCCTCGAGACTCATACCGGGCTCGGAGCCCGTTTCCCAGGTATCTGGGAATATCCGTCCGCGGATCTCTCCCCTGCCCGTTAGCCGGGCGCACCTTTTTAGGAGGGGAGGCGAGATCGGCGTGGTAGTGGGCGATGTGGCATACAGTTATGACGTGGGGGACGACCACGTGCCCTGCTCCTGCGAGATTTGGGGAAACGATTAGGTAAGGGCATTAAATGCAAGGAACCGCTCCTACCTTTTCATGCGGCCGTTGGGCTTCCGCCAGGGCTATAAAAACAAAGTCTGGGGGGTCTGCCTCCCCTACTGGCCCTTTGCGTTCTTGCCATCCTTGCCTTAGACAACTCTCCGTGCCCCTTGCGCCCCTCCGCCTTCATCCAGCGCCGCCGCCGTCGCCCCTCCTCTGTCCACATAGCTTTCCCGGTGCCAATGGCAAACAAGGGTCAAATCCTCCCCACCGACGACTGGGTTGCCTCTTCGGTGACGGAGAGGAGGCTGGAGGAGCTGGTCGAGGACGGGTTGCTGCGGCCGAGGATGAGTCGGTCGCGGCCGGAGTGGATTGCGCCGTCGCCCAACCACCGGGAGCCGGCACCCCCCGAAGGATACGTGGTTAGCTTCATTTGCTTCCATGAGCGGGGGTTCGGCATGCCGGCGACCACCTTCATGCGTGCGCTCCTCCACTACTACCGGGTGGAGCTGCACCATCTTGCCCCCAACGCCGTCGCGCAAGCCGCCATCTTCGCGGTGGTCTATGAGGGCTACCTGGGGATGGAGCCGCAGTGGAATCTGTGGCTCCATCTCTTCAGGGCGGAGCTCTTCGCCAAGAAGGCGGGGGAGAAGGGGATACGGTGTGCGGTCCGAGCGGGGAGCTGCGTCTTTGTTGGGCATTCTTAACGTCATTACCAAAAGTAGACTTAGTTTTCTAATTCTGATAACAGCGCCAAAAATGCCGAACCTATCCCTCATGCCACTTAAGCCAAGTTGTCATCCCCAGCATGACATGAGAGACGCGGTATTGAAATATGCAACTGCTCTTCTAAATAAATAATAAATAAGATCTGCAAGCGCACAGATTAATACCGATGTAGTATTTTAACCGGGAAGTATTCCAGGTATCGTTATTTATATTTTTACCACTGGGAAGGGATTACTAACATCAATGTTGATTATGGAATGGAATATAGGAATGAGTATCAATCATTGCATGTATAAGTGAGAGCATTCATCTATCTCTTGCATACAGGGGTAAGTGTCACATAAAATATAGATAAAGTATGAATAGTGACAAAGATAATTAATCTGATCAGCTAGCCACATATAGTAATGATAAGCACCTCAACAGATATTCTAGCAAGTCATTAGCATGGTATTAGGACGAACTACAAGGATATTTCCTAAGTTATTCTTAACTATAAAGTCTAGCATATCATAGTTAGTGCAAGTACACTTGGCAATCATTGCGAGAAAGGACTACGCCCATGCATAGTGATATTATCAAGGAAGATGAGAAACATAGCAATCACTCCCCCGTAATAATGTTGCTCTGCCTGCCTTACACACGGGAGGGGGACTATATAAGAACCAACGAAGCTGTCACCATCGCGGACCACCCCACGATCCGGCATATAAGGTGCAATCGCAGATAAATATGGTCTAAGCACCACGCCTACACAATACTTATCATTTACCCATGGATCCTATGGATAAACGCTATACGATCCTAAACATGTATATAATTCCAATCTAACTAAGCCAAGCGTATAACTACGATAAACTAAGAACAATATAATCGCAAACATAAACAAGTAGAGCATAGTCATAATCAATATATTGAAATAGAACAAAGTTGTATTCATAATATTGAAGAACAAAGATGAACAATGAAGAACAGTAAAGGAATTACCAAGAATCCTCTTGACAGATCCGGAAACCAATCGAAGATTGACTCCTTCTAGTTCTAATCCTATGTAGCTATGCTATACTAGAGATCTAGTTGATGTGGTGGCTCTAGGGCTTGATCAGAGACTCTCCTCCTGAGATTAGGGTTTGAAGAATTGAGAATGAGGGAGTGCCTCCTCCAGGGGCCAGGGGTCCTGCTTATATAGCCCCCTCAAGTGAACGTGGGCCGTCGGATCAAACCGACATTAATCGCACGGTTTTCCTTGATCCCTTAGGTCGGTGGAGCATAATCCGCGAGACGGAGCCTGATTGGCTCTCAGGCCAGGGCGGGCGCCCTAGGGAGCAGGGCGGGCGCCCTGCCTCCGGGCCCGTTCGGCCTCCCGTTCGATCTCGTGGCTTCTGGAGTCTTCTAGATGATAGAAAATCGGTGAACACGTTATTATCTCTATGTAAACCCGACGTGTGGGCCTTTCCTCCGTATTTTCTGATAACCCCCTGCAGAAACAGACAAACACCAAAACTCATGGAATTCTGTCAGATAAAACCCTAAGTCTAGGTGTTGGTTGCATTTGGATCCTTTTCTTTATTTATTTGATAACTATATTTGGTACTTAAGGACCGTCAACAAACTCCCCCAAGCTTACCTCTTGCTCGTCCCTGAGCAAGGATAGACTCATTATGGAGCAGAAGTTGCTGCAACGCCTTTGAACATATGCTTTCAAATAAGGTCTCATCCCTGAGTTAGAGTAAACTGTCAAGACTTAAAACTTACTCATTTTACCTTTCACCATGGGGCTTGCAACCGTCACCTGCATCTTGAGTGGTTAAAAGATAGAACGGTCTAGTCAAACGCCATGTCTCTTATTCTTGATCAGCTATAGCTCTGGAGTTTTTTTTTGCAAATTTTCAAATAAAACTCAGAGATTCCTTGTATGACTTTCTCGGGTCCCTCTTTTGTGGTATTTCTGGATCCTTACCAAGGCAGTAATGGTATATGCCTTCTCTCTCAAAGTATGTGGTATTTATGGTATAAGGCGTAGTGACATTGCCTTCTCTCTCACCCTACTCTAATAAGGCTTTGATATCTGGAGCTCATAGGTGGGAGATACAGTATACATACTCATAGAACATTTATTGCATAGTCAAACCATGGATCCAGAGAAACAAGTCAATAAGTCAAATCAAGATGTGCATGTGTGGTGAATGAGTGGTGTATGGTGATGATGGTGATAACAAAAGTCTAATGCTCTTTTTGAGGGAATACATACCTTTCTTGCTTTTTGAAACTTTTTGAGGGGAATGAGATGCTCTGTATATATTTTTTTTTCTTTTCTTTTTCCTCTCAGGTGGGTATCTTGTACCCCTAATTCTACTGTCGGACACTTGTCCATTTTTACCTCTCATCTCACTTTTTCTTTCTTCGAGGTTCCGAGCACTTGCTCCTTTTTATTTCCTCGTATTTATATATATATATATATTTTTTTTTAGAGCAATCTCCCTCTTTTGAAAATATAGCAAGTGGTAGTAGAAATGACTTGAGCATTAACTTCACAGGGAATAACAGGAATGAGATAATGTTTTTGGCTATTCTCTCCCGGGTCAGGAGTAGAATAATTTTGTTTGAATCTAGAGATGGAAATGAGTGGATATATGTGGATGCGTACTTCCGGAGTAGAAGCAGCATGTATGAGTGAACGTGCAAGTGAATCTTGATTTTAACCACATGACAAGTTCCTAAGGGTCTACACAGCTTGACCACACTCAATGCCCATAAGCAGTAAGTAGTAAAAGTGCGGCTCTTAATCTAACAAGCATGTATATATGGCTGTGGTAGGAATTTAAACTCTCATCATACAGGAACTCATCATGCAACATTTTAAAGATTTTCAAAGATAAAATTCTCCAGAATTCTAGCATCTCTAGGAACAGATAAATAGCAGCTCAACCTTCCCATATCATATCCGTTAACAACTTAGACTTCAGATCAAGTTCTCTTCCCACTAGTTCAGGTTTAGAGCCAGTTTTAAATTATAACAGTTATGTCTAAACTAGAGAGAGAACAAATTTGAAAATTAGGCAGAGCAACTATTCATCATATCCATGCTAGAGTTTTATTTTCAAGATTCAGTTTAGCATAGCTACTTTATTTATTTATTAAACTAAGCAAATATATATAAACACAAAATATTTATTTGGGTTTTCATGATTATGCATCTTTTTATTTTAATAAAGCATAGGTATAAATGTAGATAAAAATACTTATCGGGATAAATGGGGGTGCTCTCCCCCAAGCTGGATCTTGACGTAATTTCTTCTGATGTAGCTAGCAGGTGCAGAGGTGTATTTGAATGTCGGCAGCACCCTGACAGCGATTAGGATGTCCTCCATCTGCTAGTCTTCCTGAATTCTGTGGAGCTCAAATAGACAACAAAGCTTCGTGGAACTTGATTAAGTGTTAGCATAAATATCTAGTCTTTATCATGTTTGAGCTTCCTTGATAAATGTCACTCTCTATTTCATTTTTATAGAACAGAAAAAATATATATTATTTTTTTATGCCACCACAGTGAATGTACTTATGGGTTTTATGCCACTCGCATACTCACATGGGGCTTACCGTTTTTAACATTTTTTTAAGACAGAATGAACATGATTAACTGAGCAATAATTAAAGGGAAAATGATAACTACCAAGTTTACCTCTTGGCACGGCGTTCGGTGTTTTTAAGTCCTCCGAACAGGACTTCTTTTCTTCTTAGTTGTCCTGGGATTTGGGTGGCGTAGACGGTGGTTCCGGCAGCGCCTCCTCTTCTTGTGTAACTGTCTTCGCTTTCCATACCCGACTTGGTGCTTCGGTCTCCTGTTGTGTATCCTCGGGCCTTATGACCTCTCCTTCATAGTCTGCCCATACGTCCTTGATGGTTTTCCTCCTTTGGTTACGGTTACGTCGCCTTCTTCTTGTCCTGACCTGCTTAGAATCTTCAACTATATAGTTAGGGTCATTAAAGTAGCGGCGTACCTTCTCAGAGGGGAAATGCATATGGACTTCTCCGGTTCCAATGTAGATGATTGCTTTGACGGTGCCTAGGAACGGTCTTCCTAGGATGATGGGTGGATCGTACTCGTCGTCTCCCATGTCAATGATCTGAAAGTCTGTATGGACAAAATGATCGTTAATTTTAACAGGGACATCGGTTACTATACCTTCGACCTTTCGGGATGTCTGATCTGCCATCTGGAGCTGAGTGTATGTTGGTTTTAAGGGCATGGTCCCGTACAAGAGCTGATAGGTGACTGTGGCCATTATGTTGACGCCTGATCCAGTGTTGCAGAGCGCCTTCTGAAAGGAGTATCCATTGATTGAGCACTCAATGCTTGGCATACCTGGGTCGTCCTTCTTGATTAGGAACGGCGACTTGGGTCGTCGGTCTTGACCTCCTTGAACTGCAGTGACCATCTTAGCTGATTCGGTCCATCCTTGGTTGTTCTTGTTCTGCTTGTTCCTCCTGTTGGTCCTCTTCCTTGGTTCATGTTGGGGTTGCTCTGGGATTTGTGTAATCTTGTTCTTGAAGGAAAACGTCTCCTTCCTCCCCTTGATGTTGAAGTTGATCTTTGCAGCGCTGGCGTAGATGACAGCTCCCGAGGTGTTCAGGAATGGCCTTCCCAGAATAACTGGTGACCTCTCATCGGACCTGGTCTCTATCACCACGAAGTCAGCTGGAGCGTACGAGGTACCAACTCGGACACACATGTTCTTTAATATTCCTTTAGGAAAGCTTAGTGTCCGATCTGCAAGCTGCAAACACATAGTTGTTTCTGATAAAGGATATGTAAAGAATTTTTCATAGAGTACCCTGGGCATAATGTTGACGCTGGAGCCAAAGTCACAGAGTGCTTCTGGGAAGTCCACCATGCCGATGGAGATCGGGATGACGGGGCGTCCTGGATCGCCTCTCTTGACTGGCAGAAGGTCATTATATACTCCGACAGCGGGATTACTCCAATAGTTACCTTACATCCTCAAGCATCTCAGGGCAGTGATTGCCTGAGTGTCCAGTGTCTCCACATTCCTCACAAGTCATGTGAGAGTCGTAGACGTTCATGACTTCTCTTTTGTCTCCAGCTTTGTCATCGAGCTTTTTCATGAGTAGGTCTAACTTTGCAGACAGCATGTCTACCTCCTTGAGCTGGTGCATACCTCCACCCTTCTTGCGTGTTTGAGTCCTCTCTTCATTCCAACCTTGGTTGGACGCCATCTTCTCCACAAGGGCTGTAGCTTGTGGTATGGTGAGTGATAGAAATGCGCCTCCAGCTGCAGCATCCATGGTCTCACGAGCACTAGTGATGAGCCCATGATAGAAAGTCTGCATAAGTAGCCAGCTCTCCATTCCATGATGGGGACATTCTAGGATGTAATCTTGAAAGCGCTCCCATGCTTCTGGAACGGATTCATCATGTTGTTGCTGAAAACTTGTAATCTTCCCACGGAGAGCATTGGTCTTGCCCATGGGAAAGAACTTAGCCAGAAAGTTCGTAGAGCAGAGTGCCCACGTAGTGTTCTTATCCTTCGTCACGTAGAACCACTGCTTCGCTCTCCCCAATAGTGAGAATGGGAAAAGGCGAAGTAGTATGGCGTCTCTGGGAACATCTAATAAAGTGAATGTGCTGCAAATCTCCAGGAAGTGTTGGAGATGAGCACTTGCATCTTCGTGCGGCTTCCCACAAAACTGGTTGGCTTGTACCATGTTGATGAGCCCTGGCTTGAGCTCAAAGTTCTTGTCGATGGCCGCGGCAGGTCTAGTGCGGATGTTGTCCGTAGTGGGAGCTGAGAACTCGCGGATCGTCTTGTTCGCCATGGCTGCGAACTCTGTTGACAAATTCCGGATGAAACTTCGGCGGTCTTCTGAATTGGATGAAGTGTTGCGTCGAAGTGTTGACTTCTTGAGCTTGGCTCTTGCCCCTCTGATTAATGCTTCGGGGTTGTCAACAAAATTTTCTGGAAGATGTCCTCTATTCATACATCACCCTGCAAAACAATAAGAATGGAAAAAAATACAGGGGTAAATCTGTATGGGAGAATTGATGATCTCAATCACTTAATGATGCGAATGATGACTCAAATTCCGTATTCATTCCTTGTTAGTAAATCAACCTTCCCCGGCAACGGCGCCAAAAATGCTTGTTGGGCATTCTTAACGTCATTACCAAAAGTAGACTTAGTTTTCTAATTCTGATAACGGCGCCAAAAATGCCGAACCTATCCCTCATGCCACTTAAGCCAAGTTGTCATCCCCAGCATGACATGAGAGACGCGGTATTGAAATATGCAACTGCTCTTCTAAATAAATAATAAATAAGATCTGCAAGCGCACAGATTAATACCGATGTAGCATTTTAACCGGGAAGTATTCCAGGTATCGTTATTTATATTTTTACCACTGGGAAGGGATTACTAACATCAATGTTGATTATGGAATGGAATATAGGAATGAGTATCAATCATTGCATGTATAAGTGAGAGCATTCATCTATCTCTTGCATACAGGGGTAAGTGTCACATAAAATATAGATAAAGTATGAATAGTGACAAAGATAATTAATCTGATCAGCTAGCCACATATAGTAATGATAAGCACCTCAACAGATATTCTAGCAAGTCATTAGCATGGTATTAGGACGAACTACAAGGATATTTCCTAAGTTATTCTTAACTATAAAGTCTAGCATATCATAGTTAGTGCAAGTACACTTGGCAATCATTGCGAGAAAGGACTACGCCCATGCATAGTGATATTATCAAGGAAGATGAGAAACATAGCAAATCGGTGATAGAAAATCGGTGATAGAAAGGACTACGCCTCCCGTTCGATCTCGTGGCTTCTGGAGTCTTCTAGATGATAGAAAATCGGTGAACACGTTATTATCTCTATGTAAACCCGACGTGTGGGCCTTTCCTCCGTATTTTCTGATAACCCCCTACAGAAACAGACAAACACCAAAACTCGTGGAATTCTGTCAGATAAAACCCTAAGTCTAGGTGTTGGTTGCATTTGGATCCTTTTCTTTATTTATTTGATAACTATATTTGGTACTTAAGGACCGTCAACAGTATTGCAGGTGAGGTCCGGTCGGGCTGACCAGTATATCCCGGCCCAACTCATCTCCTCGAACAGCAGCTAGCACGACGGCTGGTTCTACCTCCGCAACGACGAGAGTCAGTTGCCGAGGTATACCGGCCGGGTGCTGGTCGCCCGAGAGGAGAATTGGTTCTACGGAGTCGCGGAGGCCGAGAAGCCACGTCTGGACCCGCTGCTGGCGGCGCTGCAACAGCTTCGTCTGCGAGGCTTGACGGCGGTGGCGGTGGCCACGGCATTCCACCGGCGCAGGGTGATGCCGTTGTGCCAGCGTCGACTTCGTCTTGACCAGATGACACCGGAGGCGCCACTGGAGGGCAGCCGGATGTCGCACGAGTCCCTCACCCTCGAGGAGGTCCTCCGGCGAGCGCGCCGGATGGTGGGGAACTTCAAGGTGGATGACGTCGACAAGGTGCCCATGCGGCCTACCCAGGGGTTCGAGCCTCTGGTAAGTGTTATTGTTAGCATATTTGTTTATTTCGTCCGTTTTTGGATTCTTTTGATTTAGTCGAGGCCAATGCGCAGGATTTGTCTGCGGTGAGGGAGACGTGGCCGCCGGTCCCAGAGGACCAGCCCGCTCAGGAGGCTCTATGCCAGCAGGCGTCCCAAAAGAAGCAGACAAAGGGAACTGCCAAGAAGCGGCAGATCCGCAAGGCCAAGGAGAAGGAGGCGCTGAAGAAGCTTCGGCGCCAGCAGGCCCTCGACGGGCTCCCCCTCGCGAAGTCTCCCTCTGAGATGGTCTCGGGGGAGGATGATGATGGCAGCGGCGGGGACGATGATGACGCCCTGTCGCGGTACGACGCCGCGACCGGCCTGGCGGACCTCCCCGATGTTCGTCCGTTCTTGGAGCCCATTGGGGGGTCGACCTCCCGGGCGTCAGGGTCGGCCCCGGTGTCGGTCGAGGTGGTGGATGAGGAGACGGAGGAAGAGGCGGGCAAAGAGGCGAGCCCCTCGACGGGAGGGGCCGCCCCATCCCAGACCCCACAGGAGGGGTCGACGGGGCCGCCTCCATAAGTCCAGGCCCCGCAGGCTCAGCCGGCGGCCGGAACGGCAGCGCCGGCGTCGTTATCGGCCGTGCCGCCGGCGGGCGTGAGGACCCGAGGCCAGCTGGCCTCGGAGGCACAGAGGACCCGAGGCGGCCCTCTAGCCAAGGCCCCAAGGAGCTCCCGGCCCGCCGGGGGGCCGGCTGCGAGACCGCCGCAGGCAGCGCCAGGGGGTTCGGATCGGCCGGGGTCGAGGCCCTTGGTGCCCCTTTCCAGGTAAGGATCCGTGCTCCGCTTTGTCGCTTTTTATTGGTACCGTTTCTGATGCTTCTTCTTGCTTCACAGCCTCAAGCGCAAGGCGGAGCCGATGGGGCCGACCCCCGCAAAATCGCTCCGGGCGAGCGCCGTCGTCATTAATCGGACGGCGGCGGACGACGCCGCCTGGGTCGAGAGGCTTCAGGCCATGAAGGAGCGCCTGAAGCAGCAGGAGGCGACGGCCTAGGTGGAGGCGGGCGTCTCAGCGGTCGCCGGTTCCGACCCCGCTGCACAGGGGTCAGGACCGTCAGAGGTGGCGGCGCCCAGCACGGGCGGGGCGGAGCTGGGGTCGTCGTCGACCACCGAGGCTGCCGTCGAGGCCGCAACGGCCGAGGCATCTGTCCGCGGCGCGGAGCGGGCGGATGCGGATGTGGTTACGGAGGAGGTCCTGCCGGCGGCGGGACAGGAGGCGGCACAGCCGGGAGAGCCGCAGCCGTAGCAAGACCTGCCGGCGAAGCCGGCGGCTACGGTGGAGGGTGGGGTCGTCGAGCCCCCGCCCGTGGTCCCAGAGGAGGAGGTGCCGGCGGTCGAGGGGCCGGCCCCGGCGGAAGGGTCGACCCCGGCCATGGTCGACCTCACCCTCGACGACTCCCCCCTTGACAAGGGGAAGCAGGTGGTGTGAGTCGAGGAGGTCGAGGCCGTGGACCAGGCCGGTCCCTCGGTGGCGGTTGACGGGGCCGGAGCTGCGAGTCAAGCCGGTCCCTCCGCAGGGCCAGAGAGCGCCCCGGCTGGACCACCGTCGGGGTGGCCGGACATCTCCGCGCTGGCCCTGGCGCGGGCGGAGGAGGAGATACCGCGCTGGGGGGAGCGACCCTTGAGTTCAGAGATGCTTCCAACCCCGGCGCGGACCCCGTCTTCACCTTGAACGACGGAGACGAGGTGCATCATTGGGAATACCTCGAGGGTCTCCGTCGACACCTCGAGCGATCGCTTCGTGTGGCGACGGAGGCCATGTCACGAGGCATGCGGGACGCCACAGAGGTAAGCTTGGTTTGGCGGTTATTTTGCTATGCTTTTGTTGTCCTTTTGCTCCCGACTCTTTTGGTTCTAAACTCTTTGGTTTTTCGATCCATGGTCAGGAGCTCAAGGAACGCTCCCGCCAGAAGTCGCTCTTCATCCAAAATGAGAGCGGCGTGTGGGCGATGCTTGCCCGGCAACGGGCTCTGGTCGAGGAGGCCAACAAGCGGCTATCTGATCAGAGTGCCCAGACGGCCGAGCTACGCATCGCCTACGTGGCGGTCAAGGAAGAGGCGGTGCAGGCCTGGGCGGCCAAGGCCGTGGCGCGTGAAGACGTGACCAAGGCCCGGGAGGAGGCAGCCAAGGCCCGCGAGGATCTCGTGCCCCTGTCAGCACGGGTGAAAGAGCTCGAGGAGGACGTCGCCCTGGCCAGCCGGCAACGTGACACCCTCAACGTCCAGATCGGGCAGGTAACCGCTCGCTTCGGGGCCCTGAAGGACGAGGTCGCGGCGCTGAGTGGAGCCATTCAGGAGAAGGACGCGGCTCTCTCGAGCGCCCGCCAGGAGATCGAGATGTTGAGGGCAGCCGTTCGTGACAGGGATGGCGCTCTTCAAGCGCTCGAGAGGACGTGCGGGGGGCTCCGTGATGAGATCGTGGGCTTGCAGACCCATTCTGAGGGTAAGTATTGGTGTTACGGCCTTGGCGTCGAGGCCCCGTATTAATGCTAATTTGGTTAATTGTGTTCCAGAGTTGGAGAGGGAGCAGCGGGTGGCCCAGGCGGTGGCCAACTCCTTCCAGAGCCTCTTCGAGGCCGAGGCCCAGTGGACCCAGGTGCTCCAGGGCGTGATCGCCTCCGTGTGTGACGGCCTGGGGGTCAAGCCCGACGCCGACACTAGGGAGGATGCCCCGGGGAACTCCTTCATCCGCCGGATGGCAGCGCTGGGCCGCCTTGTCCGGGAAAGGATACGGGACAGCCTCCACCACGCCGTGAAGAGAGCGCTGGCCGTCGTTCGATCTGGGTTCGTGTATGACATGGAGCTTGTTGCTGATGGCTTCATCACTGACCCGGACCGGACGGATGAGGAGAACGAGGACGCCTGCTTGGACCTGATTGGAGCCGCCGAGGGGCCAGGAAGCCGCTTGGCCAAGCTTTTCGAAGCTGAGGTGGTTCCGCCCGCCGACGACGAGGGCCTGTGAGCAAAATCTAGGCACAGAGGCCCATGTAACAAGTTAGTGGTTTGAATTTTGGTCGTAGTGGCCTCGGAGGCCTTAAAAACTCAGAATGTAAACCTGCGCTTGGTTATTTAAGTTTTGTTCGAGATTTTCTTCCCTTTGTTGCTTGAATCATGTTTTTGCATGATTTACTTAGCACGCCATCACGCCTTTGAGCGTAAGGGAGTGAGTGGAGGTACCGTAGTCCCGGAGGCATGAGTGATCTCGCGGCTCGACTGCCCTCGAACTCTAGGGTGCTCTTGCGGCCTCGCAGATCGTGTAAGAACCTGATTTAAGCGACGGGGGATGTACTCCTTTTCAAAGTTATGAACCGCCATTAGGTCTACTTAGCGTGCGGTCATGCCCCTAGGCGTGAGGAGTGAGTGGAGGTACCGTAGCCTCGGAGGCGTAAGTGATCTCGCGGCTCGAGAGCCCCTTTGAGCCTTAGGGTGCTCTCGCAGCGTTGTCGACTTAAGCGGCAGTTCTTCAACTTTGAAAAAGAGTACAAGTTTTTTCGAGGACTGGGGGTTCCCCCCTTGTAGCCCCCAAGGGAGGGTCGATTCTGGGGGACCAGAGTCGATCCTTCCTCATTGTTTGTAAAATGAAAGTTTGAACATTGCTGTATTCCTTATTGATGAGATTAAAAAGAAATTACAGAGCCTCAAGGCTTTTTAAGGGAAAAAGCGACGTAGCTGTTCAATGTTCCAAGCGTTGGTGAGGATTTCGCCCTTCTCATTGGATAGCTTGTAGGTGCCTGGCTTTAGTACTTCTGCGATGATGTACGGTCCTTCCCACGGGGGCGTGAGCTTGTGTCGTCCCTTGGTGTTCTGGCTTCGACGTAGCACCAGGTCACCGACGTTGAGGTCGCGCCTGCGGACGTGTCTGTCGTGGTAGCATCGGAGACCTTGCTGGTACCTGGCAGAATGTAACAGAGCCACATCTCGGGCTTCCTCGAGCTGGTCGAGGGCGTCCTCTCTTGCGGCGTCGTTATTTCTCTCGTTGTAGGCTTTTAGCCTTGGGGACCCATATTCTATGTCAGTTGGGAGCATGGCCTCGGACCCGTAGACTAAGAAGAACGGAGTGAACCCCATGGCTCGACTCGGCGTTGTTCTTAGGCTCCATAGGACCGAGGGGAGCTCGGCAGCCCATCTCTTCCCATGTTTGTTTAGCTTGTCAAAGATTCTGGGTTTCAGGCCTTGCAGGACCATGCCGTTGGCACGTTCCACTTGGCCATTCGTTTTTGGATGAGCAACAGCTGACCAGAGCACACGGATGTGGTGGTTGTCGCAGAAATCCAAAAACTTTTTACCAGTAAACTGGGTGCCATTGTCCGTGATGATACAGTTGGGAACCCCAAAGCGGTGGATGATGTCGGTGAAAAAGAGCACAGCTTGCTCGGACCTGACGCTGGTGATAGGGCGGGCCTCGATCCACTTGGAGAATTTGTCGATGGCAACGAGCAAGTGGGTGAAGCCGCCGGTTGTCCTTTTCAAGGGTCCGACAAGGTCGAGCCCCCAAACGGCAAACGGCCACGTGATGGGTATGGTTTGCAGGGCATGTGCTGGAAGATGGGTCTGTCTCGCATAGTACTGGCAACCTTTGCAGGAGCGTACTAGCTTGACAGCGTCAAAGACCGCGGTTGGCCAATAGAAACCTTGTCGAAAAGCATTTCCGACAAGGGTTCGAGGCGCTACGTGGTGACCGCAAGCCCCCGAGTGTAGATCGTCGAGCAGGTCTCTGCCTTCCTCATTTGTGATGCAACGTTGGAGGACGCCAGTAGGGCTGCGACGGTACAGCTCCCTACTATCGCCAAAGATCACAAAGATTTTGGCCCGGCGAGCGATCCGTCGAGCCTCGGTCTTATCCGAGGGGAGGTCCCCTCGGATGAGATGGTCGAGGTACGGAACGCGCCAGTCAGGCTCGGGGTCAGATGGTGGGGTCGAGCCTTCCACCTGCATGGCCTCAGCCCCGGTCGAGGGGGCTTCTGCCACAAGTGGAGGGTCGAGTGACGGCCCGTCGACCCTTCCGTCCAACCTGAGGTCGATGGATGGCTGCTGGAGATCTCTTGCGAACACGTCTGGTGGAACCGTGGTTCGATTGGATGCGATTTTTGCCAGTTCATCGGCGGCCTCATTATACCTGCGTGCGATGTGGTTGAGCTCGAGGCCGTGAAACTTGTCCTCGAGACACCGCACCTCTTGGCAGTAGGCTTCCATCTTGGGGTCACGGCAACTCGAGCTCTTCATGACCTGATCGATCATGAGCTGGGAGTCGCATCGAACGTCAAGGTGTCGGACCCCGAGTTCGATGGCAATTCTCAGACCCGTGACGAGCGCCTCGTATTCAGCGACATTGTTCGACGTAGGAAAATGAAGTCGGATGACGTAGCGCATGTGAACTCCGAGGGGGGAGATGAAGAGCAAACCCGCGCCTGCTCCTGTTTTCATCAACGACCCGTCGAAGTACATGGTCCACAGCTCAGCCTGGAGCTGTACCGGGGGGAGTTGAGTATCGCTCCACTCCGCCAGGAAATCTGCTAACACCTACGATTTGATAGCTTTGCGCGGCGCATAAGAGAGGGTCTCGCCCATGAGCTCGACTGCCCACTTGGCGATTCTACCCGAGGCTTCCCGATTCTAGGCTATCTCTCCCAGGGGGAAAGAAGAAACCACAGTTACCGGGTGGCCCTCGAAGTAGTGACGGAGTTTGCGCCATGTCAAGACGATGGCGTATAGCAGCTTCTGGATCTGTGGGTAACGTACCTTAGTTTCTGAGAGCACCTCGCTAATGAAATAGACCGGCCTCTGGATGAGCAAGGTATGCGCTTCCTCGGCCCTCTCGACAACCAAGACCGCGCTGACTACTTGTGTTGTCACGGCGACATAAAGTAGGAGCGGTTCTCCTGGGGTCGGAGGGACGAGAATTGGTGAATTAGAGAGTGTAGCTTTGAGCTTTGCAAGAGCTTCTTCGGCCTCGAGGGTCCAGGAAAAGTGCTCTGATTTTTTCAGGAGGCGGTACAGGGGGAGCGCTTTTTCGCCGAGGCACGAAATGAAACGGCTGAGCGCCGCCAAGCAGCCCGTGATCCTCTGTACGCCCTTCAGATCTTGGATGGGGCCCATCCTAGTTATCACAGTGATTTTTTCTGGGTTGGCCTCGATGCCACGCTTAGACACGATGAACCCCAAAAGCATACCTCGAGGAACGCCAAAGACGCATTTCTCAGGATTGAGCCTGATGTTTTTTGCCCGGAGGCACTTGAACGTAATGTCAAGGTCATTTACCAAATCGTCGGCTTGTTTGGTCTTGACAACGATGTCATCGACGTAAGCCTCGACGGTTGGTCTGATGTGTTCCCCAAAAACGTGTTGCATGCATCGCTGGTATGTAGCCCCTGCGTTCCGGAGACCGAAGGGCATAGTAACGTAGCAATACATGCCGAATGGGGTAATGAATGAAGTCGCGAGCTGGTCGGACTCTTTCATTTTAATCTGGTGGTAGCCGGAGTATGCATCTAAGAATGAGAGAGTTTCACATCCCGCAGTGGAATCAACGATTTGATCAATGCGTGGTAAAGGAAAGGGAACTTTTGGACATGCTTTATTTAAACTAGTGTAGTCTACACACATCCTCCACTTCCCACTCTTTTTCTTAACTAATATAGGATTATCTAGCCACTCGGGATGATGAACTTCCTTGATGAACCCGGCCTCCAGCAGTTTGTGTATCTCCTCACCGATGACCTTGCGCTTCTCCTCGTCGAAGCGGCGCAAGCGTTGCTTCACCGGTTTGGAGCCGGCCCGGATCTCCAAGGCATGCTCGGCGACTTCCCTGGGTATGCCCGGCATATCCGAGGGACTCCACGCAAAGATGTCGATGTTTGCGCAGAGAAAGTCGACGAGCATTGCTTCCTATTTGGGATCGAGGGTGGCGCTAATGCTCAGCGCCTTTCCCTTGGGATCAGCAGGGTCGAGGGGCACAAGCTTGACGTCCTCCGCGGGCTCGAAGCTGCCGGCATGGCGCTTGGGGTCGGGAATCTCGTTGGCCAGACCGTCGAGGTCCGCCGCTAGGGTGGCCGACTCCAAAACAGCCTCGCCGTGCTCGACGCACTCGACATCGCACTCGTAAGCGTGTTCGTATGAGGGCCCTACAGTGATGACACCATTTGGGCCTGGCATCTTGAGCTTGAGGTAGGTGTAGTTCGGGACCGCCATGAACCTGGCATAGCACGGGCGCCCAAGGATAGCATGGTATGTTCCACGGAATCCGACCACTTCGAAAGTGAGAGTCTCCTTTCTGAAGTTGGAAGGAGTGCCAAAGCAGACAGGCAGATCGACCCGGCCGACGGGTTCTGCCCATTTCCCTGGCACAACTCCGTGGAAACCCCCGACGCTGGGTTGGAGGCACGTCCTCTCGACCCCCAAGAGGTCGAGGGTCTGAGCGTAGATGATGTTGAGGCTGCTCCCGCCGTCCATGAGTACCTTGGTGAGGCGCGTGTTGGCGATGATGGGATCAACAACGAGTGGGTAGACTCCTGGATTGGGGACGTAGTCAGGATGGTCATCACGGTCGAAAGTGATGGCCACCTCAGACCAGCTAAGGAAGTGGGGGACCGCCGGTTGTACGGAGAAAACCTCATGCCACTCTCGTTTGCGCTGGCGCATCGAGAGGCGGGTCGAGGGTCCTCCATAGATCATGAAGCAGTCGTGGATCTCGGGGAATCCCCCATCCTTGTCGTCACCCTTGGGATCTTCCTTCTTGTCGTCCTTCTTGACGCCTACGTCCTCGAAGTACCTACAGAGCATGTGACAGTCCTCGAGGTTATGGTTTGTGGGTCCCTTGTGGTAGGGACACGGCTCTTTGAGCATTTTGTCAAAGATGCCCCTGCCGGGGGGGCCTCGAGGTTTCTTGCGCTCGACAGCAGCGACAAGTTCGTCGGCTGGGGCCTCGATCTTGCCCTGCTGGTTCTTCTTCTTTCTCCGGTTGTTCCTCTTGGAGCCCCGGCTAGAGCCCGCGGGATCGTCGTCCTTCTGCTTCCCTTTGTCCTGGTCGCCGCCAAAGATAGCACCAACCGCCTCCTCGCCGGCGGCAAAGTTGGTGATGATGTCCATCAGTCCGTTGGCAGTGAGTGGAGTGTTACGGCCCAACTCTCGGACCAACTCTTTGCAGGTGGTTCCGGAGAGGAAGGCCATGATCACATCGGAGTCGGTGATGTTGGGGAGCTCTGTGCGTTGCCTGGAGAAGTGCCAGATATAATCCCAGAGGGATTCACCCGGCTTTTGCTTGCAACTCCGGAGGTCCCATGAGTTGCCGGGGCACACGTAGGTCCCCTTGAAGTTTCCCTCGAACACCCTCACGAGATCGTCCCAGTCGTGGATCTGTCGAGGCGGGAGATCCTCGAGCCAGGCTCGAGCGGTGTCGGAGAGGAGCAGGGGGAGTTGTCGGATGATGACCCGGTCGTCGATAGCCCCGCCCAGCTGACACGCCAAGCGGAAATCAGCGAGCCAAAGTTCGGGTTTGGTTTCGCCGTTGTACTTGGTGAGAGTCGTGGGAGGGCGGAACCGAGCCGGGAGTATCGTCTCACGGATAGCCTTACTAAAGACCCAAGGGCCCGGAGGCTCGGGTGAAGGGCTACGATCTTCTGAGCTGTCGTAGCGCCCGCCTCTGTGCACGTGGTAGCCTCGAGCCACACCGTCACCGTGTTTGCGCGTGCGTCGCTCGACGATGTTGCCACGGGTGTCTCGAGGTTTGCGTTCGTCGGTGATGGGCTCAGGGGCAGGAGCCACCCGATTCCGTCGGGCAGGTTCGGGATGAACCGAGGCCTCTCTCTCCTGTCGGGAGGGCTCGGTGAGCCGCACCGAGGCAGGCTCGCGTCGCCTCGAGGCAGAGCTCTCGGCCTGCTATAGAGCAGCGGTCTCGAGGAGTCCTCAGATCTCATCTCGAGCTCGACGGGCGTCAGGATTTGATGGCTCAGGCATGTTGCGGAGGAGCATGGCGGCGGCGACAACGTTCTGGCTGGCTCGAGCGAAGACCGGGGGGTTGCCCGCCCGATCCTCATCGATGCGGCGATTGACGTCACGAGCTCTCTCACGAGCTCTCCCGCCATGTGCGTGTGCCGCACGCTCATGTTCGAGGGTTTGTTGGAGTAGGCACAGATTTTCTCGTTCATCGTCGAGCCTATCCTGCAACTCGCGAATCTGCTCGAGCTGCATTCCTTGATTCGCAAGGAATTGAGCTTCATCTCGCTCGTCAGGGAGCTCGACATGAGGTGGTGTGTTCCTTCCTTCAACTGGTGTCTCATCCTCCGAATCCGACGTGGTTGCCCCATCGATGTTGAAGCACTCACGGGTAGGATCGTAGGTGTCATCGGCAGAGTCAGAGTCAGGAGCGCCAAAGTAGTAGTATGACGGAGGAATGTGGGGCCGTTGCAAATCATCTCTGGGGTTGCAACGTTGAGAAGCAGTCACACGGGGCTCTATTTCCGGGGTCTCCGTAGAGTCCAGATACTCAAAAGCCGGCGTGGATGCAACAAGGTCCAGAGTGGAGCGTAGATGGTGCCCGAGGAGTTCCTCGTAAGCGCTCATGCTAGTGCTCACAGAGGAAGCGTACGCCCGGGCAACCGGGTCTAGCCCAAACGGGAATGTTGATGGAGACGTCGTCATTCTCGCTGAAGCGGTTGGTCCGGGCAGCGGCGGTGTTTCACCGGACGAGGGAGCAGCGGAATTCTCCGTCGGCATCTTACCCTCAGCCAAGCTCATCCTACCCAGACCCTCAACGAGGAAATCTGGGTTGGCGTCTGGCTGAGAGGCGCCGGATCGGGGAATCCCGCCACCCTCCGTGAGGCGAAGACGGCGGTTGCGCCAGGCTCGTCATCGTCTGGCGGCTCGCGCCTGTCAAGAGCGATGGTACCGGCGCAGTGCTCCCCCGGGCTGGGAGATCTCATAATCCTCATTGGTCGGGTGCCTGGGTGGGAGGAGGACCATATCGTAGCCATAGCCAAGCGACATGAACTCCAAACTCCCGAACCAGATCACCGTGGCCAACGGGATAGGGCATTCGGGGTCAGCCATCCAGGGAAAATGGCGGGAAAACGATGTTGGCACGCAGCGGTCCCCTACCTAGCGCGCCAACTGTCGGTGTTCGGACCCGGGGGGGTCCTAAGCCGACGAGTGAGTGCTGTGTGTCCCTTTCCTAGATGGTGATGCAAGGAGAACACACGGGGGTTTATCCTGGTTCGGGCAGAAGAAGGCCCTACGTCCAGCGGGGGGGAGAGGTTTGTATTTCCTTGCACCGAGGTGCTTGTGTAGGGGTTACAAGCTTGCGAGAGAGGGCGGCGAGCCCAAGTCTCAAAGAGAGAAAAAGGAGTACAAAGATGATTGCTTGAGATGTTGATCTCTGTGTTGGGAGCTTTGGGTTGCTGGCACTTGACTTTGGACTTGTGTCTTGCCTCTCGTCCCCTTGTAGGGTCCTGACCCGCCCTTTTATAGGGTAAGAGGAGGCCAGGGCACCGGGGAGCCTTGAGGTGATGTTTTGTCGATCCCTGTAGTAGTGACTGTAGCGACGTGTCCCGGGAATGGCCGGCCATCCCTGGGCATCGTGGTGACGTTGGGGATGAGACGGCGAAATGACCCAGAGCACCGTGCCATGCCTGCCTTTCTTCCCTGTCGAACTGCGCTGGGCGCCGAGGCTGGGTCGAGGCCGGGTCGATGCCGGACGGATAAGGCCGAATCCCCCAGATTGCGGAATACGGGCCTTGTCGTATCCTCCCTCGAGGGTGTCTGGCGACAAACAGTACTCGGTAAGGTGTGTATAGTGACAGGTTTCACTCCCCATCACGGGATGGGCGGTAAAATAGTGAGGACTGACACCGGTGTTGCTCCCACGTCGGTCTCGGTTGCGGCCATGTCGGTAGGTGGTAGCAGGTAAGCGTATTAAATGCTCTGACTTTTATCTCGGGGTAGGTGAAGTGAGGGGGTCGAGCGCTCCGACCCGGGGTCATGCGAGTCGGAGTTTTCCCGCTGGCCGAACGAGCCTCGTGCGAGTCGGAGTGCGGTCGAGGTGCTCTGTCGAGCTAGCCTCGTACGAGTCGGAGTTTGGAGCGCGGTCGAGGCGCCTTTTAGTACGGGACGGGGTGCGGTCGAGGCGTTCCCATCGGGGGTGCCTCGTATGAGTCGGAGTCGGAGCGCGGTCGAGGCACTCCGTCGAGCTGGCCTCGCACGAGACGGACCCTGTACGTGGCCAAGTCGTGCTGCCTTTTGCTGTGGTTTAATCATTTTGTTTTTTATTATCGTTGGTTGTAGGTACCCCCGTACTATTGGTACCGACACGGAGATTCTGCTGATACCTTGCCGAGTGGAATAGAGCTATGTCGTGAACTTCCTCGAGCTGGTCGAGGGCGTTCTCTCTTGCGACATCGTTGTCTTGCTCGTTGTAGGATCTCAGCCTTGGGGATCCATACTCCAAGTCGGTTGGAAGCACGGCCTCGGCCCCATATACTAAGAAAAATGGAGTGAACCCCGTGGCTCGACTCAGCTTTGTTCTTAGGCTCCATAGGACCGAGGGGAGCTCGGCAACCCATTTTTTGCCATGTTTGTTCAATCTGTCGAAGATTCTCGGCTTTAGGCCTTATAAAACCATGCCATTGGCACGCTCTACTTGGCCGTTTGTCTTTGGATGAGCTATGGCCGACCAGAGCACACGGATGTGATGGTTGTCGCAGAAATCCAAAAACTTTTTGCTGGTGAACTGGGTGACGTTGTCCGTGATGATGCAGTTAGGTACCCCAAAGCGATGGATGATGTTGGTGGAAAATAGCACGGCTTGTTCAGACCTTATGCTGGTGATAGGACGGGCCTCGATCCACTTGGAGAACTTGTCAATGGCAATGAACAAGTGGGTGAAGCCCCCAGTTGTTTTCTTCAGGGGTCCGACTAAGTTGAGCGCCCAAATGGCGAACGGCCATGTGATGGGGATTGTTTGCAAGGCGTGAGCCGGGAGATGGGTATGCCTTGCGTAGTACTAGCATCCTTTGCAGGAGCGTACTAGCTTAATAGCATCGGAGACTGCGGTTGGCCAATAGAAACCTTGTCGGAATGCGTTTCCGATGAGGGTTCGAGGTGCCTCGTGATGACCACAAGCCCCCGAGTGTAGGTCCTTGAGCAGGTTCTTGCCTTGATTGTGATACAGCGCTGTAAGATGCCCGTAGGGCTACGTCAATAAAGTTCTTTGTCGTCGCCGTATATCACAAAGGTCTTGGCTCGGCGAGCGATCCGTCAAGCCTTGGTCTTATCCAAGGGGAGCTCCCCTCGAGTGAGACAGTCGAGGTATGGAATACGCCAGTCGGGCTCGAGGTCGGCTGGTAGGGTCGAGCCTTCTATCTGCATGACGTCAGCCCCGATCGAGGGGGCTTCTGCCTCAGGTGGGGGGTCGAGCAATGGACTGTTGGCCCCCTCAGTCGTCCCGGTGTCGACGGAAGGTTGATGAAGGTCCCTCAAGAAAACGTCGGGTGGAACCATGGCTCGGTTAGCCGTGATTTTCGCGAGTTCATCGGCAGCCTCATTATATCTGCGCGCAATGTGGTTGAGCTCGAGGCCATGGAAATTGTCCTCAAGGCACCGCACCTCGTTGCAGTAGGCTTCCATCTTGGGGTCACGGCAGCTTGAGTCCTTCATGACTTGGTCGATCACGAGCTGGGAATCACCACGAACGTCGAGGTGTCAGACCCTGAGTTCGATGGCGATGCGCAAGCCGTTAACGAGAGCCTCGTACTCAGCTACATTGTGGGAGGCAGCGAAATGGAGTCGGATCGCGTAGCACATGTGAACTCCGAGGGGCGAGATTAAGAGTAGGCCCGCGCCCGCTCCCGCTTTCATCAATGATCCATCGAAGTACATGGTCCATAGCTCGGCCTGAATCTGAGCGGGAGGTAGCTCGGTATCGGTCCATTCCGCCAGAAAATCTGCCAACACTTGGGATTTAATTGCTTTACGCGGCGCGTAAGAGAGGGTCTCGCCCATGAGCTCGACTGCCCACTTAGCTATCCTTCCCGAGGCTTCCTGGCTCTGGACTATCTCCCCGAGAGGGAAAGAAGAGTGCCAGAGCTTGCGCCGTGTCAACACGATGGCGTATAGCAGTTTCTGGATTGTGGATAGCGAACCTTGGTTTCCGAGAGTACCTCACTAATGAAGTAGACTGACCTCTAAACAGGCAGGACGTGTCCTTCCTCTGCCCTTTCGACGACTACGGCCACGCTGACCACTTGAGTCATTGCGGCAACGTAGAGTAAGAGGGGTTCCCCCATGGCCGGAGGGACGAGGACCGAAGGATTGGACAGCGTTGCCTTTAGCCTGGTGAGAGCTTTTTCGGCCTCGAGGGTCCATGAAAAGTGTTCTGATTTCTTCAGGAGACGGTACAGAGGGAGTGCCTTCTCGCCGAGGCACGAAATAAAGCAACTGAGGGTTGCGAGGCAGCCCGTTACCCTTTGCATGCCCTTCAGATCTCGGATGGGGCCCATCTGAGTGATCGCAGAGATTTTTTTCGGGTTGGCTTCGATGCCGCGCGCGGAAACGATGAACCCTAGGAGCATGCCTCGAGGAACACTGAAGATGCATTTCTCGGGGTTGAGCTTGATGTTCTTAGCCTTGAGGCATTTGATCGCAATGTCGAGGTCATCAACCAGGTTGTTGACCCTCTTCGATTTGACTACGATGTCATCGACGTAGGCCTCGACGGTTGGCCCAATGTGTTCCCCAAAAATGTGTTGCATGCATCGCTGGTACGTAGCCCCCGCATTCCGGAGACCGAAGGGCATAGTAACGTAGCAATACATGCCGAACGGGGTGATGACTGAAGTCACGAGCTGGTCGGACTCCTTCATTTTAATTTGGTGGTAGCCGGAATACGCATCTAGCAACGATAGGGTTTCACATCCCGCAGTAGAATCGATGATTTGGTCAATGCGTGGCAAAGGAAAGGGAACTTTTGGACATGCTTTATTTAAACTGGTATAGTCTACACACATCCTCCATTTCCCACTCTTTTTCTTAACTAATATAGGATTAGCTAACCACTCGGGATGATGAACTTCCTTGATGAATCCAGCTTCTAAAAGTTTATGGATCTCCTCGCCGATGACCTTGTGCTTCTCCTCATCGAAGCGGCGCAAGCGTTGTTTCACCGGTTTGGAGCCTGCTCGGATCTCCAAGGCGTGCTCGGCGACCTCCCTGGGTATGCCCGGCATATTCGAGGGACTCCACGCGAATATGTCGACATTCGCACGGAGAAAGTCGATGAGCACTACTTCCTATTTGGGATCGAGGGTGGCGCTGACGTTCAGCGCCCTTCCGTCCGGATTGACGGGGTCGAGGGGTACGAGCTTGACGTCTTCTGTGGGTTCGAAGCTGCCGGTGTGCCGTTTGGGGTCGGGGATCTCCTTGGCCAAACCGTCGAGGTCCGCGGCCAAGACCGCCGACTCCAAAATGGCCTCCCCGTGCTCAACGCACTCCACATCACACTCGTAGGCATGCTCATAGGAGGGCCCGACGGTGATAACACCCTTAGGTCCCGGTATCTTGAGCTTGAGGTAGGTGTAGTTGGGGACTGCCATGAACTTGGCGTAGCACGGACATCCAAGGATGGTGTGGTAGGTCCCGTGGAAACCAACCACCTCAAAAGTGAGTGTCTCCTTCCTAAAGTTGGCGGGGGTTCCAAAGCAGAGGGGCAGGTCGATCCGTCCGACGGGCTCTGCTTGTTTTCCCGGCACGACTCCATGGAAGCCCCCGACGCTGGGTCGGAGGTAGGTCCTCTCGATCCCCAGAAGGTCGAGGGTACGGGTATAGATGATGTTGAGGCTGCTGCCCCCGTCCATTAGTACTTTAGTGAGGCGCGTGTTGGCGATGATGGGATCGACGATGAGCGGGTAGACTCTAGGATTGGGGACGTAGTCCGGATGGTCATCACGGTCAAAAGTGATGGCCATGTCAGACCAGTCAAGGAAGAGTGGGGTCGCCAAGTGTACGGAGAAAACCTCTCGACGCTCCCGCTTGCGCTGGCACGCTGAGAGACGCATCGAGGGTCCCCCATATATCATGAAGCAGTCATGGATCTCGGGAAACCCCTCGTCCTTGTCACCACCCTTTTCTTTGGGGTCCTCCTTCTTGTCGTCTTTCTTGATGCCTAAGCTTTCAAAGTATCTCCGCAGCATGTGGCAGTCCTCGAGGTTGTGATTTGTGGGCCCTTTGTGGTAGGGACACGGTTCTTTGAGCATTTTGTCGAAAATGCCCCTGTCGGGGGGTCCTCGAGGCTTTTTGCGGTCAGCAGCGGTGACGAGGTCGTCGGTCGCGGCTTCGCGCTTGCCCTGCTGGTTCTTCTTCTTGTTGTTGTTGTTTCTTTTGGCGCCCTGGTTGGAGCTCTCGGGTTCCTCGTTCTTGTGCTTCCCCTCGTCCTGGTCACCACCAAAGATGGCACCAACCACCTCCTCGCCGGCGGCATAGTTGGTGATGATATCCATCAACTCGTTGGCAGTGGTGGGGGTGTTGTGGCCCAACTCCCGGACAAGCTCCTTGCAAGTGGTTCGAGAGAGGAAAGCCATGATGACGTCGGAGTCGGTGATGTTGGGAAGCTCGGTGCGTTGTTTGGAGAAACGCCGGATATAGTCATGGAGAGACTCGTCCGGCTTCTGCTTACAACTCCTGAGGTCCCAAGAGTTCCCGGGGCGCACGTAGGTCCCCTTGAAGTTCCCTTCGAACACTCTCACCAAATCGTTCTAGTTGTGGATCTATCGAGGTGGGAGATCCTCGAGCCATGCTCGAGCGGTGTCCAATAGGAACAGGGGGAGTTGTTGGATGATGACTCAGTCGTCGGTGGCGCCGCCCAACTGACAAGCCAAGCGGAAGTCAGCGAGCCAAAGTTCGGGTTTGGTCTCGCCGTTGTACTTGGTGAGAGTCGATGGGGGGCGGAACCGGACCGAAAGCTGGGTGTTTCAAATGGTCTTGCTGAAGACTCGAGGGCTCGGTGGCTCGGGTGATGGACTGCGATCCTCAGTGCTATCGTAACGCCCGCCCCGGTGCTCGTGGTAGCCTCGAGCTGCACCGTCACCACTTTTGCGCCTGCGGCGCTCGTTGATGTTGTCACGGGCATCTCGGGGCTCACGGTTGTCAACGATACGTTCACGGACAGAGGCAGCCTTGTTTCCTTGAGGTGCTAGCTCAGGATGGACCGAGGCTCATGGTGAAAGTGTACAACCTCTGCAAAGTGTAAAACTGGAATATCAGCTATGCTCACGGTCATGAGCAGCCATGGACCCTTATGGAATAGATGATCACTAATGATTATATGTTTATGCTATTCATTATTCATGTTTACCTGATCATGTGTTTATACGGGCTTGTGATAAACTTGTTGCTACTCAATTGCCTAAAATTGTGACTCACTGAAAGCTAATCGGAGTAATCCAGTGTTAGCCTTTTGAGCCTCATGAACCCCATGTTATATTGCTAAGTACGATATGTACTTACGCTTGTTTTATTTTTAATACTTTGAAAAAAATCCCGGATGGGTACCAGATTGCTAGAGTCTGGAGGAGTTAGGCTTGTGATCAACCAGTCTGTTGTCCCTGTGGAGTTGGAGCCTTTGCCTAAAGATTGGAGTGTCTTTCCACTGTCTACTATCTAAGGTTGTATTCTTTGTATTAATACGCTATGTAATAAAGCATCTTTTGATATTACCCCTATTTGTAGCCATATGTGTGATTTGACTTCCTGAGCTCACATATGGTATGTATTTGGTTTTGTTCTTAAAAACAAGGTGCTACACATTTGAACATATCCCATGCTTTTTATGCAGGTGTGTAGCAAAATATTGCTTAAAGCCAAAATTCTCTCATATAGCCTTCTTGGACCCCCATGCAAGTCAACGAGAAAATATACAGAGGCGATGATGGATATGACGTGAAAGATCTGACAAAACGTTTGACTGACTTATTCGAACACTTTTTGATACATAAAAAACGAACATACTCATAACCTACGACTGCGAGTATGTTTTCTCGGCCCTTATTTTTGTGCTTCTTATATTTTTTTTTTGAAGATTATTCATTAACAAGGACTTTGTGATGGCAGACACCATTACATCCTCGTCGATATCAATATTCCAAAATCATGTGTCGAGATGTGGGACTCGAAGAAAAAGCCACTTAATTTCTCAGAAAAAACCCCAGACTTGGCTCTCAATTAATCTTTAATTTGCGCGCTCATGGAGCGTTCTGATCCTTCATATGCACTACCAGATTTCTCAGATATTTATAGAGAAAGTGGTGACATCAATTCTAGGAAACCGAGGTAGCTTAGCACTACAAATAACATATACTCACCGTACCGTTAGGTCCTAATAAACAAAGGCAAGGTGGCATGTTAACGAGCTGACTTTGATCCATTATTTCCCGTTGTTATATATTAACGTGGGAGCCAGTATACTAATATGTGACCTTGGAAGAGGTCACATTATCATATGTATTTTTTCTATCTACTAGTCTGTGATCGGTAACCAATCACAGGTTTACTCGCTACTCCGATTTATTGCAATGTGTTTGATTAGGTCCTAAAGAAATGATTTCCTTCATCGGAAGTACCGCTCATGCACGTTGATCAAACATGCATGGGACAACTAGTGTGGATTCGTCCTAAAGAAATTATGTTTTCATTAGATCTACACCTCATGCACGTTGATCAAACGTGGGACAGCTAGTGTGGATTCGTCCGCTTATCAAGCTTGGGACAGCGCATGTGTCCGCGTGCTAGCGTGGGGTTCGGATCCATGCAACCAGTAGGTGAATAGGCCTATATATGAAGACTTTTGAGTATGCATCAAATACGCGACATCTTCCATTTTCTACGGGAGCTTTGCATCCTGATCTACAGTCAGCATATGCTTCTCTGGAGATCTGACAAGGAGCCAAATGATGCAAGGGTGGCCGGTAGATGTTCATCGTCTAAGTATAGGACTAATATTCATTGCAGTCGATGTGCATGTGCAATTTTGTGCATCGAGATCTGCAATCAGCAAATGCTTTGCCGGGATCTGACAAGGAAACACTGGATGCAGGCTGGCTCATTGATGTACGTCCTACGTCGTCTTATTATTTGGTGCAATCGAGGTATCGTCTGGTTTTGACTGCGTACGATTTTGCAACCCGAGAATCTATGAGAAAATTGCTTCGACAACGGCGGCAATTAACACGGAAAGGTGTTCAAACACCGCAAAATACGGAGTACAAACCTACGGACGCTTATTGCTTTAGATTTATTGTAAAATTTGATGGCATTACTTTTATGATAAACAACGTGTCTATTAATAATAACAAGACGTCTGTGTTGAATTTTGCTGAAGATCTCGTAGGGATAGGATGTGTACAGATGAGGGGCTCATCTCTAGCCTTCATCAAGGAAGACCATCTATGGTGTCTTCTTCTGTGTACTTTCATTTCTCAAAGTTTGATGTGCGGCTCCACTGACAGTCAGGCGGTACGAGGGACTTTGAGGCCTCCCCCCTTCTCACGCAGCCGAGGCCGAGCTCGCACGCAGGGGCGGGGAGAACGGGACAAGTCGGAAGGTCCACCGGCGACCCGCAAGGCGGGCGAGCTCGCCGAGGCGGCAGAGTCGCCTCGAGATCTCTTCCGCGCAGCTCACGGGTCAGAAGCAGCAAGTCGCATTTGTAAATTCATCATCGTCTCGTCCCCACTGCCTTTCAAAAGAAAAAAATCAGAGCAGTATAAATAAATGGAACTAATCGCCCTCAACCACAACACTGGCCAACCTCTCTCCCTGCAGTACGTCTTTCTCCTCGTTCGTTCGTGCGTTCTTCCCTCTCTCTCCTTTGTCCACCATATGGAGGGCGGCGGGGCGACGACCGCTTTGATCAATGCAGGGAAGCTTGCTAGTCAGGAGTATCGTCTGCTCCGCGGCGTTGGCAGCGACGTCGCTGAGCTGCGGGACGATTTGGCCACCATGAACGCCGTCCTCCGCATGCAGTCCGAGGTTGAGGACGGCACCGTGGACCACTTCGCTGAGGAGTGGATAAAGCAGTTGCGTGAGCTCGCCTACGACTCCGACGACTGCGTCGATCTCTACAAGCTCCGCATCAAGTCCAGGCCGAATGATGGCTTGCGCCGCTGGTTGCGACGCCACTTCGAGACGCTCTTCCCGCGCCACCAGCTGGCCGGTGAGATCAGTGCCCTCCGCGCACGCGCCATCACTATCAGTGAGCGCCACGCGCGGTACGGCATCATCAACCACGAAGCCATGCGCCGCTCCCCTAAGGTGTCGTTGCAGGCAGCGGCGCTCCATCGTGCCAACAACCTGGAGCACCACCATCCCATTGGCATCGACGGCCAGGCCATCACCCTGGCCAAACAGCTCAAGGAGAGAGAGAACCAACGCAAGGTGTTCTCCATCGTGGGTTTTGGCGGTCTCGGCAAGACAACGCTGGCAGTGGAGGTGTGCCGGCTGCTGGAGGAGGAGTTCCAGTGCCTGGCGTTCGTGTCGGTGTCTCAAGCCTTCGAGCCCAGCATGGACATGGAGGCGCTGCTCAAGCGCGTGCTTCATGAATTCCTCAAGCCCAAAGCAGAGAAAGAAGAAGCTGGCACCAAGATTCAAAAAAACAGTATCCTGGGAGACATCAACCGCAAGAGTGTCGAAGAGTTGACTGAAGACCTCAAGGAGACTGTCAAGAACAAGAGGTACGTACTTACGTACTACGTACAATAATGGTTTTAGTATCACTTTTTTATTATACTTCCACCAACTCCTTGGTGGCCAGCCCACATGGAAGTTAAATCTATCTTACTATTACTAATTAGAGGCCCCAACGGAGGCACCACATTAACTCTCACTAGACGCGCGAGGAAAAGAGATAAATCCTAGAAATTCTCACAATAATCAGAAACATCTGGCCTTTAATTTAGTAGACTCTAATCATCATGTCCCATAATAGCCATTGGATCTACTATAATTTATAAAAAGAATTACCCACCTCTGCCATTATGAAAAATACTTAAAGTAACCCCCTAATTGTGCATATAAATTACCCACCCCTGCCATTACGAAAGATAATTCAAAAATAACCCCCTAATTTTGTATATAAATTAACCACACTTATCATTATGAACATTTGACCTTTAATTTGGTATACTCTAATCATCATCTCCCATAATAGTCATTGGATCTACTGTAATTTATAAAAAGAATTACCCACCTCTACCATTATGAAAAATACTTAAAGTAACTCCCTAATTATGCATATAAATTACCCACCCCTGCCATTATGAAAGATAATTCAAAATAACCACCTAATTTTGTATATAAATTAACCACACTTATTATTATGAAAAATAATTCAAAATAACCTTCTAAATTTATATATAAATTACCTATTTTGTCATTATGAAACATAATTCATAATAACACTCTCACATTGCATCTAAATTAGCCACTTCTCTGAAATCTATATGTAAATACTACTATATGCTATTAAAAAATCTATATTTATAAAGTATAAGACATATATATTTCTAAATTACAAACTTCTAGAAATATGAAATTAAGTAATTATAATGCTATGTTTGATCATGTATATACGAGACATATAAATTTCTAAATTACAAACTTCTACAACTGTGAAATTAAATAACCCTAATGCTATGTTTGACCATGTATACCAAGTAGACATATATACATTAGGATAAATATTTATTTTAATAGCTTATACGCATGCAAAATGTTTAATTAACAAACCACGTAGCAATAACATAACACCGGCATTTCCCTTTGAATTATATTAATACTCCCTAATCATGAATTTCATAAGTTGTTTTTAAATAACTTTATATATTTTAACTAAAACATTATTATGTCATATCAATAATGGTAATTTAACTTTTACAACTCTATGATATATAAAATAATACTACACACATATAATTATGTAATATAATAATTCAACAAGTTTGGTGCTAGGGTGCAATATGAGTTTCAACTTAATTAACATGCGGAACAAATATTCTAAGACCTAAACTCCTTTTAATAAAAATAAATTTTGAATAGAAATAAAAAAAACACTATAATTGTACAACTTGGTTAAAAGTCAAAAGCTAAACTATAATTCGTGAAATGGATGCAATAAAAGTTTATATATCTTATGGTTAGGTTTAAAATAAATGCATGTCATGCTGTAAAAAGGATAAATACTCGAAATGATAACTAGAGGTCCTTAACAGAGCCTCCACTTTAATCCTCACACAATAGGAAAATAAAAGATAGATCCTAGAAATTTCTCACAAAAATATGAAACATTTAACCATCAATTTGGTATAACCTAATCACCATTGATAATAATAGCTATTGGATTTATTCTATTTTCAAAATAATTACCCACCTCTGCTATTACATAAACCAACAAAAACTAACTCATGGTTCTATATTTAAACTACCCACATATGCCATTAAGAAACATGATCTAAATTAAACCTAAATTTGCATCTAGTTACCCAGTACTCCTATTACAATAAATAATTTATGCAACCAAATTCGCATCTCATTACTAAAAAAAATTAAATATGCTATCAAATCTACATCTAAAAGATAATCAATATCTTCTTTGAAAAATTATTTAAATAACCATAGAGCATGTAGATGTTTGTACATTGCCCACTTCTATCAATATTACTAATATATTAATATTTGATTAATGTAAGCATACATATTGTGTCAGCATGCATGGGTGATAAATATATATGATATGTTTCATCAACAGCATATTACCTTAACAACTCATATACTAATAACACTAACAAATTTGTTTCTAAAACTATATTAGTAACCATGACATAATTTATATAGGTTGTTACTTTATCTATATTTATAAATTTTTAACTAAATGTTTGACATGTCTATATTGATATTATAATCATAATTGCAAGTACAATTCCTTGATAGGAAAATTCAATCATCTTAAGAATTATGGAAGACTACTTATGGCTATATTCTTTGGCCCTTTAACATTACTCTAGAGTAATTTGATCATTATAAGGCTTAATAAGATTTAAAATTCTATTAAGGTTAGCACAGCTCTATCGCTCATCTTAGGTGACATGGTGCATGTTTCATATGATTGCATATTCTATTGTAGCATTGAGGAATGTACTATACGACCTAAAATGCTTAATTTAAAATAGTCCAAAATGAGAATGAGTAAAAGATACAATAAGCACAAGAGCTTTAACTTGAGGAAAAAATCTATAGCAGTCAATAAAAATAAAGTTAATAAATCAAAATTCAGATTCATAACTTGGCAAGGTTTCAAACTAATTGCATATTAAAATATACAAGGTGCCAGGCAAAGTAAAAGTATGAATATGCATGAAAAATATACAAGCCAGTCCCTCGCAAAAAAGCAATTAATAAGTTTATGATCATTAGATATATACTATAAAGTATCTATTATGTCAATTTGTTGGAAATAGACATCAAAAACATATAATTTAATAGAAGTATTTTTTTATTATTTAAATAAAATATAAGAATAGTACATCTTTTAAAATTCTAATCCGTGCGAGAGCACGGGCTGATGAACTAGTATTTATAAACAAAAATTCACAAAACTGTGACTCCACTAGCTTTGACTCTTTGATTGATTCGTTGGATCCACTTGTTAGTTGAGGGCCAGCCTTTTGGCAGATCTAGGAAACTATATAATACCTTCCTAATATAATCGATAATTTACAGGTATTTTGTTTTTGCGACGAAAGAAGAATTATATTATATGATAGCTGGGTATATCAACACGTTACAAGCACTTTGGATTACAAAATAGTACCCACGCTGTGAATAGCACAACTCAAAACCTAACCTGTTAGATGCTTTACAGCATGGATGACCGCACAGGCAAACACTCGGCAAATGCCCTGAGAACAATGCCCAATGAACGACGGCCAACATTCCTGTAGGCGGAATTGAGGAACTTCTTCTTTCTGGTGTCTTCCTTCTTCTTCTTTCTGCCACCGAAGAGTGAGGAAGACTGATCAAAAATTATTCTTCCTAGTCCATCATCGTAGCCAGATCTAACCACAACAAAACGGAGAAGAGACCGGAGAAAATTATTCCATGACGACGACATCATCTCCGCCTTGATGCCGCCGTCCAGAAACAAAAGTCTCCATGTCGTCATGTCGATGAAGATGCTGATGCCGACGTTGTTGCCCTCATCTTCAACAGAGCCACCATGGAGAAGACGATTCCACCCTTCCCCTTCACCGTCGCCGGAGAGGAGGAGAAGGAGGAGATAAAACTCCAATACCAAGAAATTTGGCATGGAGAAACACTAACTCTAATGACTCAATCTACTGGAGAAAACTTGTTAAAAACAATGGATCCCCACTCCCTTCAGCCCCCGTCGAGATGCCGGAGGAGAAGGGAGGGGGACCAGCAGTGGTGGACTGCAGGGGCGGTGGCGGTGGCGGCGCTAGGGCATAATTTACAGGTATATGTGTACGCCTTTGTGTATAAACAAACTAGTCCATCATTCCATCAACCCAAGCATCTATACTAGCATGCAAGAGTTCACAACTCAAAGGACAATTAGCATCATGAAAATCGTCTAATATTGAGACATGGAGAAGTAGATAGAAATGCAAACATTTTTCATCAATATATATAATAAACATATATTTACTCTGGAGAAAGGTGTAAGGACTGGCTGCCTTTAAGCAGTAGATAGACGGCACGGAATAAGATAGAACATAAAGGCGGCAATCACACGTGTCACTACAACTGATAGGTTTCATTTTCTTTTATTTTTTGTCCTGAAATGTTGTTTACTAAGGCATAGCAGAGCAGATGTAGCCTACCACTAATGGATAGATCATAAATTTGTTGCCTACAATTAATTAATGGAGCTCATAATTTTTTTGGCTACTACTAACAGAGCGTACTTTATCTCTCAACACTTGTTACACATACCACTGACATATCTGTGCTGTAATTTTTTTTTATTTCACCATAATATGAATAACAGCAACAACAACGACACCCCCCCCCCCCCCCCCCCCCCCCCCCGCGACCCACCTAGCTATGCCGCCTCTAGGTAATTAAAAACTCTGCTGCACTAACATGTCACCGCATGCATAGTACGTATCATGCATATTGCTAATCATGGTTATGTACTATATACAACTACAGGTACCTCATTGTGGTCGACGACGTTTGGACCATACAGGCATGGAACGAAATTCTATCCAAGTTGCCAGACAACGAGTACGGCAGCAGACTCATCGTCACCACCCGGATACTGACTGTGGCAGAAGAAGCATGCAGTCATGCCAGTGACATCCATCATATGAAATCCCTCAGTTCCAAAGACTCCAAGAAGCTGTTCGTGAGCAGAGTGTTTGGCGCTGAGCCTTGCCCCACAGAATTAGCACAAGTAATGGATGACATTTTGAAAAAATGTGGTGGCCTGCCATTGGCCATTGTTAGCATTGCTAGTTTTTTGGCAGCGTACAAATCACCGGGAAGCAAAGACAAGTGGGATATTGTCAGCAAATCAATTGGTTCTCAGATGGAGGAGGGCCACCCTACCCTTGAGGGGATGAAGCACATAATCACACTCAGCTACAACCACCTGCCCCATGAGCTCAAAGGTTGCATGATGTACCTTAGCATCTTCCCAGAGGATTACAAAATAAATAAGGAGAGGCTGTTGAACAGATGGATTGCTGAAGGGTTGGTTCCGGAGAAGCGGGGCCTGACCCTAAAGCAGGTTGCAGAATCCTACTTCGACGAGCTGCTGGGTAGGAGCATGATTGTACCCGACAGTTTCGATCGCAGTGGGAGGATGGAGTCATGCCGTGTGCATGACATTCTTCTTGAGCTCATGGTGTCTAAGTCCTTGAAGTCCAACTTCGCTAGCCTGCTCGGAGGGCAGTATGCTGGCATGTTGTATGATAGGATTCGTCGCCTCTCCATCCAAGGGCCCGACTCCGACTCCGACATCGCGGACTCAGCCCACAAGAAGAAGATAGGGGGACATCTCTGGGGGCATGGCATCGAGGGGATGGATGTGCAGCATGTTCGATCACTGAGCTTGTTTCATGTCCAAGAGCGCAAACTACTCGACCATCTGGACAAGTTCACCCTACTGAGAGTACTTGACCTGGAAGGTTGCAAGGAACTAAAAAACAAGCATATGCCCTATATTTGTAGGTTGTACCTACTCAAGTTCCTGAGCTTGAAGGATACAGATATCAGCAAGGTGCCAAGAGAAGTCGAAAAGCTAGAGCACTTGCAGGTGCTTGATGTACAAGGCACTGGACTTGGTCTGTGGGATGATGGTGCAAACCAACGCCGTCGTGGGCTATCGGACAAAGTGACTGAACTGAAGAAACTTGAACACCTGCTGTTCTCTGGCCGACAATGCATGCATCTTAAGTGGATTCTGCCCAGGGGGGTCGGTAAGATGAAGGCGCTACGCACGGTGGGCATAGTAGTCCTTAAAGATGATGTCAAGATTGCCCAAGATTTGGGGGAACTAAAACAACTTGAAGCTATATGGATCTGCATCGGTGAAGAGATTCGTGACAGTAACAGCAAGGTTGTCAATGAATTTGCTAAATCACTGGGTAAGATGAACTCGCTCCGGCGCCTCTACATATCAGAAGACAGTTTTACTGATGTACTTAAATTTCTCCACAAACTCGAGCCTGCGCCACGATTCCTTCGAGATATTAGGATCGGTGGCAAAGTCGGTAACAGCCTACCGACCTGGATCGGCTCACTCTCAAACCTCGTCGAGTTTTGCATGTCGTGGGCATATTTTCGTGGTGACCAGCCATTTAGTGTCCTCTGTAAGCTGCCCAGCCTGAAGAGCATAAATATGGAGGAGCTGTGCTACACAGACGTTAAGCTGGTTGCACGTGCTAGTTACACTACTGACGCCTCAAGCACCATCAACATCAACTTCCCATCACTCGTCAGCCTTGATTTCTGTGCTCACCTCTATGAAGAGCCAGAAGAATTTCAAATCGAGGAAGGATCCATGAAGAAGCTCGAGAGGCTTGGAATTAAAATGAACTGCGATTCTCAGCGTCAAAAGGACATGAGGATTGTTGGCATCAAGCACCTGATCAACCTCAAAGAGGTACATCTCATGGGTCACGAGAGTGACACGGCACTCCACAATACACTGAAGCAGCTGAAGACAGAGAACGACACACGGTCCAATAAATTTCAAATTGCAGTGAAATATGTGTGATCGATCCTTCTGTCGTTTTCTTTACTTATTCTTGACACCATAAAGTATTGTTCTCCTTGCTTTATTATTTCCCATTTCCCTGTACGGCGTTTCTGTTACATTGAAGTCGATTTGTCATTGCATATCTGGTGGCGTGGTCCACAGATATCTCTGCCAGATTTCATTTAATAATTAATAAAGTTTACATTTTTTATGTAGTTCTTACTTGACATAAACTGATTGTCACACTTGATAATCATCACTCTCTTTAGAAGCAAGTCAAGCAACATATGGTACAACTCCTAGAAACACTGTAAGATAGTACCAAAAGGTATTTGGTCAATATTGGAGGGGATTAAGTCTGGAAGGTAATGTGATAACATTTATTCGATGGCATGAGCGTACATTCCACAGGAGGGCAACAATAGCAATACCATGAGGAGAGAGATCAACGACACAGCAGGTACCACGAAGAGAGGTGGCACCATCAGAGATAGGTGTACGACGCCTTCGGATCCTGATGTTGATTCTCCATAACATAAAAATGCAAAGAACTTGATGCATCCCATGTTATTTGCTTGGCGCCAGGGCTCTACCCGGCAGTGTTATATAAATGTTGGGCCGTTGTTCAACTTAGCATTAATATAGGGCTTCACTACCGGGTCAAAATGATCCCAATCATATTCTGGATCCTATGCTTACTACTCGACAGTATGGCCAGATAACTGCCGGCTCCAGCACACACCCGGCAATGATAGGGCGACAGGGATGATGTGTCCTGTAGCTGTGAGTAGGAAACTTTACTAGCCCCCCAATTCCAAATTGTAAGCACTAGTGCAGGAACGACCTTTGCTCCCGGTGGGGAACCTCCTCTAGTCCCGGTTCCCCACCCGGGAGCAAGCATCCGGGACTAAAGGGGGGTCCTTTAGTCCTGGGTCAGGCACCGGACCTTTAGTCCCGGTGGGTATTACCAACCAGGACTAAAGGTGCCTCCTGACATGCCACGTCCGGCAACCTTTACCAACCGGGACTAAAGGTTGTTTTTTTTTTCTTTTTCGTTTTCTTTTCATTATTTGATTGATTTTGGTTTGAAACTAGGTTTTCGAATTCGTATTCAAGCATTATTGGACGGATTAAATTAATAACAAGTATAAAACTATATATATATTTACATGCATGCATGCACACATATATATGTGTATTTTACATCATATTATTTCATGTGCGTATATTACAAAAGTTTTAATTACAGTCATTGTGATATAACAAATTTCCTCTCTCATCCGGCCTCTACGTCGGCTTCCATGGCTGTGTGGGGTCATAGTGGAACTCGCCTTTGGAGTCGATGACCTGGTCATTAAGAAATCCGGCTATGGACTCCAGAATTGCTTTGATCTGGTCTTGTCGTATGACCTTTGCAGCCAACCATTTAGCCTACAGGTTTGAATTAAAGAAAAATGAATGAATATATGTATATATGTATAAAGACATATAGTAAGCACAAGTAATAATAATTAAATGAATATATAGTGTAGTTTAACGTACTTTGAGTCTCTCTTTGTCAGTTCTTTGTGCGCATTCCTTGATAAACTCGCAGACGTAGTAACCACAAAAGTTGTTCCCCGGTTCCTGGCTCAGACACCACTTTACGAGAAAAAGATTCGTCATTCAATCTGGTGATCCCGTGAAAGCTATATGTTTAATTAATAAAGATCGATGATGCGATGCAGGGGACTTACTTTCAAAGGAGTTACGTGCAGTGGAGCTTTGCATTTTCCCATGTGTTGATTCTCAATAAAGGTTTTCCAAACACTGTCCAATAAAATAAAAATTTTGCACGTCGTCAGATATAGTTAATCATCTTGTGTGTGTATATATATATAGTTGCTAGAGAGATACCAAAATTACCTCTGGATAATATCTATCATATCTTGGTAGTCTTGTTGTGGTTTTCTCATCAAGTCATAGATTATCAATTGACTTCTGACCAGATCGATGTCCACCAATATCCAGTGATTGATGCATGTGTTTATAGGCATATAACGCATAACACTCATTAATTAACTAGAATCAACATATGAGCCATTAAGGATCGATGATCGACATTATTAACACTCACTTGAAGTTGTAGGGGAAGAGTATATCCTGCTTGTGGCGTTGGTTCACTAAGAACTTCATGAGGTTGCTCTATGACTCAGGCTTCCAATTAGGTTTGGGAGTAACTGGGTCTTTGAATATTACTTACAGGCAATAGCAGCTAATGATAGCTTTGTCCAGAGAGGTTAGGTGGCATAGTTGATGAAATTCTGCGTACTGAACATACATAACGTCATCGCCACGGAACCAATGTTCGTCTCTAATTCTGACACCAAGATATTCGTCTCCTTTAGCAGACGCCTGCATGTACCACTTGTTTAGCAGGTACATTTGCATCCCCAGATCACCTAAGGCTTCAGGGTTGTATAAACTCTGGCCTAGTACAAATTTTTTTCTTCCAAAGATCAACCTTATGCGCACTCTCAATGTTTCCATGACCAAACATCTGGTAAAGGTCGAGACCAGTCTCTTCAATAAATTCACCAAGGTGATCCAAATCGTCATCCGGAGGTATGTTTGCCTGATGCATCAATCCTAAATTCGAACCATATTCATTACCAACAACTAGCGGGGGGACTAATTGGTGCGATTGTTGTCCGAGTTGTGCAACTCCTTTCCCTGCCCGCTTCTTTTTCTGTGCCATCTCAATTGACTTGGTGAGAGTGCGGTCGTAGTCCGTTAACATTGCTTTGGATGGCTTACGAGATTCCCGCTGCTGTTGCTGGTAAGAAGCCACCTTTTTTCTTAGAATATTTGGAGCTACGAAGAAGTACAGTTTCTCCGGATTTCTCCTTGCTTCTTGATCCTTTTTTAGTTTGTCATAGAATCTGGACATATCTTTTTTATATGCATCAGTTACTTGTTCCTTCTCTTCAGATATTATTTTGGGAATAGCCCTTGGTTTTACGGTGGCTTTCTTTGCCGGCGGGGGCTGGTTCTTCATTTGCGGGGCGGGCCTCTTGCTAGTACTTGGCTTCTTGGTAGGTGGGGGCGGGGGAGGCGTTGGAGACCTCCTTGGAGGTGGTGGCAGCGGCGTTGGAGACCTCCTTGGAGATGGTGTGGATGCAGCCTCGCCTTCCAACACATTGTCATCGTACAGAGCACTATGATGATCTGGCGATTGAACAATTGGACTTAGGTTGGGGGAGGATCTGCTACAAAAAAGGAATGACATATTATTATGAGCAAATTGTTAATTATTTAAGCCAATATAAATTAACGAGTTAGTGTTTTCATCCGCACCTATGGTGAGGTAGTTCAGGAGGAGGTGGAGGCGACATCCCGGGAATGATGATGTAGCGCTTGCGCCATAGAATGAATGTCTTCTCTGCTTCTCCTAGAGTCTTCTCGCCATCACCTCCAGGAATGTCAAGAGGCAAATCACTAAAACCTTTTTTAGCTTTATCTACCGAGACGATAGCATATCCTTCTTGGATTATATTCCCATGAATCCTTGGTGTCTTGGTTCGGTCGATAGGATTAACAAGCCCGATAGCCACCTTGATTGTGGAATTCCCCTTCGGAATGTGTAGCTCACACGATGTACAAGGTTCAGTGATGTCATCCATAAGGAAGCGCAATCCTGTGTCCCCTTGATTTGGTATCTCCGTGGAAGCACAACTGCTTTTCATCTGAGCAGGGGGGCTAATGTCGATTCCTGGCTCTGATGCCAGCTTGCTTGCACTCACTGCTATTTGCACTTGTCTTCTGATTTCCTCCTGCATTCTCGCTTCAAGGATTTTTTTCCCACTCCTATGATTCACGCACCGCTTCCTCCAACCTCTGGAGCCGTTGTGCCTCTTCTTCCTTCTTTTTCTGGCGGCTTCTGTAGGAAGGTCTGTCCTGAGGGAATCCATGCTCCTATGAGACACTTCCTTTGCCTCTGTTGATGCAAAAGTGGATCTACAAACACAAAGGGCTAATACCCGAATCGATATCCAAAGCGTGCTAGTCGATTTGACCTGTTAATCGACAAGGATGAAAAATACGAGCACTTTGGTCGTGACAACAGCGATACGCCCGGAGGTCACGGCCAAGAGGTACTCACGCGGAACTCGAGGATCGTCGAAGGTCGCACTGAAGCGATGCAGCTCGCCGAATCGATGAGAACTCGTAAAAAAGAAAAATATGCAAATTGACGAAGTCGCCGAAAAGTAAGTAGATGCAAATAGGAGTAAAAATTGGTTTGATATTGATTGATATATCTATTACATTGCCCCTCAATCTATATTTATACCCTGATCTAAGGAGACATAACCAAATACGACTAGGACACCAAGTCCATATCTAAGGAAACACGTGACTCTTACATGAATCATACTCTAACAAATATAGAAAAGAAAATCAACTCCTATCTATTTCCCTGTCCGCCTCAATTACGATGGAATTCTCATCAACCTCCTTTCCATCAGCATACTTCCTGTTTCATCGGCAGTAGTCTTCAAGCCTTCCTTCATCGGCATCGGCAATAACATCTCCAACCTTATCGGCAACGCCTGAGTCTAAATCAACCTTTCCATCGATCACCACCATTCATCGGCAACCATCTTTACAAGCTGATTTTCATCGGCTGTCAGCGTATACAGTAACTTTCCTCCTGCCGATTAGCCCACTCTGATCATTTTGACACGTGCAAAAAACGGTGTCAACACATGCCCCCCAATTTCGGAGTATAAAACCATTAATGCTCCGAAATTTACTCCAGATAACGTTTGCCTTCGCCCAATTACCTTAACTCATCCTCCTAGCAAAACTTGATCTGTTATCAAATCTAATCAAATCTAGTTCTGATTCACGCACCTCAGTAAATATCGCACAATTTCCAACCACTCTTGCCCCGATTATGGTTAAGATACCGAAACAATAACCCATCGGCAAGATCCTAACATAATAACGCCGCCATTTTTAGAACTAAAATATCATGTACTGAGATCTCTTCCAAGTCATGATTACTTGCCATCAAATCATCTATACAATCCCTTGATTATCGTGCGAACAGTTACCATATCCATCTGAACCACCTCGACCCACACGCGTGCGGCATAGAGATAAGTCCAGAATACCCCTACTCTAAGCGGCCTATAAATAGATTTCTCCGGAACGCTCGTCTTCTACCCTCAGACTCCAACCTTTGGCATTCTCTCTTTCCGGCGGTGACTCCGACGAACAACCGCGCAACCTCAACCAACAAGAACTTTCTCCAGCATCAACCTCGAATCTCCAGCTCGTGCCCCCATCTTCCTCAAGACAATGGCAATCAACTTCGACGTCCCTGCGGTTCGTTCCACTTCCGTTACTTTTTACCTCGATTCCTCTGGCCTTTGCGAGTTCATACAGTTGGTAATTTTTCTCTTTTTCTTTGTTCTTCGGATCCTCCAAACTCAGGAACTACGCAACAAGTTAGTTATTCCAACCGATCAGCCGCATTTCCAATGCCTAGGTCCAATGGGCAACCCAGATCCAACTGATCTGATTAACACAGAGGTTAACAGAATCCCTTTTAGAGCCCAAAATTTCTCTCTGAATCTATGGAAAGATACATTCCGATCTTGGCCCAAAACCACCAAAGGGTGGAAAGATTGGTACTTGAGGGTCAACAGGTCGATGCAAGTACACTGGGCAGAGTGGAAGCTAGATCAATGCATTAGGCTATCCATTGCCGATATGCAAAAGAACGAGTCAATGATGATTGCAGTTGCTTACTTCTGGTCAGACACGACAAACACTTTTATATTTGGACATGGCCCAGCTACTCCCACACTTGCCGATGTCTACATGCTCACTGGCTTGGACATTTCAACTGCCAATGAAGGCTCCATCTATGGCAGGAAACCTGAATATAGGGTGAATACCCGCAACATCGGCGGTTGGACGGGATATATTCAAGAATACCAGAGGACCGGGACAGTTAACCAGAGGGAATATGCCACATTCTTGAATATGTGGTTAGAAAAATTTATCTTCTGTGGTCGATCAGTAGGACCAACCAACGCCTTCCTCCCCGCGGCTGAACTCTTGGCCAATGGTGTAAGGTTCCCTCTTGGCCGATATCTTCTGAGCTCCACTTATCATCTTCTTCATCAAGTGTCTCAGAAACTTTTGCTTGGCGAACCCATCGGCAACTTAGGAGGCCCGTGGTGGTTTATCAACATGTGGCTGAATGCCCATATGCACAAACGCTTGCAATGGGACTTCTTTGCCCAACAATTCCCATGCGAAATTGCTGAAGACCACGTGCTTGGGGATGATGAATCGGCAACACGCTCACCCCTCAATTTTGGTGAAGCCATAATTGTCCTCCCTGGAACAGAGGCCAATGAAGACCAGATCGGCAGATTCTTCCAAGCTTCTACAATGGTCTTTCTCGTGATCATAGGGCCTGGGTACCCTATATTGATGAAGAAAACAGATTCCCCCTCCTTTTCAACTTTGCCGATGACACCCTGAACCAGGATAATGAACTCATGATGGCCATCATTACTCCCAGGGCAATCCCAGTGAACACATTCGGTAGCGGGAAAAACACCAATATCACGTACGAATTTTACAATCCATCGGCAGTATCCTGTCAATTGGCTTTTGGGCAACTGTCAATCAAACTTTGTTTTGCCGATGTGATCAAACCCAGAGAAACAATCACCTGCGAAACAGATTGGAGCAGGGTAGTGCGACTCTCCCCCGATGCCGGTACTACAGATGTTGATCTATCCATCTAGACGCTAGCATCTTTCATCACTGAATCATATAAGCAATGGTGGCGAGAGTGGAGGGAACAACTATTTTCAACATCTGCCCACGCATATCGGCACATGATCGACCCTGAATACGCCATTTCCGATGACGCAGTAAGTTTCTTTTAACTCCCTTCTGTTTTTTCCTTTCATATATCGGCAGCTAACTTTCCCGTGACAGGTCAACAACCCAGCACCATCTATGAGCAAGAGTGGGAAACCCTTCGATCTTCGGTCTGTTTCCCCGATATCACCGATCGGCTACAACGCCCCTACCTTAGCTGCTTTGACTCACCAGAGGACCCGTGCCAAGACCATCACCTCCAAGTCCAAATTGGCTACAGCTAGGGCCACTCCATTGGCTGCTGCTACAACCCTAATCAAGGCATTCAAGGTAACAACCCTGTTTATTTCTACTCATGCCGATCACAAACTGTATTAACATTAATCATCAGGGTGTAAGAGCCGCTGCTGGATCGTCATCGGCAATTCCTCCGACATCAAGCACCACTACCTCCGATAAACCTTCAGAGGTATTCCTTTAATTTTACATTTTATCTGTTAAATATCATATCTTACACTTGTTTTGCAGCAACAAATGGGTACATCGGCAAGCGTACCAGATGTTCAACCTCCACAACCAACAAGTGCCGATACTCCCCAGCCAACCGTTGCTGAGGCCCAAGCAAAGCGCAAAGCTTCAACAGATGCTGAGGCACAGCAAAAACGACAGAAGTCCATGCCGATCCCCACATCTGCCCCAACGTCTGCAAGCCAGCCAGTCGATGTAACTGAGCAAGCAGTTAATCCTCCTGTACAGGACATACCATCGGCCATCATACCCCAAGGGCCAACCACCGATGAAGCTATAGAGGATATCCCATCGGCAAGCTCAGCCGATCCTCCACACGGCATACTCCAGGCCGCTCCCTCCAGCCAAGTACAAGAAATTGCCTTGAAACAGGTAAGCCGATTGACCTAGTCGATTTATAATATTCATACATATTCTTAACTGACCTCTTTTCTTCTTCTCAGGAACAAGACTCCCCAAACAGCTTATTTTCCTTTGCCATTGATGTTTCCGATGATGATGGAGAGGAAGCAAGCTCTTCCCTGGCACTGGGAACAATATCAGCAGAAATCAAATCCAAGTTAGAAGCTCTCCTGGACTTGTTACAGCAGGATACTGCCCAGTTGGTAAATGATTCAGATCCTGCAAAGGCAATTTTCAAAATAATTTGTTGCCAGATCCCTGCCGATGTTGAAGAAACAGTCTTCCCAGCAGCCCACTTAGAAAGCCGACAATTGCAATACCAACGGGCTGCTCACCGTATTGCCGATAGAGCAGCTCAAGCTCAACTCAAGGAAGAGATGCTACAATTGAAACAGATTGCCAATGAGAAGCACAAGAGTATCGGCAACTTGCAGACCTCAGGTGCCGATCTCAAGCAGAAAATTTTGGATTTATCGGCAAAGAGGACAGCTCTACTGGCTGAATTGAAGGAAGTTGAAGCAGCCTTAACTCATGCCAGACAAGAAGAAAATCAGCTACCCGATGCCATCAAGGCCCTTCAGCAAGAAAGAGACATCCAAGCTCGCAAAGCCTTGGCCATGAAGAAAAAACTCAAGCCTGTGGAGGGTGCTGCCGATGAAGACATCAAAGAGATGAAGGAAGCCGACCAGATTCGCCTGCGTGCGATATCGGTTATCCAATCCTTGTTAAACTTGTAAATCTTGTCTATTCCATCGGCACTTTATGAAACATTGATATCCTTTGTATAATTCTAGCCGATAGGACTGTTATCGGCACTTATACTTTTATGCATCCATCCAGATACTAGGGTAATATTTCTTTAAATATTTTCCGTTTAATGCTCTGGGAAATACAACCCCTTCGAGGGTCTCTAGAATATATGCGTTGCCAGGAACAGATTGATTCATCCGATAAGGACCCTCCCAATTAGGAGACCACTTGCTAAACTTTGAACTTTTAGTCCCAATCGGTAAAATCAACTTCCAAACCAAATCTCCATCGGCAAACTCCTTTACCTTCACCTTCTTATCATACCATCTGGCTACCCTTTTCTTATTTTCCTCGATGCTAACTAAAGCCCTCAACCGATGACCTGCCACGTCCTCTAATTCGTCTTTCATAAGAATATCATAGTCATCGGCTGCCAGTTGATCTTGAGAAAATATCCGCCTAGAGCTAGTTTTAATTTCCCAAGGCAATACTATGTCGTGTCCATATACCAACTGATAAGGCGTTACTTTGATTGCACCATGACATGCCATCCGATATGACCACAAGGCCTCATTTAATACTGTATGTCACCGCTTAGGATTTTCTTTAATTTTGCGCTTAATGAGTTTGATAATCCCTTTGTTAGAAGCCTCAGCCTGACCATTAGCTTGAGCATAATATGGAGAAGAATTTAAAACTTTAATTCCTATACCTACAGCAAACTCATCAAATTCTCCCGATGTAAACATAGTACCCTGATCGGTAGTGATAGTTTGAGGAATACCAAATCGGTAAACAATATGCTCTTTCACAAAATCGATCATATTAGCCGATGTCACCTTTTTCAAAGGAATTGCCTCAACCCATTTTGTGAAATAATCGGTAGCAACCAGAATAAATTCATGTTCTTTGCTCGATGGCGGATAAATCTGACCGATGAGATCGATAGCCCATCCCCGGAACGGCCAAGGTTTAATTATAGGGTTCATAGCCGATGCAGGCGCTCTTTGAATATTACCAAACTTTTGACACCCCTGACATCCTTTAAAATATTTAAAACAATCTTCAAGAATAGTCGGCCAATAGTATCTATTCCTTCTGATCATCCACTTCATCTTGAAAGCCGATTGATGTGCTCCACACACTCCTTCATGAATTTCACCCATCAAGCTTTTCGATTCATCACTGCTAACACATCTGAGTAAAACTCCATCTATAGTTCGATAATATAATTCATCATCGAGGAGCACATACTTGGTAGCTTGGAATCTTATACGCCTTTCAACCTTTTTGGATGGATTCTTTAAGTAATCGACAATCCCCTTTCTCCAGTCATTGGTATCAACTGCCGATGTTAGCACTTCCTGGATAGGCTGATACCCTGAAGCATGCTGAGCTAGTCGATTAGCTTCTTCATTATGCAATCGAGAAATATGTTCAAGACGAAAATCTCTAAACCCTTTCAGCAATTGCAAACATCTTTCATAATACAAAATCAAAACTTCACTTCGGCATTCATAAATTCCAATTAATTGATTTATAACCAGCATAGAATTACCAAAGATTTCAACAGCATCGTCACGTATCTCCCTAAGCAATTCTAACCCTTTTATCAAGGCTTGGTATTCAGCCTGATTGTTTGTCGATGTAGCAACAATCGGCAATGAAAACTCATACTTCCTTCTATGAGGTGAAATCAACACAATGCCGATACCTGCTCCTTCACCACATATAGATCCATCGAAGAAAAGTGTCCAAGGAGCAACCTCCAGAGAGTCCACTGTATTGCAATGTTGAGTGACAAAATCAGCCATAACCTGCCCCTTAACTGTCTTAGCCGATTCATAACGTAGGTCAAATTCTGATAATGCTAAAATCCACTTTCCGATTCTACCACTTATTATCGGTATCGACAGCATATACTTGACCACGTCGTCTTTGCATATGACCGTACATTCGGCAGATAACAAATAATGTCTTAATTTGACACAAGAAAAGTATAAACACAGACATAATTTTTTGATGGCCGAATACCTTGTCTCAGCATCCACTAATCTTCTGCTCAAATAATAAATAACACGTTCTTTCCCTTCAAATTCTTGAATAAGAGCTGAATCGATAACGGTATCATCAGTTGACAAATACAACCTGAAAGGTTTCCCGTGTTGAGGTGGAACTAGCACTGGAGGATTTATTAAATATTTCTTAATTTCATCTAGGGCTAACTGCTGCTCAGCTCCCCATATAAATTCCTGATCGGCTTTCAATTTAAGCAATGGACTGAAAGCCTTGATCTTACCCGACAGATTAGATATGAATCTTCTAATGAAATTAATCTTACCGATCAAAGAATGCAATTCAGTTTTATTGGCAGGAGCAACCACCTTATTAATTGCATCAATAGACTTCCTACTGATTTCAATGCCCCGCTGATGCACCATAAAACCCAAGAATTGACCTGTCGATACACCAAATGCACATTTATTAGGATTCATCTTCAATCCATGCTTCCTTGTGCACTCCAGTATCTTTCGTAGATCGGCTAGATGTTTTGTGATATCTCCAGACTTAATCACTACATCATCAATGTAGATCTCTACTAATGTGCCGATGTATTCATGAAAAATAAAGTTCATAGCTCTTTGATAAGTAGCGCCAGCATTTTTCAAACCAAACGTCATGACTACCCACTCAAACAATCCCACATGACCTGGACATCTGAAAGCAATCTTGGGAATATCTTCTTCAGCCATGAATATTTGATTGTAACCTGCATTACCATCCATGAAGCTGATAATTTGATGTCCGGCTGCAGCATCAATCAAAAAATCAGCAATCGGCATTGGATAACCATCCATCGGTGTGGCTTTGTTGAGATTCCTGAAATCAATACAAACACAAAGTTTCCCATTTTTCTTATAAACAGGAACCACATTAGAAATCCACTCTGCATATCGACACTGCCGAATAAACTTTGCCTCAATTAATTTAGTTATTTCGGCCTTAATGTCAGGAAGTATATTAGGGTTGCATCAGTGCGCTGGCTGCTGATGTGGCCAAAATCCAGATTTGATAGGTAACCGATGTTCAACTATCGATCGGTCTAATCCAGGCATCTCAGTATAATCCCAAGCAAAACAATCTTTATACTCTTTTAACAAATCAGTTATTTGCTGCTTACACTTGGAATCTAACTTAGCACTAATAAAAGTAGGTCTTGGCCTATCGCCATCACCAATATCTACTTCTACTAAATCATCTACCGATGTGAACCCTTGACCTAATTTTCCATCATCAGCAAACCTATCCATTAAAACTCTTCTTCAGAACCGACTGCTTGGATCGGTGGAATTTCATAATCAGCAACTCTAAGGAACTCTTTTTCCCAAACTTCTCCTGATATGCATTTAGTTCGCTCATAAGTATCTGATTTTGCCGATGCGATGATATAAGAAGAATCACCAGGGACAACCTCAATCTTATCCCCAATCCACTGTACGAGGCATTGATGCATTGTAGAAGGAACACAACAATTAGCATGAATCCAATCCCTCCCTAGAAGCAGATTATATGCACCCTTGCCATTAATAACAAAGAACGTCGTCGGCAAGGTTTTGCTGCAGATGGTCAATTCAACGCATACTGCCCCTTTAGCCGGTGACACATTGCCTTCAAAATCCTTCAGTATCATATCGGTTTTGGTCAAGTCTTGATCTCATTTACCAAGTTTCCGATACATCACATAAGGCATAATATTAATCGCAGCCCCTCGTCGATAAGTATCTTAGATACAGGCTGCCCATCAACTCTGCCTTTCACAAACAAAGCCTTAAGATGCTGTCTCTCGTCATCGGTAGGTTTCTCAAAAACAGCCATCATTGGATCTAGTGTCAACTGAGCTACTTGACCAGAGAGAACAACTTCTTCCTCATCATCAGATAGTGCCAAAAACTCCATTGGCAACATGAATACCAAATTAACATCTGCCGATGGACCCTTATTTTTGTGTTTTACCTGCCACTGCTGATGACCGGACCTCTCATTGAAGGAATTTTTCTCTCGGTATAAATCCTCCTGACGCTCACGCTGCATCCACCTTTTCTGTGTCTTTGTCAGACCCTCCGGGCACCATCGAGGAAACTTGGTTTTCCAAACCGGCTAATAACAGGTCCCAGTTGATTCTACACGGCGTATATTAGGGTCCCTGTAGAATATTTCTTCATCGGGAACTCTTGCGTTTGCCATCTCCTCAAGCTCCTCTTGATTCCTTGGAAAATATCCAGCGCGTTTACCAAGCCTTTCATGTACACTAAGTCTGCCCCCCAGCCGATCATGCATTGATGCTCTGCCTCTGATCGGCTCATTGATAGATAAACCCTGATTGCCAGGTTGAAACCTCCTTTCTGACCGATTGACCCCATAATAACCATTGCACTCAGGGCAATTTTCAATAGTTGGCAATTTAATACCTTCTTCCCAGCAATGGATGAAAAATGGGCACCTCCAATGATCTTTATGCCGATACCACTCTTCTTGACGTTTCTCTTCTTGCTGTTGTCGATATCGGTCCCTACGCTGACGCCAACCCTCCTGCTGCCTTCGATAGGTAATCACAATGCCAGGTCGAGGGGGTTTTTCGGAACTACTACTTTCTCCTAGCAGACCCTTACTTTTTGCATCATTAGTAGTTATCCGATGCTGGGGATCCACTGATGCATTTTTCTCAGCAGCCTCTGATGTCAATACCTTGGTTTTACCCTTGGCATCCAACATATTGGCTGGAAAAGAATGTTGATCAATTTTCAACGGCTTCTGGGTCTTGGAATTACCAAACTTAATTCTCCCAGATTCAATAGCCAATTGTAACTGCTGCCTGAACACTTTGCATTCATTTGTACTGTGTGAAGTTGCATTGTGCCATTTGCAGTACAGGATCTTCTTCAACTCCTCTGCCGATGGGATTACATGATTAGGTGACAGCTTAATCTGGCCCTCTTGAAGTAAAAGATCAAATATCTTGTCGGCTTTGGTAATATCAAAAGTAAACTTTTCTGGCTCTTTCTGACCAAAGGGACAAGATATCGGCTTTTTATTCTTAACCCACTCAGCTAAACTGATAACTGGTTCTTCATCAGAATCAGAATCTTCTACCTCCCCAACAAATGATACTTTTTTGCTCCAATTCTTTTTAGGCTCGAAAACCCTAGTATCTTGATCAGAGATCCTTTGCACAAGATGACTCAGGCTTTCAAACTCCTGAGAAGCATATCTGTCCTTAAGATGTGGTAATAATCCTTGGAAAGCCAGATCGGCAAGCTACCGATCATCCAGCACTAGGCTGTAGCACTTATTTTTTACATCTCGTAACCTTTGCACAAAGCTTTCTACCGATTCATCATTACGCTGTCTCAATTTTACCAAATCGGTAAGCCTCTTTTCATGGATTCCAGCAAAGAAATATTTATGAAATTGCTTTTCTAGATCAGCCCAAGTAATAATAGAATTTGGCGGTAATGAAATGAACCACGTGAATGCTGATCCAGACAAAGATGATGAAAATAATCGAACTCTTAATTCATCTCTGCTAGCTGCATCTCCACATTGAATAATGAAGCGATTGACGTGTTCCATCATTGATGTATCATCTTGCCCAGAGAATTTAGTAAAATCTGGTACCTTGTACCGATTTGAGAGAGGAATTAAATCATATGCTGGAGGGTATGGAGTCCGGTAAGAATAAGTATTAAGCTTGGGCTTTATCCCAAACTGATCGCTCATAATTTCTGCTATCTTATCGGCCCAAAAAGCATCAGCCTCCTGCTGACGAACTGGCTGAATTTCTATAGGAGGTGCCTGCTGATATCCCTCCACGTATCTTTGTGGCCCACGATTTCCAGCAATCGGCATATTTGCCGTTACTTGTGGTCCATTAACCTGCTGGAAAGGATTCATCGGCTGAGCTGCCGATGCTTGATTCTGGAAACCAGCTTGCATATGACCTTGCTGAATCCCTGCAACCTGCTGATTTTGCTGAACTGTATGTTGAACAGGTAACTGTCCTGACCAACCATTATTAGAACTCATCGGTACAAAACTTACCGATGGCTAGTAATTCACTGACATTGTTGGATAATTATAACCAGCTTGAGGCATGAACTAGAGTCCAGGTTGACTCATAGCAGGGGCCTTCTGCTGCATCGGCAGTAAGCTTGCCGATGGACTTGAATTGGGTGTTTGAACCAAAGGCATCTAGAAACCTCCTGGAGTCGGTTGCACAGTAGTTGATGTGGCATATTGAGGCACTTGAGCCATCGGTGAAACAGCCGATGGTATAGGAGCTTTTCCTGCTGCATCAAATACTTGAGGTAACCCAGGATTGAAAGCAGATGACTCCGAAGGCATACCATATCCCCACCAATTAGCAGGAATCTAGCTATTCTAAGATACAGGGCCTGACATAGCTGATGCTGATAGATCTGTATTAAGCTGAACTCGTCCTCCTGATAGTACCAGATCTGATCATATCGGTGTAGATTGAATATTAGGTAAGCCTACCGATACTGGAGGGGAAGTAACTTCTATACTCACAACGGTCGAGGGAGCCGATGGAGTATTGACAGATGCCGGCTCTGGTTGGTGATAGGCAGGCCCAACGTAATGCGGTGACGCTTGTCCTTCTTTGAGAGTTCGAACCACAGCATTATGAACAGTATTGGACAGCACATTGGAGTGATTAATCAAAGCATGATTTACTGCAGAATTAACCATCTCTTGAAGTTTACCAGGATTGGAATCAAAGGTAACCTGCCGAGGCAACGGCAAATCTTGCTTCTGGATGACTTGTCCACTCTTGTTCAAGCTAAACGATTTCAGGCAAAGCTGCCTGTATTCTTCTATAGCCTTTTCCATAGCCTGCTTCTGCTCTTTCTTAAGATCTTCTTCTGATACCGCGATGATGTTCTCCGAATCGATCTCAGGATTGAACATATTGATCAGATTGATTTGTCCCACTGGGCGTGCCAAAAGATGTGTTGATGCAAAAGTGGATCTACAAACACAAAGGGCTAATACCCGAATCGATATCCAAAGCGTGCCAGTCGATTTGACCTGTTAATCGACAAGGATGAAAAATACGAGCACTTTGGTCCTGACAACAACGATACGCCCGGAGGTCACGGCCAAGAGGTACTCACGCGGAACTCAAGGATCATCGAAGGTCGCACTGAAGCGATGCAGCTCGTCGAATCGATGAGAACTCGTAAAAAAGAAAAATATGCAAATTGACGAAGTCGCCGAAAAGTAAGTAGATGCAAATAGGAGTAAAACTTGGTTTGATATTGATTGATATATCTATTACATTGCCCCTCAATCTATATTTATACCCTGATCTAAGGAGACATAACCAAATACGACTAGGACACCAAGTCCATATCTAAGGAAACACGTGACTCTTACATGAATCATACTCTAACAAATATAGAAAAGAAAATCAACTCCTATCTATTTCCCTGTCCGCCTCAATTACGATGGAATTCTCATCAACCTCCTTTCCATCGGCATACTTCCTGTTTCATCGGCAGTAGTCTTCAAGCCTTCCTTTATCGGCATCGGCAATAACATCTCCAACCTTATCGGCAACGCCTGAGTCTAAATCAACCTTTCCATCGATCACCACCATTCATCGGCAACCATCTTTACAAGCTAATTTTCATCGGCTGTCAGCGTATACAGTAACTTTCCTCCTGCCGATTAGCCCACTCTGATCATTTTGACACGTGCAAAAAACGGTGTCAACAGCCTCTAGTTCGGCCACCATGTTCAGTAGTCCTGATGGCATATGTTAGTTCATCCTTCTCTCTGTTGGGCCTGAACGCACCACTAGCAGTAGCTCTCTGAGCATAAAACAATCTTTCTGCTGCTTCTTGTAGTCTTGCGCCATAAACGCACTTCCCTGTCTCCTAGTCCAGTGTTCCCCCATGAGCGAAAAACTAATTCTTTGCACACTCTCCCCACTCGAGTGATTCTGGTGTGATACCCTTGGCAAGAAGGTCTGCTTCCATTTTGTTCCACTTCTTAATGGAAGTCAAACATGATTTCCTTCTCCTCTTTGCTTAGAGTGTAGCTGGTAGGACGTAAGTAATGGCGTCCATCATCTGTCTTCTCTGGATGCAGGTTGTCTCTTTCTCTCAAACAACGCAGGTCCTGTCATGCTTCAAATGTGTCCTTAGGCTTTCCATACACACCCATGAAGCCTAGCAGGTTCACACAAAGATTCTTCGTCAGGTGCATCATGTCGATCGAGCTGCGGACCTCTAGGACTTGCCAATAGGGTAGCTCCCAAAATATGGACTTCTTCTTCCACATGGGTGCATGACCGTTAGCGTCGTTCGGAACAGGTTGACTGCCATGTCCTTTTCCAAAGACGACTTTCACATCATTGACCATATCGAGTACATCCTCACCGGTTCAGTTGCGAGGCTTGGTCAGGCGGTCTGCCGTCCCTTTAAAATGCTTGCCTTTCTTTCTTACGGGTGATTTGCAAGAAGAAATCGACGATGGCCAAGGTACACGACCTTTCGACATTTCTTCAAGAATACACCTCTAATACCACCAAAGCAGTGTGTGCATGCATTATATCCCTTGTTTGACTGTCCTAAAAGATTACTTAGAGTAGGCCAATTATTGATTGTTACAAAAAAACAATGATCGCAGGTCAAAGTGTTCTTGTTTGTACTCATCCCACACACGTACACCTTCTCTATTCCACAAAATGAGAAGTTCGTCAACCAGTGGCCTCAGGTACACATCGATGTCATTGCCAGGTTGCTTCGGGCCTTGGATAAGCACAGGCATCATAATGAACTTCCGCTTCATGCATAACCAGGGTCGAAGGTTGTAGATACTTAGAGTAACAGGCCAAATGCTATGGCTATTGTTCTGCTCCCCAAAAGGATTGATACCATCCGTACTTAAAGCAAACCTTAAGTTTCTTGCATCATCTGCAAACTCCAAGAATTCTCTGTCGATTGCTCTCCACTGGGACCCATCAGTAGGGTGTCTCAACATATTGTCTACCTTACGGTCTTCTTTGTGCCATCGCAATAATTTTGCATGTTCTTTGTTTCTGAATAGACGTTTCAAGCGTGGTAGTATAGGAGCATACCACATAACCTTGGCAGGGATTTTCTTCCGTGGACATTTGCCCTCAACATCACCAGGGTCATCTCGCCTGATCTTATACCACGATGCATGACATACCGGGCATGCATCCAATTTCTCGTACTCTTTGCCATGGTAGAGGATGCAGTCATTAGGACATGCATGTATCTTCTCGATTTCTAGCCCCATAGGACAGACAACCTGTTTTGCTTCGTAGGTAGTGGCGGGCAATTCATTATCCTTCGGAAGCATCTTCTTTTGGATTTTTAGTAACTCTCCAAATCCCTTGTCAGATACACCATTCTTTGCCTTCCATTGCAGCAATTCTAGTGTGGTTCCCAGCTTTTTCTGCCCTGCATCACAAGTTGGGTACAACAATTTCTTGTGATCTTCTAGCATCCGCTTGAACTTGATCTTCTCCTTTTCACTTTTGCATTCTCTTTGTGCGTCACGAATGACCTGACCAAGATCATCAGCAGGCTCATCTTCTGCGGCTACCTCTTCTTCAGCTTCTCCCATTGCAGTATCATTGAAGTACGCACCATCGGGAATAATGTCATTGTCGTCCCATTGTTCTTCTTCACCTTCTTTCATTACAACTCCGGTTTCTCCGTGCTTCGTCCAACAAATATAGTTTGGCATGAAACCCGACTTCAACAAGTGTGAATGAAGAGTCCTTGAGCAAGGATATTCCACCGTATTCTTATATATGACACAAGGGCAACACATGAAACCGTCGCGTTTGTTTGCCTTGGCCGCACGTAACAAAGAATGCACGTCGTCAATGAACTCTTGGGAGCAGCGATCAGCATTGTACATCCAATGCCGGCTCATCTGCATTACATGACATAAATACCATATTAAAACCTAGATCATAATTAATTATTTATACAACATGCGTGCCACCACAAAAGGTACAAATTTATGAAAGCATTGCTACAGTGTAGACAATCCCAACTACCACTAAAAGAACCAATGCTAAAATGCACTTCAGGAGCACAAGGATTTCGTGACCAATCCCAACTAAAACAGACAGGTCCCCGATTGTGCAACATCTTTGGGCTTCTTCGGCTGGATTACTACCTCATTAGCCGCCGTATCTGCCTGTTGTGCAAGATATTTTTGCACGAGTTCAACATACTCTTCCTCCCAGTAGAAGCCTGAACATCGTCCACTGCCATCCCACTGAAAATAAAACAAAAAATTAGAATTTTAATCACAACCATCATGAAAATAGGTATAAACTAACCATAATCATAAAATACGATAAAAGAACTCACATTGCGATCCGGACACTTGTAGAAGATACGACCCTTGTTGGGACCCTCCTTCTTCACTCGGTACTCCATCACAATCTTTGTCTCATCATGACACTTGCCGCATGGAATGAGAGGGAGGCCTGGCCTAAGTCGCTTTGGAAACCCATGAGAGGCCGAGGACCCGGAAGCAGTTGCCATCTACTCTCTATACTCATTTTTTAATGCACTATAAATTTCTCATTTTATAAACAAATAAAATTAAGAAACTATAAAATTCTCTATATCTCTAAACAATGAAGTGTGCTATGCATGCTAGAAATGAAAAGTGAATACTAATTTTAAATACCTACTTTAACCTTTCTTCATCCAAATATGCAAACTATAAGTTATTTTGAGCTTAAATTGTTTACAAATAAAAAAACACCATAAAACTATATATATATATATATATATATATATATATATATAGTGAACAATATGAGATAAGCCAATGATGAAAAATTAGAGTATGAGATTGGTAACCTTTACAACTGAAGAATCGACAGAGGAATCGAAGAAATCGATGGATAAATCGAAGAATTGATGGAGCAACAATGGGAGAAGCAAGAAGAAAAGAAGCAAGAACACTGAGCTTCAAATTTAGTCCAGCTTAGGCTCGGGGAGGAAGGAGACTGCCGGGATTTATAGAGGGGGGCCTTTAGTCCTAGTTAGTGGCTCCAACCGGGACTAAATGTCCCTTTCCAACCCCGGTCAGAGGCACAGCCCGGGAGTAGACCTTTACTCCCGGTTGGTGGCTCCAACCGGGAGTAAAGGTCCTCTGCCACTGTGCCGAGCGAAGTAGCCATTGGGCAGGGACCTTTAGTCCCGGTTGCCCTTTAGTCCCGGTTGGAGACACCAACCGGGACTAAAGGTCTCTCTAGTCCCGGGCGCAAAAAATGCCGGGACTAGAGCCCATTTTGACCTCGGATGAAAGGTCTGTTCTCTACTAGTGAAGCCATTCTGATTTCTAAATACATAAAAACTATGCATATATATCGTATATCTAGATGCATAGTAAAACATATGTATCTAGAAATATTTGAACAACTTACCCTTTGGAATAGAGAGATTATTGATCTGAAGTCCACCTAGGTTATTAGGAAGGTACATAATTGTAGTACATTTTATGTTTTTTTACTCCGGATAATAAAACTCTACTTAATTAGATGTGTCATTATTGGAACATGAAGAACGAGAAGATTTTATAGTTAGTAACATGAAAGTGAAACTACACCTGGGCAAGTCGATCAGGTGGCCCTTAACCAAGGGAACCACCCCCTCCAGAAATCTATAAGAGTTAAATATACAAGAGGTCCATTAACTTACGAGGGGGTTTCAGTTAGGTCCATCAACTTTCAAAGTGACTTTTTGGGTCCATAAACTTAATGTGGTGTATCACTTAGGTCTATATCCCTCCACGTAGACTTCTTATGCTGACGTGGCTTGCTGACTTGTCCAACTGAAGTAGCTCTTGACCCTTCATTTCGTTAAACACGTTGTGGGCGTGCGAGCGGGGGCCACCGCCGCGGCCACGTGGGCGCACGAGCAGGCGTCACTGCCGCCGCTGTGGGTGCACGAGCAGGCCGCCGCCGTTTCGGCCATGCCTGGAGGTGAGCTGGAGAGCGGAGCTGGATGAGCAGCGGTGCCTAGCGGAGGCGCTGGACACCATCAGTTCGCTGGTCTCCGCTTCCTTGTCCGCAACGTTGTTCCCGCTCAAGTGGCAGCTCATCAGGGACCGGATCAACCGGCTCCACACCGGCCTCGCCGACATCACCGTCCCCGCGGGTGACAAGAAGTGCGTCCGCGTCGTGGCGTCCGATGTCGCGGACGGTGTCGGCGTCCTCGTCGCACTGCTCAAGTGCCTGAACGCCTGCGTCCAGGAGGAGGCCCTGGAGGCAGTCTCCGTGATCGTCGGGTCCAATGCGCACAAGGGAAATCCGGCCATCGTTAGTGTCATCCTGCCCGTGGTCCACGTCCTTGATGCGGGCGCCGACAGCGAGGTGGCCAAGGAGAGGGCGGCGCGGGTGCTCTGCAGGCTCACCGAGAACTTGGACAACGCGTGGGCCTGCTCACGCGCCCGTGTGGCCACGGTGGCAGCTCGCTCGTGCGCGGCGGCGGCGGCCCCTGCTCACACGCCCACAACGTTCTTTGACGAAATGAATGGTTAATAGTTGCTTTAGTTGGATAAGTCAGCAAGACCACGTCAGCATGAGAAGCTCACGTGTAGGAATATGGACCTAAGTGTGATACGCCACACAAAGTTTATGTACCCAAAAAGGGACTTTGAAAGTTGATGGATCTAACTGAAACCTCCTCGTAAGTTAATGGATCTATGGTGTATTTAACTCAATCTATATTAAACCCATTTCTTATTGTCCCAAAACCAAACCAAACCTAACCTTAGAACATCTCCTGAAAAAACGACTCCCTAAACCATTCTTTTATAAAAAAAAAACCCAGTCAGCCAACAGGTGCGAACCAGCGCTTCCTATCTCTCTGCCTTAGTTTTTTATTTAAACCGAAAACTAGGCCGGATTTATATTGTCGACAAAAGCAGTAAAATGGTCCGTTGTACTTACATACATCATTTTCCCCCTCTAAATCTAAAACTATATTGTAGGTGTTTGACGTGACATCAATGTGAAAGAGTTCGTACCATGGATAAATATTCGGCCCACTGGGCCATTGGCACGCATCATTTGTCCCCGGACCCACGTGACAGAGGCACTCATACACCTGGCAGAGGCACCGATATATATACATTGAGATATTTACCTGTATGGTTATGAAAAAAATGACTCTTTCTTCTATGGTCCTTTTTTCTTGACTTACCTATATGGCATCAAAACAAAATTCTCTTTCCTCTATGGCCTTCCGTTTGTTTTTGGCGCTTGACCGTGTTAAGTCAAGAGTAAAATGACCATTTTACCCTTGGTGAAAAAATGCAGAGTTTTTTTTTTGTCTGTTGTACATTTAGAGTAATATTATGCAAATAAGTTCACAAATAACAAAGTTCACGGCCGGTCCTCCAACTTACGGGGGTGTGTCATCCCGGTCCCTCAACTCAAAAAGTGTGTCGTTTGGGTCTTTAAACTTTGTTTTGGTCTCATATTCATCCAAACAGGTATGGATTCGTGCCCGCATACCGAGATAATACTTGATTGCTTAAAATAGAAGATTAGTGGGGTTATATATAAAATTGCCTAAACAAAAATATTACATAAGTATTTATAAACTTCATGAGGGGTTGCTTTTAAAAAGAGTCGTATTCTTCCTCTCATCCCGCTGTGGCGACCAACCGGCGGCGCGAGGCCGGGCAGAGCACCGGTCGACCGGGTCTGCGCCGATCCCGGACGGGGGAGCCATCGAAGGTGGCGGTAGCGGCGGAGGTGTGCTAGTAGCGCGCGGCGGATGCGGCAGCCTGTGCGCGCCCACAGCGGCGGCCTGTGGCTTGGCCGGGCGCGGCTGGTGGGGCCGGCCGAAGGGCGCGCGTCTAGAGCTGTTGTGGCGGGTGGACGTGGCAGCCCACACACGTGCCCATGGCGGTGGGCAGCGACCGTGCGAAGCAGCACGCGGTCCGACTGCATCGCTTTAGTTCTCCGTGCGGTCCGACTGCGGCAGAGAGCAGAGTCGTCGAGGCATCGTTGGGATGCCAAAGTCCAAACGCCATCCCCTCGGCCGTCCCGGCCTCGCTCCTCGCGGCCGTGCATCGCGCCCATGCGTCGGTGTCACTGGCTTGCGCCCTCGCCGGTGCGAAACTAGAGCAGCCGATGATCAGGATTTATGAATCAGGTTACAGCAAGTCTGCAGATGCAAGGTATGCATGATCATCCAAGAGAGCCGGATGCTACACGCACAAGCAAGGTATGATAGACTTTAGGATCACTAGCAGTAGATTGCAGGGGGTACATCTCTTACTTAATCATCTCCTTGGGGCTTGGTGGAGGAGGAAGACGAGTCCACCATGGCATCTGTGTTGGTGACGAGGAGGCAGTGAAGTCCGGCGGTGGTGTGGGCGTCGCCGGTCCAGTGGCGGCGATGGCGCAGTGGAGTTTCCCGTCGCTACGGCGCCCCCTCTCGATCGGATTAGGGATTGAGGTGGGGTTGTGTACTGTAGGTGTGAACCTCATCATCTGTGCCCTGACCCCCACCTCCTATTTATGGCGCTGCGCGACAGGGGCCCACCAGCTATATCATTGGGCTGGGCATCCCCGATCAAGACGCGGTCAAGGGGTCCGTCTCAACCGTTGGGTCAAGACGGATGAGATCAATTCTAACATTCTCCCATTTGATCTTATCTTATACTTTAAACTTTAAACTTTACTTCACACTTATTTCTTTCACTATTCCATCACAGATCAGTGCCTCATCGTCACGGTCAGTCACTAATAGATTTAACAGCTACAATACACATCTCTGATCTGAAACAGATTCTTTAACTTTTGGCTCTTTATTGTCCAGAAATCGTAGGTTATACCATAAACCCATGTCGATTGTGTGTTCTCTGAACGCACTGGGTGGTAAGCTTTTAGTAAGCGGATCCGCAAGCATTTGCTTGTTACTTATATGTTCAATACCTTTAATATGATTCTGGATTTTCTCCTTTACAACGTATAACTTTAACGTCAATGTATTTGGCAGCATACTTGACCTATTGTTATAGGAGTAAACTACTTAAATGGTTATTGCTGTTGACAACCATTATCAATTTCGGGTATAAGTTCCTTAACCATTTTGTCTGTCCCGTAGCCTCATAACATACTATACTATAACTTTACATCACTGATGATACTAAAAATATTTCTTTAGAGCTTTTCTATAATAAAACTCCAACTGCGATGTTAGCTACTATATGGGTTTCACTAAACATCTCGCTAAAATTTAATATTTATACCCATAACTATTTGAGAGTACTTGTTCTTTCTTTCTTAGCATGAGGCTAACATTCTTAACTCCATTTCAGTGATCTATATCTGGACTAGACTTTTGCCAAAACAACGTGAATACGTGAACTACGTCAGGGTAATATCATATTTATGCATTCATTAAGCTTTCAACAGCCGAAGCATATGGTACCATATTCATTTGATCTATTTCATATTGATTCTTGGAACACTAAAGTTCCCAAAACTATTACCTTTTATTATAGGAACAGGTGCAGGTTTTCTCGCATGTATACTTTATTTCTTTAGAATCTTTTCTAAGTATGCCTATGCGATAATCCTAATACCCCTTTCTTCTATCTCGGTGAGTTTCAATTCTTATAACGAGAGACATTTTGCCGAGAACATTTTTATTAGACCTTGAGGACAAGAACTTCTTCTCACATAGTAGATTGACATCATTACTGGCAAGTAAAATGTCATCCACATATACAGGATTAGGAAATAAATTTCCCATTCTATAACTTTGTACAAACGCAATTGTCCTCTCATTCTCTTTAACCCAAATATCTAATTGACTCTTTAACTTTAATTGCCACTGTCTAAAGATTTGCTCTGATCCATAAGAGATTTCTACAGGTGGCATCCCTTACGTTCTTTTCTTTCCACGAAAAAACATTTAGGTTATGCCATATAATCATTTTCATATAAATCTCATTGGAGAATGTCGTCTTTACTTTCATCTAATATAACTCAGATCATGAAGTGCCACTAGCACTCATTGTAATCTATTCATTCTCTTCGCACAAATCCTTTCATCACAAGTGGCACTTTATAGCTTTTCATATTCCCTATTGGAGTCATATTTTGTCTTGTAGACCCATCACAGCCTACTATTTTGGCTCCTTAGGAGTTTATTCTAGATCTTAAAATATTATTGGTGCTCATTGATATATTTCTATATTCCCTTTGGAGTCACATTTGACATGTAGACCCATTACAGCCTACTGTTTTGGCTCTGTTAGGAATTTCTTCTAATTCCCAAACATCGTTGGCATTATCGATTTTATTTCATCTTCCTTTGCTTCTTGCCATTTGGACGAGTGAACGCCTCTCATGGCTTCTTCAAATAAGGTGGAATCATCTTCTATTTGAATTTCACTAATATAGACTTTATAATCATCAGATATATCTAATTATTTTATTCTTTGAGACTTCTGGGACCTCAGCTACTAGCATTTCTTGACCTTTATTGCCAAAAGACAATTGATTCTACAAGGTCCTATGTAACAAGATCCTTATTTATATTATTCATCCTCCTTGCGGAGTTAGGTCTCTTTGTACCATGCTCTCCCAGATTGTCCCATCTTCAAATTTTCTCATTTTAGGTTTAATCTGCTAAAACTCATATGGCGCGTTTAGCACCGCCTTAATAACTCTGAACTCATCCAATATGAATACTGACCGACTTTGCTATCTTCCTATCGGAACTGTAAAAGGTTCAAGAATTTAACTATTTCTTTACTTTAAGGGTATCGTTATTATGACCGTCTTACTCCGTCAACAATCACATTCGTCTTTTATAGATCACTCTTGCATTCAATGCATAGTATACATCACATTATCTGAAGTATGAGGAAGTATCTTTCTTAATTGTCTTTCTTAATTGATCTCACATTTCTTCCCCTCAAAATGTGGTATGAACTTTTCTACCACAATTTCGAAAACCATTCAGAACTCTTGTGGACGAGGAAACTTTGATTACTTACTTCATGCACATAATTACATCATGCAAAATGAAATTATTTCTTCATTCATATGGGAGTACTTTTTCCTCATCTCACTTCAAGAACTCAATAGAGTCTTTTATCAGTAGTACTTCTGCAAGTCACGCTCGCATATCATTCTTATCTTTAGGTTCACATGCAACTTTCTTTTGTTCTTAAACTCATTGAGTACTTAATGACCATGACACAATCAGAGTGTACGGTCAATACTAGGATAGCATAAGAGCTACCACAAACTTCTCTCCATGTGCGGGATACTTTTAGAGCACATGAGTCATCACATCCTTCTCCCGCCATGCGGGATAAGTACTATGCCAAAACTCTTATTGATTAACATAAGTATTATGCTAACTTTACCCCACCATGCGGGTTTTTCTCAAACTTTTCCCACCATGCGGGTACTATCACAAACTTTTCCCACCATGCGAGATAATTCCTTTGAACAAACATAAATACCAGGATTGACTCATGTTCAACCATCAAATTCAGAAATAAATCCGAATATTCTGTAACACATATACTTAATTCGACGTTGGTTAGATTAAACATGCATGTTACTTATTACATTTCTTAAACAAACTCTTATTGCTCTATCTTCTTTTCTTGGATCAATATCCAAGAATTTGAGATTGCGCACTGATCCATTTGGTTTCCTCTCGTAGTCCCGGATTATTGTTGCAGAAAATCTTCCTGGTGATCCCTCCTACCAGAATCTTAAGAAGATATTTTCAGCTGTTAGCAGGTATGGTTATTGCAACATGGCAGCACTTTCATCTTTTTTCCTTCCCAAGAACATTAAAAAAGTAATTTTTTGTCATGTCCCAGTGTGATTTCAATCCGAACTTGCTATCCTCAGACTCCAAATGGCACTGGTCCTGCAACTAATAGATCTGCCAAGTTAGGTATGTTTTTTGCCAACAAGGTAACTGCCCCCTGCTTCAGTACTATATTCTGACCAGTTAACAAAATTTGGTGGATGTAGCAGCAGGATGGACATGACTCTGAGGAGGCTGAGTTTAGTCTGATGCTCTTTTCTAATGAGGTTTGAGCTTTACGACAATCCTAAGCTTTCATGTCGCCATGACTATCTACGCCCAGTGCTTGTCAGTTTTTTAGGTATATAGGCGCCTTGTGATGCTATTACTTTTTATTATGTTTATAATATGGCTAGAAATTAAGTTCGCCTTAAAGTCAGTAACCACAGTTTCTGAGGTCTTATTCATATGGCAGTCGTCTTTGTTTTTATGAAGTATTCGTGTTGACATTAGCATGTATGACTTGTTCATAGCAAGAATCAAGTGGAACTGGAATATTGCAGTTGACTCACTTTATTATACTTGCTCACATTCTAGGTTCACTGTGGTTAGAGAAAAAAAATGGTTTAGAAATCTTTGAGCCAACTATTCCATGGCTTCTTTTGCGATTTGGTTTCAGAAAATAACCATATTTCTGAGTGTGCATGCATGCACTGTGTACATACACATATGTTGTTGGGCTCGTCGCATGTATGAACTGATTTGCCCTCCGTTATTGCTCTTTTATTGGTAACTAATGATGTCTTGCTCTTTTATTGGTAACTAAAGATGTCTAGATTTTTTCTTTCATACAGTACTCAGAGATTATGGAGCAGATTGACCGCGATGTAAAGTGCACGCACCCTGACATGCATTTCTTCTGTGCAAATGCCAATAGTTGTCTCTTCCACCAAGCTGGTAAGAAACAAGACCAAAACTTGAGTTATAAATCCGAGCTATTTTCCAGGGAGTAACCATTGTTTACCAAATTGTGAACATAACCCCTGCTGAAATTTGTGTAAATTTCTTGTATTTGGTTCATACAAGTGTGTGAATTGGAATGCTGGTGGTCTGGTTGGTTTTAAATTGTTAAAATGCAATCCCCAATGATCACACAGATTTGTGATGCAAAATTGCTATAAAAAGTTAACTAGGTCACTGCAAGTGCATACACTTTTTAGCTGTTTATTTTACTAGATGACAAGGTTTCATCTCCTCCAAAGCTCTGCCTAAATTTTCCTCGATCTGAATTTTCATTGTGATACTTGATTTGGCACATTTCAACTAAAATTGATTATGTTTCATAGCAGCCGTGGAGGGAGGGAGGGCTAGGGGGAGCACCCCTTAAGCTTGGTAAACCCCCTAATACAAACAAAGTTCCATGTAATTCAAACAGAAATATTGACTCAGACATCATCGGAGGCGTTGGGATTGGAGTCACAGGACATGGCACTGTGAACCACGAGTACATGCTCACTCTCCTAGCATGGCATTTCTTGCTATGGCCGTTTCCCTCCCCTCTCATTGTGGTCTCCTTCCTGATCCGTGCTCCAGATGCTTAGATGACTTTGCATTTGGAGCTGAACTTCAGCCTATCATTGTCCTCCTACCTACTGTTGTCCAGGTGTAGCACCCTGTCTGACTGTGTGCTCACTGGGAGCATAAAGCTGGGACCATGCCAGAAGCCAAACTCAAGTATGCTGCTCCGATGATCCTCTCATTGGATCCCAGGAAACATGACCTCAAGTGCAGGTACGTTTGTTTGATGTGAACCTACCATGGCTCATCCGCCAGCTATATATATGTATTGAACATGCTATGATTTAGATGCTACTCAACTGAGATATGTGTTACCATGAATTGCTGCTAGCCAATTGTTTGATGTTAATTAATCCAGTAGTGGTATCATGTGGTTAATCTATTCCCCTCATGTTGTTCTTTTTAGGTTGTTGAGAATTTGTCAGAGATTCAGAGTGTTGATTGTCATGTCACTTCCATTTTCCATACGACTCCTAATGAAGTGGACCTGATGTTGGTCAAGTAAAATTGCCATTGAGGCATGGTGAAATTAATTGGTTGCAGTATTCGATGGTTTCTGGTGCCATCTTTTAGCAGAAAACTATATCTACATCATCCAGTACAAAATGGAGTTCCTTTTTACATTGATATGTAGTGTACTTTCTGGTCATATCAAGGTTTTTTCTATACTCAATGCAGATATGTAGACTAAAAATATTTTAACCTACATGTGTCTTTGTTTGGAACTTGCTAGAACGACTAGCCCCGCCACTGCTGCCACTAGCGAGATAGATGCTGAGGCGTAGGATCTGGAGGCCGGGGAGGGGAGATCCGGAGGGGCGGGATCTGGAATCCGAGGATCCGCGGCCGTCGGGTTGGGGAGCCTATGGTTGCTTCCCGTGCAAGATAAGGGAGATAGAAAATCATCGAAGAGAAGAGAAGATGGTTGAGAGTGCTGCGACTGCTTTTTTTTTATTTATCTATGTGGTGGCTGCCGATTGTGAGCTAGAGCTAGACTGGATTTTTTTTTTATGAAAAGCTAGACTGGATATTTGAAGATGGGTTACACATACTCCGCATCTGTAATGGCACGTGAGTTTTCAAAAATGAATCTGTATTTTGAGACATTTGATACAAATATATGCTGACTCAGTAGATGAAATTAGCAGTCTCAAAAATCAACTTTATAGTAGCACAATAAGTTATACGTTCTATTGTAATGGATGGACACGTTTGCTAGATGGTAAAGAGTTTAATTCCTAGACACGTCGAACGTTGGTAAAGAATATTATTCCTATAGACACGTCCAATGATGATAAAGAGTTTTATTCCTAGACACGTCCAACGACAGTAGGGAATCCGAATTCAAGACTATTTTTATTGGAATAAATAACACAACCACTTAATAAATATTTGACACAGTGGCTGCACAATAACTTATACGTCACATTGCAACGTACGGGCATATTTGCTAGTAACTTAAAAGTTGTAGAATTATGTAAAAAATATCTATATGACGTACTTTAAGCATATTGACTTATTTTTGTGACAGCTTATATTAATGTTTATACTATATTCGAGATATATTATATTTTTACACAGTTGGATGTATGACTCAGAAGCCCGAACCAAGATAACTGATCTGTGTCCCTTGCGTATTTTTAGTGTTCGAGTCACCGGAGGCCCACACACCAATGTCCGATGAACAATTTGGATGCTTGCCGCAGTTGTGAACCCGCGACAGTGGGTAACTTAGATACAAAGTTAGCGATTCATTTTGTATTATCTTTCACAATGGCATAGGCAGATAATTTAAATACAAATTTAAGTTGTTATTTTGAATTATCTTTGATAATTATAAAGGTGGGTAATTATATGTAAATTTAAGAGATTATTTTAAATTATCTTTCATAAAAGTAAAAAGTGAAAAAATTGGTTGCGATGTTACTTTATGTATTTTTTATAATGGTAGAGAGGTGCGTGATTTTTTATAAAAATAGAACAGATCTAATGATTATTATTGACGGACAAGAGTCTATACGAAAATCAAGGCTCGGTATTTTTTACTATTGTGAAAATTCTTAGAATGTATCTTTTTTCTAATGCATCTAGTAAGAATTAACGTGGAAACTCTGTTGGAGTCTTTAATTAGTAACAGATTAAGATTTACTATTGTTGCTGTTGTTTTTTAATTATTTGTTATTATAAAAGCCTAGTAATTGTATATTAGTTTTTTTAAGGCTTTATATATTGTATATTAGTTGAACTGTTGTTAGGCAAGTATGGAGATAAACAGTCAATAGCCCTAGACGAAAAACTCGTAACTCGCTAGCTCGCTCGACTCACCCATTAGTGGCGTGGCTCGAGCTCGGCTTGTTTGAATTTTTAATTAACGAGCCAGCTCGGTTAATCAATGAGCCAACTCGCGAGCCAAAACAAGCCAAGGTAATTCACGTGATAACAACTGCAATCAGCCTATATATCCCTCGGTCTAGCACAATAAAACTTTAAGCAGTCCATGTATCCCTCTACCTATGGCCCAATAGATTAAACACTAAGACCATAGACCAATAGACCCCATAGCCCCACGCAGTCACCTCATCGGCCTACCCCATGACATTATGTTCATGTGAGACGCGTCCAAAATTCATACTTTCTCTGTCCCAAAATAGAAGTCGTTCTCGCTTCCCGAGAAGTCAACTTTTTTAAACATTGACTAATTATATATAAAAAATAATAATATTTATAATACATAATTAGTATCATTAGATATATCATTGAATATACTATCATAATAAATTTATTTGGAGATATAAATGTTGCACACATTTTCTATAAATCTAGTCAAAGTTGAAAAAGTTTGATCAGCACGCATCCTATAATATCATCTATTGTGGGACAGAGGAAGTATGTATTTTGTTTATTCCATTATAAATATGCATGTGATGTGTTTATTGTTAATTTGCAGTTATAACCTCTATGTACTGTATTGTTGTGCTTTGGCTCGTGAGCCAAACAAGCTAGCTCGAGCTCCCTAACGAGCCGAGATGAGCTAGTCTTCTGGCTCGTTTGTATAACGAGCTATAACGAGCCGAGCCATAACGTGCTGAGCTGGATCCCAGCCCTAGTCAAAAGCAACACTAGAGCCACCTGTCGGCCCGCCTCAAGCCCCACAACGCTGACACCACCGCTTGGGACTCTTCCTCCACGCGCGCACGCTGGGAATGATCGCGACGCACGCGCGTGGTGACGGGGAGCGACGCACGCCCGCACAGAGGAGGAAGCAGCGCATGGTTTTTTGTGGGCCAAAACAGTTTCTCCTTTCTCTTTTCTAGTTTTATTTGGGTCAGCCCATTAGCGTTTCTCCTGTCTAGATTCTAGGCTAATGGGCTGATTCTAGATTGTACGAGTTTTTTTCTCTTTGGGGACAGCGGGGCTGTGGGTGATGAAAAGGGCGGGGATGGTTTGACATCTAAATAGATATAAAAGTACTATTTTCAGAATTCATATATCTTATTTTCTATAATACTTTATACGGGATTAAAAGTTCAACTGATACAATCAAAAATAAAAACTTGGTCCTGAAGTTTTAAAAAATCCAAGAAAAATGAGTACATCTTATTTGTCAAAGATGTAAAATAACTAAATATAAAAAGACATGTGTTCTGTTCTTTGGTACCAAAAAAATTGCCACAAATACTCTGAAAAAAAAGACAAAAAAGGTAAATAGATTAAAAAAACACGTGAAATTATAAAATTCATACTAGGTTTGAAACTTTGAACTAACACATTATGAACTTTGAATTGATAGGCTCAAAAACTTTACACTTAGGATTTATAAAATCTTTATAATGCTAGGTTGAGAACTTTAAACTCATAATTAATAAACTTTCAACTACCACATTAGAAGCTAAAAGAAACTTGTACAATACTTTGAGCTACGACATTATAAACTTTGTGATGCCAGGTTCAAAACTTTACACTTAGAATTTAGAAAGTTTGAGCTATCAAATTACAAAGTTTGTAATTCTAGATTCCAATAGTTTTGATTTAACATAATATATATTTCATACTGCTAGATTCAATACTTTGATATATCACAATGTATACTTTGTATTGTTAAAGCTTGAAATCTTTACACCCAGAATTATATAATTTTTAAAACTATGACACTACAAACTTTGTAGTGCTACCTACAAAACTTTACACTCTAAATTTATAAAACTTTGAACTATCCAATAACAAACTTTGTACTGCTAGGTTGAAAACTTCAAACTATCACATTAAAAACTTTATAATCCTATGTTAAGAACTTTAAATAAAGAATTTATAAACTTTGAACTACCACATTACAAACTTTCTATCACTAGGTTTAAAACTTTGAACTATCAAATTACAAACTTTACTTTGTAGTGCTAGGTTGGAAACTTTACACTCAGAATCATAAAACTTTGAATTTGTGACATTACAAACTTTGTACTGCTCTAGTTTCAAACTTTGTACTGCTCTAGTTTCAAACTTTGTACAATCACATTATAAACTTTATAGCCCAAGTTTTAAAACTTTACATACAGAATTAGTAAAAAACTTTGGACTATGATATTACAAACTTTATACTCCTAGGTTGAAAAACTTTAAACTAACACACTATATTATAAAAGTGTGTAGTGCTAGCTACAAAACTTTACACTCTGAATTTATAAAACTTTGAACTATATAATAACAAACTTTGTACTGCTAGGTTGAAAACTTTAAAGTATCATATTAAAAACTTTATAATCCTAAGTTAAGAACTTTAAATAAAGAATTTATAAACTTTGAACTACCATATTACAAACTTTCTATCACTAGGTTTAAAACTTTGAACTATCAAATTACAAAATTTACTTTGTAGTGTTAGGTTCAAAACTTCACACTCAGAATCATAAAACTTTGAATTTATGACATTATAAACTTTGTGAAAGGTCCTTGTTTGGTTTTGGTAATTGAGTGACAACCTTAGGGGGACTAATTGTGTCTAATGTGAAATACACAGGGAATTAGTCCACAGGTGATGGTGTCATGAAGGAGCTCACTGCATATGAGACATGACATTGAGTCATGTGACCAAGGTGGAGAAGATCAAGATGAGGCTTGGCTCGATGGACCGGTTGCAAGTGTGAAGGGCAAGTCGGAGGCTTTGGAGCGAGGGACCACGTGTGACGGTGAAGCTTGAGCAAGACTTGACGCCGATGGACCGAAGCCAAGATCGATGAACCAATACGGTCACGTGATGATATGAAGTGGAACATATCATTTGGTGATTGGTTGGTGCATGTGTTGCATCAATATTGGAGGAGATGGAATGGAATGCGCAAGACAAAGGTATAACCTAGGGCATTTCCATTTCACCGGTCATAGGTGTGTAGAGAAGTTGATGACCGGGTTTAGGATAGATGGCCGTACTATCAAGAGGGGCAAACTTGTTTACATATCAGTCATCTAGTGCCACTCGAGTGATCTAACTATGCATCGTTGCTAGGATCGAGTGGCATGGCAAGTTGAGTGGTTAACTCCTTCGGTAAAATGATTGTGAAAATGCTAACACACGTGCACATGGTGGTGAACACTTGGTGATGTTAGTACATTTGCGAAGGCGATGGAGTTTGAGCTGTAGAGAGGGGTTTGGGTTCCTCTCTCCCTCCCGCCGAGCTTGCGAGGCGGGATTCGGCGCTTTTGTGGAACTGAAACACCTATTTTCCACTGCGCCGGAGGCGAAGAAACGGAGGCAAAAGAGGTCACTAGTGTGACTGGACGCGGTCTCGGTTTGACCGGACGCATCGGTCAGTGGCAGCGCTGTGCGCGGTACAGGCGCTAGGGTTTGCCACCGGTGAGTCCGGTCCCTCGTGGAACCAGAGCGTCCGGTCAGGCACCTAGAGGAGCAGAGCGTGGCGTAGAGCTGATCGAACGCGCGGCGCGTCCGGTCACATGCGATCAGAAGCGTCCGGTCACGATAGGAGCTCTCTGGAACCTCTCTGGACCGCGACCGGACGCTGGCACTATCGCGTCTGGTCGTTGCGTGGAGCGCGTCCGGTCGTTGCGTTTGACCGTTGGCACGCAGTGACCGTTGGAGGATCTCGCGGCCGCGGTTGAATACGGAGGACACGTGGATGGCACAGGGCGATCGGACGCGGTGTAGCGCGTCCGGTCAGTTCGACCGGCGCATCCGGTCGATGCGAAATTTTGCCCAGTGAAGGGGTAACGGTCATATTCGTTCATGTGACTATAAATAGAAGTGGTGGCCGGCCTTGGGCGGTCAGCTGAGCACACTATAGTCTTGGTGGCTTATGTGGTAGTGCTTGGGAGCCCTCTAACTCACTCATGCTTGATAGTGTTCATCGGATCGAGTGAGAGAGCGATTCTAGTGCGATTGCATCGTGAGGTTGCATCAAGTGGCACTAGGTGATCGTGTTGCAAGCCGGTGGTGCTTGTTACTCTTGGAGGTTGCCACCTCCTAGACGGCTTGGTGGCTCGTGGCTCCGTCGAAGCTCGCAAGAAGATTGTGCGAGGCTCTGGAGAAGCTTTGTGAGGGGGATTGTGCTCACCCCGCGGGGATCGCGAAGAGCAACTCTAGTTGAGCGTGTCATTGAGCTACCACCCTTGATGGTGGGTTCTTGCGGCGCTCTTTGGGAGAGCTCGGTTGTGGATACCGATTAGCCGCCGAACCACGAAGTGTTGGTCGACACAACGGGGACGTAGCTTGGTGGCAACCAAGTGAACCTCGGGAGAAAATCACCGTGTCAACATTGTCTACTCTTCTCGGTGGTTTGCCTTCGTGCAACACAAGCTTGTATTTACTTTCATATATACTTGTGCTTGTGTAGCTTGCTAGTTGTCTTCTAGCTTGTGTAGCTAGAAGCACCCCTTTGCGTGGCTAATTTGGTTTGAGTAACCTTGTTAGTCACATTGCTTAGTTTGTGTAGCTAAGTAATTTGCGCTCTCTAATTTGGCATTGGTTGCCTTGTTACTGAGCATTGCTAGTGAGCTTAGGGGCTTTGTGCTTTTGCTTTACTAGTTGTGTAGGAGCTCCCTCGGTTGGCAAAGTACTAGTGCATAGGTTTGTGTGACCTTGCTCTAGAATTGTTTAGGTGAGCTCTTGCTTTGCTTGGCACCTTATTGCTTGATTAGGATCTTTTGTAAGGTGCTAGAGTTGTAGATAGAGGGGTGTAGTCTTGGCTAGACCGATAAGTTTAATTCCGCATTTGTTTCGGTTAGCTGGCGCGATTAAGTTTTAGAAAGGACTATTCACCCCCCTCTAGTCCGCCATCTCGACCCTTCACTTTGTACTGCTATAGTTTCAAACTTTATACTATCACATGATGAAATTTGTAGCCCAAGCTTCAAAACTTTACACACAGAGTTAGTAAAAAAACTTTGGACTATGATATTACAAACTTGTACTTTTAGGTTGAAAAACTTTGACCTAGCACATTATATTGTAAAAGTTTATAGTGCTAGCTACAGAACTTTGCACTCTGAGTTTATAAAACTTTGAACTATCTAATAACAAACTTTGTATTGCTAGGTTGCAAACTTTAAAGTATCACATTAAAAATTTTATAATCCTAGGTTAAGAACTTTAAACAAAGAATTTATAAACTTTGAACTACCACAATACAAACTTTCTATCACTAGGTTCAAAACTTTAAACTATTAAATTACAAACTTTACTTTTGTAGTGCTAGGTTCAAAACTTTGAACTATCACATTATAAACTTTGTACCTCTAGGTTAAAAAAATGTAAACTATCAAATTATAAACTTCGTACTTCTAGATTCAAAAAAATAACAATATAGGCTACTAAGTGATCAATAATCTTTACAGAAATAGCAACATCATCTATTTATCAAAAAAGCAGTACAAATATTTATGAAAAAGAAGTACATGAAGCATATAGTGGCATAAAAAACAATGAAGTATATTGCTACTAAATGATTTCATAATCTTTAGAGAAATAGCAACTGTATCATTTGAAAAAAAAAATCCTTGATATAGTTTAGGTGAAAGCGTGTAGAAGTAAAAGGCATGCCAATCATACCTACATATTACCCAATTAGTAATTAAAAAATTTCATATATGTTTTTTTTGGCAAGATGTAATCAAGAAGCTATCTATTGATAGGATTAACAAAAAAGTAGATCTATTATTAAAATAATTTTTCTTGTACATGTGGCCTCAATTTGAATTCTGCACTGGACCACCAAAATGTCAGGGATAGCCCTGGTTTCAACAAGTTGCTACTAAATAGTAAATAGCTAACCAAGCAACAATAAGTTATAACCTCAGTTCAGGCAGGTGTTTGACTTAAACTTCATGAGGAAAACCTATCTTTGTTTAGTTCACACGATATCATCCATATAGTGCATGTGACAAGGAGATTTAACCAATCAAGACTAAGAAATGAGAAGCATTGAACACAAACACAAAAAGGTAATCTGTCTTCATGAGGAAAACAGCAGCAGCAGTCAGCACAAGGCACCAAAAGTCAGAAAAAATAATGCTGCAGTTTCAACCAGGGCAGCTGCTGCATATGACTTTGTGCCTATACAGTGAGAGATGCATGAGTGAGACCACTTTGCAGTGTTTACAGCTAGCTTGTGTTCATTTCCTCTCCTTTGGTTTAGATCAGAATGAATTCAGATAAATAAACTACTCCTACCACCACACTCCCACGAAACCCCACCGCTAGCTAGCACTGTTACAGTTGCAAGTCTCGCTCACATCACAGGCAGATTATTTTCCTTTATTGGCAGGGCAAATAAAAAAAACTCAAGATTCCAAATGATGAGGTTCAGAGAATATTAGCTGACCTAGGACATTTAGTGGTATTAATGCGACTTCTTGGCCGAGCAAACTCCTAGAATTGGGCAATCACATATTGAAAACTGCAGTGCTATAGGGCTGTGGTTTTGGTTGCGATGGCAGAAAGAACTGGGCAATTGGCTAGTCACCCACTCTCTGGAGGCTTTGACTGCTTTTAGGTTGCTTGCCAATTTACATTTGCTGATGCCTATTACATACAGCTGGCTTCAATCAAACAAATTAGCAAAATGAGCTAACAAAACCAACAGAATTATGTCTAGGCTAACAAAACCAAGAATTATTTGTAGGCTAACAAAACAAATAGCTTATCTCCTAAGCAACACGCAGCTGCACTCTTGCCGCATGGCAGATAAGCTGCATCTAGTCCTCAACCCATAGCCCATAACAAGGGTGCTTCAGTGCTCTCCTCGAAAGTGAAAATCGCAAATGTTAAAGTACTCTACATTCTCCTACCAAGAGTAGAAGAATACATCTTCAACATCTGTACAATTTAGCTCTAACAAGAGCATAGACGCCTCATTTTTTTTCTTTGTACAGATAGTTGATATACCAATAGTGATGATGTTTGACAATGTCATATTTAGGCCAACATTTTGTAAACCTTCACCAACTGACCGACCATTGGGCTCCAAAACTGCAATTCATTCTAAAAGAATTGACACTAAACCAATATTCACATACTTTAACATTTCTCAAACTATTTTGCGGAGCCACACAATGAATACTTGACCCAGAAAAATGAAGCAAGGTCTAACTCAACATGATTACACTACTAAAAAGGGAGACATTAAACATGATTTATTAAGCTCCAGGAGGCAGGCAATGTCAAAACTAATACTCAGGAATCCGCAGCACAGCAACAGCAGATTCAAATCATCCTTACGTGATAAATAAAAATTTAAATTCACAGGTCGATAATAAAATGTAGACACGTCAAATCCTATACCCAGCTAACTCCTAGAATTCAAACCCATAACCAGAACATAAACCCTAGCTTAAGTTGGACAATTGGCTAATCCACTTGAAAGCTCAATTCCAAAACCACAAGCAGGAAGTTACCCGCATCACATCGATTTGCATTCGGCAACCAACATCGATAGTTAGGTCCCGTAGGATGAACCCTAGCAACCAGTGGACGACGACTACAAAGCACTCAGATTCCCTTTCACCTCCAGGCGAATCAACAAACAAAGGGTAGGCGGACGGGGCAGCAGCACCTACTGGAAGAGCTGGAGTCGTTGGAGGCAGTCACCGGCGATGACATCGACGTCCTCGCAACGGCACGGCCAGCAGTTGTGTCACGGTAGGGTTTGGATCCTTCCTCCCGGTCCTCACTGCAGCCGTAGGATCTTGATAGGCAGCAGATTGGTCGGGCCCCTCATTCCTCGGCCCGCTCGAATCCGCCTCCGCCGCTCTGCCTTTGCCTCAAATCGAGGCCGCGTTGATGAATCCGCCCCAAATCGAGGCCTCGTCGGTGATGAACCGCCCCAAATCGAGGCCTCACCGACGATGGCAGACTTGCACCGGCGTCGACGGGGGAGGAGAACAGCTGGTGCCGCCCAAATCGATGCCTTGCCGGCGTCGCTGCTCGCTTCCACCTCCATCTCGAAGGAGACGAAACAAACGCGGTTGAGTTGGGGGGAAGGGGAAAGCAACGGGTGTGCTATTTTGTTTTTTCTAAATGACCGATGGGGGTTTTGCGAAGGGGGAACGAGAGCGGCGATAGAAACGGAAAGTGCGGGTCGAAAGGAGAAGAAGCAGCTTTGAAAGGGAAAGTGTGCGTCGCTGGCTCGCAAAACGCGCGCGCGCGGAATAAGATTTGTGCCACCGCCCCTAGACTTCCACAGCACCGGTTGTCAGGTGCGAACAGCTATACGTTTGCAAGATATGTTTACCTCAGATCCCAATTTTGGCAATTTAGGATTACTAGCAAAAGTGCCCGTGCGATGCAACGGGGAGAAATTATGTTTTACTCTTTATATAAAATTTAATAAACATGTCTTTGTATCTCTCTTTCTTCGTGTTGGCGTGTCAATCTAATTCGAGCACCACACTTTTCTTGTTTTCTACTTACTTCTTCCATCGCATGCCATCTCCTCGGCAATTCTTGCGGTTATTGCTACCCACATTGCTCCAACCCAGGTGAGTTTGGTTGCGCTCTGCCAAGACATCGAAAAAGCGCATAATACAACTGAGGCTATAGCCATGGGACATTTGGAGACTCAGGGTTGGGCGGCAAGATCCGTACCTCTAGCGCCAGTGGCAAAGACATGCACGGGCCTAGCAGTTCAGCCATTCTGGCTAGATGGCCCTAGCATCGCCACGTCCATGCCCGATGGCGACTCAAATTCTCGTTGCATGTGTCTGGCGTGCGAACCGTTCTGGCACCTTGGACGATAAGCAGTCCATGCCCAGGCACTTCAATTGGGTTCTGGCACAGAATCTCCAGCAACGACGACATGGTGGTGTGACAACGAACACTGGTCATCTTGGTGAAGAAAGGTGATGGCCGACATGCGCTGATGAACAAGGGTTTTGGGAAAGCAGGAACTCCTCCTCAGATCCTAGCCGTCCGAGCAATGCGCAGTAGCACTGGTGTAAACAGCGGAGGTGGAGTCAGAGCTCGCACATGTCGGTTAAGTTGCTATACGGTATCCGGACTCGGCACTCATGACAGCAGCGGGACCCGTGGAGCATCTCAATCGGTGAGACCTGACTATGGAATGAATCGGCGGCGAGATCCTCTTCCTCCGATTGAACAACATAATGGTGTGCTTGGCAATGCGGCAATGATTGTTGTAGCAAACAAATTTATGGAGTTGTAAGCATATACGAGTTCAATTCTAGAAACATAAGCCAATCTGGATGAAGAACGAGCTGAACATGTACGACATAGGTGCCCCATTTTGGTTTTGATCTAGAGTTTTTTTTTATTTTGTTAGTAAGTTTGATTATTTCCTGCCTTCTTATTTTAGTTGATTTCTAACTTCCATATCTGCGGCACGCATACGGAGTCCGGCCGTGCAAAAGGACACTGAGGTATTTTAAAATAAAAAATGAGTTCAAATATGAATCTTACCTTAATTTTCAATATTATATATCTTATTACCACGGAGAGCTTTTTTAAAATTTTTTTGTTTTTTTATTTTGACGTGCTTTTTTTTTTGTTTCGGACCTGCCACATATTCTTTTTTTGTTTCGTTTTTCCTCTTTAGAGCACGTAAAAGACAAAAGCAGATCACGTGATTGAAAAATTAAAGAAAAGCAGAGGCTTTGCATGCACATGATTCATTGGAGGAAAGCAAATTGATTAATGTATCTTGGTTGATGACGTGGTGAAGATGCAAGCAAGGGAACATAATAAGAGGAAATATATATATGCACATGCGTGCGTGTGCAGATTATATTTGGCCGGTCGAGCAAGAAGCAGCCATGCCATTTGGACTCGTATATTCCGTACTTCTTCATTTACATGACCAAATAAAATAGATTTAGAATATTTTAATTTGTAACCGAGAGGAAATTACGTGCCTTCTAGGGAGGTCATGTCGTATCCGAATTTTTGTATATAAATTTAGGATGAGTCTTACATCTTACATGTAATCTTAGTTGAGGAGGAGTCTTACTTACATCTTACGCAGAAATTTTGCCTCTTTATTATTAGGTATAGATCTACATCGATTTTTTTAATCTATATATTTTTAAAACAGTATTGCTATGTATCAATCGGTTAATTTAGGAGCTTGTATCAACTGATTTTTGGGCTGTTCGTTACCGTCCGCCGATGGCCCAGGCTGTCCGATGCGTCCGCCATTGTTAGGTGTATGCATCCATCATCCGTGCGCGCGTAGTACGTGGCAAAAGTGGAGCAGCGGCCGGCGGCCGCCATGCCTGCTAGCTGGGCGCGGTGCACGCAGGAGATCCAATCTAGGACACGTAGCATGTAGCTGCTGCGTGATTCGATCCAGGACACGTCGCCTGCACGCTTCTTGCTATAGAAAAATTTGTAAATTTATAAGTTTGTGAACAATTTGATGATATTTGTGAACAATTTGATATATATTTCTCTGATATCTAGAATCCATAGAAAAAAATTGTAATTTTTTAAAAAAAATTGGTATATATTTGTGTTATTCCCAAATTACATCACTCTGTTCAATAAATTACACTGAAGAAATCATTATAAATATAGTAATAAGACAGTATAAATATAGCTAGAAGACGGTGTAAGTGCATAGGAAAAATTCAGTTGACAGGAGGGGCCAAAACAACTTAATGTCACCTCGACATGTCCTTCTAAAAAGACTGTTTTGTGACATATGAGTATAATTGTTGATAACAAAATATGGTCAAAGTTTATAATGGACTCTACCATCATGTTTTTATCGTCAAGATGGTCAGAAAATGACAATCTCATTTGGAGCCCGGACGAAGAAACCACGATTCATGGGTGCTGGCCCAACCAGAACCGGCCTCGCCGGTTTGGGCAAATTCTTCAAATGAAAGATTGGTCTGCACCATTGTGTTCCTCTCGTCGAGCTGATCGAAAAATATATATGGTTCGCCCCGTTTAGAGTCTGGACGAATTAATTGTGACTTTCAAAAGCCGTTCTGCCCTGGACGCACTGCAGCCAGTTTGCCTGGCTGTAGGGCTGCGCAGCCCCGCAAAAACTGGTTAAGCCAGTTTGCCTGTGTAAGTTCAAACCAGACACTTTCCAAATTGATTTTTGGATGTGTTTTTTTCATAGGAAACGTGGAGATTACGTTTTGGACTTGTTTCCTGCTGGAATAAGACAATTCCCTCTATATATACGAGAGGATCATGGCCGATTGAATGATCCAACACTTAATCATAAAAAAAAATACATCTACTACCTAGTTTTAACCTTTTCTAGCCTTCCTACTGTTCGTGGTATCTCTTCACGAGATTCAACGGCGTTCAGGCGGCCTTACTAGTCCTAGAACAACTCGCGTTCCCTATTGTTTGCTGCGTGTTTCAGGTTCTCAGGGAGGTGTTCCTAGTCTTTTGCGACGATTGACAGGCTCTAGATTGGCCTAACCATTCTCTAGATCAGTTTAGTCATTCTTGGAGTTGTTTGTAGCGTTTTTCAAGTTGTTTGCAATCTAGGGCGAACTAGCCCTTTCAGGCTGTTTGCAATCTAACGTCAACAATAAAAATGCTATATAAATTAACCCAGTTATGTGTTGCGCCTATGTCGAGCACAGGTAAGGGTGAAGAGGAAGCTAAGGTTCAATATTTTGTGGGATAATTTTTTTTAGGGGTGGGATAAAAAATTTTCGCTATAAACTCAGCGAATTTTGAGACAGGGCGTTCAATTACTTGTTATGGAAACGTATTAGAGCAGTGAGGAGGAAAACGCTTTTGAGACCACTGTAGCAATCTTTCCTCTTCGGAATTCAGTTATTCGAAGAAGAAGAAAAGTCACCAGTTTGAGTTAGATACAAATGCTTTGATGAGCTACGTGTCCAATCTTAAACTCTTATAAAGCAAAATCCTACTAACCTATTTTTTTCATTCCACAGCCCTCCACGTCATAGTTCTCTCCTGGCTCTCGCATCCACCTCCACTATCCATCTTCATTTCCTTCGGTACGTTCCATCTCTGTTTGCAGACGAACAGGCAAACGGAGCCCAACAGGCAACTTATCCCACTCACGCAAAGGCTACCATGACTACAGGAGGCCAACAGCCAGCCTCATCTGTTCCTTGAGAACACGAAGCGAACAGACAATCAAATCAAGTCCCTGCCCACTGAATGTTGCAACACGCCACTAGCCCCTACATCTTCCCTGCCATCACTGCTCATCTCTCAACTGGCCGTGTATACAAAACCCAAGGAGGCAGGACGAATCTTGTCCGAACTGACCACTCTTCCTCCCAATACATTTCAGATTTTGACAGCTTGAATTAGTTCTCGCATGTGGCATCCGCAATCATCGGCGTCCTCGCACGCCACGGCCAGTGCTGGTGAGGAGCTCGCCCCGCATGGCCCATCCACCTCTGTGCGGTGACACCTGCCGCAGCCCGTCCTCCCCCGTGCTTGCCGCTCAGAGATGGCCACGACGGAGGCACGGCGAGGTGCTCCCACTCGAGAAGTGCTTCCTGCTCCACTTTGGTGTCTGCCTGTAGCCTCCCGCGCCGGCCGATCCTACAGGCCGCCGCCGTCGCCCTTCTCGCCTGCATCCCGCTCATCTCTTACTGCATCCTTGCGTGAGGCTAAGGTCGATTTCATGGATACACTTCCAAATCTACAATTGCAATGGATTTCGTGTTTTCATGGATACACATCCAATTTTTTTGTGCTGTGTATTAACTCACAATATATAATCTCCTCCGCAGGTTAGTGATCGTGTTTTCTTTGAGGTTGAAGATTGAAGATTAGAGTGGTGCCTTTTATTTAGTTCGTTCATGGTAGACTACTGATGCAACTCTTTTAATGTATAATTTTCATGTAAGCATATTATAAATAAATCAATTAGTAATCACGGTACAAATATATACCCCATGGTACAACATACAATTCAAGTTCATATAGTTTTTTTTGTCTTTAGTTACACCCCTAGCAAAAACTATAAATCTGTTCTCTGCTTATATCGCATATACTTATATTTATTTATACACGAGTGTGATTCCTTCTACATCCTATGTCTCCTAACGTAATTTTAATTACTTTTACATTCCCACAGCAACGCGCGAGAACAAACCTAATTCATTTTATAGCAGCATCCAGTACCTACCGTATACAGTATGGATTATGGAAGGAAGCCTAGCAGGCAGGTACCACGAGGTGGCCTCCCATTGGCTCTCCCCTCCACCTCACGCACCCATGTGTCCTCCCTCCACCTCTGCGTGGGTCCCACAGCACTGACGCAGCACTCCACCCTCTGCTTCTTCTTCCTTTTCTTGCTGCCCTGGTATAAAGGGTTGAAACGAAAATCTCCCGGTTGGCTTCCGCTGCATCCCAATTCTCTACTCTCTACTCTCGATTCGACTCACCCAGCAGCAGCAGGCGATGCCGAACGGCGCCCCCGATCCGTCGGGTTCCGGGACCGCCGACTCGCCGCTGCCGCCCCGGCATCGCGCCGGCTCCGACCCGGTCCTCATCGTGTGCCGCTGCTTCGGTGTCGTCAAGGCCACCGCCGCGCTGCTCTACGTCGCCGCCAACGTCCTCTCTGCGGTCTACTCCTTCCGCGGCGGCGCCGGTGTACGTAACCCGACATTCCCAAAATCCCATTGCGACACCAACTTCCTTCCCCTGAGTGTTAGCAGCAGTGTAGGCAAGAGGGAAGAAATTGAGGCAAGAGTGAAGAACAGCAGGCGGTGGTAGGCGAGGAAGTGACAAGGAATGATTAGGCAGTGTTCGGAGTTTGTTACAAATATTCGATGATCTCTCCACTAGCTCTCCTTCAGCTAATATACTCTCCAGGTTACAGGGGCCCTTGGCCACATCTCGTGCACGTAGGCACTCAGACCCATTCCGGGCCAGTCGTCTTGACATTGGGCTTCCGAGTTCTTTCTCCCTTCCTTGGCCCATGGGCTTCTCCTGCTAGCTTGCCTGTAGTAGCGATAGTAACATTCCCCGGGGCTTGAGGACCTGCTTGACCCCAAGCAGGAGCCCGAGGGAAAACTTGGTGAAGATGATCCAGAGCTTCTCAGGTTGCCATATCTTCAGGCCAATCCGCCCACTTGATGAGTCCTTGTTCCACTAAGCCGGTGCCATCAGAGACAATGTGACGCTGCAGAATAGCTTCAGGTACTCGAGGTAAATCAACATCAGTAGGAAAAGAAGCAGAAACCTGAACACCAGACGTGACCGCCTTCTTAAGCTGAGAAACGTGGAACACCGGGTGGACAGAAGAAGAAGTAGGTAACTGAAGTTTGTAAGCCACATTCCCAATTCGAGCCACCACTGGGAAAGGACCGAAGTACTTATATGCAAGCTTCTGGTTTGATCGGGGCGCCAATGTCAACTGAACATAGGGCTGGAGTTTCACGAACACCAGATCACCAACTTGGAACTGACGTTCAGAACGTTTCTTGTCCGCCTGTCGTTTCATACGTTCCTTAGCACGTGACAGATGCTGATGAATAAGCTCATTCATAACATGTCGATTCTGAAGCCACACAGATAGTTCAGGGACTGACACAGAATCTAATGCCGAAATACCGAAATGGCGTGGGGGTGGCCATACAGAGCCTCAAACAGCCGAGTGGGAGGAAGAGTTGTACCAGAATTCCGCGAGAGGTAACCATGAAGCCCACTTGGATGGACAGGCATTTGCAAAGCAACGAAGAAACGTTTCCAAGGTTTGATTGAGGCGCTCCGTTTGGCCGTCAGACTGCGTATGATAACTGGAGCTCATCTGTAACTGGACATCAGCCAATTGGAACAACTCCCTCCAAAACTGACTTGTAAAGATGCGATCACAATCAGTGACAATAGCAGTAGGAAGGCCATGTAAGCGGTACACTTGGTTAAGAAAAACCTTGGCAACCCCCGCAGCAGTGAACGGATGAAGCAATGGCACAAAGTGCGCATACTTGGTGAATGAATCCACCACCACCAGGATGCAATTGGAGTGACCGGAGCGAGGCAACCCTTCCACGAAATCCATTGAAATGATCTGCCAAGCAGATGCTGGGATAGGAAGTGGCTGCAGGAGACCGGGCAGACGAGAACGATCCGGTTTAGCACGCTGGCAGGGAATACAAGAGCTCACAAAGTCCCGCACAACAGATTTCATCCCCTTCCAGGCAAACAACTGCTTCATGCGCATATAAGTGACAGGAAAGCCTGAGTGGCCGCCCAAGGCACTCGAATGGGATGCCTCCAAGAGTTTACGCTGCAATGGAACATTGGGGCCTATCCAAATGCGGTTATGCAGACGAAGCACACCATCACGAAGTGAAAACCCAGGAACTGCTTGAGAGTCAACACTCAACTTGGCGATCATGTCCAGTATCATAGGGTCCCGGCTGTATCCCTCAGTGACGTCCTGAATCCACTTGGGAGACACCACAGTCAAAGCAGCACAAGAGGCGTCATGAGATGTTTTATGTGATAAAGCATCCGCCACCTGGTTGGACGATCTTGGAAGCTTGGTGAAAAGTTTCTGCTGCCATACAGTATGCAACCGCTGACCAGTCAACTGCACTAAACTTTGTTGGTCAGTAAAAGGACTGATCATGAATTGTAGTCCACTTGAAAATAGTATTCTTCCGCAGCAACTCAGTTAACGGCTTGGCAATGATCCCAAAATGACGTACAAACTTCCAATAGTACCCCGCCGGTCCAAGGAATCCACGAAGTTCCCTAGTGGATGAAGGAACCGGCCAATTGGAAACAGCAGTAACCATCTCTGGATCAGTAGCAACTCCAGCACTGCTAATAACATGGCCCAGGTAGCCGATACTCTGTTGAGCGAATGCGCATTTAGATAGTTTCAATTTCCACTGACGATCTGACAGCAACTGGAACACCTGTTGCAAATGAACCAAGTGGTCGTCATACGACTTGCTGTAAATTAAGATGTCGTCGAAGAAAACCAGGACAAACTTGAGTAAGAACGGAGCCAAAGTAGAATTCATTGCCTCCTGGAAGGTACCAGGTGCTCCAGTCAACCCGAATGGCATAACTTGGAACTCGAATTGACCAAAATGTGTTTGAAAGGCCATCTTGTACTCCTCACCGGCATCTGATGAAAACCCGAGCGTAGGTCCAGTTTGGAAAACCAACTTGCTTGGCCGAGTTCATCCAGGAGTTCATCAATAATGGGTACTAGATATTTGCCCTTGACAGTGATTGAGTTGAGCTGTCTATAATCAATACAGAACCTCCAAGTATTGTCTTTCTTTTTCACCAGCAGAACCAGGGAAGAAAAGGGGCTTGAGCTCTTCTGAATTAATCCAGACTCCAGCATTTCATGCACCTATTTCTCGATCTCGTCCTTGACTGCTGGGGCAAAATGATATGAGCGAGAGTAAGTGGGGGAAGCCCCAGCCACCAGAGGAAGAGAATGATCGCATGCTCGAGATGGGGGCAGTTGTGATGGAGGTTCAAAAGGCTGTGGAAAAGCATCCAAGAGTTGTTGGATCTTTGGTGGGTGAGTAGCAACAGGGACAGGTTCAGTATCAGTGACGGAGGTGCACAGATGCAGAACTGACCCAGCAGGCAGAGTAGACAATTGGCCGAACAATTTCACCAGAGAACCACCATGAGGAATCTGTACCCACTGCTGTGCCCAGTGTATCTTCATGAGGTTGTGAAGAACCAACCAGTTGAGACCTAGGATAATATCATAAGAGGTCAGAGGTAGCACTTTCATGTCAGAAGTGAATTGAATCCCCTGCACAGACCACACTATTGCTGGAACATAGGAATCACAAGACAGTACAGCTCCATTAGCCACTTGAACATGTAAAGGAGCAGGCAATGCTGCTATCACGGAGCAATCTTTTGCCACAGTCTCACTGATGAAAGTATGAGTACTGCCTGAATCCAACAAAAATAGACACACTGCGAGAGCCCAACAGGCCAGAGAAAACCATTGTTTTGGGGCCAGGGTGATCATCAGAAGCCGAGGCAGAAAGGACCATTAACTGACTGGAGGAAGCAATATCAGACTCGCTGAGATCAATAAGAGGTGCCTCATCTTGATCAAAGACGTCAAATAGCTCTTGAAGAACGTTGAGTTGCACAGTTGGAGGACACTGATGGTCCCTGGACCATTTGCCACCACAGCGTATGCAAAGCCCCTGGGAACGCCTTAGAGCTCGTAAGGCTTGCCAACGTTCATTTGTGGAAGTAGTGCGAACGCCTTCATTCACCGGCTTTGGCACTTGAGGTGGAACAACCGGCTCAGCACGGCCAGGATGAGGGGGTAGGGGCACGACATTCCTCATGTATGGCCGGTACCCCTATGCCGGCTCTCACTTGCGCATTAGCTGTTGCAAAGCCGGGTCGGTGAGGTCCTCCTGCAATTGAGCCAAAACACAAGCAGTATCCCAAGTTTGTGGACGATGCAAAGCAACAGCAGCTCTAATGTGATCCTTCAGCCCATAAATGAAACACAAGGTGAAGTAAAGAGGATCAGTGGTACCCCCATAGGCTTTGAGCTGGTCTGCTAATCTGGAGAATTGAGTCATATACTCAGACACAGACCCTATTTGGCGAGTTTGGAACAACTGCCTAAGAAGCATTTCATGCTCATCCTTAGCAAAATGGGTAAGAATCAAAGCAATATAAACAGGCCAAGTAGCAGCAGCAACTTCAGACTCTACTGTTTGAGACCAAAGGGCAGCAGCATCAATGAGGTGCATGTTTGCTACCCTAACCTGAAGATGAGGTTCAATTCCATACAAATCAAAGTAATCTCTACAATTATGTAACCAGACCTTGGGTTGGGAACCATCAAACTTGGGGAAATCATACTTAGGGAGCTTGTTACCAGGGGTACCACTATGATGAGTATGATGAGACTGCTGCTGAAGCACAGACACAAGGGATGAAGGGCGGGGTAATTGGGACTCACTCTTGACTGGGGAATGAATCAGGGTTGAAACAAACCCAAATCCACTCTCCCGGTTACAGTGTTCAACACCGGGCCCAACCACGGGCGGTGCAGCTTGAGGGGCGGTAGGCGGCTTCTCGACCGCAGCAGGGTTGGGCGCTAGGACGCCGGTGGGGCACGCCGAGCGATCGAGGATAGTGCACTCCCAATTACGGGAGATCTTCTTCACCTCCAGGCGGATGGTGTCGACCGTCCCCTCCAGCGATGCGGCCGCACGCTTCAGCAGGGACACGCTCTTTCTGCAACTTCTCCAGGGCCTGGATCTGGCGACCCAGGCGGTTCTCCTGCTCGGAGAAGCGCTGATCCCACTTCTCGTCATGCTCGGAGAAACGCTTGTTGATCTCGTCGATGATGAGCCTGGTTTCTGGATTCATCATGCCCAATCGATGCTGTCTTTGGGTGAAGTGGTCGTGGTCTAGTGGATGGGAGGGATCCAGATCGACGAATCACGCCACAAATCGGTCGAGCGGAGAAGGGAATTACAGAATCCCAAATCCAAACAGCAGCTCACTGATGGATTCGGGTTAGACCAACTGGATCAGTTGCTCAACCAATCGATGGAATATGTGATCGCGAGATGGAAGCCGAGGATTCGGTGTCTCCGATACCAGATTTGTTAGCAGCAGTGTAGGCAAGAGGGAAGAAATTGAGGCAAGAGTGAAGAACAGCAGGCGGTGGTAGGCGAGGAAGCGACGAGGAATGATTAGGCAGTGTTCGGAGTTTGTTACAAATATTCGATGATCTCTCCACTAGCTCTCCTTCAGCTAATATACTCTCCAGGTTACAGGGCCCTTGGCCACATCTCGTGCACGCAGGCACTCAGACCCATTCCGGGTCAGTCGTCTTGATGTTGGGCTTCCGAGTTCTTTCTCCCTTCCTTGGCCCATGGGCTTCTCCTGCTAGCTTGCCTGTAGTAGCAGTAGTAACACTGAGGCCCTGACCCCAGTCCTCCTCAGATCATGGGCGGCATGTTCCGGTGCTACGTGGTGGTGTTCTCTGTCTTTGTCGCCGTGCTCGAGACTGAGTGGGCACCCATCATCAAGCTCTGGAAGGTTTGCTCCGTCTCACTCTCTGCTCGCCGTTTTGCTTCTCTCGGTTAATTTGGATAATATATTTTTGGCTTGCTGGCTTGGCTCACTGATGTTCCTGTTACTTGTGCCACCAGATATTTGAGTACTTGCCGGCAAGGGGAATGCTACAGATCTTGTGAGTACATTTTGGTTTCTAATTTGGATGGCCATAGATCTCTCTGCTTTCCGAAAATTCAGGGCTCAATGTGTTCAAGAATATTAGAATACCACCATGAATTCCTTTTAAAGTACTTTGCTTCTTGGCAGTGTTGCTATCATGACCAAGGCTTACCCAAATGTTGAGAGGAATGAACTGATTTTGCTCCAGGAGATTGCTACCTATATGCTTCTTGCGTGTGGAACTGTCTACATAATCGCAGTAAGCTTGCAGAGTTTTGGGCATTCATTCTTCATTTGTGTCAGCATGACTGCTTTTCTATTATTTCTGATACTTTAGACGTGACACTGGTAGATATCAAATCTCGTAAGTAGGACTCTGTTAGTTGCCTTATAGTTTTCAACCATCTTCTGTTTGGGAAACTTAGCCCAGTAAATACCCAATCTTATTTGATTCACTTCATAGCATAATGAACCATTTGAATGCTTCAAATGGACTGGAATTTCTCTGCAAATATTACCATGGTTATGGCAACGGTCCCTGACCTGGCATGCCTGTCATAGCAAAGTATGATTTTGTGCTCTTTTCCCCCCCTTTTCGGAAAGAAAAGTATGCTTATGACCTTGTGATTGTAGTGGAACGAATGATCAACAATACCATTATATATATACTGTATCATACATCTTCCGTGTGTGTGCACTAAAAAGGCTTCAACATGTAGGGTATACTGTGTCTTGGTGTATTAAAACGTTCTAGGCAGCATAACGCAACATCACAGGAGCAAGCAGTCAAGGATCTGGAGGTTAGTACTTATTAGTTCCTACTCTAGTAGTGATAGCATCTTATTGTCAGTTGTCAATACATCATTTCTGTAGCTCATGCCTGAATTTACGCAGTGTGGCTTAGCTCAATCATCCTTGGATTTATGTACATTTAATTAACTCAGAACTGACCCAAGAGTTTCTTCTTTTTGTACTTGTGATTCCTGTTTATTGTTCAGGAGATTCTTTTAGCTGAAAACTAAGTGCAGTGTACTAGAAATATAGAAACCTCACACTTTTAAAAGTAGAATAATGTTTGATAACAGTTTTTTTAACGCAATAATGTTGAGTTAAGATACCAAGTTATAGTAGAGCATCTGCTCACAAGAGAATTACATCCGTTTCTAAAAGATGGTACACATACCTGCAAAAGAAAAAAAAACAGAGGGGGATACGATATGACAAATGGGTGTCTAGCTGAGTTGGTTAGGTGCCTCTAGTAGCACTCCTCAGGTCCTAGGTTCGACTCCATGTGGGAGCAAAGGCTAGGAATGGGATTAAAAAATTCTATCGTCTGTGCTGGCCTCCTACTCTATGTTCATTTGATGATGATGTTAGAGTGCACGATTAGATCGACATCTAAATGGGTCCACTAACCAAAGAACGTGGAAGCATAACACCCACTACTACAAAAACTTTTTAGAGGCGGGCCTTTTGGATTAATGGAGGCGGGCATTGCAACCGCCTCCATTGAAAGGTCACGGTTAATGTAAAAACTAAGGAGGCGGTTGCTTTGCCCACCTCCATTAATCAATCAGAAAAAACAAAAAAAGGAAAAGCCCGACAATGAGCCCACTGAGCCCATCAACGGGCCCGCCAAGCCCAATGCCACCGCTACCGGTCCGCGGGTGCGCCGCCGCCGCCGCCGCTCACCAGATCTAGTGGAGGCCGGATCTGCCGTGGAGTCGCAAACGCCAAATCTGGGCCCACCGAAACAGCTGTCGCCGGATCCGGCCCCCCCCCGAAGCCACCGCTCACTGGAGCCGGCCACCCTCCACCGGATTTGGCATGGAGGGGGAAGGGAACCGCGTCGGAGCAGGTCAAGCTTGAGTCGCCAGCGTTGCTCTCGCCCGCGCTGGAGCAGGTCACGCCCACGCTCATGCCGGACCCGCTCACCGGATTTGCCTGCTCACAGGCCAGATCCAGTGGCTGCTCGCCAGATCCAGGCACCCGCTTGCCAGATTCGGCCACTGGAGAGGGAGGGGCGCCGCCGCCTGTGGGGGAGAGGGAGAGGGAGGGCCGCCGCCGCATGTGGGGGAGGGAGAGGGAGGGCCGCTGCCGCCTGTGGGGGAGATGAAGAGGAGAGGGGCACCGCCGCCTGTGGGGGAGATGAAGAGGAGAGGGAGAGGGAAGGGGCTGTGCTGCCTATGGATGAGAGGGAGAGGGAGGACTGCCGTCGCCTGTGGGGGAGAGGGAGGATGGAGACGGAGAGGGGATGGGGCAGGCGAGAGGGAAGGAGACGGAGAGGGAGGGGCGGGCGAGAGTTCGGAGATGGAGTGAGGGGCACCGCAGCTGTGTGCTTGTGAGGAGAGAATGACTAAAGAAACCCTAAGTCCTTGATTATATATGAGCCTGTTACATTGGACTTTGTCTGGGCCTGAGCTAGGCCAGTATTTTTGGAGGCGGGCCTTATAGTGTGCCCGCCTCCGAAAATACATTTATGGAGGCGGTCACCTTAAGACAACCGCCTCCGAAAATAGGCTATATTTGGAGGCGGTTGTCTTAAGGTGCCTGCCTCCATAAATCCATTTTTGGAGCCGGGCATTTCCTGACCGCCTCCATAAATAAAAATGACCGCCTCCATTAATCGCTAGGTATTTTATGAGGCGGTTGAATTTTGTGACCGCCTCCGTTAATAAAAGGGCATTGCCTCGCAAAATTATTTGTGTAGTAGTGACCAAAGAAGAAAATTCGCAAGCGAGCTCTAGGCTTCATGACTACTAGCGCTCTTCCCCATAAAACATCAGCTACATCAGAACCTGGGAGAAATGGGTCCACTAACCAAAGAACATGGAAGCATAACACCAAAGAAGAAAGGGAAAATTGGTTGTGTAGCATCGAAAGGTTGCGACCTCCGTAAAATACCACTGAAAGATTTCGACCCCGTAAAATACCACTGAAAGTTAGCACCGTCAACTGAAACTACCATTCCGTCAGCTAAGCCGTCAAACCAGTCACGGGCACTCACGTCCGGCGCAGCACGCGGTCAAGGAACTCCGAGAGCACCACCGCGTAAAGTAGCACCGCCGCACGCCACCACGTCGATGGAGTACTCGTGGTACGCATGCAGGATCCGGGGCAGCTCCGCGAACGCGCGGCACACCAGGTCGCAGGCCATCATGCCTGAGTGGCTCAGGAAGTAGGCCACGGCTTCGCTGCCGCTGCCGCCGCAGCAAGCCACGAGCCAACGAGTACTGCCGCGACACGCTCCGTTGCATGGTGGTGGCCATGACGTCGCCGGACTTGCTCAGGAAGTCGACCGTGTAGTCGCCGTCGGCCTCCGCGACGCGCTCCTCCTGGGACGAGGCGTCCTACTCCTCCGGCTTTTGGGACAGCGCCACCTCCTCGGCCCACGCGTTCGTCGACGAGTCGTACACCACCGTGGACAGGTCCGGGACCTCGCCCAGGATGAGCATCACGCGGTATGGCAAGCCGTACATGGCGACAGCCTGCAGCGCACGCGTCGGTGGCAGCGGGAGTGCGCGGGACGCGCCCATGAGCTCCGGTCGCAGTACAGCACGAGCCCACCACCGGCTGTAGCGGCCCTGGCGCGCCACGCCACCGTGCCCAAGCGCTCTTGGCGGAGCCGAAGACGATGGCGGGGCGCGGCCGTCGCTCGTCCTGGTCCTGGTCCTGATGGTCGGGGTCCTCGAGCATGAGGAACCATGGGTCCCGTGCAGTGACCTACGCGCAGGCGGCGCGGAAGGTGCGGGACTCCGCTACGGCGCACTACCGGCGCGAGATGCCCCGGGACCAGAACTAGCTGGCCGGAGGGAGGCGCGTGAGCACGAGCTCCAGCATGTCGTCGTGGACGTGGCGCGGTAGACGTTCCAGACGCGGCGCGGCGGGCCAGGTCGAGCGCCTCCCTGACCCGCGCCACGAGCTCGCCAAGCTCCCCCGCATAGGCGCTCGGCGGTGAAGCAGCAGAACAGGGTGCCATGCACTGTGTGCAGCAGCTCCCGCAGGGCCTCGCCGGCCAGCTGGTCGAGCAGGGATGCACGCACGGGAGACAGGCCACCCTCGCTTCCAATTTTCGCATGCTAGGAGCGCCACCCTTGCACGCCACCTCCGTCGGACGCCGCGCGGCCTCCGAGCGCCGCCTCCACCGGCCTCTGCGTGACCTCCGAGCACCGCCTCCGCCGGCCGCTGCAGGTTGGTCCCGGCGTGTAGGCTGTGCCGCCTCAGCCGGTCGCCGTAGGCCGCTCCCAGCGCGGAGGCCACGCCACCTCCACCATCCGCCACAAGTCGCTCCATGCGGAGTCCGCACTGCCTCTGCCGTCCGCCGCGGGCTGGTCCCTGTGCAAAGGCTGCGCCGGCTCCACCAGCAGCGGCGGGCCCTCCTCATGCGAATGCTGCGTCGGCTCCACCGGCTACGGCGAGACCCTCCCCACGCGCACGCCATGTCCTCCGCCGCCTACCATGGGCTGCTCCACACGAGCTGTGGCTCCTCGACCACGTGCTATGCCGGCCGTGAGTGCCCGTGATTGGTTTGACGGCTTAGCTGACGGAATGCTATTTTCAGGTCACAGTGCCAACTTTCAGTGGTATTTTACGGGGACAAAATCTTTTGATGGTATTTTACGGAGGTTGTAACCTTTCGATGCTATACAACCAATTTTCCCAAGAAGAAAATACGCAAGTGAGTTCTGGGCTTCACGACTACTAGTGCTCCTCCCCATAGAACATCAGCTACATTGGCATTTGGGAGCTACCACGGCTTTGCCGCCAATCAAACACCACCATGGCGCTCCTCCCAATAGAACAATAGCTACATCAGCATCTAGGAGCTACCACAACTTTGCCGCCACACAAACGCTGCCAAGTCGTCTCGTGGTTACAATAGGGGTTACCTCATATTTATGGCCCCCTGGATACAAAGTTCAACTTTAGTTATATCCTATCCCTTACTACAACTCAAGTTGTAGTGTAACCAAATTGTACATATATTTGACGCGTATTTAATAGATGATAAATTGTTGGAGGATGTGACTAGCATGACTGGTTCACATGGGTCTGCAACAGCTGGTTGGTGTGATGCTTGCTTAAGCAGTGTCTGGATCGTGTGATGTAGCGGGGATGGCTTGTCCTTAGGTGGTGAACATGAGAGTTTCTTCTCCAGTGCTGCAAGGCATGCAAGGTACTAAACAGCGATAGTAGCAGCCGCTATAGCTGCCACAATAGCTATTGCAAGGTATCTAAGGCTGGAGTAGCAATATATATGTGTGCTAGACTAGTGGGCTAGGCTGTTATTGGGCCTCTCTATATGTCCTTGATTCTTTTGGTTATTTCTGTTAACTGAGCAAATTTTGGTTCCTGAGAAATTGAAACCGACTAGGTAACTGAATTTTTTGGTTTCTTTTCTTTCAATATCAATTCTAGTTCTTTCAGTTGGGTTTTTGGTTCTTGGTTATTTTTGCCTACCCCTAATTTTGCCCGTAGCCTTTGTCATCCTTCATCTCCCATCTCCTCATCCATGATTCGCACATCATTACCCTTGCTTCAATACGTAGTAGGTAGAGTCACCTAGGCTCCATCGCCTCTGACCCTAGCACCATAGCCTCCTGTGTCTAGAACAACATCCAGGACTTCTAGGGAATCTCCTTTTTCTATATCATCATCGACAACAAGGTGGTTGTGAGGGACACCAACAAAATTATGCCAACCATGTAGAACATCAACAACGAACTCAGCAATTATGGGCTTAGCAGCATAATGGTGTCCACCACGATGTAGAGTAGCAACATTACTTCATACCCTCACAAGACTACATGGCACCCATCATGTAGAACTTGCAAAGCACCATCACATTACTTCTCAACAATGTCTACCCCTACTTCAGCTACATCTATAACAAGACATGAATCGCCATTAAGGATATGTTCTTGAGCTCCCCTCACACAGAGGTGTAGCATGGGTGATGAGACTCAAATATTGGGATATGTTAAGTCCTAGGGTAAGAGGTTCCTGACCGAAGGACCCCTGACCGATCACCTCAGGATCGCTCGGGGGCTACACCCATCAGGTGCGCTCGCAAGCACCTTCTGCCCAAGGATTAGGCAAACCTGAGCACACCCTCCACCTCTACTCGGGACTCAAGGGCTCGCTCGGGCGACATGCACTCGATCAATGGCAGCCCAAGCCAGATCCTCGGCCCTAACTCTAGTCTAAGACAAAGGCCAGGCTAGAACCCAGCGCCTCAAGCGCCAAGGCTTAGGGGCTCCTTGACACCGCTCAACGAGCACAATGCTATCGCGCACTCCTCTGATAAAGTCATGCACGGGGCATGACACAAAGGGACAAATTCCCCCGCTAGCTTTAGGGGCTCGGGGGCTCCTAGGCCTGCTCGTCAGCCTCTCAAGCCGGATGCCTTTGCCACCAAGGAAGCCTCCAGAAGGCGCACTTGGTGGAGGCCGGTCCAACCTGATAAGACCTGATGGTCAGAGCGTTAGTGCAGAGCAGCCGGACAATGCCCAGGTCTTCTCCAACTCCACAACAACGCCGAGGTCCATCCTCACCATAACAATGCCCTCCTAGACTTTGGTGCATGTAGACCATAGACTAAGCCCCCCAAAGCGCTATGTACCCGACCTACCTTGGTATGTAAGGGGAGGTCAGATCCTACAGAGGGGGAGGATGAATAGAAATAGAACAGATCATTCAGTCCTCACAACATCTCCGAGATCTGCATTGAGAGTAGAGCCACCCTACAAGGAGTACCGAGAGCTCCTCCCTTCCACCATCTTCTTCCCCGCTGTCGAGCATAGGAGATCATCGAGCGATCCCCTTCCAACTCTCTTACACTTCTTGTTGTAACCCTTATGCCACGCTTGTCCATCCCCGAGGTCTACCTATACTATAAGGACAACCCTACCACACTACTAACTTCTAACCCTTATGCCACGCTTTTTTGTTGCAACGACAAGATTTGGTTGCAAAAGGGGGTGTTATCGCAACCACTTGCAGTTTCGGTTGTGATAGATGGGATTTTTGCCACGCAAATTGTTTCGTGGCCGTAAATATGGAGATCGTTGTGAAAAGTAAGATTATCGCAACCAATTGTAGAACGGTTGCAATAAATGATCACTATTGCCATGATTTGATTTGCGTTGCGGACAGTTTTAGTGGCGTTGCAATAGTAAGATGATATTGTAACTCTTTAAATGATGGTTGCGATAGCCGGTTTATGTTGCAACGAATATGTTTCATTGTATGTAATAGTTGCTTGCGTTGCAAAAAAGTTGTACGTATAGCAACAAAAAAAATAAATCGTTGTAATCACTAAGGTTCTGGAGCACAATGCTTAGCAAAAATATAAGAAAAAAGAATTGTAACCAGGTTTCAAACCATTAATCTCGCACTCTAGAGGAAAGTTACTTACCACTAGTGTATACTTATGTACTTGTCATTGGCAGCCACAAAACTTTATGCAAACTAGTGGACACGCAAATATTTATAGTTGTGATGTATGAGGAAGGAAAATATAGAATTTGATCAAACTTAAAATCCCAACAACAATCGGAAGATCCATATGCATGGAAACATAGCTTCACTAGGTAGAGGTAGGGCTCATCTTCAGAAAAAGTTATATACACGTTTTTTTAAATTTTTTGAGCTATAATGAATTAGTATAAACTTTTCTAAAGATTTAGTCAGGTTTTAACCATTTTTAGAAAATAATTGAAACTCCTTATTTTTGAAAATTGACAGACTCACACGGCATGGACTGACTTATAATCTATGCAAAGAAAAGCTATAAAGTGAATCTGCATGAACAAAAATCAATAACATTTAGCAAATACATTTTAAAAATTGGTATGGCACCCTCCAATTGATATTAGCATCTTGCAAATGACTATACTCATAATTACCAAACCAAAATGCGCAACAAGGATCTAACTTAGGAGCTCAGTGGATCTAACTTAGGAGCTCAGTGGAAAAAAAAATACACACTTCATGTTTTTAAAATCTATAGGGCTGCAGTTTAAATTTGGACGGTATAAATCTACATATACATGTTACAATCATAGTATAAGTTTTTTCAAGTGTATATGATCAAATGAATATAATAGGCTTTTAGAGTTTGAGAGCAAAAATATCTTTCATTATGTATTACACAACACGACATATGTTTTTGAGTTAATTAGAATGCTCTTTTTTATTTGGAGTTCACACCATCTCTAAATAGTGCATAACCCATGCCACCAGTACAAGAAAGTTTCCAAATCAGCAGACCACAACACCTGATGACTTGCTGTTAACAAGAACTATACAAAATGAAACCACAGTTAATCAACGACGACATGTGGCTCAAAGCACATCCTGCCTCAGACTACCATCAGTGTCCTAGGACACCTGTCTATATACCCCCCCAACCGCACCCCCCCCCCCCCCCCCCAAAAAAAAAAAGATAACCCTTTAGAGAGAACATTGAAGGCAGGTGCAACTTGGAACACATTTGTCATCCCCGGTCCAGGCGCATATCTTGCCTATCTTGTCTGCAGTGGATTCAGCACTCGAGTCTTCCCTGCCATTAACAAAGCAGTGTCCCAACTGCCAAGACAGCAGTCAATATATCAAAAAAAAACTCTTTAGGGAGAACATTGACGTTTAGATGCAGCTTGGAGCACATCTGTCATCCCATATCTTGGCCTATCTTGTTTGAAGTGGATCCCACACTTGCCTCTCCCAGATTCATCCATTCGTTGAGCCCGGTACACGAACTGCTTAGGTTCAGGGCAAACTCCACCAAATTACCCAGAGTAGGATCTTGTATGATCAGGGACCACCCATCTCAATCATCTCCAGTAATTATAGCTCACAGAAAAAGCAGCATCACAAACATTTAATGACTGAACATACTGTGTTTGTTGGAGTATTTGTAAAGAAAAATAAGAAAATTTGAGTTGGGCACTTGGAAAACATACAAGAAATAAGAAAATTTGGAACTACCTCAGGTGAAAAACTTCTCCAGGAGCATACAAAGATAGTAGGAGCTCCGAGCTCCAAAACACCAACCACAAGTTTCTGAATGTTTAAACTGCCAGACAACTCTATCCTACTTTTGCCTATAGTATTCATAATGGTAGAGTTGACAACTTCAATATAAAGATAGTTCAAGGCCCCGCTCAGCAAGCAATTGAATAAATGCTCACTAAGACTTCTGATGAATGCATCTCAGGGCACCCATACCACATATCTAAAACGTCCTGCTCCCATTTTTATGCAATGTTTGCAGTTTCACGTGGAACATATCATTAAGCCGAAATGAAAATAATTAAGTTTAGTTCAGAACAGTTGGTATAAAAAAAATTAGCTTGTCTACCTATAATGACTGCAGTGGTTGCTAACATACTTGAGTCTCCTGGATAACTTATTTCTTCTACTACTTCTAAAAATTCTGCACAAAGGATGATTAGGTCGGCAAAAGTCAGAAGTTCTAGAGGTCCACAAAAGGGCAGGACATGGTCAAATCCCAAACTTCACATGTTGCAAACCGTAAGATCATACTGAGATTAGCCTAACTGATCGACATGGATTCATCTATGTGACCTCCATTTGCAGCAACTTCCCTTTCTCTAGCATCTCTAGCAGTAGCAGTGCTGCCTCAACCAGCAGCCAAACCGACCCACTGGTCCTCCAGATGTGCCCTTCATTTTTAGAAAAAAGTTGGAGCATGCCGATGATCTCGGCCTGGACCGAGTCCCACGCCACGCCACGCCGCGCACCGTGCGCTCATCCGCTTTTGCTGGGACGCGCACCACGTACCGCAGCGCCCGCCGTGGCGCTCATGAACCAAAAACAAATGGGTTGCATGGTGGATCGAGTATGCCTCCAGCCACCTGCACCTTCTAGCTAAATGCAAACAAAGATGCATGTGCAACAGTTTGAACAACAGACCGCCATGTGTGGGTGCGGCCGGGCCCGGGAGGTGGCGCGCATAGGTGACTGTGAGAGGAGGGGCAGCGCCTCCCGTAGCGGCGGTGAGGGCGGGCTGTCATGGAGAGGCGGCAGCGTCGTCGGTGGCGGCTGCAAGAAGCAGGCAGGGTGGTACTGTGGCGCGGCCGCGCGGCGTAGAGGGGGCGGTGTACGGTGGGAGAGAACAAAAAATACATGTCATCCTAGCATGCCACATCAGCAAAAAGATGCCACATGGCTGGTATGGGCACGTGGTGCACCACTTAACAAGTTTAGGGGTCCAGAAATGCATTTTCCAAGTTCATGGACCTATGTGACACACGCTTACAAGTTCGAGGGCCGCTGGTGCATTTAACTCAAAAGGTTATATCACTGAATTTAAAAAGTGACATCACATGGTTCAAACTGTACAAACCTGATGAGATGGTCCATTTTGTGATGGCAGTACCAGTGGAGGTATTGGAATATTCAGTTGTGTTTGAATGATCTACATAAAAAATTATAAGTGATTATTGGTTGGCTAACTTCACTAAATAAATCACATGACAGATAAAAACATGCAGGTATATTATACATTTTTTATCCTGTTTGGCTAAGCAATAAGTTAATACTAAAACTAAAGGGCAGCAGATGACCTGCATATATTAAACAGCAATATTCAACATGACCACTAGACATATATTCAGCAAATGAAGGCACCACAGAAAATTAACTTGCAAAGGGGAAGAAGAATTACAACTGAGTTACCTTCTCCCAACAAGTTCAACTGCAGCAGCAGTGATGGTGTATTATTGAGCAGCAGATCCTTTTAGCAGACTTGGTGACTTCAGAGCTAATTTGGGGAAATAGCTAAGATCAATATAATATCTGTTAAAACCACACAATTTGTAGTTATATTGTATTCATCAATCTAAGTTCACCCAAATGGTTTCCGTAGATTTTTTTGTAAAAAAATTACTTCACTGAATATGGAAAAAATGGAGCAAAAAAAATGCAGAAAAGATGATAATCTTACCATAGGCATGGTTCAGGACTTTCTTTGTAACATTACAGAGTGATGCTTCAAGATTTCGTCAAATCCGACAGTTCCCCTCAGAACCACAAATGCAAGTCGTGGGACAATCACAGGAAGAAATTTAAATAATGACCTCCGAATCACAGGAAAACAAAAAAAAAAATTCCTCCTTTTTTCCACCTTCTCTCTTACCTCAGGCTGCCCCGTTTGCATCCAGAAACAGAAAGGGGATGGAGCACGGATCTGTAGTGGAAGATCTGATCTATGGAGCTAGGGATTAAGGAGGGATGGGGAATCGTAGGGGCCTGAGCAGATTGGAGCTCTGTGATTTGGGGAATAAATTGGAGCTAGGGTATGTGGCTGAGTTTTATTAGTGCTGCAAGATTCTGGCCCATGGGTATGGCAGCGGGAGCGGCACTGGGCACAGGGACGGGTGGGATTACGGTTGCGCCGGGTTCGGAGACGATGATGGCGGCAGGTCGGAGGTCGCGTGCTTGCGCAGCTGGACTGAAATGTTTCTTTGCTACCGAGGCTTCGAGGGTTTTGTTCTAGCTGAAATGTTGGGCGCGCATATATCACAGGAGCGGCGGGAAGGGCGCCGCTTTGCTGCAGCCGGGCGCCACTTTTTGCCGCCGCGTTAGCGAAAATAATTTCCGAAGACCATTTTTCTTTGAAACACTCAGGGAGTCTCCTGACGCCGTTCATTTTGATTGTGTCCAATTAAACTTTCTGGAACTAAAACAGAAGTATCCTGAAGGCGAACGAAGACACACGGGAACAAATCAATATAGTGAGTGCTTTATCATCTCCCGAGTGTAATATAAAACACTCGGGATATTTCCCAGGTGTTTTTATGAAACACTCGTAAACTCTCAGGCACTAGAAAACTTCACAAAATCTGGTAGTGACTATAAAAAAAATCTTTAAATGACAAAATATGAAAAAAGAGTGCTAATAATCTCATGGGAATTGAACTCACAACCATACTACAATGCTTGAATAATCTTATCTTACCGCTCAAGTGTTGTTCAATGTATTTTGCATGTTGTTCCTATGTGTACTAAATACATGACCATCATTAATCCATTTTCTTATATAAAAATAAACAAGAAATACACTCTAACTAAATACATATTAATATGCATATGAATTTTCAATATAAAAATAAATTAAATAAGAGTATAAATGTTTCACTAGGCCGCCAAGGAAATTTGGCATTTCCTCCAGGGTCTTCCAGGGGTAGTTTAGTTGGGTGGCCAACTCCTAACTAGGCTTTGGAAAAGCCACCTTTGGTCTGTTTGGTTGTCTGTTTAGAGCCCGAAGCCTAGTCTAGGCATGCGGCTCCCTCCTTCCCTTCTCTAGTCCCCTTTCTTTGTCATCAGGCGACGACCACGACGGATGCGGTGGTGGCGGTCGGAGGACGGGCATGGAGATGACAGCGATGGTGGTGGGGCTTGTCGAGGGCATTGCCACCTGCACGGAAGGAGATGGAGCAACGCACGAAATCGAACAACTTGTGGAACCCGTTGGCGCCTACATCATCACGCCGTCGAACCGCCCATCCTCGACGTCTTCAAGGGATTGGAAGTTATGTGGATATTGTAGTCCTCGTCGTCGCTGAGCTGCCCATCCTTGTCATTAGTGAGTGACCTCGATCCTAGGATCCAAGGATTCCAAGCAAGGGGTAAGAAGCTCCCATGTGGCAACGTTTCCGATGCTCACCACCTGTTCAACATAATGTCGAAAAGAAGAAGCGCTACCTGAAGAAAGAATGAGCTGACTATGCAAAGCCCCCCAAACCGCTATGTACCCGACCTACCTTGGTATATAAGGGGACATTGGATCCTACAGAGGGGGAGGATGAACAGAAACAGAATAGATCATTCAATCCTCACAGTAGCTTCGATATCTTCATTGAGAGTACAGCCACCCCACGAGGAGTACCGAGAGCTCCTCCCTTCCACCATCTTCTTCCCCGCTGTCGAGCATAGGAGATCATCGAGCGATCCCCTTCCAACTCTCTTACACTTCTTGTTGTAACCCACCGATTTGGGTGCTCTTGAATACAAGGATCATCTGCTGCTGAACGTAGGGACCCAATAGCCTGAACTAGGATAAATCGTTGTGTCCTCTCTGTGTTCTTTGTGTTCTTGAGTCCACCTAAGCCATCAAAGACCCACACTAAGTGACATTCGACAAACAAAAATGTTTGTCATGGTTTCGACCCCGCGACAATAGGCATGGTATTTAGGCTACATTGGGACATCATGCAAAGCCCAAGTACCCCTTGGGATCATCGTAGGATCAGATGCCATTAATGCCCACTATTGTGGTTGGTGTTGAGCTCGCACTCCACCTCAACATGGGTGGCATGATGATAAGCTCTTTTATCACCTTAACTTTGTGTCGAGCACGGAGATCCAAGCTTGGTGGTCAGTGATGATGAGTTGAAGATATGGATCTATGCTAACATTGTTAGGTCGACTTGATGAGCAATTTGCAAGGAGAAGGGTTGGGGATTGACCATATATAGTGAAGCTCACCCAAGCCCAAGGATGTTTTGGCCATCACTACATGATATGAACGTGGATGGATGCATTGGAGAAGATGCTCCTATCCATCGCCTTCATGTGCGCTTGACAGGGGAGGGCAGGGATGTGGATGTGGGCTAGCGGGTGATGCAAGCATCAAGGGGTGTGTGGGCTTTAGACCTTGTCACACTCATCATGAAGGTAGATTGGGATTGATGGCAGTAAAGGAATGACAAGCTATAGCCACCTGCAAAACATAGAGAGGGAAGAAGAAATGAGCAATGCTAATAAATAGGCTCTAGGTGTTGAAACAACTCAGGCCAGGGAAATTAAGCAGAAGGGAACTGAGTTTGGGCAAAACTATCTTTTTCATAGAAGAAACATGTTGGAGACCAAGATGGCATGGAAAATTAGCAAAAATGTCAAAATGAAGAGTGTTTTTCCCTTTCTATGGCAAGCTAAGGGCATTTGTAAATTTGGTAAATGAAGGGTGGCCATATGTAAATTTTGGCAAGAAATTAATTAGCTAGAGTTTTATTTGGCTCAGTGTTGTGGGCTATACCTAAGTGCCATTTCTAATTCGACAAGCGATTCCCCAATCCTATCAGCCGCCGCACCACCATCTGTCATGGAGGTGGTCTTCCGATCCAAGAGGAGGAGAAAACTTGAGGAAGAGGAAGAGCGCATCGACTACATCAGCCGCCTCCCTGATTCCATCCTCGAAGACATCATATCCCTTCTTCCCACCAAGGATGGTGCCCGCACGCAGGTCCTCTCCTCCCACTGGCGCCAGATCTGGCGCTTCGCCCCTCTCAACCTTGACCTCAACCCCGACCTCGACGAACCCCCATTCCTAGGTATATCCCCACCAGAGTAGTCTTGAGCATCCTCTCCACACATCAGGGCCCAATTCGCCGCTTGTCTATCCCCGAGGTCTACCTATACTATAAGGACAACCCTGCCATGACCTTGGATAGGTGGCTTCAGTCCCCTACCCTTGACAGACTACAGGAGCTTGAGTTCCAACATGACTGCCGTTGTGGGAGGATCCTACCACTATCTCCACTGCCTACATCGGTACACCGCTTCTCATCAACCCTTCATGTCGCAAGTTTCGGTGGTTGTAGCTTCTTGGGTGGAAACAGTGCCAACGGACTCCACTTTCCACTTCTCAAGAACTTGAGCATTTCTGATGTCAACATCTCAGAGAGTTCTCTACATTCCTTGCTTGCTTCCTGCCCTATCTTGGAGAGCTTGCTGCTAACTGGCCAAATGGGCTGCTCTCACATCCAAATTGTGTCACTGACCCTTAGAAGCATCAGCGTGCGTCCTTATTTAAACTCTAAGTTGCCACAACTCATTATCGTCGATGCCCCTTGTATAGAGAGGTTACTTCATTTTCAAAACTTCAATAGCATGAAAATGTAACATCCTAGATGTTACTGAGCAATTAAAATTTTGATCATGTCATCATCATGCATAAAATACCAAGCATTGTTGCATAAAAGCATTCATATGTTGCATAGGTTGCATGGTAATGTTTCAGTAAGAGCATGTTCCTGTTGCACCTACAATGTTTCATGTGTTGCTTTACCATGTTATTTATAAGGGTTCATATGTTACCTAGAAATGTTTCACATAATATGTTATGTTGCACAATAATGTTTCTTTAGTAACTCTGTTATGTTTCAAGTGTCACATGTAAATGTTGCAATGATAGTGTAATATATGTTTCACATGTTGCATCAAAGTGTTTCACATGTTATGCCATGTTTCATATGTGGAATAAGTGATGTTTCATATGTTTCTTTATTATGTTTCATATGTACATGAAATGTTGTTATAAGTATCAACTAGGGTTCTTTGTGATTTTAAATATGAGAATATACTTAAAGAAATAAAAGTTTGTTAAAATAGAAATTGTGGTCTAAATCATCCTTTATGATATGAAATGCAAGTTTGTTAGATTTTTCAAGTTAGATATGTTTAAACTTGGGCTCAGAAATTGAATCTATGCTTAGCTGATTGTGCCTAAGTCATTGAAAATAGCTATTAAGTCTATAAATGAAATTTCATAAATAAAATATGCCTAACTTTTATTTCATTGCTTGGTCAGATGTTTGAGTTAGGGTAATGAGTAATTAATTGTGTTGTTTACTTATTGGTTGTTTCTTAATTAATTACCAAAGTTGCTTAACCAAATCAATTGCAAAACACTAATCTGAAACTCTGTTTTCAGTTTTAAAACAGTTTCAAAGTTCCCGTGTTCCCCTTTTTGTTTCTCTCAATCCAGTAGGTTTTGGGAGTGGTTCTTGTAAGCAAAGTTGGGGAGCAGACCTTGAGGAATAACTTTCGTTCTTGGAGCAACTCGAGTTACCATTCAAAATCAGAAGAATAGGCAAGGGGACAAAGGAGTTTCAGTTGCTACAGTGTGCTCGGTGAGCAGTCACCGTGTCTGCTTCACCGGAGTCGGCTGCCGCCCTCGTTGTGCCGCTTACTCGTGCGCCAACACGCAGCTGCCTGCGTAGCGAGCCCGAGCTGGAGGTGGCCAACGCCTGGAAGTCGCCCTCGTCCTTATCTAGCGGAGCCAGCCATCATCGTCTCTTTTCCCTGTCGATCACCGTCGGCGCCGCCTGCCGCCACCGTCTAAATCGCCATCGCTGCCGCGCCCCGTTCCAATTCCGTGAGTCCACCGCTCCACCTTGCAGTCGCGTACCACCCAAGCCAACCAAGGCCAGTCCTAGCCACCCCCAGCCACCGCGCGCCGCTTTCTTCCTCGCAGCCGACCACAGCACCACCGCGTGTCCGCCACCGTGGCTAGACCACTCTGGAGGGTCTCGCACCGAGCTGCCTTGCGCGCTAGCCTCGCCTTGCCGTCCTGGTACTCCTCGGCCCGTCAATTTTTGCAGACGAGCCACAGACGTGCCAGGGCACCGCTCGCCGTTGCCGCCGAGCCGCCATGCCTGTCGCCGCGATTGTCGTCGTAGCGTCTACAGTAGGTAAGAGGAGGGGAAAGGAGTGGCAGGCGATGTGGAAGTGTGGGAGGGGTGCGTGGCTGTCCTCTGCGTCGCCGAGGAGTTCACCGGAGTGGAGCTTCGGCCGGTCGGAGCCATCGCCGTCATGCTCCACCGGAACAGAGGAGAAGAGAAGGCTTGGGCCAAATCGGCCTGGTGCCTGGGCTACGAGTTGGGCCAACTCTGGCTGAGTAGGAGAAAGGGGAGTTGGGCCGGTTTGGGTCTGGTCAAGGAAATGGGGAGAGGGAGAAGGGATCGGGCCGCCTGCACGGCCGGGCTGGGCCAGGTTGAGTGAGAAAGGGAGAGTTCTTCTTCTTTTTCTTTTTTCTAAAAACCTATTACTTGTTGAATATTGTAAAATCGATAACTAAATAATGGTGTTTGAAAAACTTATAAAATTTTATGTGTAGACCTGTTATGTTATATCTTACCATATAAAAATTTTAATTGGTCAATTCCAGTACTTTTGTAATGCTTAAAAATTAGCTCATTTAATTAATAAATGCAATTTCCCTTAATTTTATAGGCTAAAATGTTTATCCAAAAATTATAAAACTTTGTGAGCATGCTTTACATGCTAATTCCTGCCCTCACAAAAAGTTTGAGATTAATTTGATAATGTTTAATTGTATCTCTAGTTACATGCTTTATTTATTAATAATTACTAAAGTGATTAGAGTAAATCATGATATATGACTTGGTCATATTTTGGGGTTGATTGTGGACCTTGGAACACTAATCACCTTTAATGTTCCTTGACAATTTGGTCATTTCGATGATGTTCTTCTCATAGGTTGTTAATAATAAATAGTGGTTTAATTAAGGGTTTAATAGAAATATGGAAATGCTTTCTTTAAGTCACTAACTTTAGGAGATGTGATTTTGGGATCGTATGAGGACCGTGGAGCACATCACCTTTGCTGGTCCATGGCAAATGTTTATATTAATGTTATGATCCTGATTGAATTATTAGTTAATGAATAGAGTAGTTTACTTAAGTGATTATTTTAGGAAATGCATGTGAATAGGTCATGTAGTAATCTTTGCTGGTTCCAGGGTTGTCTTCATGCTATGATCTATCTTATCTTAAGTGTTGTTCATGTTGATAGCCTTTCCACTTGTTTAGTTAGTTTAATGTTTTTAAGGGTTAACAAATATGTTAGAAGGTTTCATCTAATCATTAAGTAGGTTAAGTATGATTGTTGGGTTATGTGAAGTCCTGGGAACATAAACATTTTAATGTTCCAAGGTAAATGATTGTGGCCATACTATAATCTTTACATGCTTTTATGTTGATAGTTAGTTATCTTGTTAGTAGCTAATTAGGTGTATGTTGGTAAACCTGATCGTTTCTTAGATGCAACCTCTTGGGTAAAAAGTAAAAGTTATATATTTCCCTGTATGTTGTTTGTGCATGTTTTTCCCTAGTAAGAGCTTTAGTTGGTAAGCATGTTTTAATAAGAAAACCTTTGCCTTGTTAGAAGAACAATTAACGATGCTTTAAGACTATTACTTATAACCGTACCGCGAAGGAAAGTTGTACTCAAGTAGATAACTAATGTTTATCCTTTCTAAATGTCTCTTGTATGCTATGCCTTGTTCATCATCATGCATCATGCATCATGGCATGCATTTCATCATGTTAAGCAGAGCATCATTTATTATGTATAGTGTACGAGAGTGAGAAGATGCGTGTTGATCAAGCCTCGGAGTAGGTCCATCCACCAGAGGTGTTGGTGTCTATTGGAACTCTTTGAGGAAAACTAACTTCTCTACAACGAAGGCAAGCCCCAGACATACAACCACTCTTCTGTTTCATAAATGCTTTACTACACCTTAAGTCTAGGGTAATGTGCATTATGTTAGTAGGAGTTGGTTGATACCGTTGCTACACAATTACCTTGATCTCCATTTATATCCAGATGATATCCCACTAGTATGTGTAGGTCGATCTCTTATGCTTAGTAATGCTTAGACTTCGGTAGAAGTCGAATGGTGATTTTATCGTTCGCGAGAAACAGGTTTACCTTTGCTTCTCCTGACCCAATGACGGGTCATGAGAGCATATGAATATGAATATGGTAATATTAAGTGGAGACCGGGTGGGTGGCTTGCATCGTGAAATGAGTCGATGTAGTGCTCCGCCTGTGTTGGTTAAGGACCGTTCGTTGTTGAACTATGTACGTCGAGACTTTATAGTACTAACCACATACCCGTGGTAAGCCCTATCTTGGCTATTCTATCCCGTGAACAGCCGACCGCGCACTGGGAGTGGAGAGATGGCGAGAGTAGTGTGTACTCTCGTAGCCAAGGGCTGGATTAGAGGTGTACTATACTCTTAGGTGGCGCTGGACCTAGTCAAGTTTTGGAGGATCCGGGTGAAGGTTGATATGGGTGGGTTTGAGTCTCGCATATATCGTGTGGTTAGGAAGCCCCAGCTGGGTAAATAAGCGGTTCGAATCGTCGTTGCTCCTCGGATATGGAGACTCAATTTGCTATTCATCATCGTAGTTAACAATGGAACGTGGTGATTATGGAAAGGAAATGAAGAGATGGAAATGAGATGTGATGCTTAATGCAAGTGATTGAGATAGAACAGGTGCAAAATTGAACTACAATGAGTTTCACTAAAATTGATGTTAAAGCTTGGACTAAAATATCAAAAGTAAGGATCCACCTATAGTAAAGCTTTTATGCAAAACTCTCCTTTTCTAGCTCTACTACTTCCCTTAAAGCCAGCATATCCTTGGAGTCTTTTCTTTTTGTCGGGTAAGTCTTGCGGAGTATAATTGAGTACTCAGGGTTTGTTAACCCCTGTTGCAGGTACTGACTGGAGTTGTTAATCAGGTCATGTCGGTGGGCTCGATATGATCTGGTTGTCATCTCCTGACTTAGGTGCTCTACCTAAGTTGACTTCTATAGTTCTAGTCGACTTCCGCAATTAAAGTTAAGTTATAAAGGTAACTTGTTTTTGATATGTAAAATACTATTTTAAATTCTTCCGCACTCTGATGTAAAGTTTTGTAGTAAATGCTGTAATGTTGTAGTTACTCCTTTGTTGATCCTGTGTGAGTTGTAAATTGTGGATGATTCAGGTTTCCCGAGGACACCCGACAGACTTTTTAAGTTATATGGAACACATGCATAGCCATCAGAGGTCGTTGAGACAATGACAGGTGCATGTGGGCCATATAATTTAGGAGGTTCTGCCATAGAAAACCTCCATCTCAGTGATCTCAACACCAAAGTTGCATGTTTTGGGTCCAATATCTACTTATAGCTTTAGTATCAAGTTTTTCACCACATTTTTTCAGGTATCACCATGTTTCTCACTTTCATGTTCATGATGGATCCAAGTTCCTTTCTCCCAACAGATGAATAAAAGTTCCTGTGTTTGACTATGATGCTAACCATAATTACCTGTGCTTTACTCAAGGACCACACTTTGTTAGCTGGACGATAGTGGTGCACAGTGTGAAGGTCCTGGCATTAACACAAAAGCATCTTAGTTTGAATGTTGTTATTAACTTTTTGAAATGTTTTCCATGCTTGGAGAAATTATACATCAAGGTGACTGAACTTACTCTGTAGTTGTTTGTCCATCTACATGCTTTTGTCACTATTGCATCAAATACATGTTTTAATGCTAGGTTGTCACAATTCTATGTTCATTTTTCTTTTTCAGACAAAAATGGCAGGGGAGAAAAATGTGTGGTGTCATAAACAGATGAATTTTATTGGGACTTGTGAAATTCGTCTGAAGAAAATTGTGTTAACAAACTATCGTGGCAACGCATCACATGTTAACTTTGCCAAGTTCTTTGTTTTGAATGCGAGAATGCTAGAGTCCATGAGGCTTTAAGTAATTTGTTGGAAATCCTAGCAGTGCATGGATCGACAAACAACATAAACTGTCAGATTAAAAAATAAGGCTTCAAGGGATATGCATCTTGATCTTGTGTCCAATTACCGCTTGACTCAGCCTTATCCCTTTGTATGTGCCGAGCAAGTACATGATTTGTCAACAGCCGACCCCTTTCAAAGGTTCCATGATTGGGTCCTTCCATGACTATAATAACCTCTTGTCCTGACTTGGAGGTAATGCTATGTTTTTCTTATCTATAAGAGTGGAGTTGTCCTAGATGTTTTAATACATGCTGATACTTCTTTGACGTTTTATGGTAAATATATGAAATATGACTTCTGTATATCCCTAACCAGAACACCTTGCTACATACTTTTGACTGTGTGGCATACTATACTTGGTTGTAAATATGTATTATTTTTTCTGAATTGCTGTCATTCTATTAAAAATATATGACAGGGAACCGAAAAGTTGCATGGTAGGGTGAATATTGATTAATCAGATTTTTTTTAAGTTAGATTTGGGCTATTTGTTAGCTTCCAATGACAACCCAAGCCCCAATGGCAAATGAATGTCCTCTGGAATATAAGCTATTGATAATCTTAGCACTCGAACAATCATAATTCTGCAAACTATTGTTAGCTTTTGGTGATATATCTCAAGCCATTTAAGCAGTCTGATAATCTTAGGACTTCCTCTCTTTTTATCTAGTTGATTTTCCTAAGATTTGGTCCTTATTATTTCAGGCACAAACTGCATGCTCATCAGGTTGTACTTGTGAGCAGACTCAAAATGGAAATGTTGGGAACTCTAGTTGAACCACCTCCTCAGAGAAGCAGAAAAGCATGATGTGTTTTGAGGATCTGAACATGAAGTTTCTTTTGTGACGTCATAGCTCAATTGGGTGACACCGATGAAAAGGTTGACAGTGAGCACTGTCAAGAAGTGATTTAAAGCCCTCTAGGCATGATGCACTATGCTGCGTGCCAATTAATATTGATTGACATTCCTACATATCCTACAACGCTGAAAAGTGAAAACATCACAATGCTATTTGCTATTTTCCCATGTTGTATGCTATTTCATAAGTTTGCGAGCATATTTCATAAGCTAGATGTTTGCAATTATACTTGGTGTGTTTGTTTATAAATATGAAGGATGATGGATCTTCACTTTAAGATTCACGTATTTAATTGTATCCCTATGTTGTTTCGTTAAAAAAGTGAGAAGATGTGCCATTGGAATATTTCCTAAATTAATTCGCCATGTGCTTCTCACTTATGCAAACCAGCGATATAGTTTCATCAAGACAGAAGGAAAACGTTCCTTTGCTGGGCTCTTCCCCTGCTCGTAGCCCATATCAATTTCAGCCCTGTGCTTAGCAAGCCCACCTCACCACTCACCAGCCTTTCCTCTTCCCCTCACCGATCACCATTCAGGCACCTTTACTCTGCTGTTGCTGCTGCTGCCAATAATATATATCTGGTGCTTTTACCAAAGCTGAACTCAAGACGATAATTGATACAACATATCAAAAAATGATTTCCTGCAATTACATGTTTATGCAAGTATTGCAATTATTTGATGATGCAAGTATCTTTCTCGATATGGAGTTGTGGTTTGCATACCAGCAAGACCTTAGGCTCAAGCTGAATGGTGTCTAGTGATCCTTTTCCCGCAATGTATTGGAAATCCAAGTTTAAACAAATAAAAAGTGTCCGAGTTTGGATGTTTCTGGATTAGCCACAAAATGGGATATCATAATAATAAATTAAAACCAAATGTCAAATCAATTTCGAGCCACATAATGTTGACTAATAAAACTACAATTAGGTAGGATGGGTAACATGATAATGAATTATGATGTTTTAACTTTATATGTTCATTTTCTTGATTGTAAATACTGAGAGTTTTCAGACAAAAGGAAACATATTCATTACAGCCTTTCAATGCAAGCTGGGTTACACATTAGGATAAATGCAGGGGTTAAGGTAGCAAGTCTGATAGAACTTGACACTAACAATCAAACAAGCAAAATTGAGAAGAAAGCAAAAACACCCTTAAACTAAACGCTGAACCAACCTCCCTGAAGCTCAAGAGTTCTCTCATCATAAAGCAGATACCATTTTCCACTACCACTACTATTATTGTCTAATTCTCTCCTTGGCTAAGAAACCATCATATGAGCAACTTCAGTTTGTCAAAGCACTCAAGCCATTTGCTCTTTGTCCCTCGTCTGTAGTGGTGTCCCAATGGTGCAGAAATCCACAAATTTAAACAAATAATATGAGATGATTGAGGAATAGATTTGCCCTCCTAACATTTATTTTTAACCAACAAAGAGGGACCTACATTTTGGTGCTAACGGCAAACCAAACAGGCAAGGAACACTAACTCATTTATCCCCAGTTGAACCAGTTAACAGATATGCTTGATTAATCACTCACCACTAAGAAAACGCCAACCTTTGCCTAACACATATTACCATCCATGTGCTAATGAATGTACAAGGTTAATGATGGGCCTTATGCTTGTATCTGGTGTGCCGAACTATATTATAAATCTATGTAGGTAATGGCATTCTTGGTTTCTCCCCTGCTGGAGCCTTTTTTTTTCTTGAATGGATTTTGGACACCTCCCTGCCCTCACCCAGCATCCCAGACTAAATTTAGAGAAGCTGTCAAGGTCCCAATCTTTGCCCATAACAGGTGCAAAACATGAATAAATTCCGAAGCATGCCTACCTAATTCTAATAATGGGCCATCACAAGAAAAGTTAAAGAGTTTGTAACATAGGTTTATATCACATTACTAGGCCATATTCATAAACTCATTTCTCTTCAACAGGTAACATGTTTACATATATTATGTTTTCATGCTATTAACTGAAGTAGTTCTAAATCTAAATATAGGCAAAGCACAACTAAGTAAAGCTGAACAGGGTTAAACAGGGGCGAAGGTAGCATCTAAATGATCAGTGGTGCACCACTCAAGCAACATAACCAATTCCTTTGGATGTATGGTGAATATCAGCCAAGTTAGTAACAAAATTTGTATGCACTCCGGTGCTAGTGCACTAGGGTAATATAATATGGTATCCCACACTGTGGGTAAATGCTAAACCAAATAATTACTACTACAGTTACAAAATTTGTCATTTGTCACAACCGATCAGGCCGTGACTAGGGGCTCATGTTGGGTTTCAACTCTAGCCTACCCCAACTTATTTGGGACTAACAGGCTTTGTTGTTGTTGTTGTTGTCACAACTGATCAGGCAAATAAAGTTAAGAAAACAACCCTTAAACAAAAGGCAGAACCCACAATTGCCAGCATATATACTAGGACTAGTTTCAACAACAATGCTGACATATATTTGTCATTACCACTACTATTCTAACCACAGAAATTCTCCTTTGACCAAGAAAGGTTTTCACAAGAGCACCTTAAGTTTGTGAGGCGCTCAAAGCATTCCCTCTTGATCACTCACCACCTGTAGATGCCAGATCCAGTGCTGCAGAAATTGACAAATTTTGGGGGAAATTACATAAGCTGATTGAAGAATTGATTTTCTCTCATTGAATCTTTACTTTTTAAACCACCACAAGGGACTAACAAGTTTCTGCCAATGGCTAACCAAAGTACAAAACAGGAAAATAACACTAACTTATTATTCACAGGTACGTCCACCAGTTAACAGCCGCACTTGATCATTAAGCAAGGATGGGTATCAAAGGAAAACACCTACCTTTGTAACACAGATAACCATCCATATTGTTCTGTTGTTACGTGCCACCAACAGATCATAGCAGTCATGCTGGTATTTAGGGAACAAATGTAGAAACTACGAAGTCATGTATGTCATGGCATTTCACATTTCTCTTGTGATGGAGTCATTCTTTTTATTTATTTTGAGTGGATGTTAGAGACTTTCCTGTCCCAGTACCCCAGACAAAATCTAGACAGTGCCAAGACCCCATCATCCATCCATAACAGGTGTTGTACATGAATAAATTATAAATCCAAAGTATGCTGATTCTAAAAATGATCTATTAAAGAAAAAACTATTTGTTGTATAGGTTTACAGCACATTGCGATAGACCTCATTGTTCTTTAGCACATAAACAGTGATTATATTTTCATGCTATTAACTGAAATAGTAATAAATCGAATAATTGGCAAATCACAGCATAGTAAAGTTGTATTGTTAAAGCATAGAGAAGACCACAAGACTAGTAGTACCTGGAGTGCAAAAGCTTATGTAGGGAACAACCATGAAGCTGGAAGTGAAGTCTCCTATCTTCTCAACTCGGATGGACTTTAGATGAACAGTGAATAGCCCATCACCCATCCAAATGAAAACAACGCCATCGTCATCCGCAATGGCAACAAACGTAAGGTGGCAACAAGTTTTTACAATATGAAACCGGTAGCAGCTTATCGATCTCAATGACTCGTCATCGCGCCCATCTGGCATATCTGTTGGTGCCAGCCTCTCTCCACCACAGAGTATGGAATTTTGTATGGCGGCGGATCCCAGTCCACCTTCCTCTGTTTCCATGAGGGCAAAGTACCCCACATGAAATTCAGATGGAACATCGATTACCGACAGTTGCTGCCTACCCAGATCATACTCTAGGTTTCTGGTGTGGTGGTCGTAGTTGAAGTAGAGCGCATTTCTGACAAGGGCACCGTGTGCCATGACACAGTCACCCTGATGCTGCATGCAAGTAGGTTTGCTCCATGCACCTTCCTCGGATGAGTACACATAGGCAAATGTGACCTTCCTCTCCGGCGTTTCTGAACGTGTGTTGATGATGACCACGAGGAAGGGCCCGCCGTATCAGTCAAGGTGGTCGTAGTCTGCAGTTGCGCAGAGCAACGCTGCGCTCTAGGGCAAGAGCAGGGACCACAGCATGGGGATCCTCCACGTGCTGTCCGTGATGGGGTCCCACACGGAGGAGGCTTGTGGGGTTGTCAGGTGGGACGCGGACCAGGACCTCCTCGATGAGCTCGTCCATCAAATGCGCCATCGGCGGTGGATCCATGGTCAGAGGCTCGGAGCAGACGGACCCTGGCGGTAGAGGTGAATTGCGGTGGGAGAGTGTTAGGATTGCCTGACATGTGGGCCATGCCAGGCTGTCTCCAGTGGGGCACTAACTACATAATCAGCAGAGGAGGCAAAGGGAGGGCCATCAAATGAATTATCACAGAAAACTTCATAGAATCCAATATCTCTTCCCCAAGTCTTCTGTTCATCTTCCTCCTCAAGCCTCCCTCCCTCTCTGTACCTAGGACTCTAGCTCTGCTTCTCGGTTCCTAATCCCATGTTGTGCTTCCTCCCTTGCATTCTATTTGGATTGTTCCTATCGTTGCTTGATTGAGTTGGTGTTGAAGCAATTGCTGCTCCATCTTCTAGTGTGCTGTTAACAATTGCCACCAGAGCCAATGATTCTTGGCCGAGCTCCATGGATCACACTGCTCTCAAGCTCATCCTTGACGAGTTCAACTAGAGGTTCGATGAGATGGAGGCTCGTTTGGACCAGCGCTTCTCGCCTTCGTCGATGACAGAGCCGCAGGATGCTGTCGAGGGGCTCCGCGATGGTACCACCACCTCTGCACCATCGGTTGCATCTGCGCTCATCTGCAACACCACCACCGCCTCCACCGACGAGCCCAGCCTCGGCCCCGCAGTGGCCCGCGCCAACCCTACAGACACGGAGGACTCCTTGTTTGTGACCGCGTGCGCCTCCGACCTCACGGGCGAGGATTTCGAATCTGGGCATGGCGGCTACTCTGGCCCTCTCCACAACTGCCCCATCGGGCTATCCTTCGAGCCGTCCTAGTCGTCCATGCCGGTGCTGGCCTTCTAGATCACGACCTGCCTCACCTCCATCGACCCCGACACACCCGCTTGCGTTGCGCCTACGCCCACCATTTTTGCTGCCGCTTCTGCTTCTGTTAGGGAGAATGTGCCTTGGAGACTTCCCCAGCTCCACCCCAAGCAACCTGTCCGCTAAGATCCGCAATGAGCGCGCCCTGAAAGCGCGGCTCCACCCCAGTTGGACCTGGACTCCGCTCGACAAGCTTCCACAAGTGCTGCCCTCAAGGTGTTCGACCTTTGGTCACATCCATGTCGAGTGCGCCCCTGCGTCCGTGACCGCTACACTGGCTCTTCTTCGACCTTGCCGACAATCATGGCGTGCCCCTCCGCGCCTGCCTCGGCTTCACCGACCACAGCATGCTCCTCCATGCCCACCTTGGCATTGCCGACCGCGGTGTTACCATCCTTGTCCGCCTCGGCTTCGCCCATGACAGAGGGTCCTTGATGTCAGTCCACCACAAATTTCACTAAGTACCAATACCCACGGATTGTCCGTACCTTCCGACGGATCATCTGTCAACCCAGGTCAATAGCACGTATATCCTATCCTATGCCACCTACACATAGCATATATGATTGAACCCTAACCAAGTAACACCAATGTGTATCATCTCGTACCATTTACTTTATGCATTGTACTCACCCAACATGAGCATCATATTTATTTGTTGCACCTTGCACTCACCTAAGAGTTGAACCACACAAGCCCCTCTCATGTTGCACTCTCATCTCTCTCTTGCATGTTTCATATAATGTCATGCATACATAGATATCTTATACATGTGCATACATATAGGTACGTGACATCGGAGAGACGTCAAGTGGTGTTCCAAGCATGGGAACTTTGCTCATCCAACAGGCAGGCACCCCACTACTATAAGCCCTATTTTGGATACGAATTACTTGTCTCATTATGAATCATGTATTGCATCCAAACATTGTTTTTATAAATCAACTAAAAATTGTCTCAGCACCTTAGACTCACACACTAAACAACTAGAAGCCTTTTATATCAACAACTAGGTTGGGAATGCGCTAATGCTATGCTTAGTTGTTACCTACGGTAGAAGACGAGTTTGAGAAGGGAACTCACTCTCGCGAGTGTAGGAGCTTCACCGGGATAATTAATCACTTAAAATCAGGGCGGGCATTAACTTGATTCATAGGTATTCAAATATGACTAGGACAATTATAAATCCTTTCGGCAGGTCCTTCCCTATTCAAAAGAGAGTCTGAATTCTTTTCAAAAATCAATTTGTTTCCAAAATGATTTACAAACGATTTATCAAAACAATATGTTTGCGAACACGTTTTGTTTTATAAAATCTTGACTTCTCCTAGTTTCAAAGGTGTCACTTTGAAAATGCTTTGGAAAACCCCATTTTGCTTTGCAAAAGCTTTACCCCTCAAAAGAGGAATGATTTCAAACCGATTTCAAAATAAGTATCAGAACCTTTTGATTTGAACTCATTTCCAAAAATGTTTTGTTGTACTAAATAAAGGGTTTTGCAAAAGACTTTGGTATCCAAAACCTGCCTCAAAGGACCAACCCCAACATGAGATATAAATCAATGGTCAACTTGTTACTTACTCTTTACTCGCGCGAGGGGTTGAAAGCCCTAGTTTGGTTTTGGCTAATTGATGAAACCTATTTTGACTAACCCTATGCTCTAAGTGTGGATTTGAGATAGGTTGGTCCAACCCAAGTGAAGGAGCTAGGTGGCACTCATGGATCGAGATGGCCACATGAAATGAATTCCATGGTGATGGTGTGAACACATGTGATGATCAAGCTCCAAACTATGGAAAAGAAGAAAGAGAAAAACAAAATGAGCTTAAGGCAAACGTGATATCCATAGGGCCATTTTGTTTTTGGTGATCAAGACACTATAGAGATTGTGATCATATTTAGGATAGATGGTCGTACTATTAAGAGGGGAGCTCTTATCGGACAACTCGATCATCTAGTGCCACTAGGTGTTGGAAAATATGCATATGCATTTTAGGCCTAGTGCACAATCGGTGAGAAGTGATTAACCTTTGAAAATTGATTGTGAAAATGCTAACACACTAGCACATGATGGTGAAATACTTGGAGTGTTAGCACATTTGCAAAGGTGGTGAAAGAGGTGAAGAAAAGGAGGTGAAACTCGGCTCGGGGTGCTACCCTAGGGGCACCGCCACACCTAGGGCGGTGACCACCTAGACTCGACCGAGAGCAGCCAAGTGAAGGCTGGTCACCAGACACCACTGTGTACACCGCCATGTGCACGATGGTGCACCATCGGGTGCTGTCCGGTGCCACCGCCTCTTTTCAACAGAGAGCAAGGGAACCAGCAGAGGGCATCGCCGCCGGCATCGCCCTATTTTTCTAGAGAGGAGGGATTTCGGGGTGCTGGCTAGGGTGGCACCGTGACCCCCTGTCCGGTGCCACTGCCGCCTGTCCGATGCCGTTGGATGACCGTTGGAGGGGCACTGTCACCCCCTGTCCGGTGACCGCACCGCCGTGTCCGATGCCCCCGCAGAAGCTGACTCAAAGGGGTAACAGCTCTATTTGCTTGTTGGCCTATAAATGGAGGGTGTGGCCGGCCTTGGCCACTCTCTTAGCACTTCTAACTGCTGCATACATCCTTTGAGAGCTGAGCACACCACTCCACTCACTTGCACACTTGATTTCATCATCTTGAGTGAGTTTTGAGAGCCTCTAGTGCATTGCTTAGTGTTCTAGCATCTTGTGGCACTAGTTGGGTGATTTGGGCTGGTGGAGATCTCGTTACTCTTGGTGTTTGCCGACACCTAGACGGCCTGGTGATTGGTGGACCATCGAGCGGAGGAAGGTGATTGTCTCTGGCTCTGATCATTGTGATTGTGAGGCGTTCTTGTGCCTTCCCCGATGGAGCACCAAAGGCAACTCTATTGGATTGTGCGTGGCTTGTGGATCCTCATCTTGTGTTGGTTGTGTGGCACCCAGTTGCGGGTTAAGCGTGTGATGCCTATTAGCGCGTGAACCTTTAAGTGAGTGAATCGCCACAATGGGGACTAGTTTGCTGGCAAGCAAGTGAACCTTGGAGGAAAAATCATTGTGTCTTGATTGTATCCTTGGTATTTATTTGTATTCATTGATTGATCACTTGCCACGACAGTATATCTCTTCTACCATTCTCCCGTATTACTTTGTATTTACCTTGTGTAGAGCTTGTAGCTAGTGTAGCTCTTTAGTTGTAGTTCTCTAGCTAATCTTGTTCACCTAGGTGTAAATTAGTGACTTAGCTCTTGTGTGATATACTAGAGATCATAGAAATTAGAATTGGGTAGGTGGCTTGCAACACAAGTGTAGTGCTAGCGCAAAACTCGCTTCACCATCTTATTTACTGATCACTTGTCTTAGTGTTGTTATAGAATTTTTAATAGACTATTCACCCCCCTCTAGCCATTAGGACCTTTCAAGTGGTATCAAAGCCGTGGTCACCTTGATTTGAGGCTTAACAACCTTTGGTGTCAAAATAGCTCAAATCAACAACACCAAGATGCCACCCCAATTTGATGGCATAAATTATCCATATTGAAAGTCAAAGATGACCACACATATCAAGTCAATCAATAGAAAGGTGTGGAAGGTGGTAGAGACCAAGATTGAGATTGCCAATCCGGAAAATCCCACTGTGGCCGAAGAAGTGCTTCTCCAAAACAATGATATTGCTCTTAGTGCCATTCATGATGCTATTGATGAGAGAACATTTGAGCAAATCAAGAACATTGAGATGGCTTGTGAGGCTTAGAAGAAATTGAAGGAATCATTTGAGGGCACACAAGCTATGAAGGGTGCCAAGGCATACATTCTCAAGGAAAAATTTGCAAGCTTCAAGATGAAGGATGATGAGAGTGTGCCAGAGATATTCCATAGGCTCCAAGTGCTTGTCAATGATCTCAAAGTACTTGGTGAGGAAGTGAAGTACAAGGATTTCTCTCATAAGTTCTTGAGATGCTTACCATCAAGATTTGGCATGTTGGTCACCTTGCTAGTGAGGAGTGGTTTGGACACAATGACACCAAACCAAGTGTTGCGAGATATGATGACCGATGACACATAGAGATGATGATGAGAAGGAAGAAAAGGAGAGGAAAGATGAGAAGAAGGATGAGAAGAAGAAGAGTGTGGTATTCAAAGCCACATCATCATCAAAGGGCAAGGCCAAGCAAGATACATCAAGTGAAGATGATGATTCAAGCTTTGATGATATGGATGATGAGAAGATGGCTCTCTTTGTGAAAAGATTTGGCAAGTTCATGGTGAAGAAGGGCTATCATGCTAGAAGGAAGAAGTCTTCATCCAAGAACAAGGAAGAGTCAAGAAGGTGCTTCAAGTGTGAAAGCAAGGATCATCTTGTTGCTCAATGCCCATACAATAGTGACAATGATGATGACGACAAGAAGAACAAGAAGAAGGACAAGAAGAAGAAGAAGGACAAGATGACCTTCAAGAAGAAGAAGAAGGGTGGTTCATATGTGGTCACTTGGGATAGTGATGCTTCCTCAAGTGATGATGATGATAGTGATGATGACAAGACCACCAAGAAGACGGCTCTTGCAAGCATTGTTATCAATGAGAAGTCTTCTCTCTTTGACACTCCATCACGCTTCATGGCCAAGGCCACTAAGGTACAAACTTGTGATGATGTATGTGATGTGGAACATTATAATGAAAGTGAAGTGACAATGATGATGAACCAACTAAGGATGAACTACTTGACATGTTAGATGATGCTAAGAAACATTCTGACATTAAGAAAAGGGAATGCAAAGACTTGTGAAAGGAACTAAAAGCCCTTAAGCAAGCCTTTGATGAGCTCAATGCATCTCATGAGAGGCTAGAGAAAGCCCATAAGAAGCTTGAAAAAGCCGATTCCTCTCTACTTGATGAGCAAAATGTGAAAGAGCATGTTGCAACATATGATGTAGGCTTAACTTGTGCTATAATTGATGAATCATTCTATAAGCCTATCATTGTTGCTCCCACTAACCCTTCTTGTAGCACTTTCACTTCTACCTCATCTAGTAGTGATGGTTTCACTTGTGATATCTCACTAATGGTTGAGAATGAGACCCTCAAGAAGGAGGTTAATGAGCTCACTCGCGCCTTAGGCAAAGCCTATGGTGGTGAGGACCACTTGCTTATGTGCTTGGGTAGCTAAAGAGCTTCTCTTTACAAAGAGGGATTGGGCTATACCTCCAAGAAAGGCAAGGCGACCTTTGCTCCTTACAAGTCTAGTTTTGTGAAGAACAATGGTCGGTTTTGCACTAGTTGCAAGCAAGTTGGTCATATAGAACAAAACTGCATGAACAAGAAAGCACAAGATAATGTATCCTCAATTAAGCTTGATTCTTTCTATGTTCTTACTAAGGGTACTAATGGTGTGAAAGCTAAGTTCATTGGTGCACCATGGATGGACTCAAGGAAGAAAGCTATTTGGGTACCAAAGAGCTTAGTGACTAACCTTCAAGGACCCAAGCAAGTTTGGGTATCTAAAAGGAATTGATCTTCTTTTGTAGGTCAATTATAAAGCTGGAGGAACGCATTGGGTTCTTGATAGTGGGTGCACTCAACACATGACCAGTGATACAAGAATGTTCAACTCAATCAACACCAATGATAGTAATGGTTATGATAGTATCACATTTGGTGATAATGGCAAAGGCAAAGTCAAAGGGCTTGGTAAGATTGTAATATCCAATGACTTGAGCATATCCAATGTGTTGCTAGTAGAAAGCTTGAACTTCAATTTGCTATCAGTGGCTCAATTGTGTGATCTTGGATTCAAATGCATATTTGGGGTAGATGATGTAGAGATCATAAGTGTAGATGGCTCTAACTTGATCTTTAAAGGCTTTAGATATGAGAATCTATACTTGGTTGATTTCAATGCTAGTGATGCTCAATTGTCAACATGCTTATTCACTAAGTCTAATATGGGTGGTTATGGCATAGAAGGCTTGGTTATGTTGGAATGAAACAATTAAATAGATTGGTTAAGCATGACTTGGTTAGAGGCTTGAAAGATGTATTTGAGAAGGATAAGCTTTGTAGATCTTGTCAAGCCGGCAAACAAGTTGGAAACACCCATCCTAAGAAGGGCATAATGAGTGCTAGCAAGGCATTTAAGTTGTTGCACATGGATTTGTTTGGGCCAACACAATACACTAGCATCGGTGGAAACAAATATGGCTTTGTAATAGTGGATGACTATACTAGATATACTTGGGCATTCTTTCTAGTGGACAAGAGTGATGTATTTGCAACATTCAAATCATTTGTCAAGGGCATTCACAATGAGTTTGAAACAACCATCAAGAGAGTTAGAAATGACAATGGTAGTGAGTTCAAAAACACTAGAATTGATGACTTGTGTGATGAATTTGGAATTAGACATCAATTCTTGGCCGAGTACACTCCACAATCAAATGGCCTTGTTGAGAGAAAGAATAGAACACTTATTGACATGGCAAGGTCTATGCTTAGTGAGTACAATGTGAGTCAATCCTTTTGGGCTGAAGCTATCAAACACGGCATGCTATTGTAACAACCGCTTAAATTGTCACCCATTGAAAGAGAAGACACCATATGAGCTCTTGAATGGTAGAAAGCCCAACATTGCATATTTTTGGGTCTTTGGTTGCAAATGCTATATTTAAGGAAAGGCACTAGATTGAGAAAGTTTGACAAGAAGTGTGATGAAGGATTCTTGCTTGGATACTCAACCACTAGCAAGGCTTATAGAGTTTGGAATTTGGCAAGTGGTACTCTTGAGGAAGTTCATGATGTTGAATTTGATGAAACCAAGGGTTCTCAAGATGAGAATGAGAACTTAGAAGATGTTAGAGGCATTCAACTTTCAAATGCCATGAAGAACATGGATATTGGTGAATTGAGGCCTAGGCAAGTGAATAATGATGAAGATGATCAAGTGCAAGTGATCTCAAATGTGCAAGATGATACAAATCAAACAAGCACAAGTGGCTCTCATGACAATGTGCAAGATTAACAAGTGGCTAGTACATCATCTCAACCTAATGATCAAGTAAGTGCAAGTAATGTTCCAATACTCTAACCAACCAATATTGCAAGAGATCATCCATTGGACACTATAATTGGAGATATTTCTGGAGGTGTGCAAACAAGATCAAGATTAGCTTCATTTTGTGAGCATTTCTCATTTGTATCATCCATTGAACCAAAAAATATAGATGAAGATTGGGTGAATGTAAACAAGATAAAGGATGGAATTAGTTTCATTTGTATCATCCATTCTGGAGGTGTGCAAACAAGATAAAGGATGTTGATTGGGTGAATGTAATGCATGAAGAATTGAACAACTTCACAAGAAATCAAGTATGGGAATTAGTTAAGAGACCAAAGGGACACAATGTGATTGGAACCAAATGGGTCTATAGAAACAAGCAAGATGAAGATGGGATTGTAGTAAGGAACAAAGCAAGATTGGTAGCATAAGGTTACCCTCAAGTGGAAGGTCTTGACTTTGGAGAAACATATGCCCCGGTTGCTAGATTGGAAGCAATTAGAATCTTGCTAGCCTATGCTTGTGCCCACAACATCAAGCTCTATCAAATGGATGTCAAGAGTGCATTTCTCAATGACTACATCAATGAAGAAGTGTATGTTGAGCAACCTCTTGGTTTTGAAGATGACAAGAAGCCCGACCATGTGTATAAGTTGAAGAAGGCATTGTATGGCTTGAAGCAAGCACCAAGAGCTTGGTATGAGAGGTTAAGGGATTTCCTAATCTCTAAAGGGTTCATTATGGGCAAGGTTGACACCACTCTTTTCACCAAGAAGATTGGAAGGACTTGTTTATGTTGCAAATCTATGTTGATCACTAGTACAGAAAACTTATTGGAGGCGGGCGTTTTTGCTTAACGGAGGCGGGCTTTGCAACCGCCTCCAACGATAGGTCACGGTTAATCATGACTTAATGGAGGCAGGTGCCCTACCCACCTCCGTTAAGCCTTTAATGGAGGCGGGCGCCATAAGGCAACTGCCTCCGTTAAGAGTCATTAACGGAGGCGGGCGCCATTAATGGCCCACCTCCAATAAGATTTTAACCGAGGCGGTCACTATATAACGCCCGCCTCCATTGCATACTTAATGGAGGCGGGCAGTTATTATTTGCCCGCCTCCGTTACGTTTTTAGCATTTAAAAAAATAGCTTCTGTAGTTTGATTTGAATTATATTTTCGCACATGAAGCACATATATATATAAGTAGAAAGACATATATAAACACATCACAAACATATAACACATTCATTGATGTTGTCCATGTTTCGTAAGCATGCAACATCATTCGAAGTTAGATTACACAAGCATATGTCAAATGTTTACACTTGTGAAACTAAGATCTACGCCAACACCCCGTCATCATTTCTTCAAGGAAAAGAGGTCCACCAACATGTAATCAGTGAGTTTTATCCCCCTTGCTCCAGAAACTGATATTCTTGAACTTTGGATTCCTAGCTAGCTCACTTTGCAGGTTGAAGAACGGTCGCCCTTCGTGCGCGCACTCTGTGACAAACTTACATATGTCTGCAACTGTTTGTTTGAATTCTTAGTCAACCTTCTCCTTTTGCCACCAATTTTGTGCTTTCTTGAGCTGCCGCCAGTTGTTGCTAAATCTGGTGCATGTCCTCAAGTACTCGCAAACATAGAATCCACAAACAAGTGAGCCATAGGGTTATTAGGCGCACTGCACGAGAATACACCATCATTAGAGCAAGTAGTAGTAGTATAGGACTAAGTAGTAGTAGTATAGGACCAAGTAGTACTTAAGTAGTAGTAGGAGTAAGTAGTAGTATGAGTAAGTAGTAGTAGAGTAGTATGTAGTAGTTGTTAAGTAGTAGTAGAAGTAAGTATTAGTAGGACATTAGTAGTAGAGAGTAGTATATGATAGTAGTAGTAGAAAGTAGTGCTCAATTTGCTGCTGCTCACAAAATGACATATGCTCATTTGTATAAAATAGTAGTTGTTGTAAGTAGTAGAAAAGTATAGGACTTAGTAGTAAGTAGTAGTAGCAAGTAGTAGTAAGTAGTAGTAGTATAGGACTAAGTTGTAGTAGTAGTAGTAGTAGGACAGTAGGTGTAGTTAAGTAGTAGTAAGTTGTAGTAAGTAGTACTAAGTAATAGTAGTATAGGACTAAGTTGTAGTGTAAGTAGTAGTAGCAAGTAGTAGTAGTAAGTAGTAAGTTGTAGTAAGTAGTAGTAGGAAGTAGTAGGAGTACGACTTTTGATATACTTACTGGGAACTCGTGCCTGAGTTTCAGTTTCGTGCCATACTTCATCTTCTTCTTCTTAGATCTTTGATCATAGCATTCGAAATCTTTCAGGTACTTCTTATAAGCACTGTATGAAAAACATGTTGTGTCAATGACAATTTGAACAAGTATATATGTTAACTTGAAATGAATAAGTCCCGTCACTTACTATTTCAATACGCTTTCAAAGTGTTTGTACCCGGCTTTGTTTGTATCCTGCAAAGAGTCAAATATACAGGCCCTTCCATCCTGAGGATAGATTATGAATGCAATCTAGTGGCCCATGATGCCCTTGTTGCACCATTCACACAATATAGAATTGAAATGTTCAAATATGACAAGTTATGATCCAATGAGCTATATATATGTTGCAAGTATCTTATCGACTTACCCAAACTGGTGGGCGGCCATGATACACCCATTTCCCCGGATCTTCTTCATGGCTTCATAGATGTACAATCCTGCCCGGTACTTATACTCGATCTCCGCATCGACTCGAAATTGCTTTCTCTCCTCGTTCAAGTTCACTAGTTCTGAACTATCGTCTGGTATATCATAACCCGTGATGGTTCTCTCAGTAATAAGCATCGTAGAGAGATAGATAATATCCTTGTTCAATTCCTTGCTTACATACGCCTGCATCCTGCAAGGAGAAGTCATCATGGCATTATTAGTGCGTACTTCGTAAAGTACCTTGAACGATGTAGTGGTGTCAAAGTCGTAATGAGCTTACATGGCAAATAAGGTGACTTGAGAGACGTCGAGGTCCTTTTGCCTTAGTAGTCTATCCATGTCGTGGAAATCTATGATAACTTCACCATCTGTCGGCGTGTGGTAGAGGACCACCGGAATCTTGATGACATAGTTGTGCAAGCCAGCTTTCGCCGCTTCCATGTACCAGATATGGAACCTCCTTACCTCCCACCTCTCTGCAATGAGGTCACCCAAGGTCAACATTAACTTCCCATGAACATAGTTTTCGGGGCAATCATCGGACCAGCAAAACTTTGGCGGTGTTTTTGGCCTGGAACACACGTATTGGGGCTTCAGATGTTAGCGAGTGGAAAAAGCATATAATATCTCCAGTTCAATTATAGAGTGACTATGTTCGCTAGTAGCAAACCTTTCAAATGTAGTTGAGTATGGGTGCTTGTCGGCTATTTTATAGGCCGCCCAACTCGTCTTGGCGTGGTTCGAAGGTATGGCCTCCTCTTCTTGTTCATCTGCAGGCTTCCTTGGCGGGGGAGGACATTTGCTTGACCCCTTGTTCGAACCACTTGCAGACGAAGGTGTCACATCGCCCGATGCTACCCCTGTGCCTCCATGTGGACTGCTGTTGTCGGGAGGCGGACTATCTCGAGAATTGCTGCCTGGGCCACCAGCATTGTCATTCCCATTGGCGCCGTTGTGATTGCCATCGTCATCGTCGTCGTCACCCGGGTCGTCACCCGGTGGGGACGACGACGGGTACGAGGGCTGTGAAGCCAGCGTCAGCATCTCCAACATGATGTCCGCCTTGTTCCATAGCGCGCGTGAAGCGAGAGCACCGCCGATCAAAGTATTTCCGTCTTCAGTTGGAAAGTCGAGTTCTTCATGCTCGAAGTCCGGGTTCACCAACACCACGTCCACCAAGGCACAGTCGGGCGGGATGGGCTTGCCATTGTAAGTGGCGCCGCTTTTAGGTGGACAAATTTCTGCTCCAGTATTCAGGTGCCAGACAAATTTGCCTGTGCTAGTATTCAGGTGCTACCTACAGCATACAGAGTACACCAAAACAAAAACAAAAACAGTATAATAAGTCTATCAAACTTGATAGTTTTTATGTATGCTATTAATGTCAAATTCATCACTAAACTAGTATAGAAAGTAGATCACCTAAAAGCACATATCAAGGGACATAGAACAATATCTAATTTTAGACAAAAAAGAACAATATCTAATCAAGCCTTTGTCTGGATTCACTATATCCAATTGATATGTGATGGAAGGGTCAAATGCACCACCTGATTCATTACTTTTTGATATATCTCTGAAGGTATGAAAGAGAGGAATTTCCATGTGGTGCCAAGCTACACATACCTGTTGTCGTAGGAACATAGGCTATGTGCTAATTTCAGTCAGAGCTCTATTAGCAGTTGGAATACCCTTCATTTTGACAGTTCTGAATTTGTATTGCTAAATTTCTTTCGAACCTAAGAGGGGGATACTAGGTAATGTTGAGTATGTGTAATGTCAGCGAAAATCCAAACTGCATTTCTAGTTATAGCCATACATGCTGCTTCAGATATGTTCCTAATAAAATGTACAGGAAATGGCTAGCACACAGCAGGAAGGGAGGAGAAGGGGTGCGCGTACCTTTGGGTGCTCGTTCGTCTCCGGCGAAGGGACCGGCAAGGAACAGAGTGCCTGGCGTCGTAGGGTGGCGGTGGTCGCGCAGTTGTCCCCACGAGGCCATGAGCGAGAGAGAGCACATCGCATGCACGAGACGGTGAACGTATGGCATGGCGGACGATGCGGACGGAGATGGAGTCGGTGAAGAAGGCGGACCACCACTAGGGTTCCGACGAACAGCGGTGGAGACCCGCGGACCACAGCTAGGGTTCCGACGGAGGTGGGGAAGACGGTGCGGGGGCATGGGCGGGGGCGGGGTGGGGAGAGCACACCGGCGATGGCGGCAGTGGCGGCGCGTGCGATTCGAAATTTTGACAGCCCTTTGGGGGCGAAATCGAACGCGGGCGAAGAATTGGAACGCGGTGGCGGCGGAGTTTATATAGGGCAGGAACAACCGAGGTGGGCAAATTAGGTGGCCCACCTTAGTTAATCTTAACCGAGGCGGGCGGGTTCAAATGCACGCCGCGGTTAATATCAACCGAGGTGGGCCTCCTAATTTGCCCGCCTTGGTTAAGATTTTTCTATTTTTTAAAATAATACTAGGTTTAATTACTTTTTCATAGGTTTTTAAGTTTTCCTAATGCTTTTTAAAATTGGTAAAATTAGTAGTAATATAGGAGTAATAGAGTACTGGTAAAGGAGGTAGCTAGAGAGTAGTGGTAGTAGGACAGTAGAAGAGAGTAGTATAGGATAGTAGTAGTTAAGTAGCAGTAAGGAGTAGTAGAGTAAGGAGTAGTAGAGTAAGGAGTAGTAGGATAGTAGTACTATAGGAGTAATAGAGTAGTGGTGGGTGTAGTAGCTAGAGTGGGAGCAGTGGTAGTACTATAGGAGTAATAGAGTAGTGGTAGATTTAGTAGCTAGAGTGGGAGTAAATGGAGTAGTAGAGGTAGTACTGTAGTACTTGTATGAACTAGTATAGTAGCACTTAACACAATAAATGTGTGGCATATATGGTTCCATTACATTAATGAGTTACAAAAACTTGTCTTCATATGAGTCCGATCCTGATATTATTACATAAATGTGTGGCATACATATCATTTTGCTGCAAGTGATCCTAAGACGGTCCTCTTCTCACCGTCGGGGTGGGCCTAGGGCATGATCTTGGACTTGTTGAAGCGGTCCTCGACGTTCTTGATCATCCTTGGATGATCGGTAAAAAGTCCGAGCTCTGCATAGTTGTTGTATTCTTTGAGACTCTGGACCCCATCAGCTCCCATGATCCTTTGCTTTCCTGACACAACCACGTGCTTCCTGTTGTCCTCTGGCATCACATAGTGGGCTACTTGTGCGACCTCAGATGTTAGTACCCACTAATCATCTTTGTAGCCAACACTTTGGAGCTCCACGGTAGTGAGCCCATAGTTGTCCATGACAACCCCCTTCGGTTTGACCCACTAGCATCGGAAGACGGTTATCTGTAGGTCACCGCCGTAGTCATGTTCCCATATATCTTCAACAACCCCATAGTATTGCCTCCTCTGCCCCGTCGACTCGTCGATGCCCTCATATCGAACACCGCTGTTCTGTGCCGCGCTCTTCTTGTCCTTCTCTTTTGTGTGGAACCTATATCCATTGATGGCATACCCTTGCCATGTGGTGATTTGGGTGGACGGTCTGGACGCAAGCCTATTAACGGTCTCTGCTGATTGATCGGCTTCTCCATGGGGTATGTCAAGCTGTTTGAGCCACTCTGTAAAACTGCTCTTGTGCTGTTTTTGAACCCATGCCTCTGAGCGCTGCCCGTCATGAGCGGCGCGGATCTCCACCAGGTGCTTGTCAACGTAGGTTTCCATGACCACTAACTGATGAAGGATGTTGTGATGAGCTTGTTGAATCATTTTGTTTTGTACATCAGTGCGTACTTTTCGCCCCGTGCACCCCATCCCCGAGGTTCTGCCTTCGTACTGATGAACGGGCAGCCCAATCGCCCTCCCATCTTGGATCTATCTCGTGCAGCAGTTCATGGCCTCCTCAGTTGTGTATGCCTCGATCATAGAGCCCTCCGGGTGGGCACGGTTGAGGACGTATCTATTGAGGGTCGACATGAACCGCTCATACGACCACATCTAGTGTAGGTACACGAGGCCCAGTTGCTGTATCTAATCAACCGTGTGCATCATCAGGTGTAGCATGATATCGAAGTAAGATGGTGGGAAGCACATCTCGAGCTGGCAAAGAGTCTCCGCAATGAACTGTTTTAGGGCAGGCAGCTCAGCTTCATCGATGACCTTTTGGGTGAGGCGATTAAAGAAGTAGGACATCCGTGTGATCACCATCTTCACGTACTCTGGACCAATGGCCCTAATCACAATTGGAAGAAACACCGTCAGCATGACGTGGTAGTCATGTGAGTTGTAGTTGGTCATTGTGAGGTCTTTCATCGAGACCAGGCTCTTGATGTTGGAAGAGAAACCTGACGGCACCTTGACACCCCCACTGGAACACAGCCCTCCTCTCGTCTATCGTCAGGTTGTAGCCTGCACCCAGGAGATCGAATTTCCCGTTCTGCGTGGATGGTTGCGGGTGAAGGTCATCCCTGATGCCTAGGTTGACAAGATCTGTCCGTGACTTCAGACCATCCTTCATCTTTTTCTTGATGTCTAGCAGGACGCCGATTGTGCTTTCGAAGACATTCTTCTCTAGGTGCATGCAATCGATGGCATGGGATGTATCAAGTGTTTTCTAGTATGACAGGTACTTGAAGAAAATTGATTTCTTCTTAAAAGGAGCGGCGATAGATGGTTCCTCCTTATCCCACTTTCTCTTCCTTATTGTTGTCTCCTCTATCTATTTCTTCTTTTTTTCAAACTCGACCTGATCCATATCCTTGACCATGCCAAACACCTTTTCCTCGTAACTAGTCCGTTTCGGTTCATCAAGTTGCGGCTCCGGCAGGTTGTCAAAGTATTTAATCATCATATCCTTTCGGTAACTGTGCTTCTTGACAAGGAATCGCCTATGCCTTGTGTACACCATCTTGTTGGATCCCTTAAGGTAAGTGTAGCAGATACCGTCGATGCAAACTACGCAGCCGGTCTTACCTTTGATCTACCCAAACAGCGAAAAGAGACCAGGGTAATCGGTGATGGTCACAAAGATTATGGCTTTTAGAGTAAACTTCTTCCTTAGGGACGCATCCATCATCTCGACCCTTTCTTCCCATGGTTTCTTCATGTTTTCCATGAGCGGCTTCAGGAACACATCTATGTCATTATCGGGCTACTTCGGTCTGGAAATAAGCATGGTCAACAGAAGGTACCTGCGCTTCTGACATATTGAAGGAGGTAGGTTGTAGATGGTCAGGATGACTGGCCAAGTGCTGTGCGAGCTGCTAAGGTCACCGAACGGGTTCATTCCGTCGGTACTCAATGCGAACCTAACGTTCTGTGCCTCTTTGCCAAACTCTGGGAACATGGCGTTGAAATCCGTCCACTGCTTGCTATCGGAAGGGTGCCGCAGCTTGCCATCGTCTTTCGTGTGATCACTAGATGCATGCCAGGACATCAGCTTAGCATCCTTGGGATTCCCAAATATAGCCCGTAAACGATCAATGACAGGCAGGTACCACATCGATAGTGCAAGACTTTTCCTCTGCATGTAACCCACTTCTTCCTCATCCAGTTGAGCCGAGAACTGCTTCTTCTTCGCCACCTTATTCTTCTTCTTCGGCCCACCCACAGGTCCTTCGTCGTTCGCATCCACCCGACAACCGGCGTTCCTCTTATATCGACTCGCGCCGCAGTGCGGATAGCTCTCCAACTTCTCATACTGCTCTCCCCGATAAAGGGTACAGTGGTTAGGGCATGTGTCAAAGTTTCTAAGTTTCATCGCCACTGTCCGGATCAGCTTCTTCACCCGATAGGTATTGGCGGGCACCTTGTTATCCATCTGGGTATGTGTCAGCAAGGACAGTCAAGAGGTCATTGAAGCTAGTGTCGGACCAGCCATGCCGAGCCTTCAACATCAGCATCTGTAGGTCAAAACGCAGCGCCATCCAATAGTTTGGACAACCCTTATAGAGAGGGTCAATTGCAGCCTGCTTCATCTCTCTGAAATTCTCCAGCCACCTTGGGCTCCCAAACAGAATGTCATCATTGTCAAGGCAGTTGGCTATTTCCTCCATAAGCTCCGCACCCTCTAGGTCCCTCAGCAGCGTCCTCATCACCATCCCTACCACCATCATCGTCCGCAGCCATGTCTTGGAATAAGTCCTCCATCGTGATGTAATCACGAGCATTGTCGTCGCTGGCTGCTGCTGCCGATGAGGAGGCAGGTTGTCGTCCTACATGCTCTGCATTGACCGTTGTCGACGATGTCGAGTTCCCTCCAGATGCATCACCCACAGTCGCATCTACTACCTTTTCGTCACGAAAAGTCCAGACCGTGTAATCCTTGACAAAACCAAACCTGATCAAGTGAGATTGCACATCACTGTCTGCGTGGCCTTTCATGTTCTTACAGTGAGAACATGGACATATGGTTGTCGTTCGATCCAGACTCTGACGATGAGCTTTCGCAACTACAATAAACTTCCTGACATGAACCAGGTACTGCGGTTCCATTCTCTTCATCCGGTACATCCATTCAGACCTGTCCATACCTGCAAACCTTATTGACCAACAAAAAGAAGTATTACAAAGAAGTTAATAGATCTAGAGCTAAAGAAATAGCAATTTTCTCTCTTCTCCATGAAAAGATGAATCTAGATCTAGATCTAGAACTAGAGAGCCCCAAATGATGAAGAAGAGATAGAGGAATGAGGTTTGGAGAGCGTGTTTAATTTCAACCTTTTGCAGTGTCCTCGTCCAACAAACCAAGAGTAAAACTTCTTCCCCTAGATTTTGCTCAATTTTTAGGGTTTTTTATCTCAAAACCCTAAAAATTGGAAGAGGAGTCGTGAGGAAGAAAAACGGGTGGCGGCTGCAGCATCTATATATAGTGCACGAACAATGGAGGCGGGCACCATTAAAATACCGCCTCGGTTAATCACATATTAACGGAGGCGGTTACCATAAGTCGACTGCCGCCGTTAAGCCTTTAATGGAGGCGGTCGGCCTGAGGCAACCGCCTCCGTTAATGTGCATTATCGGAGGCGGCATTTGGGATTGTGGCAGTGCTGATGTAAGAGAAAACATATATGCATGATTTGTATCGCTGTGGGCAGTTTTAATATTCAAAGCATGCATATTATTTGACATAGGATTTTGCATATAATATTCAGATTCATAATTTGCATAATTAAAACAATTACTAGCCGATGCAGTATAGTCACACTTAATTGGCCTACCAACATTAATGTACGGATCCATGGTAACTGGCAAATCAAGTAACGTACGTACGAATTGCAAATTACCGATGCCGTGAAGAACTTTTCTGATCAATTTCGGCTTCAGAAAGTTGTCTTGCCCTGATCTTTTCCAAGCGTCACGTAGGAGACCTCTGCTTGATTGATTGTCAAGCACTAAGCCAGGCAAATTGACCACGTACTCCTTTGGCTTCCCAGGTCCCAGCGGTACAAGACAACAAGAAGCTGCAGAGGCCAGCGAACAATAGTACGTAGGCGAGAATTTTACCGCGGCAACTGACCACAACAGCAGCACTAGCGGCGGTCTAGTGTGATACGCGGCAGCACTGATCGTACACGCGGCAAGAGAAACAGATGCGATCGGCCTTGAGGCCAGATGCTATGCGATCGGCCTTGAGGCCTGATGCTATGACGATTTCGTGAAAAAACAGTAGATCAATTTAAGAGTTGGCCAGGAAAAATAATTCGGCCATAGATAGCTGAATCGATCAATTCCCCAGTGAAGTCGCCAAATTGTGTTGAGCCTGATGATAAGATTGCTTCACTTTCGTAGAAACGCCACGACTAGTTTTCGAGCAAACTAGTAAAGAGATAATTTCTTCGATTATGGAGAAGAATAGAATCGGCTGTTTTACGAGTAAGAACAGCAAAGGGTGATACTCCGATGACGCCAGAGCTTGTGGCTTGTTTGCGGAAATCTAGCAAAGCATAACTATTGACTTAGATGTGAAAAGTAGAAGAAATAAAAGAACATGATAATAGTATATTGATTTTGAATCGAAAACATATATACGGTGCCTGGTCTATGGCAATAGAGGAGTCCTATACATATACGTACAAGATTAATTATCCCTTGTACAAGCCTAATAGAATATTCCTATTCCTAACCGATCTGGTCATACGTATCTGATATGTCTTATAGTCCGATTGGAACTTTCCGTGTTAGCCCAGCCAAGGACAAATAACTAATAGATGCAAAATCCTTTTCCATTCCTTTCCTTTGAAATCGGTTGTGCTCGCGCCCGGACGTCCAATGGGATTGATTCCCATCGGACGCCCCTCCATCTGCATGGCCTCGCCCCCGCCCCCGCTTCCCGCACAGAAGAAGAAGAAAAGCACAGCCTCGCCCCCCGCCCCCGCTTCCGCACAGAAGAAGAAGAAGAAAAGCACGGCCTCGCCCCTGCCCCCGCTTCCCCGTCCCGGCCCTCACGCGCACGGGATCCACCCCCTCTCCCGACCCCGCCGGTGCCCCCAGCGCCATGCAGTTGAAGCAAAAAATTGAAACAAAATATCAAAACCAATGCAACATCAACTGGAAAGTCATATCCCTCGATTTCATTGAAGGCCTGCCACTCTCCAGATCCTTCAACTGCATACTGGTGGTGATGGACACCTTTTCAAAATACGCTCACTTTCTGGGATTGAAGCATCCCTTCACTGCTTCCTCAGTGGCTAAGCTGTTTCTTGCTCAGGTGTACAAGTTACACGGTATGCCCCAAGCAATAGTGTCTGACAGGGATCATATTTTCACCAGCAACTTTTGGCAAGAGCTATTCAAGCTGGCAAAGGTGGACCTGCGCATGTCTACTCCGTATCATCCTCAATCCGACGAACAAACTGAACGGGTAAACCAGTGCCTTGAAACTTTTCTCCGTTGCTATGCTAATGCCTGTCCTAAGCAGTGGAGCAGCTGGTTGGATTTAGCAGAATTTTGGTATAATACAAGCTTTCACTGGGCTATCGGGCATTCACCATTTGAGGTTATGTATGGGTATGCTCCTTCCACCTTTGGTGTTGCTCCTGCTCAAGACTCCCCAGTGGTGAACCTAGCTTCCTGGTTGTCGGATCATGAGTTGTAGATTGACCTGATTCGCCAACATCTGTTGCGAGCCAAAAATCGCATGAAGAAGAATGCTGACTTGCATTGCTCTGAGCGTCAGTTTCAACTTCACGACTGGGTTTATCTGAAGCTGCAGCCGTATGTTCAATCATCCATGGCTGACCGCGCTCATCACAAGCTGGCTTTCAAGTTCTTTGGTCCTTATCAGGTGATTGCCAAAGTGGGCATGGTGGCGTATCGATTGGAGCTCCCGCCTTCGTCAGCGATCCACCCGGTGTTTCATGTGTCGCAATTGAAAAAGGCAATGGGTGCTCATCATGCTATCACTACTGAGCTTCCAACTGAGTCGGCTCTTTGGAATTTTCCTGAGCGCATCCTTCAGCAGCGCCTACTCCACAAAGGTACTACATCTGTTGTGCAGGGTCTAATCAAATGGTCCCAGTTGCCGGAGTCCTTGGCGACCTGGGAGGAACTCGACTTTCTTCGACAGCAGTTTCCGTGCGCGCCGGTCTGGGGACGTGCAGGCGCGCAAGGAGGTGGGGAGTGTGAGCACTGACCCTGTTCACCGGCAGGCAACAGAGGTCACTGAAGGAGGCAAAAGCGTAAGCGAGCCAAGTGAAGAAGAAGGCCGGAAGGCTAGGCCCAAGACCAAGAGCGTCCGTTTCCACAGCCCAGAATGGCTCAATGGCTAAGTCCATGTAACAGCTGCGTATCTAGCTTGACTACTTAAGTAGGTGTGCGTGTTCGAGTTGGCTATGAACTATTGTATGAACTATTCCCCAAACTAATCGAGATTCATCTGTTGCCGTCCCCTTGCTCACGTTGCTCATCGCTGGCTTGCGGGCTGCTCGCACCTCGCCCTCGCCACTTGCGATCACCTGCCTGTGTCGTTGCCCGCACCACACGGCCGCGCTGCTCACCTGTGCCTGCAGTCATCTTGAGGAACGCCTCCACGGCAAAAGCCACGGCGCGACGAATGTCGGACGCGTCTGCCTAGAGCAGCACGCTGAGCAGTGGACCATAAGCATGGCGGTGGCGTGCGCGCGCATGGCGTCCTCTGCAGTGCTGAAGTGGCTAAGCCAGATCCTAAGCCGGCAGTCTGGCACCTGGACCATGCACTTGCCGCAGCCCTCTTCGTCGCTGGAGGCGAGGTGAGCAGCGACGACAGTAGCATGTTTCGCTTGCATCAAGCGACCGTAGCACTTGCCGCAGCATTGGTGGAGGGGACCACGGACCACAGACCATGGACCATGGACCGCACCCACTCCGGGAGGCCCATCGCCATGACCGCTGTCGTGCCCCTCTTGTGCGTGTCAGGCGCCGGCATCGGCTGCAGGTGTGGGTGGCGGAGATGGGATGAGGTCCATGTTGCACGCGCAGTGGTTGGCGTCGCTTAGCCGCTTCACGGCGACCATGCTGCCGTTGCCCAACACGGTGCGGTACACGGTGCCCCTGCCGGCCATCTCCGCAGACACGCGCAGCAACTCCTCCAACTAGAACCTGCTGCCTCGCCACCCCTGCAGGTGCGAAGTCAGCAGAGCACCAGCACTGCCGTCGCCGTCCTCCACCTCCCGGGCCTCAACGCGGCCTCTCCTCCAATGCCGTCGGCAGCTCCTTACCATTGCCATCGTCCTGCTGACGTGCCTCAGCAGCTGTTGGCACGCACGGAGGCACTACAAGAAATGTGTCGGTTTTTGATGAAACGTGCGTCATAAACCATGCGTCTTAATTCATGGTTTGTGACGTTTATATGTTCATAGAATGTCAGAGAGGGCTCTCTGACATTCTATGAATATATAAACGTCACAAACCATGAATTAAGATGCATGGTTTATGACGCATGTTTCGTCAAAAACCGACACATTTCTTGTAGTGAGGACTGCCCAGCACAACCGGCTGCGTACCAGGATGGCGCGGCTCCAGCACGAGCGGTCCTGCGCTGCGACAGCCAACGTGCGGTAGGTTGTGTCGAGCACCGTCGGGGCACCGCTGGTGGTGGTGCCGCCGCACACGAGGCGGCATAGCACCTGGAGGAGCTTGGTGGAGTTGGCTTGCTGCACGCGCGGCGTCAGCCACTTGGATGATGGCCCTGGTTGTCGCCGTCGGATGCACATGCACCCGAGCCCCTCTTGCACTTGCTGCGAGCGCCCTCGACATGAACGGAGGAGGCAGGGCAGAGTAGTCTTTTCACATGCACCCGGCCACTGTGGGAGCGTGAGATGGCCGCCACGCGTGCAAAATGTTTAAAACAGTGAAGTTTTCATTTGCGCGGTGGCAAAAATATAGAGACGCACACAAAGCTGTCATTTGATCCCTAGCCAATTGTAAAAGTAGCAAAAAATTAAATATCCCCAAATTCCATCCCTTCGACCTTTCCCCACTCACGATGAAGTTGGGCGATGGCGGCGGCGGCGAGAGTGAGAGTGTTGACGATGGTTATCTACCATAATAAAGGGTTAAAATAAATATATAAAGGGCTAATAAACGATCACCAATATAGGTTTAGGGTGTCAACTAACGAAATTCCACGAGCTTTGGTGAATCTATATTTTGTAGGAGGTTATCAGAATAATTCAGAAATTAATATCTTCCACGAGAAGGAACCCACGTCAATCGGCCTAATCTCCACGTCACGAATACGAAAGAGGCTTCTGGAGGACACCAGAGGACTCCACGAGGAGGGCCACCATGAGGCGCCGCCAGGTGGGGCCGACCGGCCCCTGGCCGCCGCCCCTCGGCTCCTTCCTTTGCAAGCTACTTCAACCGCCTCCAAGGATGCATCCTAACCCGACGTGAAGGTCGGTTTGATCTAAGGACCACAGTTCCATGCTCTGGGCTATATAAAGGGGAATTCATTCAATCAATCATCAACCAGAAAGCAGAAGACCAACCAGCAACTCTCATCTCCTTAGAGCTCCATCAGATCTAGGCATAGCTAGATTAGAATTAGAAGTAGAGGAGTCAAGCAGCCTTGGGCTCCAGATCTAGTCAAGAGGAGCTTGGTAAATCCAGTTCATCTCTCTTGTATCAACATTGTTCTTCAGATATTCATCTAGTTCATCAGTTCTTCTAGTTCTTGATCTAGTTCATGTTCTAGTTCTTCATGTTCTAATTGTTTATGTTCTAGTTCAACATTGTCTAGTTCTAGTTCATTGTTCTTGATCATTATTCTTGATACATTAGATATGATCTTGTTCTTAATCTATATTATATCCTTGATTATTATGAGATTAGTCTGCTTTGATTATATATTTGACATAGATAGTTTATCATTATGTTTATACACATGTTTGCAAAGCACTGACCTTATTGAGTCATGGGTGGGTGGTCAACATTGTGTAAGTGTGGTACTTATACACTGTTTACCTGCAAATGCACTCTATACTCTAGACCATGTGGTAGATCGCGGGTGTGACATTCCTGTTGAGTCCTTTGTAGTCTACTCTCCGAGTGTAGAACTTAGTAGAACACAGTCTCATTACTTAGTTGTTACTCTGTTTCTCAACTTTGTAATGGAGATGTTCCTTGTTTATGGATATGAGATAACCTAGCCAATGATTGCTTGATATAATTGCACTAATCAATGTAGATTATGACTAATAGTTAACGGATTACTTAGGAGTTATTCTCTTACTTTATATTCTGATCAATTACTTGCCATAGTAGTACTACTCTAAGGAATATCATCTGAATGGTCTGATTATCATATATTTTATCTCTTTTTATTTGATTGATTCCTATTTGAGAGTAAAGGATAGTGATTTTGAATATTCATATCACATGTATAGAGTAGCCTTTAATTAATATGTGCCCCTCTGTTTGTTCTCCTTTGGTTAAATATAAATAACGATACCTAGGATAAACTTGGGTGAAATGCTGCAACGGGTGTATTTATTTGTGCGCTTGCGGATATATACTTTAATGTCTTTATATAGTTAAGTGACATGAGCACACTACAACCACACTCTTGGTGTCATGTTGGGGATGACAACCTAACGCGAGTGATGCTAAGAAGTGTCAACAAGCATTTCTGGCGCCATTGTCGGGGAGGCAACGGAATGGCACACTAAGTTAGAAAACATTCATAAGAGCATAAACACACTTCCACATCTAGGAACACTCTTACACATGTGATATTCGAACTACATCACTTGATCCTTTACTCTAACAGCCTCACCCTATCCTTTGTCTATTTTTTTGATCTTATGCAGGGTGATGTATGACTAGTTTTGAACTCCCGACAAACTACGTTGAGAACCCCGAAGCTCTAATCAGAAGAACAAGAGCAAAGCTCAAGAAGGCTCCAACCACTTCGTCTGAGATCAACCAATTGAGAAGAAGCTTAACACCAGACTTTGAAGCCATGGCCGACCGATCACTCCGTGAATTCTCTGCTCCAACCACTGCTAACATCAGGACTGGACCGACAGTAAATGTGGGAGATAACGGATTTGAGCTCAAGCCTGCTTTGATCAACATGGTGCAAGAAAACCAGTTTTGTGGAAAAGCACATGAAGATGCGAGTGCTCATCTCCAACACTTTTTGGAGATTTGTAGCACCTTCACCATCAAGGGAGTCACAAGAGACACCATATTGCTCCGCTTGTTCCCTTTCTCACTCCTGGGAAAAGCAAAGCAATGGTTCTACACCAACAAGGATAAGAATACCACATGGTCGATCTGTGCTACTGCTTTTCTAGCAAAATTCTTTCCAGTGGGGAAGACAAATGCTCTACGTGCGAAGATTTCAACCTTCCAACAACAACATGATGAATCAATCCCTAAAGCCTGGGAACACTTTCAAGATTACATATCAGTTTGACTACTCATGCAGACATTCTATCATGGGTTCACTTCTAGTACCCGTGAGAATGTGGATGTAGCTGCTGGAGGATCATTCTTATCGCTCAACATCACTGAAGCAACCACTCTGATTGAGAAGATGGCCTCTAACCAGGGATGAAACGAGGAACGCACTCAACCTCACAATAGAGGAGGAGGAATGCATCAACTGAAGGAAGTAGACATGCTATCTGGCAAGATAGAACAGTTCATGAAGAAGTTCGATGAACGCACCACTGAGAAGAACGAAGTCACGCACATCCACGATTCTCGCATGACCTATGAAGAGTGTGGAGGCACTGGCCACTTAGGGAGAAACTGCCCTGAGATTCAAGAGGATGTGAACTACATTAACAACAACTTCAACAATCGAACTCAACAAAATCAATGATGGAATCAACAATCAAGGCCTAATTACTTAGGTAACTACTCATGTAACTACCAAGGTAATAATCTTAATAATAACTTTAATCAACCACCCTTGAGAGAAATGATTTCTAATCAGAATAAAGTTATTGATACTATGTCTAGAAAGATAGCTTCCAATGATTGCTTGAAAATATTAATACTAGAATGGATAGCTTTACTTCTGCCATAAAGAATCAACATAGCTTTAATAAAATGATAGAATCATAAATATCTCAGCTAGTAGCTTCTGTACCAGTGACCGAAAGAGGTAAGATTCTGGGAAAGTAAGAGGATTTAGAAACTGCAATCTTGTAGACATTTATAATGCAGGGCAATACTTCACCGCACCTCCAAAGCAATGGGGAACATGGGTAGACGACACTCTACCAGTGAAGAAAGGAGACCCAGGGAGACCTGTCATCCCTATTCGCATTGGACCCCACAGCTTTGAAGAAGCTATCTGTGACCTTGGAGCAAGCGTCAACATCATGCCCAGGGTAATCTATGAGAAAATTCATGGTGATCCTTTATTGTATACAACTATGTGATTGCAGCTTGCAGATCAGACACTGTGCTACCCCAAGGGAATTCTTGAAGATGTCTGGATCATAGTTGGACACTTGTATGTGCTGGCAGACTTTGTGATTGTAGAAACAGGTGGAGACGAAAAAGCACCCATCATCTTGGGGTGACCGTTCTTGAGTACCACCAAAGCCATCATCTACGCAGATAGCGCCAAGATCTGTTTCACAATCAATGGGAGAAAAGAAAGATTCAATTTCAAGAAGCGTACCCTCAACATTCGAGTTCACCCACAGACGCCGTACCTCTACGAGGATACAACCGCTGCCCCAACAAAGAAGAAGAACAAGAATAGGAGAAGGAGAAACAAAGCTAAGCATCAGGCAAAAGAAACAGTATGGATGGTCAACACTATTGATTCAGAACTTGACCACCTCCTTCCATCACCATACCTCACTAAGCTGGGAGATCCTGGAGTACCCACCATCGATTGTATGATTGAGGGAAGTACTTTCTACAAGACGTTCTGCGACATCGGCTCTAGCACCAACATAATGTCTAAGGTAACATATAAACATTTGTATAATACTGACCCATGTATCGTACATATGTGCAGCTGCATATGACGGACCAATCATTCCGACGTCCGGAGGGAGTAGTGAAAGATGTTAAGGTCAAAATAAGAGATCACAACATTCCTACTGACTTCATGGTTCTTGACATGGGAGAAGAAGACGATGTCCACCTTATTTTAGGACGACCCTTCCTCAACACCACTGGCGCGATCATCTACATAAGAACTGGGGAAATCCACTTCCAATTCCCTGGAGAGAAGATACGTTGTTACTTTAAGCCTAGAAAGAACAAGAGGAGACACCGCTCTCAACGCCAAAAGAAACAAGCCATCAAAGAGAAAGAAGCTGCCCAAGAAGAAGCTATTCCAAAGGAAGAAGAAGAGAAGTCTAAGAAGAGTGAACCACAGGAAGAGACTCCTCAGTCCAAGAAAGTATGGAAAAGAAAAGAAACATCAACAGCATCATCAAGTTCTCCAACACTTGACGAGCAACCATCCAGCTCCTCAGTTAAGCTGGAAGAAACCTCTGAAGACTGAACCAGACGTAAGGTCCGGGTCGACGGACCTAAATCTTCGAACCTTCTCCGAAAGGTAAATCGGTATTTATCCACACATTTAAATTAAGCATATCTACTTTGTTTACATTCCCTTAGCATATCACTACATTGAAAATAAAAATACTTTTTCCATTAATAACATGCATACTATTTAGAATTAAATACATATTTAAATTCGACATTGCATTTGAAAAGAAAATAAAAATAACTTTTATATTTTGAATCATCTCATTGCATCTGGAAATATATAAACTCTAAGCCCCATGTGAGTAATAGTGTGGTGTGTAGCAACCCATAATAATTACTCATACATATATATATATATATAATCTAAAAATGAAGAAAAAACAATTGAATAATAAAAGATAATTCAAGACTCCAAAAATAATTAGGGAATAGTTTTCCACTAACCCTTAATATATTCCACGAGTTTTGTTATCTATTTAAAATTTAACAGGAAAAAGAGAAATTCCCTATGAAGCCCATGATATCTTCACTCACTCAAGAGCTCTGCCTTGAACAATCATCAAAGATGGAGTGATGAACATCTACGCAATCGAGGACTCAAGATGAACGACTACGTCAAAATCTAGCTTGGGGGAGAGCGTCCCCCGTATATCTCGATAAGTATTCCTTTTCGAGTGATTTATCTTTTATTCTGAAAAGTATAAAAAGATGCATAACTTAAGAAAACCAAATAAAAAGAGTGATGTGTGATAATATTAGCTAGATAATATTAGTTAAAATAAAAGATACAAGAGAGTATTAGAACTTAATTACCGTAGAACTCAATTTTAAACATAATGGAAATGATGAATAGTTGCTCTGTCGTAATTTCTTTCAAGTGCCTAGTTTTTAAACATGAATTCTCCCGAGTTTTGGGTAGAACTGTCTTGATCTAAAGATAAACTCTGAACCTGAAACTTGTGGGTTGCAAATACTGGATCTAAATCTAAGTAGTTGAGGAGTATGATATGAGAAAGTCTGAGCTGCTATTTATCTTGCTCGTACTGATGCTAGAGTTCTGGAGAATTTTATCTTTTGAAAATCTTAAAATACCATGATGGGTACTTGTATGACAAAGCTTAAAATTCCTACCACAGCCATACATAGGATAGAAAACTTTATTCATACTTTTTACTACTTGTACTTGCATTGAGCATTGTCGAGCTCTGTTGACCCTTATAGGCTTGTCATACTTTTAAAATCAAGATCACGTACACTCCACTCAAATATGCTGCTTCTACACTTGAAGTACACAACAACATGCCTTTTCATTTAGATCCACCAAATATATTTTTCTCCTATACTGGGAGAGAACTCCACTCACATGTCTTATAGGATTTTTGTCACCTATCCATACATTTCATAAGCCCCAGTTATTGTTGCTCCAGGTTATTATTATCTCTCAATCTTTCATTATAGACAAGAATGTTCTGGGCTTATATATTTTTTAAAAAAAAGAGAGAGAAGAAAGAGAAATATATGGAGAGTAAAACATGGACAAGTGTCCTACCAAAACAATGGGTACTTAGATGCCTGCCTCTCTAAAAAATACTATAGCCAAAATATCTCTTAGTCTAAGTTCTTCAATTATTCAAAGAGATCAAAATCCCTTTCAAAGGAGCAAAAGTAGAATTAGATCCACTATCACCTTCATCATAAATAAACCACTCCTTGATCCATACACATGCACTTCTTGATTTGATCGTACACCTCATTTCTTTGGATCTACTGTTTGACTTTACAAAATATGCTTTGCAAGTATGAACACGCTGTCTCCATACCTATAAGCTCCAGATAAAGCATTAGATGTAGGATGAGAGAAGACAAATCTCACTTTGCCTTGGAGAGGATCCAGAAATACCACATATATTGAGAGATTTGAGAGAGTCATACAAAAAGATACTCTGAGTTTTATTTTAAAATCTTGCAAAACTCCGGAATAATAGTTGAATGAAGAGCTTGAGACATAGTGCTTAATTTGATTGTTCTACTTTACGACTGCTCAAGACCCAAGTGAAGGCTAATAAGCTCCATAGTTAAAGGTAATATGGGTAAGTCTGAAGGTTAGAGTGGTTAGACCTAATCCAGAGGAAAATTCTTGTTTGAACGCATGTGTACTTTTGAGGCGTGAAAGCATTATAGCAACTCCTGATCCATTATGAACATTTGCTAAGGGACTAATAAAAGGTAAGCTTGGGGGAGTTGTTGACGATGGTTATCTACCACAATAAAGGGTTAAAATAAATATACAAAGGGCTAATAAATGATCACCAACATAGGTTTAGGGTGTCAACTAGCAAAATTCCACAAGTTTTGGTGAATCTATATTTTGCGGGAGGTTATCAGAATAATTCAGAAATTGATATCTTCCACAAGAAGGAACCCACGTCAATCGGCCTAATCTCCACGTCACGAATACACAAGAGGCTTCTAGAGGACACCAGAGGACTCCACGAGGAGGGCCACCACGAGGCGCCGCCAGGTGGGGCCGACCGGCCTCAACTCTATGCCGACCGGCCCCTGGCCGCCGCCCCTCGGCTTGTTCCTTTGCAAGCTACTTCAACCGCCTCCAAGGATGCATCCTAACCCTACGTGAAGGTCGGTTTGATCCAAGGGCCATAGTTCCATGCTCTGGGCTATATAAACGAGGCCCCAGACCCCCCCTCCAAAGGGAAATTCATTCAATCAATCATCAACCAGAAAGCAGAAGACCAACCAGCAACTCTCATCTCCTTAGAGCTCCATCAGATCTAGGCATAGCTAGATTAGAATTAGAAGTAGAGGAGTCAAGCATCCTTAGGCTCCAGATCTAGTCAAGAGGAGCTTAGTAAATCCAGTTCTTCTCTCTTGTATCAACATTATTCTTCAGATATTCATCTAGTTCATCAGTTCTTCTAGTTCTTGATCTAGTTCATGTTCTAGTTCTTCATGTTCTAATTGTTTATGTTCTAGTTCAACATTGTCTAGTTCTAGTTCATTGTTCTTGATCATTATTCTTGATACATTAGATATGATCTTGTTCTTAATTTATATTATATCCTTGATTATTATGAGATTAGTCTGCTTTGATTATATATTTGGCATAGATAGTTTATCATTATGTTTATACACGTGTTTGCAAAGCACTCACCTTATTGAGTCATGGGTGGGTGGTCAGCATTGTGTAAGTGTGGTACTTATACATTGTTTACCTACAAATGCACTCTATACTCCGGGCCATGTAGTAGATCGTGGGTGTGACATTCCTGTTGAGTCCTTTGTAGTCCACTCTCTGAGTGTAGAACTTAGTAGAACGCGGTCTAATTACTTAGTTGTTACTCTGTTTCTCAGCTTCGTAATGGAGATGTTCCTTGCTTATGGATATGAGATAACCTAGCCAATGATTGCTTGATATAATTGGACTAATCAATGTAGATTATGACTAATAGTTAACGGATTACTTAGGAGTTATTCTCTTACTTTATATTCTAATCAATGACTTGCCATAGTAGTACTGCTGTAAGGAATATCATCTGAATGGTCTGATTATCATATATTTTATCTCTTTTTATTTGATTGATTCCTGTTTGAGAGTAAAGGATAGTGATTTCGAATATTCATATCATATGTGTAGAGTAGCCTTTAATTAATATGTGCCCCTCTGTTTGTTCTCCTTTGGTTAAATATAAATAACGATACCTAGGATAAACTTGGGTGAAATGCTGCAACGGGTGTATTTATCTGTGCGCTTGTGGATATGTACTTTAATATCTTTATATAGTTAAGTGGCATGAGTACAATACAACCACACTCTTGGTGTCATGTTGGGGATGACAACCTAACGCGAGTGATGCTAAGAAGTGTCAACAGAGAGCGAGAGCGAAGCCAACCACGTGAGGTTCTCCTCCGATGATACCGCAGGCAAGGACCATCTCAGCGTGCTCCCTGATGACGCCCACGTCGTCATCCTTCTCAACCTCAGCATCCGCGATGCCATGCAGACTAGCGTCCTCTCCCGCCATTGGCGCCGGGTCTGGGCCCTCCTCTCGGGGCTCACCTTCGACTCTGACACAAATCCCCACCAGATCGTGTCTGCCCTCCAGGCCCACAAGGCAGCCCTTCGGTGCCTCCTCGTCTTCTCTCGGAACGCGACTACCGAATCCGTGGCTGCCTGGCTCCCCGTTGCCGCGCGCTGCCTCTCTAGCCACCTCTACTTTCACAATCTTGAGCAAGAGAGCATCGGCCAGGAAGGCGATGAGGCGATCACCCAAGAAGGAGATGATGATGATGATGACAATGACGACGACGATGATGACAACGACGATGACGACGACGGCGACGACGACGACGATGATGATGATGATGATGAGGAGGAGGAGGAGGAGGCCACTCAAAGGGGCGCCTTTGAGCTTCCCTGCCTGGAGCCCGCCACCAGTGTCGCGCTTCACCTAGGATTCCTTGGCTTCGCCGTGCCGCCCGCCGGCGTCTTCACTCGGCTCCACTAGATATGGCTATCTTCCGTCCGGCTCCATGGCCCGGGGTTACTCGGCGACATCGTTTCCTGGCCGCGATGTCCATGCTTGCAGAGGCTCACCGTCCGTGATGCCCATGGGCTGGACAATCTTGCCATCCATTCCAATTCTCTACAGAAAATGGAGCTCACTAATGTGCGCGGCATGCGGTAGCTCACCATTGTGGCACCAGCTCTTGAGGTTTTGAAAGTTAAGCTCTGCTTCTACTACAGTCGGAGCCAACCGGTTGCCAGCATAACAGCCCCTCAGCTGGGAACCCTTATGTGGTCAGATTTGTATGATCCAAGTTATGTCCATCTTGGCAAGATGGAACATCTCAGATTGCTGAATCCTTTCATCTTTGTTGTATACGGGAATAATGGCGTGACACTCAATCCATCATGTTTAAGTCTCTTGCGGCATTTTAAGGTCATAGAACACCTTATTCTCACATTGTTCTATCAGCAGGTGAATCGACTTCCTCTCTTATGCATTTCAGTGCATGCATCCGAATGTGCAATCAGAGAAAGTAGTGCCAAGGCATCCATGCAATTAACATTAGCACAATGTTGTTACATTAACAAGGAAGATAAATGAAGTAATTAAGGCATATCATTTTTTTGCATAATGTTACAACCAGGCAGCCATAACATGTGCCAAGGCATACCATATATAAGTATTTATTATTACAAAAAGATGCAACTTCACTTCAAGTAAGGCATGGCGAGTTGGCTGTTTGTCCAGCACAATTTGTGGGGATATACAACTTGCTTGGGACTAAAAGGATTTCTGTTGGTAGAGCACTAGCCATGGAATTTATTCATGCTTCCAGTTAAGTGATAACAACCACCACTTCCTTTTCTTTTGATGTCCCATGGACACACAGAACATGGATAACAATCAGTACATGATGGAAGATATGGCAATGCTCCCGGACATCACGATTTTGCACCTGTATGTTAATGCAAATGGACATTGTTTTGGGGCCAGCGCATTTCATGTTATCAGGATGTGTTCTGCTATAAGAAGATTGATGTTGATGCTGGTTGAGGCAGAGGTAAGGCAATCATTTGTTTATCCAATACGCTTTTGTATTTCTTAGTTCTTGCCTGATCTGTTAGTGCTCCTAGGCATCCATTCTCATATTTTGCCTAAAAAGTTATGGTTCATATATCTCCTAATTGTTAGAGGTATGTATTTATGAATAGTTGTGTGGTTACTCCCTAGTATATATGGCAGGTTTTTCTCATTTGTACCTATACCTCTTCCCTTTTGGGCTATGCAATACAATTGAGTTGCATTCTGTAACACTAATGACGACACTGTGCTCTATAGTTTATGGTTTTGGCAGAGTGTTTTACTATTTAGGTTGTAAAATATCTGTCATTTATAGAATTATTGTCTGTCTTTATCCAACATATTTCCCAAAACGAATGATCCACATCCCTAGCTGTGGCGACTCAGACAGAGGAAGACATAGAACAGCAAGCAGTGTGCTTTTGGGAATGTGTAATTGTAGAGGCTGTCTGTTGGGTATTTTTGGTTCTGCTTGACTCTGGGAGCTTAGTGGCCCTCGGGGCACAACTTTTTTCTTTAATTATCTGCAGCCAGTTTTATTTCTAAAAAAGAACTATTGTCTGTCTGGCAGTGTTTCATAAAACACATACTCCCTCCATTCCAAATTATAAGACATTCCAAGAATCTTGGAGAGTCAAAGCATCTTAAGTTTGACCAAAATTATAGAGAAAATTACAAAAATTTATAACATCAAATAAGTATACTATGAAAATATAATTAATGAATAATCTAATGATACTTAATTGGTGTCATAAATATTATTATCTTATCATATAAATTTGGTCAAACTTGAGATCCTTTGACTCTCCAAGATTCTTAGAATGCCTTATAATTTGGGATGGAGGGAGTATATCAGTAGGTGCTGGTAATAATATACCAATGGCCCTAATTTATAAAGGTTCCATGCTTTCATTGGATAACTTGAGCCCTATGGTCGACTAAAAATATTCAATATTCTTGAATGGTATTGACATCATAATCATGTCCAATATACCATTTTCTCTTAGCTCAGAACAGTCCTATTGCTACACTCTGGTGGCTTCAAAGTAATGTTCAAAAGAAAACCGTTTCCAAATATTGTGTTGCCTTTGCTTGTGTATTTGGGCACTCTGATAATTTTTCAAAATTTCTGTCTGTTTATTTCATTCAACAACATCAGTTAAGCTTACGGTTGCAGGTTTATGTGTTTCCTTTTCCAGGAACAATCTACATGCCCACCAGGTTGCATTTGCATTCAGCAACAAAACTGGGAAACTGAGCACCTGTTGTTGAATCGCCTCGAAGAAGTAGAAATCGATCAGTTCACAGGATCTGAACATGAATTTACTTTTGTGAAGCAGCTCTTCGTTTGGGCGACAGCATTAGAAAAGATGACGGTAACTTTTGATGACTCAGTTACTGAAAGCGTGGCCAAGGAGTTGGGCCAGGTGTTACAAAGCTTCTCTAGGCGAGAAATACACATGGAAATTGCAAGTGTCAGGATATGATCAAGGTGATGTACGCACCCCCAAAGACGAAGGCACCAGGTTTACCGTGATGTTACTGTAGTTTTCCTCTTTCGTTATGTACTGCAGTAGTTGAGATCATCAACAGCACCTAGCATGCTGAGGAGTAGAGATCAGTCTTGTTTGGATCAATCATCAATCGGTGACTCTGTAATTGCACATTCACAAACCTTTTATGAAGAATGGCCAGGATTATCTTTGACAAGCTGTAGCAATTTTAAAATGTTTTATTTTTCTTCCAACACTTAAACCTCATCGATCCGTGACTCTGTAATTGCACTATTACAGACTTGCAGTAGCGAATTTTCCAGAAGTAAGTTTACTGTTGCGGCACTACACCTCAATTGTTCGTTCTTCCGTAATTTGTCATTTTGTGTGAAGTGTTTCAGGTTGTATCCTACTTTTTTTTATTTGTGTAGGAGACAAACAAAAAAAGTGCCTTTTCACTTTGTTGAATGGGTTTGAGTGTGTCACGCCCGGTTTTTCAAAAAAGACCAAGCACTCGTTATATGTGTGCCCAGGAAGTCCACACATACAACAACAGAATAGAAATATCAAAACAATGTTTATATACAACGGAATACATACTATATTAACACTTACAACTATTAGAGTACCACGGAACAGCTGCTAAACTTCTGTTCGGGCTCCATTCTTCTCAAGGACGGCTGACTGGGGGCTCCATATGCCAAGCACTTCCAACAAACTTCTGGAAACTCCACTACACCTTTATCATTCTTCTAAGCAGCACTTTACTACACACTGGAGTGTAGGGAAATAGCAAGGGTGAGTCCATGTCGAACTCAACAAGTATAACACAGGGTTCATGAGGCACAAAAGGCTAGACACGGTTTGACTGCATTTAGCTTTTAATCATCATATAATTAGCAATTGAGTAGCATCAAGATGAACCAATTCCCATTAATGAACATATGATCAATTGTAATAAGAATAATGAATAGCATTAACATGAGCATAATAGTAACAACAATAATTAAGCATGATATAACAATGATGATCAACTATTCTGTAAGAATCCCCAAGGCCACCCGTATCCGTGGGCACGGCTAGTATACCAGTTTATTAAACTCTGCGCAGAGGTGTATACTTTCACTGTGAGTCATGATTTCCAAATGCATGGGATAGCTAGTCCCAAAACACTGAAAATCGTATAAAGTCATTCAAAAGTTTATCTAACAAGTTAGGGCCATTAGATTCACTCGGTAGGCACACGTCCTTCGCGGCTATACTCATAAGACTAGAGGCTGTCCTACACCCAACGTGGCAAGCCATTCTTACGCCATTTAAGGTAACCACTAACAAGCTAGAAAAGGTCCTTTAAACAACTATAGCCAGAGCCATATAGCCCTCACAGCTGTACTGTCAATCCCGGTTATCACTTACAGGTAAGTCCTTACAGAGAGAAACCAGAGCAACAATATAACCCCTTGCTCTAGCCCCCTTTCAACAGTATTAAAATTATCTTAAATGGTTGGTTGCATAATTCATTAGCCATATTACAAGATCATTGTTCATAATTAAGCGCTAGCAATAGCTACTCAAATGCACAACCCATAGGTGACAAGAAAACAAGATATCAATAGTTAAGTTATAATCTCTATGGTTGTTAAGGAGGACAAATGCATATGTATGATAACTTCAGTGAATAGAACAACAAGGATGGTCCCATGTTATACTTGTCTTTCTCCCAGAATTAAGCTGCTCAGAGTCTTCTGCTTGAAAGGACCTAATTGGCCTAGAGGGGGGGTGAATAGGCCTTTTTGCAAAATCTGAAACTCACAAACTCGAAATTGCGGAAGTCAAACACCTGACCGGAAGTTCCGGTGGTCTGGATCGGAAGTTCCGGTCAGGGGACCAGAACTTCCGGTGCAGACCTTCAGAACTTCTGGTGCCCTAAATGAGCTACGAAATCAAAGTGAATCGAGTTGGGATTTCAGATCTAAGTGATACCACACCCTCCTAGAGGTTGTTGATGAATATGTTGAGCTCCTCAAGGCTTGGCACCACACCAAATCGTAGATCGGGACCTCCCACCTAAGAAGTTGGGGTAGAGAGGAAGAACAACAAGAACACAAGAACAAAGGGTAGTCGAAGCTACCTCCACAGCAAGACAAGTTATTTTTACCGAGGTTCGGCAATCCCCACTAAGGAGTTCCTACTTCCTCGTTGTTGAGGTGACCACGAAGGTCCGACCACTAAGGTCTCCTCCCTCAAGCAACCACGAAGGCTAGCTTGAGATTTCCACTAAGAATTAAGGGGTTATTACAAACACTTCGGGGTGCCCTCACAAATGAATCAACACGGGCAACCACGAAGAACGCCTAGCCGGCTAGGGTTCCAAGAACCCAAGAGAAACAAACACAAATCAAGCCAGCAAAACAAGGAACCCAAGTGCTCAAGTCGAAGATCGATGCTCCCGCTCTCAAATCTCACGTCCCTAGCTCAAACAATCGAAGATTGAAGCTTGGAGGCAAGGGGGAGAGAGAGTGGGTGAGTCACAGCTTGTGGAGTGTTGGGAGAGCTGAAATGAGTGTGCAAAGTTCGGGCAACGGTTAGAAATGAAGTGAGTGGCTTATATACTCGAGCTCGGACGAGCCACCGGAAGTTCTGGTGAAGGCCACCGGAACTTCTGGTCAAACCAGATCAGACCGTTGGGCTTGTTAGTCAACACTTCCGGTCCGTACCGGAACTTCCGGTCGGAGCCCGGAACAGTTTTCTCAAACGCGAGCGCACGCGCAAAACAACACTGACCGGAACTTTCGGTACCTGACTGGAACTTCCGGTGAGCACCGGAACTTCCGAACAGAGACCGGAACAGTTTCCTCGAACGCGGGCGCACGCGAGCGCCAGCTACCAAAACTTCTGGTGATGCACACTGGAACTTCCGGTGCACGTCTCTCCAGCCTAAAAGGACTTGACAAGAGCACTATTTATCCCCATTTTACCAACTAAGATTTGTATCCCTCTTGATAGTGCGGCGTTGCCTACGACTCAAATTAAAATAAACGGTTTTGAAGCCCTTGAGTCGAAGCGCCTTTTGTCCATCAAAATTTAGGGTGCTATTATTCACTAAATGTTCTTTTTCAATTCCATCAATGGACTAACACCTGTAGATTACACTTGATAAATATGTTAGTCCCTAATTTGATTGCCATTAATTATCCAAAACCCACATCGGGGGCGAATGCACTTACAAACTCCCCCTTTTTGGTAATTGATGACAACCAATTTAGGCTTACAACAGATCGAAAGAATTTAAGCTTTCGAATTCCAAAATTCAAGTTGAGCTCCCCCTTAATGTATGCATAGGATTTGAAATTTCAAATCTTGATTTAAGTCAAGATTGCATACATTAAGAATAAGCTCCCCCTAAATTTTGCAATCTGTGGGGTGCCTAAGTGTGTGTGGAACAATAAAACGGTGATGCATATGACAAGTTATATCACAAGAATAAATCAAGAGAACTTGAATGGTTATGCAAGAAAGAAAAGGACTTAAACTCAACATAACCATTCTCAAATAAACAATCACCATAAGCATCAACACAAGAGGCTAAACAAGCGAGATAGAGAATAAGCATAAATGTTTTAGCCTACACTCAACCATCACACACACATAGTTCAAGTTTACCACATGGTTCACCACACGAGATAAGATTATTATAAAACGAAACGAAGAAGTTTTAAACTACCCCTATTACATCAAGATAAAAGCCTAACACTCCCCCTTTGGCATCAAATGCCAAAAAGGGTAGGCTTCGAGAAGCTCCAAGGGGCAGCGGCAGCGAGGGATCTACTCGTCATCTTCAGTATCATAGTCCACTAGTAAGCTCTTGCCGTGAGGCGCAGCAGAGGTGGACTACCCAAACTGAGGGTCAACTGCATGTGCTCGAGAGGTAGAGAGCCGAGTGATATCATCTGCACCACTGAAGATGTCATGATAAGCAAAGCCTCCCTCGGTGCTAGTAGGAATACCACCACCATAGGTGGGATCAAAGGCACTAGCCTGCTGAAAGCCCTGCTGCTGCTCTGCATCATCAAACTGCTATCCAGAGAGGTTATCAAACTCCACATAAGGATCAACAAAGGGGCGAAGAGGAGAAGCTAGAGGAAGATCGGCCTTCTCCTCCAGATGCCGCATGCGCTTGTCCTGCTTGGCCCGACAGTAGCAGAAGTAAGACATGAACCTCTAAAGCGCATGGCGAGTAGCATCCATGGGACCATGACCATGGCCACGCCCACGACCATGCGCACGCCCACGCTCTCTAGAGACTCCAGCTGAAGGATCCATAGGAGGAACGACATCCTCCTCCACTGCTGCAGGAGCATCCTCATCATCTTGTGCTGCACCACTGTCACTGGCTTCAATGGCCTTCCCTTTCCCTTTGCTAGATTGAGCCTGTAGTCGCCTAACATTCCAATCCGGATGCTTCATGTCACAAGGAAAGTCAAACCCGGTGACTTGCTCAATGATGTACATGAGGTAAGGAGCATAAGGGAAAGACTAAGTGGAGGTCAAAGACACCTCGTCAATGTGACGTCACAGAAGATCAGTCACACTGAACCTCTTGTCAAGTCCGAAGCATACTAAGATCCTAGGAGCATGATTCTGAATGGAAGTGGCGTCGCCAATTTTAGGATCAATAGTAGCCCAGAGCAAATTGTTGAGCACATAGAAATAGGGCTTCAGTCCAACTGTCTTCCCATTAGCCATCTGCGGATCATCATACAAACCGGCTTCAATGAAATCTGCCCTGCCAACACCATTGGGATAGTGATCATATAAGCTGAGAGCCTCATGGTCAACATGATCAAACCCAAGAAGCCTGGAGAACTGACGGTAGTCACAGCGGTAGTGAAGGCCATGAGTCATCCAATGAAGTACCTTGTGCTGTGAATCAATGTGTAGGGTTGCCCAAAATTGACAGATGATTTCAGAGTTCTAGCTATGCTTGAAGGTCATGAGGGGCAAGATACGCCACTCTTCAAGCTTGGCAATCAAAGCATCAACCTCTGGATGATGGTGTCCCTGAAGAGAGCTCAGAGTTGGTGCTTTATGCTGGATGATGGGCGTAGTCAAACCATGAAAGCCATCCTTCATGCAGACAGACTCATAATAGTCTTTGTGGAATTAAGACCAAAAACGATCATCCACAACTTCAAATTTTGACCACATAAAAGGATTCTCCTCTCGCATGCGCCTAATGTCAGAGGATTGTACCTTGTAGTTGATGGACCTCCTTGGAATACAATGAGCAGGCTCACGAGGTCGATGGATGCGAGGAGCGCGATCAGGGAACCGCTGGAGAACGCGGTTCATGGTGGCAACCCCAATACGGATCGGAGAGTGGCGAACAACTCCCGGATCAATAGCACGGCCCTCCACATCAATCACACTAGGAGCCACTGCATCATGAACCCGATCACGGTGTAAGGGCGGAGGACATGGGATGGTAGAGCGATCGGGGCAGAACCGCGGACCTTCTTCACTGTCGGGCTGCTGCTGAGATGACTGAGCAGCGCTTGGACGACGAGCACGACTACCATGAGGACGATCCTCCTCGCCATCCCCCAAACTTTGAGGATGGGGAAGCACGGCACGGTTAGGGTTGGTACGAACCATACTTGTTCCTAGAAGAGAAGCGGTTGAATCCGGAAGTTCCAAGCCCTCCCTGCAGCCACCAACACCACCAATGCGATCTCCTAGCCAAGGGCTTGCTCCCCCTCAAAGGGATTTGAAAAGTAATGGAGGAGGAGGGAGATCGGTGGTGGGGAAGATGGGGGCACCGCCGGTTAGAGGAGAGGTCGGGGAGAGAATAGATGAAACCAGGATTTTAACCCCGCGGCCCGCATTTATACTGCAGTCAAAATCGACGGACCGAAAGTTCCGGTGGGAGCCACCGGAAGTTCCGGTAGGCCAGTACAAATTTGATTTGCGTAGAGATTTGACAGACCGGAAGTTCCGGTAGAGGCTCAAAACCAGCAGGAAGTGAACTAAGGAGTGGTGTACCATATGACATACTCAAACAAACTCAAATATGTCCAGATTTCATGAAATCAACACATAACTATGGACACATTAGAGCTGAGAAAATAGGTTTTGAAAGTTTCACACAACTTTTCATAAGAGTTTTTGTCCAATTCTAAGGCATACAAGTGTGTACAAAATGTCAAGCCACGTTACGAGAATCAACGATATTGAGCTCACGCCTCAAAGCACAAAATCTTGACTCATCTAGAGGCTTTGTGAAGATATCGGCTAACTGAAATTCGGTTCTCACATGTTGCACAACGATATCTCCTTTGGCTTGGTGGTCTCGCAAGAAGTGATGTCGAATGTCTATGTGCTTTGTTCTTGAGTGGTTTACAGGATTGTCAGCTAGCTTGATTGCTCCCTCATTGTCACATAAGAGAGGAATCTTACTTTGCTCACAACCAAAGTCTCTCAAGGTTTGCTTCATCCAAAGTAGTTGGGCACAGCAAGCGCCGGCCGCCACATACTCGGCCTCAGCGGTGGATAGGGCAATAGAGTTTTGCTTCTTAGAACTCCATGACACCAAAGACCTACCAAGAAATTGGCATGTCCCGAATGTACTCTTTCACTCTACCCTGCAACCGGCATAATCCGAGTCAGAATAGCCAAGTAGAGTGAAAGTGGAGCCCTTAGGATACCACAAGCCAAGACTAGGAGTGAGCACAAGATACCGAAAAATTCTCTTAACGGCCATGAGATGACATTCTTTCAGATTGGCTTGAAATCTTGCACACATGCACACACTAAGCATAATATCGGGCCTAGATGCACAAAGGTAAAGCAAGGATCCAATCATGGAGTGATATACCTTTTGATCTACGGCCTTGCCGTCTCCATCAAGATCGAGATGTCCGGTTGTAGGCATTGGGGTCTTAATGGGCTTGGCCTTGTCCATGTCAAACTTCTTTAGCATGTCGGTGGTGTACTTGGTTTGACTTATGAACGTGCCATCCTTGAGTTGCTTGATTTGAAATCTAAGAAAGTATGTCAACTCCCCCATCATGGACATCTCAAACCTTTTTGTCATGATCCTACTAAATTGCTCACAAAAATCAGCATTAGTACTACCAAATATAATGTCATCGACATATATTTGGCATATAAAGATATCATTATTGACTTTGCGAGTAAATAAAGTAGGATCGGCCTTCCCAATCTCAAACCCTTGTTTGAGTAGGAAGTCCTTGAGACAATCATACCAAGCTCTAGGTGCTTGTTTAAGCCCATAGAGCACTTTGTCCAGCTTGTAGACGTGGTCGGGATGATGTGGATCTTCAAAACCCGGTGGTTGCTCCACATACACGGTTTCGGAGAGGGGGCCGTTGAGGAATGCACTTTTCACGTCCATTTGAAACAACTTGAAATCATGGTGAGCAGCAAAGGCAAGTAATATGCGAATAGATTCAAGCCTAGCTACAGGTGCATAGGTCTCCCCAAAATCCAAACCTTCGATTTGAGGGAAACCTTTGGCTACCAACCGTGCCTTGTTCCTTGTGACCACGCCATACTCATCTTCCTTGTTGCGGAAGACCCACTTGGTACCTATTACATTTTGATTGGGTCTTTCCACTAAGGACCAGACTTCATTCCTGGTGAAGTTGTTCAACTCCTCTTGCATGGCCATCACCCAATCCGGGTCTTTCAAAGCATCCTCCACCTTTTCTGGCAATTTGGAAGAGACAAAAGAGTAATATTCACAAAAAGTTACTAAACGAGAGCGTGTTGTTACCCCTCGTTGTATGTCTCCCAATATGCTATCAACGGGATGGTCCCGTTGAATGGATTGATGAACTCTTGGGTGAGGAATGGTTGTTCTTGTTTGGATTGGACCATCATCTTCATCTTCATTATCTTCATTGTCTTGATCACCATCTTGGTCATCTCTTTGAGTTTGTGGTGGATCTTGCCTAGCTTGTTCTCTTGAGTCATGATCCATTCTTGAGGTAGAAGCATCACCATGGGCATTGGTTGACCCATGATGCATGTTCGGATCATGAGGAATTTGCACATACATATCATCTTCATCTTCAACGGGTCTCACTTCACCGGTAGCAAGCTTCTTGATCACTTGATGAGATGGTTCTTCTTTACCTAAAATTTCAGCATTGACTTGCTCCTTTTGAGAGCCATCGCTTTCATCAAAAGTCACGTCTACCGCTATTTCAATTTGGCCGGTGGCCTCAATGAAAACACGATAGCCATGTTCGTTAGTAGCATAACCAAGTAAGAACCCTTCATCAACCTTTGGTGCAAACTTAGAGCTTTTGTATTTCTTATTAAGTATGAAACACTTGCATCCAAAAACTCTAAAGTAATCCACCTTAGGCTTTTTACTGGTTAGGAGCTCGTAGGCGGTTTTGTTCCTTATCTTGTGGAGGTACAAGCGGTTGATGGCATGACATGCCGTGTTAACCGCTTCCGCCCAATAATCTTTCTCTGAAATCTTGTACTCATCAACATTGCTCTTGCGGCTTCAATGAGCGTTCGGTTCTTCCTCTCTACAACACCATTTTGTTGTGGAGTGTATGGAACCAAAAACTCATGCTTGATGCCTTCTTCATCAAGGAATGCTTCGATGTTGGTGTTCCTAAACTCCGTCCCATTGTCACTTCTCACTTTCTTGATCTTCACTTCAAACTCATTTTGAACTCTCCTTGCAAACTTCTTGAAGATCCCTTGGGTTTCGCTTTTATCTTTCAAAAAGAACACCCAAGTGAAGCGAGAAAAATCATCAACAATTACAAAACCATATTTGTTACCACCAATGCTTATACAAGCATTGGGTCCGAATAGATCCATATGAAGTAACTCAAGTGGCCTTGTTGTAGTGACGATGTTCTTGGCGGGATGTTTAGCTCCAACTTGCTTACCCGCTTGACATGCACTGCAAATTCTATCTTTCTCAAAGGAAACATTTGTTAGTCCAAGGATGTGTTCGCCTCTTTGAAGATCGGCCAAGTTCCTCATGCCAACATGCGCTAGTCGGCGATGCCACAACCAGCCCATGCTAGATTTTGCCACTAAACAAGTCCCAGACCCCACTCTACTAGATGAGAAATCAAATAGGTAGAGCTTGCCCTTCAATTGACCCATAAAGGCAATAGAGGAATCCGATCTTCTAGAAACTTCCACACCCTTATCCGTAAAGAGACAATTGTAGCCCTTCTCACAAAGTTGTGAGACGGACAACAAATTGTATCCCAACGAATCCACAAGTAATACATTAGAAATAGAATTATCATTTGAGATAGCGATTTTACCCAAACCGAGAATGCCCCCCTTACTATTGTCACCAAAGACAATCCTTTCACTTGTGATTTGATTTGGTTGAAAGGAGGTGAACATGTTCTTCTCTCTGGTCATATGATTGGTGCATCCACTATCAAGCACCCAACTTGGCCCTCCGGAGGAATATTCCTACAAAACAAGATTAAGCTTTTGGTTTAGGTCCCGAGATGGAACCTAGGGGGTTAGCAACATAAGACTTGGGCACCCAAACACTCCTCAAGATTTGTCTCTTCTTGAGGGCGCCCACATACTTCACAACAATCTTGCCATCCTTGTCCCAACGACACATATAATCACAAATGTGATTGCGTGAAATAGGCACTTGTTGCTTGGACACCTCTACTTGCTTCTTGTTGTTGTTGACAAGTGGAGTTGTAGGTGTGACAACATTGTTAACCTTGTTGATGAGGTCAACAAGCGGCACACTCTTGTTGAACTTCACACAAGCCACCCCATTAATCATTTTCCTTCCATTGGCTTTGCCATCATACCTATTGTAGCCAATGCCATCCTTAATCATGGGGTGCCTTGATGCCTTGAACACATTTGCCGGTTGCTTATCCTTGCACTTGCAACCATTTTTGACAATTGTGTTCAACCTTTGAATCTCCTTATCCTTCTTGGCTAGCTCATCAATGTTAGTAGCATAAGCATGTATATCAATATTAGAGCTTCTTTCACAATTTTTATTGGTTATAGCTTTGGCATCCTTGGAAACGGTAGAAGTGCTAGTCCAAAGTTTGTCATAGTTTAGTTCAAGCTCATGATATTTATTTGTCAAGCTTGTAAGGCTTTCTTGAGCCGAACTATGATCATTCTTTAGACTTGCCAAAGAGTCATTGAGTGAAGAATGTTCCTTAGCCAAGCGCTCATTAGCATCCTTGGCTAAAGACAATTCTACACTCAACTTCTCAACCTTCTCCTTCTCCTTGGAGAGACATGCCTCAAGTCCTTGGGTTTTCTCCCTTTCCTCTAGGAGCAATTCCCCTTGCAACTCAATGCATGACTCAAGCTTATCTTTGGCATATATTAGCTTCAAGATTTTAGTTGCAGCAAAGTTACCATATCTTTTGATGAGATTATAAGCATAGTTTTCATCATTTTCATCATCACTATCACATTCACTAGTGGTATGTGTAGGAGGATCAAGTTGTACCTTATCTCCTAATGTCATGAGGCAAGAAGGAGCATCACCGTCGTCGTCGGAGAGGTTGGCGAAGAGTCTAGGTGAAGAAGACATGTTGGTGAAGAGAGATGTTGATGAAGCATCGTCGATGGGGACTTTTGTTGAGGAAGACATTTCTTGTATAGCAATTGCAGCCACACTTTTCTTCTCATTTTCATTGTCATCATCACTGTCACTATCCGATTGCCATTCTTGACCTAGATGTGCTTCACCTCTCTTCTTGTCCTTGTACTTCTTGTCACCTTGCTTGCTATATCTTGACTTCTTCCCTTTGTTAGGACAATCGTCCGCAAGATGGCCGGTGTCACCACACTCATAGCAAAATCTCTTCTTGTATGGCTTGTTCCCTCCATATCTCATCATCTTCTCTTTCTTCATTCTCAAATACTTTGTGTAATTTTTCACTAGCAAGACTTGCTCTTCATCATGGTCATTATCATCATTGTTATGCCTATGCTCACAACACCCTTTGTGGCAATGACTTGACTCATTTCCATGTGATGCCGTGAGGGCAATACTCTTCTTTAGCACACTTGCTTCCTTGGCTTCATCATCAAGTACCTCATGATGCATTAACTTGGCTAACAGCTCTTGTGGTGTCATTGTGGTGTAGTTGTCTCTCTCCATTATGACGGATGCAAGCATGTTGTTCTTTTGTCTATACACTCTACATATCTTCCTTGCGGCGGAGTTGTCATCCCATCTTGTGTCTCCAAGTGCTCTAATTTTGTTGATTAAGGTCATGAACCTATCAAACATTGCTTGAGTAGTTTCTCCTCCAATCATGGTAAAGTTCTCAATCTTTCCTTGCAAGAGCTCAATGTTTCCAATTCTCACACTCTTATCTCCTTCAAATGATACTTTCAAGGTGTCCCAAATTTGCTTTGCATTGACCATTCCATTAACCTTGTTGTTGTCTTCCGGAGTGAGGCATTGCAAAATCAAGGTAGCCGCCGTTACATTAAGGTGAAAGTCTCTTTCATCTTCGGGTGACCAATCATTAGGATCTTGAGGTGGATTGACACCAATGTCCACTACCTCCCAACATCTTGCGGCTATGAGATGCAATTTCATCCTATGAGCCCAATCGGTGTACCTTGTACCATTAAAAGGAGGTGGCTTTCTGGGATTGATCATGGGCAAGGTAGGATTGTTGTTCTTGCTTGACCCACCATAATCAAAACTTGTTCTATTGTAGCCCTTCGGTGTCTTGTTTGCATCACCACCATCACTTGACGATTCTTGATTCTTCTTGTCTAGAAGTCGTTGCATCTTGTCTAGTTGCTCTTGCATCTTGTTCATTTGCTCTTGTTGTTGCAGCTACAGTGATGCGGTGATTTGAGCTGCGATTTGATCAACAATTTGCTTTTGTGCTTCGGGATCCATCTTGGCCAATGTTACTCCTCACGCAGTAAAGCGTTTATCCGAGGAACCAAGGCTCTGATACCAATTGAAAGGACCTAATTGGCCTAGAGGGGGGGTGAATAGGCCATTTTGCAAAATCTGAAACTCACAAACTCGAAATTGCGGAAGTCAAACACCTGATCGGAAGTTCCGGTGGTCTGGATCAGAAGTTCCGGTCAGGGGGACCAGAACTTCCGGTGCAGACCTTCAGAACTTCTGGTGCCCTAAATGAGCTACGAAATCAAAGTGAATCGAGTTGGGATTTCAGATCTAAGTGATACCACACCCTCCTAGAGATTATTGATGAATATGTTGAGCTCCTCAAGGCTTGGCACCACACCAAATCGTAGATCGGGACCTCCCACCTAAGAAGTTGGGGTAGAGAGGAAGAACAACAAGAACACAAGAACAAAGGGTACTCGAAGCTACCTCCACAGCAAGACAAGTTATTTTTACTGAGGTTCGGCAATCCCCACTAAGGAGTTCCTATTTCCTCGTTGTTGAGGTGACCACGAAGGTCCGACCACTAAGGTCTCCTCCCTCAAGCAACCACGAAGGCTAGCTTGAGATTTCTACTAAGAATTAAGGGGTTATTTCAAACACTTCGGGGTGCCCTCACAAATGAATCAACACGGGCAACCACGAAGAACGCCTAGCCGGCTAGGGTTCCAAGAACCCAAGAGAAACAAACACAAATCAAGCCGGCAAAACGAGGAACCCAAGTGCTCAAGTCGAAGATCGATGCTCCCGCTCTCAAATCTCACGTCCCTAGCTCAAACAATCGAAGATTGAAGCTTGGAGGCAAGGGGGAGAGAGAGTGGGTGAGTCACAGCTTGTGGAGTGTTGGGAGAGCTGAAATGAGTGTGCAAAGTTCGGCAACGGTTAGAAATGAAGTGAGTGGCTTATATACTCGAGCTCGGACGAGCCACCAGAAGTTCTGGTGAAGGCCACCGGAACTTCCGGTCAAACCAGATCAGACCGTTGGGCTTGTCAGTCAACACTTCCGGTCCGTACCAGAACTTCCGGTCGGAGCCCGAAACAGTTTTCTCGAACGCGAGCGCACGCGCAAAACAGCACTGACCGGAACTTCCGGTACCTGACCGGAACTTCCGGTGAGCACCGGAACTTCCGGACGGAGACCGGAACAGTTTCCTCGAACGCGGGCGCACGCGAGCACCAGCTACCAGAACTTCCGGTGATGCACACCGGAACTTCCGGTGCATGTCTCTCCAGCCTAAAAGGACTTGACAAGAGCACTATTTATCCCCATTTTGCCAACTAAGATTTGTATCCCTCTTGATAGTGCGGCGTTGCCTACGACTCAAATTAAAATAAACGGTTTTGAAGCCCTTGAGTCGAAGCGTCTTTTGTCCATCAAAATTTAGGGTGCTATTATTCACCAAATGTTCTTTTTTAATTCCATCAATGGACTAAAACCTGTAGATTACACTTGATAAATATGTTAGTCCCTAATTTGATTGTCATTAATTATTCAAAACCCACATCGGGGGCGAATGCACTTACACTGCTGCTATCTTTTGGTCTCCAACTTCTGCTTCGACTGTCGGTCCTCGGCTCATGCTCTTCAGCGCTAACGAACCATGCTTCGTCTTCTCACAATAATCAAGCAGAACAAACAGACAACAAACATAATTAAGAACAACAAACCAAACAAAAGAGACGCTTTAAAGGAGAGCGCACTAAGCATCACAGTTCTACAATCATGAGAGTGTAAGAATGACGATGAACGGAACTGCTATTGAAAAGACACAACTATCGAGGTGCTTGCAACATAACTAAAAGACCAAACTATGATTCATTTTATTTAATGAGAAGAGGAAATGGATATTTTAAAGTGGAATTGACTAAATTATATTGAGTTATACAAGTCAAAGTCAAATCTTAGTGATATATTATTTACACATGATTATATATTATTTAAGGCATTTAAGCACTTATAGTTTAGATAAACATAACTTAGATGTGAGCAACTAATTTGAATCAGTATATATTTCATGGTTGACCTAATCAAATCATAATTTAAAAAGACATGATATTAATAATATTAGCATTGTTTTCATAAAAGAACCGAGATTAAACCCTAAGTTGCTTTTGTTTGCTTCTAATTATAGACCCAATTGCATAAGCACTAATCAATTAAATATTTATAACTTAGATAACATGGAACATGTGAGGGCACTAACCGAGCCATTTCATGTTTTGTATTTAAACTAAACAAATTATAATTAAGAAACATTTAAGTTAATATTAATCAAGTTAATGTTTGATTATAAAAAGACCAAATTGTAAACCTAAATTGTTTTTTTAAATAGAAACTTGGTTGCGTATATATAAACCAATGTGATATTTAACTTATAAAATTTAGAGACATGTGACATGTTAGACACCATTGCTAACACGTAGCTTATGGTCGGCACAATTACAACTCAAACGAACCGAATCAGAGTTAAAACGAATTAACTATTGTTAATTAATTAGGAAACCATTAAATAAATATATTAATCTAATTACTATTTAATTTAACAAATTCATAATCAAGTGAAATGATAAACATCGTTACTAATATATAGTTTACGTCGACACAAACATGACATGACGCGAATGGAATTGCAACCCTTAGTTATTTTCTAATTAACAGCGATTAAATAATTATTAATCAAAAAGTTTTTAAATCAATAAATTTATAATTGTGAGACATGACCAACGTTGGTACTACCGCGTAGAGCGCGACTACACGAATTCAACGCGACTTGAATCACTCGAATTGGACGTAAAACGAATAAACGGTGGGGAATATATGATCGAGTGGCAAAACTGTAAATACTTCATCTTGTACATTGGTTCATCCTCCACAGGAACGTAGTAGCCATGGCTGAATGCTGCTGCTGCTCGCGTGCGGGGAGGGACAAGGGGTTGGCCGGGCCAAGGGCGGCCGGCTGGTTGGCCAGCGGCGGCGCCAGGCCCCTTGAGGCCCGCGGAGGCGGGACCGAGCTGGAGCCCGCACCTCCAATTGTGCCTGCCCGCACAGGGTGGACGACCGGTCTTGCGACCGTGCGCCGGCCACGCGACGAGGAGGGCCGGGGCGGTGCAGTGCAGGCTCGGAGATTGGTCAGCAAGCGACGGACTAGCCTTGTGCGACCCGGTGAGGTGCACGGTCGGAAAAACAGTGACAAGGAAGCTCTGCCATGGAGGTGCTTGTCGGAAAGTTCACCGGACAAATGAAAACGAATGGGAGCGGTCATACAGCAGCGGATTGATACAAACAAATATACAACGGCGTATAGAACGACGAGATGAACCTCGGGGTAGAAGCGGAATTCGCCGGAGATGAGAAACGTGGCCGGAAAAGCTCGCCGAACCTTCGCCGGAAACAAGATGCAAAACTTCGGCGATAGATCTGCGGGGCTACGAGTGGCGGCTCGCGAAAAGGGTTGTACTTCTGAAATCAGCACGTCGGGGGCTACGCCGGCATGTATATAAGTCTAGGGTTTGGAATTTTTGGAAAAACAAGATATTTTATAATTATATAATTTCAGGATTAAAATAATTACAGAATATCCCGAATCACCTTTTAAGCCGCGAAAAATAGCCCAGAACTCAGAAAAATCACCGGAAAAATCCTGGAGACTCTTGGAGGGATAAAAAAACTCAACTAAATGGGTTTGGGCTCATGAAAAGTTTGATGAAAAGATCAAGAAAAAGATTAAGTTCACGGAAACTGAAATTTTAATTCCAAAAAGGACTAGAAAAATTTTCCAAAGAGATAGAAATGTCGCTCTATCATACTCTTAAACCGTTTGCACTCATAAACACCAAAACAAGCATCACATCAACCAAAGCCCGTCAAATTAGTTCAAAGAGAAAAATTGAAACCATATTTTTCTATTACTTACTAATGTTAAGATAAACTAAACTTGAGAATTTTTATCCAACCATTAAAATATTTATTTTATTTAGTGTTTTCAATGCACAACCCAAAATAGTAAATCTTAGGGTGTGACAGAGTGACACAATAAGAAGATTGCAATGGGCCAAGAAAAACTTATTGGGCCCAAAAATGTATTGGAACAAAAACATGCAGATGCCACTGCAAAATTCCCGCTTCCTCACCGGTTCACCCTGCTGACCACATTGAGCCTTTTTCCCCAACAAAGATAAAAAACTTATTGTGTGGCACCCACTATTCATCTAATTAATTTAATAATATTTATTACATATCATAAATTGTAAAATTTATCTATATATTTTGTCAAACTTTAAAAAAATTAAAAAACCAGAATGTGTTGTTATTTTAGGACAAAATATGGTGAGCAACAAAACTGGGAAACTGAGCACCTGCTGTTGAATCGCCTCCAAGAAGTAGAAATCACTCGGTTGAGATGATCTGAAGATGAAGTTACTTTTGTGAAGCAGTTGTTCAGTTGGGCGACAGCATTAGAAAAGATGCCGATAACTTTTAACCACTCGGTTACTGAAACCATGGCCAATGAGTTGTGCCTGTTGCTACGAAGCTTCTCTAAGCTAGAAATAAGCATGAAAATTCTCACCTATGATTGAGGACATGATCAAGGTGGTGATATATGCACCCAAAAACTAAGGCACCGGGTTATCACTTCATCTTTGTAGTTTTCCTCTTTGCTATGTTTATTAGTATGTACTGCAAATGGTTGAGATCATCAAAATGCTAAGGCATTTAATTTGTGACTCGGTAATTGGCAATCTTGATGCCTTTACTGACGAGTAGAAAGCAGACCTGTTTGGACCACCAATCCAATGACTCTGTAATTGTACATTTAGAAGCCTTTTTATGAAGAATGGCCAAGATGATCTGTCACGAGCAGTGGCCATTTTTAAATGGTCTGCTTTTCTTCCTCCAACACTTAAAAGCTCATTGTTCGGTTAATCTAATTGGATTGTTGCAGTAGCAAATTTTCCTAAGTCCCAACAGTAAAGTTTTACTGTTCTGCAACGGTGGTATTCCGTATTTCGTGTTCAATGTTCGTGTTGTAATTTTTATGTGATCATCAGGAGACTGCAGTGGCCCAAAAAACAGATTGCCCCCCCCCCCCAAACAAAAAAATCTCTACAACTAAAACAGATGGATTGTCAACGTCTACCCGGCAGCACCAAAAAATCATGCGATCCTGGATTACCCGGCTGAAGAAAAAACCGTCAATCACGCAAATGTGAAAAAATGACCGTCAATCACCCACACAAGGAAGTCAATCACGCGCACCTGGTAAAAAAAATCCCTATAAACACCGCATGGAAGGTAATGGAAACACGGAAGGAATGTAATCACCCTCACGGAATCACCGGCAGGCAAATAATCACTGCATGGAAACACTGGAAGGCAAGTAAATAAAATGAAAAGAGAATTATGGGAAGGGAAAGGAATGTATCGGAATATCACCACACAATGATCATGATCGTGATCCTAATCTCGTCCATCCTTCGCATTGCGCGTTGATAATTAATACTTTTTTTCCAAAAAGTGAATTGTTGCCATGGCTCATGCATCTAGGCTATGACATTGCAATTCCGAGCATACATGTTTTGGGCAAGGCAGAGCATGGATAAATTCAATTCGATGCCCAGCAACAAATTTTCAGCCTTTTCCGGCAACTCATGCTTGTCGTAACTTTCAAACAACAACCGCTAAGCCTAGCTTTTATTTCAGATTCATTATGATAATGAATGTGTTTCTAGACATTATCATGGTATAACACACGTGCAAAATTGAATTGATATATTCTTGATTTTGACTTAGCTACCAAACATCTCGTTCAATTTATGTTGCACCTGTTGTAACGCACGGGCACTCATCTAGTAAAATAAAACATATAGGACCAGAAACATGTCGGATGCTGCTGATTTCCCAATCCCCAAACCCGGACGCGCCGCTGCCATGGGGGTGGTCACCAGAGCCAAGAAGAGGAGGCTGGAAGAAGAGGAAGAGCGCCTCACCGACCAGATCAGCAACCTCCCTGACGGCGTCCTCGGCGACATTGTGTCCCTCCTCCCCACCAGAGACGGCGCCCGCACTCAGATCCTCTCCTCCCGCTGGCGCTACATATGGCGATCCACTGCTCTCAACCTTGACCTCCACAAAGACCCAGTTGGCCGCGAAATCCTTGCCAGTGCCAGTGATATCTCACGCATCCTCTCTGCGCACCATGGCCCCAGTCGCCGCTTCATCATGCCTCACCACTACAAGTACAAGGAGTATCCCACCGTGGCGACCCTGGATGGCTGGCTCCGGTCCCCTGCCCTCGACAACCTCTAGGAGCTCGAGTTCCGTCACGTTGTTCCTCTGCAGCCATGGGTGCACCGCTTCTCGTCCACCCTCCGTGTTGCTAGATTTGGCTTCGGTGGCAGCAGTTTCCCAGACAGAAACAATGCCAGCGCGCTATGCTTTCCGGTTCTCCAGCAGATGACCCTTTTGAATGTCAGCATCTCAGAGAGCTCTCTGCATACCTTGCTCGCCAGCTGCCCTATCCTGGAAAGCTTGCTAATTCACGAGTTCGTCCACCCTCGACGGCATATTGTATCCCCGAGCCTCATAAGCATCGGTGTCCATTCTTCTTGGCTGCTGCAAATCATATCCCCTAGCCTCAGAAGCATCGGTGTGCATTCTTCTTGGCTGGGTCACAGGTTAGCCATAGTCATCGAGGATGCCCCATGTCTAGAAAGACTGCTATACTGTGAAGGGATGAAGGTGGACATCTCGGTAATCTCTGCACCAAGATTGGTTATTTTGGGAGACCTCTTTCAGAATTGTCGTCCTACATATGGGGGTGATGTAACCTTTTTTCAGGTATAGGCACCACTCTCAGTTTCACCAGCCTTCACGAGGGATGCAAGTCCCTTCATTGATCATGTTTTAATTGTATGCTTAATATAACTCAGGGATCAACTGTTTTTAGCATGACGGCCGTGTGTTACCTAGTGTGAAGGTTTTATCTTTATCTGATGTCAAAATTTGTTTGGATGCGGCTATTAATTTAGTGAAGTGCTTTCCCCACTTGGAGAGGTTGTACGTCAAGGTGACTCGATCACTGTACCGAAGTGTGCATGCATCTGCATTTTTGGTCAATTTGTATTATATATATACCGATGATATTGTTCTAATGCTAGATTGACCATTGACATCATTTCTATGTTCACATTGCTTTTGCAGGCACAAATTGTTTGGTTGAATTCGAAAGGCGCGTCGTATCATAAATGCCAAAAACTTATTCACACCCTTGAGATCCGTGTGAGGAAAATTGTGCTAGTAAACTATGATGGAAGCAAGTCACATATTAACTTCGTCAAGCTTTTTGTATCAAATGCCAGAGTGTTGGAGTCAATGAGGTTTGAGTTAGCAATCACGAATGTTAGCGATTTTTTTGGATTGCAAGACAGCGTAAGCGGCTCCATATTGAAAAGAGGGCTTCGAGGGGTGCACAGTCGCTTTTGTATCCCGTAACATGATGATTGGTCCACCTGATGACCTTTTAGGTGGTGAGAAAATACATGATCTGTCAACCGACCCTTTTCTAAGGTTTCGTTAGTAGGTCTAATGGCATTTGGTTTTTAAGCTTGATAAATATTCAGTGAGATTTATCTTGCAATGTGCTGATATGTATTTCTCCTTTGCTTGTACACTGCTTTGTGAACTGATGATTTGGTCCTATATTCTTTGTTAAACGAGAAAGACTCTTGAAATGTCAAAAACAGGATTGTTCCACGCACGATGCTGACAAAGTTAACCACTGCTCCCTCCGTCCTAGGATATAAGGCGTAACCACTTTTTATTCATGTCCCATGATATAAGGCGTGCTCTCTCACAGACATTAATGCAGTAGTTCTAGTGCTGAGAGAGAGAATTAAATGTGTTCTTGGTCTTTAAACCAGAGGTGGTTACGCCTTATATCTTAGGACGGAGGGAGTATCAAACTTGGTTAATTTCTATATATTAATATTTGATTTTCTATACGTGTATATAATTATTAACAAAATTCATCCTGCTTATTTCTACATTCTCCTTTGACTCTATCTCTCCCTAACTCATAATTAACCTCATTTGTATATGGAGTGTTTATTGGTCTTGTACACCCGAAGACTTAGGGTACCAAGCAATTTTCACTACTACAAAAAAAAACTTTCACGAGGCGATTTGAAAAAGGCCTCGGAGGTGGGGCAAGATTTACAACTGCCTCGGTTAATGCCCCGGATTAACCAAGGCAGACATTTTTTTATTAACCGAGGCAGTTACAACCAACCGCCTCGCAAAATCAATTTATGGAGGCGGTTATATCCTAAAATCTATTAACGGAGGCGGTCTTCATAACTGGCCCGCCTCCAAAAATGCCTCCATTTTTGGAGGTGGGCCTCCTAACTTGCTCGCCTGGGAAAATAAGGCCGAGGCCCAAACAGGCCAGGTCCTAGGCCCGGTAGACGTCCAAGTATAAATCTGAAACCTAGGGTTTCAGTCTCACCACACTCTCTCCCCTCACTCTTCCTTCCCTCGCGCCGCCCCCCCTCTCCGCCTGTGACTCCTCGCGAGACCGCGACTTAGCGCCCCCTCTCCGCCACTCCCGTGCCCTCTGCCTCTCCCTCTCTCCTTCCTCACCTGAGCGGATCTAATGATGGTGCCCCTCCTCCATAGCGGTGGCCCAGCGGCGTGGCATGCCGCCCTTCCTCTGTGACGGTGTCCCAGCGGCACGGCACGACAGCATGACCTCACCTCTCCTCGGCGGCGGCTTGCATCCCAGCCCCCTACTCCAGCGCCGTCAGCGGGATCCGGCGGTGGCCCCTCCTCTCCGAGCTTCTCCCCTGCGCGTGGCCCCTACCCACGCGCGGCCCCCACCGGCAGCGGCACCCTCCCTCAGCAGCGGCGCCCCTCTCCCCTTCCTCTCTCTCTTCGTCGTCAGCACTAGATCTAGCGGTGCAGTAGAGGAGGAGCCTGGATCCGGCAGCGAGGAGGCCAGATCTGGTGGTGGGGAGGGCAGATCCGGGCGTAGGCGAGGCGGCGGTGGCGCAAACGATGCGTGCGAGGCGGGTGGCAGCGCTCCTTTCTCCACTTCTTCTTCGTCAGCTACAGCGCTGAGAGGCTAGATCCGGCGAGTGGCGGCGGCGGTGGGGGCTCGTGGATGGGCTCGTCAGGCGTGTGGATGGGCTTGGCGGGCTTATCCACATGTTTTCTCCTTTTTTTGTTTTTTATTTGATTTACTGAGGTGGGCAACAAACCGCCTCGGAAAAGGTCACATTAACCATGACCTTTCATCCGAGGCCGATGCAAAAACCGCCTCTGTAAATGCATTTTGCCCGCCTCGGTTAAAAATATTGTAGTAGTGTTTTTTAGTTTTCTTCTTGTACATCCGAAGACTTAGCCGCTAAATGGCTTAGCCCGCTATGCCGCCCGCTATAGCCTTTCTTAGCTTTTGGCAGAGGCCCCTGCTAAGGGGCTTAGCCCACTATTTAAAACTTTGCTAATTACAGTACTTAAAATCTATCATCATCTTATGTTTCCAATTCATTCATGTTCTACTTTTGATGCCTGAAACTTAAGCATTCTTTTCACAAGCTGAAAGTGCTTAACCTCTCAATGGCCTAGATAACACGAAAATAAATATCACCACCGCAAAAAGGATTTTAAGAGACAGGCCTAACAGAGGCAGGCATTTTTAGAAGTTGCCTCTATAAATAGTATGGCGGGTTTCATGCAAACGTTTGCCTCTCTATTAATCATTTACAGGGGCAGGCCTCTAAAAATGGCTATTAACAGAATCATGCTGCTTTTAGAAACCAATTAATAGAGTGACCCAACTAATCATTTACAGAAGCTGATATCCTAACTAGGCCTCTAAAAATTGCTATTAGAGGCATATACCTTCAATAAATCGATTAATAGAGAGGCCCGCTCTTGCCGCTTCTAGAAAACAATTAATAGAGAGACCTGCCTATAGAAATAGCTGCTTAAAAAACAATTCATAATTTTTTCATATCAAGTTTGGATGAAGAAAAATGATAACAAAATTATAGAGGTTGACACAATCTACACCTTTGTAGTTGATAAGTTTTTTATTTGAATCTTTAGAGTCCCAAAAATTCATTTTATTTTCTCCAAATTTGAAATTTAGTTTAAGAATTTTTTGGATGATCTTGGATGTTGACATAGTATACACCAAAGTTTTAATTCTCATTTCATTACAACTTTGTTGTAGACAAGTTTTTGACTTGAAGTCGTTTAGAGTTCTAAATATGTTTTTAAATTTCTTATATTTTCAAATTAAAAATTTAAAATTATCAAATGATCTTGAATGTTGACATGATCAATACCAAATTTGTTGGTAATATGTTCTACAAGATTTTATTTGACAAGTTTCTTATTCGAAGTCGTTTATAGAGTCTTAAATATTCGTTTAAAGTTATCATATTTTAAGATTCATTTTTTTAAAATTTTTGAGCAATCATGGACCCTATTCTAAAATTGTGTCTCTTGACAAGATCTAAAACTTTTTAGTTGAAACTTTTTTCATTTAAGATCATTCATTGTTGAAAATGACACAAAATCACAAAATCTTCATACAAAAAAATAACATCATATACTCTCTCTCATACTTGAGTGTGTAGTGCAATGGTCAGAGATATATTAGGTTGGAATAGGAATAGCAATCACGGCTTTGAATCCTAGGATACAGTTTTTAAAATTTTTATTTCTAAAAGTTAAAGGCAAACATCTTAACACGTCCATCTATATAAATGATATTAATAGAGGTGGGCTACTTAGAGCATCTCTAGCCATGCTACTCAAAATAGTCCCCATACATGTCTATTTGGGTAGCCATGCATTTTGATAATACTCATTGTTGATGTTTTCTTCATCAACACTACCTAAAACATGCCAACCAAATGCATTCTAGCAGAGAATGATTCGTGGGACCCATATGTCATACTCTTTCCTATTCTCTTTGCCATAGACGAACTCGACAAGCTTGTTACCTCACGCCTGGGAGGTGCTAATTTCGGGGAGGTCTGCAACGTCACGTAGGAGCATGACCACACCAATCTAGGAGGTCTACCCGTGCCGAACAAAGGAGAGGCAACATCGACAGAACCGCTGCACTAATAGAAACTTGAAATTCCCTGACAGTTTCGAATTTTTTATGGTTATTACATAAACCGTTAGGGTAAATAGAATTACCTTGACGGTTTCTGGAAAACACATAGGAAAATTGATATTATCTCGACGGTTTCTAGAAAACACACAGGGAATTTAAATAACTGGCAAGGAAATTCCAAATTAACCTGTGAGTGCACATAACCGTCAAGGAAATTCCTAATTCCTTGCGGTTTCATATTTTTTTTACGGTTATTGCACAAACTGTTAGGGTAAATAGAATTATCTTGACGGTTTCTAGGAAAACCCACAAGAAAATACTATGAACTCAAGAATATGAGCAAAAGGTTTTCTCTTTTTAATCTGCGATGAAATTGTGTATTTGGATATGTTGATGAAAACATTAGGATATCTTTGTATGTATTGGATTCATGTTAGACTACAACGTTAGACTACTAATATATATTTATATATAATTGAGTTTATTAAATTCATGTTGGATTGCTGATATATATATTTATGTGCAAATAGTATTAAATATATATTCTAAATTGTATAGAAAATGATATCTTGTTTGGTACATGTCGACTGGTAAAAAAAATATCTTGTAAAAATTTCCTTGGCGGTTCAACACGGATAGGAAAAATATTTTCTTGATTGGTACATGTCGACTGGTAAATATTGTGTCACCGACAGGGAAAATATATTTTTTATGGTGGCCCAACCGATAGGCTAATTAGCCTTTTATCTTGTCGGTTTCTCACCGTCAGGATAAATAATTTTCCAGTAGGTGACATACAATTTTTTGTCGGTTCACACTGACAGAACTAAACACCAATCCCTGATGGTTTCGAATTTCCCTGTCCGTATGGCACTGTCAGGTAAATCAAAATTAATTATTTCCCTGACGGTGCACTGTCAGACATTTTTAAATTTCCCTGTCGCGCTAGCTCTGACGGTTATTCCCTGGCGGTGTACCGTTAGGGAAATTGGTTTCCATTTCTTGACAGTATTTTGAATTTCCATGATGGTAATTGCACCGTCAGGGAATTTCTGCTTTCCAGTGGCATGGGAAGGCCGGGTTGCGGAGCTGGATGGCCCCGATCGAGTTTGACATCCTCGCGACAATAGGGCAGGGACTCCAGAGGGAGGTGCACCCGCACTCGCACTAGGGTAGGGGCATCATGCCGGGGCAGGGGCATCAGCAGGCCGTCACGCGTGCCATGGCACGCCGGCAAGGCCGCCGCACTGCAGGGAAACTGGTGGGGCAGAGGTGAGGCATTGGTAGTGGTGTCACGAGCTCACACGGAGGAACAACAGAATGAAAAAAATTGGGTGTCCACATAGGGGGCAGCTGAAATGGGTAGTGGAAGAGGAAAAATAGAGGGACAACAAAAGTAGGAGCCCTAGTACCTAGTACATAGTCTGTTGGAGTTGTTGTTCTTTCCACTACCAACCAAAATAGAGTTGGGGCATGTTGGGTAGTCCTGTTCTTGCAGATGCTCTTAAAGATGCACTCTGGTGAATGCTAGCAATTCATTCATTTGTTATGCATTTTATGACTGGACGAGGAGATAAGTCCCGATAGGTTTTCTAAAATTTTATTATCCTTTCACTTGTTACGCATTTTATGAATGGATGATGAGATATGGGTCTGTAACTTTTTTAAAATTTTATATCATTGTTGTCAAGGTTTATTGGACTTCTCTCTAAGCACATAAGACATGCTTTTCTCCTTTGTACCCCAACTCGACATGGAAGTGAAGAATGGGCGTGGTTCCTTGGCCATAAAGACTAAAAAGCTCATATTGTTCCGGTTAATCTAATTGGATTGTTGCAGTACCAATTTTTCCAAAGTCCCAACAGTAAAGTTTTACTGTTTCACACTGCAACTTAGGAGACAAATAAAATTTAATTTAATGGGTTTAGTGACAGAATAAGCAGATTACAGTGGCCCAACAAACAGATTGGGCCCCAAAAACGGATTGGACCACAAACATGCTCAGATGCCGCAGCGTGACAAGAAAGGAATACATGGCTGGCCCTTCGTGATCATCGCAGCACACGCCGCCACTAATTGTCCCGATCCCCCGATCTCCAGAGGCCGCGCCGCCATGGGGATGGGCAGTGGCGGATCCAGAAACGAGTCACGAGGGGGGCTAAATAACATAGGACTAAAAATCACACCAGCCATACACTAATAATATGTCATATATATGATATAAAATATTGCAAATTAAATCACGATTATTAGAAACTAAACATTTGCATCCATTTGTTAAAGAAACAAAATTGAACAAAATATGATGAAACTAGGCCGGCTCTCACCATGAGGCGTGAGCTATGCTGGGTAAGCAGGGGATGTTGACGCGGCGCCGCTGGAGGTTGGGCCGACCTAGTAGTGGTAGGCAGTGCCCAGCCGCAACCAAAGCAGCTCTACAGCTGCAGCAGGGGCAGAGACAGAGGAGGGCCATCGGCCGATGGGCGCTGTTGCAGTAGACCGGGTCTCGATTTGGGGGCGAGCGTGCCGCGTGCGGGAGGAAGCAGAGTTCTGGATTTTCACGTTCAGCGCTAAAGAGGTATCGGACGCTTGAGCTGGAGGAAGGATCCGGAGGCCCGAGGCCGCGGAGGGGGCTAACGGGCTGTTTTTGGGCTGCTCTGTGAAGACCTGTTCCTTGTATTTTTGGGCGCCGGCCCGGGCTGCAGCCCCCCCAGCCCGGGCCGTGAATCTGCCCCTGGGGATGGGGGTGGTCACCAGAGCCAAGAGGAGAAGAATGCAAGAAGAAGACCCCATCGCCGACCGGATCAGCAGCCTCCCCAATGGCGTCCTTGGCGACAACGTCTCTCTAGAACGTACAGTTGTATACTCCTATTTATGCTGAAAGCTGGATGAGGAATACAGCGACATATAAACAACGCAGATACAGAGTCCAACTGATTAACCAAAACAAAGATTGAGGCGTCACATACTGATATGGAGATCCATTCGTGCTTTCTCCTAGCGTCCCGCTGTGCTACTCTAGCTCCAAAAGTTGTCGATGCAGAGAAGACGCAACCACGCGGGGGCAGGCTGCACCATATGAGGACGATTGGGAGTAAATGGAGCTTACCTCTGTGCGCGCTGCGTGGCCGCAGTTGGTGAATCGTGAATGGCGCCTCGGCCGCCAAGTCCGGCGCTTCGACCTCCTCCTCCATGGCCCTGCCCGCAAACCGCGCACCCACCCACGCCTCCATAACCGGCCATCCCCAACGCCCTCCTCGCCGGATCCTCCACGACGGGGGCGCGCCTCTCCACTCTGTCCCAAAAAGCACTGCGTTGAGGTCCCAGAATCCACAGCATTCCCGGCAGCCAGCAGGTTGCAGTGTGGCGCGAACTGGGCTGGGCCTAGAGGCCAGATCGTAATAAAATGTTCGTTTTGGCCCAACAAATATTGCTCGTGGCATTTTATATATTTTTTGGGCTTGTGGCCTTTAGTACTCTCTCAGTTCATTTTAAAGGAGCCAATAAATTTCAATCTTAATAAAATATATTATAAATGTCATTAGATAAATTCTAGAATATTTTTAATAAACCGATCTAGAATTACAAATATTGATAATATTTTTTAGTAGTCAAACTTAAAAAATTGATTTAATCCAAATCTAGAATGATACTTTTACTAAGACGAAGGTACTGCATATTAGCTGGCTACTTTTTCTATGTTGCTTTGCTTTTGGTGAAAGATGGACGGCATATATACATTGCTTGGTGAATGGTGTTTCCTTTCTTTTTATTGGTTCACCTTCAATATGATGGACAGATTTGACTGTTTAAATTATGGTTGTAGAGCATGTGGAGCATTTCCTTTGAAAGTCCCATGAAACTCCACCTGTCAAACAAATCCAAATTCCTGCATGCTTCTTTTCGTCAACAAGATTTATGTGGAACTTTGTTTGGGTACAAGGAGAATCTGCATCAGTATTAGCCAAGTCAATACGAAAGTCTTGCAGCAAGAGATCAAAGTTGTAGTAGGTCAAGGGCTGACTTATGATAAGCAATCGCGCATGTACATGTGATTTTTATTTAAAAAAAACACTTATACAAGCATGTAAATGTACTTTGATTTTTTTTTTGAAAAAAAAAACACTCATACAGGCACCTCTACCTCTAAAGTTTGTTTTGATCATCTCTGTGGACCTCGTCAGTATTAGTGGTAGGATTGAGAGTAGAAGAATATGACTCTTGCTAGTATTATAACATCTCGCTGGGAGAATGAAACCAATTAGATTAGTGAAAAGAAGAAAGACCAGGAAGAAAGCAGCTATGGTCAAGCATTAATTAATATAAATGAGTAGAAGTTATTACAACCTTTAAATTCAAGCAAGGTATGGGTAACCACAATCTCAAAGTTCACAAAAACAACAGAACCATACTGTTACAAATAGGTTTCCATAAGTTCCTAATGTAGAATAACAAAACACAAACTATTGACATGTAATTTAAGACCTTCATGCTATGGGTTTGCTCCTCTTCAATGGAAACAGAGCATTTGATCCAAATTATATCCCCCAGTATATCTGCACTTCGATTTTTCTGACAGATTTGCTCTCTTTTTTCAGTAGTAGTCCAACCTTTTTTCTGTTTGCCTACAAGACTCCATTTCCGGTCTTCTCTGTCCCTATTCCGTTATCTCTCCAGGTTACATGATTTAGAATTTCAGGTGCAGCAGTAAACTGGTGCTGCTAACTGACTTTCCTTTTCTTTCTGAATCCAGTCCATGATCAAGCCTTGCAGCCGAAGGGGCACATGTGCACCCCATAAGTCGATCAAGTGAGAGATCATACGTGTCCGATGCTGCAGCTCCTGATCCTTTTGTTTCACTAGTTTTCTTTTCCTAGCTCCCCTAAAAGTTCTCTGTGCACCTCGAGCCTCCATGCTTTCCTTTCCAAACTGAATGTATGCAGTGCCATGTATAGCCTTCCAAAGTATTTGGTAGACTGTCGCTTCAGTGTTTTGTTGGAAGTAATTTATCCCCTTTGGCAGCATAATCTCTGTCAGTTGATCGAAGGTAATATTAGTATGCTCGCAATGTTGTCCCCCCGTGAAGATCCCCGCCATTGCAGAACTTGTATCCGCTGGTAACATGTTTTCTGAGGAACCATGGGGACTAAAGAGGAGTCCAGCTTTCAGATTTTGATAATCGCGCAGAGGATATTTGTATTCAGACAGTGAGGTCCGTTGTTTGTTGTACTCGGATAGTGAGATCTGACACTGCAAATTTACTTCAATAATTGAATCCAGAGAAGCATCTACCTTATGGCCAACCTTATGATGATCATGCTGCTTGCAACATAATGGGTCTGGACGAAACCATTGAGTGCTAAAACTATGAAGATCGTCCCAGTGTTTTCTATGCCATAAATCAACATATGGCACCCATGAGAAGTCCTGTGTAGGCAGCTGAGTGAGCTCTTTCTTGATAGTTTCAACTGTAGGCTGGAAACAAGCAGGGAAGAGCTGCAGGCAGTTCACTACGGTCCCAACAATGTCTGTGCTTTCTGATATCTGCAGCATTGCACCAAGAAAGATGTTATCCTCCAGTGTATTTCTGTCTTTCTTGATAAATACCAGGCAAACTTCTATTCCATGCTCTTCCGTAGCAAAAGGAACCAACCACAGTAGAAACAAAGGGTATTCATTTCCACGGAAAATTTTATGTTGTAGTTCTCTGCCTGCAAAAAGGTGCTTGACAAAAGAGTCGAATGATATGTGACGCCATGGTGTGCCACCAAGCTCTATGAATCCCAGAAACTCAATAGCACTCTCTGCAAACCACTCGAATCTTCTAACAACAGATCTGCTGGACTCATAGTTGTTGTGGCCAAAGGCAGAGAAAATAAAAGATTTTGTAACATGTGCTACTCGTCTAGGAAAGGAAGAATTCCTCACCTCCTGTTCCATCTGTTGTTCTTCAAGGATTATCTTCTTGTATTTGTACAGCGTGTCATCGCACTCTTGAGCAGCTCGCTTCAGCTTGTTAAGCCAACGCAACAACGACGAATCAGTGAACTGCCACTTACTGGATGTCTCAAGAGCAGCCTCCAGCTTGATGAGTGCCATCTCCAGCCTCTCTAAGTTATCATTTGGATTTGAGTTTTCTTTGCCCTCATACCCGTGAACCAGACCAGATAGAATTTGATTAGCTGTCTCCTGGATTACCACAGAACTGATCATCTCCGTCTTTAGGATCCAATAAGTATAGGTAGCATCCCTTTCCCGGCTTCCCTGCTCAGAGAAAAGCATTTATACATGAGGATACTAAATATATGAATGAAATCTTGGACAGAATTAAATGTGTTCCACAGTGGAACATTAGAACACCAGAAACACCCGCTGTAAGGACCACCTACCCTCAATTGAAGTTCAAGGAAGTGATGAGGAGTTCTCGCACGTGTATATAAATATATTCTGGAGGGTAATGTGAATGTGATGCCCAAGATTTTCTAAGGAAAGAGGCACAGAGAAATCAACAACAGGGGTTAGGTAGTGACGGATGCACAGGAATTGATTGGTTCAAGGAAAACACTAATCAATGATTGCGTTAATTAATACCTAAAAAATTTATCTTTTTTTACTAAACAGAAACATGACAAATGGAGGGTGGGTTGATATTTGACGAGGACCAGACAACAAAGCAAATGACAAATCGAGCACTTCTACTTTGTGCACGAATCAGAAAGGAAATCAGCAAAGTCATGGTGTTTGGAGAGTCTGTACCAGCTACCAGATGAAGCTACACGTCACTACTAAAGCAAATAGATATCCAAGTTTTTTGTAATTTCTTTCTCAGGATAATTTCTATGAAATGGTTGTGTGATGGATTGTTTACTTTCCTTGTTTAAGTTGTCGATCTCTCATGCCCCTTCCTATCTTTTGTTTTGTGTTACTGAATTTTAGTCTTACAATGCCTGCTTATATACATGCTAGATTACAAGTACAATGACATATCCCACGTATTTAGGTGGAGCACATACATCAAGGGCCTATTTGGGACAGCTCCACCACTAAAAAATTGAATCTAGATCTGGATACACCGTGGAGCAGCTCCACTAGTGGCTCTGAGATCCACCATGAAACAGTTTGGCTACACAACCAACTCTAGATCCACGCAAGGGTTTTTTTGCTTGGAATGGTCTGATTTGCCATTGGGATAGGAGCCCCATGTGTCAGGGGAAAAAACGAAAAAAATTTCATCTTCTTCATTCTCGGGTGTGGGCCGGCATCAGGGCGCAGTGCCATAGCGCGGGGGGCGTGACCATGATGAACGCCAGCCATGGCCGGGGTGTGCAACCTCGCCAGGGGCGGGCGCAGCCATGGTGGGTGGCGGCCAAGGCCTGGGGCTGGCTGGCCTCGCCAAGGGCTCGCGACCTCACCAGGGTGCGCCCCTGGCGGACAGCGGCCACGGCCAGGGGCAGGTGCGGCCTCACCGGGGGCTCGAGACCTCGCCGCGGGAGGGCCCAGCCATGGTGGGCGGCGGCCACGGCCCGAGGCAGGCTGGCCTCGTCGGGGGCTCGCGACCTCACTAAGGCGTGGCCCTCGCAAATGATGGCCACGGCCAGGGGCAGGTGTAGGGTCGAGATGGCGGACTAGAGTGGGGTTAATAGTCCTTTCTAAAACTAAAACACATTGGCTAACCGAAACAATTGCGGAATTAAAACTATCGGTCTAGTCAAAACTACATCCCTCTATCTAAGTTCTCTGGCACCTTGCAAAGATAATAATTAAGCAACTAAAGTGCCAAGCTTAGCAAGAGCTCATCCAATCAATTCTAGAGCAAGGTCACACAAACCTATGTACTAGTACTTTGCACACCAGGGAGCTCCTACACAACTAGTAAGCAAAAGCACAAAGCTCCTAAGCTCACTAGCAATGCTCAATAACAAGACAACCATTGTCAAATTAGAGAGTGCAAATTACTTAGCTATACAAACTAAGCAATGTGACTAACAAGGTTACACAAACCAAATTAGTCACGCAATAGGAGCTACTTCTATGCTACACAAGCAAGAAGGTAAATAGCAAGCAACACAAGCTAACCAATTACAAGAGCAATTAAACAAGCACAATGTATATGAAAGTAACTACAAGCTTGTGTGACGGGAATGCAAACCAATGAGATGACAAGGTTGACACGATGATTTTGTCCTGAGGTTCACGTGTTTGCCAACACGCTAGTCCCCGTTGAGACAAGCTCCGAGGTTGCCGCCGGTCCTCTTGCTAGTGGTGACCCGCAAGTCACACTCTCCCACGTGGAGTGCTTACCACAAGCTCTAGCACTTGACCCAACCGGACCACTTGTCGCCCTTCGTGTCTCGCTTTACTATAGTTGCTCTTCGCAGCTCCTACGGGGCGAGCACAATGCCCCTCACAATTGCTTCTCCGGAGCACCGCACAATCTTCTCTGCGTGCTTCGATGGAGAACACCACCAAGCCGTCTAGGAGGTGGCAACCTCCAATAGTAAAAAGCACCACCGGCTTGCAACTCAATCACATAGTGCCACTCAATGTAACATCACGATGCAATCGCACTAGAATCGCTCACTCACTCGATCGGATGAACACTATCAATCACAAGTGAGTTAGAGGGCTCCCAAGTACTACCACATAAGCCACCAAGGCTCTAGTGTGCTCAGCAACCGGCCCAAGGTCAGCCAATGCTCTATTTATAACCTCTCGAACAGATAGAGCCGTTACCCCATCACTGGGTGTTTTTCAACACGACCAGATGCGCCGGACATAGTGACCGGACGCACCCTGCCAATGTCCGGTCGCTCTGCGCCATCCACATGGCTTCTTCGTTCAATGCCGTGCGCACTGAAACGATCTCGATTTTCCTCGAAGGGAAAATCCACAGATACGATTTATAATGTAGTAGATCACGAGAGCAATCCATCACATTATCAATTATCAGCTGATATCATAGTCATACATCGTAGAATTACGAGTTACAAGACTTTACAACACTGGTTAACACACCTATTACATAGATTAATCTAGCGGAAACGCACACACACATCTTCATCAGAGTTGTTGTAGTACATCGGTAGGTGAAGGCTCCTCCTTCATGGCAGTCATCAGAGTTGGCGTTGAAAGTCAGCGGGCGTAGACTCCATCTTCTCAACCACACTTGAGCGTAGGCATGAGACCATCTACTCCTAATCCAAGTCCTCGTGGCCGTCGTAGATTCCGTCCAAACCTGTCCAAAATCTATCAATACGATTTGTACTGGCCACTGTCTCCCACCCTATGCTTTTTGCGTATGCTTTGTGGTAAGTGGAATGCAAGGGTAGAAGAAAAGTCCTATATATGGCTATAGGTTTCCTATGCAAGTTCAACAAGATTTTATAATAATAGTGCATCAAGTTTTATCCATCTCAAACACATGTTCTCCCATCCCATCACACACATCTCACCACACTCTCACACTCTCTAGGTGGCAAGGACGACTCCCGCTCGTACCTTGCCCCAACGGCCAAAGCCGGATCCAACACCAAAACCCAGGGGAAAGGTAGAAAGGACTCCTCTCTCTAATCAAGTGAAGCGTAGGTCATAGGAATGTCCATATCCGCGGACGCGGCTATACGTATAGATCGATCAACTCTGCAGAGCGTGTACACCTGGAAATCCACAAGATCGCCATCCACGGCGGTGCCCCGCCTAGGCTGATGCCGACTGCCTCCCAACCGGTACGGTACCACCCTACCACTCAGCCCTGGACCACCCTGGAGTCCACCGAAACACTGAGACTGTGAGACGTAGTACCGGGCCCCAAGGTCACTACGCTGTCTTAGGAGGGTGTGGGCCCCCATGCCCGTACCTCCCTACACTATCACCTTCCAACCTAGTAGTAGTAGTGGCACCGCCCTAGTCAGTCGTGGTGGCCGATGCAGAGGACGGCATCGTCGTGGTCCTGAGAGGATGGTGGTGGTGGCGTGGCTGGGCATCGAGGATAGCCGATACGCATCCGTGGCCGGCCAGCGCGGCATGGTGGTGATGCTCGTCGTTGATGCCGCGGGCAATCACGGAGCGGGGGCACGCCGGTGTGGGGGGTCGAGGCCGCGTGAGCAGTCGGGTGGAGCTGCCCGAAGCGGCGCAGAGGTTCCGGAGGTGGGGCGGTTGGTGGAAATGGCGGCGCAGATGGGGGAATAGAGGAGAGAGACGGCTTCGGCCTTTTATATGCGAGCAGCGCCTAGGGTTGGGGAAATCGTTGTCCATCCTTGACGTCCGTGTCGCGCTTGGGGTACGTGGTGCGGATCATGCGACGCGGAAGCCGGGGTGCGGACGCGGGGCTTCGTTCAGCGAGCGGCGGCGACGCCTGGAGCGCTCCCTGCTCTCACTAGGGCTCAGGTGGAGATGGTTGGGTGAACTGGGCTGGCGGGCTTGTCTGCACTGCTGGGCCGAGCTGAAGGGAGCAGCGCTACTTGCTAGGCTAGAGAGGGAGGGGGAGCAGTGCGGGCTGGAGGAAAAGGGAGCAACGAGCTAGGCCTGGCTGCTGGGCCTATTCGGCGAGAGGATAAAGGGGCCAGGCTGGTGCTGGCGGAAGGAGAGAAAAGGGGAGGCCGACTGGGCCAAATTGAGGAAGGGAGAATGAAAATGACTTTTCCTTTTGTGGAACAAGAACTTGTGAAATTTCAAAAGGGATCTAGGTAGGGATGAAAAGGGGTTGAGACAAAGGATAAATAACTTCTCCTATTACAATTTTATGAATTCTAGATCAAGAAATTTGGAAAGGGTTGGAGGTTTTCCTTTTCGTTGGATAGTTGTTTCGAGGAATTCGAAATGAGAACAAAAGGGGAATTTGAAAGGGGAATCTCCAATGGAGATTATGGGAATTTCAATTGGAATTTGGTAGGATTTTGAATGGGGTTCGAAAAGAGATCGGAAAGAACTCACAGGTGATTTGAGAGATATTCAATGGGAAGGTTGAGAAGGGAGTTCAAAAGCGATTGGAGGTGAATTCAAAAGGAATTCGATAGGAGATTTGCTACAGATTTGTGCACTCCAACACAAACAAGACCCAAACACCCAACAAACTTGAGAGCACCGACACACTCCTACATGTAAGCCTACATGAATGCAACGATTCATTAGCGGTTAGACACGAGTTAGACCTAGAACTACATGCTTCACATATTTGCAGGGAAAATTTTAAAAAGTTTGTATTTTTGGTTAGCCAAAAACCCAGGATGTTACAGTCCACCCCCTTACAGGAATCTCGTCCTCGAGATTTTAGGAGTTGTTACGGTTGAAAGATGGCTCGTTAGGTTTATTAGGGTTGAGGGCTTTCACCAAATGTTTTTCATGCATTAATGCATCGGGTTTTGCAAAGACACTTTTGAAAGAAGGGCTCTTGGAAAGTAGTTTTCACAAACCTTTTCAAATTGAGAAAGGAGAGGGAGACAATTTTTGCATTCTCAAATCGGTTTTTGGAAAAGAGCCTTTTCTCAAAAGAGCTTTCTGAAACTTTCGCAAACTAAGTTTTGATTTTGCCTTTTAAAATCATTTTGTTTTCGTTAATCAAAGGTTTTTGGGAAGCAATTTTAAATACTAGTTGAATTTGTTTTCACGGGCCAAATTTTCGCAAGGCGAGGTTTAAAAGCCATTTGTGGAAGCTATTTTGCTTTAAACAACAGTTTTTGGACCAAAGAGACAACTTTGAAACCAGTTTTTTTTTGAAAAGAAATCCATTTTTGCAAGATAGGGAAGCAACTTGAAATAGTTTTCATTTGAAAATAAATTCCCTTTTTGAAGTTGGTTTTAGATTTGGTAAACCAAAACCTTTTGCAAATAAAGTATTTTTAAGAGGCATTGAAAACAGGTTTTCATAAATCCATTTTTGGAAAACGCCATTTGGAGGAGGCCGCTTTTCTCAAAATTTTCAAAATCACAAACAAAGGATTTGAAGCATCTTTTCGCAAAGGCATTTTGAGATAGGAGCAAGATTTTCAAAACATTTGATGGAAGCCAAGAGTCTTGACGACGAAGGGGTTTTTCACACAACAAAACTTTTCCAAATTCTTTTCCCCCAAAAGTTCTTTTATTTTAAATAGAAGTTTGTTCTTGCAAAGATTTTGGGTTTAAAATCTCTTTGTTTTAGAACATAATACGGTATTTGAACGGAGATTTTTGAAATCCAAATTTTCCTTTGTTTTAAGTAAACTCTTTTCGAGCGGATGCTTTTGAAGTAGGATTTAGAAAAACTAAGCTTAGGATTACCATGGTATGCAGGTACCACTTGGAGCGGTCATAGTCACGTACCTCAATACCTGCATACGCCCGGCAGCAAGCCATGTGGATGCATCACACATGGGGCCCCAAGTTTCGTAGCGGCACTAAGGGTTATGATTATGACTCACTACCAAATATGTTACCGACAGCACCCCGATATTCCCAAGCTAAAGGGAGAGGAGAGTTTTTAGAAAGAAGTGAGGGAAAAGCCTTTATAAATTGTTTTGGAAGTCATGTTTTTGGAAGACATAGTTTTAAATCTTTTGTTTCACAATTCTTGCAAGGAGGAAGATCACAACCTTTAGATTTTGAAATCAAATCAACACAAAGATAATTGAAATAAGTTGTAACCCGCTTTGGTTTTTGAAACTCAAATCAAAACTTTTGAAATTTGGTCAAAATGGATCAAACCCTTTAAAGGAGATTTTTTTTGAAACACTTTAAATACATTTTCAGTTTGAGAAATCCAAACTTTTATAGAAGGGTTTTTGTTTTTCCAAAACCACTTTTAAAATGGTTTTCAGGATCATTTGGGCCTTAAGAGGGGAAATTTTTGAAACCAAACCATTCTGTAAACTTTTCCAAATTGGCTTTTTGGACAAAGATGTTCTGAAATAGTGAGCACGCGGAGTTTAAAATCATTTTGTTGAAAATGTTTTTGCAATTACCCAAAACTTCTCAAGATGAATGGTTTTGAAACCTTGTTCGAATGATGTGGGGGCGGAGTGACTTACGAAACTTTTAAAATCCAGGGTAAATCGAACTTTTGAATATGGGTTAACATTAATGCAAGTTTTTTTTTGAAAACAAAATCTTTTGAAAGCTTTTGTTTTTCTAAATTAGAACACACCCCTTTTTTTAATGATTTCAAATCAACAGATTTTGAAACTCATTTTAGTTTAGGCAACAAGGAGATGGTTCCCTTTCATTTGAATCAAACAAGCTAGTTTTGAAGATGACTCGAAATCATTTCTCACTTTGGTAAAGTAAAGCTTTCGCAATCGAATTTTTGTTTTCAGAAACCTTTTCCAAAGCAACACTTTTGAAACTAGGTTTGGAAAGTTGATTTTAGTTTTGCTAAAATTTTTGGAAGGATTACAACCAAAATCTTTTTGCAAGGGTTTGTTTTATAAATCAATTGCAAATTTTTTTAAAAGCATGGTTTATTTTGAAAGGAATTTGACTCCGAGGTTGAATTCAAAAGCTTTTCAAACAAAATCGAGCCAATTACTTAGGTTTGAAAACATTTTGTTGATTGAAAAGCAAAACTTTTGTTTTTCGGAAGCAAAATTTTAACACCTTTGAAAGGAGACAAGTTTTCAAACTGTTTCGCAAGTAGCTTTTGAAATCAAATCAAGTTGAGAAATGATTTTAAACTGCTTTTCTTTTGAAAGAGGAGAAACTTTTTAAGATGTTTAGAAACCATTTTCTTTGAATAGAAATGATTTTGTTAAAGAGGGACTTTTTATCCAGAAAGGCGGGAGGAAAATTTTGAAGATGCATTTAGTTGGAAGCCAAAAATAGTTTTAAAACAGATCTATAAAGGCATGATGCATCAGCTTTTATATTTTAACTCTTGTTAGTCGGGGGTCACTTATCTGGTTATAGGATGGCATTGGGTTTGGCCAGATAGGTTACCTAGTACCTGGAGTCTCACATACACAAAATAGCTTCTACAGCTTACACTCAAACAATAAGAAGCATAAGAAGCACAACAAACACAAGATCCAGGCAAACAAGCAGCATTACAATTCCTATATGCATAGTGTTGATAGAAGGTGACTCCTAAACCTTCAAGCCTCACACATGTACAGACTAGCGTGGGCGATAAGGGGTATATTTCCTAAAGGTCAACTTTCCATGTTTGGAAGGCCAGTTAGCAGCAGAATTCAAGGAGGGGAGGGAAACAAGTGTATGTACCCATAGTTCTACTCCAGACAGGATGTTTTGGCTTCTAAACTAGTGTTTGGTTCTATGGATCTCGTCCTAGGGTCAAGTATGGCTCTGATACCAACTGAAACGATCTCGATTTTCCTCAAAGTGAAAATCCACAGATACGATTTATAATGTAGTAGATCACGAGAGCAATCCATCACATTATCAATTATCAGTTGATATCAAAGCCATACATCGTAGAATTATGAGTTACAAGACTTTACAACACTGGTTAACACACCTATTACATAGATTAATCTAGCAAAAACGCACACACACATCTTCATCAGAGTTGCTGTAGCACATCGGCAGGTGAAGGCTCCTCCTTCATGGCAGTCATCAGAGTTGGCGTTGAAAGTCAGCGGGCGTAGACTCCATCTTCTTAACCACACTTGAGCGTAGGCACGAGACCATCTACTCCTAATCCAAGTCCTCGTGGTCATCGTAGATTCCATCCAAACCTGTCCAAAATCTATCAGTACGATTTGTACTGGCCACTGTCTCCCACCCTATGCTTTTTGCGTATGCTTGTGGTAAGTGGAATGCAAGGGTAGAAGAAAAGGCCTATATATGGCTGTAGGTTTCCTATGCAAGTTCAACAAGATTTTATAATAATAGTGCATCAAGTTTTATCCATCTCAAACACACGTTCTCCCATCCCATCACACACATCTCACCACACTCTCACACTCTCTAGGCGGCAAGGACGACTCCCGCTCGTACCTTACCTCAACGGCCAAAGCCAGATCCAACACCAAAACCCAGGAGAAAGGTAGAAAGGACTCCTCTCTCTAATCAAGTGAAGCGTAGGTCATAGGAATGTCCATATCCGCGGACACGACTATACGTATAGATCGATCAACTCTGCAGAGCGTGTACACCTGGAAATCCACAAGATCACCATCCTCAGCGGTGCCCCGCCTAGGCTGATGCGGACTGCCTCCCAACCGGTACGGTACCACCCTACCACTCAGCCCTGGGCCACCTCGGAGTCCACCGAAACGCTGAGACTGTGAGACGTAGTACCGGGCCCCAAGGTCACTACGCTGTCTTAGGAGGGTGTGGGCCCCCATGCCCGTACCTCCCTACACTATCACCTTCCAACCTAGTAGTAGTGGCACCGCCCTAGTCAGTCGGGTAATCGTCTCCTGCCCATCAGGAGCGAGTGGTGTGCACGAGGGGTCCTATGATTCCGGTTCTCAAGACATACCAGTCCTTAGGGGGACTAGACAGGATATCTTCTCAAGGGGATAACCAACACCCCGTGCCTCGACGACACCTCCACCGGGGATAACCAACACCCCATCTGCTCACACATGCACCCACCACAGGTACCTCTCACGAGGGATGCCAAGGTCGCACCCCTCTGGCATGACTTGCCCCAAAGACTCGTCATAGGATTCTGTCCGATCGACTCAACCCTCACCACACACCCAAGACGCACGCCAAGATCTCCCCAAGTTCATTATCTAGTTTTACCAAGTTATTGGCACCACGTGCCTTATCCACTCACGTTATCCCTTCACCAAGCATCACATCACAGGTATAATGCGTAGTGAAAGTAAAACAGTAAGTAGAATGCGAGTGTCTAGCCTAACAGCGGGTGTGCAGGGGAATAGGTTGCGACAAGGTAATGGCTTACAAGCAATCTACCATGCAACCTATCACAGTTCATTTGCATAAAAGTAAAGCACTAGCATCTACATGTAGCATGTCTATTAGGTTCTACGAGGTTGGGTGGGACGTGGAACACCTGTTAATTGTCATATCTGAGATCCTCGGTGCACTTGTAGTCGTACTCCTCCATGGTCCTTTCTCCATCCGCATGTCCTTCCTCCAACGGTCTCGATCCGATCAACGCTAACCTCGATGCAGCTACCTCGGTTCAGCGACAATCAAAAGAGCAATCAGACCACTAGACCTAGAAAGACTGCAAAAAGAGAGGCAACAAGGCACAGAAAGAACAACGACATCAAAAGAATGCAAAAGGAAGAATGACTTAGCCCTCTCGGCGGATGTCCGATCCCTGGGCCAAAGAACAGGAGTGGTGATTTGCTAACTACAAGCTTAAGCCTTAGCCTAGCCAGTATTTCCTGGTCAATTGTGTCGACCTGTACGGCTCAAATAGAAATGCCTTAGGCCCTAACTCATCCTAAGCAAACACCACAGCTCACAGCTTTCGATCCGAGCGTCATGGAGACTGACGAGAATCGGAAAGACTACAAGCGAGAGAAGTTCTGTTCTCTCTCAATCTGTACGCCATTGTAACTTGACGAGAACCAAGAGAGGGTGGAATGGGGAAAGAGAGAAGGGAGAGGTGGTCTACTTCTTCCAATACACACGCCATGGCAAGAGACGCGGCATCAAAGGAAACGACACACAGAAGAACACAAGTGTGCCTGAATGACTTGTAGGGTACCACGACCTAGGTGCACTAAATGCACTAAGACATCCCTAGGGTTCTTAGCGATGCAGTTGTCATCGCAAGAAACCAAAGAAATGCTACGGCCGAAAAGGGTACAAGCATACAAGAGCTTTAGCATGATAGAACCATAAGAGGGGAACACAAGATTCACCTTCCTCTGATCCACTTGCCATGGCAACGACAGGAATCGGAGAAGTGGAATCAACAGAGCAACAATCACCAAACAAGCCAAAGACTCAATCCATATCTTACTAGAGCGACGGGGATTGAGAACAAGAGAGGAAGAAGAAAGAATGGAACCCGCACTCTTTCGACCAACTTGTCATGGAACGGACGAGGGTTGAACAAAAGGAGGCACGATCCACGATCCAACCCAAATCATAAGGCACCACAACCGTGCAACAATACGACACAAGGCTATTCCTACGACTCCTAGTGATGCGTTTGTCATCGCTAGACCCGAAGGAACGCCGTGGTCGAAGTGGTACAAACATACAAGGTGGTTAGGACAAGAATGAGAGAAAGAGAGGTAGAGCCCAATGGTCATGGCAAGGTGAACCCGCGGCCACAAGCTGTACCTACACGGGTTGGCTTCATAAGTACCACAATGGTTGTCCTCTAGTTCGTCTTCTATAGAAGAGGCCATGATGGACTCATCGTGTGCGGGTAGGAAGCGCACCGATTTTGAGTCTATGGTGGCCATGCCCTAGAGACGTAGGAGGGGGCCAACAATCATAGCACTACAGAGATAACTAAACGAGGGAAGGGGCCATGCTTGATGTTACGGCCATGGCGAGGCAAACTCGCAATCGCAACGAACAAGCACACCGCTCCCCAACCGGCTCGAAGGCACAGTCCACAGACGGAGACGATTAAGACACAACCAACAAAGGACCACAACTCAACCACAAAACATAACCCGACATGAAGTAGCATGTATCCATAGCACAAGAGAGATAGATAGACCGACGGCGAAGGCACGACACAGGCACAAGATAGATCATGATCATCAAGTAAGAACGTGGATGAATGATGATAAAGATGTATGTATAAGATGCATGGAATAGCAAGAAAGGAGTTTTCGTCGACGTCGGGAACGGTGCCAACTAGGTTCAAGAGTTGGACCTAGATGGTAAAGGGCTGCTACATGTTTTGGCCAGTTGCAGCTTACTGCGGTCTTCCCCACCTGGCAGCCAGCTGTAGCCCTCTTTGGCCGGCTATGGCTGGTCATGGTGGAGCAGCAGGCGACCGGAGGAGCTACGAAGTTGCAAAGAGCACTGCAAGATCGACCACGTCCCTGCTGTTCAGAGAAGTCACAAATCGGTGAGGAGGCGCTGCGGAAACGAAGCAGAGCACAGCCAAGGCATGCTAGGCTGCTGCATACCCACTGGAGGTGCTTGTTGTGGTTGTGTCGTCGGTGGACGCTCGGGGTAGCAACATGGGCCGAAGTAGAGTGCGACATGGGCAGCTGCTGTGGTGCTTGCCGTGGCGTGATGGAGGGCACAACGTCTACTTTGGTTGGTGGCGCGGTCATGGATGAGATGTGATCGCAACCGGCTGGAGATGAAGGTGGGGTGTGGTCAGCTACTACTGGAGACGCCTGGCGGCGATGAGGAGGCTCGAGGTGAGGCCGGTCGCGGACGGTTGCGGGGTGTCTGTGGTGGGTTGGCGGAGCTCGGCGTCGGGGTACGGCATCGTGGTGGCTGACGCAGAGGACGGCATCATCACGGTCGTGAGAGGATGGCGGTGGTGGCGTGGCTGGGCATCGAGGATAGCCGATACGCATCCGTGGTCGGCCAGCGCAGCATGGTGGTGATGCTCGTCGTTGATGCCACGGGCAATCACGAAGCGGGGGCACGCCGGTGTGGGGGGTCGAGGCCGCACGGTTGGTGGAAATGGCGGTGCAGATGGGGGAACAGAGGAGAGCGACGGCTTTGGCCTTTTATATGCGAGCAGCGCCTAGGGTTGGGGAAATCGTTGTCCATCCTCGACGTCCTTGTCGTGCTTGGGGTACGTGGCGCGGATCATGTGACGCGAAAGCCGGGGCGCGGACGCAGGGCTTCGTTCAGCGAGCGGCGGTGACGCCTGGAGCGCTCCCTGCTCTCGCTAGGGCTCAGGTGGAGACGGTTGGGAGAACTGGGCTGGTGGGCTTGTCTACACTGCTGGGCTGAGCGGAAGGGAGCAGCGCTGCTTGCTGGGCTAGAGAGGGAGGGGGAGTGGTGCGGGCTGGAGGAAAAGGGAGCAATGAGCTAGGCCTGGCTGCTGGGCCTATTCGGCGAGAGGAGGATGGGGCCAGGCTGGTGCTGGCGGAAGGAGAGAAAAGGGGAGGCCGGCTGGGCCAAATTGAGGAAGGGAGAATGAAAATGACTTTTCCTTTTGTGGAACAAGAACTTGTGAAATTTCAAAAGGGATCTAGGTAGGGATCAAAAGGGGTTGAGACAAAGGATAAATAACTTCTCCTATTATGATTTTATGAATTCTAGATCAAGAAATTTGGAAAGGGTTGGAGGTTTTCCTTTTCGTTGGATAGTTGTTTTGAGGAATTTGAAATGAGAACAAAAGGGGAATTTGAAAGGGGAATCTCCAATGGAGATTATGGGAATTTCAATTGGAATTTGGTAGGATTTTGAATGGGGTTCGAAAAGAGATCGAAAAGAACTCACAGGCGATTTGAGAGATATTCAATGGGAAGGTTGAGAAGGGAGTTCAAAAGCGATTGGAGGTGAATTCAAAAGGAATTCGATAGGAGATTTGCTACAGATTTGTGCACTCCAACACAAACAAGACCCAAACACCCAACAAACTTGAGAGCACCGACACACTCCTACATGTAAGCCTACATGAATGCAATGATTCATTAGCAGTTAGACACGAGTTAGACCTAGAACTACATGCTTCACATATTTGCAGGGAAAATTTTAAAAAGTTTTAATTTTTGGTTAGGCAAAAACCCGGGATGTTACATGCACGATCCAACGGCAATAAGCCACGCACCAATAGTAATCACGATCGGACGCAGCATAGTGCCAAGACCGGATGCAACACAGTGATCGGCCCGCGTCAGGTCAACACAAACACGCTCTCACCGAGAAAACGACTGGACGCGCCGACGCCCTCGTCCAATCGTTTCTAGAGAGCTCCAAGAGCGCTCGAATCATGATCGGACGCGTCAGGTTAGACGTGATCAGATGCACCACCTGCGTCCGGTCCTTCACCGCCTGCCATGTGTCAATGCCATGCCCGCGCCACTGCGTTAGCGAGCGACCGTGATGACCAGACGCTGCACCAGCGCGTTAGGTCCAGCGTCTGGTCACTCACAGTGACCTCTTTTCGCATCTGTTTCTTCACCGAGTTTATCCATTTCAACTCTAACTTCTTTCTCCTTTGTAATTGTGCCAACACCAGCAAGTGTACACCACTATGCGCAAGTGTGTTAGCATTTCACAAACATTTTTCCGAAGGAGTTAGCCACTCAATTTGCTACGCCACTCGATTCTAGCAATGATGCAAAGTTAGATCACTCGAGTGACACTAGATGATCAATATGAAAACAAGTTTACCCCTCTTGATAGTACGGCCATCTATCCTAAACCCTGTCATAAACTTCTCTACACACCTATGAACAGTGAAATGAAATGCCATATAGGTTATACCTTTGCCTTGCACATTCCATTCCATCTCCTCCAATATCGATGCAACACATGCACCAACATGATCAACAATGATATGATCCACTTCATATCATCATGTGATCATATTGGCTCATTGATCTTGACTACACTTGTTCTTCATCATTGCGTCGGTCCATCGACGCCAAATCTTGCTCAAGCTTCACCGTGACATGCGGTTCCTCGCTTTGAAGCCTCCGACTTGCCCTTCACACTTGCAGTCGGTCCATCGAGCCAAGTCATGTCTTAATCTTCTCCACCTTGATCACATGAATCAATGTCATGTCTCATGTGCAATGAGCTCCTTCATGAACACATGTGTAAGCATTGCAACATCTTCGAGCCATCTTTACCATCATGGCATATGTTGCTTACACACATGTACTTGTGGACTAATCACCTGTGTATCTCACATAAATATAATTAGTCCAACTAAGGTTGTCACTCAATTACCAAAACCAAATAAGGACCTTTCAATCTCCCCCTTTTTGGTAATTAACAACTCTACAAAGATATGGAAATTAAGCTCGTTTAGATTCATGTTGCTTGCCCATGCAATTTTACCATGTGTAAATGATTTTGGACAAGTACCACAAACCCGAAATGGTAGTGTAACACCCTAAAATTTTGAAAGGAATAAAAATAGGAGAAATATGATTTTTATATATTTTTGTGAGCATGCAAATTTAGAATGATAATAATTTTTATAAATTTAAAATCAAATATAAGGGTAGAAACATGATTGAGCATTCATGCTGCTGCATTTGAAATTTTGTATTAAGCGGTTTAAATTAAATTCAAAATGGATTTCAAAATCTCTTGGAAAATGGTTTTGAAAAACTGGAAAAAGAAAAGGAAAATTTGTTTCATTCGGTTTTCGGCCCGCTTACACCGCATTCGCCTCGGCCTGCTAGCGGCGGCCCGCTTTCTCTCCAGCGCGCGCGGCCGCTTTCCCTTCTCCCCCGCGTCCTCTCTCTGGGCTGAGCCCAGCTGCCGGCCCAACTCGCGTGCGCGCTGCTCCTTCTCCCGAGTCGCTGACATTCCGGCCCCACTAGTCAGCGACGCGTTCCCCTTTCCATCTTCTTCCTCCGGTGCTTTCCAAAACCGGAAGCCGTCGCCTTCCCCTTCTTCATCGGATACGGGAGATCAAATCCGTCACCGAATCCTCCCCCTTTCCTAACCCGGTGCATCCTTGGGCTATAAAAGCCGAGCCGCGCCCCCGCCGATCCCATCTCGCCCGTTTTGAAGCAGCTGTAGGCTTCGGGGGTGTTGTCACCGTGAGCGCGAGCTCTACCGCCGCCATTCCGAGCTAAACACCGCCCTCAGCCCGTCCTCCGGCCTTCCTTTTGTGCGGGGTAAGATCGACGTGGGCCGCTCTTTCTCCCGGTGTCTTCAGTTTGTCGAACGGTGGTCGGTAAGGCCGTTTCATCAAGCTCCGACGAGCTCGGGCCAAGTCCGGCCATGGCGCCGCCATCGGGCTCCTGTAGCCACCGGCCGTTCTCTCTCTCCCTCCCCCGATTAGATCTAGGCCGTTCATTTTAAATCCAACGACCGAAAATAGAAGATACCGCTTGGCCTGTACTTTTTGCTAAAGAGTCCCTACGGTTTTGCGTATTGTAACCCACAGTCCAAAACGTAATAACCCACGTCCGTTTTATTCTTTTGAAAGCGTATTTCATCTCGGTAATTGAAAAATACGTTTTATGATATTTACAGTTTTGCCACTAATCTTGTTTTAGTCGTAGAATCTCTGTTTTAACTCCGATTTGACCCGTTCAAATTGCGTTGGGTTCATATTTGCGAGCTCTACATGATGATAGAACTGTACAGTAGGTTTGAGATAATTTATTTTCAAGATTCTATTAAAGTATTTATTTTTCTATAGGAAATCTTCGTAAATGCATAACTTCGTCGTTTTAGCGAGTTGTAGATTCGTTTTAAAGACTTTTCGTTGCAATTACTTGGTGTTATTGCAACTATATTGGATTTGGTTGCTTTTGCTTGTAACTATTGCAATGGTTATTCCGGGTTGCAATAGTCTTCAGTGGTGTTGCAATTGCTAGGTGGTTATTGCAACAAGAATTCTGAAATGGTTGTAGTAACATGTTCCTATTGCCACGGTTTTTTGGGGTTGCAATAATCTTCTATGGCGTTGCAATTGTTAGGGACTTATTGCCACTACAATCCTAAATGGATGTAATATCATGTTATTATTGCCACGGTTTATTTGTGTTGCTATAGACCAAAGTATTTGGTGGGCCTTTCTTTGTCTAGGACCCAACACCATATGTGAACGTTATATTGGTTAGAGATGCATGTGACTCTCCCCATTGATCGATCATCGTCATCTGAATCGGGCATGCCTAGCCAGCAGGCTCCCTAGATGTGTCGTCTCCTAGAACACCAGTCAGGCCCGGTCCTAAGGGGGGTCGAGCTCTGCGGTCACATTGGGCCCTCGAGGCCAAGGGACCAATCCCCATATATATCATTTCTTAGATATGTTCCCATGTGTTGCAGGTTGCCACAAATGTTTCCCACACCTATAGCGACCTACGTAATATTTTACTTTGTTTATTTAATTAACTAGCAAAAGTGCCCTTGCGTTGCAACGGGGTGTTATTTCCATTCTTAAGCTGTTAACAGTTTCCTCACCCTCACAGTTCTGCCATCTTTGAATCATCGACGATAATATGTATCGACATGCTCGACGACAATATGTATTTATCATTAAAGCATCTTACAGACGTACGGGTTAGCCGTCTATCTTCACCAGAATAGTCATGCACGAGCCACAAGTGGTGTCATCTTTCTTAGTCGTACAATAAATCTGCCTCTCCATACGTACGGTTGCGCTGAGTGGGACTGAGCTCGTTCATCCACAAATGCTAATATCATCCACAAAAGCTAGTGTGTCATAGTGTGTTGCTACAAAATATATTTTTTTATGGAGTATTAGTTATTTTTACTACTACAGACAGTAGAATATTTTTTAACTCAAAATTAAGAATGTTTTTGCCTGTCCATTGCATTTAAAAAATATATGACAAATTTAGAGATCGGACAATACAACCGCACAGGTCTTGAACAGAACGATACAGCTGCACAGGTCTTGAACAGGATGAGAAAGGACCACATCACCTGCTTGGTTTCGATCTCTGCGTGATAGCAGAGATCTCCGGCTCCAACTTGGACTCAGCGTTGGACTCGAGCTGGGCAGAGGTCGCCAAGGAAATTACAGATAGATTCCACCGCGATAGACTCCGTTTTCTCAATCTAAAAAAACACCCAACCAATCTCATAACAAGTATGCCTTAAAAAAATCTCGTAACAGGAAACTGCGAGACCTAGTAAAAAAAGAAACCTACGAGAGAGGTTTCCTTCTTAGTTACGCATGCCAAAAAAAAGGCCCAACGAATCGTAATTGCTACGAACCTGGTCAAGAAAAACCTACGAGAGGTTTGCCTTCTGAGTTCCGCACGCCGCTGCCGCTCCTCTCCATCGAAAGGACGTTTGGTGATTTTGGTGGTTCAATTGTTTCTCGCCAAGTCACTCCATTGCGGTGATCTGATTGCCGCTCCATTGCGCGGTCGTCGGCCATTGCGACGTTGCCGGCAGCCCAACTCACGTAGCCACGTACGTGACTCCGACATAGTCCACATCAAACCGTTTGTTTGCCCAGTTGCTCCTATTACCCTTTGTTGATCTATGAAAAACAATCAATATTTAATTTACCTCCAATTTTTTTTCTCTCCTTTGGCGCTGCTTGCTGCCTTTGTATATAGGTAGTTCCCTAGCTTCCTGCCTTCCTTGATCAATCGGCTATTGGGCATTGGCCATCGCCAATTGTTGCCGGCGTGCTGTGTACTGCGCTACGCTCGGGCCTCCGCTGTTCCTGCGCTGCGCGCCCTGCTGCTTGCCTGCTCGTGCCAATTGCCAAGAACCAGGGACGTGCTGCCTGCCTGATTGGCTGATTGCCTCTCTCTGTCCAATTCCGTCCGGCATCATCCGATCCAGGTAATTTAATTTATTCTGTATTTATATTTCTTTTGTTTGTATATTTCATGCTTTAGAGGCAATGCTCTGTATTTTGGTTTCGTCAGTTTTAATAAAATAGCTGGGGAGCGATGGTCCACAGTTTTCAGTTCAAAAAGAATTTATCTCCAATTATGTACTTATTTACCTCCAATGTTTATTCTTTAGAGGACAAGATTTGGTAATCCCCTAAGTCATACGGTTCAAAGTGCATACGTGCAGTTAGGGCATTGTGATCTAAGAGTTGAGACTATTTAGTGGATAATCATTATCTCAATTTCTCAACTAGGTAATTTACTAACTTTTATACCTCTGTATATATTTAGTGGATATATATATATATATATATATATATATATATATATATATATGCATGCTGATACCTCTGTATATATGTATTTTTATTTTTTTAACATATTGATAGAATTCTAATTTGTTTTTGTTTGATGTGATCATGGTCATGCAGAATATATAATGTCACGTGAAGATAGGAGTTGGATGCGCTTGCCTCGTACTTCAACTGAGTGGCAGCAGAAATTCCGACAATTTCTAGACATCACATTTGGTGGCACATCGAGAGGTGGAACTGCTCCATGTCCATGTCCTAGATGTGTATGCATGTCATACAGACCGCAGTCTGAGGTTCAGCTTCATGTGCTTGCTAGAGGGTTTGCTGAAAGCTTTATCAGGGAAGGGGAAGTTTCAGATGTGGGATTACACAACCAAGATGCACGTCCAGCTGATGTAGAAGTACACAATGATGCAACACCACCAGCTACTGCAGAAGTAGACAACGAAGCCGCAACACAAGAAGTTGGAGAAGACAATAATGAAGAAAGCGCACCGAGTGAGGACCGTGGTGCCCCTGATTTGGTTAGATCCCTAATCAGAGGCGCTATACATGGAGAGATCAGAGATACTGATAGCAATGAACAGCCGAATGAACATGCCAAGATCTTCTTGAAATTATTACAGGAGGCAGAAAAGCAATTGTATCCAGGTTGCACAGATGCTACTAAGGTCTCTTTTATTGTGGAACTTTTTCAGGTTAAGTGCTTGTATGGTCTTAGTAACCGTGCATTGGAGGCGGTACTTAATCTGTTCTCAAGGTTTCTGCCTCAAGGCCATTGTGTCCCAGACACAATGGAGAAAGTGCAAAGGGTGGTTCGAGATCTAGGCTTGGACTATGTAAAGATAGACACTTGTGAGAAGGATTGTGTGTTATTTTGGAAGGAAAACGCAAATCTGGATACATGTCCCAAATGTGGTGAGTCTAGGTGGAAAACACCCGATGATGGTGCTTATGATCAGAGGGGCGATACGGATGGTGGTGCTGATAGAACAAATAAGAAGCGTGTCCCACGTAAAATCCTACGGTACTTTCCTCTTACTCCTCGGCTGCAAAGATTATATATGACAGAGAGCACATCATCACAAATGCGATGGCATAAGGAAGAATTGGTCAATGATGGCAAAATGCGTCACCCTGCTGACTCGAAGGCATGGAAGCACGTGGATACCAAGTATGATTGGTTTGCAAAGGATGCTCGTAATATTAGGCTGGGTCTTGCTTCTGATGGCTTCAACCCCTTTGGCATGCAAAATGTTGCTGCCCTATTCTGAATGGTTATATTATAATATATTGCAATGGCCACGCCACTGATATCATCATGGTTTTCGAAGAATTTAAAGATACATACAGGGAAGACACAGTGAAGACTTACAGAGAATGGTTAAGGGTGCAAGGACAACTTGATGATATTAGTAATATAACAACTTTTCCCAAAATGTCAACCAAATTATAATCAGTCATTCGCAAACCATTTATAGCTTACACATGTGACCTATTGTCTGTAGGTGCATATGACAACCGTAGGAATCAGATAGATTTACTAAATTCAAGTCAAGATAGCAATCCAACACCACCTCTGAACCTACCATCTCATGCTCGGCGTGAGAAAACACAGGGAAATAGTAAGTAATGCTTATTATTATTTTATTTTGAGGTTCAGTTCAGTTGATCCCTAGTAAACAATTTTGTTTAATCTCTTGCATTTGTATAATTGTTTCAATTGACAAGACTCCCAAAAGAGGAAGGCACGAGGTACCCTGAAAGGATTGGCAGCCTCCCACAAGAGGTCCAGGCAGGGCAGTGGGAAGCTTAAAGTTGAATTCTCTAGAATTGGAGGAGCTGCAGGTGAGAACACACGCACATTTATTGATGAAATAGTATTGTTTACAAGGAAAAAAGCACCACTCATTGGAGTGAGAACATGGAGAGATATCCACGAAGATGTAAAAAAGTCAATAGAATCTACTATTATGGTAAGTTCTGATTTGTTTTTGGTTGCGTACGCATTTACCAAATTATTTAAGAAGTGACATAGTATTTATGTTTTTTGTTGAATAGAATAAGTGGGACATTGAGAATAATGAGGAAAACAGAAAAAAGATATGGACCATCGCAAATGAGCGTTACAAAGGATGGCACTCAACATTTAGTGCTACATACAGGGCATACACCACCTATGATGAGAGAATGAGACACAAGCTAGAAGAATTGGACATTGTTGAATGGCACTATCTGGTGATGTATTTTGGCAGCGAAGAATTTCAGGTTTGATGACATTTATTTTATTCTTGCCAATTGCACCTGCTAAATTAAAGGATATGTTTCGAGCAATTCACTATTTTTTAAAAAAACAACTCCTTGTGCAGAGGATTAGCAGCAAGAATTCTCATAATCGGCACAATCGAAAGATAAACCATGTGACCGGATCAAAGTCTTTTTCTCAGTTAAGCTATGAGAAGGTAATAACTTCATAAGCACATGTCATGCTTCCTTACATGATGGAATGACGCTAATTTGTTACATTCTTGCCACATTAGAGGGACCCGCTAACAGGTGATGAGCCAAATGATTTGGACCTTTTTATGATGACACACACTAAGAATGGGGAATGGACAAGCCAAGAATCTAGGGATGTCTATGTGAGTATATAACAGTTTGTACAAACCTTATTGAGTGATGCAAAGTGAACTCCTACAATTTCTTTTTGAATTAACTACTTTTACTGCCCTCTCTTTGTTAGGATAATGCAAGCAGCAAACTTTCAGAGAAGGAAACAAATGGAGATATAAACATCATCTCAGACATGGAGCAAAATCATATTTTCCAGACAGCCTACAAGGAAACAATAAACTGCAAATCAACTAAGATCCATGCTAATGGATACATGGCAAAGTACCCAACTAGAAGGCAGCTACTGTCTAAGGAATACCAGTACCGTGTCCGTCAGGACGCGACACTGATCGACGCGTTTGCAAAGCTACAGGAACGACTTGAAATTCAAGAGGCTGAAAAGGAAGCTGAAAGGGAAGAACATAGGTGTCAGATGGAAGAAATGAAGAAGGCAAGGGAGGCTGATAGAGAAGCACTTAGGCAAGAGTTTATGTCAATGATGCAAGCAATACAAGGACAAGCATCCTTACAACAGGTAATATTAATGTAAAATCTTAACTTGCCCAAGAGATTAAGTTAATGTGTTTATCTGTCTCGAGGTTGTATACCTACCCGCTGGTTTAATCTTTTCATATTTTGTTGAATTGAAATCATGTGCTCAGGTAGTTGACTACAAACCATGCTGGTAGTAGTTTATTTCTTACATATTGTAAAGGCATTGTTTTGGTGTAGACATTATGCATATCTGCTGAATTTTGAAATGTAAACAACATCATTTTTGTACTTTCAAACTCCAGACATGATTTTTCTAACCAAACTTTAAAAGCAGGGTAACAAAGATGGGGGACAAATTGCTGAGGTTGCTGCTGCAACAAACATGGTTGAAGGAAATGTAACAACAGAAAGTGAAGAAATATCACTTCGGCAGGTAGTTTGAGAATTGATGAGTGTTTAATGTTGTCATGTCATAGTCCATAGTATGGGTCTAATTTTCCCTCCAACTATTGATTTGCAGGATAACCCACGTAGCAGCCCGCCACAAACACAACCCGCAGCTACTACAGGGACAAGTACTGGTCACACTAGCAACACGCCGCAAACACAACTCGCATCTACAGCACCTACAGCTACCGGTAATACTCGCACAACTAGAAGGGGTGCTACGAATAAGTCACAAACAGGCCAAAACAATGGAGGGAATCCGGCAATTTCTTATACTACTACAAAAGCACTGAAGGATGATGCAGCTAAGAAACGAGTATTAGGCAAAAGGAAACAACAAGCTGGCAATGCACAGGTGAATTTTTGGTAACTTCACTACCTGTGAATATTTCTAAATCGGATTGGTGTCACTGAGAGTGTTTTTTTTATATATACATGATTGACTTGTAGGTTTGATCATATAGCCTTACATGGGGCATTTTACTTTTGAATAATTCTATAAATTTATTTGCAAACCTGCTAGTCTTTAGTTGAAGATTCCAAATTGCTTACTCTGTCGACTCCATGCTGTTGTTGCCAAAATAATACAATTTCAGTTTACCTGATGCATATACCACAATTGTTTATAATTCTTTTCAGGAGCAAGATGGAGTTTGAGTGGAGCACATGATTGATGGGATGATCAACATCAAGGCAACCGTACCTTTGCTGCAGTGCTCCATAGCTCATTAGATTTTGATGTGATGAAACTAGATAGTGATCTGTGTCACATACTTTATGTGTTTCAGTTGTGCGTGTGTTATCAACTAAGTTTGATATTGGATGGTTTCGGTTTCATTAATGATTTGTACGAACAAATCATATTTTGGTTTAATAGATGTCTAAATGCTTCATTGATCATATATTGTTCGGCGTGCAATTACTTTTTGTCACTACCAAACAAAGCGTTGCAATATGGACTTTGGCATAATCATTTGGCGTTGCAATATGTGCTATAGCAACAAACAAACGGTGTGGCAAAAACCTCATACCAATGAAACAATCGATGTGGCAATAGAGTTCACCTATAGCAACCACATTATTTAGTGTGGCAATAGAGAGACCAAATATAGCAACCAAAACATTTATCGTGGCAATAGAGGGTTCTACCTATAGCAACCACAATATTTAGTGTGGCAATATAGAGGCCCCCTATAGCAACCAAAACATTTGTCGTGGCAATAGAGGGTTCTACCTATAGCAACCACGTAGACAAGTGTGGCAATAGAGAAGCCATCTGTAGCAACCAAATATCTATTGTGGTAATAGAGGGTCTACTTATAGCAACCACAAAGATAGTGTAGCAATAGAGGGTCCATCTATTGCTTCACTATTGATGTGTGGCAATAGGGTCTATTGCAACACTAATTCTCGTTGCTAGTGTACCTATTGCTACTCTTTGGGTATGTGGCAACAGATATCTCTGGCAACACCAAGTGTGTTGCAGTAGTTACTATTGCAACACCTATGGTGGTTGCTTGTACTATGGCTTGCAACACTTCATGGTGTTGCAAGAAAACTCCATTGTGTTGCAATAGAGGAAAATTTATTGCAACACTAAAATAAAGTGTTGCGCAAACTTATTGCTACGACATCAGTGGCAACGCCTCCCAACCAAATTTTTGTGTTGCAATTTTGTCTACGGCAACACTTTTTGGCATATTGCAACACTTTTAGGTCGTTGCATCATGGGGAAAACCTTGTAGTGTGCCCCATCTCTTGCCTTTGATCTTGCTATTATTAAAGCTTATGCCACTTGTATCATCTTGGCTTCTTTGTGTGTTGACTTTGCTTGTCTTGAAGCTGAGACCACTCTTATCACCAAAGCTTCTTTGATTGCTCAACATACGCTTGAAGGTGGCCTTTGAGTTGTAGCACCTCTCCAACTTGTTGCTCAATTTCTTCACTTGTTCATTAAGCTCATTGTTCTCCTTCAAAAGGTTAGTCTCACAAGACATAGAAGTAGAATAAGCATCTATATGTGAAGAGCATGGCATAGCTAATAAATCATCGCAAGAGGTGGATACATGCTTCTTCTCTACATCACAAAGGTTAGCAACAATATGTGTTTGATCATTTGACCCATGTGATGAGCTATCACTAGTTTTAATTTTCTTGGAAAACATTTTAATGAGAGAAGCATGTTGTTCCAATAATTCTTCATGAGATACAAAAAGTTTCTCATGAGTCACTATTAGCTCATTATGTGAAGATCTAAGATCATCAAGTAAGTGCTTATGATCTTCACATGAATTCTTTAGAAATGAGTTTTCATTTTCCAATTTCATTATTTTACTTTCTCATTTTCTAAAGACATGGTCATGCTAGCAAGTCTACTAACAAGCTCATCGTATGAATCAACATGATCAACCACATTAGCATTTGGTACCATCATGTTGCACTTGCATTTCATCGGCATGAGCATCATTCATTCATGCATGAGCTTATAATGTGTGAAAAATGCTTTGAAACATTGCAACATATGCTTATATTTTATGTGTGTTTATGAAATGAGTAGTGTGTAACATCCAAGTGCAACATGTGCTTCTTTTTGAGACATGTTACCCACATTAGTGAAACGTGATTAGCAAGTGCTATGCAACACACTCATGAAACATATGAAACATGGCTTGGAAACAAAAGTAGCAACTCACTTGTTTTCCTTGTTCCAATGTATGTGATGCTTGATTTTGCGTGTTACTAAAGTATACAGTGGTCAATTATGTCCTATAGTACCTTAATCACACTTAGGATCATTAGTGGAACAATGTTCATGTTGACCAAATTGACCAAAATGCCCTCCTATGTGATGTTGACCAAGCCCTTAGCCCTAAAATGCTCTAGTTTGACTGTTTAAAAAGTCCAGCTTAGAGATCTTGTATGGAGAAGCAACCTTAATCAAAGTTGTAGAAATTTCATAAGGAACAAAAGTTCTAATATGGCTATCTCATGAAAATGACCAGAACATGCTCAAAAGTGGCCCACAAGTCAGTTTGAGGGGCTGCCCAACACTTTCTAAGTCTGGAATGGAAGTTACAGTTTCGGTGTACCCTACTTGGGAAGCCTGTAACTCACAAACCATGCCGAACCAGCTCGAGCCAATATTGACAAAGTGGTAGACCACATATCCATCTCCAACTTTGCTATTTATGGTTTGCACTAAGTCGGTCTGGTCAGGGAGATAATCAGCGCCAAAGTATCGCTGTCAGTCGACCAATGTAACTGAAATCGGAGTTCCTGAACTCCATCGTCGCGGACCGGTGGCAGGGTGTGCTTGACGCGTGGAGGCCACGCACCGACTACCTGGTGACTTGGGGAAGTGTTGTCAGGCTCCAGCAGGACCGCGCGGCTCCAAACTCTCCACCTTGGCCTCATTCCTTCACCCACGCGCGCGGAGAGCACGAGGTCGCCACCGCCATCACCATTGCCGACCCGGAGCTCGCGCTCAAGCGTCACAGCCTCACCACCGCCCCATTCTTCAATCCATCTCGTTCACAGCTCAGTCCTGGTCCGCGCCACCCACCGCAATAGCCCATCCCGCCATTCAAGCTCTGGTGAGGCCACGCTTTGAGCCGCCATCACCTCGGTTCACCGAGTTCACCGCCGAACTCGACGACATAGCTGCTCTCTGTTTGGAGAGGATAGATTTCTGGAACTTTAGAATTTCGACTAGGTAAACTTTGGAATAACGTGTTGAGGTCTGAAAATGAATTGTAGAGTATTTTATACACTTTCCAGATTGTCTTGTATCATGCATTTGGATTTTTGAATCTACAGTTATGATAGAAACACTTAGCTGCTGTCCAGAAATTGTCATTGTGCTATTCTGTGTTTAGGTGGTGGTACCCTTAAGTAATGTTGTTCTTGTTGATTGTTAGGTGTTAGACCCTTAACTGAGGAGGAACAATTATACATTAGGTTGTGTAGGTTAGGTAAGTACTTCTCTACCAAAAAAGAAATATGCACATTTGTGAAGTGATTTGAATAGAGCACTAGGATTGCTGTAGTGCATTTCATTCTGAGCATATTGCATTCCTTCTTATGCATCCATGAGATTTATTATGCATTCATGCAATAGGTGTACCAGAGGGAGTGACACTCCTAGAGTTCGAAGGAGCCATTCCAGAGGAGGATCAGGAGCAGCCGAGGGAGCCCGAGGAACCAGCCGGTGAAGGAGTTCCCGAAGACGAGCTACCTGAGTGCCCGGACCATCGCCCTTCCTCGTTCTTGAAATGCAAGCCTCGGTGCATAATGACTCGATCTTTATATATATCAATCTTGAGTACTTTTACTTGTTGAGTGAAAACACTTGTTGCATTATACCTATCCTTGTCCAGATATCGCACTTGAATCCTAAATTAAGTTTAGGCACGTGTCAATGCTTAGCCCTGCTTAGTGCGGTAGAAGTCGGATGATTTCCGGTCATCCGCAAGATGTAGGAAGTGGGTCATGAGTGGCTATGTTGGCTATCGTGGATGGAACCATGTCTTAAAATGAATTTGAGACCGGGCGGGGGTTCGATAGTGCAGCCGCAAGACACTTCACGTCTTGGGTGCGAAGCTATGCCCGTCTGAGTCATTTAAGGACCGATTCGTTGTATGTCCTTGAGTCATGTTGAATGCAGTCTAACACTTAGTTGGCCAGATAAGTCGTTCTGGCCGCGAAGCCGAGTAATACAGTTCAGGCCGGGAATCGAGTGCTAGGTCGCATCTTGGAGGTAGTAAGGATGTGCTTGGGGACATGGGCGTGAGACCAAGGGGGGTTAGAGTCCCTATCACCTGGCAGAGTGTTGCCCTTGGGGATGCGGCATCAGTCGAACCCGTGACTCCTGAATTGTACGAAAGGTGGCTTGTGCGACCCTGGCAGGGGCCTGCGCGGTGAGTGTTAGAAATACCCCTCCAGCTGGATAGGAACTCAATTTGAATCGCCGTCGCTCCCGGTTAGTGAGCACTTGACTTGAGCAGCGGCAACGTAGATCTCATTAAATTGAACAGATGGTTAAGTGAATGATGATATAATGATGCCGCAATTTATACCTGCTATGGTTATTACTGTTTGATTATAATCAAGTGAATGTTTAGTAAAGGTGCTAAGATAGATGACAGGTTAATGCTAAAAATAACTGCTAGTACAGATTAAAAGAGTTCCAATTACTTATGCTTTTTTGCAAATGTGATGTCAGCCAGCTCCACTTAAGAAAGCCTTGTATGATCCTTGGTGTCTTTTATTTTCTGTTTCGACGGGTAAGTCTAGCTGAGTACATTCCCGTACTCAGGGTTTATTCCCTCCTATTGCAGATGACATGCTTTACCAGGGCTTCTGCAAGACTTGCCTCCACCTCGCGGGTGATGAGGACTAGATCACTCGGGCATGATCGTCTGTTAGTTTACTTTCCTGAATGCTTTTGTGGGATGTTGATCTGTAAGACTGGCAGTGGTATTTGAACTAAGTGTGCGTGTGTTATGCTTCCGCTACTTTATAAACTCGGTTTGTAATAATTACGACTCTATGTGTTGTAAGTGAATTTTCAAACTACTTGCGAAATGTAATGTGTGATGTGTTATGTTGAATGATGCAATCTTGGTTGTAAACGAGCTGGTTTGAAATCCTTCATGGTTTCGATTGACTACCGGGATTATATGGGCTCAAGTTCGAAAATTTGAGCGTTTCGGCACTTGTTTTTGTACTTGTGCTCTTATAATTTGGTGGTTCTGTTACAGCTGGTATCGAAGCAGAATTCAACATTAAACACATCGTACAAGTATTTGAAAACAAAAGTTTTGTTTGTGAAAAGTGTTTAAAAAATCTGAAATTTATTTCTATAAGTATGCCAGTGATCACATCCCTTAGCCCAAATAAGGACTCTTAGGTGGCTTAGTAAAGTACTAACTTGGGGGTCTTGTTTGTTTCTGTTTCGTCGTCCATACGGCGTGATATTGTATGGATGCCATCTGCTTGTGTGGTAATGTATGGATCAAACACCTCGATGCTCTGGTAAGTGTGAGTTGTGAGAGCATGACTGTCCAACCGGCGGTCTAGGGGAGAGTAGTTATGGTTACTAGCATACTTACATGCTCAGTCATGTAATTATGAAAGTACTTAATTGTGGGTATATCTGTCGGGTAGTTGTGATACTGAAGTATATACATCGGGGATGTGTATATGGAAAGTATTTAGTTTACTGCTTACTTGCATGCTTTTATTGGGAAACTACTGGGCTGAAATGAGATTTTCTGCAGGTACACTAACAGCGCAAACGAGTAGACCGATAGTTTCGCCTAAATGAGAGAGCGTATGATGCCACCACCTAGCGTTAGAAGTTTATGATTCTACTAGGGTGAGAGGGCGTACGGAACGTGCATGCATCATGTTTAATTCACGTCATACATTTCATATTACTCCCTCCTTAAAATTTTGATTGTCCCGACTAAATTAAATTTCGTATCCCCAAAATTATCCTCACTTTAAGTTATACCTTGTTGCTATAGATGGCTCGCACCAAGGGGACCACTCGCAAGTCCACTGGAGGCTGGGCTCCTCGACACCAGCTCGCTCCACGTGAGCCCCGCCCTGAGCCCACCGAGGTGGAAAGGTTGAGGGCCGAGTTGGCTGAGATGACTGCTGCTAGAGATGCGGCTCAGCAACATCTGGAGCAAGTGATACATGACAGGGATCAGGAGACACTTACGGTCCAGAGGTTGACTGTGGCTCATCGCAACTGTCAGTGTGTAACACCCCAGGAGTTTATCACCAATTAAGTAGGGGGTTTAAGCGCAAACATGATAGGTTAAGTGTAAATGACAATGTCCAGGTCAACCTACGGAGATGAGCCTAACTTAAAGTTGGATGCTGCATCATTGCTTTATATATAGGCCATTTTCAAAGATATATGTTTGGATGGTGTTATTGCCATATTTTCATGTGTCTCACCCTGGTATCTATCTATATTGATCCCTGGAAAAGTTTCATGAAGTTTGGAATCAAAAAGTCACATGAAATGATAAGTGATAGGCTTGTTTGGATTATAACTAAAACCTATCGTACATCCCATGGGAACTAGTGTTTGTGCAACATACAATGCAACATGTGCAACACATCTTGGACACATGTGGAACAACCTAGTGGAACATGTGTAGCACGTATCTTGAAACAACCACATGAAATGACTATAGCATTTCACTTGAGTTCTATGTTTCAAGGCATGTGAGGCCTACACTTTTGTGCAACCTATGCATGGTGGGTATGTTTGGCCTCTACAACACCTTAACTACACTTAGGACACTCCATGGAACAATGTTCATGTTGATCATTTTGCCTAAATGTGCTTCTAAGTGATGGTTGACCATGTATGGACCCCAGAACCCTTTTGTTTGACCGTTTCAAAAGTGTGACCTAGAAGCTTTGCATGACTGTGCACCCTTTGACAAAGTCGTAGAGAATTTTATAAGGAACAAACTTTATTTAAGAGTCAAGCCATGAAAATGTGTGGAACATGCTCAAACAGGGCTCACAAGTCAATTTTAGGGCTGATTCCAGCACTTAACAATTTTAAAATCCCGATTTCGGTGTCTTCGACATTGACATCCCGCGTTCTCGTGATTTTGCTAACCAACATGATTTGACCCCTTAACAAAAGTTGGAGTTTATGTTAGGGAGAACAACATGTGAAAAGTTGGGATCAATTCGACCAAGTAATTCGAGTCTAAACCGAGCGAAGCTTAATCTTCGTTAAGCCACTGACACTGTCATTTTGGAGGGTAATTAACCACTGTTACAGAGCCCTAATGACTATGACCCCTTAAGCAATATTGTAGAGTAGCCCATGATCCACAACTTTGCTTCAAGGCCTGAGGCCCAATTCGAACCCCAGACAGCTCAAAAATGGAGCCAAAGGTGGTCTCGTCGACGCCCACCACGTGTTCGGTAATAAGCTTCAATGGGCGACGGGTGTCCGTGGACGTGTCCTCCATGCGCGAGCCGCGCCTCCGCCATCGCCTGTTGCCGCTGCCGCGTGCCCCTATGCCTGCTCGAAGTGGAGAAGCACCAGAGCACTCGCCAAGATCTTTCCCCCTCTCTGCTCGCACTCTCGTGCACGCACGGCCGCAGCGCCATGGCCGCCATGGCCGAGCTCCAGCCGCTGTCGCGTTCCCGCTGTTCCGCGCCTCCTCATTCTCCACGAGCACCACCAGCAGCTCCGCCCTGCGACGCCGAACTTGTAGCACCCCCTCTCGACCTCTCTTCGTCGCCGTACCGCGTGGTCGCCGGAGCCGGGACCTGCCGGGGATGCTGTGCACGCGGTCGGGAGGTCACGGTCCATCTCCGGCCGTGATTCGGCCCTCCGCGGGTGCGGTGAGGTGCGTCGGTGCTCGCGCCGCCCTCGTTCGCCGCCGTCGGCGACCCCCCCTCGCTGGAGCCGCCGATGCACCGCCGCCGTCGTCTCCTCTGCTCCCGCTGTGCCGCTGCTGTGCGAGGTAGCGCCCCTGCAGGCCATGCCGGGGCAGGGCGTGGCCACCTTGTGTGCGGGTGTGGCCTCCATTGCGTCCTCCCTCCCCGCTGGCGCTACCTTGCCGGCCGAAGTGACCCTGAGCCATCACCGACCTCGGTGATGTCCGTCTCTGCTCCGAGGTAGAAGAAGAGAAGGAGAAAAATGAATTAGAAGCTTTTTCCTGGGTCCAGATGCAAAGTTCGTCACTCACATGAACAGTACAAGCGGAGCGCGGGTTTATTCCTAGAAACTCCAGGGGCCTCGAGGCAAAAGTGCTTTTCTTTTTCGGTTTAATGTTTTTCTTTTGCAGGAAAAAGGCTGAATCTTTGAAAATTAATATCTCATGCTAGGAAGCTCCAAAAATAGCAAATGAGGACTTTTTGGAATCCTTGTGAAATTATCTATGCAGTGGATCTATAATATGACATGTTTTAGTTTAATCTTTTTGCTGTAAAAATAGATTTTTCAGATTAGGTTTTCAAAGCTAGTCGCATTTGTCTTTTTCATAACTGCAGTTTTATGGCTCCAAATGAAGTGAAATTTTTGTGGCATGCTACTCATGTCATGTTTGATGTGTGGAAATAATTTCATGAATTTTTGTTGTTATATGAGTGAGTTATTAGTGTATCTTGCTCTCACATGATTTATTGCAATATCTATTTGTCTTTTTCATAGAGGTTGATATACATGTCCAAATGGCTTAAAATTTGGACAGTAGATTATTGGGAGCATATGTGGGCCACTGTAATTTTGGTAGAATTTGTTGTACACTTTTGATAGGTGTTCATAATTCCACCTAATTATCTAAGTAAATTAAGAAAATGTATTAAAATAATTTATTTAGGAATAGACACTATGTTTTCTGGTGTTCATTAGTCATGTGTGACATGTTGGTAAAGTTAGTTTTGCCCAATTATATGTTTGCAACATAAGTTAGTATTTATTTCTTGCAAATGTGGTTTCTGGACAGATCTGGGAACTTAGCAAAGTTCTTCATGATAATGTGCTTTGTTGTAAAACTTGTTTATACAAAAGTTGTAGATAATTTATGTGTCTAGCTGCTGTTAAAATTTGGTATCATTTGGTCAAGTAGTTTTTGAGTTATAGCTGTTTAAAGTTAGGGTACAGAATTGCTTGCTCTCTGTTTGTCAGGAATAGATTCTGGAACTTTGTAATTTTGACTTATTTAACTTTGGAATCATGCTGTGATGATTATAAATGAAATGTAGAGAATTTCATAAGCTTTCTATAATGTCTTATTGCATATCATTTGGATTTGTAGATCTCCAGTTATGATTAAATTACTCAGCTGTTGGTCTGATGTCCAGAAGGTAGCAATTTCTAGTTCTAGTGCTTTGATTAACTATGCCATACTTGTGTATTGAAGTGTGACACCTATCTTTGATGGTACTTGATTTAGTACCCTGTGGTCTTATAAGACTTGTGTCTTGATTGATGTGCTTGCAATCTTCTTTGTTATGCCCTAATAAGGTTGAGTTAATTAGCTCTAGGTGTTTATGCAAACTTTAGTATGCTTGTTTGATTACTTTGTTTATTGCACTCCGATGCATTCATACATATGCATTGTTGCACCTCATTTAGGTACGCTAGCTGAAGCACGTAAAGGACCTGATGTGGAGCTAACCAGAAGACGGTGTTTGGGAAACTATCCCGAAGATGGAAGTACTCGGAGTGATGTCTGACAACCACTGACTTGAGTCGGATCCCAGGCAAGCCCCGGAGCATTATAAGCCTCCTACCTTCAAAGCAATTAATTATATATATGTTATAAGTATTGTTGCATTAAGTGGTAGGAGTTGGTTGAAAACCTTGCTGCATTATATCATTCCTTGTCCAGATATATGAATCCCTGAATCCTACATAGACTAGGATCGAGTAGATGCTTAGCCCTGCTTTAAGCGGTAGAAGTCAGGTGATTTCCTGTCACCTGCGAGATGTAGGGATATTTATATATGGCACGGTTGGCTATATTTGCTATCGTGGAATGGAACCATGTGTTAATAAAATGAAATGAGACCGGGCGGAATGACGATAGTGAAGCAACAAGGCATGGAGGTCTTGGGTGTGGATCTATCCCCGTCTGAGTCGTTTAAGGACCGATTCGCTGTACGTCCTTGAGTCATGTTGAACGCAGTCTAACACTTAGTTGGCCGGATAAGTCGTTCCGACCGCGAAGCCGAGTAATATGGTTCAGGCCGGGAATCGAATGGTAGGTTGCTTCTTGGAGGAGAGAAAGGATGTGCTTGGGGACATTGGCGTGAGACCAAGGGGGGGTTAGAGTCCCTATCACCTGGCAGAGTGTCGCCCTTGGGGTTGCGACATCATTCGGACCCGCGATTCCTGAATCGTACGAAAGGTGGCTTGTGCGACCCTGGCAGGGGCCTGCGCGGTGAGTGTTAGAAATACCCCTCCAGCTGGATAGGAATTCGATTCGAATCGCCGTCGCTCCCGGTTAGTGAGCACTTGACTTGAGCAGCGGCAACGTAGATTCCATTAAATTGAACGGATGGTTAATTGGATAACGATGGAAAGGTTGCCTCAATTTATACCTGCTATGGTTAATATTGTTTGCTCCTAATAAAGTGAGTGCTCTAGTATAGGTTCTAATATAGACGACAGGTCAATGATAATTAACTTGATGCTTAAGCATTAATGATTACTTATCCATAATAAGCTCTTATGCAAAATGTTGTCAAGCTAGCCCACCTTATATCAGCCTTGCATGATCCTTGGTGTCACTTTATTTCTGGTTTATGACGGGTAAGTCTAGCTGAGTACCTTCTCGTACTCAGGGTTTTATCCCCACTTGTTGCAGGTTGTGTTGTTTCTTGGCGACTGCAAGAGTTGGTTGGCTCCTGCCGTAGAGGCGGAGTGTGATCACGGGCATGATCCTTCTGAGTTATCTTCTCTCTAATGCTTTTATTGGAGATCGACCTTCATACTGGCATGTATTTGAAATAAGAGTGTTGTTAGTTTTAAATTACTTTGCTTCCGCTACTTTTGAACTTAAGTTGTAACAACTATGTTAACTCCGATGTATATTTTGAATTACTTGTGAAATGGTTGTAACATGTGACTTGTTATGTTGAATCACTACGATCTTGGCTGGTATGTTGATTGGTTTGAAATCCCTCGTGATTTCATTGGACTACCGGAGTTATATGGGCTCAAGTGCGAGAATTTGATCACTTCGGTGATTGTTTTTTGTACTTGTGCTCTTATAATTTGGACGGTTCCGTTACAGCTGGTATCGGAGCAAGATTCAACATTAAACTTGTCGTATGTGTATTTAAAACAAATGTTTTGTTTTATAAAATCAGTTTTACCAACTTATATCTATATATAGGTTTGTGAAATCTAAATTTTAAACCTAAGTATGCCAGTGGTCAATTTCCTTATGCCCATATAAGGATTATTAGGTGGCTTATATAAGTACTAACTTGGGGGTTTTAAATTTTGCGTCTACGCCCTTGCCAAGGTATGTTTATGTGATGACTCTCCCACACTATGCTACCGGTGTGTTAGATTAGAGGTAGCCTTTATATATGAAATAGCCATATATGTCGCTAGTTTATTTTTATGCAACATCGCACCACGCTCAGATAAGTGTGAGTTGTGAGAGCATGACCGTACAAACTGCGGTCTATGGGAGAGCTAGTTTTGGTTACTGGATTATTTACATGTTACACACATGTATATATGAAGGTACTTAATTGTGGGTGATCGAAAGATTCGGGTAGTTTTGGTGCTACATGTATATATACGGGGGTATATGTACATGGGAGTACTTAGTATTTTACTTCTCTTCTTTCATTGTGAGCTATATTGGGAAAATGTTGGGCTGCAATGAAACTTTTCTGCAGGTACACTAACCACGAATGCGTAAGTCGAATGTAGCTGTCGACTAGCTATATATCGAGAGAGCGCGTGTTATGCCACCGACATAGAACGTGATCGCCACCTTAGGTTGGCAGTCTTGTGAGGACGAATAGGACGAAGCATGCATTATCATGATTGTTGCTTTATGCATAGCTATGCTCCTCTCACCCTTGTTCGATAATAAGTAACTTGTGATCAATGTGTTGCACTATCTCCCTTGTGTGGAGTTAAACGAGAATGCCTTGTTCCATGTTGCTTGAATAGGAAGTGCTTAGAAAAGTGTGTGCTTAGCCTTGTTAGAAATGATTGTGGTTACATGCTTGAACCTATAGATGTCCTCTAGTTTAGCCAAGTGGTGAATATGTTGTTCATACAAGCGTTTGGTAATGCTTTAGACCTCACGTAAGTAATTGTGGATTCTCATTAATGAATTAAATTCATGTTGGTCTAAGGTAACAAAATTTAGAGCTACTAGAATAACATGTTTGTGTGCTCTCTTGTTAAGTAGAACAAAGGCAAGCCTTGTTTTGCTCGTTGGACTTTGGCTGCTAGAACGATTCTGTTGTAGTGATGCTTTCATGATTATAATGGTGTTTCTGTAGTTATGGAGAATACCAAAGTTGTAGCTAACTTACTTTACTAGCTTGTCCTAAAATTTCATGACCCTAGGTTTTATGGTTTGAGAGTTATAAATTTTAGAAGTTTGTTATCAGAATCTGCTCATGTTCAGAACAGATCTGAATGTTTGCTTTATTTGACCTATGTGCTTATGGAATCATGTATTGGAGATAATAGAAGAAGTGTAGTACTTTTTCTAAGCTTTCCAAAGTGTCCTATAGCACTAATTTTGGTGGTCTGAATCTCTAGTTATGCGCTTGCAAAGTGGAATGACAGAATCTGTCCAAATCTGGGCAGAGATGTCTTCTTTGTCTCGTTTGGCCTTGTTAGCTGTAGAATCATCTTAATATGATAATAAGAAAGTTATAGACAACTTAATAAGCTTTATATAAAGTGAAGGCTCAGCCTTGTTGAGTCCCTAGAACTCCAGTTGTACATTTTTTGAAGTTATTGTCAGTTTTCTGTCCATATTGGTACAGATCTAAAACATTAGCATTTTTGGTCATGTTAATCTATGATTTAGCTTTTGGTATGAATAAGTAAAGTGTAGTCATCTTCCTGAGCTTTCTAGAAAGTCTAGGATCACCTTTGTGGGATGTCTATAACCTCAGTTATGGTTGAAACAAGTAACTACTGCGTTGCTGTCTAGATTCTGAGCACATGCTAAGTTGGCTACCTTAACTAACGTTTGTTTGGACTCAACTAGTAGTTAGTTCTTGCTTAGATACATGCTTGTTTTGGGTGAGCCTTGTGCTTGATATTGGTTGCTTAAGCCCATTCGTTTGAATTTTCTCCAACGACTGCTTGATTGTGATGTTGTATGTGTGCTTGTTATCTAGGTAGTGCCCTAGTTGTCACCTCGTTTGTCCTCGGTGAGTACACGAGTGTCGAATAGCTTCATCCTAGAACAACGTTCACGTTATGTAATTGTATGGTTGTTGTCTTCAATTAGGTTTTCTCTCTTAGGAGCCTGAGCCTGTAGACTTGGTGGTTAGCCCTTGAATGTTTGTATCCATGCCTTTGCTTAACCGAAAGTCCAAAGTTTAGTTCTCCTATATGTTTGCATAAGCCGCGGATGTTTTGCAACCCTTTTTGTGAAGACCTTTATCGACTGACCAACCAAGTTAACTTCCATCAACGCTAGCCTTTGACCATGGTTCGTACGTTGCCAGTTGTGGAGACCGTACCCAAATCCATGTTGGACCTTCTGGTTGGCTCTCCCAAAGGTTAGCTAGTATGATGCAACGTCTCTTTGTTGCGGTCTCAAAATCGTTTGCTTGCAAATTGTGTAGTACCACCTTATCAACTCAATCTTTGAGTTGTACCTCAATTTTGTCCATGAAGTTTGCTTAATCCATCCCCAACCTTCTCAGTCTCGAGATGTTTATCAGTCTTGATCTCATGTTGTTGCCCAACATGAATGAATCTCCTATTAATCTTTTATCTGGAACTCACCTCGGTGAACGCAAGTCGTGCATAGAATTTAAGCAAGAGTCCATTGCTCGGTTGTCTTTAGGAATTGACCAATGTTCCCTTGTGGTGTGTGTTAATTTTTGGATCGCCTCCTCGTTGATTCTAAACCTTATGACTATCTTTGCTTGATATCCCTCCTTGTATGGCGCTTGTTCTTACAACCCATTGGTGCCGCTTGAAATTTCACTTTCGTTGTGCGTTTAGTAATGGTGTTATGAGTAGCAGCTGATGGTGCCGCGACGAAACCAAGGGCCTCCTGTGGCTGCAGACACATGGCTGGCTGCTTGGCACGCGCTGGTATCACGGTTTCTAGTCATGACCCATTATGAAACGACAGTCGATGTGTTATTTTCTCATGTCCCTTTCCTTGGTTATCTTCCCATATCATATCGTAAGATCCATATCTTAGACCGAAAGTAGTGGAGTTTCCTTCTGAAGTTGCTAAGAGGATAACATTTGAAGAACAGGTCATCGACATAAATATTAACATACTACAAGAGGTGGTAGACAAGTAACTCTACTTAGTTGTCCCAGTATGGAATAACGTCATCTAGTAAGCAAGTATCTCGTCTCTATTGGATAGAAAGGACACACAACACTTAATGTTGGACAAGTTATCTGTGGGATGAGAATCGATTGTCGCATTGTGCATATGACCAGAGCTATCCAAGTCGCAACCTTGGGTGCATAATGACCATACAATCAAAATCAACCATCTCTAGAATAACTTCGTATTTGCTAACTTCGAGGTCAACCATTCGTTTTGTGTCAACCATAGTTGTTGTGGTCAAGAGTGAAGATTTGGAACTTTTTAGTGTTGAGAGACAACTGATTAGTTACCAATAGGAAGGTTAATCTCCAGCTAGGTAACGACTCTTTGGTAGCTACGAAGGTTATGTCTTATAGAGCAATAACCAACAAGAAGTTAATCAACTAGCCAGCAACTTGAGTGCTACTCTATCTTCCACAGCCGTTGTGACCAAGCCAATTCCATCTTGGGCAATCACACAGATAGTGCAAGGTGTTCTATCAACTAAAGCGAAGAATTAGAGAAAGCATGACATAATTTCAAATTAGTATCCATGTGCCCTTAGGTGCCACAAATGGTTTATTCATCACTCCATTGGATGATCTCTTAGGTGGTCTTAAGGATCCTGTTGGACACCCTTTCACTTTGTTTTTATGTTCTCTCATCAACAAGTATTGGGACAATCAAGGGTTATACAAGTAAATTTGCAAATCAAAAGCAATTTGGAAAGTGTCAAACAACATATTTCCCAGCTTAGAGTTGCTGTTTGATCCTAAAGAGGAAGCCTCATGGTGAAAAGTTAGCCTGACAAAGCTAGTTTCACTATGTTGCAAGTCAAACTCAACTTACTGTGCAACTGCCTCACGAAGGGGATTGTACTCAACTTGCTCGGTAGTGAGTTAATTACCGAAGTTGGTAAATATTTGCAATTTTTGCTGTCTACCAGACCTTGCTATATCCTTCTTTAGCAATACTTGCTAATACTCACTGAACTTTGGTACCTTGTAAATGTTTTACCCAAGAGGTTGCATCTGATTCAACCCAGATAACTGTTATCTTTGGATAAAAGAATTTTTTAGATAGCTGTTGGCAGAAATAGGAAGCCGACAGAGTCAGCTATCACATTCACTGATCCCTCAACAGACACAGATAATACAATGTTGTCGTCAGAGAAAGAGAACTGTACACATGGAATAGTAAGTAGCTTTCCATTAGTTGATATCTGAATATTTAACATTCACGACCAACATAGACCCTGTCTATTGGTTAGTCAGTATCCTATAGCCTCAGAGGATGTTTGTCGTCTATGATCTCACCCTTTTGGAAAGTTGTACCCAAGCCATTTTGGTCGAGAACTGCTTTTCAAAACCGTGTGAACATAGAGCCATTTCAACGAGTACACTTTTGAATATTTCGGTCTAGTGTAAAGTTCGTACGGACTATGCTGTGCTCACTTAAGAATCAGATACTTGTGAGTGGTCAGCTCACGGACCGAATGATCTCCGTACACTGAAAATGCAGTACGTGCTATCTTGGATTCCTCCCAAAGTAACAATGCTTCATGGAAGTCAATGAAGGAAATTCTTCAGACAAATTTTACCATGAAGAGTAAGTATCAGAATGTGCCCTTGGTCAAATTGTTCACCGATGTTGAATGCTTTTAGCTGAATGCTATAGCAAATATTGGGAACTGGATAACGTGTCTCTCTTCCTTAAAAGATCTTCCATTCCGAATCTCGGGACGCGATTCTTTTAAGGGGGGAGGGCTGTAACACCCCAGGAGTTTATCACCAATTAAGTAGGGGGTTTAAGCGCAAACATGATAGGTTAAGTGTAAATGACAATGTCCAGGTCAACCTACGGAGATGAGCCTAACTTAAAGTTGGATGCTGCATCATTGCTTTATATATAGGCCATTTTCAAAGATATATGTTTGGATGGTGTTATTGCCATATTTTCATGTGTCTCACCCTGGTATCTATCTATATTGATCCCTGGAAAAGTTTCATGAAGTTTGGAATCAAAAAGTCACATGAAATGATAAGTGATAGGCTTGTTTGGATTATAACTAAAACCTATCGTACATCCCATGGGAACTAGTGTTTGTGCAACATACAATGCAACATGTGCAACACATCTTGGACACATGTGGAACAACCTAGTGGAACATGTGTAGCACGTATCTTGAAACAACCACATGAAATGACTATAGCATTTCACTTGAGTTCTATGTTTCAAGGCATGTGAGGCCTACACTTTTGTGCAACCTATGCATGGTGGGTATGTTTGGCCTCTACAACACCTTAACTACACTTAGGACACTCCATGGAACAATGTTCATGTTGATCATTTTGCCTAAATGTGCTTCTAAGTGATGGTTGACCATGTATGGACCCCAGAACCCTTTTGTTTGACCGTTTCAAAAGTGTGACCTAGAAGCTTTGCATGACTGTGCACCCTTTGACAAAGTCGTAGAGAATTTTATAAGGAACAAACTTTATTTAAGAGTCAAGCCATGAAAATGTGTGGAACATGCTCAAACAGGGCTCACAAGTCAATTTTAGGGCTGATTCCAGCACTTAACAATTTTAAAATCCCGATTTCGGTGTCTTCGACATTGACATCCCGCGTTCTCGTGATTTTGCTAACCAACATGATTTGACCCCTTAACAAAAGTTGGAGTTTATGTTAGGGAGAACAACATGTGAAAAGTTGGGATCAATTCGACCAAGTAATTCGAGTCTAAACCGAGCGAAGCTTAATCTTCGTTAAGCCACTGACACTGTCATTTTGGAGGGTAATTAACCACTGTTACAGAGCCCTAATGACTATGACCCCTTAAGCAATATTGTAGAGTAGCCCATGATCCACAACTTTGCTTCAAGGCCTGAGGCCCAATTCGAACCCCAGACAGCTCAAAAATGGAGCCAAAGGTGGTCTCGTCGACGCCCACCACGTGTTCGGTAATAAGCTTCAATGGGCGACGGGTGTCCGTGGACGTGTCCTCCATGCGCGAGCCGCGCCTCCGCCATCGCCTGTTGCCGCTGCCGCGTGCCCCTATGCCTGCTCGAAGTGGAGAAGCACCAGAGCACTCGCCAAGATCTTTCCCCCTCTCTGCTCGCACTCTCGTGCACGCACGGCCGCAGCGCCATGGCCGCCATGGCCGAGCTCCAGCCGCTGTCGCGTTCCCGCTGTTCCGCGCCTCCTCATTCTCCACGAGCACCACCAGCAGCTCCGCCCTGCGACGCCGAACTTGTAGCACCCCCTCTCGACCTCTCTTCGTCGCCGTACCGCGTGGTCGCCGGAGCCGGGACCTGCCGGGGATGCTGTGCACGCGGCCGGGAGGTCACGGTCCATCTCCGGCCGTGATTCGGCCCTCCGCGGGTGCGGTGAGGTGCGTCGGTGCTCGCGCCGCCCTCGTTCGCCGCCGTCGGCGACCCCCCCCTCGCTGGAGCCGCCGATGCACCGCCGCCGTCGTCTCCTCTGCTCCCGCTGTGCCGCTGCTGTGCGAGGTAGCGCCCCTGCAGGCCATGCCGGGGCAGGGCGTGGCCACCTTGTGTGCGGGTGTGGCCTCCATTGCGTCCTCCCTCCCCGCTGGCGCTACCTTGCCGGCCGAAGTGACCCTGAGCCATCACCGACCTCGGTGATGTCCGTCTCTACTCCGAGGTAGAAGAAGAGAAGGAGAAAAATGAATTAGAAGCTTTTTCCTGGGTCCAGATGCAAAGTTCGTCACTCACATGAACAGTACAAGCGGAGCGCGGGTTTATTCCTAGAAACTCCAGGGGCCTCGAGGCAAAAGTGCTTTTCTTTTTCGGTTTAATGTTTTTCTTTTGCAGGAAAAAGGCTGAATCTTTGAAAATTAATATCTCATGCTAGGAAGCTCCAAAAATAGCAAATGAGGACTTTTTGGAATCCTTGTGAAATTATCTATGCAGTGGATCTATAATATGACATGTTTTAGTTTAATCTTTTTGCTGTAAAAATAGATTTTTCAGATTAGGTTTTCAAAGCTAGTCGCATTTGTCTTTTTCATAACTGCAGTTTTATGGCTCCAAATGAAGTGAAATTTTTGTGGCATGCTACTCATGTCATGTTTGATGTGTGGAAATAATTTCATGAATTTTTGTTGTTATATGAGTGAGTTATTAGTGTATCTTGCTCTCACATGATTTATTGCAATATCTATTTGTCTTTTTCATAGAGGTTGATATACATGTCCAAATGGCTTAAAATTTGGACAGTAGATTATTGGGAGCATATGTGGGCCACTGTAATTTTGGTAGAATTTGTTGTACACTTTTGATAGGTGTTCATAATTCCACCTAATTATCTAAGTAAATTAAGAAAATGTATTAAAATAATTTATTTAGGAATAGACACTATGTTTTCTGGTGTTCATTAGTCATGTGTGACATGTTGGTAAAGTTAGTTTTGCCCAATTATATGTTTGCAACATAAGTTAGTATTTATTTCTTGCAAATGTGGTTTCTGGACAGATCTGGGAACTTAGCAAAGTTCTTCATGATAATGTGCTTTGTTGTAAAACTTGTTTATACAAAAGTTGTAGATAATTTATGTGTCTAGCTGCTGTTAAAATTTGGTATCATTTGGTCAAATAGTTTTTGAGTTATAGCTGTTTAAAGTTAGGGTACAGAATTGCTTGCTCTCTGTTTGTCAGGAATAGATTCTGGAACTTTGTAATTTTGACTTATTTAACTTTGGAATCATGCTGTGATGATTATAAATGAAATGTAGAGAATTTCATAAGCTTTCTATAATGTCTTATTGCATATCATTTGGATTTGTAGATCTCCAGTTATGATTAAATTACTCAGCTGTTGGTCTGATGTCCAGAAGGTAGCAATTTCTAGTTCTAGTGCTTTGATTAACTATGCCATACTTGTGTATTGAAGTGTGACACCTATCTTTGATGGTACTTGATTTAGTACCCTGTGGTCTTATAAGACTTGTGTCTTGATTGATGTGCTTGCAATCTTCTTTGTTATGCCCTAATAAGGTTGAGTTAATTAGCTCTAGGTGTTTATGCAAACTTTAGTATGCTTGTTTGATTACTTTGTTTATTGCACTCCGATGCATTCATACATATGCATTGTTGCACCTCATTTAGGTACGCTAGCTGAAGCACGTAAAGGACCTGATGTGGAGCTAACCAGAAGACGGTGTTTGGGAAACTATCCCGAAGATGGAAGTACTCGGAGTGATGTCTGACAACCACTGACTTGAGTCGGATCCCAGGCAAGCCCCGGAGCATTATAAGCCTCCTACCTTCAAAGCAATTAATTATATATATGTTATAAGTATTGTTGCATTAAGTGGTAGGAGTTGGTTGAAAACCTTGCTGCATTATATCATTCCTTGTCCAGATATATGAATCCCTGAATCCTACATAGACTAGGATCGAGTAGATGCTTAGCCCTGCTTTAAGCGGTAGAAGTCAGGTGATTTCCTGTCACCTGCGAGATGTAGGGATATTTATATATGGCACGGTTGGCTATATTTGCTATCGTGGAATGGAACCATGTGTTAATAAAATGAAATGAGACCGGGCGGAATGACGATAGTGAAGCAACAAGGCATGGAGGTCTTGGGTGTGGATCTATCCCCGTCTGAGTCGTTTAAGGACCGATTCGCTGTACGTCCTTGAGTCATGTTGAACGCAGTCTAACACTTAGTTGGCCGGATAAGTCGTTCCGACCGCGAAGCCGAGTAATATGGTTCAGGCCGGGAATCGAATGGTAGGTTGCTTCTTGGAGGAGAGAAAGGATGTGCTTGGGGACATTGGCGTGAGACCAAGGGGGGGTTAGAGTCCCTATCACCTGGCAGAGTGTCGCCCTTGGGGTTGCGACATCATTCGGACCCGCGATTCCTGAATCGTACGAAAGGTGGCTTGTGCGACCCTGGCAGGGGCCTGCGCGGTGAGTGTTAGAAATACCCCTCCAGCTGGATAGGAATTCGATTCGAATCGCCGTCGCTCCCGGTTAGTGAGCACTTGACTTGAGCAGCGGCAACGTAGATTCCATTAAATTGAACGGATGGTTAATTGGATAACGATGGAAAGGTTGCCTCAATTTATACCTGCTATGGTTAATATTGTTTGCTCCTAATAAAGTGAGTGCTCTAGTATAGGTTCTAATATAGACGACAGGTCAATGATAATTAACTTGATGCTTAAGCATTAATGATTACTTATCCATAATAAGCTCTTATGCAAAATGTTGTCAAGCTAGCCCACCTTATATCAGCCTTGCATGATCCTTGGTGTCACTTTATTTCTGGTTTATGACGGGTAAGTCTAGCTGAGTACCTTCTCGTACTCAGGGTTTTATCCCCACTTGTTGCAGGTTGTGTTGTTTCTTGGCGACTGCAAGAGTTGGTTGGCTCCTGCCGTAGAGGCGGAGTGTGATCACGGGCATGATCCTTCTGAGTTATCTTCTCTCTAATGCTTTTATTGGAGATCGACCTTCATACTGGCATGTATTTGAAATAAGAGTGTTGTTAGTTTTAAATTACTTTGCTTCCGCTACTTTTGAACTTAAGTTGTAACAACTATGTTAACTCCGATGTATATTTTGAATTACTTGTGAAATGGTTGTAACATGTGACTTGTTATGTTGAATCACTACGATCTTGGCTGGTATGTTGATTGGTTTGAAATCCCTCGTGATTTCATTGGACTACCGGAGTTATATGGGCTCAAGTGCGAGAATTTGATCACTTCGGTGATTGTTTTTTGTACTTGTGCTCTTATAATTTGGACGGTTCCGTTACACAGTGCATGCTGGTCCACATGATGAACCAGCGGGATGAAGCCTGGCACGAAGAGAACATCCTGAGAGCTCGTCAGGTGGAGCTTGAGCAACAGTTAGAAGCTGCAGAAGAATACAATGAAAATCTTCATGAGGAAGTGCACCGTCTAAACAATCAGCTCAATCCTCTGCTCCCTCGTGACAATGACGAGGATGAGGAGATGGGCTCTGGAGTCTTCATGGCTGAAGGTGATGATGACATGGAGGTCAATGGGCCAGAGGACGTTCCACCAGAAGAAGAAGAAGAAGAAGAAGATGATGAGGAGGAGGAGCTAGAGCCTGCTAGTGACGAGGATGGTGGGGAGGTGTTCGACACCGACTCAGAGGACGATGCTTAGAGTGGTCATCGCCTAGCTACTGCGCTAGCGTTATCTTTTGTGCCCTCCATGTGTGGGAGTGGGGCTTTGTAATAACTTAGCTTTTGGGATGTAATATCGAACCCTATGTTATCCTGGATGTTAGTTTGAACATGTTAAATTTCGGTCACAAAGGATGTCTCATTGTGTTGTGTTCGATGATGGTGTCACGATTAGCACCCTCCGGTGCCGCGATGAAACCGAGGGCCTCCTGTGGTGCGTGACATAAGGCTGTGCTGCTTGGCACGTGCTGGTATCGAGGTGGCTAGTCATGATCCACCATGGAACTCTACCAATGGGTTGTCTCCTCGTGGTCATTTCTTTGGGTAGCCTTTCCTATTTGGCTAGAAGTTTAGATCGAATCTGGACACCCCGCTATGTAAGGTTGAAATCCCGTTGATATGGATGTAACCTGTTCAGTCACGTTTGTACTCCCTGTATGTGAGCCTTTAATAAATTCCATCTTTTCATCGGAGGATATCTTGTTTGTTAAGTACATCGCATAATTACGTCAATTGATGCGCTTGATGAGGTTGTGTGGTTGTGATGAATTACTGTGCCTCGGTTGTGTGTGAATTCATTTCCAATGAAATCAGTTCGGCATATTTACACAATTCATCTACAAATTTTCCACATCGTCAGTGCTCATTGGCTATGCATTTTGCAGATGGTGTATAACCTCCGTCGTCGTCGTGGCATTGAGGAGGAGGAACAGACACCACCTCCACCACCACCCACCCCGACGGAACTGATGCAGATGATGGTTGAAGGTCAGCGCCTGTTAGCAGACGCTATGCGCCACCTAGTCAACCGGGATGCTCGACATGGTCGTTAGGGACCGGAACCAAATTAGCATAGTGACTTCAAGGATTTTCTCGACACGAAGCCCCCGCTCTTTAAGGAGGCAGAGGAATCTCTGCAAGCTAATGAGTGGTTGAATACCATTGAGCAGAAGTTCCGTCTGCTTCGTCTGACTGAGGAGCTGAAGACCGAGTATGCTTCCCACCAATTGCATGGTCCGGCTGGTATTTGGTGGAGTCACTACCGCTCCACGTTGCCTCCTAATGTCCCGATCACTTGGGACCAATTCAAAGTGGCTTTCTGTGGGAATTACATTCCTCCAGGTTTGATGGCTATGAAGCATACTGAGTTCATGAGATTAACCCCAGGCAATAAGAGTTTCACGGAATACCTGCAAGCCTTTAACAACCTTGCAAGGTATGCAACTGAGTTTGTGGATACTAATGCTAAGAAGATCAAGCATGGCCTCAGTCCAAAGTTGATGAAGACCATGGGCACTAGCAAATGTGCCACTTTCAATGAATTTATCAGTGATGCCCTGACCCAAGAGAACAATAATTCTATCTATGCTGCTTCTAAGAGCCGCAAGAGGGCCTTTGAGACGGGTGCTTCACAGTCCCGAGCTCCAGCTGCACCGAGGGCTCCTCCTCGCCCTCCTGCCACGAGTGCTAAGTTCCGTCCCCCGCAGAAGAAGGCTCCAGCTAAGACTGGGTTTCGCAAAGCGTATACAATGTCTCTGCCGAAGGGTAGTTCTAGCCAAGGTAGCTCCAGTGTCCCTCCAAGCAACATGCCTTGCTGGAACTGCAACAAACCAGGTCATTGAGCTAGGAATTGCCCATATCCTAAGAAGAATGCAAATCAAGGTGGCCGTCAGGGGCATGTTCATTATAATAGTATTGAAGAAATTCCATCTGGTGAGGTAGTCACTACTGGTAAGTTCCTAGTTGACCAACATTCTGCAGTGGTGCTATTTGATTCAGGTGCTTCGTATTCCTTTATCAGTCCTATGTTTGCATCGAAGTTTGCACACAAATTACATACTGTGGAAGATGGGGGTTATTGCATTAGAGCGGAAAGTGGTAATATTTCCACAAGTCAAGTAGTAAAAGATGTAGAATTTGAAATAGAAGGGCGAAAGTACTTGCTTAGCTTAGTGGTTTTGCCTAGACTAGGCATAGATGTTATTTTGGGAATGAATTGGATGAGTCAGAATGGGGTACTCATTGATACATCCACCCAGGTAGTTATGCTCAGAGATCCTACTGATCAAAAAGGTTTTCTAGTGCAACTTCCTCAGAAAATTAATCTTTCTGGTGAAGTTCATGCGGTGCAAGCGAAGTCATTAGCTGATATTCCAGTAGTATGCGAGTTTCCTGATGTCTTCCCCGATGATTTGCCAGGATTGCCTTCGGATCAAGATGTGGAGTTTAAAATAGAGTTGTTGCCTGGCACGGCACCCATCTCTAGAAGACCCTATAGGATGCCTCCGAATGAACTAGCTGAACTTAAGGTGCAGTTGAATGAACTTTTGAAGAAGGGGCTGATTCGTCCTAGTTCATCTCCATGGGGATGTCCTGCTATCTTCGTAAAGAAGGACCAGTCGTTGCGAATGTGCGTAGATTATAGGCCTCTGAATGCAGTTACTGTCAAGAATAAGTATCCTCTACCGCGCATAGACATCTTGTTTGATCAGTTGTCTAAAGCTAAAGTCTTTTCCAAGATTGATCTGAGGTCTGGTTACCATCAAATTAAAATTCGTCTGGAAGATGCTCCAAAAATAGCTTTCTCTACAAGATACGGTCTTTATGAGTATCTTGTTATGTCCTTTGGCTTGACCAACGCCCCCTCACACTTCATGTACTTGATGAATTCAGTGTTTATGCCCGAATTGGACAAGTTTGTGGTGGTATTTATCGATGACATCTTGGTGTATTCTAAAAATAAGGAAGATCACGCGGAACATCTGCGTATAGTCCTCACAAGACTGCGTGAACATCAACTGTATGCAAAATTCAGTAAGTGCGAATTCTGGCTTCGTGAAGTACCTTTCCTTGGTCATGTGTTGTCCGATGGGGGAATTATGGTGGATCCCACCAAGGTACAAGAAGTACTGGACTAGAAGGCTCCTATCTCGGTTCACGAGGTCCGGAGTTTTCTTGGATTGGCTGGCTATTATCGTCGCTTCATCCCAGATTTCTCTAAAATAGCCAAGCAAATGACTCGGTTGCTACAAAAAGACACTAGGTTTGTCTAGACTCCTGAGTGTGATGCGGCTTTTCACAAACTGCGAACCCTCCTAACCTCGGCTCCGGTGTTGGCACAATCGGATATCGAGAAACCATTTGATGTGTATTGTGATGCCTCAGGCATAGATTTGGGAGGTGTTCTGATGCAGGAAGGCCGAGTGATTGCATACACCTCTCGGCATCTGTGGAAGCATGAGGTGAATTATCCAACGCATGACTTAGAACTCGCTGCAGTTGTTCATGCTTTGAAAGTCTGGCGACATTATTTGTTGGGCAATGTGTGCAATATCTATACTGACCATAAAAGTCTCAAATATATCTTCACCCAACCCGAGTTGAATATGCATCAAAGAAGATGGCTTGAGTTGATTAAAGATTATAATCTCCAAGTGCACTATCATCCTGGCAAGGCAAATGTGGTTGCCGATGCTTTAAGCCGTAAGTCTCATTGCCACTCCTTAGTTGAAAGTGATTTTCATCTGTCTCGCCTTCTACACCCAGCAATTCTGTACAATATCACTGTCAGTTGCACTCTCAAGAGTAGAATTATTGAGCTCCAAAAGACTGACACTAGTATATTCCACATCAAGCGTAAGATGAAAGAGCAAGGAACTAAACATTTCAGGGTAGATGAAGAGGGTGTGCTGTGGTTCAAGGATAGGTTAGTTGTGCCTAAGGACCGCGAGCTTAGGAATCATATTATGTCTGAAGCACATTCCTCTAAGTTGTCCATCCATCCTGGTAGCAATAAGATGTATTACGATTTGAAGCCATACTATTGGTGGACCAAAATGCAGAAAGAGATAGCTGCATATGTTACTAGGTGTGATACCTGCTGTAGGGTTAAGGCCGTGCACATGAAAGCTGGATTGCTTCAACCACTTTCTATCCCAGGTTGGAAATGGGAGGAGATAAGTATGGATTTCATTGTTGGACTTCCTCCTACTGTTAAGAATCATAACTCTATCTGGGTAATTGTAGACCGTCTAACCAAGTCCGCCCACTTTATTCCTGTTCGAGCAAACTATCATCCCACTGACTATGCTAAGTTGTACTTTAGCCAAATAGTCTGGCTCCATGGGATCCCTCGCACTATCATTTCTAACTGTGGTCCGTAGTTCACTGCTCGTTTTTGGGAGCATCTGCATCATCTTCTGGGAACCAAACTAGTAAGAAGCTCTGCGTATCACCCCCAGACGATAGGTCAGACTGAATGAGTTAACCAAATCTTAGAAGATATGTTACGGGCGTGTGTTATTTTGTCCAAGGGTTTATGGGAGAAATGGTTGCCTCTAGCTGAGTTTTTGTACAATAATAGTTATCAAGAGAGCATTAAGATGGCCCCATTTGAAGCATTGTACGGTCGTAAGTGTAGAACCCCACTGAATTGGATAGAAGCTGGCGAGAGAAGGTATTATGGTATTGATTTTGTCAAGGAAGCTGAGGAACAAGTTCGTACCATCAAAATACATATGGCTGCAGCTCAATCTAGACAGAAAAGTTACGCTGATCGCCGTAGAAAACCGATCGAGTTTGAAGTCGGAGACTTCGTCTATCTGAGAGTTTCCCCTATGAAGAGTGTACAACGTTTTGGTGTGAAGCGGAAGCTTGCACCGAGATACGTGGGTCCTTTCCAGATCATAGGAAAGAGTGGAGCTGTCGCGTATAAGATCCAGTTACCTCCTGAAATGAGCACCATTTTTAACGTTTTCCATGTATCTCAGTTAAAGAAGTGTCTTCGGGTTCCTGAAGAAAGAGTTCCATTAGGGGATATCAAGCTAGAGTCTGATCTAAATTATGAAGAAAAGCCAGTTCGTGTGATTGATACGCGGGAGAGGGTAACTAGGAGTCGAGTGGTTAAGTGGTATAAAGTAATGTGGAGTAATCAGGGTAGTAAGAGTGATGCTACGTGGGAGCAAGAAGACTATTTACGAGAGAGTTATAAGGAATTCTATCAACAATGGTACGCTTTCCAAATCTCGGGATGAGATTTTTATAAGGGGGAGGGCTGTAACACCTTAGGTGTTTGGCTTCCATGTTGCACTTGCATTTCATCAGCATGAGCATCATTCATTCATGCATGAGCTTATAATGTGTGAAAAATGCTTTGAAACATTGCAACATATGCTTATATTTTATGTGTGTTTATGAAATGAGTAGTGTGTAACATCCAAGTGCAACATGTGCTTCTTTTTTGAGACATGTTACCCACATTAGTGAAACGTGATTAGCAAGTGCTATGCAACACACTCATGAAACATATGAAACATGCCTTGGAAACAAAAGTAGCAACTCACTTGTTTTCCTTGTTCCAATGTATGTGATGCTTGATTTTGCGTGTTACTAAAGTATACAGTAGTCAGTTATGTCCTATAGTACCTTAATCACACCTAGGATCATTAGTGGAACAATGTTCATGTTGACCAAATTGACCAAAATGCCTCCTATGTGATGTTGACCAAGCCCTTAGCCCTAAAATGCTCTAGTTTGACTGTTTAAAAAGTCCAGCTTAGAGATCTTACATGGAGAAGCAACCTTAATCAAAGTTGTAGAGAATTTCATAAGGAACAAAAGTTCTAATATGGCCATCTCATGAAAATTAACAGAACATGCTCAAAAGTGGCCCACAATTCAGTTTGAGGGGCTGCCCAACACTTAGAAAATTTCTAAGTCTAGAATGGAAGTTACAGTTTCGGTGTACCCTACTTGGGAAGCCTATAACTCACAAACCATGCCGAACCAGCTCGAGCCTATATTGACAAAGTGGTAGACCACATAGCCATCTCCAACTTTGTTGTTTATGGTTTGCACTAAGTCGGTCTGGTCAGGGAGATAATCAGTGCCAAAGTATCGCTGTCAGTCGGCCAATGTAACTGAAACCGGAGTTCCTGAACTCCATCGTCGCCGACCGGTGGCAGGGTGTGCTCGACGCGTGGAGGCCACGCGCCGACCGCTTGGTGACTTGGGGAAGTGTTGTTGGGCTCCAGTAGGACCGCGCGGCTCCAAACTCTCCGCCTTGGCCTCATTCCTTCACCCACACGCGCGGAGAGCACGAGGTCGCCACCGCCATCACCATTGCCGACCTAGAGCTCGCCCTCGAGCGTCACAGCCTCACCACCGCCCCATTCTTCAATCCATCTCGTTCATAGCTCAGTCCTGGTCCACGCCACCCACCGCAATAGCCCATCCCGCCATTCAAGCTTAGGTGAGGCCACGCTTTGAGCCGCCATCGCCTCGGTTCACCGAGTTCACCGCCGAACTCGACGACATCGTAACCCGACCAATGCAGTCCATCTCCACCCTGACTAATCCATGTTTCCTTCTCACCTTGACTGGTTGTTAGTTAGGTTAAGATGTTACTCCGTGAGATGGGCCATAGAATCTGGAACGGGGATGAGCTTTAGCAAGCTCTCGCCGCGGTCGCCATGGCCGCCAATGGCAAACCCCAAGGGTTAGCCTTGTCCCGGCCACCTTTTCTCTAGATAGCGAGCGCACCAAGGTCGCAACATCTTGTAGGGCTCAGAGGCTAGATGTAGCCCTCCATCTCACCGCCGTTGTGCCAAAACACCGACCTCGTCGGCGTAGCCGTGCACCGCCGCTGCTCGGTGTAAGTGGGCCAACAGCACCGTCGCACCTCTTCCCTTCCCGAGCACTCTCGTCACCGGTGCTTCGCCACCTTTCTCCGTACCCTCTCATCACCGGAGACGGCCGGCACACGACGGCATACCATCGCCGAGCCTCCATCGTCGACGGCGAGTCCCTTCCTCTCCAACCCAAGCCACCCTACCTACACGGATCGATGTAGGGCTTGATGGAGATCACGAGGGTGGGCTTGGTTTTCCGAGAAAGCTCGCCTTCGACAAGCTAGAGCTCGCCGGAGTGCACCCGCTCCCCTGCTTCCCTCTCTCTGGCCAGCGGGCCCGGCCGGTCAGCCGTCACAGGCGGGAAGGACCATTGTGGGCCGCGCTGATGTATTGGGCCGGCCCAGTAGCAGTAGACTCCCGTTTCATTTTTGTTTTTCTTTATTTATTTCACAATTTTGAATGTTGTTTTGTGAATTTCATATCTCATGAATCGTAGATCCAAATGCTATGGTTCCAATTTTGTTGAGTTCCTGTTAGTGTCTAGTTTTTGGGAAAAATATTAAATGTATATGTGCTGCTTAGTTTCTGGAAGATTTAAATAGGCCCTTGAAATGTGTTTTAAAATGAAAGCAAACTTGTTAAATAGATAACTTGAGTGGTAGTGTTCCAAAAATTATGAAATTTGGTGGGTATGCTATTTCATATCTATACTAGCTCTGGTAAAAATTTGGGTACTAGTGCTTGAGTACTTTTCAAGTTATGATGTTGTCATGATATATTAGTAGATAATTGAATGAATTTTTAATAATTTTTCTGTATTTGCAATGCTCATGAAATTTTATGGGGAGTGTCCTGGTACCCTAAGGTTACTAAGAAAAATATTGTTTCTGTTGTTTGATACTTTTCAATGTGATTTATTAATTATGCAAAAATCAGCCTTTTTGGCTTGTGAATTTTTTGTAGGGAGTTTCTGTGAATAACTTTAGTTCAAATTTTTACAGTAGCCTGCTAGTAGGGTAGAGAGTCTCCTGTAATTTTTGTAGAATTTTCTCAGCAGCTTGCATATAAGTTTAATTTCCCACTTAATTAATTAAGTAAATTAAGAAAGGGGTTAAAATAAATGACTTGGGTTGGCACACCTTACTTTCTGGTGGTTTTGGGTCATTTGTGAACTAGTAGTGTCATTAGTTTGGTCATAAGAGTAGTTTGACACATGAATAAATATTTAATTTTCACATTTCTAGATTCTCTGGACAGCTGGTAGCATTTTTTGGTTTGGACCTTGATAAAGGTGTTTGCTGGGAAACTTGTGAATACCAAAGTGGTAGTAAACTTGTTAAACTAGCCTGTGTCAAAATTTAGTGGCATTGGGCCCAGTAGTCTAGGAGTTGTGGCTGTTTAAAGTAGCAGTCCAGAAATAGCTGCTCTCTGTTTGGAGAGGACAGATTTCTAGAACTTTAGAATTTCAACTAGGTAAACTTTGGAATTACGTGTTGAGGTCTGAAAATGAATTGTAGAGTATTTTATACACTTTCCGGATTGTCTTGTATCATACCATTTGGATTTTTGAATCTACAGTTATGATAGAAACACTTAGCTGCTGTCCAGAAATTGTCGTTGTGCTATTCTGTGTTTAGGTGGTGGTACCCTTAAGTAATGTTGTTCTTGTTGATTGTTAGGTGTTAGACCCTTAACTGAGGAGGAACAATTATACATTAGGTTGTGTAGGTTAGGTAAGTACTTCTCTACCGAAAAAGAAATATGCACATTTGTGAAGTGATTTGAATAGAGCACTAGGATTGTTGTAGTGTATTTCATTCCGAGCATGTTGCATTCCTTCTTATGCATCCATGAGATTTATTGTGTATTCATGCAATAGGTGTACCAGAGGGAGTGACACTCCTAGAGTTCGAAGGAGCCATTCTGGAGGAGGATCAGGAGCAGCCGAGGGAGCCCGAGGAACCAGCCGGCGAAGGAGTTCCCGAAGACGAGCTACCTGAGTGCCCGGACCATCGCCCTTCCTCGTTCTTGAAAGGCAAGCCCCGGTGCATGCTGACCCGATCTTTATATATATCAATCTTGAGTAAAGAAGTTTTAGTGGGGTTACGATGTCGTCGAGTTCGGCGGTGAACTCGGTGAACCGAGGCGATGGCGGCTCAAAGCGTGGCCTCACCTGAGCTTGAATGGCGGGATGGGCTATTGCGGTGGGTGGCACGGACCAGGACTGAGCTATGAACGAGATGGATTGAAGAATGGGGCGGTCGTGAGGCTGTGACGCTCGAGCGCGAGCTCCGGGTCGGCAATGGTGATGGCGGTGGCGACCTCGTGCTCTCCGCGCGCGTGGGTGAAGGAATGAGGCCAAGGCGGAGAGTTTGGAGCCGCGCGGTCCTGCTGGAGCCCGACAACACTTCCCCAAGTCACCAGGCGGTCGGTGCGTGGCCTCCACGTGTCGAGCACACCCTGCCACCGGTTAGCGACGATAGAGTTCAGGAACTCCGGTTTCAGTTACATTGGCCGACTGACAGCGATACTTTGGCGCAGATTATCTCCCTGACCAGACCGACTTAGTGCAAACCATAAACAGCAAAGTTGGAGATGGCTATGTGGTCTACCACTTTGCCAATATGGGCTCGAGCTGGTTCGGCATGGTTTGTGAGTTATAGGCTTCCCAAGTAGGGTACACCGAAACTTTAACTTCCATTCTAGACTTAGAAATTTTCTAAGTGTTGGGCAGCCCCTCAAACTGACTTGTGGGCCACTTTTGAGCATGTTCTGGTCATTTTCATGAGATGGCCATATTAGAACTTTTGTTCCTTATGAAATTCTCTACAACTTTGATTAAGGTTGCTTCTCCATGCAAGATCTCTAAGCTAGACTTTTTAAACAGTCAAACTAGAGCATTTTAGGGCTAAGGGCTTGGTCAACATCACATAGGAGGGCATTTTGGTCAATTTGGTCAACATGAACATTGTTCCACTAATGATCCTAAGTGTGATTAAGGTACTATAGGACATAGCTGACCACTGTATACTTTAGTAACACGCAAAATCAAGCATCACATACATTGATGCTCATGCTGATGAAATGCAAGTGCAACATGGAAGCCAAACACCTGAGGTGTTACAGGTGTCACCTTGTGATATGAAGCAATGTGGTGTAATGGATGGGCTTGTAGTAGCAATGTTATCTGAGCATGAACCATCATCACCATCAAGTGTGCATGGAGTAGAATCATCAATTGCATCACTTGTGGCATCATCATCAATATTGCCAAGTGAACTTGTAGTGGATCGATCATCATCATCACTTGACCATGAGGTGGAGCAATCTTCCACAATCACCAAGTTGTGGTTATGCTCAACATCCTCATAAGCCTCCACCTTGGGCTCATCCTCCTTGAACTTGCCATCATCCTATGTGAAGGAGTTATCGAAGGTGTGCTTGATTGATTCCCATAACTCATGGGTGGTTCCTTTGTGGTTCACCTTGTAAAAGAACTCAAAGGTCAAAGCATCCATTAGAAATAAATAAGCATCGAAATCAAGTTCAAAGAGAACCTTTTGAGTTTTGGTTAGATTCTTATGGTCCAAGACGTGAGTGAGACCACTAGTGACAACCCACTAAAACTTAGGTCCCTTTGCACGAATATGATCAAGCATGTGATTTTTCCAATGTGCAAAGTTAGTGCCATAAAAAATGTACGTGTGGCAATCACCTGCATCCTCTCGGGTCGGTGAAGACCACAAATGAGAGACTAAGCTCTGATACCACGTGTAGGTTCGAGATGGCGAACTAGAGGAGAGTGAATAGGCCTTTCTAAAACTTAAACACGTCGGCTAACCGAAACAAGTATGGAATTAAAACTATCGGTCTAGCCAAGACTACACCCCTCTATCTAAGTTCTCTAGCACATTGCAAAGATACTAATTAAGCATCTAAGGTGGCAAGCTTAGCAAGAGCTCACCTAATCAATTCTAGAGCAAGGTCACACAAACCTATGCACTAGTACTTTGCACACCAGGGAGCTCCTATACAACTAGTAAGCAAAAGCACAAAGCTCCTAGGCTCACTAGCAATGTTCAATAAGAAGGCAACCAATGCTAAATTAGACAGCTCAAATTACTTAGCTAAACAAACTAAGCAATATGACTAACAAGGTTACACAAACCAAAGTAGTCACGCAACGGGAGCTACTTCTATGCTACACAAGCAAGAATGTAAATAGCAAGCAACACAAGCTAACCAATTACAAGAGCAACTAAACAAGCACAACATATACAAAAGTAATTACAAGCTTGTGTGACGGGAATGCAAACCAACGGGATCACAAGGTTGACATGATGATTTTATCCCGAGGTTCACGTGTTTGCCAACACGCTAGTCCCCGTTGAGACAAGCTCCAAGGTTGCCACCGGTCCTCTTGCTAGTGGTGACCCACAAGTCACACCCTCTCACGTGGAGTGCTTAGCATAAGATTTAGCACTTGACCCAACTGGACCACTTGTCGCCCTTCGCGTCTCGCTTTACTATAGTTGCTCTTCGCGGCTCCCGTGGGGCGAGCACAATGCCCCTAACAATCGCTTCTTCGGAGCACCGCACAATCTTCTTTGCTTGCTTTGATGAAGACCACAACCAAGCCGTCTAGGAGGTGGCATCCTCTAAGAGTAACAAGCACCACTGGCTTAGAACTCGATCACCTAGTGCCACTCGATGCAACCTCACGATGCAATCGCACTAGAATCACTCACTCACTCGATCGGATGAACACTATCAATCATAAGTCAGTTAGAGGGCTCCCAAGCACTACCACATAAGCCACCAAGGCTCTAGTGTGCTCAGCAATCGGCCCAAGGCTGGCCAAAGTTCTATTTATAACCCCTCAAACAAATAGAGCCATTACCCCTTCATTGGGTGTTTTTCGACACGACCGGACGCGTCGGTCACAATGACCGGATGCACCCAGCCAGCGTCTGGTCGCTCTGCGCCATCCATGTGGCTTCTTCGTTCAACGCCACATGCACGATCCAACGGCTATAAGCCACGCGCCAATAGTAATCACGACCGGACGCAGCATAGTGCCAAGACCGGGCGCAGCACAGTGATTGACCCGTGTCAGGTCAACGCAAACACACTCTCACCGAGAAAATGACTGGACGCGCCGATGCCCACATCCGATCGTTTATAGAGAGCTCCCAGAGCACTCGAATTGCAATCAGACGCGTCAGGTTAGACACGATCGGATGCACCACCTGTGTCCGGTCCTTCACCGCCTGCCACTGTCAATGCCACGCCCACGCCACCGCATCAGCGAGCGACCGTGATGACTGGACGTGCGCGACCGTGATGACCAGACGCTGCACCAGCGCGTCAGGTCCAACGTTCGGTCACTCACAGTGACCTCTTTTCACCTCTGTTTCTTCACCGAGTTGATCCATTTCAAGTCCAACTTCTTTCTCCTTTGTAAATGTACCAATACCACCAAGTGTACACCACCATGTGCAAGTGTGTTAGCATTTCACAAACATTTTTCTAAAGGAGTTAGCCACTCAACTTGCCACGCCACTCAATCCTAGCAATGATGCAAAGTTAGATCACTCGAGTGGCACTAAATGACTGATATGCAAACAAGTTTGCCCCTCTTGATAGTATGGCCATCTATCCTAAACCCGGTCATAAACTTCTCTACACACCTATGACCGGGGAAATGAAATGTCATATAGGTTATACCTTTGTCTTGCGCATTCCATTCCATCTCCTCCAATGTCGATGCAACACATGCACCAACACGATCAACAATGATATGATCCACTTCATATCATCATGTGATCATATTGGTTCATCAATCTTGACTACACTTGCTCTTCACCGTTGCGTCGGTCCATCGGCGCCAAGTCTTGCTCAAGCTTCACCATCACACACGGTCCCTCGCTTCGAAGCCTTCGACTTGCCCTTCATACTTGCAACCGGTCCATCGAGCCAAGTCATGTCTTGATCTTCTCCACCTTGATCACATGACTCATTGTCATGTCTCATGTGCAATGAGCTCCTTCATCAACACATGTGTAAGCATTGCAACATCTCCGAGCCATCTTTACCATCATGGTATATGTTGTTTACACACATGTATCTGTGGACTAATCACCTGTGTATCTCACATAAACAGAATTAGTCCACCTAAGGTTGTTACTCAATTACCAAAACCAAACAAGGACCTTTCAGCGGGCACGACCATGGCGAACAGCAGCACACGTCCAGACTCGGGACTGCATGGTGAAAAAGCGTGGGGAAGGAGGAAAAGAAAAGAAATGAACCGGTACATGGGATAAAGATATGTAATCAATGGCAGTGGTGGGTAAGTTTTTCCAACTCCATCAATTTGAGTTTGGTGGAGCACCCCTTGAGGAGGTCCACAAAAATAATGAATCCCCCCAATCCACCATTTTGGTGAATCTGGATTTGTTGGAGCTAGAACGTTTGAGTAAATTTTCGTAGAGTGGAGCTGTTTTTGGTGGATCTGGACTTGGTCAAGCTGTCCCAAACATCCCTAAGTGGAGGAAAGTGGAAGAGGTGTGTGCAAGCTGTGTGATAACTCAGATGGAGAACTAGAGATTGGTGTGATAAGTAATACCAACAGGGAATGAAAGTGAAGCACTGCTTCAAAGTATACAGTGGACAGATTGAATGCTTGTAGACAACAGAGGGATTGATCAAACCTAGGTCTATAGTATTATAAGATTGTCGCACGCACCATATTAGGTCATATTAGACATAGCAGCGAACCAACCTCTCATTTTTTTTTGTTGCAACCGCATCAGCTTAATCACAGGCTATTCTAGGTGCAAATGGACATCCCCGACGGCCGTCCACCCCATTCCGCCACTCCACCTTATCCGCATCGCTGCCACAGCCTGCAGCCGTGCGCTGGCCCTTTGCCCTTGTCTCAGACCAAACCTCATTCTGCCATTCCCCACCTGGCATGTGGGGCTCAAAGTCCATCCAATCTTTTTTTTGGCTGAATGTATCACTTCAAATTTTCAGGGCGTGTTTTTTCAAAAAAAAAATCTAATTTACCTTCCACGACTATCACATCGTCCAATTTTGCTTAGTAAATTAAAAAAACAGTTTTTTACATCTCTCATCTTTTAAAACCATTTGCTTTGCACCTGGATGGTTTTGATGATGATTTTGCTATGTGACACCATGTTAAAGAGGAAGATAAGTTAGACCAAGTTAAAAAATCAAAAAAATAATTTTCAAAAATGTATCCAAATATTTATGAAAATAATGCAGTTAAAAATCCTAAAATCTGGTTTAATCTTAGAAAAGTCATAGAAAATTTATTCTACCTTGGAAAATTATGAAGCTAGTTATTTCCTAAAATCATGCTCTTTCTTTTGGTGTCTGCTTGAACTTGTTTGAATCTTGATAGACTTATTTTTGTGCTTATTTGCTACTAGAAACTGCTGTTATCTTATGTTTTTTTAGATTAAGAATAAAATAGAGTTAAATACACTAGCGGTCGATAAACTTGTCACGGTGTGCCATTTAGATCCACGAACTCTCAAAGTGCATTTTTGGACCACTAAAGTTGTTTTGTGGTGCACCGTAGGTCCATTTGATCCATATCAGCACATGTTGTCTATGTGGCATGACCAACATGGGCACAAAAATATGGATACACACATCATTGGCATGTATCCCTCGTCTTCTCTCGCCCACTCGAGTAGGAGGAGGGCTATCACCGCCACTGTGCCCGCGCTATTCGTGGCCAGCACGCCCATGAGCGGCCTCATGCTCACAGGGCTCCACCTCAACGGAGAGGAGGGAAAACAATACGTGCCACTGACTTGTGGGCCCACATTTCATTGTCTGCATCGTCATGCCATATATCCAACATGTGCTGATATAGATCAAATGGACCCACGGTGCAGCACAAAACAAACCTTAGTGGTCCATAAATACATTTCGAGAGTTCGTGGACCACTAGTGTATTTAACTCAAAAAAATATTCTCATCTCCAACATTCACCTGTGAATCTTATGTTTAGCAAAAAAATTGATAACTTTCATAATGTTGGAAGTAGTTAATTTAAATGCAGATTTAAGAGGTTACTTTTAATAATAACTAGGCTAGGTAATTTACATGGAAATTCAGGAAGTCAGTATTGGTTATTTAAAAAAAAAGAGGGAGCCGTGTGAAAAATACCCTAAGCGCTTAGAAGAAAGCGCGCTGGATGCATGATAGGAGGGCATATTCTAACGGAATGGTGCTGGATGCTTCATGGAAATACCCTGAGAACAAATCCAAGGCACCGGACAAGCTTCCAGAGTTCCAGAGTTCGGTCGTCGTCCCTCTTCGCCTGGGTGGTCAGCAGAGCACGTGCATTTGGTGGAGAGGAAACGCCTGCAGTTTTGGAGGCTACTAGACCACTGCAGTGCTGCGGTTCTCCGCATTTTTCTTTCCTCAAAAAACCACGGGCACGCCCGTGGAGAACAGTCAAACAGCAGGTGCAAACAAGATTTTCATTATCAGAAATAAAAATTTATCGGAGGTCATAGATAAATAGGATAAGCATGATATATCGGAAATATCAGACCAAATTAAAAAAAAATTCAATTTTTTTTTATAAAATTTCGAAGAATTTGACTTGAAACTATTCCTAAACTATCAAACATCACTTGTTTACATATAAAAACAAGAATAAAACATTATAAGCGTAGGACCATAGCGCGACTGAATTTGGGTTGTCTGTGTGGGAACAGAAAAGAAGAGAAAAATTTGGCCGATATCAAATTTTATCAGACCCTGTGGATAGAACGGAAATTTCTGTGAATTTCGGCCGATAAAAAAACCTTGGGTGCAAAGCAAACAAAAGTCAAAAGTATCAGACCCAGACCATGCACGGGGAGACTCTAGTTTCATCTGCTTTCTGAAATCGTCCGGCACGGTCAGAGGACTATCAAATGGAGAAATTCCAGTCAAATAAAGTTTGCAGATGCAATTAAATACATTTTTTTTCACAGTGAATGAAGGGTAAAATGATTCCCCACCTGAATATATTGCCCTCACTGGAGACTGGAGAGGCAATGCAAGTCACCACTCATAATTTACAGAGTCAGAGTTTAGGACATGGAGTATACAGAGCATCACACCAATCTTCTAGAAGTCAGAGCAAAACAGAGCATTACACCAATCTTTATAATTCTCTGAAAAGGAACGGAAATAGCTCATGGTTCATAACCACCCTCTTAAAAGTCACATAGAAATTAATTATACACATCTTAAAAACACATTACACTTGACATGTGATGGTAAAACCATGTCAGCATAGGATCAGCTGGAGAAAAACACGCAGAACCATAAAAAACTAAAAAAACAGTTATGTGCTCAAAATATAGTATTTCTAATTGTCAGTTTGTGATCTACATGCGATGGCTTTGCACCTCATGCCTCTGTATTTGGAGCATTTATGTTTTCTACATATTTTTTCTCAGCTATGAATAGTAACTCCAAATACTTGATTTGTTCCTTCAACATCCAATTTCGAGGTCTTGTGTTCCTCATTTCCCTTACATCATTTTGAATTTCTGATGTAGCTGCAGTGTTGCTAACTGTTCTTCCTTTTCTTTCTGAATCCAGTCGACAATCGTGCCCTGCAGCTGGACAGGAGCATGTGCAACCCACAGGTTGAGGAATTGGAAGATGGTACTTGTTTGTCTCCCTATCTCCTGATCATGCCATTGCAACATCTTCCCTTTCCTTGGCCCCTGAGAAGTCCTCATGCTTGTTCTCTGTGTACCCATGCTTGCCTTCTCAACCTGAATATATGCAGCACCATGTTTTAATTTCCAAAGCATTTGGTAGACTGCCGCTTCATCATTCTTGCAGAAGTAATCTATTGCCTTTGGCAGCATGGTCTCTTCCAGTTGTCTCAAGGTGAAGTCTGTATGCAAGAAATGCTGCTCCTCGCTGTAGATTGCCGGTATTGCGGGAGTTCTATCCACAAGTAGGATGTCTTCCAAACATCCATGGGGGGAAAATCGAAGTCCAACTTTCAGATATGGAGAGTCTTGTAGGGAAATTTTGGTTTCAGACAGTAAGGACCTATATTGGCTGCAGTCCAAGACTGAGACATGGCACTGCAGTTGTACTTCAATAACTGGTTCCAGAAAAACATCTGGTGATCTTGACATCTTTGACTTTCTACTACCATGACAGAGCTTGTGCTGATCATGCTGCTTGCAACATAGTGGGTTTGGGCGAAACCAATCAGTGCCAAACCTGTGAAGAATATCCCAATGTTCTTTGTGATGTGTATCAATATCTGGCACCCATGAGAAATCTTTTGTAGGTAGTTGCAGAAGTTTATTCCTAACCGTTTCAACTGAAGACTTGAAATTGAAAAGAGGAGCATACAGCTGTAGGCATTGAATTGCCATCCCTACTATTATGTTGGTACTCTCTGAAAGTTGTAGCATCAAAGAAAAGAAGTCATCCTCCGATGCATTACCATCTGTCTGCATAAAGATGAATTTAGCCTCTATTCCATAGCCTGCATTAATATAGGCCACCACTGTAGCAACACAGGATGCTTGTTTGCCTGAATGATTCTGTGCTGTAGTTTCTTGCCATTCAGAAGATGCCTAACAAGAGGGTCAGAGGGCATGTGGTAGCGTGGCCTGCCACCGAGCTCTAGTAATCTGAGAAACTCGCTAGCACCATCTGCAAACCACTCAAATCTTCGAACAGCAGAACTGCTCGACTCGTCTTTGTTGGGGCTAAAGATGGAGAAAATGAACGACTTGGTAGTATGCGCTATACGTACAGGAAATGAGGAGTTTCTCACCTCCTTCTCTGTATGTTCGTCGTCGAGAATCCTCTGCTTGCATTTATGCAGTGTGTCATCACACTCTTGAGCAGCACGCTTCAGCTTCCTGCGCCAATGCAGCAAGGATGCATCAGTGATCTGCCACTTCTCTGACGTTTCAAGAGCAGCCCCCATCCTAATGTGTGCCATCTCTAGCCTCTCCAGGTTTCTGTTCGCACTCGATTCCTCATTGTCCTCATATTTCTTGTTGGAATATAAGTGAATTGCCCACCTCTCCCCATCAGCTTAAGCTTTTGGGTTGAACTGGTCAGTGTATGCAACTCAATACAGTACCAGAGGCAAAGGTCTTGAGTTCGAATCCTGGTTAGCGCAATTAAATAAAATAATTGTTGCTCGCTCCTATTCCACGTCTGAGGTCTGAGGGAGCCTCCACGTGAGGGGGAGTGTTGGAATATAAGTGAATTGCCCACATCTCCCCATCAGATTAAGTTTTTAAGTTGAACTGGTCGGTACATGCAACTCAATATTTCTGAACCAGATTGGATAGAAGTTGGCTGACTGTCTCATGTACAAGTGCAGAGCTGACGATCTCCGCCATCAGGATTCAAGGATCCGTAGTATCCCTTCCCTCTTCATAAAAATTCAACATATAACAGCATACATGAGAGACTAAACATATGAACTTTGGATCAGAAGCAAAGATTTAGCTTAGCAACCATAGGATCATACCTCAGACTTGATCATGTAGAGATATCTCGAGTCCAAATCATACAGCGAGGCAAGATGAGAACTTGAAGAGAATGTAGTGATATCAAAGACTTTGAAGGGGGGAACAGGTAGGCAAGTCCAATAATTTGGTCTCTGCAGAGGAAAATGAGGTAGGCCATTACCTGAAAAGTTAACAATGAGAGAGCCTGCACTTGGTTACACATTTGGGTATATAATAGGATAACAGGCACCGAGTAGAGAAAAGTAGGACGAGGTGCGTTCAAAGTCGTGTGGAAAAACAAAGAATATAAGGTTGGTGTGATAAACCAACGGCAGGGAAAGAAGGTGGAATGCAACTCGAGAATATTTTAAAAGGCCTTGGCCTATCAGATGCTTACCGTATTCCACATGGAATTCCTTTTCAGGTGTCTTGGTTAGCAGTGGACAATGATCTTGGAACTTCTTTTTACGAGTTCTGGTTAGCAGGGGCGGTTTCTAGTAGATCATGCCAACATGCTACTATTGGTCCACGCACCGGTTCCCTGATGTTGGATTAAGGCCCCGTTCGGCTGGGTTAATAAGCCGGCTGAAAAACACTGTTGGCTGATTTGTTGTGAGAGAAAAATACTGTTCTGGCTGAAAGAACAAGCTGAAAAAGACGGATTATAAGCCGGGTGAACAGGCTCTAACTCAGCACATTTTCTTGCCCTCATTTGCTTGCTTGCTTGATTGATTGATGCCATGGAAGTTGGTTAAAACAGACTACAGTTAGTGAAAATGGACTGTGTTGGATGCGTGAAACTGCAGTACATGACATTAAAAAAAAAGAAAAAAGAACTATCTGTATATGTTTTTTTTCTAACAGTATAGTACATAGATAAGAATATACTGTTATACAGTATACAGTATAACTTATACTACTACGATTGATCTGATTCCGCCACATAGCCAGATGCTCAGATCTAGACGTACCAGATTGAAACGCCATATAGCCAGAGGCACTCTGGTTCCGAAAGCACAGCAGCAGGCAGAGGAGGCAGAGCAGCTGGAGGCACTCTGGTTTCTGAAAGCAGAGCAAGTAGCAGGCAGAGGAGACGCCGAGCTAGGTTGTGTGCCCCTGCCCTGCTGCGGTAGCCCCGTGAGTTGGGGAGCAAATCGCGCGTACCTGGACTGCACTTGTGTGAGGTGGGAGCGTCTCGGCCGCCATCTCCAGTGCCTCGCGGCTCGCGCTCCTCCTCCACCGCGCCGTGTCTCTCCTCTCCGACCGCCTCCACCGCCGTTCTCCACTCCGCCCCAGCGCACCATGGCCGTGCGGCCCTAGCGACTAGGCAAATGTCGAGGCAGCATATCATGGGCAGTGCCCAGAGTGTTGAGCCTTGTTCGCTTGCTCCAACGGCCCAACGTGTCATTATGATGTTGGACAGTGAGCTATCCTGGGCTGGTCCTAAAGTCCATAAGTCTAAAAGACGGCCGCTCGCATTCCAACTCCACCACGCGACACCAGGCCGCGATGGACTGGCCCAGTAGACCTCCCCTCTCCCCACCGAACGTTGCGGCCTTCTACACCCACCTCTCACCCAACGCTGCTCGTTCGTGTTTCTGTTTCAGCAGGGCAGCCGGCCACCGAATCCGGCGACGTCGCTGCCAGAAGGTGAGTCGGCGATTGCGTCCTCGTTGTCGAAAGGCGAGTCGGCGAGTGGTGGCGGCGGCAGCTTCCGGCGGCGTTGTCCATGGGAAGCAGTGCTTTGGTTGTGCTCGCTGGGGCTCGCCCAATCGTTGCTCCCCTGGCATTCATCGGACCCGGTTGCAGCTGCTACAGTCACCATTCGCAGCTCCTTCAACCGCCGTACAGCTCAGTCGCAGCTTCTTCTTCCTCCGTCCGCCAACTGCGGCTTCCTCCATCAACTACCAATGTGAGTACAGCTCAAACCCTACCACAGCTGCTTTCTGCCCTCATCCGTGCAATGCGAACACAAAGTTTGCAAGTTTAAATTTTCATGCGTCCGGAAGTCATAATTATCAGAATTTATTATTTCATGACATCTTGCCACTTGCTCCAAATATAACTCGATTCATACTTCATAATTAAACTTGCCACACACAAGGTCATGCAACTTGTGGTGTCTACTTTTCTGGTTGTCAATTTCAGTTTAAGTTTTACGTTACAATTTGTAATTTCATTTTCTAATTTCCGTTTCAAATTTCATTTTATAATTTTAGTTTATAATTTCAGTTTAGCTATTTCGGTTAGTAATTTCAGTTTTTAATTCCAGTCTGTATTTTTTTAGTGTTTTTAGTTTCATTTTTGGTCATTTTTTCTAATTTTTTTAGTTTTAGATTTTAGTCACCCTTTTAAGTTCAAATGTCTTTCTAAATCTTGTGTATTAGTTGCCTCACCTATAAGTTCTTACAAAAGAGTAGCCATTGCACACATAAGTTGACATAAAAGAATTTGCCCCGTTTTAGTTTTCAGTCAAGTTTTATTAGTTTTTTTTAGTTTCAGTTTTCAGTCTTGTTTTTTTTTTAAAATATTTTTTAGCTTTAGTTGTCAGTTTTTTAGTTTCATTTTTCAGTCATGTTTTTTTAGTTTTTAGGTTCAGACACATAAGTTGCCACAAAAGAATTTGCCCTCCAGTTTCAGTTGTCAAGTTTTTTTTATTTTTTTTAGTTTCAATTTTCATTTATGTTTTAGTTTCAGTTCTCAGTCACCCTTTTAGGTTCGAATGCATTCCTAAATCCTACATATTAGTTTCAATTCTCAGTTATCCTCTAAGTTGGCACCTTATGCAATACTTCTAATAATTTGCCCCTCAGGTGCAGCTTGTCTTATTTTGAGGTTGCTACTCTTGTCTTCTTAATAAATGTTCCTCTATCTGTCTGTTAGTCATGTTTCCCGACTCATATAGTGGGTTATATAATGACTTGCCCCTCTAATTGGCATCTTATGCCATGCTTGTTCTAATAATTTGCCCCCAGGTTGCCGCTTATCTTGTTTTGTATCACTACCCTTATTTTTTAATAAATGCCCCCAGTTGGTAGCAAATCATGTTTCCTGGTTTTTATAGTGTGTTTTATAATAACTTGCCCCCTAATTCGCAGCTTATGCAATATTTATTTTAATAACTTGCTCCTTCAGGTTGCAATTTCTCTTGTTTTGTTCCGTTAGTCTCTTTAGGGGTAGTACATTTATTTAAATACTATATAACAAATTTATTATAGTCCCATGATAACAACCGATGTGCATACCATGTAAAAACTTTAGTTTATTTTTGGAGTAGCAAGTTTAGTATTATATGGTAGCAAGTTATTTCATAAATCTTTTAGCATATTTTTACATAAATTGCTACTAAAATAAAATTCTTCAAAACATATGTAAGTGGGGTCTAGTTTTGTTCGCCTCGTCACGTAGAACACACCGGTGCAGACGGAATCGAAAACGGATACACCATTCTACTAATTTGAAATAAATATTTTGGTTTTTATTTACTTGTGTCAGCCTTCTGACGTCTTGCATAATCTGCGTCCTTTATCATTATATTGGTACTCTCACTATCATGTGGTTGATGTACCTGAATTTTGTATCCCGGAGATTATGCTTGTTATACCACCTTCAGTTTTCTTCAGAAGAGAGTTGTATAGTTTATTTTCTGAAAAAGTTGCATTTTAATTTGTCCATATTTTCTAGAAACAACGGCAAGGTCATCGTCCATTCTTGTATGAACTGTCCCCACTACTTGTTTGCATTATCATTTCTCTTTATTGTCTGAGCTACCTGTTAGCATTTACTAAATATCTCTAAAAGTACTTATTTCTTTGCAATGTTTAAAAGTGTTCCATACTCAAATTTGCAACATTGTGTTTCAGGTTAGTGGCTCCAAAAAAGAGTGCTTTCTAGGATTCAAACCATGATCTCTAGTCTCACGTAACACATCTCTATCTAAATTGTAAGTATAGGATGATATTTTTTATATTAGCATTTGGTAAACTTGTATTAAATATTTTGACCACTAAGATTGTTGGAAAATTTCAAAATTTGAATATTAGAATAAGAGAATTTAAAATGAATATTGGAGACTCTAAATGACTTTAAATAAAGAACTTGTCACCAACAAAGCTATATATCACATCGACCACTACAAAATAGTATTGATCATGTCAACATTTAGTGTCATTTGGATATCTTAAATTTTGGTTGTCAAAATCTAATAATTTCAACCACATATTTTGCAATCTAAGTGACTTCAAATAAAAAATTTGTCAACTACAAAGCTGTAGATTGTATTGAGAACTAAAAATTTTGTGTAGGCCATGTCAACATTCAAGATCAATAAAAAATTACAGAATTAAATTTCAAATTATTAGCAACACTACAAAGCTGTATATAACCTCAATCTCTACAATTTTGATGTAAAGTTTGTCTTCATCTGATTTTACATGAAAAATATGAAATATTTTTTACAACTATTTCGAGAGGTGTCACATTCGAATGCCACCTCTGTTATTGGCCATTTTCATAGGTAGGCATGTTAAAAGTCCATGTCTGTTAATCAATTAATAGAGGCTGTCTAAGAGGACTGCCTCTATAAATAGTCGATTAACAGAGACGGTCTCCTTAAGATATCCACCTTGTTTAAATGATTAATTGTGGCAAGCGTTTGCCTGAGATCTGTCTGACCATTTATAGAGGCAGCTATTAAAAACTCTGCCTCCGCTAATCAGGGGCTTGCCTCCTAAAATCCTTTTTAATTAGTGTGAAGTGTCATTTGGTATGAAGAAATGGGTAAAGACTTGTAATAATGTTGTTTCTGAACTTGAGCAATGGCATGCCTAGTTATTGATGATAGGCTCATATATCCTGTCCTAGTGATTTATGAGATTGTGTACTATCATCTTTGTTAAATTTAAACATGATGATAAGACGATCAAATCTCTGAAAAAGTCCATGCTTTTGAGATCCAACGCACAGCACATATGAGAGCTGAGTAGCTAACACACTAGTTGTTACAAGCCAGACGCGCTAGCTGTTTACCCAGCAAATTTCATTCTCCAAATGTAAAAACGTGGTAGTATTCTTGTGCACAACAAATTACAAGCAGAAATGCTTTACACCTGAAAAAAATACATTACAACCAAACACGACCCTTGTCACTGCCAGATGGTGTTGCGGGTGGGCATAGATGATTCAGCTGGTATGGATGATGTTTTATAAAATTGTTCGATAATTATTAAGAACAATCTGTCAATTAACTTGAGAGGCACGTGTCTAACGTGGCAGATCAGCAGTTGCTAGAAATTCTTGCTCCAAGCTGTAGAAGTTTTTGCTATTTTGACGTGCTGTAGGTTTAGATTTCTTGCCAAAATCAATGGCTGGTAACTGATAGTTATTTATATCACTTTTTGTATGGAAGGCCTGCTTTTCATCATCTTTTCCGTCAGCAGCTTGACTCGACTCTGCTCTTTTTGTCCTCAAAAACTGTAGAGCCATCTCCACTTGCTTCATAGTAGGTCTTCGGTCACCTTGGAGTCTGACACACTTCTCCACAAGCGTCGCAACACAATTTATTTCTTCTTCAGACGCTTCCTCAAGAACCTGAGGAGCTACTATCTGTGTAATAGGCCTAACCTTCATCTCCCATAGAAAATAGTTAGACAAATTTTGCTTATTGCCTGACTCACTTGTAAGGATAGGCTCCTTTCTTACAAGCAATTCCAAGAGTACCACACCAAAACTATAAACATCACTCTTTTCGTTTAATTGCCCAGTATAGTAATATTCTGGATCTAAGTACCCAAATGTTCCTTGGACATTTGTAACTATATGTGTTTGATCAATTGGGACCAATCTTGAAGCACCAAAATCTGACACTTTAGCAGTGTAGTTTGAATCAAGGAGAATGTTGGATGACTTGACATCACGGTGGAAAACTGATACTGAGGCTGCAGAATGGAGATAAGAAAGAGCCCCGGCAGCCTCAGCAGCAATTCGGAGGGAGCTATCCCATGATAAATCTGATTCATTGCTTGAATCACCATGGAGGGCCTCATATAGCGAACCATTAGGGATAAAATCATACACCAATAGTGGGACCTCGGTCTCAAGACAACATCCAAACAGCTTAACAATATTCCTATGATTTATCTGAGAAAGAATTGCAACCTCATTGATGAAATGATTAATCTCACCTTCCTTAATGATCTTAGATCGTTTTATTGCAACCACACGTTGGTCAGATAAGATATCTTTGTAAACCATACCATGTCCTCCATGACCTAGTATACGTGTGGAATCAAAGTTATTTGTGGCCTTTTCGAGCTCCTCCAAGGAGAAAATCTTTGTTTTGTCACTTGCATTTTCATCGGATAATATTAGTTGCTCCAAAAGTAGACCTTGGTTTCTGCAAAAATAAATCCTTCGTTGTCGCTTTTGGATATTTCTTTTCCATCGACGAGTGAGATATATCCCACATATGCTAAGAAGAAGAACAGCAAAACCACTGCTCAGCCCGATGATGACACCTGAAAATTTTGAATTCGTTAGATCCTTTTGTAGAGAATTGGGGAAACTTGTAACACAAGTCAATGTGTATACAACATATATACATGTTTAATACTCCATTCGTTCCAAATTATAAAGTTGTTCTGACTTTTCTAGGTATAAGCTTTTGTTGTGGAACTGAATATACATTATGTCTACATATATAGTAAAAGCTATTTATTTAGAAAAACAAGAACAACTTACAATTTGGAACAGAGGGAATACACATTTTTACCACAAAGTGACTGTAACAGATTTACTTCTTACCTAAGATAGCATTCTGTTGTTTCACCGACGTGCACTGCAATAAGGTGGGATCATATACTGTCTTTTTTGGGCATTGGGTACAATTGAAGCCTCCTATAGTATTGTGGCATATTCCATGACATCTGTTTGGTTGACTACACTCATCAACATCTGCAAATTAACTCATGCACCATTTTTAGTTTTCTGATAATGCTAAAACAATCTTTGCACATAATTGTACTGGTTAGCAAATGCAAAACAAGGAAGACAATCCATGCAACTTCAGGACAGGCTTTGTTTGCATGGTGCTTCTAATCTGGTGGCCCATCTTCATCTAGGAAGAATGCAATGCCAATATCTTTAACCAAGTGACCTCTACAAAGCCACTACTACAAATTTGATTTTAGGAGACTAGCCCTTTAATTCATAGAGGTAGGCAAAAATTGAAACTACCTCAAGAAATAGGTAATGAATTTCAGAGGTAGTCTCTTCATCTACGAAGATAGTTTGATAAATGACTGTCTTCTAAAATTGATTAAAGAGGCGGGCCTCTTAATAGGTCTACCTTTGAAAATGAGATTTAATTTTTAGAGGTGGACCTCCTAGGAGTCCCACCTCTGTTAAAAGGGCCGATGCCCACTAGCAACCCCAAACCCTAGATATATAGTGTAACCCAACCTCTATCTCTCCACTCCCTCCCTCTCCCTCTCTTCAACCCAAACAACTACCACCCTCCATCTTGTGCACACAAACACAACATCATTCTCTCTTATAGCACAATGCCTACCGCCACCTCCCCTCTATCGTCCCAAGTCCCCCCTTTGCTTCCTCTCCCCATCCTACACACATGGATGACATCCTGTAAGAACTGACGATGGCCAAGGGTTGTGCAAGGCTTGCCGGTCTGACCTCACTTTGGCTAATGGAAGTGTTGAGGAGTCTCGCCCTACCTCGACCCGCCAAGGGCCGCAACAACATAGTGTGGTTGGCCCGATGAGGCGATGGTGCAACTAGGGGCAAGGTGGTGCTGCTGGTGGGTTCTCGGTCCAGAAGGTGACCAAGATGGCGATTTTGATTGTGCTTTAATTCCTGCACGTGGAGAAATTTGAGGCGATTTGGTGACTTTGGCGGGGGGGGGGGGGGAGGCTGGGGGTGGGGGTGATGCCGCAATGTCTCCAAATCATCTGATCTTCCATAGTTCCTCTAAGCTTTGGGATGTGTAAGGAGCCTATGTACCAAAGTTGAGCTAATTTGTTTGGGATCGAGGGGGGGGGGGGGGTTCAGGCTACACCCCTAGGTTGGAGAATTTGGCACAGAGAGCAAACTGGCCCATCTTTCTTGTGTTGGTCTCTGAACATCAGTAGTCTCCAAAAGGTGCATGTATATCTTATTTTGAGAAATATAAATATGTGATATGTTATGATTCATTTCTATTCTAATCATATTTAACAATCATATTTGATCATGTAAGGATAGTCAATTGTGGCGACATATCGGTCCTTGGTGGAGGTGGAATGCTCGACCTTAACCTGGCAAGGCGCCATGGCTGCGGCAGTGGCGCCCTAGGATTTGGTGAGGTACACCTCATCCTGTCTCTCTCTTCCTTATGTCTCCAATTTGGGTAATCTCTAGATACTCATGAAAGGCCATGGAGTTCAACTTATATGCTCCAACAGAAGGGGATGCTTTTGATAGCCTAGTACAAGTATAGGGCTTAAGTGAAACTTACTATGCATAAAACCATCAATTCAAGGCACATTCCATTATTTTGTTATGAATAAGTGTATGTCTCCAACAAAAGATTGGTATCTATCAAACAATAGTAGAACTTGGAGCATTTTTTTGCTTTAGAATTTTGTGTGGATTGTTGGATTTTAATTGGGCTTGACTAATTCTAGGCACATTTATAACAAAAACCAACAACTGAATAGAGCCAAACTGTTGTTTTTTTAGTTTTCAGTTTTGACTTTGGTTCCTAGTTCTGCAAACCTCATTTCTAGGCTAAAATTTCAGTTTTAACCTCAAACCAAATTGAAGAACCATTTAGACTGAGGAATGAGGAATCAACATCCTGTGGGCCCGTCCCCATCCGCACTTCCCCTCAGTCGAGGCAGCCTAGAGCACAAGCCCACTAATGCTGGTCCAGTTAAATAGCAAATTGCCTACCCCAACCCTCACTGGCTCCCCAATCCCCATGACCCAAACCCCACCCTCACCTGCTCCCCAAATCCTAATCTATCATGTACGGCTGCGGCAGCGCCTGGTGTGTCCACACAGCGGGGCGCAGCACAGGCGCGGAGGACTGCTGGAAGGCAGCGGTGGTGGCAGCGCATGCAGGGGAGTCGCTAGAAGGCATCGGTGCAGATGCGGCTGGTAGGTGGGTGGCTCAGCGGCAGTGCTGGCGCGACTTGCCGAAGATGGGTGGGAGTAGAGCTATGAGTGATGCTGGCGCAAGCGCGAGTGCAAGTAGAGCTGGGAGCATGACACCAGCGTATTGCCTTCCTTGTTTTGTCGTTGTTTTTCTACTGCCCAGACTATTTGGTTAGTTTGGTTTTAATCAAAAAACCAAAGTATAAAACCAAAATTGAATATGCCAGTTTCTAGTTCTGAAAAACCGATAGGCTCTTGATTGTTGAAAATCAACATTTTTGGAAACCGATTAAACCAAACGGAACTTTTGGTTTAAACCGATAGTCAAGTCCTAGGTTTGATCCATTTGAACTCAGCTGAAACCAAATGAATCCCCAGACCATTGATGGAGGTATCCTTGGAGAGCAGGCATCCGGAATCATGATGTAGCAGCGATATGGTTTTTAGGAAGCGCAAGGCTTTGCGTAATTGCTTGCTATTCGATTACTTCCCGGTGTTCAAATACATGGAGCATATGAATACTTCCTAGCGTCCCAGTAGTCAGTAGATAGGGTGGACGATTACTTCCTGGTGGACAATTGTGAGATGGCACTACAAACCTCTTCGAGCATGGACTGTACAATCCATGACATTGAATATCCCTCTATGTCTACTTATAGGAACGCTGCTGCCAGCGCCTCCGACACTGGTCCTGCCTTAGGGCACAAGGTATAAATTTGCAGCTTATGTTGCTATGATTTTTATTCATAAGATCAGTATGTTATTGTTCATTGAAGTTGCGGACAGATCACACGTGCATATGCTTGTCATAAATCTTTCGCTAATTCCAGGGATTAAAATCTATCCGATTTTACTGAAACTTATAACACTTATGTTAGCCCAAAAAGGCTGCCACACAAAGTGTTACTGTAGAATGCACGGATAGTAGATTGGTGAAGTGTCCATGAAAACCTGAGCACCAAACTGTCCGACAGTGACTAAAAAGCACACGCCGAACAAACTAGAGCACATGCTGGAACTCACCTACTGCTGATCAGAAAAAAGGACACTCCAGACCATCCGGCAAAGACTGCCGGACCTTCCTGTGCTTTCTGTTTTGCTGCGAAGACGTTTGAGCACCGGGTTGGATGGAACCCCATCAGGACTGATGCACTTAGGGTTATTGTCGGTGTTTCATGACCGGCAACTCATCACGGGGTTACCTGGGACGATTATTCGAGGGGCCGGCGAACCTAGGAACTCGACGGTAACATAAGAGACAATTGATTTATACTGGTTCGGGCCCTCGTGATCGAGTAAAAGCCTTTACGTCCAGTCGGCGTTAGCCTTTTGTGTTGGATTGATTGTATGATTATATGTACAAGGGTGCTCCTAGCCTCTCTTTATATAGGGAGGGAAGGCTAAGGTGCAATTCTAGTCCTAGTCGGGTACAATTGAGAAGTTCTAGATCTATTACAGAGTTTAACTTTCCTAATATCAGCTTGAAGTCCACGTTACCTTGGTCTGTGTCCTTCAATCTTGACCGTGGGCCCAGGATAGGACCCTGTATAGAAGTCGACCTGATACAGAACCTCATAGATCCCGTATAGACAAGTTCCGAGCAATTCATGGTTGAAGTCGGAAACCTTCTTGTTCCTCCAGGTTCTTCCAGGTAGAAACAAGGTTGATTCGGGTAATTTTTGAAGAAAAACCCTAAAATGTTCTTGTAAGAACCTCCGAGTGGAGTGCATTTTTTGCAAAAAAAAGTGCACCCACTAGGTGTATCCCCCGAGCCTCTTGCTATTTGGAACAAAAAGCTGGAGGGTCTTTTCTGCAAACTTCCCAGGAAAAAATAAAATCATTCCCTAAGGACATGTACCCCACAGCCCCTGAGCCTGAATCCAGGTACTTTCTTTGAGTTGAAGTAGTCAAATGCAGGATCTGAAGTAAATAATCTCGGATGTGCGGGAGTAATCAATGCCCAGCTACTTGTTAGAAAATTGGTTGAGCAGTAAAGTCATTGGAGTCACAGGCAGCATAGTAATGGGATCCATCCGAATATGATGCTCGAGACCACTGTAGCTTCACGTGCATACCTATTGTACCCAACTGACGCAGTTTGCAAACTCTAACCTATCCTAAGTGATCCTGACACAGTGATGTTGAAATAGACATAGTCCATGTAGACCATATTGGGCCTATAAATACCCTCCTAGCGAGTATGAGCATAGCAGTTGAGTAGAAGTAGAAAACCAGCAAGTCATGACCATGAATATGATAGTGTGCGAAGTAGATTAGCCCCCGGGCATTTATGAAAAAGCTTGCAGAGCTTGTAGCTAGTAGAAGAAGTCTTGTGAAGGAGACTAGAGGTAGACTAGTCCCATAGCGGAATACCACCAAGTGGTCTGTGTAGGCAAGTAGAAGAAACCTTATAATCATGGACACGTTCCATCATCCAGGAGTTCCATGTCAATTCTTCGATTTGGCTTGTTCACTTCTGTTCACTGGCGTTCAATTTCTGGTCCAAGTGATCATGACAGGAGAGGTTTGGGTAGATAGATGCCTGCAGATGGCGCCCAAACCTAGCAGACCAAAAAGTATTGCACCGCTAACACTAGTTTTGGATGCACTGCGTTCCCACAATGAAGTAGTGGTCCAAGTAGAGTGTGTTCTACCTTTGTAGCAACTAGAACCCTTGATGTAAATCACCCGGCCTAGTGGCCAAATTCCACTGGGTTCCTTGTTGCTAGCTGAACGGTTGCTTGTACCGAATTCAATGGGTCTTGTAAGATATGTAATCTTGTATCCCTTGAACTACTACTGGAATAAAAAAATATAGACCCTCCGGGTACTCCTCAAGGCATCCGGGTAATATATAAACCATCCAGGTACCCCCGGAGTCCCTGGAAGAAAACTAAAAATTCTCTGGGTGCTTTCTGGAATAGCTGGGTTGAAAGCTAAAACTGTCCGGTAAATCTTCGAATGTCGGACGCAATTAGTCGGTCATACCAGTTACCCGAGAATCCTTGTAAGGGGATATGTATGGAAATGAATCTGCCTGTTGCTCTGCAGTATAAAAGGTGCACCAACATCACGTCAGTTGCCTCATCCATTAAATACAGAAGGGAAACCGTCACGCCTCTATGAACGGCATAATTATCGGGCCACGTCAGTTCCAAAAACCTTTATAAAATCAAGCCTGCCCTTAGTCTCATTTCTTCACGCTGCACTTTGCCATTTGCCAAAACCCTAACCTACAATTAGCCACCGCCGTCAACTCCAGCGATACCGCAACAACCGTCATCGCCACCCAGCATTTGCAAACTCAATATTTTAGAGAAGCACGACTTTGGATGGGAAAAGGACCAAGCACGAAGAGGAGCAGCACCAAGGTGAAGGACGTAGATTAGCAAATCGCCTGGGCGGAGAACCAAGAGCTTGTCACGATGGCGGCAGCGACCACTAAGTCGAAGCACTTAAAGAGACTCCATGAGCAGCGCCTGCTTCCAGAACAGAGGCTTGGCGGATGGGAGGCGTTTGGAGAGCATCGGGTCCCTGCACTCCGATTTGGTCAGATTGTCTTATTCGTCCCTTTTATTGAATACGGACTTTGTTCGCCTGCTTGTCCTTTCCTCCATGGTTTTTTGCACTATTACGACATAAAGTTGAACCTTTTGAATCCCAACTCCATCCTTCATCTCTCTACCTTCGTTCATCTTTATGAAACCTTCCTTGGTATTCCACCGTCTATCACTCTCTTTCGCTATTTCTTCAAGTTGAAACCACACCCCAACAGTACCAGCCCCAGCGTCCTAGGTGGCGCCGGGATCCAATTTCGACTCCGAAAAAAGTAGGAGTATTTTAACTATACCTTGGTTGACTCGGTGAAAGATTGGAGAGCCGAGTGGTTCTATGCCAAGAATGTTCTTCCGACCCTTGCAGTGCACAACAACGCTAGGCTGAGTGCAAACAACCATTGGGAGAAGGAGACATTAACACCGAGTGAAATGGAGAAAATCAAACCATTCTTGAAGGAGATAAAGGCCCTAAAGATCCGAGGCTTGTCTGGTGTGGGGATAATCGCCAGCTTCATCAGACGACGGGTACAACCTCTGCAGGAGAGGGTACACTATGGTTTCGAATACATCTGGGTGGAAGATCCTCTCCGGATGTCCAAGGACGAACTGTCTGAGAAAGAAATTCTGGGAAGAATTCAAAATATCCTAAAAGACGTTGGTTGTATTCCCCTCAAGTTTGAGGAGAGAGATGTCGACCATCCGCCACCTGCTGTAAGTGTAATTTTATATATCTCCACTTTTTTTGTACTTGATTTGCAATGCTGTATAACTAACCTCCTATCTGCTTGATGTAGCACTTAGGGAGGGCTTTCCATGATCTACTAGAGTTGCCTGCAGGCAACGACCCTGAAGAAGCCAGAGCAGGGGAAGGCGCTCATTTGGATAGGGATGATGTTACAAGTGCCGCCACAGCCAACCTAGTTGAAGATGAGACTACGCAAGCTGCAGACAGTTCTGCAATGACGCTGGCTGCAGAAGCGAGTACTTGAGGCCCAAAAAGAAGACTGGACACGAAGATCACTACTGCCTGCACCTCCGTGCCCAAAAGACCCCATCGTGCATGCACAATGAAAATAGGTACCATGCTCTTAGGTGACCATTCCCTTGCATCCATCAATTTGCTCGAGTATTGCTTTTGCATTGAGTCTAATACTCATAAATAGCAGGGGATCAGCAAGTAGAACACCTTGAGAACGACGAGGAAGAGGAAAAGCAGCCCCTTGTTTGGCATCGTAAGTCTTGTTACTTAGTAAAATCTATCAATGCACAATGTGGAGACTGCTGACTGCTAATCGTCTAGATGACAGCGTCCCAAGGGTAAGGAGGAGAAGTCAGGCAAAAGCCCCCAATTCCAAGTCAACTGAATACGACAGTTGTTCCAGGTACCTTGGCCACGTTGGGTACAATGCCCAGTAGTGGGTGGATAACCGGCCCTGTTATCCTAAGAAGGAGTGCATCCAGGTAAAATACCGGTAATATATTTAAAGTCTCCTGTAGGTGTCTTCCAGAATTATCAAAATATTGGGATCTTTGTTATTCAGGACGCCAAAAATGCCGAGCCCCTAGACCAGCACACCTGGTGATCATGTGCTACAAAATCCACAGAGGACTGAGCCCCAAGACTCAGAGCACATCGAGAGTCAGCAGCTTGAAGTTGTACATGGGGCCAGCACCAGCACAATAGGGCTCACTGTGATGGATGAAAACCCATTCGACTAGCCGAGTGCCCCTCTGCCCATAGCACCAGTAGAAAAGGATGTATAGGCTGATCCTCGGAACTTGGAACTGATCGTCAACCAGGTGGTGAAGGAGTTTGATCCCATCCGTCAGTTGACCGAGCTAACGTCATCCTGGGCTAGCTTCATGGCGGGGGCGACGATTTTGATGAGAAATTCAAGGTAAGTACCTGGTCAAATCTATAGTATATACATATCTGAATGTCTTTTCCAGCTTATTAACATATATCTGTTGAACAGGCCTATAGACAATGCATGACAGAAAAATTTTATGCCCACACTCAAGAATTTGAAGGCCGGCTTAATGCCAAAATTGCTCGTTTGAAGAAAGAGCACAGCAAGAAGGAACCTAAATGGGCTACAGAACGTTAGAACCTTGAACAGGCAGTGCATACCCTGAGAGCCCAAGTCGGGTACTCGAAGAAGGAGAAGGGTAAATCTGTTGAAGACCTGCAGACCATGACGAACTCCTAGAAAATAAATGAAAAGGTATGTCCCCACTCACTGTTCTTGTTGTGCCAAAGACAACTCCGACTAGTTTTAACGCCTTGAACCTGGGTTTCACTTGCTTGCAGCCAAGCATGAGAAAACCAATCGACTGAGAGGTGATCTTCAAGCCATGACTGACACTCTGAGGAGCAAGCACAACAAACATGAAGAGGTAACTAAACGAGCGAGTGAAGAACTTGTCCGGGCTAAGTTAATTAGTTGTAGTGCTAATCAAGACCTTGTGCAGGTGCTAAAATCAGTAAAGGACTTGACCACTGAACTTGAAGCTACTCGGAAGGAGAACAGTGACTTGTGGAGTGCCATGCAACACGTCACAAATCTCATCCGAGTTCCAGAAGATGCTAGGAAGTCCTGGGTTTAATTCTTTCCAGTGATACTAGAGCGCTTCAGCAAGTATGTACATAACACGTCACAAGCCTTGTGGAGTGCCAAGGCGTGCGTCCGCTCGGTCCTAGCACAAATCTGAGTGATCTGACCAATTGTTCCCCTAGAAAGGCTCACTAAAGAAATTGAAGATGAAGAGGTTCTCCAGGCTATAGACGAGGCTGAGGGCGTGGTGGACAACCTAGCTAGCGACATCGCTGGTCAACTTGATTTAACAAGAGGCCGGCCAGTTGATCAGCCATCGCAGCCCCCACAGTAGTCATACGTCTTCGAAGAAGCCTATGTAATATTAGTTACTGCATGTAGAGAACAATGTTTTTTTAATATATATATATATTTAGGCTGATAGAACTTAGCCTGCTATATAAATGTGGATAGAGTCGACTTGATTTACTTAAGACAAAATATCTAGGTAGTCGTGTAGTCAAGATAGGACCACGTGGTAACTGACCTTAAGTGCAAGAAAGCACTTGATCATATAAGGTGACTGTAAAAGTGTCTTTCTTGAGGCTCACACATCGGAAGAGCAAAATAGTCACCTTCTTTTGAGAAAATCTTTTACGGGCTTGGCATACGTTTAGCATAAAAGGTAAGTGCCGCATGTATTGCGACAATAAAGACTTAGTCGTAGGATGTGAGCCGAATGATTGACATAGAGGCATATCCTAGATTCATAGAGATACATACCAGCATGGCCGGCTAGTGATTCTCTGAACAAATTAGCTTATCTGAAGCCAGAGACGTACATTGGCATAAATAGCCGGATGTCTCTCATCCGGGTAAAAATATTACCCGGGATAAACTTAGAGCAACTAATAAGTTGTCTTGATAGTTTCAAAGTAAGAGCAATCTTGACTTGAACAACTAATATTTATTATTATTGTGTATCAAGTACCATAGATTACATAAACTTTGAAACTGTAAAAGAGAAAATAACTAACACCTAGAATATATCTTTACGTGTAGAATCTGCGAAGTTGATCAATGTGTCAGGTGTTCTTGACAGGTACACTATCTTCGGTCATTAACTCGAATGACCCTAGCCTTGTGACCTTAGAAATGATGAAAGGACCCTCCTATGGGCTGAGCAGTTTGTGTCCACCGTCCGTATTTTGTATACGTCGTAAGACTAGATCGCTGACTTGGAAAGTGCGAGGCTGGACACTTTTATCATAGTGATGCCACAAACCCTGAAAATATCAAGCAGACTGCAAAGTAGCATTAACTCGAACTTCTTCTAGGTCATCTAACTCAAGTCTCCGAGTGTGTTCAGCTTTGCCTTCATCATATTGCTCTATCCTTGAAGATATCCAGATCAAATCAGTTGGTAACACAACTTTAGATCCATATACCAGGAAGAAAGGGGAACACCCTGTTGCCCTGCTGACTTGGGTGCGCAGCCCCTAGACTGTTTTAGGCAACTCACCTATCCACTTGGAGCCATAGTCTTTAAGATCTTCGTATAACCTTGGCTTGAGTCCGGCTAATATGAGATCATTGGCTCTCTCGACTTGCCCATTAGCCTACGGATGAGCTACCGAAGCATAATCGATGCTTATGCCACAATCCTATGCTCAACTCCTGAACTCGATGGCTGTAAAAGGGGAGCCCAGATCCGTGATTACTCGATTAGGCATACCAAAGTGGTATATGATGTCCTAAATAAACTCGACAACCTTGGCTGCGCTATACTTGACGAGTGGTTTGTACTCAATCCACTCAGTAAACTTGTCAATGGCTACGTAGATATATTCAAAACCACCCTTAGCTCTCTTGAGAGGTCCCACTTAATCCAATCCCCAACATGAAAAAGGCCACACCGGGGGAATACAGATGAGGTTGTGCACTAGGACATGAGCTTGTCTTGCAAACATCTAACAACCTTTGTAATGCCTAACGAGGTCTTCAGCATCTTTCAGAGCAATTGGCCAATAGAACTCGGATCGGAAAGCTTTCCCAACTAAAGTCATGGACGCAGCATGATTACCGCAACAGCCGGAGTGAATTTCATCAAGTAGCTCCTTGCCTTCTTCTGCGGTGATACATTTTAGCAAGACATCGGAGGACGCGCCAAGTCAATAGAGCTGATTGCAGACTAAGACATAGTTCTTGCTTCTACGGATGATTTGAGCGGCTTCTCCTTTGTCTGCAGGCAACTTGTGCTCTTTGATATAATCGATGAAAACTTGAGTCTAGGATGGAACGATGGCCAATACTTGAGCACCAGGTGCGGGAGTATTAGAGGTGACATGTCCGGGTTGCTTGATGGATGGTGAAGTCAACTCTTCGACGAATATGCCAGGTGGCACCTGTGCCCTATCTGGTCCGAGTTTTGCTAGAACATCTGCAGCGATGTTTAAGTCACGTACTACATGAAGTATCTCTAGGCCTTCAAAATGCTTCGCTAGCTTGCGTACCTCTCCACAGTAGGCGTCCATGGTTTCTTTGGTGCAGTTCCAATCTTTATTGACTTGATTGATGACCATAGCTATGGTTTACAATGATCGCTCTGATACTAGCTGCGGCAAAACCCTCTAAATAATATGGTCCACATGCACCTATCATTGTCTCAAAGACCTCTGACGGCTATGCATGTGTACCATAGAACTTAAGAAGTCTCTCGCGTGTCCTCGAGATATCCAAATCATCCATGATCTTTCGAGCAGGATCACATTACAGAGGAATTGCAGTATTACAACAGTTTATATAACAAATTACATCAGATTAAAAGTGCGGAAGTCTTACATAACATAAGTTTACAAACCATTTATTCCAAACCTTACAAACCTTAAGTTTAGTTATTACAACCATAGTAGTGGAGTAACATTAGTAACTTTATTACAGATCACCAAAACAGAGTGCTCTGCCTAAGAGCCAAACATACTACTCGTTGTCGCTTACCGCAAAGGTGGTCATGCAGCAGGGTCCCAGACAAACCTGCTCATGAGACGTACTTGCAACAAGGGTTTAATAAACCCTGAGTACAAAAGTACTCCACAAGACTTAACCGACAAAAAGGGTGGAGAAGACTCAGGAATGTAGGCTAAGGGGATTCAAGATATGGCTTTAGCAAGAATCAAAGTCTTTTGCAGAAAAGCTCACTATTAGTGAATCCTTACTTTCAATCTTTTAAACTCATCATTTATTATGACTATCACTAGGTGAGTCTATACTACAGTATTCACTTCTTAACATTCATCTCATGTTCCCAAGTCCAAAATTCCATCCATTAACTACGATGCAGGGCAGTTGATCGAGTCTCCATAACCGAGGAGCAACGACGATTCGAACTGATTATACCCAGCTGGGGATCCCTAACCGCACGACATATGCAGGACTCAAACCCACATATATCAACCACTAAGCCCATCCACGAGCCCACCGAGCCCATCCAGGGCTGCCACCACTGGAGCTCACCAAATCCGCCGCCGAGAGCTCCTCCACATCGGATCCCGTGGCCAGGCAGCTGCGCGCTGCCACCGCACCTATGGATTTGTCCTGCGGTGGAGAGGAGGATCTCACGCTGGATCCAGGACATCGCCGCAGGTTGGGGCCGCCTCACCGTGGATCCGCGCGGTGGAGGGCCGGCCCGTCGTGGATCCGCGCCATCACCACGGGTTGGGGCCGCCTCACCGTGGATCCACGCCGTCGCCGCTAGTTGGGGCCACACTGCCCTGGATCTGTGCCGCCGCCATGGGTTGGGGCAGCCCCTGCTCTGGATCCACATCGCCGCCGTGGGTTGCGGCCGCCCCGCCCTAGATTCACGCTGCCATGGAGAGAGTGGAGGCCGGGCGCTGGTGGAGACGGAGAGGGAGGGGAACGGCCGCACCGTTGGAGAACACTCTGCTCCATGCCGCCCTTTCCTCTACTCCACATCAGAGGTGAACAGAGCAGCTCAACCGCCCGGATCCACGCCGCCACCACCCGGGGAGCACGGCGCATACCGCTATGGCACGCGGCTCCCCACCTCCCAGCGCGCGAGTGGAGGCCGTCCCACCCTGGATCCACACCGAGAGAGAGGAGGCTGAGTGATGGAGACGCTGCGCCACTATCTGGTGAAAGAGAGAGAGGGAGAAAGCGCCGGAGGGAGGAGAGAGGGCGCAGCCGTGCTGTGTCTGAGCGAGAGGGAGAGGGTGAGGGAGTCTGATTGTGAGAAAGTTAATGGAAAACCTAATTCATGTATATATACGAAGAAGGATATCGGGCCATGCCTAGGCCCATTGGGGCTCGGCCTTTTCCGAGGCAGGCATTATAGTGCGCCCGCCTCTATAAATAGGTTATTTTTGGAGGTGGGCACGTTATAATGCCCGCCTCGGTTAATGGATATTGCGAGGCGGTTTCTTGTAACCATCTCAATTAATAAAAAGCGACTGCCTCAGTTAATGCCAGGCATTAACCGAGGCGGGCACCTAGCCCAACCGCCTCCAACAGTCATTTTCAAACGCCTCCCAAGAGAAAAATTGTAGTAGTATATGGGGAAGGACATAAGGTCATTTCCTCTTCCAGATATTGATTACTCATATGACAATGCCAGCCATATTCCTCGTGAGATATTTGAGGAAGCTAGGGTCGGGCAGAATCCCAAAGATATGGTATTGCGCGAGGTAATTGAACTTTATTAACGCATACAATGCATTTTTTTCATTCAATTTGTGTTGTACAAATATTATCTCACTAACGCCATATTTGTTGCTATACCTAGGTATTTTTAAATGGTTTATTAGACTCTACACGGAGAAGTTATATTTTTAAATGGTTTATTAGACCCTCAGGCGAGCCAGATGGGAATTTTTTCATTAATTTTCGACTAAAAATCGAGTGAGTTGTTCTACGTTGTTGATTCGATCAGTCTGTTTTTCGAATATCTAATACAAATTGATTTTTCTGCATGTGATGATTCATCTCCCTCGTTCGCGATCTACTTCGCTAACATCGCTCTGAAGTTCGCTGGAATTAATATTGAGAATTAACTCGACAATGACGGATTCGGCAACTTCAGCGGCAGAAACCTTTTCAGACCATGGCGACTCATCGGCTCGAGGCAGCACGTCTCAACGTCGAAACCACGGAGATCAATTGGCCATTAATCATGCATCCCTCGTTCCCGATGGACCACATGAACAAGCAAGCAACTACACGTGACAATGATCATCCAAAAGCTAAGTGATTTTTAATTTTCAATTAAGATACACACATCTCCGCGTACATCTACATACATGTGCTTCAAGCTGCTGGTAGGAATTCGGTTATGTTTTTCGACGTCGTAGCTGAGCCGTTGAGCGAGTCGCGCCGAGGTCCAACCACATCTGTCCGAGCTCCGACTACGTTCGTTCGAGCACCGACCATGTCCGTACGACTCCAACTCCGCTGAACACCGACCATGTCCGTTCGGACTGCCAAGCGAGCTGCTCGGCTTACTCTGACTACTTGTCGCATCGATCGCCGCGAAGAACGGCGCTACAATAACCGCGATCACCATCATCATGACTGATCGGAAAGCTCGAGGGTCAGGCAATTTCATCGCCACCAACTAGTTTTCTATCCAAAGATAAGTACACTTCCAATATTCGTATTTAATACAATTTCTTCCGGTCACTCTAATGTGCTTACCTGAAGATCACTTTCTATTAATATTTTATAAAAGACCAGTTAACAGAGCACCATCCTTTCTTGAGTTCTCAGAGTCAGCCCCGTCTCCGGCTTCTCCCTACGCGTGCACGGGACCCGCTCTCTATGCTCCGGGTGGTCGGCGGGGACTCCCTGGTCTGACTTGTGCGCTCTTACGTGCGAACAGGCTCCGCGCCTCGCGCTCGGACCGCAGATCCGGCTAGGGTCATATGGATTCTACAGGATGACGCGTCTACCAACTGATACAACTAAAACAGAACACTTATACATTCTAACTTAGTTATCCTCCACACAATATATAAGCTCTAAATGTTTTTTTTCCACAAAACACAAACAAGCTTACATTGTCATAACAATACTTTATTACAAACTTGCCTGACGAGGTACAAGTTTACAATAAACTAAACTGTTTGTCCTACTGTCTATAGGTTACATGGTGTTCTGTGCTCGGGATGGCCGCTACTCTACGCTCCCTCCTCGATGCTTCACGGCCGCAGTGTTGCCTCCGCAGTAGGACCTGATGCTCCCGACGCCTGGCTGGTCGCGACCGCAGGCACCGGTTGCTCAGCTGCCGAAGTCTGCCCTCCCGGGGACTAACTGGTCGAGACCACAGTCCTCGGCAGTTGAGGGTGAATCTCCTACTAAACCGTTCTACATATTTATATTGCAGGAGCTTGGTTCAGTCAATGAGCCAAGCTGGGGACTCATCGCCGAGCTCTCGCTGCTCGTCGCCGAGCTCTCGCTGCTCCTCGCTGAGCTCTCGCTACTCGTCGCCGAGCTCTCGCCGCTCGTCGCCGAGCTCTCGCCGAGCTCTCACCACTCGTCACCGATCTCTCGCTGAGCTCTCGCCGCTCCTCGTCGAGCTCTCGCTACTCGTCTCCGAGCTCTCGCCGAGCTTTCACCGCTCGTCGCTGAGCTCTCGCTGCTCGTCGCCAAGCTCTCGCCGCTCGTCGCTGAGCTCTCGCCGAGCTCTCGCTACTCGTCATTGAGCTCTCGCCGAGCTCTCGCTGCTCCTCGTCAAGCTCTCGCTGAGCTCTCGCCGCTCCTCGCTGAGCTCTCGTCGCTCATCGTCACCGTGCTCTCGTCGCTCGAACCACGTCTTCAGCCTTGCTCGGGGACTGGTCTGGCAAACACAGCTTGTCTCAGACCACCGAGCACGTTATACTCCTCGACCACGCTCGGGGACTTGTCAACCACACCTCACGCTGTGCTCGGGCACTGCTTCGACCACTCTCCAACCACAGCTCGATGACTGATTTCCTCGACTACATGTGAAATTGGACTCACATACAGTTAAGAGGTCATTACTTCTTAGACCTTGCTACAAGACCTATACTTTGCCTTTCAGCAAGCTCGGGGACTACATCGGTATGATGCACCTGCCGGTGCATCTCAGTATCGAGTTTCCAAAGACTTGTAACCCTCCTCTAGAGTGTATAAGGAGAGGCAGGGGTCCCTTAGAGGACACAATCTATCTCATCCTCAATCAATACAATATAACAGAGCACATGATATAGGGTTTTACGTCACGCTGACGGCCTAAACCTGTATAAATCTTGTGTCTTGTGTCCTGTTTCCATCCGATTCGTGTCTTGCGCACCTGTCTACCAACAAATCACTACCTTGGGCATACCCCTTGGTAGACTGCCGACCACGTTTCGTCGACACGTGGGATGTGGTGAAGATGATGCATCTCGGTGCAGATCGCATCAAGGACGACAACGCCCAGAAGCTCTTGAAGGAGTTCGAGAACATTGGGTTCAAGGAGGGCGAGACGATCGATGACTTTGGCATGAGGATCACAAATCTCGTGGCCAATCTCAAGTCTCTCGAGGAGACGGTGGAAGATAGCCGTGTCGTGAAGAAGTTCCTGCGTGTCTTCCCGACTCGGTTCAATCAGGTTGTTGTTTAATTGAAATGTTATGTGATTTGAAAACCTTGACCATTGAGGAACTGGCGGGACAACGGCGTGCGGCCGAGGATCGGAAGATTGAGAAGGTGGAGCAGATCACCAATAAGGCTGGGTGTCTTATACTGGCCGAGGAGGACTGGCTTCCGAAGCACAACACCGCTTCCAATCCAGTTTGTCCAAAGAAGGCAGTAGTGCTGTTGGTGGTGGCGGCTAGAACAAGAATAAGGAGCCAAGTTCCGATGCTAGCAGGTCCAATGGATCTGGCGGCGTCAAGCTCACCTTGGAAGGCACTCCACAGCGAAAAGGTTGGTGCCAAAATGGTGGCATCTATGGCCACTGGGCACAAGACTGTAAATGTCCCATGAGAGAGAAGAAAGAGGAGAAGAAGGAGGTGGCGAATGTTGCAGTGGCGGACGTGGATCAACAATCGGCGCTATTTCTGGCGTCAATGAGCAGCGTCGTGCATGCGCCATTCAAGAGCGTCCACCTGATGGAGAAGGAAGTCTTCCCGATCGACTGCGCCGATGATGTTTGGGTCCTGGACACTGGGGCCAGCAATCATATGACGGGCACGCGATCCGCACTCACGCGGCTCAACGAGGCAGTCGCCGGCACAGTTCGTTTTGGAGATGGATCATGCGTCAACATTCAGGGCCTCGGCTCCATTGTGATCGAAGGTCGTCAACAGGAGCATAAGGTACTCACCGATGTATACTACATTCCCAAATTAAAAAGCAATATCATTAGTCTTGGACAGCTTGAGGAAGGGGGCTGTGAGGTGAGACTAAAGAATGGCAGGCTGACAGTGTTTGATTGTGAAGGTACACTGGTGATTAGTGCTCCTCGCACTGGCAATAGGTTGTACACGCTTAAGCTTGGAGTGGTGCCTCCTATATGTTTGCTGATGAACATGGACAATCAGGCTTGGAAATGGCATGCCAGGTATGGTCATCTAAATTTCAGAGCACTCCGTGATCTTTTTTTTGAGGGAAATAGGAGGGGTTGCCCCCTACTGAGCTTTTATTAAAAAAATAAACTTTGTACAGTTCTTGGAAGATATAAGTCAAGAAACAAAGAAAGTGAGAAAGAAAATCAATAGGATTACACAAAGTTTTCTAGCCATAGTTGCAACTGGAAGCTTAAATCTCTCTTAGCCCTGAGCTTAACCCAAACTAATTCCTGTTTGAAGACCAACTTGTAGGCTTGCAAAGAGTGGCTTTGATTCCTGAAAATTGCATCATTACGAGCAGTCCAGATTCCCCAAAACATTGCCACAATTATTTCCATGAAAAAACACCTGTTAATTTGGTTCCTGAAAAGAGGGATTGTGTCCAACAGATTGCCTTGAATCAGCTGAGCTAGACCTAGCATATTCTAGCAAGACATAGCAAAAGGGCACTCCAGGAATAGATGGTTTAAAGATTCTTCAACATTCAGATGATAGAGCACACAATTATAGTTTGCCAAATCCATATTTCTTCTTTTCAAGAGCTCTCTGGTGCTTAGACGGTCTTTGATTGCTAACCAAAAGAAAACTTTCCTCTTTGGTAGACAGCTTGAGTTCCACAGCCATCTATAAACAGGTGACACAACAACAGAGCCCAGCAAATGTGAGTAAGCCTTACTTGACATAAACATAGAAGATCCCCAAATATAGTTCCATGTATCATTATTGTGACTAAGATGAATAGGTTCCAATTCAGAGAGCAGAAGTTGGTACTGATCATGTGCTTCAACAGAAAGAGGTAAGTGGAAAAAGCTTGATTTGTCTTCAGTACTAATGAAAAGCTGAACTGAAATATGATTCATCCTAACAAAGGAGAACAGTTCTGGCCATTGAACACTCAGAGGTGGTCCATGCCAAGCATCTGACCAAAACAAACATATTGATCCATCACCAATTGTAACAGAGGCCATAACTTTGAATTTGTCAAGCAACTTAAGAACATCCTTCCACCAGAAGGAACCCTTTGTGTTATTTGTAGGGATATTGGCACCATTGTAATGAGTATTGCACACAAGATGAACCCAAGGAACATCACACTTATTGAAATTTTTGTGGAGATGTTTGAGAAGTAAACTTTCATTCTGAATATAAAGGTCATGAACTCCTAGACCACCATTCTCTTGAATTACATACTAGTTTCCAAGCAGCCTTTGGTGGCTTTTTTGAATTTAGATCAGACCCCCTCCACAAACAATGTTTTATGTATTTGTCAATCTGTTTGATCACAGTCTTTGGCAGGAGATATGTACACATAGTGAAAGTTGGCAGAGCACTAATAACTGCATTAGTCATTTGTAACCTACCAGCTTGACTCAGGAAGGAAGATATGTTCACTAATCTTCTTTCACACTTGGAAACCAAAGGCCAGAAATCAGCCACAGTAGGTTTTGTAATACTCCGAGGCAAGCCAAGATAGGTAAATGGTAGAGAGCCAATGGAGCAACCAAATGTATTAGCCAGATTATTAAGCTTCTGCTCACTAACATTAACAGGCACCATCATGGACTTAGCATAATTAACTTTCAAACCAGTGGAATCTGCAAAGGAGTTGAGAATAGCTTTCAAGAAGAAGAGTTGCCTTGCATCACCTTGCATGAAAATAAGAGTGTCATCAGCATATTGAAGAATAAGGAAGTCCTGATCATGAGGGAGGTCCACTGGCAAAGATAAAATCCCTTGTTGCTTAGCTGCATTAAAAATGGTCTAGAGGAAATCAGCTGCTAGAACAAATAGAAGAGGTGATAAAGGGTCACCTTGCCTAACACCACACTTGCAGTGAAACACTTTGCCAGGAATACCATTTAGGAGGACAGCAGAAGTACCAGATCCAAAAATCATCTTCATCTAGTTGATCCATCTATCAGGGAGCCCTTTATGCTACATTATTTGGATTTGGATCATAAGCTGATGATCAACTTTGTCAAATGCTTTTCAAAATCCAATTTAAGAATGATAATTTCACTCCTTGACTGATGACAGAGGTGTAAGTATTCCAAAGACCAAGCTAAACAGTCTTCTATTGTCCTGGCTTTAAGAAAACCATACTGATTTTTATAAATGAGTCTAGGCATTGCTCTTTGCAACCTATTTGCCAAAAGTTTGGTCATGACTTTGATAGAGGTGTTTAGAAGTGATATTGGCCTAAAATCTAAAACTTTCACCGCATTGTCATGTTTAGGAACCAAAGTGATGTGAGACCCATTCAAGCTCTGTAAACAAACACTGTCATTATAGAAAGCATTACAGAGCTGATAGAATTCATTGCAAATTATAGGCCAACATTTCTTTACAAAATCAATATTAAAGCCATCTGGTCCTGGAGCTTTGTTAGATGGGAGGTGTTTGATGACATTGTCAATTTCCTCCTTCTGAAAAGGAGTAGCTAGAAATGTGAGATCATGATTAGCCTGTAAAAGAGAGGTCAGGTTAAACTTAATGCCCTGGAATGAAGAGACTCCAAGCCTCTCTTTAAAGGATTCCCGAATCAACAAGGCTTTGGCATTATGATCAGTAACCATTTCTCCTGCAGCATTCTCTAGAGAAGTGATAAGATTTCAACTAAATCTGATAAAAGCATTAGCATGAAAAAATTTAGTACTAGCATCACCCAATGTGACCCATTTGATGGAGCAACTTTGCTTCCAGTAAATGTGCTGCTACCTGAGTAAAGAAGTTAGTTTTTGCTCAAGAATCTTTTTGAAATTCCATTCAGGAATAGATAAATCTCTGAACTCTTCCAAAAATAGAAAGAAAGTGAGCACCAACTTTACATTCTGAATTGCTACTTTGAGACTAGATAAGTTTCTTTGCGAGTCCATGAAAACTTTTCTCAAGTTCTTAAATTTTCCGGTGACAATTTTTGCAGCATCAGTTTCAAAAGTTGGTGCAGACCAAGCATGCTGCACTAGAGGCAAGAAATCCTGATGTTCCATCCAATAGTTTTCAAACCTAAAAATGCTCTTTTTGGGAATGACAGTTGAAATAGAAATAACACATGGTGTATGATCAGATGTTTCCATTACCAAAGAAGAGGCAAAAGTGTTAGGATAAGCAACTGTCCAAATGGGGGACGTAAAAAACCAGTCTAACCTTTCCAAAAGGGGAGGAAATTGCTTATTAGACCAAGTGAATCTTCTACCTTTAAGTGGCAATTCTACTAAACCAAGGGCACTAATAGCTTCATTAAACAAGTACATCTCAAGATTATCACCCCCAGGCTTGTTCCTATCATCAGGAGATCTATAGAGGTTAAAATCACCCACTATCAGCCAATTGACAAAGTCTGGCATTTGGATATTTTTAAACCAGTTAAGAAATCTCTCTTGCCAGCAATAGTACATGGGGCATAGATATTAGAAAGCATCCATGAGTCATTATTGTGCTTGGAAGTGAACTCAACAGACATGCATAAATTATTTTCAAAGATTTTGGTTCCAGAGAAAAGAAAGGATTTCCAAATCACAATTGTACCACCTAAAGCACCCACTGAGGGAATGAATTCAAAAGCATCAAAAGAAGTAGGGCAAATCTTCTTAATGAATAAGATATCAAAAGATTGTTTCTTTGTCTCCTGGAGACAAACTATATCACAATTGCTATTCATAACACGGTCTCTGATAGCATCCCATTTCTTATCAGTGTTTATACCCCTAACATTCCAACTAAGAACAGAGCAAGTTCTGTTTGACATTGATAAAACTAATAACAAGCAAAAGATAGAAACCCTATATCACTAGGAACTAGGGTGTGCATCTCCCTTCTTGGAGCTCTGGCCTGCAGTGGAACTAGCAGCATCAGCCTTGTTGCTAGTGCTCTGGCCTGTAGAAGAGGGGGCTTGATCAACTCTAGAAGTGGAACCTGTCTTTTTCTTACTCACTGCCTTGCTCATGTCTTCTTCTTCTTTTGAACATGTGTGGCATTGAGCTTGGAGGGAGAAAGATCCTGAGGGTCAATGCCACAAAAAGAAACTCCTAAATTTCAGATGACCTTGGGTGAAACTGTTGGGGGCAAAGATGAACAACCAAGGCAGTTTTTGTCCTTGCAAGAGGATGATTTGAACCCCTTGTGGATCTTCTTTAACCTAAGGCTTCTTCTCAGATCTGCTTCAGATAGGGGGGCCTTGAGCTTGGCCTTGCCTTTGCCTTTGCCTTTATTCTTGGGAGCCACAGGTTCTTCAGGAGCCTTGGGCTGAGGACTCAGATCCTGATCTTCATCTAGAAGTTCTAGGACAATAGTAGAAGAATGTTCAAAATTGGAGCAGTGAGATAAAACAACCTCTGGGCTTGAATTAGGCAAAGAGAAAAGGGTTGAATTACCATCCATGTCAGTGGTCAAATGAGTCCAAGCTTTGGATTGATGAAAGTCTTTAGCCCAATCAAAAGTAGGGGACTGTAATAGCAGAAAGGAGAAAAAAATTAACCCAAGGGTCAGGAATTAGTACTAAAGCAAAAGTACCAGGGGGATGAGAAAAATGTTTTACCCAATTTCTGATAACTTCAGGGCAGGGAGCAAAAGGAAAATGCTGGAGCCAAGAATCTTGCAACTGCACAAAGCCAAGGTGGTGTTCTAATTGACTTGTTGAGGGGGCTTAGGAGCATTATCAATACCATTGATCCACCCAAGAAGGTCAGCTTCCTGAATCTCTTCAAGCAATAGGGGCTGCAAGTTGTTGGAGTCTGGGAAAGGTTCAATTTCCACTGGTGGGATTGGGAGCTGAGCCTGTGGAAACCCCTCAGAGTCTGTATCTATGAAATTATCCATAGCAAGCACTTGTTCTTCAGGTATTGGGGGAATATCTTCTATGCCCTGATTGTTCTGAATGACTTCTTCAACAGGCATAGCTACATTCTCAGGGACATCAATTGCTGTAGGTTGAAGTGGAATTAACAGAGGAGCTTCATCCACAACAGGCTGATTTGGGTAGGTTGCCCCAAACCAAAATGGTTTCCTAGTTGTTGGGCTGCATTCTGTCCTGCATTTGGATCCCATGGAGCCCAAGCTTGATTACCGAAGAATTGAAATGAACATTTGATTGGTTAGGGCCATTGGGTGGTGCCAGTCCCTGATCAGGTTGACCAAAACCAAAGAATTCAAAGTTGTGAGGGTTGACATCATCTGGATCATCAGGTGGACAATCCTCAGCCTGAGGTTGGGCACCTAGCATCCTTGTTAGAATGATCTCACAGTAGATAGTCCAGCTGTCAGCCTCAGGCTCCTCTCCTTTAGAGAAATTGAAGAAACATGGTACAGCGTCCAAGCTAGTGACTCTGACTTTGACCAAAGATCTAGCCTGATGATTATGATCCTCCTCCCAAATCATCAGTTTACCAAACTTAGAAATAGCTTTTTGAACTAAAGAATAAGTCCAAATTGTCTAAGTTGAGTCCAATCATCATTAACAAACCTCATGGGTATAGACTGTTGTTATATTGTTCCATGCACGATCGTGGGGAATAAAAGAGATGTGAGTGTCACCTATCTGATGAGGATCACTGTTAATTAGGAAATCTCTATGTGAAATATGACTGAAAGTGATGTAAGCCTGACCAGAAGGACATGGTTGGATGGACTGGTAAGGCATATTCATTTGCACATTCAGAACTATACCAGAGTATCACGGATGTTATCAAAATCCATATGTTCAGGTGGCAGTGGATGAAGAAAAGCTATTGCAACGTCATTGTTCTGCCTTTGCAATCTACCGGTGACCACTCTTGCATTGTAGGGTGACCAGGAACCATCACCCTCTGACCCCAAGTAGGCATGAATGGAGCAGGATCAACAAATTGGTATGCCATCGCAGCAAGATTAGAACGTACTGTAGCAGCAATTGGGGTTTTCAGTATCTAGGCTACATGAGTAGTACTAAGCAGACGACGAATGCCAAGAACTTTAGAGGCATACTCACCAAAAGACGAGAAGGTCAATGATGACGATGGCGCCGATGTTACCGGTGGCACTGGAGAAGAGGCAGGATCGTTGTCGTCGACGAGCTCCAAAGCTTGGAGTTGCCAAGGCTTACGCCAGGGAACGGTGATAAGTGAGGGAATAGTTGAGAGACCAGACAACACTTTAATGTAATCGGTGAATGAAGCAAAAATTCTTAGGGCTGACTGTCTCAGAGGTCCACCTTCCAGAGACCTATGATCACGATGATTCCCAGAATGCGAAGGGTCCCTTGGCGCAAAAGGAAGACGCGAGGATCAAGGTGGGAAGTTGCAAAATTCTGAAACGTGTCCAAACCGAAAACATCGCCTACAACGAACACTGTTGTTACAAGCAGGCCTAGAGTGGGCCGGAGACAAACAAATGGAGCACAACTGCACCAGAGGCTCATGACTAGATATGACACGTTTGGGATCAGGGATCGGGCCCAAAATTCCAGCCTCTATGTAAGAAACGGTCTTATGATTAACAGAATTATTTCCGTATTTAATACGCTTAGAGACACCAGGAGAGTTATGCATATTAATTTCCTTAGGAAAATGAATACGAGTAAAGACCGATTTCCTTGAATCATGATCACAAGAATGAGGTTTGAAATTTGAAAAATTAAGATCCATTGAACGCCAGCGATCACCAAAGATGGGAACAGCATTGGCACCAGAAAGACGTACCGGAGAAGGCTGATGGTGATTCTGCCGATTCTAATCATGGCGCGTAACCTCAGTCCATTCTGCAGCTTGTTCAGATAACCAATTTCGGTATTCCAGCTTGTAATTTGGCCCTCCACCATGCCAGAGGTGGAAGAACACCTTGAACTCTAAACATTCATAGGATCGAAGCTGAACGACATGGAAGCCCACTTGCTTGGACATGACAGAGAATCGGAAAACTCTGTCACCTAGTTGTAGCACACGAAAAGCATGAGGTGAACCACTAAGCACAGACTGAAGGATGAGCTCAATTGTGGGCGGCGAGAGACGGAACTTGCATCTACCCACAGAGAGAACAAGAAAAAAATTCCTGGGGAGCATACTGAAGATTAACAGGGGTACCAAACTGGCGAAGAAGCTCTGCCTCCACCGCCCGTCCAGGCCGGAGGTTGAGAACGGAGGACGACATGGGCGATGGCGTTACTCAGCAGTCACCATCACCACAGGCACCAATCATCGAACAGGTGGAAGGCAGAAACCACCAGGCCGCCACCAGGGCCGACTGGACGACGTCGCAAAGACCTAGGATGGCGCAGCTAGGCAGGTAGACTTGTAGGTGGATCGCGTATATTGCCAAGGCCCAAGGGTTTAGGCGATGGAGTGGACGTCGAGTATACAACTACTGAACTACTTCAGCTACGTTTAGGGGATTAGCACTCCGTGATCTTGGCAGAAAGAAAATGGTGGAAGGGATGCCATTGGTTGACAGGGTGGAACAAGTCTGTGATTGTTGCACCTTGGGCAAGCAGCACCGCAAGCCTTTCCCACAAGTTTCCTCTTTCAGAGCTCATCAGGGACTGGACTTAGTTCATGAAGATCTGTGTGGACAGATCAAACCACCCACACCTGGTGGAAAATCATATTTCCTGCTGGTGGTCGATGACTACAGCATATACATCTGGGTGGAGCTTTTGAGGACAAAAGATGAAGCTTTGTCCTACCTGAAGAAAATCAAGCAGAGGGCAGAAGTTGACTGTGGTGGAAAATTGAAGGCCCTCAGAACAGATCTTGGTGGCGAGTTCGACTCCAACTTGTTCACTGTTTTCTGTAACAAACAAGGAATCGAGCACTACACAACAACTCCTTACTCTCCCCAACAAAATGGAGTTGTTGAGGAGATGGCAAGGTGTCTGCTAAAGAGTAAGGGAGTGCCACCAAAATTTTGGGGAGAAGCAGTGGTAACAGCTGTTTACCTGTTGAACAGATCACCAATCAAGAGCTTACAAGACAAGACTCCTTTTGAGGCTTGGCATGGAAGTAAACCTTAGGTGGATCATTTGAGAACTTTTGGGTGTGTTTCTCATGTGAAGATTGTTGGTCCCGGGGTGAGCAAGCTGTCTAATAGGCCCAAATGGTACTGCTGGGTTATGAATCTGGAATCAAAGGCTACAGACTGCTAGATCCCACTACAGAACGTCTCCATATAAGTCGTGATGTAGTATTTGAAGAAGCAGTAGCATGGGACTGGAGTGCTAACAGCAGTGGTACTGGAATTGAGCCTGAAACATTTACAGTGGAGTTTCAGAGAACTGTAGCCCATCCGACAACTGATACTTCGGCTGATTCTGTGGCAGGTGACTCATCCTAACAAAATCCAGGGAGGAGATGCAGTCTCTGTCACCCCAAGAGGTTTCTCCAGCTGCAAGTGCGGTAAGTGGGTAACCCACTACACCTACAGCACCAGTGATTCCCGGAATTCAGTGGGCTACACCACCAACAGGAGCTAGTTCAGACTCTGATGGCCCTCTCCGATTCAGAAAGTTGTCAGATCTTCTTGACAACACAGATGAGGTCGAGGGGTATGAGTACAGTGGTCTCTGTTTTCTTGCTGCTAATGAACCAACAAGTGTGGAACATGCTCTAGAAGAATATTGTTGGAAGGATGCCATGAAAGCCGAGCTTCAGTCCATCAAAGAGAACAACACCTGGACTCTGACAGAATTGCCAAAGGGTCAGGTGCAATTGGACTGAAGTGGGTCTTTAAGGTGAAAAGGGATGCAGCTGGAGAGATTGTGAAACACAAGGCTAGGTTGGTTGCCAAGGGATATGTCCAGAAACAGGGCGTGGATTTTGATGAGGTGTTTGCACCTGTAGCAAGGCTAGAGACAGTGGCTTTGGCTACAAATGGAGGTTGGGAGATACATAACATGGATGTGAAATCTGCTTTTCTCAATGGAAATCTCCAAGAAGTGGTGTATGTGCATTAGCCACCAGGTTTCTGTGATCCTAAGTCAGCAGGGAAAGTGTTGAAGCTGAAAAGGCACTGTATGGCCTTAAACAGGCACCAAGAGCCTGGAATATAAAACTTGACCAGCAGTTGTGCAAGCTTGGTTTCAAGAAGAGTGAGGTGGAGCATGCTGTGTACATGAGTGAGGGGAACTCATTTCTTCTAGTTGGAGTTTATGTGGATGATCTCATCATTTGTGGTCCAAACAACATCAAGATTTCAGAGTTTAAACAACAAATGATGCAGCTCTTCAGCATGAGTGACCTTGGTCTGTTAAGCTACTACTTGGGTCTGGAGGTGGTCTAGAAGCCTGGTGAAATCACAATTTGCCAGAGTGCATATGCCTCCAAGATCATAGAGCTGTGTGGGATGACAGGGTGCAATGCTGTAGACACTCCAATAGAACAACATGTCAGACTTGCAGAAGGCATAGAGGAGAAAACAATTGATGCCACCAAGTATAGAAGTATAATCGGAAGCCTGAGATAATTGGTAAATTCAAGACCAGATATTGCCTATGCTGTGGGGACTGCAAGTCGATTCATGGGGTCACCAACAAAACATCATGGGGCTGTAGTGAAAAGGATTGGCAGATACGTTGCTAGGACAACAAACTATGGTTGCAAGTACATCAAAGGGAGAAATGCAGGACTGAAATTGTTGGGTTATACCGACAGTGAGCATGGTGTTGATATTGTGCATCGCAGGAGCACCACTGGAATTGTGTTCTTTCTTGGTGAGAACTTGGTGACTTGGTGCTCACACAAACAAAAGGTTGTTGCTTTGTCAACATGCGAGGCTTAGTATATGGAAGCTGCTGCAGGCGCTTGTCAGGGGGTTTGGCTGAGTAGGCTCGTTGCTGATCTGTTAGGAGGAGTGGTCCAAAAATTCAGATAGCTTATTGACAATCAGTCAGCAATTGAACTCAGCAAGAATCCAGTCTTTCACGAGAGAAGCAAACATATAGACACCCATTACCATTATATCAGAGAGTGCATCAACAATGGAATGGTGGATGCCGACCATGTCAGTACAGATGGACAGCTTGCTGATATTCTGACGAAAGGGCTTGGCAGGATCAGATTTGTCGAGCTAAGAAAGAAGCTGGGCGTCGTGAAGGTACAACAGGATTAAGGGGGTGATTTGTTAGTTTGTTTCATTTCATTTCTCATTCAGTTGTAATCCTGTTGTAAGTACTGTGTTAGTGTTGGTGTTTGCATAGCGTACAATCATGGGTGGCTGAAGACATACTCAGTCCACGCCATGGCCACTCTTTTAGGCATGGCCTCGCCACGATGCTGCACCATGCACGTCGCACGGAGGACCGAGTAAAATGGACTACCGTGCAGTGTTGCATCGTGGTGGGGATGTCGGGCTCGAATCCCATGCATGAACATTTCCATTCACATAAAAGAAAATGAGAAAAACTGAAAAGCTGCGGCAAGTTGGGCAGCGCAAAATTGTCTATGTTCGTTTTCCACTCTCATGTGCATTCTGTGTGTGGTGATCGCATTCCGCTCTCGCCCGTGCTCGTCGCCGGCAAGAGCAGGAGCTCAGCGGCCACCACTGGTTCCTACAAGCGGAGGACAAGAAGCACAGAAGCTTGCCAACTCCAAGAAATCTGTAAGAACATCATAGTACCTTGCCAATATATTGTAGTGCTCTCTATGGTCACTCATTAAATTCAGAGACATTGGACAAGCAATCTGCTATATTGTTTACTGCATATTTAACAAGATTTCTCATGAATCACTATTTTTTTTCTTGTTTTAACTGTAGGATATGAAGATGATTGGATGTGTAGCAGCTACTGTTTATTGTGTATTGCTGTCAAAGGGCTTGTAGGAAGTAGTAATTACTAATATAAACTTTTATTTCCTATATGTTATTTGCGTGAACTTTAGCATTGTAACTTAGGTCTGCTTACTTTATTTTGCAAGGCATTTAGAATGTAGCTTAAGATTTCACCATTGAACTATTAAATGTATGAACTTGAATGATTATATGTATTAGACAGTAGAGTGTAACATTTAATGCTGGCTGGTTTGTGGTTAAAAGGATCGGCTATGAGTTGCGAACAGTCATGAGCTTTTATCATTATTAAAAATGAGGTTTCCCTGACGGTGGTTCACTGATAGGGAAAGTTCGATCCTTCCCTGACGGTACTGAACACGACAGGAAAAGTTTGAACCTTCCCTGATGGTAGTGTAACCGACAGGAAATATGTTTCCTGGAGGAAAAGGGAAAACCGATGCGAAAACTCTCTCATGACGGCAATAACCATCAGGGAATGGTCTGTTACGGTTTTCCACGAGGAGGTGCACTTTCCATGTCAGATTTTCCCTGACGGGCTGTAACATCCCGGATTTTTGTGCAACCCAAAAATACGAACATTTTAAAATTTTTCTTGCAATGTGTGTAGCATGTAGTCGCTAGGTCAAACCTAAGACTAACTCTTTCCCTTCTCAGCCCAACTTCAAGAGACTAGGACTTCGTAATCTCGTGCATCGCATATAATTTAGCTGCATATTGAGTGTTTTGAGTTGGTTCTTGTTGGAGTTTATTGTTTGATTGCGGGAGTAATTAGCTAAGCTGTTGGATCTCCTTAACCCTTTGGCTAGTAGGCTGCACAAGCGTGCATGCTTATGTGCCTAATTGTCTGGTAATGTGAAGCACGTATAGAAGCAGCAGCACGTATCATCATTATGCATGCTCCTGTGCTTGGCTTCCTTAATTACGTGAGCCCTCCCCTTGTGCCCCGAGCCTCTCCAAAATAGGAGCACATGTGCACGACACAAGCCACCATGCAAAGGCACTACATACATGTATATACGTGTATGCAGGTATTAATGCCTCAACCGCAAATACGGGAGCCCAGCTCCTCTCTCGGCCCAACACCAGTACGCAGCCCAGCCCCCTCCCTTGCTTCTCACGTGCGTAGCAAGCAGAAGAAATGCCACCGACTTCCTGCGCGAGCGCTCCTAGGAACCGCCGCCGCTGGACCCCTCACGTACGTACCTGAAGGCATGGCCCAGCCGCCGCTCTTGCATGGCCAGGATGGCCCACAGGTCAGCTGCAGGAGACCGCTCCCCTTGGATGCCTTCTCGTGCCCTGCTCCCATCGCACCCACGCTGGCCTCGTCCGCAGGACCCGCTCGCCAGCCGCAGGGGAGAAAGCGAAGCAGCGAACGCCGTCTACTTCCCGTCACACGACCGAAGACGCCTCCGTCTTCATCTTCCTCCTCGGTACCGCTCCCTTCTTTGCTTTTCCGTCCCCGCGCCATTGCTTTTCATCGGCAGCAGCAAGCGTCCGAGCGAAGCCAACCGCCCCGCCTCGGATGCCCTCGCACCGCGTCAGCCAGCCCCACCACGAGCGCTACCAAAGCACGGCGCCCTGACCACGCGGATGAAGCCGCTCGCCTTCTGGAGCCCTCCCAGCCTCGCCATCAACCCTGCGCTTCTCCCCACTGCGACTGGATGAATGCCGCGTGTCCCGGTGCGGGCACAGACGCCCAAGATGGCCGGCGCCCTCTGGGAACCCTACCTCCGTGAGCATAAAAAGGAACCGGCCTGCCCTTACCCTCTCCCTCCTGCCCGCCGCCACAGACCGCTCTCCACCTTCTTCCCAACAACACCGTGACCGTGACTGCTGCCCCAAGCTCCGCACAGCGCCCTCCTCCATGCCATGTCCCCGGCACCTCGGCGCAGAGCCTCGTCGAGCCAGCTACCCACGTCGCTTCGGCCAAGCCCCGCTGGCCGCGAAGGACACCGACCACCGCGACGCAGCTGCGCCCCGGCTGGTCGTGGGCACGCCGCAGCCGCGCCCCGGTCTCCCTCGGTCCAAGTCCGCCTCCTGCCTCGCCCGCCGCTACGTCAACTACGCGTCGAGATCGAGCCAGCCGCGAGACGTGCAGTGGCTGGAAAACGCCACAGCGCCGCTGCTCGACGTCGTCATCGCAGTGCCATTCTTCCTCGCCACCGAGCCGCAGCTGCGCCTCCGCCTCGCCAACCTACGACCGCGAAGCCGCAGCCGAGCAGCGCCAACTCCACGACGCAGTACCACGGTCCGCGCCTCCATCGCCTCGTCGCGACGCGACGTCAAGCGCACGCGCGTGCACCCCGCCGTTCCTGCTCCGTGGCCGCACCAGCGTCCACGCCACGACATCGCTGCGCACGGCCGCGTCCACCCTGTGCCACCTTCCTTCTTCACTGGAGCACGCCCCCAGCCACTCGGCCTCGTCGTCACCTCGCCACCGCGACGTCGATCAACACCACCAACCACGCGCTGGGCCGTCCTCACCCACAGCTGGGCATGGTGACCGCTGCATTGGCCCCCTCTGCGCCGAACCGCGTTCGCTTTCCATCTCGCCAAGCAGTGGAGCACCACCACGATGCAAAGCCGCCCTCTCCGTCGGCTGGCAGCAGCACGGCGACCTCGCCGTTGTGCTCCACCAAGCCATGTACCTCTGCTACCCCACCCATGCTAGGGAAGCAGTGGCCACCGTCGGGAAGCTGTGAGCTGTCGTCGACCTCGCCACAGCACCACCCTGCTTACCTCAACGTGCGGCAGCAGCAGCACCTTTCCCCATGTCGTCTGAATGTGCAGCAGCGCCTTCTTTGCGACCTCGCCGAGCCGCTTTATTTGTTGCCGGTGAGCTCCATACCCACCAAAACCCCCTCCTCTTTCTATTTGCTGTTGTACTCGTGGCCGTCATCGAACTGAAATCGGCCTTTGTGCCGTGTGCTCTTGACATCACAGGGATACTGGAGCCCCATTCTGCTGGGCCTTCCTCTCCGTCGCTAGAGAATAGCAACACCACCTCGCCCCGTTCATCTTTGTGTCCGGCCTTCGTGCCATGGATGTTTGCATGCACGGAGGGGTACGCCTTGTTTTCTCCTTGGCATGGCTGCCCCGTACCGCCCCCACCGGAGCTCCGCTGCCTACCGGATGCATGATGCCACGTCTCGGACAGCAGCAAGCCACAGCCAGCTGGAGCGCTCCATCGCAGTCCTCGCCTTCAAGGTCGGCCTTTGAACTTAGCCGACGCCATCCACGACGTCGGCAAGCTCTTACTTATTAACTCCTTATCTATCATCTATACTTGCTCATGCACTTGACACTTGATCTATCAATATCAATTGTCTACATATGTTCATGATCATCTTCGATAAATGCCTGTGCCGTGCCTTCGTGCCGGTCTACCTCTTATGCTTGATGTCTCTTTTGTGTCGCTACGGACATGTGCTGCTCCGTTTATTCTTGTGCGTTTGTGTTGTCCCTTTTGTGGACCGTGCCTTCGAGCCAGTTGGGAAGCGATGTGCTTGTTCGTTGCGATCGCGAGTTCACCTCGCCATGGCCGTAATGCCAAGCACGTCCCTTCTCTCTTGCTTTAGTTGTCTTCATCGGATTACGAACTTGAGCTCCTATCTACGTCCCTAGGATGCGGTCACCGTGGACTCGATGTCAATATCGACGCGGTTCTTACCCGCATGTTTCGAGCCCTCCGTGACCAACTCTATTGGGATAGGAATTAGGGGACAACCTTTGTATGTCGACGGATGCCAACTGGTGTAGGTTGAGCCCATGGCCGCGAGTCGCCTCGCCATGGCCACCGAGCTCTACCTCTTTTGTTCGCTTGTTTTATCCTAACCAACTCGTATGCTCGTACCACTTTGACCATGGCGTTTCTTTGGATCTAGTGATGACAACCGCATCACTATGAGCCGTAGTAATAGCCTTGTGCCATTTAGTTGCACGGTTGTGGTGCCCTATGAGTGGGTTCGGATCGTAGGATCATGTCTCCTTCCTTCCAACCATCGTCCGTTCCATGACAAGTTGGTCGAAGGAGTACGGATTCCGTCTTCTCTCTCTTTTCCTTTGTTCTTGATTCCCGTCGATTCATGAAGATGTGGGTTGAGCCCCTTGCTTGTTTGGTGTTTGTTGCTCTTTCAATTCCATTCCTTCGATTCTCGTCGTTGCTATGGTGTGCGGATCAAAGGAGGGTGAATCCTGTGTCTTTATCCATCTTTTGGTTGTCGTGCCTAAGCCCATGTATGCTTGTACCTTGTAGACCATAGCGTCTCTTTGGTTCTTGCAGTGACAACCGCACCGCTAAGAACCCTGGGGATGTCTCAGTGCATTTAGTGCACCTAGGTCGTGGTACCCTACAAGTTGTTTGGGCACTTGTGTTCTGTTGTGTGTCGCTTCCTTCGATGCCCTATCTCTTGCCATGGCGTGTGTATTGGAAGAGGTAGACCACCTCACTTCTCTTCTCCCCCGTTCCACCCTCTCTTGGTTCTCGTCGATTTTAATGGCATATGGATTGAGAGAGAACGGAACTTCTCTTGATTGTAGTCTTTTCGGTTCTCGTCAGTCTCCATGATGATTGGATCGAAAGCCGCAAGCCGTGGTGTTTGCTTAGGATGAGCTAGGGCCTATGTCATTTCCATTTAAGCCATATAGGTTGACACGATCGACTTGGGAAGTACTGGCTAGACTAAGGCTTAAGCTTGTACTTAGCAAATCACCACTTGTGTTTCTTTGGCCCAGGGATCGGACATCCACCGAGAGGGCTAAGTCGTTCTCCCTTTTTTGTGTTTTTTCAATGTAGTTGTCTTTCTGTGCCTTGTTGCCTCTCCTTCCGCAGTCTTTCTAGGTTTAGTGGTCTGATTGCTCTTTTGCTTGTCGCTGTATCGAGGTAATTGCATCGAGGTTAGCGTTGATCGGATCAGAACCCGTTGGAGAAGGGACATGCGGATGGAGGAAAGACCATGGAGGAGTATGACTACAAGTGCACCGAGGATCTTGAAAAAGACATTTAACAGGTGTTCCACGTCCCACCCAACCTCGTAGAACCTATTAGACATGCTACATATAGATGCTAGTGCTTTACTTTCTTGCAATTGAACTGTGATAGGTTGCATGGTATACTGCTTGTAAGCCATTACCTTGTCGCAACCTATTCCCCTGCACACCCGATGTTAGGCTAGACGCTCGCATACTACTTACTGCTTTACTTTCACTACGCATTATATCTGTGATGTGATGCTTGGTGAAGGGATAACGTGAGTGGATAAGGCACATGGTGCTGATAACTTGGTAAAACTGGATAATGAACTTGGGGAGATCTTGGCGTGTGTCTTGGGTGTGTGGTGAGGGTTGAGTCGATCGGACAGGATTCTACGACGAGTCTTTGGGGCAAGTCATGCCGGAGGGGTGCGACCTGGGCATCCCTCAAGAGAGGTACCTGTGGCGGGTGCATGTGTGAGCAGACGGGGTGTTGGATATCCCTGGTGGAGGTGCCGTCGAGGCACGGGGTGTTGGTTATCCCCTTGAGAAGATATCCTGTCCGGTCCCCCTAAGGACTGGTATGTCTTGAGAACCGGAACCATGGGACCCTTCGTGCACACCACTCGCTCCCGATGGGCGGGAGACGATTACCCGACTGACTAGGGCGGTGCCACTACTACTAGGTTGGAAGGTGATAGTGTAGGGAGGTACGGGCATGGGGGCCCACACCCTCCTAAGATAGCGTAGTGACCTTGGGGGCCCGGTACTACGTCTCACAGTCTCAGCGTTTCGGTGGACTCCGGGGTGGCCCAGGGCTGAGTGGTAGGGTGGTACCATACCGGTTGGGAGGCAGTCGGCATCAGCTTAGGCGGGGCACCGCCGATGATGGTGATCTTGTGGGTTACCAGGTGTACACGCTCTGCAGAGTTGATTGATCTATACGTATAGCCGCGTCCGCGGATATGGACATTCCCATGACCTACGCTTCACTTGATTAGTGAGAGGAGTCCTTTCTACCTTCCCCTGGGATTTGGTGTTGGACCCGGCTTTGGCCGTTGAGGCAAGGTACGAGCGGGAGTCATCCTTGCCGCCTAGAGAGAGGGTGAGAACGTGTGGATGAGATGGGTTAAAACTTGATGAACTATTATTATAAAAATCTTGTTGAACTTGCATAGGAAACCTACAGCCATATATAGGCCTTTTCTTCTACCCTTGCATTCCACTTACCACAAAGCATACGCAAAAAGCATAGGGTGGGAGACAGTGGCCAGTACAAATCGTACTGATAGATTTTGGACAGGTTTGGACGGAATCTACAACAACCTCGTAGAACCTATTAGACATGCTACATATAGATGCTAGTGCTTTACTTTCTTGCAATTGAACTGTGATAGGTTGCATGGTATACTGCTTGTAAGCCATTACCTTGTCGCAACCTATTCCCCTGCACACCCGATGTTAGGCTAGACGCTCGCATACTACTTACTGCTTTACTTTCACTATGCATTATATCTGTGATGTGATGCTTGGTGAAGGGATAACGTGAGTGGATAAGGCACATGGTGCTGATAACTTGGTAAAACTGGATAATGAACTTGGGGAGATCTTGGCGTGCGTCTTGGGTGTGTGGTGAGGGTTGAGTCGATCGGAGAGGATTCTACGACGAGTCTTTGGGGCAAGTCATGCCGGAGGGGTGTGACCTGGGCATCCCTCAAGAGAGGTACCTGTGGCGGGTGCATGTGTGAGCAGACGGGGTGTTGGATATCCCTGGTGGAGGTGTCGTCGAGGCACGGGGTGTTGGTTATCCCCTTAAGAAGATATCCTGTCCGGTCCCCCTAAGGACTGGTATGTCTTGAGAACCGGAACCATGGGACCCTTCGTGCACACCACTCGCTCCCGATGGGCGGGAGACGATTACCCGACTGACTAGGGCGGTGCCACTACTACTAGGTTGGAAGGTGATAGTGTAGGGAGGTACGGACATGGGGGCCCACACCCTCCTAAGACAGCGTAGTGACCTTGGGGGCCCGGTACTACGTCTCACAGTCTCAGCGTTTCGGTGGACTCCGGGATGGCCCAAGGCTGAGTGGTAGGGTGGTACCATACCGGTTGGGAGGCAGTCGGCATCAGCCTAGGCGGGGCACCGCCGATGATGGTGATCTTGTGGGTTACCAGGTGTACACGCTCTGCAGAGTTGATCGATCTATACGTATAGCCGCGTCCGCGGATATGGACATTCCCATGACCTACGCTTCACTTGATTAGTGAGAGGAGTCCTTTCTACCTTCCCCTGGGATTTGGTGTTGGACCCGGCTTTGGCCGTTGAGGCAAGGTACGAGCGGGAGTCATCCTTGCCGCCTAGAGAGAGGGTGAGAACGTGTGGATGAGATGGGTTAAAACTTGATGAACTATTATTATAAAAATCTTGTTGAACTTGCATAGGAAACCTACAGCCATATATAGGCCTTTTCTTCTACCCTTGCATTCCACTTACCACAAAGCATACGCAAAAAGCATAGGGTGGGAGACAGTGGCCAGTACAAATCGTACTGATAGATTTTGGATAGGTTTGGACGGAATCTACAACAACCACGAGGACTGGGATTAGGAGTAGATGGTCTCGTGCCTACGCTCAAGTGTGGTTGAGAAGATGGAGTCTACGCCCGCTGACATTCTACGCCAACTCTGATGACTGCTGTGAAGGAGGAGCCTTCACCTGCCGATGCGCTACAACAACTCTGATGAAGATGTGTGTGCGTTTCCGCTAGATTAATCTATGTAATAGTGTGTTAACCAGTGTTGTAAAGTCTTGTAACTTGTAATTCTACGATGTATGACTATGATATCAGCTGATAATTGATAATGTAATGGATTGCTCTCGTGATCTACTACATTATAAATCGTATCTGTGGAAAAATCGAGATCGTTTCACGGGCCGTCCCTGATGGTAACCGTCATGGAAGGTCTTTCCTGACAGTTTTTTACACTTTCCATGACGGAGCTGACCATCACGGAAAAACTTGCCTGGGGTGGTGTGTGTTGTTGTTTGCTCTTGTAGTTGGCTGGGTTTGTCTATATAGCATTCTGTTGTTTGCCTAGGGACATTGTTTGGCCAGTCTAGTCTTCCCTCCTTATGAAATATAATCGGCAGCTCTCTTGCTTGGTCTGTTAGATATATCTTGTCTAGGAGAGCCTTCATAGATGCAACATAAAATATCAGTTAGATGAATTGTCTTGTTTAGGAGCTTTCATATGTTTTTTTACAGCTGCCTCGATCTGTCATAATGGCCATTATGTTCATTGTACAATGGATGAAGACAGAATATGGATGCAGTTGCTTAACATATATCACTGCCTCTCTGGCTGGAGTCTCACCAGCACTCGAACCATGGAGTCCTTTCTGCAGTGTCGCCGTTGTTGGTTGTGATGGACTTGTGAATGGCAATTATATAGCACTACAATCCCTTGCGTTCTGTGTGTGGTAATATATAGGAGATTGGGATACATCGTGAAAAGCCACACTATGCAGAACGAACTATCACTACCGGTTCAAAAACCTCATCATATTACTACCGGCTTTTGAACCAGCACAACCAAAGCAGCAATGATGAGGGAGGCTCATCACTGCCGGTTTTAGAACCGATAGTGATAATGTTTTTGAAAAAAACCCAAAAACAAGATGAAAAAAGAGCTAAAAAATAGCAAAAAAATTTTTAATACTAGGAGAGACCCCACCAACTAGCCACATAGTCACTTTGGCCCCGTTTGGGAACGCATATCTGAGAATTTATTTTAATCTGATTATGATTTTCTGATAAGCTCCGATATAAAGAATTTGTTGTCTAAACAATCGAGAGTGTTTGGCAATCCTGATTATTACCCATAGATTGTCTGTCCTGAGCGTAAAATAACCTGTATGCCCCTGATGCTAATGACACCTCATTGGTTCACGGAATACGATCTGCAAATAGTTATGGTACTAATTTTTTTGTTCGCATAAAAAAAGTTGGTTCCAATAACTAATGTTTAGACTAACATGAAATTAACAAAAGTCAGGATACATTAAGATGGTTAGGTGATGAAATTAACAAAATGCAAGCCACATGCACAACCGAAATGCAACGAACGGAATTTAATAATCTCAGCTTCAATCGACTCGCACAAACGGGGCCTGCTAATCTCTGAATTGAGATCAGAAGGTTCAAAATCCCTCCGCGAAGCACATAGCCGTACACGTCATAGCCTGAGGATCGGACTGGAAACTCAGAACTGAAATCAATTCCAACCACAGCTAAACGCAATGGAGCACCGAACAATTTGTGTCGCCATCAACGAACACGGAGACAAAGCCCACGCACACCGCGTATCCAAAGCCGGAGGTCGCAGGATGCAGCCTCGCGACAGGGCATCCGATGCCCACCACGGCGGCGCGCTTGGCTCTCTCGGCCTCGACTGGCTTCCGCGCCCGCTTCCTTGGCGACAGGGGAGGTGTGGACAAGATGAAGTCTGAGACGACGCGATGCGGTTGCAAGCGTCATCTCGCCCCGAGCGAGCGGTTGGAAAACCGAGGCGGCGGCGGCGGCGCCGGCAAGCCCTGTCATGACTGGATGCATGACTGGAAAACCGGAAAAAAAAATCCAGTGCATACTGGATGCATGCACGGTATATGAAAACGCACCCTTGATGTGCAGCATGCAGCATCCGACGCTCGCGGCCTGTTGACCACGGACGAGAGCCAGAAGGCTGGAGCCGAGCGCGTGAGAGCGCCTGGTGGTTGGACGCACGGGATGTTATCTGTTGTCCACGTGGCAGCAGATTGACGGGTGTATGCACCGAGTCTTGATGGATACTGTATCCACCCAATTTTTTTTCCGGAAAACGCGCCCTTCCCCTCACGGTACAGGGAACGCAGCTGGCAGTTCAATTAGGAACGCAGCTGAATTTGCCAGCCCAACACAAGGCACAAACAAAATTCAAAGCACAAGATTGGCAAAAAAAAAAAAAAAAGCCATAGCCCACTCTAGAAAAGGGGCGATAGAGATTGCCCAAGACTTGTTAGTTAAAAGGTTGGGGGATCTTGCAGGCATGGTTAACACGGGTACAAGAAAAAACTCAACCCCTGATGATTTCGATATCTATGCACAGCACTTTGCAAGGCCATTAGAGAAGACCACAATGGAGGCCATCCAGGACCTCATTGAGCATGGCGCCATGATCCAAAAGAAGGACAGCATTCAGAGGGAGGCTGCCAAGAACCCGGGGCTGGCGGCCTAGGCTTCAAGCCTCAAGTGGAAAATGACCAATGTTATCCCCTTCCGGTAAGGGGATTGGGGCTGTGCGCCCATTGTATCTTCTGCTAGTCGTCGTTAGAGCCAAGTGTGGCTTCGCTGTCATGAGTTGGTTAGGACTTAAGCACTATCTGTTGTGCGCTTGCTGACCATGGAGCCTTCGGCGGAAGACATGTAAACTCTGGATTTGGGGGAGAACTGGGCAAAGCCAGGTACTTGGCAAAGCCAGACACTCGGCAAAGTCACTCTTTGCCGAGTGTCAGACCCTCGGCAACGACGGCTGCTCGGCAAAGATGGCCATAGGTGACGGCCGTTGCCCAGCCGTCAAACTTTGCCGAGTGCCAGCTGGCAATTTTTTTTTTTTTGCAATTTCTTTGCCGAGTGCCATACCAGGCACTCGGCAAAGACATCTTTGCCGAGTGCCAAGTTTGGCTCTTGGCAAAGATTTTAATTTTTCTTTCTTTTTGTGCCCAAGTTTTTTTGTGTAGCCCTACTATAGTACTAGGAACTAAATTTTTGAATTTGGTACATTTTTGAGGTTTTTTGCTATTTTTAGTTAATTTGTTTCAATGAATTGATTTTTTTCAAAAAAAGCAAATTTGAAGTGCAGGTCCATGGAATAATGAAATTTAGTGATTCAATAAAATGATATAGAGTAAAGTTATAGAGTAAAGTTCACTAGCGGTCTTTTAGCCTATTGAGCTATGTCATCTTAGCCCTTAAACTCGCAAATCGTCAGCTTAGGTTCTCAAACTTATTATGATGTGTCATCTCGATTTGCAATCTTGTAAATTGACTGCTTAAGTTCTCAAACTTTTTTTATCGTATCATTTTGGCCTCTAAACTCATAGCATACTGACATGTGGAGCCCACATCGTGCATCCATCTCCCTCCTCTCTTTGTCCACTGAGCTCCCTCTCTCCTATCTCTCCACAAAGCCTCGAGCTGTACACTGGCGCTGGCCGTGCCGCTCCAGACGCTCAGTGATCGCTATGCCCCTGGACGCGCCTAGCCCCTCATGTTCAGGGCGTGCCACTTGCTCTTGCTGCCGTCTTGGCAAGGCGAGCCCCTAGCCGAACACTGCTATGGCTAGGCCGACCCCAACTGTGTTGCCCCTAGCCCCCAGTCATGCCTCACAAGCCACGTGGCAACCTAATTCACATGGAACCGTACCACAATGTGGTACTGCTAATTTATAGATTTATATATTTATGTAACATATTTTTCAAAAACAAGTGGAAGAACAGTAGGACTGAATTAAAAAATAAAAGTAAAATGATGGAGAATAAAATATGTTTTGACAAGCCACGTGGCAACCTAATTCAATTGGAGCTCGATCTCCTCCTTCCTACTACCATTTCCTCAATTTGGAAAAAGAAAAAAAATTGTTGCACACGTGTGTCGCTATGGTTGTTCTATAGGTATGAATACGTTATTTTAATTACACTTTACATAAAAATCATTAAATGATAAATAAATATTTTGACATCCAAAATTTTATTTATCCATGTCATTTTCTCTGTTATTGCACCTCCACCTCCTATCCGCCATGCAAGGTTAAAAATGCATCTTTTGCTGGAGAAAACCTTTTTGCTACGACTCAACTATTTTTGAGATAGTTTCCAAAAAAAACTATTTTTGAGATGGAGCGTCGTTTACTCGTTATGGTAATGCATTAAAGTAGTGATGGGGTGGTAGATGATGCCTGAAATTCTCTTGGGCCTCGTTTAGATGTCATCCAAATTCCAAGTTTTTTTACTCTCTTTCCATCACATCAATTTTTAGCCGCTTGTATGGAGTATTAAATATAGCTAAAAATTAACTAATTACACAGTTTAGTTAGAAATCACGAGATGAATCTTTTGAGCCTAGTTGGTCCACGATTGGACAATATTTGCTAAATAAGATGAAAACAGTACTATTCATCGAGTTCAAATTTTTTGCAAAGTGAACAAGACCTTGCTGTCCACTCTGCTAGGTTCTCGACGTTGCAGCTTTTGAGATCACTGTAGCAATCTTACACCTTGCCCTTGTTTAGTTCCCAACTTCTTTCCCAAAATTCCACTATACAAAAAGAAGATTCCCCGTCACATCAAAATATCGGCACATGTATGAAGTACTAAATGTAGATGAAATTAAAAACTAATTATACAGTTTTGTTGTACTTTGCGAGACGAACATTTTGAGCCTAATTAGTCAAAGTTTGGACAAATTTACCAAATAAAAATAAAAATTGCTACAGTACAAATTTGACATTCACTATTCTGAGTTGGGCCTCCCAACTTAGGATCTAAACACGGGCCTTGGGAATTTACTGTTCGAAGAAAAACAGTTGCTCGTAGTGTTAAAAACAAATGCTTTGATGAGCTAGCTACGTGTCCAATTTGAAGCGCTGAGCTGTCCTCTTCTTTTGGAAACCACGAAACCTTGGGCCTTGTTTAGATCAAGGCTAAAGTGAAATTTTTTCACTTTCTCCGTCACATTGAATCTTTAGACGTATGTATGGAGCACTAAATATAGATAAAAAAATAACTAATTACACCCTGTAATTTGCGAGACGAATCTTTTAAATCTAATTAGTCTATAATTAGACACTAATTATCAAATACAAATGAAAGTGCTACAGTAACCTAGATTAAAAAAACTAGTCATCTAAACAAGACCCTGTTGCTATTTGTTCTCGGTTCATAGCACAGCACGGCAGCATCCCGTACCTACCACTGCCACCTACCATTATACTAGAAGGAAGCGTAGCAGGCAGGCACCACTAGGTGGCCTCCTCCCATTGGCTCTCTCCTCCACATCACGCGCCTACGTGTCCTCCCTCCACCTCTGCCTGCCTGGGCCCCACAGCACAGACGCAGCACTCCACCACAGTCCCCGCCGTCCACTCTGCTTCTTCTCCTCTTCTGTAGTACAGTATAAAGAGACGAAACGAGAAATCTCCCGCTTGCGCTTGGCTTCCTTCCGCTGCATCCCAATTCTGTACTCTCTCTCCTCTCGATTCGACTCACCCAGCACCAGCAGGCCGGCGATGCCGAACGGCGCCCCCGAGGCGTCGGGCTCCGGGCCCGCCTCGCCGCTGCGGCCCCGGCGGCGCGCCGGCTCCGGCGACCCGGTCCTCGTCGTCTGCCGCTGCTTCGGCGCCGTCACGGCCGCCGCCGCGCTGCTCTGCGTTGCCGCCAACGTCCTCTCCGCGGTCTACTCCTTCCGCGGCGCCGCCGACGTACGTGATAATCTGACGATCCCAATCTCGCATCGCAACGCCAACTTCCTTCCCCTGACCCCAGTCCTGCTCAGATCATCGGCGGCGTGTTCCGGTGCTACGCGGTGGTGTTCTCCGTCTTCGTTGCCGTGCTCGAGACCGAGTGGGCTCCCATCATCAAGCTCTGGAAGGTTTGCTCTGTCTCTCTGCTCACCGTTTTGCTTCTCTCGGTTAATTTGGATAATATTTTGTTGCCATGCTGGCTTGGCTTACTGATGTTCCTGTTACTACCTGTGCCAACAGATATTTGAGTACTTGCCGGCAAGGGGAATGCTACAGGTCTTGTGAGTACATTTTGATTTTTAATTTGGATGGCCATAGATCTCTCTGTTTTCCGAAAATTCAGGGCTCAATGTGTTCAAGAATATTAGAATACCGCCATGAATTCCTTTTAAAGTACTTTGCTTCTTGGCAGTGTTGCTATCATGACCAAGGCGTACCCAAATGTTGAGAGGAATGAACTCATTTTGCTCCAGGAGATTGCTACCTATATGCTTCTTGCGTGTGGAGCTCTCTACATCATCGCAGTAAGCTTGCAGAGTTTTGGGCATTCATTCTTCATTTGTGTCAGCATAACTGCTTTTCTATTATTTCTGATACTTTAGACGTGACACTGGTAGATATCAAATCTCGTAGGTAGGACACTGTTAGTTGCCTTACAGTTTTCAACCATCTTCTGTTTGGGAAACTTAGGCTATCCGCACTCATGGACCTCTATATTCATCCTCTATACGTCCTAGTCAGCAAGATTCTCTCCTCTATACTCAATTCTCCCGCACCCATCCATCCTCTATATCATCCTCTATCCACTCTATCTACTGTGGGACCCACTTGTCACTTTATCTAAATATATTCATGTGTGATCTAGTTTTGAAGGATTTATTGAGACGAATTTAATGGTGCAATCGAAATTTAATTTGGATTTTTGGTTTGTGAGTTATAGCATTTTTTTCCTTTGTTTAGCTAGTGGGGTCCGCCACTACCTACTATAGAGTAAGCACTGTACCACTCTAAATATAGAGTAAGAGAAATAATAGAGTATCGTTTTAGAGTACCTAGTGCAGCAGTTTTTACTATATATTCATACTCTAAAGCTTTAGAGTATCGCTTTAGAGTACCCACTGCGGATAGTCTTAGCCCAGTAAATACCCAATCTTATTTGATTCACTTCATAGCACAATGAACCATTTCAATGCTTCAAGTATGGACTGGAATTTCTCTGCAAATATTACCATGGTTATGGCAACGGTCCCTGACCTGGCATGCCTGTCATAGCAAAGTATGATTTTGTGCTCCCCGCCTTTTCGGAAAGAAAAGAATGATTATGACCTTGTGATTGTAGTGGAACGAATGACCAACAATACCATTATATATATACTGTATCATCCATCTTCCGTGTGCACGCTAAAAAGGCTTCAACATGTAGGGTATACTGTGTCTTGGTGTGTTAAAACGTTCTAGGCAGCATAAAGCAACATCACAGGAGCAAGCAGTCAAGGATCTGGAGGTTAGTACTTATTGGTTCCTACTCTAGTAGTGATAGCATCTTATTGTCAGTTGTCAATACATCATTTCTGTAGCTCATGCTAAATTTACGCAGTGTAGCTTAGCTCAATCATCCTTGGATTTATGTACATTTAACTCAGAACTGACCCAAGAGTTTCTTCTTTTTGTACTTGTTGTGATTCCTGTTTACTGTTCAGGAGATTCTGTTAGCTGAAAACTAAGTGCAGTGTACTAGAAATATAGAAACCTCACACTTTGAAAAGTAGAAAAATGTTTGTTAACAGTTTTTTTTTAACACAATAATGCCGAGTTAAGGTACCAAGATATAGTAGAGCATCTGCTCACAAGAGAATTACATCCCTTTCTAAAAGATGGTACACATACCTGCAAAGGAAAAAAACAGAGGGGGATGCAGACCATTGTTTTATGTTGGTTAGAGCTAGGTAATTATCTCTTGAATACTGTGTTTCCAAACCTGTTATTCTTAGTTTGTATGCAGATAGCCAGATGCTACATCTTACGTGGGACAAGTATAAATGATGTCCTGTACTCCATCGCTACTGAACATTGTTGATCATTTCTCATTTCCTGAACCATGGTATTTCAGGAGCTAGAGAAGAGGAGAGAAGAGCTTCAGTCTCTGTTAATTGCTGAGCGGCCAGAGGCGGCCTGATGTCGACCACAATGACCTACCATCACTCTTCTGGCATAAATAAGTGTTTTTTCTGTTGAATGTTGACATGTTGATAGCATACTGCTTTGTCACGGCCATCAGTTTCATCCGTGGGTCACTTTGTTGAAGTGTATCACCTTCTCTACTTCCTCTGTAAGAATGAATCCTTGATTCTAAACTTGGGCTTTCCTCTGGGCTTCCCGCTATATGGTGGGATTTCAGTTTCAGAACATTGTGCCATCGCATCATCTTGGAACATGTATCAGTTGTGTAATGTAGTTGTATACTCCTACGATGATCTCCTGTTGTATGTGTTGATGCATAATTCGCCTGAATTTTGTCCGTAACTAGGGCCTTGTTCGAGAAACATGAGTTAAAGCAACTTCTCATTCGACAGATGGATAGTGGGGACTCGATAGGATTATGATTTTCTGCATTGTGCACCTATGTTTTCTTTACAACATAGTCACTGTGTGCAATCAAGTCCGGCCATGCAATGTGCAGGATAGATGAGGCCAAGAAACTGTGATTTAAGAAAATGATTTGAGAGGAAAATAATGTCATATTAACCAAATACCTCGGCACCTCCTTATGAAAATCCTTTACTTATTGGAAAGCTACTACAATAAATAGATTATCAACCTCATGTTTCAAATGATACTAGATATATGTGCGCATATACTACGTGTTGTGCCATTTATCTTAAAATATTAACAACTATAACTTTAAATCTTTATCTTAAAATATTAACAACAATCACTTTAAATCAATTAACTAAACAAATATATTACCTATATATAACTAGGGGCACTATAGACATTTCCAAATCCAACCCATAAGCTATCAACCACAAACATGATTGTCAAAAAGTCATAGCTTTTACAAATGTAGCTTTTTGGACTCCACTACAAACCACCTAGGGGCATTACTATCAAAAGTAGCTTTTGCACCCATTTAGCTCAAAAACCATCAACCATGACATCTAATCGAATATTCTACATAAGTATCCTCTAGATGTCTTAGGCTCAGCTAAAGCAATCAATGAACCTTGGTGTATATCAATACCAATGAACTATTAACCAGGGTTTTGGGTGGTATTGATATACACCAAGGTTGCTCTGGGGCTGGTATTGTTTTGAAATGACATATATCGAAATAACTATTAAAGATGAAATGGTGGACGATTTGGGTGATATATGTATAGCATGGGGACGCTCACATTCTTCTCTTGGTGATGGTTTTTATAAAAAAAACTAGCTACTCTTTTCGTTCTAAATTATAAGTTGGTATGGTTTTTCTAGGTACATAGTTTTTGATCGATATACGATATGACAAATGGGTGTCTAGCAGAGTTGGTTAGGTGCCTCTAGTAGCACTCCTCAGGTTCTAGGTTCGACTCCATGTGGCAGCGAAGGCTAGGAATGGGATTAAAAAATTCCCTTGCCTGTCCTGCCCTCCTACTCTATGTTCATTTGATGATGATGTTACTATGCATGATTAGATCGACATCTAAACGGGTCCAGTAACCAAAGAACGTGGAAGCATAACACCAAAGAAGAAAATTCGCAAGTGAGCTCTGGGCTTCACGACTACTAGCGCTCTTCCCCATAAAACATCAGCTACATCGGAATCTGGGAGAAACGGGTCCACTAACCAAAGAACATGGAAGCATAACACCAAAGAAGTAAATACACAAGTGAGCTCTGGGCTTCACGACTACTAGCGCTCCTACCCATAAAACATCAGCTACATCGGCATTTGGGAGCTACCATGGCTTTGCCTCCAATCAAACACCACCATGGCGCTCCTCCCAATAAAACAATAGCTACATCAGCATCTAGGAGCTACCACAACTTTGCCGCCACACAAACCCTGCCGAGTTGTCCCGTGGTTACAATAGGGGTTACCTCATATTTATGGCCCCCTAGATACAAAGTTCAACTTTAGTTCTATCCTATCCCTTACTACTACTCAAGTTGTAGTGTAACCAAATTTTACATATATTTGACACGAATTTAATAGACGATAAATTGTTGGAGGATGTGACTGGCGTGACTGGTTCACATGGGTCTGCGATAGCTGGTTGGTGTGATGCTTGCTTAAGCAATGTCTAGATCGTGTGATGTATAGCGGGGATGGCTTGTCCTTAGGTGGTGAACATGGGAGTTTCTTCTCCCAGTGCTGCAAGGCATGCAAGGTACTAAACAGCGATAGTAGCAGCCACTATAGCTGCCACAATAGCTATTGCAAGGTATCTAAGTCTGGAGTAGCAATATATATGTGTGCTAGACTAGTGGGCTAGGCTGTTATTGGGCCTCTCTATATATCCTCGATTCTTTCGGTTATTTCTATTAACTGAGCAAATTTCGGTTCCTGAGAAATTGAAACTGACTAGGTAGCTGAATTTTTTGGTTTCTTTTCTTTCAATATCAATTCCAGTTCTTTCGGTTGGGTTTTTGGTTCTTGGTTATTTTTCCCTACCCCTAATTTTGGCCGTAGCCTTTGTCATCCTTCATCTCCCATCTCCTCATCCATGGTTCGCACATCATTACCCTTGCTTCAATACGTAGTAGGTAGAGTCACCTAGGCTCCATCGCCTCTGACCCTAGCACCATAGCCTCCTATGTCTAGAACAACATCCAGGACTTCTAGGGAATCTCCTTTTTCTATATCATCATCGGAAACAAGGTGGTTGCGAGGGACACCAACAAAATTATGCCAACCATGTAGAACATCAACAACGAACTCAGCAATTATGGGCTTAGTAGCATAATGGTGTCCACTGCGATGTAGAGTAGCAACATTACTTCATACCCTCACAAGACTACATGGCACCCATCATGTAGAACTTGCAAAGCACCATCACATTACTTCTCAACAATGTCTACCCCTACTTCAGCTACATCTATAACAACACATGAATCGACATTAAGGATGTGTTCTTGAGCTCCCCTCACACAGAGGTGTAGCATGGGTGATGAGACTCAAATATTGGGATATGTTAAGTCCCGGGGTAAGAGGTTCCTAACCGAAGGACCCCCTGATCGATCACCTTAGGATCGCTCGGGGGCTACACCCATCAGGTGCGCTCGCACACACCTTCTACCCAAGGATCGAGTGAAACTTGAGCACACCCTCCGCCTCTGCTGCGGACTTGAGGGCTTGCTCGGGTGACATGCTCTCGATCAATGGTAGCCCGAGCCTGATCCTCGGCCCTAGCTCTAGTCTAAGACAAAGGCCAAGCTAGAACCCAGCGCCTCAAGCGCCCAAGGCTCAAGGGCTCCTCGACACCGCTCAACGGGCACAATGCTATCGCGCACTCCTCTAACAAAGTCACACACGGGGCATGACACAAAGGGACAAATCCCCACGCTAGCTTCAGGGGCTCCGGGGCTTGCTTGTCAGCCCCTCAAGCCAGATGCCTTCGCCACCAAGGAAGCCTCCAGAAGGCGCACTTGGTGGAGGCCGGTCCAACCCGATAAGACCTGATGGTTAGAGCATCAGAGCAGAGTAGCCGGACAACGCCCAGGGCTTCTCCAACTCCACAACAATGCCGAGCTCCATCCTCGCCATAGCAGCACCCTCATGGACTCTGGTGCATGTAGACCATAGACTAAGCCCCCCAAACCGCTATGTACCCAACCTACCTTGGTATATAAGGGGACATCGGATCCTACAGAGGGGGAGGATGAACAGAAACAGAATAGATCATTCAATCCTCACAATAGCTTCAATATCTGCATTGAGAGTACAGCCACCCCACGAGGAGTACCGAGAGCTCCTCCCTTCCACCATCTTCTTCCCCTCTGACAGGGAAGAAACCTCACCGTTGTCGAGCCTAGGAGATCATTGAGCGATCCCCTTCCAACTCTCTTACACTTCTTGTTGTAACCCACCGATTTGGGTGCTCTTGAATACAAGGATCATCTGCTGCTGAACGTAAGGCCCCGATAGCCTGAACTAGGATAAATCGCTATGTCCTCTCTGTGTTCTTTGTGTTCTTGAGTCCACCTAAGCCATCGAAGACCCACACTAAGTGACATTCGACAAACAAAAATGTTTGTCATGGTTTCGACCCCGCGACAATAGGCATGGTATTTAGGCTACATTGGGACATCATGCAAAGCCCAAGTACCCCTTGGGATCATCATAGGATCAGATGCCATTAATGCCCACTATTGTGGTTGGTGTTGAGCTCGCACTCCACCTCAACATGGGTGGCATGATGATAAGCTCTTTTATCACCTTAACTTTGTGTCGAGCACGGAGATCCAAGCTTGGTGGTCAGTGATGATGAGTTGAAGATATGGATCTATGCTAATACTGTTAGGTCGACTTGACGGGCAATTTACAAGGAGAAGGGTTGGGGATTGACCATATATAGTGAAGCTCACCAAAGCCCAAGGATGTTTTGGCTATCACTACACGATATGAACGTGGATGGATGCATTGGAGAAGATGCTCCTATCCATTGCCTTCATGTGTGCTTGACAGGGGAGGGCAGGGATGTGGATGTGGGTTAGCGGGTGATGCAAGCATCAAGGGGTGTGTGGGCTTTAGACCTCGTCGCACTCATCATGAAGGTAGATTGGGATTGATGGCAGTAAAGGAATGACAAGCTAGAGCCACCTGCAAAACATAGAGAGGGAAGGAGAAATGAGCAATGCTAATAAATAGGCTTTAGGTGTTGAAACAACTCAGGCCAGGGAAATTAAGCAAAAGGGAACTGAGTTTGGGAAAAACTATCTTTTTCACAGAAGAAACATGTTGGAGACCAAGATGGCATGGCAAATTAGCAAAAATGTCAAAATGAAGAGTGTTTTCCCTTTTTATGGCAAGATAAGGGCATTTGTAAATTTGGTAAATGAAGGGTAGCCATATGTAAATTTTGGCAAGAAATTAATTAGCTGGAGTTTTATTTGGCTCGGTGTTGTGGGCTATACCTAAGTGCCATTTCTAATTCGACAAGCAATTCCCCAATCCTATCAGCCGCCGCACCACCATCTGTCATGGAGGTGGTCTTCAGATCCAAGAGGAGGAGAAAACTTGAGGAAGAGGAAGAGCGCATCGACTACATCAGCTGCCTCCCTAATTCCATCCTCGAAGACATGATATCCCTTCTTCCCACCAAGGATGGTGCCCGCATGCAGGTCCTCTCCTCTCGCTGGCACCAGATCTGGCGCTCCACCCCTCTCAACCTTGACCTCAACCCCGACCTTGATGAACCCCCCATTCCTAGGTATATCCCCACCAGAGTAGTCTTGAGCATCCTCTCCACACATCAGGGCCCAATTCGCCGCTTGTCTATCCCCGAGGTCTACCTATACTATAAGGACAACCCTGCCATGACCTTGGATAGGTGGCTTCAGTCCCCTACCCTTGACAGACTACAGGAGCTTGAGTTCCAACATGACCACCGTTGTGGGAGGATCCCACCACTGCCTCCACTGCCTACATCGGTACACCGCTTCTCATCAACCCTTCGTGTCGCAAGTTTTGGTGGTTGTAGCTTCTTGGGTGGAAATAGTGCCAACGGGCTCCACTTTCCACTTCTCAAGATCTTGAGCCTTTCTGATGTCAACATCTCAGAGAGTTCTCTACATTCCTTGCTTGCTTCCTGCCCTATCTTGGAGAGCTTGCTGCTAACTGGCCAAATGGGTTGCTCTCGCATCCAAATTGTGTCACCGACCCTTAGAAGCATCGGTGTGCGTCCTTATTTAAACTCTGAGTTGCCACAACTCATTATCGTCGATGCCCCTTGCCTAGAGAGGTTACTTCATTTTCAAAACTTCAATAGCATGAAAACCTCCATCTTAGTGATCTCAGCACCAAAGTTGCATGTTTTGGGTCCAATATCTACTCATAGCTTTAGTATCAAGTTTTTCACCACATTTTTTCAGGTATCACCATGCTTCTCACTTTCATGTTCATGGTGGATCCAAGTTCCTTTCTCCCAACAGATGAAGAAAAGTTCCTATGTTTGACTATGATGCTAACCATAATTACCTGTGCTTTACTCAGGGACCACACTTTATTAGCTGGACGATAGTGGTGCGCAGTGTGAAGGTCCTAGCATTAACACAAAAGCATCTTAGTTTGGATGCTGTTATTAACTTTTTGAAATGTTTTCCATGCTTGGAGAAATTATACATCAAGGTGACTGAACTTACTCTGTAGTTGTTTGTCCATCCACATGCTTTTGTCACTATTGCATCAAATACATGTTTTAATGCTAGGTTGTGACAATTCTATGTTCATTTTTCTTTTTCAGACAAAAATGGCAGGGGAGAAAAATGTGTGGTGTCATAAACATATGAATTTTATTGGGACTTGTGAAATTCGTCTGAAGAAAATTGTTTTAACAAATTATCGTGGCAACGCATCACATGTTAACTTTGCCAAGTTCTTTGTTTTGAATGCGAGAATGCTAGAGTCCATAAGGCTTGAGTTATTTGTTGGAAATCCTAGCAGTGCATGGATCGACAAACAACATAAACTGCTCAGATTAAAAAATAAGGCTTCAAGGGATATGCATCTTGATCTTGTGTCTAATTACCGCTTGACTCAGCCTTATCCCTTTGTATGTGCCGAGCAAGTACATGATTTGTCAACAGCCGACCCCTTTCAAAGGTTCCATGATTGGGTCCTTCAATGACTATAATAACCTCTTGTCCTGACTTGGAGGTAATGCTATGTTTTTCTTATCTATAAGAGTTGAGTTGTCCTAGATGTTTTATACATGCTGATACTTCTTTGACGTTTTATGGTAAATATATGAAATATGACTTCTGTATATCCCTAACCAGAACACCTTGCTACAGACTTTTGACTGTGTGGCATACTATCCTTGGTTGTAAAAATGTATTATTTTTTTCTGAATTGCTGTCATTCTATTTAAAATATATGACAGGGAACCGAAAAGTTGCATGGTAGGGTGAATATTGATGAATCAGATTTTTTAAAATTAGATTTGGGCTATTTGTTAGCTTCCAATGACAACCCAAGCCCCAATGGCAAATGAATGTCCTCTGGAATATAAGCTATTGATAATCTTAGCAGTCGAACAATCATAATTCTGCAAACTATTATTAGCTTTTGGTGATATATCTCAAGCCATTTAAGCAGTCTGATAATCTTAGGACTTTCTTCTTATCCAGTTGATTTTCCTAAGATTTGGTCCTTATTATTTCAGGCACAAACTGCATGCTCATCAGGTGGTACTTGTGAGCAAACTCAAAATGGAAATGTTGGGAACTCTAGTTGAACCACCTGCTCAGAGAAGCAGAAAAGCATGATGTGTTTTGAGAATCTGAACATGAAGTTTCTTTTGTGACGTCATAGCTCAATTGGGTGACTCCGATGAAAAGGTTGACAGTGAGCACTGTCAAGAAGTGATTTAAAGCCCTCTAGGCATGATGCACTATGCTGCGTGCCAATTAATATTGATTGACATTCCTACATATCCTACAACGCTGAAAAGTGAAAACATCACAATGCTATTTGCTATTTTCCCATGTTGTATGCTATTTCATAAGTTTGCAAGCATATTTGATAAGCTAGATGTTTGCAATTATACTTGGTGTGTTTGTTTATAAATATGAAGGATGATGGATCTTCACTTTAAGATTCACGTATTTAATTGTATGCCTATGTTGTTTCGTTAAACAAGTGAGAAGATGTGCCATTGGAATATTTCCTAAATTAATTTCGCCATGTGCTTCTCACTTATGCAAACCAGCGATATAATTTCATCAAGACAGAAGGAAAACGTTCCTTTGCTGGGCTCTTCCCCTGCTCGTAGCCCATATCAATTTCAGCCCAGTGCTTAGCAAGCCCACCTCACCACTCACCGGCCTTTCCTCTTCCCCTCACCAATCACCATTCAGGCACCTTTACTCTGCTGTTGCTGCTACTGCTAGGCATGCCACGGATTACAAATTCCGTGGAGCTCTCCTCCCCCTTCCAATAATATATATCTGGTGCTTTTACCAAAGCTGAACTCAAGACGATAATTGATACAACATATCAAAAAATGATTTCCTGCAATTACATGTTTATGCAAGTATTGCAATTATTTGATGATGCAAGTATCTTTCTCGATATGGAGTTGTGGTTTGCATACCGGCAAGACCTCAGGCTCAAGCTGAATGGTGTCTAGTGATCCTTTTTCGTGCAATGTATTGGAATCCAAGTTTAAACAAATAAAAAGTGTCCGAGTTTGGATGTTTCTGGATTAGCCACAAAATGGGATATCATAATAATAAATTAAAACCAAATGTCAAATCAATTTCGAGCCACATAATGTTGACTAATAAAACTACAATTAGGTAGGATGGGTAACATGATAATGAATTATGATGTTTTAACTTTATATGTTCATTTTCTTGATTGTAAATACTGAGAGTTTTCAGACAAAAGGAAACATATTCATTACAGCCTTTCAATGCAAGCTGGGTTACACAGTAGGATAAATGCAGGGGTTAAGGTAGCAAGTCTGATAGAACTTGACACTAACAATCAAACAAGCAAAATTGAGAAGAAAGCAAAAACACCCTTAAACTAAACGCTGAACCAACCTCCCTGAAGCTCAAGAGTTCTTTCATCATAAAGCAGATACCATTTTCCACTACCACTACTATTATTGTCTAGTTTTCTCCTTGGCTAAAAACCATCATATGAGCAACTTCAGTTTGTCAAAGCACTCAAGCCATTTGCTCTTTGTCCCTCGTCTGTAGTGGTGTCCCAATGGTGCAGAAATCCACAAATTTAAACAAATAATATGAGATGATTGAGGAATAGATTTGCCCTCCTAACATCTATTTTTAACCAACAAAGAGGGAGCTACATTTTGGTGCTAACGGCAAACCAAAAAGGCAAGGAACACTAACTCATCCCCAGTTGCACCAGTTAACAGCTATGCTTGATTAATCACTCACCACTAAGAAAACGCCAACCTTTGCCTAACACATATTACCATCCATGTGCTAATGAATGTACAAGGTTAAAGATGGGCCTTATGCTTGTATCTGGTGTGCCGTACTATATTATAAATCTATGTAGGTAATGGCATTCTTGGTTTCTCCCCTGCTGGAGCCTTTTCTTTCTTGAATGGATTTTGGACACCTCCCTGCCCTCACCCAGCATCCCAGACTATTTAGAGAAGCTGTCAAGGTCCCAATCTTTGCCCATAACAGGTGCAAAACATGAATAAATTCCGAAGCATGCCTACCTAATTCTAATAATGGGCCATCACAAGAAAAGTTAAAGGATTTGTAACATAGGTTTATATCACATTACTAGGCCGTATTCATAAACTCATTGCTCTTCAACAGGTAACATGTTTACATATATTATGTTTTCATGCTATTAACTGAAGTAGTTCTAAATCTAAATATAGGCAAAGCACAACTAAGTAAAGCTGAACAGGGTTAAACAGGGGCGAAGGTAGCATCTAATTGATCGGTGGTGCACCACTCAAGCAACATAACCAATTCCTTTGGATGTATGGTGAATAGTTAGTAACAAAATTTGTATGCACTCCGGTGCTAGTGCACTAGGGTAATATAATGTGTATCCCACACTGTGGCTAAATGCTAAACCAAATAATTACTACTACAGTCACAAAATTTGTCATTTGTCACAACCGATCAGGCCGTGACTAGGGGCTCATGTTAGGTTTCAACTCTAGCCTACCCCAACTTATTTGGGACTAACAGGCTTTGTTATTGTTGTTGTCACAACTGATAAGGCAAATAAAGTTAAGAAAACAACCCTTAAACAAAAGGCAGAACCCACAATTGCCAGCATATATACTAGGACTAGTTTCAACAAGAGAAAAATTCACCGGCGGTCCCTGAACTTGGCAGCTGGTGTCACTTAGGTCCCCGAACTTTGAACAGTGTATTTCTGGGTCCTTGAACTTGGCTTCAGGTGTGATCTAGGTACTGATATGGATGACTATGATGATGACCTCAATAATGAGGTCAATACTGAGGTGAGATGCATTACTTCGACAATTAACAGGTTTCTGGTCTCCCTGTGACAAACATGTACTTCAGTGTAGTCATTTAATCTACTTGACACTTCTTTCTTAATTAATAAGATGCATGTTTCTCTTGGCAGATAGAAGTGATGGTTCCAGGAACTCGCCCTCAGCAGAAGAAGCAAAAGGCGGCAACAATGGCAGCTGCCAACCAGCAGCCACCGCGCACGCCTACAAGATTCACTAGGCAAAGTGCAGCCATGCCTTCGCCTGGAGGCCATCCACCACCTAGGCAAAGACTGCCCTTGCCTCCTAAGAACACTACGAAAGCCAACCCTAAACCTAATGCCATTTCCAGTGCCAGCCAACAGCAAGGCCACCTCAATACAAGCGGCAGCCAGACCACACAAACTAGACCCACTCTTGCCATGTTTCAGCAACCTACTCCCACAACTAGTGTTAACCAAACTGTTGGTGCGGACACCTCGCCAGGTGGACAGAGCTCTAGGCAAAGCAATGACATCAATGAGTCAGCTGAGCAATTTGAAGCTGCTACTTCAGAGGGTCATACAAATGAAGGAGAATCAGATGGCGACTTAGTTGCAGGTAAACAATACGTGTTTCCAAGCATTATTTTCTCCATGCAGTATCTAGATTTATTAATCCTATAATAACACATTTTGATTATTATTTGCCAATGCAGTGCCCCCAAAGAATGTCCGCAAGAAAACCATGGGTCATGGCTTAGAGAAGATGATCAATAGAGGAAAGAAGCTGGGTATCCATGTGGCTGAAGGGAAGAAAAGACCTGAGGTCCCACTTCAGGCAGCGAAGCTGGCATCAGAAACTGGTGTCGTCGTTAGAGACAACATGCCTATCTACACCTCTTGGAAGCTTTACGAAAAAAGATGCGGGGCCGGCACAAGTATCAAAAGTGCTTGACAAAGTGGCGGTGAGACAGCTATTTCACTCCAAATACTTTCTTGCATTACTCTAGTCCCATGTACAAATTGTGTCTGATAGATCATATGTGTGGCTACAGTCAAGGTTGGATGTCGATGTTAAGAACGAGGGACCAAGCAAAGCTGCATGCGCTGATATCATTAAAAAGGGAGTAAGGCAGTAGAGGTATCACCTGAAAAGGAAGTACTTCGACGAGTCCCTGACAAGAGAACAACTGATGGCCAAACAACCTCCACCAAAAATGAAGAAAGAGGAATGGTGCAAACTTGTAGACTACTGGTGTGACCCAAAGAATCAAGTCCATGCCTGAATTGCCTTCTTTTGTTAATATGCAATGCAACCTATGCATGTGAATGAAAACTCTATTGCATTTGTGGTGTAGGAAAAGAGTTCTAAGAATAAAGTGAACCGTGGCCAAGTGCAGCTTCACCAAAGGACTAGATCTAGGTCCTACATTGCCCATCGATACAGCCTGGTACGGATATTATGTATTTGTGTAATTAGATAGAAAGATGGGACATTAGTAGCATATAGTCATTACCATGTGCCTTTGAACTGGCAAGTTAGCACGTGCTCCAATTATTTCTGAGATGAACTCTGATTTTTAAGTTGATTATGAGTTTGGCCCTCTGATTTCTGAGATGAGCTCCCATATTGTTTTGTCATCAGAGATTTCCAAGTGCTATGTCATCAGAGATACTCATCAATAGTAGTAGGTGTTGTTTAGGCCAAGTTGTTATTATTGATCTGGTGTCCAGGTTGCATTGATGCATGTTCCTATGTTGTTTTTCTTGAACTCAGTAATTAGTTGAGTATGCCAGTGATTGCATTTGTTGTTTGCATAAAAAATCTGGAGGCAAATACTTGTATGGTCTGTAGTGCATCCATATTTTGGCATCTTGCTATTGAAAAATACAAAAAAGCCCATGTTTCTCTACCCCTCTCTTTACCTTCATTGATGTCATTGTAAATAATATTTTTACATGCTGCAGAGGCCTAAGTACAACAACATGGATCCTGATCCTGTTGATTTCTTTGGGGAATGTATGACTAGTCCGCAAAATGGTCGAACTCCTCTTGCAGATGAGATATATGTAAGTGACATAATTATTGCATACATGTACTGTACTCAAATTCAAGCCTAGTTGAACACTGTTGTATGACCTCCTTATGAAGTGGATTCATTCTATGTAGGAACATATGGTTGAAGAGAAGGAAAGAGAACCAGAAGAAGGAGAAGAACAGAAGTCTCCATCGAAGATTGTTGCCGAGAGTCAAAGCCATATCAGCCGTTCCTCAACCTTCCTTCCAAACATTGGTGTCACTAAAGCGATGAAGACTGCCAGGTCCATGATAGCCGCAGTAGAAGCACGCCTGCAAGCTGATTTTGAGGCAAGACTGGAAGCAGAAAGAGAGGAAGCTGCTAGGAAGCAGGAAGAGTTGCAAGCACAGCTTCGAGCTCAGCAGGCCTCACTTGAAGAGAATCAAAATTTGTTGCGCCAGACACAAGAAGAGGTGAAGGGGATGAATAGCAAGTTTGAAGAGACTAATGCACTGCTGCGAGCTATGCTGAAACTTCAGAATGATTAAGGTAGGTCTGAATGCACTCCATGTTCACAATGCCTATGCCTTAGCTACTACTACCTTGCTAGAACACCAAACTTTCTGTGTTGGAACTACTTTCTGTGTTGGAACTTTGTGCACTATGTTGTCAAAACTATGTTGGTATGTTTGAACAAGTGTGGTGGAACAGTTTGAACTTGTCTGATGGAGCCAGAAACTTTGTGTGATGTTTGAAATGGCAAGCAATGTGTTATCAGCTAGAATGTATGTGATGTGTATGACGGCTTGGCTCGATTGTGTATGTCTTATGAGCTGTGATGACAATGTGGTGGATCATGGCTTCTGATATATATTTCTGGATGATGGCTTCTGCTATATGTATATTTGTGTGTGTATGAACTGTGACGACAGATCTGAGAACTGTGTGGAACTCGTCACTGAATACAAGGACATTTTGTGATGAGGTAAAGTCGTCTTAAAATGTATCACATACCCACACAGGTAAGACAAATCCGAAATATCACATAAAAATATATGACAACACACTTCGTCATAAAAAATGGACTCAATGCCTCAGGCGCCATACAAACCAAGACAAAACCAAAATGTCACATAATACTACATGACGATACTGGTCGTCACAAAAAGTTTCCTCAAATAGGACTCCCAACTGTCAATTTGTGACGAGTTATGTATTACGTGACGCGTTGACCGACCAATATGTGACAACTGCAGTCGTCACTAAATAGCACAATATATGACACAGGAAATGTGGCCGTCACAAAAGGTCCTGACATTTTGTGACGGTAAACATAATTTTCGTCACACGGTACATTATGTGACGATCGTTATATGACGGCCGGTGTGACGCTGCATTTTTGTCAAAAAGAACTTTTTGTGACCATTTCTGTACTTTACATGACAGTTTGGGTTTGTCATACAAGGCCAGATTTTTTGTAGTGGGTGGCCCCTCCTCTCCGAGCTTCTCCCCTACGCGTGGCCCCTACCCACGCGCGGCCCCCACCGGCAGCGGCGCCCCTCCCTCAGCAGCGGCGCCCCTCTCCCCTTCCTCTCTCTCTCTCTTCATCGTCAGCACCAGATCTAGCGGTGCAGTAGAGGAGGAGCCCGGATCCGGCAGCGAGGAGGCCGGATCTGATCTGGTGGTGGGGAGGGCAGATCCGAGCGCAGGCGAGGTGGCGGTGGCGCAAACGATGCGTGTGAGGCGGGTGGCAGCGCTCCTTTCTCCACTTCTACTTCGTCAGCTACAGCGCTGAGAGGCCAGATCTGGCAAGCGGCGGCGGCGGTGGGGGCTCGTGGATGGGCTCGTCGGGCGTGTGGATGGGCTTGGCGGGCTTATCCACAGGTTTTCTCCTTTTTTTGTTTTTTATTTGATTTACTGACGTGGGCAACAAACCGCCTCGGAAAAGGTCACATTAACCATGACCTTTCATCCGAGGCCGATGCAAAAACCGCCTCTGTAAATGCATTTTGCCCGCCTCGGTTAAAAATATTGTAGTAGTGTTTTTTAGTTTTCTTCTTGTACATCCGAAGACTTAGCCGCTAAATGGCTTAGCCCGCTATGCCGCCCGCTATAGCCTTTCTTAGCTTTTGGCAGAGGCAGCTGCTAAGGGGCTTAGCCCACTATTTAAAACTTTGCTAATTACAGTACTTAAAATCTATCATCATCTTATGTTTCCAATTCATTCATGTTCTACTTTTGATGCCTGAAACTTAAGCATTCTTTTCACAAGCTGAAAGCGCTTAACCTCTCAATGGCCTAGATAACACGAAAATAAATATCACCACCGCAAAAAGGATTTTAAGAGACAGGCCTAACAGAGGCAGGCATTTTTAGAAGTTGCCTCTATAAATAGTATGGCGGGTTTCATGCAAACGTTTGCCTCTCTATTAATCATTTACAGGGGCAGGCCTCTAAAAATGGCTATTAACAGAATCATGCTGCTTTTAGAAACCAATTAATAGAGTGACCCAACTAATCATTTACAGAAGCTGATATCCTAACTAGGCCTCTAAAAATTGCTATTAGAGGCATATACCTTCAATAAATCGATTAATAGAGAGGCCCGCTCTTGCCGCTTCTAGAAAACAATTAATAGAGAGACCTGCCTATAGAAATAGCTGCTTAAAAAACAATTCATAATTTTTTCATATCAAGTTTGGATGAAGAAAAATGATAACAAAATTATAGAGGTTGACACAATCTACACCTTTGTAGTTGATAAGTTTTTTATTTGAAACTGTATAGAGTCCCAAAAATTCATTTTATTTTCTCCAAATTTGAAATTTAGTTTAAGAATTTTTTGGATGATCTTGGATGTTGACATAGTATACACCAAAGTTTTAATTCTCATTTCATTACAACTTTGTTGTAGACAAGTTTTTGACTTGAAGTCGTTTAGAGTTCTAAATATGTTTTTAAATTTCTTATATTTTCAAATTAAAAATTTAAAATTATCAAATGATCTTGAATGTTGACATGATCAATACCAAATTTGTTGGTAATATGTTCTACAAGATTTTATTTGACAAGTTTCTTATTCAAAGTAGTTTATAGAGTCTTAAATATTCGTTTAAAGTTATCATATTTTAAGATTCATTTTTTAAAAATTTTTGAGCAATCATGGACCCTATTCTAAAATTGTGTCTCTTGACAAGATCTAAAACTTTTTAGTTGAAACTTTTTCATTTAAGATCATTCATTGTTGAAAATGACGCAAAATCACAAAATCTTCATACAAAAAAATAACATCATATACTCTCTCTCATACTTGAGTGTGTAGTGCAATGGTCAGAGATATATTAGGTTGGAATAGGAATAGCAATCACGGCTTTGAATCCTAGGATACAGTTTTTAAAATTTTTATTTCTAAAAGTTAAAGGCAAACATCTTAACACGTCCATCTATATAAATGATATTAATAGAGGTGGGCTACTTAGAGCATCTCTAGCCATGCTACCCAAAATAGTCCCCATACATGTCTATTTGGGTATCCATGCATTTTGATAATACTCATTGTTGATGTTTTCTTCATCAACACTACCTAAAACATGCCAACCAAATGCATTCTAGCAGAGAATGATTCGTGGGACCCATATGTCATACTCTTTCCTATTCTCTTTGCCATAGACGAACTCGACAAGCTTGTTACCTCATGCCTGGGAGGTGCTAATGTCGGGGAGGTCTGCAACGTCACGTAGGAGCATGACCACACCAATCTAGGTGGTCTACCCGCACCGAACAAAGGAGAGGCAACATCGACAGAACCGCTGCACTAATAGAAACTTGAAATTCCCTGACAGTTTCGAATTTTTTTATGGTTATTACATAAACCGTTAGGGTAAATAGAATTACCTTGACGGTTTCTGGAAAACACATAGGAAAATTGATATTATCTCGACGGTTTCAAGAAAACACACAGGGAATTTAAATAACTGGCAGGGAAATTCCAAATGAACCTGTGAGTGCACATAACCGTCAAGGAAATTCCTAATTCCTTGCGGTTTCATATTTTTTTTACGGTTATTGCACAAACTGTCAGGGTAAATAGAATTATCTTGACGGTTTCTAGGAAAACCCACAAGAAAATACTATGAACTCAAGAATATGAGCAAAAGGTTTTCTCTTTTTAATCTGCGATGAAATTGTGTATTTGGATATGTTGATGAAAACATTAGGATATCTTTGTATGTATTGGATTCATGTTAGACTACAACGTTAGACTACTAATATATATTTATATATAATTGTGTTTATTAAATTCATGTTGGATTGCTGATATATATATTTATGTGCAAATAGTATTAATATATATTCTAAATTGTATAGAAAATGATATCTTGTCATTTTCCTGTGGGTTATAATTTCCTTGGCGGTTCAACACGGATAGGAAAAATATTTTCTTGATTGGTACATGTCGACTGGTAAAAAATGTGTCACCGACAGGGAAAATATATTTTTTATGGTGGCCCAACCGATAGGCTAATTAGCCTTTTATCTTGTCGGTTTCTCACCGTCAGGATAAATAATTTTCTAGTAGGTGACATACAATTTTTTGTCGGTTCACACTGACAGAACTAAACACCAATCCCTGATGGTTTCGAATTTCCCTGTCCGTATGGCACCATCAGGTAAATCAAAATTAATTATTTCCATGACGGTGCACTGTCAGACATTTTTAAATTTCCCTGTCGCGCTAGCTCTGACGGTTATTCCCTGGCGGTGTACCGTTAGGGAAATTGGTTTCCATTTTCTTGACAGTATTTTGAATTTCCATGATGGTAATTGCACCGTCAGAGAATTTCTGCTTTCCAGTGGCATGGGAAGGCCGGGTTGCGGAGCTGGATGGCCCCGATCGTGTTCGGCATCCTCGCGACAATAGGGCAGGGACTCCAGAGGGAGGTGCACCCACACTCGCACTAGGGTAGGGGCATCATACCGGGGCAGGGGCATCAGCAGGCCGTCACGCGTGCCATGGCACGCTGGCAAGGCCGCCGCACTGCAGGGAACTGGCGGGGCAGAGGTGAGGCATTGGTAGTGGTGTCACGAGCTCACACGGAGGAACAACATAATGAAAAAAATTGGGTGTCCACATAGGGGGGCAGCTGAAATGGGTAGTGGAAGAGGAAAAATAGAGGGACAACAAAAGTAGGAGCCCTAGTATCTAGTACATAGTCTGTTGGAGTTGTTGTTTTTTCCACTACCAACCAAAATAGAGTTGGGGCATGTTGGGTAGTCCTGTTCTTGCAGATGCTCTTAAAGATGCACTCTGGTGAATGCTAGCAATTCATTCATTTGTTATGCATTTTATGACTGGACGAGGAGATAAGTCCCGATAGGTTTTCTAAAATTTTATTATCCTTTCACTTGTTACGCATTTTATGAATGGATGATGAGATATGGGTCTGTAACTTTTTTAAAATTTTATATCATTGTTGTCAAGGTTTGTTGGACTTCTCTCTAAGCACATAAGACATGTTTTTCTCCTTTGTACCCCAACTCGACATGGAAGTGAAGAATAGGCGTGGTTCCTTGGCCATAAAGACTAAAAAGCTCATATTGTTCCGGTTAATCTAATTGATTGTTGCAGTACCAATTTTTCCAAAGTCCCAACAGTAAAGTTTTACTGTTTCACACTGCAACTTAGGAGACAAATAAAATTTAATTTAATGGGTTTAGTGGGCTGGTTCGGCTGGTAGAAAAGCCGGCTGGTTTCGGCTGATTCAATAGTGTTCTATGAGAGAGAATAAGCTGAAACAAGCTGAAACAAGCCGAAACATGATCAGCAGAACAGGACCAGTGACAGAATAAGCAGATTACAGTGGCCCAACAAACAGATTGGGCCCCAAAACCGGATTGGACCACAAACATGCTCAGATGCCGCAGCGTGACAAGAAAGGAATACATGGCTGGCCCTTCGTGATCATCGCAGCACACGCCGCCGCTGATTGTCCCGATCCCCCGATCTCCAGAGGCCGCGCCGCCATGGGGATGGGGGTGGTCACCAGAGCCAAGAGGAGAAGAATGCAAGAAGAAGACCCCATCGCCGACCGGATCAGCAGCCTCCCCAATGGCGTCCTTGGCGACAACGTCTCTCTAGAACGTACAGTTGTATACTCCTATTTATGCTGAAAGCTGGATGAGGAATACAGTGACATATAAACAACGCAGATACAGAGTCCAACTGATTAACCAAAACAAAGATTGAGGCGTCACATACTGATATGGAGATCCATTCGTGCTTTCTCCTAGCGTCCCGCTGTGCTACTCTAGCTCCAGAAGTTGTCGATGCAGAGAAGACGCAACCACGCGGGGGCAGGCTGCACCATATGAGGACGATTGGGAGTAAATGGAGCTTACCTCTGTGCGCGCTGCGTGGCCGCAGTTAGTGGACGGCGCCTCGGCCGCCAAGTCCGGCGCTTCGACCTCCTCCTCCATGGCCCTGCCCGCAAACCGCGCACCCACCCACGCCTCCATAACCGGCCATCGCCCGACGCCCTCCTCGCCGGATCCTCCACGACGGGGGCGCGCCTCTCCACTCTGTCCCAAAAAGCACTGCGTTGAGGTCCCAGAATCCACAGCATTCCCGGCAGTCAGCAGGTTGCAGTGTGGCACGAACTGGGCTGGGCCTAGAGGCCAGATGGTAATAAAATGTTCGTTTTGGCCCAACAAATATTGCTCGTGGCATTTTATATTTTTTTATGGGCTTGTGGCCTTTAGTACTCTCTCAGTTCATTTTAAAGGAGCCAATAAATTTCAATCTTAATAAAATATATTATAAATGTCATTAGATAAATTCGAGAATATTTTTAATAAACCGATCTAGAATTACAAATATTGATAATATTTTTTAGTAGTCAAACTTCAAAAATTGATTTAATCCAAATCTAGAATGATACTTTTACTAAGACGAAGGTACTGCATATTAGCTGGCTACTTTTTCTATGTTGCTTTGCTTTTGGTGAAAGATGGACGGCATATATACATTGCTTGGTGAATGGTGTTTCCTTTCTTTTTATTGGTTCACCTTCAATATGATGGACAGATTTGACTGTTTAAATTATGGTTGTAGAGCATGTGGAGCATTTCCTTTGAAAGTCCCATGAAATTCCACCTGTCAAACAAATCCAAATTCCTGCATGCTTCTTTTCGTCAACAAGATTAATGTGGAACTTTGTTTGGGTACAAGGAGAATCTGCATCAGTATTAGCCAAGTCAATACGAACGTCTTGCAGCAAGAGATCAAAGTTGTAGTAGGTCAAGGGCTGACTTATGATAAGCAATCGCGCATGTACATGTGATTTTTATTTAAAAAAAACACTTATACAAGCATGTAAATGTACTTTGATTTTTTTTTGAAAAAAAACACTTATACAGGCACCTCTACCTCTAAAGTTTGTTTTGATCATCTCTGTGGACCTCGTCAGTATTAGTGGTAGGATTGAGAGTAGAAGAATATGACTCTTGCTAGTATTATAACATCTCACTGGGAGAATGAAACCAATTAGATTAGTGAAAAGAAGAAAGACCAGGAAGAAAGCAGCTATGGTCAAGCATTAATTAATATAAATGAGTAGAAGTTATTACAACCTTTAAATTCAAGCAAGGTATGGGTAACCACAATCTCAAAGTTCACAAAAACAACAGAACCATACTGTTACAAATAGGTTTCCATAAGTTCCTAATGTAGAATAACAAAACACAAACTATTGACATGTAATTTAAGACCTTCATGCTTTGGGTTTGCTCCTCTTCAATGGAAACAGAGCATTTGATCCAAATTATATCCCCCAGTATATCTGCACTTCGATTTTTCTGACAGATTTGCTCTCTTTTTTCAGTAGTAGTCCAACCTTTTTTCTGTTTCCCTACAAGACTCCATTTCCGGTCTTCTCTGTCCCTATTCCGTTATCTCTCCAGGTTACATGATTTAGAATTTCAGGTGCAGCAGTGCACTGGTGCTGCTAACTGACTTTCCTTTTCTTTCTGAATCCAGTCCATGATCAAGCCTCTTAGCCGAACGGGCACATGTGCACCCCATAAGTCGATCAAGTGAGAGATCATACGTGTCCGATGCTGCAGCTCCTGATCCTTTTGTTTCACTAGTTTTCTTTTCCTAGCTCCCCTAAAAGTTCTCTGTGCACCTCGAGCCTCCATGCTTTCCTTTCCAAACTGAATGTATGCAGTGCCATGTATAGCCTTCCAAAGTATTTGGTAGACTGTCGCTTCAGTGTTTTGTTGGAAGTAATTTATCCCCTTTGGCAGCATAATCTCTGTCAGTTGATCGAAGGTAATGTTAGTATGCTCGCAATGTTGTCCCCCCATGAAGATCCCCGCCATTGCAGAACTTGTATCCGCTGGTAACATGTTTTCTGAGGAACCATGGGGACTAAAGAGGAGTCCAGCTTTCAGATTTTGATAATCGCGCAGAGGATATTTGTATTCAGACAGTGAGGTCCGTTGTTTGTTGTACTCGGATAGTGAGATCTGACACTGCAAATTTACTTCAATAATTGAATCCAGAGAAGCATCTACCTTATGGCCAACCTTATGATGATCATGCTGCTTGCAACATAATGGGTCTGGCCGAAACCATTGAGTGCTAAAACTATGAAGATCGTCCCAGTGTTTTCTATGCCATAAATCAACATATGGCACCCATGAGAAGTCCTGTGTAGGCAGCTGAGTGAGCTCTTTCTTGATGGTTTCAACTGTAGGCTGGAAACAAGGAGGGAAGAGCTGCAGGCAGTTCACTACGGTCCCAACAATGTCTGTGCTTTCTGATATCTGAAGCATTGCACCAAGAAAGATGTTATCCTCCAGTGTATTTCTGTCTTTCTTGATAAATACCAGGCAAACTTCTATTCCATGCTCTTCCGTAGCAAAAGGAACCAACCACAGTAGAAACAAAGGGTATTCATTTCCATGGAAAATTTTATGTTGTAGTTCTCTGCCTGCAAAAAGGTGCTTGACAAAAGAGTCGAATGATATGTGACGCCATGGTGTGCCACCAAGCTCTATGAATCCCAGAAACTCAATAGCACTCTCTGCAAACCACTCGAATCTTCTAACAACAGATCTGCTGGACTCATAGTTGTTGTGGCCAAAGGCAGAGAAAATAAAAGATTTTGTAACATGTGCTACTCGTCTAGGAAAGGAAGAATTCCTCACCTCCTGTTCCATCTGTTCTTCTTCAAGGATTATCTTCTTGTATTTGTACAGCGTGTCATCGCACTCTTGAGCAGCTCGCTTCAGCTTGTTAAGCCAACGCAACAACGACGAATCAGTGAACTGCCACTTACTGGATGTCTCAAGAGCAGCCTCCAGCTTGATGAGTGCCATCTCCAGCCTCTCTAAGTTATCATTTGGATTTGAGTTTTCTTTGCCCTCATACCCGTGAACCAGACCAGATAGAATTTGATTAGCTGTCTCCTGGATTACCACAGAACTGATCATCTCCGTCTTTAGGATCCAATAAGTATAGGTAGCATCCCTTTCCCGGCTTCCCTGCTCAGAGAAAAGCATTTATACATGAGGATACTAAATATATGAATGAAATCTTGGACAGAATTAAATGTGTTCCACAGTGGAACATTAGAACACCAGAAACACCCGCTGTAAGGACCACCTACCCTCAATTGAAGTTCAAGGAAGTGATGAGGAGTTCTCGCACGTGTATATAAATATATTCTGGAGGGTAATGTGAATGTGATGCCCAAGATTTTCTAAGGAAAGAGGCACAGAGAAATCAACAACAGGGGTTAGGTAGTGACGGATGCACAGGAATTGATTGGTTCAAGGAAAACACTAATCAATGATTGCGTTAATTAATACCTAAAAAATTTATCTTTTTTTACTAAACAGAAACATGACAAATGGAGGGTGGGTTGATATTTGACGAGGACCAGACAACAAAGCAAATGACAAATCGAGCACTTCTACTTTGTGCACGAATCAGAAAGGAAATCAGCAAAGTCATGGTGTTTGGAGAGTCTGTACCAGCTACCAGATGAAGCTACACGTCACTACTAAAGCAAATAGATATCCAAGTTTTTTGTAATTTCTTTCTCAGGATAATTTCTATGAAATGGTTGTGTGATGGATTGTTTACTTTCCTTGTTTAAGTTGTCGATCTCTCATGCCCCTTCCTATCTTTTGTTCTGTGTTACTGAATTTTAGTCTTACAATGCCTGCTTATATACATGCTAGATTACAAGTACAATGACATATCCCACGTATTTAGGTGGAGCACATATATCAAGGGCCTATTTGGGACAGCTCCACCACTAAAAAATTGAATATAGATCTGGATACACCGTGGAGCAGCTCCACTAGTGGCTCTGAGATCCACCATGAAACCGTTTGGCTACACAACCAACTCTAGATCCACGCAAGGGTTTTTTGCTTGGAATGGTCTGATTTGCCATTGGGATAGGAGCCCCACGTGTCAGGGGACAAAACAAAAAAAAAATTTCATCTTCTTCATTCTCGGGTGTGGGCTGGCATCGGGGCGCAGTGCCATAGCGCGGGGGGCATGACCATGATGAACGCCAGCCATGGCGGGGGTGTGCAACCTCGCCAGGGGCGGGCGCAGCCATGGTGGGCGGCGGCCAAGGCCTAGGGCTGGCTAGCCTCGCCAAGGGCTCGCGACCTCACCAGGGTGCGCCCCTGGCGGACAGCGGCCACGACCAGGGGCAGGTGCGGCCTCACCGGGGGCTCGAGACCTCGCCGCGGGAGGGCCCAGCCATGGTGGGCGGCGGCCACGGCCCGAGGCAGGCTGGCCTCGTCGGGGGCTCGCGACCTCACTAAGGCGTGGCCCTCGCAAATGATGGCCACGGCCAGGGGCAGGTACGGCCTCACTGGGGACTCGAGACTTCTCCAGGGGTAGGTGTAGGGTCGAGATGGCGGACTAGAGTGGGGGTGAATAGTCCTTTCTAAAACTAAAACACATTGGCTAACCGAAACAAGTGCGGAATTAAAACTATCGGTCTAGTCAAAACTACATCCCTCTATCTAAGTTCTCTGGCACCTTGCAAAGATAATAATTAAGAAACTAAAGTGCCAAGCTTAGCAAGAGCTCATCCAATCAATTCTAGAGTAAGATCACACAAACCTATGCACTAGTACTTTGCACACCAGGGAGCTCCTACACAACTAGTAAGCAAAAGCACAAAGCTCCTAAGCTCACTAGCAATGCTCAATAACAAGACAACCATTGTCAAATTAGAGAGTGTAAATTACTTAGCTACACAAACTAAGCAATGTGACTAACAAGGTTATACAAACCAAATTAGTCACGCAACAGGAGCTACTTCTATGCTACACAAGCAAGAAGGTAAATAGCAAGCAACACAAGCTAACCAATTACAAGAGCAACTAAACAAGCACAATGTATATGAAAGTAACTACAAGCTTGTGTGACGGGAATGCAAACCAATGAGATGACAAGGTTGACACGATGATTTTGTCCTGAGGTTCACGTGTTTGCCAACACGCTAGTCCCCGTTGAGACAAGCTTCGAGGTTGCCGCCGGTCCTCTTGCTAGTGGTGACCCGCAAGTCACACTATCCCACATGGAGTGCTTACCACAAGCTCTAGCACTTGACCCGACCGGACCACTTGTCGCCCTTCGCGTCTCGCTTTACTATAGTTGCTCTTCGCAGCTCCTACAGGGCGAGCACAATGCCCCTCACAATTGCTTCTCCGGAGCACCGCATAATCTTCTCTGCGTGCTTCGATGGAGAACACCACCAAGCCGTCTAGGAGGTGGCAACCTCCAATATTAAAAAGCACCACCGGCTTGCAACTCGATCACATAGTGCCACTCAATGTAACATCACGATGCAATCGCACTAGAATCGCTCACTCACTCAATTGGATGAACACTATCAATCACAAGTGAGTTAGAGGGCTCCCAAGTACTACCACATAAGCCACCAAGGCTCTAGTGTGCTCAGCAACCGGCCCAAGGTCGGCCAATGCTCTATTTATAACCTCTCGAACAGATAGAGCCGTTACCCCATCACTGGGTGTTTTTCGACATGACCAGATGCGCCGGACATAGTGACCGGACGCACCCTGCCAATGTCCGGTCGCTCTGCGCCATCCACGTGGCTTCTTTGTTCAATGCCATACGCACTGAAACGATCTCGATTTTCCTCGAAGGGAAAATCCACAGATACGATTTATAATGTAGTAGATCACGAGAGCAATCCATCACATTATCAATTATCAGCTGATATCATAGTCATACATCGTAGAATTACGAGTTACAAGACTTTACAACACTGGTTAACACACCTATTACATAGATTAATCTAGCGGAAACGCACACACACATCTTCATTAGAGTTGTTGTAGCACATCGGCAGGTGAAGGCTCCTCCTTCATGGCAGTCATCAGAGTTGGCATTGAAAGTCAGCGGGCGTAGACTCCATCTTCTCAACCACACTTGAGCATAGGCACGAGACCATCTACTCCTAATCCAAGTCCTCATGGTCGTCGTAGATTCCGTTCAAACCTGTCCAAAATCTATCAGTACGATTTGTACTGGCCACTGTCTCCCACCCTATGCTTTTTGCGTATGCTTTGTGGTAAGTGGAATGCAAGGGTAGAAGAAAAGTCCTATATATGGCTGTAGGTTTCCTATGCAAGTTCAACAAGATTTTATAATAATAGTGCATCAAGTTTTATCCATCTCAAACACACGTTCTCCCATCCCATCACACACATCTCACCACACTCTCACACTCTCTAGCCGGCAAGGACGACTCCCGCTCGTACCTTGCCTCAACGGCCAAAGCCGGATCCAACACCAAAACCCAGGGGAAAGGTAGAAAGGACTCCTCTCTCTAATCAAGTGAAGCGTAGGTCATAGGAATGTCCATATCCGCGGACGCGGCTATACGTATAGATCGATCAACTCTGCAGAGCATGTACACCTAGAAATCCACAAGATCGCCATCCACGGCGGTGCCCCGCCTAGGCTGATGCTGACTGCCTCCCAACCGGTACGGTACCACCCTACCACTCAGCCCTAGGCCACCCCGGAGTCCACTGAAACGCTGAGACTGTGAGACATAGTACTGGGCCCCCAAGGTCACTACGCTGTCTTAGGAGGGTGTGGGCCCCCATGCCTGTACCTCCCTACACTATCACCTTCCAACCTAGTAGTAGTGGCACTGCCCTAGTCAGACAGGTAATCGTCTCCTGCCCATCAGGAGCGAGTGGTGTGCATGAGGGGTCCTATGATTTCGGTTCTCAAGACATACCAGTCCTTAGGGGGACCAGACATGATATCTTCTCAAGGGGATAACCAACAACTCGTGCCTCGACGACACCTCCACCGGAGATAACCAACACCCCATCTGCTCACACATGCACCCGCCACAGGTACCTCTCACGAGGGATGCCCAGGTCGCACCCCTCCGGCATGACTTGCCCCAAAGACTCATCATAGGATCTTGTTCGATCAACTCAACCCTCACCACACACCCAAGACGCACGCCAAGATCTCCCCAAGTTCATTATCTAGTTTTACCAAGTTATCGGCACCACGTGCCTTATCCACTCATGTTATCCATTCACCAAGCATCACATCACAGGTATAATGCGTAGTGAAAGTAAAACAGTAAGTAGAATGCGAGCGTCTAGCCTAACCACTGGTGTGCAGGGGAATAGGTTGCGACAAGGTAATGGCTTACAAGAAATCTACCATGCAACCTATCACAGTTCATTTGCATAAAAGTAAAGCACTAGCATCTACATGTAGCATGTCTATTAGGTTCTACGAGGTTGGGTGGGACGTGGAACACCTGTTATTTGTCATATCCGAGATCCTCGGTGCACTTGTAGTCATACTCCTCCATGGTCCTTTCTCCATCTGCATGTCCTTCCTCCAACGGTCTCGATCCGATCAACGCTAACCTCGATGCAGCTACCTCAGTTCAGCGACAATCAAAAGAGCAATCAGACCACTAGACCTAGAAAGACTGCAAAAAGAGAGGCAACAAGGCACAAAAAGAACAACTACACCGAAAGAATGCAAAAGGAAGAACGACTTAGCCCTCTCGGCGGATGTCCGATCCCTGGGCCAAAGAATAGGAGTGGTGATTTGCTAAGTACAAGCTTAAGCCTTAGCCTAGCCAATACTTCCTAGCTTGCCGTGGCGTGACGGAGGGCACAGCGTCGGCTTTGGTTGGTGGCATGGTCGTGGATGAGATGTGACTGCAACCGGCTGGAGACGAAGGTGGGGCGTGGTCAGCTACTGCTGGAGACGCCTGGCGGCGACGAGGAGGCTCGAGGTGAGGCCGGTCGCGGATGGTTGCGGGGTGTCTGTGGTGGGTTGGCGGAGCTCGGCGTCGGGGTACAATGTCGTGGTGGCCGATGCAGAGGACGACATCGTCGCGGTCGTGAGAGGATGGCGGTGGCGGCGTGGCTGGGCATCGAGGATAGCCGATACGCATCCGTGGCCAGCCAGCGCGGTGTGGTGGTGATGCTCGTCGTTGATGCCGGGGGCAATCACGGAGCGGGGGCACACCGGTGTGGGGGGGTCGAGGCCGCCCAAATAGTCTGGTGGAGCTGCCCGAAGCGGCGCGGAGGTTCCATAGGTGGGGCGGTTGGTGGAAATGGCGGCGCAGATGGGGGAACAGAGGAGAGAGACGACTTCGGCCTTTTATATGCGAGCAGCGCGTAGGGTTGGGGAAATTGTTGTCCATCCTCAATGTCTGTGTCGCGCTTGGGGTACGTGGTGCGGATCATGCGACGTGGAAGCCGAGGTGTGGACGCGGGGCTTCGTTCAACGAGCGGCGGCGACACCTGGAGCGCTCCCTGCTCTCACTAGGGCTCAGGTGGAGATGGTTGGGTGAACTGGGCTGGCGGGCTTGTCTGCACTGCTGGGCCGAGCTGAAGGGAGCAGCGCTGCTTGCTGGGCTAGAGAGGGAGGGGGAGTGGTGCGGGCTGGAGGAAAAGGGAGCAATGAGCTAGGCCTGGTTGCTGGGTCTATTCGGCGAGAGGATAAAGGGGCCAGGCTAGTGCTGGCGGAAGGAGAGAAAAGGGGAGGCCAACTGGGCCAAATTGAGGAAGGGAGAATGAAAATGACTTTTCCTTTTGTGGAACAAGAACTTGTGAAATTTCAAAAGGGATCTCGGTAGGGATCAAAAGGGGTTGAGACAAAGGATAAATAACTTCTCCTATTACAATTTTATGAATTCTAGATCAAGAAATTTGGAAAGGGTTGGAGGTTTTCCTTTTCGTTGGATAGTTGTTTCGAGGAATTCGAAATGAGAACAAAAGGGGAATTTGAAAGGGGAATCTCCAATGGAGATTGTGGGAATTTCAATTGGAATTTGGTAGGATTTTGAATGGGGTTCGAAAAAAGATCGGAAAGAACTCACAAGTGATTTGAGAGATATTCAATGGGAAGGTTGAGAAGGGAGTTCAAAAGCGATTGGAGGTGAATTCAAAAGGAATTCAATAGGAGATTTGCTACAGATTTGTGCACTCCAACACAAACAAGACCCAAACACCCAACAAACTTGAGAGCACCGACACACTCCTACATGTAAGCCTACATGAATGCAACGATTCATTAGCGGTTAGACACGAGTTACACCTAGAACTACATGCTTCACATATTTGCAGGGAAAATTTAAAAAAGTTCGTATTTTTGGTTAGCCAAAAACCCAGGATGTTACAGTCCACCCCCCTTACAGGAATCTCGTCCCCGAGATTTTAGGAGTTGTTACGGTTGAAAGATGGCTCGTTAGGTTTATTAGGGTTGAGGGCTTTCACCAAATGTTTTTCATGCATTAATGCATCGGGTTTTGCAAAGACGCTTTTGAAAGAAGGGCTCTTGGAAAGTAGTTTTCACAAACCTTTTCAAATTGAGAAAGGAGAGGGAGACAATTTTTGCATTCTCAAATCGGTTTTTGGAAAAGAGCCTTTTCTCAAAAGAGCTTTCTGAAACTTTCGCAAACTAAGTTTTGATTTTGCCTTTTAAAATCATTTTTTTCATTAATCAAAGGTTTTTGGGAAGCAATTTTAAATACTAGTTGAATTCGTTTTCACGGGCCAAATTTTCACAAGGCGAGTTTTAAAAGCCATTCGTGGAAGCTATTTTGCTTTAAACAACAGTTTTTGGACCAAAGAGACAACTTTGAAACTAGTTTTTTTGAAAAGAAATCCATTTTTGCAAGATAGGGAAGCAACTTGAAATAGTTTTCATTTGAAAATAAATTCCCTTTTTGAAGTTGGTTTTAGATTTTGTAAACCAAAAGCTTTTGCAAATAAAGTATTTTTAAGAGGCATTGAAAACAGGTTTTCATAAATCCATTTTTGGAAAACGCCATTTGGAGGAGGCCGCTTTTCTCAAAATTTTCAAAATCACAAATAAAGGATTTGAAGCATCTTTTCGCAAAGGCATTTTGAGATAGGAGCAAGATTTTCAAAACATTTGATGGAAGCCAAGAGTCTTGACGACGAAGGGGTTTTTCACACAACAAAACTTTTCCAAATTCTTTTCCCCCAAAAGTTCTTTTATTTGAAATAGAAGTTTGTTCTTGCAAAGATTTTGGGTTTAAAATCTCTTTGTTTTAGAACATAATACGGTATTTGAACGGAGATTTTTGAAATCCAAATTTTCCTTTGTTTTAAGTAAACTCTTTTCGAGCGGATGCTTTTGAAGTAGGATTTAGAAAAACTAAGCTTAGGATTACCATGGTATGCAGGTACCACTTGGAGCGGTCATAGTCACGTACCTCAATACCTGCATACGCCCGGCAGCAAGCCATGTGGATGCATCACACATGGGGCCCCAAGTTTCGTAGCGGCACTAAGGGTTATGATTACGACTCACTACCAAATATGTTACCGATAGCACCTCGATATTCCCAAGCTAAAGGGAGTGGAGAGTTTTTAGAAAGAAGTGAGGGAAAAGCCTTTATAAATTGTTTTGGAAGTCATGTTTTTGGAAGACATAGTTTTAAATATTTTGTTTTGCAATTCTTGCAAGGAGGAAGATCACAACCTTTAGATTTTGAAATCAAATCAACACAAAGATAATTGAAATAAGTTGTAACCCGCTTTGGTTTTTGAAACTCAAATCAAAACTTTTGAAATTTGGTCAAAATGGATCAAACCCTTTAAAGGAGATTTTTTTGAAACACTTTAAATACATTTTCAGTTTGAGAAATCCAAACTTTTATAGAAGGGTTTTTGTTTTTCCAAATCCACTTTTAAAATGGTTTTCAGGATCATTTGGGCCTTAAGAGGGGAATTTTTTGAAACCAAACCATTCTGTAAACTTTTCCAAATTGGCTTTTTGGACAAAGATGTTTTGAAATAGTGAGCACGCGGAGTTTAAAATCATTTTGTTGAAAATGTTTTTGCAATTACCCAAAACTTTTCAAGATGAACGGTTTTGAAACCTTGTTCGAATGATGTGGGGGGAGGAGTGACTTACGAAACTTTTAAAATCCAGGGTAAATCAAACTTTTGAATATGGGTTAACATTAATGCAAGTTTTTTTTAAAACAAAATCTTTTGAAAGCTTTTGTTTTTCGAAATTAGAACACACCCCTTTTTTTTAATGATTTCAAATCAACAGATTTGAAACTCATTTTAGTTTAGGCAACAAGGAGTTGGTTCCCTTTCATTTGAATCAAACAAGCTAGTTTTGAAGATGACTCGAAATCATTTCTCACTTTGGAAAAGTAAAGCTTTCGCAATCGAATTTTTGTTTTCAGAAACCTTTTCCAAAGCAACACTTTTGAAACTAGGTTTGGAAAGTTGATTTTAGTTTTGCTAAAATTTTTGGAAGGATTACAACCAAAATCTTTTTGCAAGGGTTTGTTTTATAAATCAATTGTAAATTTTTTTAAAAGCATGGTTTATTTTGAAAGGAATTTGACTCCGAGGTTGAATTCAAAAGCATTTAAAACAAAATCAAGCCAATTACTTAGGTTTGAAAACATTTTGTTGATTGAAAAGCAAAACTTTTGTTTTTCGGAAGCAAAATTTTAACACCTTTGAAAGGAGACAGGTTTTCAAACTGTTTCGCAAGTAGCTTTTGAAATCGAATCAAGTTGAGAAAAAGATTTTAAACTGCTTTTCTTTTGAAAGAGGAGAAACTTTTTAAGATGTTTAGAAACCATTTTCTTTGAATAGAAATGATTTTGTTAAAGAGGGACTTTTTATCCAGAATGGCGGGAGGAAAATTTTGAAGATGCATTTAGTTGGAAGCCAAAAATAGTTTTAAAACAGATCTGTAAAGGCATGATGCATCAGCTTTTATATTTTAACTCTTGTTAGTCGGGGGTCACTTATCCAGTTATAGGATGGCATTGGGTTTGGCCAGATAGGTTACCTAGTACCTGGAGTCTCACATACACAAAAATAGCTTCTACAACTTACACTCAAACAATAAGAAGCATAAGAAGCACAACAAACACAAGATCCAGGCAAACAAGCAGCATTACAATTCCTATATGCATAGTGTTGACAGAAGGTGACTCCTAAACCTTCAAGCCTCACACATGTACAGACTAGCATGGGCGGTAAGGGGTATATTTCCTAAAGGTCAACTTTCCATGTTTGGAAGGCCAGTTAGGAGCAGAATTCAAGGAGGGGAGGGAAACAAGTGTATGTACCCATAGTTCTACTCCAGACAGGATGTTTTGGCTTCTAAACTAGTGTTTGGTTCTATGGGTCTCGTCCTAGGGTCAAGTATGACTCTGATACCAACTGAAATGATCTCGATTTTTCTCAAAGGGAAAATCCACAGATACGATTTATAATGTAGTAGATCACGAGAGCAATCCATCACATTATCAATTATCAGTTGATATCATAGTCATACATCGTAGAATTACGAGTTACAAGACTTTACAACACTGGTTAACACACCTATTACATAGATTAATCTAGCGAAAACGCACACACACATCTTCATCAGAGTTGCTGTAGCACATCGGCAGGTGAAGGCTCCTCCTTCATGGCAGTCATCAGAGTTGGCGTTGAAAGTCAGCGGGCGTAGACTCCATCTTCTTAACCACACTTGAGCGTAGGCACAAGACCATCTACTCCTAATCCAAGTCCTCGTGGTCATCGTAGATTCCATCCAAACCTGTCCAAAATCTATAAGTACGATTTGTACTGGCCACTATCTCCCACCCCATGCTTTTTGCGTATGCCTTGTGGTAAGTGGAATGCAAGGGTAGAAGAAAAGGCCTATATATGGTTGTAGGTTTCCTATGCAAGTTCAACAAGATTTTATAATAATAGTGCATCAAGTTTTATCCATGTCAAACACACGTTCTCCGATCCCATCACACACATCTCACCACACTCTCACACTCTCTAGGCGGCAAGGACGACTCCCGCTCGTACCTTGCCTCAACGGCCAAAGCCGGATCCAACACCAAAACCCAGGAGAAAGGTAGAAAAGACTGCTCTCTCTAATCAAGTGAAGCGTAGGTCATAGGAATGTCCATATCCGCGGACACGGCTATACTTATAGATCGATCAACTCTGCAGAGCGTGTACACCTGGAAAGCCACAAGATCACCATCCTCAGCGGTGCCCCGCCTAGGCTGATGTCGACTGCTATTGGGCATTCTTAACGTCATTACCAAAAGTAGACTTAGTTTTCTAATTCTGATAACGGCGCCAAAAATGCCGAACCTATCCCTCATGCCACTTAAGCCAAGTTGTCATCCCCAGCATGACATGAGAGACGCGGTATTGAAATATGCAACTGCTCTTCTAAATAAATAATAAATAAGATCTGCAAGCGCACAGATTAATACCGATGTAGCATTTTAACCGGGAAGTATTCCAGGTATCGTTATTTATATTTTTACCACTGGGAAGGGATTACTAACATCAATGTTGATTATGGAATGGAATATAGGAATGAGTATCAATCATTGCATGTATAAGTGAGAGCATTCATCTATCTCTTGCATACAGGGGTAAGTGTCACATAAAATATAGATAAAGTATGAATGGTGACAAAGATAATTAATCTGATCAGCTAGCCACATATAATAATGATAAGCACCTCAACAGATATTCTAGCAAGTCATTAGCATGGTATTAGGATGAACTACAAGGATATTTCCTAAGTTATTCTTAACTATAAAGTCTAGCATATCATAGTTAGTGCAAGTACACTTGGCAATCATTGCGAAAAAGGACTACGCCCATGCATAGTGATGTTATCAAGGAAGATGAGAAACATAGCAATCACTCTCCCGTAATAATGTTGCTCTACCTGCCTTACACACGGGAGGGGGACTATATAAGAACCAACGAAGCTGTCACCATCGCGGACCACCCCACGATCCGGCATATAAGGTGCAATCGCAGATAAATATGGTCTAAGCACCACGCCTACACAATATTTATCATTTACCCATGGATCCGATGGATAAACGCTATACAATCCTAAACATGTATATAATTCCAATCTAACTAAGCCAAGCGTATAACTACGATAAACTAAGAACAATATAATCACAAACATAAACAAGTAGAGCATAGTCATAATCAAAATATTGAAATAGAACGAAGTTGTATTCATAATATTGAAGAACAAAGATGAACAATGAAGAACAGTAAAGGAATTACCAAGAATCCTCTTGACAGATCCGGAAACCAATCGAAGATTGACTCCTTCTAGTTCTAATCCTATGTAGCTATGCTATACTAGAGATCTAGTTGATGTGGTGGCTCTAGGGCTTGATCAGAGACTCTCCTCCTGAGATTAGGGTTTGAGGAATTGAGAATGAGGGAGTGCCTCCTCCAGGGGCCAGGGGTCCTGCTTATATAGCCCCCTCAAGTGAACGTGGGCCGTCGGATCAAACCAACATTAATCGCACGGTTTTCCATGATCCCTTAGGTCGGTGGAGCATAATCCGCGAGACGGAGCCTGATTGGCTCTTAGGCCAGGGCGGACGCCCTAGGCAGCAGGGCGGGCGCCCTGCCTCCGGGCCCGTTCGGCCTCCCATTCGATCTCGTGGCTTCTGGAGTCTTCTAGATGATAGAAAACCGGTGAACACGTTATTATCTCTATGTAAACCCGACGTGTGGGCCTTTCCTCCGTATTTTCTGATAACCCCCTGCAGAAACAGACAAACACCAAAACTCGTGGAATTCTGTTAGATAAAACCCTAAGTCTAGGTGTTGGTTGCATTTGGATCCCTTTCTTTATTTATTTGATAACTATATTTGGTACTTAAGGACCGTCAACAAACTCCCCCAAGCTTACCTCTTGCTCGTCCGTGAGCAAGGATAGACTCATTATGGATCAGAAGTTGCTGCAACGCCTTTGAACGTTGACGGTACATATGCTTTCAAATAAGGTCTCATCCCTGAGTTAGAGTAAACTGTCAAGACTTAAAACTTACTCATTTTACCTTTCACCATGGGGCTTGCAACCGTCACCTGCATCTTGAGTGGTTAAAAGATAGAACGGTCTAGTCAAACGCCATGTCTCTTATTCTTGATCAGCTATAGCTCTGGAGTTTTTGCAAATTTTTCAAATAAAACTCAGAGATTCCTTGTATGACTTTCTCGGGTCTCTCTTTTGTGGTATTTCTGGATCCTTACCAAGGCAGTAATGGTATATGCCTTCTCTCTCAAAGTATGTGGTATTTATGGTATAAGGCGTAGTGACATTGCCTTCTCTCTCACCCTACTCTAATAAGGCTTTGATATCTGGAGCTCATAGGTGGGAGATACAATATACATACTCATAGAACATTTATTGCATAGTCAAACCATGGATCCAGAGAAATAAGTCAATAAGTCAAATCAAGATGTGCATGTGTGGTGAATTAGTGGTGTATGGTGATAACAAAAGTCTAATGCTCTTTTTGAGGGAATACATACCTTTCTTGCTTTTTAAAACTTTTGAGGGGAATGAGATGCTCTATTTTTTTTTCTCTCATGTGGGTATCTTGTACCCCTAATTCTACTGTCGGACACTTGTCTATTTTTACCTCTCGTCTCACTTTTTCTTTCTTCGAGGTTCTGAGCACTTGCTCCTTTTTATTTCCTCGTATTTATATTTTTTTAGAGCAATCTCCCTCTTTTGAAAATATAGCAAGTGGTAGTAGAAATGACTTGAGCATTAACTTCACAGGGAATAACAGGAATGGGATAATGTTTTTGGCTATTCTCTCCCGGGTCAGGAGTAGAATAATTTTGGGTGAATCTGGAGATGGAAATGAGTGGATATATGTGGATGCGTACTTCCGGAGTAGAAGCAGCATGTATGAGTGAACGTGCAAGTGAATCTTGATTTTAACCACATGACAAGTTCCTAAGGGTCTACACAGCTTGACCACACTCAATGCCCATAGCATTAAGTAGTAAAAGTGCGGCTCTTATTCTAACAAGCATGTATATATGGCTGTGGTAGGAATTTAAACTCTCATCATACAGGAACTCATCATGCAACATTTTAAAGATTTTTAAAGATAAAATTCTCCAGAATTCTAGCATCTCTAGGAACAGATAAACAGCAGCTCAACCTTCCCATATCATATCCGTTAACAACTTAGACTTCAGATCAAGTTCTCTTCCCACTAGTTCAGGTTTAGAGCCAGTTTTAAATTATAACAGTTATGTCTAAACTAGAGAGAGAATAAATTTGAAAATTAGGCAGAGCAACTATTCATCATATCCATGCTAGAGTTTTATTTTCAAGATTCAGTTTAGCATAGCTACTTTATTTATTTATTAAACTAAGCAAATATATATAAACACAAAATATTTATTTGGGTTTTCATGATTATGCATCTTTTTATTTTAATAAAGCATAGGTATAAATGTAGATAAAAATACTTATCGGGATAAATGGGGGTGCTCTCCCCAAGCTGGATCTTGACGTAATTTCTTCTGATGTAGCTAGCAGGTGCAGAGGTGTATTTGAATGTCGGCAGCACCCTGACAACGATTAGGATGTCCTCCATCTGCTAGTCTTCCTGAATTCTGTGGAGCTCAAATAGACAACAAAGCTTCGTGGAACTTGATTAAGCATTAGCATAAATATCTAGCCTTTATCATGTTTGAGCTTCCATGATAAATGTCACTCTCTATTTTTATTTTCATTTTTTATAGAACAGAAAAAATATATTATTATTATTATTTTTTATGCCACCACAGTGAATGTACTTATGGGTTTTATGCCACTCGCATACTCACATGGGGCTTACTGTTTTCAACACATTTTTTTTAGACAGAATGAACATGATTAACTGAGCAATAATTAAAGGGAAAATGATAACTACCAAGTTTACCTCTTGGCACAGCGTTCGGTGTTTTTAAGTCCTCCGAACAGGACTTCTTTTCTTCTTAGTTGTCCTGGGATTTGGGTGGCGTAGACGGTGGTTCCGGCAGCGCCTCCTCTTCTTGTGTAACTGTCTTCACTTTCCATACCCGACTTGGTGCTTCGGTCTCCTGTTGTGTATCCTCGGGCCTTATGACCTCTCCTTCATAGTCTACCCATACGTCCTTGATGGTTTGCCTCCTTTGGTTATGGTTACGTCGCCTTCTTCTTGTCCTGACCTGCTTAGAATCTTCAACTATATAGTTAGGGTCATTAAAGTAGCGGCGTACCTTCTCAGAGGGGAAATGCATATGGACTTCTCCGGTTCCAATGTAGATGATTGCTTTGACGGTACCTAGGAACGGTCTTCCTAGGATGATGGGTGGATCGTACTCGTCGTCTCCCATGTCAATGACCTGAAAGTCTGTATGGACAAAATGATCGTTAATTTTAACAGGGACATCGGTTACTATACCTTCGACCTTTCGGGATGTCTGATCTGCCATCTGGAGCTGAGTGTATGTTGGTTTTAAGGGCATGGTCCCGTACAAGAGCTGATAGATGACTGTGGCCATTATGTTGACGCCTGATCCAGTGTCGCAGAGCGCCTTCTGAAAGGAGTATCCATTGATTGAGCACTCAATGCTTGGCATACCTGGGTCGTCCTTCTTGTTCAGGAACGGCGACTTGGGTCGTCGGTCTTGACCTCCTTGAACTGCAGTGACCATCTTAGCTGATTCGGTCCATCCTTGGTTGTTCTTGTTCTGCTTGTTCCTCCTGTTGGTCCTCTTTCTTGGTTCATGTTGGGGTTGCTCTGGGATTTGTGTAATCTTGTTCTTGAAGGAAAACGTCTCCTTCCTCCCCTTGATGTTGAAGTTGATCTTCGCAGCGCTGGCGTTGATGACAGCTCCCGAGGTGTTCAGGAATGGCCTTCCCAGAATAATTGGTGACCTCTCATCGGACCCGGTCTCTATCACCACGAAGTCAGCTGGAGCGTACGAGGTACCAACTCGGACACACATGTTCTTTAATATTCCTTTAGGAAAGCTTAGTGTCCGATCTGCAAGCTGCAAACACATAGTTGTTTCTGATAAAGGATATGTAAAGAATTTTTCATAGAGTACCATGGGCATAATGTTGACGCTGGAGCCAAAGTCACAGAGTGCTTCTGGGAAGTCCACCATGCCGATGGAGATCGGGATGACGGGGCGTCCTGGATCGCCTCTCTTGACTGGCAGAAGGTCATTATGTACTCCGACAGCGGGATTACTCCAATAGTTACCTGCATCAAACATGTCTACAAGATTTGCAGATTCTAATCCTTCCGATTGTGATGGTATACCGGGGTTAGTAGCAGGAACAGCAGCAGCTATTTGATTTAACTGAGATTCAATCATTTTATTAAAGCTAATTTGGTTTTTGATGGCAGTAGAGAAATTATCCATTCTATTATTTATGTTTTCTAGTATTTTATCATTGGATGCCAATTTCTTAGACAAGTTATCCATTAGCTTTCCTTGATTAGACACTAACTCTCTCAGGGGTGGAAAATTATTATTGTTGTTGTAAGAGTTATTACCTTGATAATTACCTGAGTAGTTACCTGAGTAGTTAGGCCTCTATTGATTCCAACCTTGATTTTGTTGAGGACAGTTGTAGTTGTTGTTGTTGTTGATGTACCTTGCATCCTCAAGCATCTCAGGGCAGTGATTGCCTGAGTGTCCAGTGTCTCCACATTCCTCACAAGTCATGTGAGAGTCGTAGACGTTCATGACTTCTCTTTTGTCTCCAGCTTTGTCATCGAGCTTTTTCATGAGTAGGTCTAGCTTTGCAGACAGCATGTCTACCTCCTTGAGCTGGTGCATACCTCCACCCTTCTTGCGTGTTTGAGTCCTCTCTTCGTTCCAACCTTGGTTGGACACCATCTTCTCCACAAGGGTTGTAGCTTGTGGTATGGTGAGTGATAGAAATGCGCCTCCAGCTGCAGCATCCATGGTCTAACGAGCACTAGTGATGAGCCCATGATAGAAAGTCTGCATAAGTAGCCAGCTCTCCATTCCATGATGGGGACATTCTAGGATGTAATCTTGAAAGCGCTCCCATGCTTCTGGAACGGATTCATCATGTTATTGCTGAAAACTTGTAATCTTCCCACGGAGAGCATTGGTCTTGCCCATGGGAAAGAACTTAGCCAGAAAGTTCATAGAGCAGAGTGCCCACGTAGTGTTCTTATCCTTCGTCGCGTAGAACCACTGCTTCGCTCTCCCCAATAGTGAGAATGGGAAAAGGCGAAGTAGTATGGCGTCTCTGGGAACATCTAATAAAGTGAATGTGCTGCAAATCTCTAGGAAGTGTTGGAGATGAGCAGTTGCATCTTCGTGCGGCTTCCCACAAAACTGGTTGGCTTGTACCATGTTGATGAGCCCTGGCTTGAGCTCAAAGTTCTTATCGATGTCCGCGGCAGGTCCAGTGCGGATGTTGTCCGTAGTGGGAGCTGAGAACTCGTGGATCGTCTTGTTCGCCATGGCTGCGAACTCTGTTGACAAATTCCGGATGAAACTTCGGCGGTCTTCTGAATTGGATGAAGTGTTGCGTCGAAGTGTTGACTTCTTGAGCTTGGCTCTTGCCCCTCTGATTAATGCTTCGGGGTTGTCAACAAAATTTTCTGGAAGATGTCCTCTATTCATACATCACCCTGCAAAACAATAAGAATGAAAAAAAATACAGGGGTAAATCTGTATGGGAGAATTGATGATCTCAATCACTTAATGATGCGAATGATGACTCAAATTCCGTATTCATTCCTTGTTAGTAAATCAACCTTCCCCGGCAACGGCGGCAAAAATGCTTGTTGGGCATTCTTAACGTCATTACCAAAAGTAGACTTAGTTTTCTAATTCTGATAACGGCGCCAAAAATGCCGAACCTATCCCTCATGCCACTTAAGCCAAGTTGTCATCCCCAGCATGACATGAGAGACGCGGTATTGAAATATGCAACTGCTCTTCTAAATAAATAATAAATAAGATCTACAAGCGCACAGATTAATACCGATGTAGCATTTTAACCGGGAAGTATTCCAGGTATCGTTATTTATATTTTTACCACTGGGAAGGGATTACTAACATCAATGTTGATTATGGAATGGAATATAGGAATGAGTATCAATCATTGCATGTATAAGTGAGAGCATTCATCTATCTCTTGCATACAGGGGTAAGTGTCACACAAAATATAGATAAAGTATGAATGGTGACAAAGATAATTAATCTGATCAGCTAGCCACATATAATAATGATAAGCACCTCAACAGATATTCTAGCAAGTCATTAGCATGGTATTAGGACGAACTACAAGGATATTTCCTAAGTTATTCTTAACTATAAAGTCTAGCATATCATAGTTAGTGCAAGTACACTTGGCAATCATTGCGAAAAAGGACTACGCCCATGCATAGTGATATTATCAAGGAAGATGAGAAACATAGCAATCACTCTCCCGTAATAATGTTGCTCTGCCTGCCTTACACACGGGAGGGGGACTATATAAGAACCAACGAAGCTGTCACCATCGCGGACCACCCCACGATCCGGCATATAAGGTGCAATCGCAGATAAATATGGTCTAAGCACCACGCCTACACAATATTTATCATTTACCCATGGATCTGATGGATAAACGCTATACGATCCTAAACATGTATATAATTCCAATCTAACTAAGCCAAGCGTATAACTACGATAAACTAAGAACAATATAATCGCAAACATAAACAAGTAGAGCATAGTCATAATCAATATATTGAAATAGAACAAAGTTGTATTCATAATATTGAAGAACAAAGATGAACAATGAAGAACAGTAAAGGAATTACCAAGAATCCTCTTGACAGATCCGGAAACCAATCGAAGATTGACTCCTTCTAGTTCTAATCCTATGTAGCTATGCTATACTAGAGATCTAGTTGATGTGGTGGCTCTAGGGCTTGATCAGAGACTCTCCTCCTGAGATTAGGGTTTGAGGAATTGAGAATGAGGGAGTGCCTCCTCCAGGGGCCAGGGGTCCTGCTTATATAGCCCCCTCAAGTGAACGTGGGCCGTCGGATCAAACCGACATTAATCGCACGGTTTTCCTTGATCCCTTAGGTCGGTGGAGCATAATCCGCGAGACGGAGCCTGATTGGCTCTCAGGCCAGGGCGGGCGCCCTAGGGAGCAGGGCGGGCGCCCTGCCTCCGGGCCTGTTCGGCCTCCCGTTTGATCTCGTGGCTTCTGGAGTCTTCTAGATGATAGAAAACCGGTGAACACGTTATTGTCTCTATGTAAACCCGACGTGTAGGCCTTTCCTCCGTATTTTCTGATAACCCCCTGCAGAAACAGACAAACACCAAAACTCGTGGAATTCTGTCAGATAAAACCCTAAGTCTAGGTGTTGGTTGCATTTGGATCCCTTTCTTTATTTATTTGATAACTATATTTGGTACTTAAGGACCGTCAACAACTGCCTCCCAACCGGTATGGTACCACCCTACCACTCAGCCCTAGGCCACCACGGAGTCCACCGAAACGCTGAGACTGTGAGACGTAGTACCGGGCCCCAAGGTCACTACGCTGTCTTAGGAGGGTGTGGGCCCCCATGCCCGTACCTCCCTACACTATCACCTTCCAACCTAGTAGTAGTGGCACTGCCCTAGTCAGTCGGGTAATCATCTCCTGCCCATCAGGAGCGAGTGGTGTGCACGAGGGGTCCTATGATTCCGGTTCTCAAGACATACCAGTCCTTATGGGGACTAGACAGGATATCTTCTCAAGGAGATAACCAACAACCCGTGCCTCGACGACACCTCCACCGAGGATAACCAACACTCCGTCTGCTCACACATGCACCCGCCACAGGTACCTCTCACGAGGGACGCCCAGGTCGCACCCCTCTGGCATGACTTGCCCCAAAGACTCATCATAGGATCCTGTCCGATTGACTCAACCCTCACCACACACCCAAGACGCACGCCAAGATCTCCCTAAGTTCATTATCTAGTTTTACCAAGTTATCGGCACCACGTGCTTTATCCACTCACGTTATCCCTTCACCAAGCCTCACATCATAGGTATAATGCGTAGTAAAAGTAAAACAGTAAGTAGAATGCGAGTGTCTAGCCTAACAGCGGGTGTGCAGGGGAATAGGTTGCGACAAGGTAATGGCTTACAAGCAATCTACCATGCAACCTATCACAGTTCATTTGCATAAATGTAAAGCACTAGCATCTACATGTAGCATGTCTATTAGGTTCTACAAGGTTGGGTGGGACGTGGAACACCTGTTAATTGTCATATCTGAGATCCTCAGTGCACTTGTAGTCGTACTCCTCCATGGTCCTTTCTCCATCCGCATGTCCTTCCTCCAACGGTCTTGATCCGATCAACGCTAACCTCGATGCAGCTACCTCGGTTCAGCGACAATCAAAAGAGCAATCAGACCACTAGACCTAGAAAGACTGCAAAAAGAGAGGCAACAAGGCCCAGAAAAGAACAACTACACCGAAAGAATGCAAAAGGAAGAACGAGTTAGCCCTCTCGGCGGATGTCCGATCCCTGGGCCAAAGAACAGGAGTGGTGATTTGCTAACTACAAGCTTAAGCCTTAGCCTAGCCAGTACTTCCTGGTTGATTGTGTTGACCTATATGGCTCAAATAGAAATGCCTTAGGCCCTAACTCATCCTAAGCAAACACCACAGCTCGCAGCTTTCGATCCGAGCATCATGGAGACTGACGAGAATCGGAAAGACTACAAGCGAGAGAAGTTCTGTTCTCTCTCAATCCATATCTTACTAGAGCGACGGGGATTGAGAACAAGTGAGGAAGAAGAAAGAATGGAACCCGCACTCTTTCTACCAACTTGTCATGGAACGGACGAGGGTTGAACGAAAGGAGGCACGATCCACGATCCAACCCAAATCATAAGGCACCACAACCGTGCAACAATACGACACAAGGCTATTCCTGTGACTCCTAGTGATGCGGTTGTCATCGCTAGACCCAAAGGAACGCCGTGGTCGAAGTGGTACAAACATACAAGGTGGTTAGGACAAGAACGAGAGAAAGAGAGGTAGAGCCCAATGGTCATGGCAAGGTGAACCCGCGGCCACAAGCTGTACCTACACGGGTTGGCTTCATAAGTACCACAATGGTTGTCCTCTAGTTCGTCTTCTATAGAAGAGGCCATGATGGACTCATCGTGTGCGGGTAGGAAGCGCACCGATTTTGAGTCTATGGTGGCCATGCCCTAGAGATGTAGGAGGGGGCCAACAATCATAGCACTACAGAGACAACTAAACGAGGGAAGGGGCCATGCTTGACATTACGGCCATGGCAAGGCAAACTCGCAATCGCAACGAACAAGCACACCGCTCCCCAACCGGCTCGAAGGCACGGTCCACAGACGGAGATGATTAAGACACAACCAACAAAGGACCACAACTCAACCACAAAACATAACCCGACATGAAGTAGCACGTATCCATAGCACAGGAGAGATAGATAGACCGACGGCGAAGGCACGACATAGGCACAAGATAGATCATGATCATCAAGTAAGAACGTGGATGAATGATGATAAAGATGTATGTATAAGATGCATGGAATAGCAAGAAAGGAGTTTTCGTCAACGTCGGGAACGGTGCCGACGAGGTTCAAGAGTTGGACCTAGATGGTAAAGGGCTGCTACATGTTTCGGCCGGTTGTAGCTTACTGTGGTCTTCCCCAGCTGGCAGCCAGCTGTAGCCCTCTTTGGCCGGCTATAGCTGGTCATGGTGGAGCAGTAGGCGACCGGAGGAGCTACGAAGTTGGCAAAGAGCACTGAAAGATTGACCACGTCCCTGCTATTCAGAGAAGTCACAAATCGGTGAGGAGGCGCTACGGAAACGAAGCAGAGCACAGCCAGGGCGTGCTAGGTTGCTTCATACCCACTGGAGGTGCTTGTCATGGTTGTGTCGTCGGTGGACGCTCAGGGTAGCGACATGGGCCGAAGTAGAGTGCGATGTGGGTGGCTGCTGTGGTGCTTGCCGTGGCGTGACGGAGGGCACAGCGTCTGCTTTGGTTGGTGGCGCGGTCGTGGATGAGATGTGACTGCAACCAGCTGGAGATGAAGGCGGGGCGTGGTCAGCTACTGCTAGAGACGCCTGGCGGCGATGAGGAGGCTCGAGGTGAGGCCGGTCGTGGACGGTTGCGGGGTGTCTGTGGTGGGTTGGCGGAGCTCGGCGTCGGGGTACGACATCGTGGTGGCTGACGCAGAGGACAACATCATCGTGGTCATGAGAGGATGGCGGTGGTGGCTTGGCTGGGCATCGAGGATAGCCAATACGCATCCGTGGTCGACCAGCGCAGCGTGGTGGTGATGCTCGTCGTTGATGCCACGAGCAATCACGAAGCGGGGGCACGCTGGTGTGGGGGGTCGAGGCCGCACGAGCAGTCGAGTGGAGCTGCCCGAAGTGGCGCGGAGGTTTCGGAGGTGGGGCGGTTGGTGGAAATGGCGGTGCAGATGGGGGAATAGAGGAGAGCGACGGCTTCAGCCTTTTATATGCGAGCAGCGCCTAGGGTTGGGGAAATCGTTGTCCATCCTTGACGTCCTTGTTGCGCTTGGGGTACATGGCGCGGATCATGTGACGCGAAAGCTGGGGCGTGGACGCGGGGCTTCGTTCAGCGAGCGGCGGTGACGCCTGGAGTGCTCCCTGCCCTCGCTAGGGCTCAGGTGGAGACGGTTGGGTGAACTAGGCTGGCGGGCTTGTCTACACTGTTGGGCTGAGCAAAAGGGAGCAGCGCTGCTTGCTGGGCTAGAGAGGGAGGGGGAGCGGTGCGGGCTGGAGGAAAAGGGAGCAACGAGCTAGGCCTGGCTACTGGGCCTATTCGGCGAGAGGAGGATAGGGCCAGGCTGGTGCTGGCGGAAGGAGAGAAAAGGGGAGGCCGGCTGGGCCAAATTGAGGAAGGGAGAATGAAAATGACTTTTCCTTTTGTGGAACAAGAACTTGTGAAATTTCAAAAGGGATCTAGGTAGGGATCAAAAGGGGTTGAGACAAAGGATAAATAACTTCTCCTATTACGATTTTATGAATTCTAGATCAAGAAATTCAGAAAGGGTTGGAGGTTTTCCTTTTCGTTGGATAATTGTTTCGAGGAATTCGAAATGAGAACAAAAGGGGAATTTGAAAGGGGAATCTCCAATGGAGATTGTGGGAATTTCAATTGGAATTTGGTAGGATTTTGAATGGGGTTCGAAAAGAGATCGGAAAGAACTCACAAGTGATTTGAGAGATATTCAATGGGAAGGTTGAGAAGGGAGTTCAAAAGCGATTGGAGGTGAATTCAAAAGGAATTCTATAGGAGATTTGCTACAGATTTGTGCACTCCAACACAAACAAGACCCAAACACCCAACAAACTTGAGAGCACCGACACACTCCTACATGTAAGCCTACATGAATGCAATGATTCATTAGCGGTTAGACACGAGTTAGACCTAGAACTACATGCTTCACATATTTGCAGGGAAAATTTTAAAAAGTTCGTATTTTTGGTTAGGCAAAAACCCAGGATGTTACACGCACGATCCAACGGCAATAAGCCACGCACCAACAGTAATCACGACCGGACGCAGCATAGTGCCAAGACCGGATGCAACACAGTGATCGACCCACGTCAGGTCAACACAAACACGCTCTCGCCGAGAAAACGACTGGACGCGCCGACGCCCTCGTCCAATCGTTTCTAGAGAGCTCCAAGAGCGCTCAAATCATGATCAGATGCGTCAGGTTAGACATGATTAGATGCACCACCTACGTCCGGTCCTTCACCGCCTGCCATGTGTCAATGCCACGCCCGCGCCACTACGTTAGCGAGCGACCGTGATGACCAGACGCTGCACCAGCGCGTTAGGTCCAGCGTCTGGTCACTCATAGTGACCTCTTTTCGCCTCCGTTTCTTCACCGAGTTTATCCGTTTCAACTCTAACTTCTTTCTCCTTTGTAATTGTGCCAACACCACCAAGTGTACACCACTATGCGCAAGTGTGTTAGCATTTCACAAACATTTTTCCGAAGGAGTTAGCCACTCAATTTGCTACGCCACTCGATTCTAGCAATGGTGCAAAGTTAGATCACTCGAGTGACACTAGATGATCAATATGAAAACAAGTTTACCCCTCTTGATAGTATGGCCATCTATCCTAAACCCTGTCATAAACTTCTCTACACACCTATGAACAGTGAAATAAAATGCCATATAGGTTATACCTTTGCCTTGCGCATTCCATTCCATCTCCTCCAATATCGATGCAACACATGCACCAACATGATCAACAATGATATGATCCACTTCATATCATCATGTGATCATATTGGCTCATTGATCTTGACTACACTTGCTCTTCATCATTGCGTCGGTCCATCGACGCCAAATCTTGCTCAAGCTTCACCGTGACACGTGGTCCCTTGCTTTGAAGCCTCTGACTTGCCCTTCACACTTGCAGTCGGTCCATCGAGCCAAGTCATGTCCTAATCTTCTCCACCTTGATAACATGAATCAATGTCATGTCTCATGTGCAATGAGCTCCTTCATGAACACATGTGTAAGCATTGCAACATCTTCGAACCATCTTTACCGTCATGGCATATGTTGCTTACACACATGTACTTGTGGACTAATCTCCTGTGTATCTCACATAAATATAATTAGTCCAACTAAGGTTGTCACTCAATTACCAAAACCAAATAAGGACCTTTCAATCTCCCCCCTTTTTGGTAATTGACAACTCTACAAAGATATGGAAATTAAGCTCGTTTAGATTCATGTTGCTTGCCCATGCAATTTTACCATGTGTAAATGATTTTGGACAAGTACCACAAACTCGAAATGGTAGTATTAGCTCCTCCTACATATGTGCTATAGTGTTTGGTTCTAAGCTTACACATGTGCATGAATTGGAAATGTGGGAGAGTAATAACAACCAAAGATGCTAAAGTGTATAGAATAAACCTTTGAAGCGTGATACCAATCGGAGTTGCACTTTTAAGTTCATCCTTAGCACCATGGTTAGCTAGATGTCACTTGGAAACAAAAACACTAGATACCACGTGAGATCAACATTAGAAGCAAGGTACTAGCATTACTTGAAAATCAAACCAAGTGTCTAGCTATTATGTTATACATGCTACTTATCATATCATTATTCAAGTTCTACAACTAGCATACACCACACAAACATGCATATCAAATTTAACAACTTATGCAATGCAAGCAAGCACATGAATATGCACATATCAAATGCAACCAATCAAAGTTCATGAGCTTGCTCCCCCTACTTGTGTGCTTCCCTTTGTCCAAGAATTTTGATCGCCTCTCATTCTTCAATGTTGCTCCCTCTTTGTCCATGTCCATGTCTATCTTCTACTTCTCTCCAAATCTTTCATATCTTTGTCTAATCTCTCCCCTTGATGCATTTGCATTTTCATATTTTTGTTCCAAATTCCCCCCTTTGTCATCAATTTCCATAAAAGGTGTGCTTCTCATTGATGCAAAGGCTTGCATTGGGTTAGATGGTTGAGTCTTGAAACTTTATTTTTTATGGACACCACTAGATTGTTGGAATGACACCATTTGTATAGCTCTTGAGATACCACACATAGGATCTTTGACCTTAATACCAATAGGTGGGACACCTCCCCCTATGTCATAGCATGGGTCATCCACTTGATAAACTTGAGCTCTTGTTGGTGAGGGATGCATTCTTCATTTGAAAATCACTTAAAGTTGTGGATCACTTGTGGAACCACCATCTTGTATGATTGATATCATGTGTAGAGATGTGATACCACTTGTAAGATTGATTTGTCAGTAAAACCATTTCTTGAACATTTGCTATCTTCATGAGTACCACTTGTAGGATATTACTTATGAGTTGATCTAGACACTACTTGTGAATTCTTGATGAAATACTTGAGTCTAGATACCACTTGAATAACCAACTAGATATCCATTTGCATTGTTGTCTTGTGCTTGTACTCTTGTTGCTACATGAGCTTCTAATGTCGACTTGAATTAAATTGATTTGCCTAAGATTCCAAGTCCGGTTTGAACCAATGACAAGCTTCTTCACACCTCTTACAAGGGTTATCCTGCCAATGTTGTACTTGTCACTTGTTAGCAATCCAAATTAAATCAGCAATAGTGGTAGGCTATGAATTTAAATTTTCATTTGTCATGCATGATCCTATTTAGCATGTACTATATGCACTAACTGCATACTAGTAAGAGATGAGATGATCATGCACATTACAATGATACCTTTGCTATGTTAGAGTAGAGAATAGTCACATAGATTTTAATTCATTACTCCAATAACAATGTGAAGTCCAGTTGATAGCTTGGTGAAGACCAGTCATTAATATGAAATCCATTCTTCACCCATATGAATTGAGAACCATGAAATGATCAAGTGCACTATCATGATGTGGTTGATTTGTTTCTTCTTTTGATCAATGCTTGGTTGAGAGAACTATTTGTGAGAATACCACTTGAATTGTCATGACTAGCTCTCTTGGGTGTTGCTCTCTTTTTCTTGATCAACCCTTTTGATTGCTTCAACTAAGCATCTTAAATGTTCCTCGGATCACCACTTTTATGTTAGCCTTCCAAGTACCACACTTGGTTTACCCACACATTGGGTGGCAAGCCCCTACACTAGGGAGAAGTGACCTCTCTCCAAAGAACCATTCTTGACACTCACTTGAAATGAATTTGTTGATTGATCCAAGTGATGGACTTAATTTAATGAGTAATATTGAATCCTTCTTTAATTCCTTTTCTTTCTACCAAATGATCTCCAATGGTCAATAGAATTTAAACTTCATCTTCATCTTGCGTTTGATCTTGATCTTCAATTTGAGTACCAAATGTGTGCCAAATACACTTCGCAATCAAATGACCTTGTACTCATTGCTTATCATGCTTCTAGATCAATCCAAAATCAAACTTAGGTACCTCAAACACTTGTAAACATGTTTCCAACTTGAGGACCTTTCAATCAAAGTGACTCCAAATCAATCCAATAATTGTCACTTTTATGGCAGATTTTGTACCCTTCAATGAAAAATTCAGATCTCCCAATGTACAGATCCAAATGCCACGATTTTTGGTGGAGATGTGGTTTACTAAGTCATCTAGCAGCTGTAAAAGTTTGAGCTTCATTTGACATCTAGATTGCTACCAGATTTCAATTCTTCCACCACTGCTACATGCTGAAAACTGCTGCACTATAGCTGACAAAATGTACTAAAAAACCAAAGCATATCTTATCCAATTCTCATAACATTTGTACAGCATCTTATATCATAAGTCTATAGCATGCATACCAAATTTCAAGCCAGTCCAAATAGATTTGATCACTCAAACATGTCTAAGATCATAGCTCACTCAAATTTTGCAAAATAGGACAGATTTCAATCAATTGAGATACACCTCTTCAAAATGAAGCAAACTTGAAACTAACTTGATTGAATACTTTCACAAGATATATATCCATTCAATCCACTTAATAAAGGTCATCTTATGAATTTATCCAACACAAATCAGTCCAAACTTGATTACTAAGCATTTATCCATTCAAACATCTGATAGTAAGCAACATTACATATTTATCCAATTCAATCAACTCATATGCACCCAAATGAAATGATCAACTAGAAATATACCTTGGTTAGCTCATGATCATCCAATAGAAAGCTTCAACTCATATATTTGCAAGCCATCAAATAATTCCAATGAATCACCACAACTTGAATATGATACATGTATGTTGATAGCACTTGGACTTCGCTCAATTTTCACTTGGCATTGGGTTCGATGTGCACAAAGGTTCATAACTTGATTCAATATATGATGAACAATAATAATTCCATTGAATCAAGCCTCCAATGCCGATGGTACCTACACACATTCATCCACTTTTTGATGGTACCCAAACAAGTTTGGGTCCTCTCAAGTTAGGTGCAACATACTTAGGCAAAGCCTTAGTATTAATAGCGGGATGTTTTGCGATAGCAACCATAGAGGTACCATTACCATCCTTTCTAAGCATAATAGTATCATCAATTGAAATAGGCTTAGAATTATTACCTAAGGGACATGAATGAGCCATGTGTCCTCTTTCCCGGCATGAGTAGCACTTCCTCTTTGATTGAGCCTTCTCTTCCTTGCTCATGCGTGGCTTCTTATTGCCTTGCCTCTTCTCTTTTGCTTGAGCCATCTTCTCAAGCTTGGTGGGACACTCCGAGGTAAAGTGTTCCTCATTCTTGCACTCAAAGCACTTGATGTGGGTGAGGTCTTTTGATGATCTTGATTTTCTACCTCCCCTTCTTGTCTTCTTCTTCTTCATCCCCATATCACCACCATCTTCATGGTAGATCTTGTCTAGTGTTTGGGGCTTTGGTTGATGCTTCACTTGTTGCTTCACCAATTGCTTGGTTGGGCACATTGAGGTGAGATGACCCCAAGTGCGGCACTTGAAGCACTTGAAATGCTTGAGCCTCTTTCTTCAACTTGACCTTTTCTTGATTGGGGCAACCATTTGCAAGATGTCCCACTTCATGGTATTTGAAGCACATGAAATGAGATAGCCTTTCTTGTTCTTGTTTCTTCATCTCTCTTTCATATCTTCTCTTGCCACTACAAGGATTCCCCCCTAATGCCACGCCACACGATTGCAACACTACTAATTTGGTTGCCATAGGGGGGCGTATTGCAACCTTACCGTAAAAATGGTTGCAATATGCGCCTATAATGCAACGAACTAAATGTGTTGCAATATGTGTGGTTTGTCGTTGCAACAAAAGTCTGCTACTGCAACCATTTTAGAATTGTGTTCCGTAAAAAACGATTGCAACCATTATTGCCATGGCGCTTTAGAGTTGCATTAGTATTGATTTTCGTTGCAATTACTTGGTGTTATTGCAACTATATTGGATTTGGTTGCTTTTGCTTGTAACTATTGCAATGGTTATTCCGGGTTGCAATAGTCTTCAGTGGTGTTGCAATTGCTAGGTGGTTATTGCAACAAGAATTCTGAAATGGTTGTAGTAACATGTTCCTATTGCCACGGTTTTTTGGGGTTGCAATAATCTTCTATGGCGTTGCAATTGTTAGGGACTTATTGCCACTACAATCCTAAATGGATGTAATATCATGTTATTATTGCCACGGTTTATTTGAGTTGCTATAGACCAAAGTATTTGGTGGGCCTTTCTTTGTCTAGGACCCAACACCATATGTGAACGTTATATTGGTTAGAGATGCATGTGACTCTCCCCATCGATCGATCATCGTCATCTGAATCGGGCATGCCTAGCCAGTAGGCTCCCTAGATGTGTCGTCTCCTAGAACGCCAGTCAGGCCCGGTCCTAAGGGGGGTCGAGCTCTGCGGTCACATTGGGCCCTCGAGGCCAAGGGACCAATCCCCATATATATCATTTCTTAGATATGTTCCCATGTGTTGCAGGTTGCCACAAATGTTTCCCACACCTATAGCGACCTACGTAATATTTTACTTTGTTTATTTAATTAACTAGCAAAAGTGCCCGTGCGTTGCAACGGGGTGTTATTTTCATTCTTAAGCTGTTAACAGTTTCTTCACCCTCACAGTTCTGCCATCTTTGAATCATCGACGATAATATGTATCGACATGCTTGACGACAATATGTATTTATCATTAAAGCATCTTACAGACGTACGGGTTAGCCGTCTATCTTCACCAGAATAGTCATGCACGAGCCACAAGTGGTGTCATCTTTCTTAGTCGTACAATAAATCTGCCTCTCCGTACGTACGGTTGCGCTGAGTGGGACTGAGCTCGTTCATCCACAAATGCTAATATCATCCACAAAAGCTAGTGTGTCATAGTGTGTTGCTACAAAATATATTTTTTTATGGAGTATTAGTTATTTTTGCTACTACAGACAGTAGAATATTTTTTAACTCAAAATTAAGAATGTTTTTGCCTGTCCATTGCATTTAAAAAATATATGACAAATTTAGGGATCGGACAATACAACCGCACAGGTCTTGAACAGAACGATACAGCTGCACAGGTCTTGAACAGGATGAGAAAGGATCACAGCACCTGCTTGGTTTCGATCTTTGCGTGACAGCAGAGATCTCCGGCTCCAACTTGGACTCAGCGTTGGACTCGAGCTGGGCAGAGGTCGCCAAGGAAATTACAGATAGATTCCACCGCGATAGACTCCGTTTTCTCAATCTAAAAAAACACCCAACCAATCTCATAACAAGTATGCCTTAAAAAAATCTCGTAACAGGAACTTGCGAGACCTAGTAAAAAAAGAAACCTACGAGAGAGGTTTCCTTCTTAGTTACGCATGCCAAAAAAAGGCCCAACGAATCGTAATTGCTACGAACCTGGTCAAGAAAAACCTACGAGAGGTTTGCCTTCTGAGTTCCGCACGCCGCTGCCGCTCCTCTCCATCGAAAGGACGTTTGGTGATTTTGGTGGTTCAATTGTTTCTCGCCAAGTCACTCCATTGCGGTGATCTGATTGCCGCTCCATTGCGCGGTCGTCGGCCATTGCGATGTTGCCGGCAGCCCAACTCACGTAGCCACGTACGTGACTCCGACATAGTCCACATCAAATCGTTTGTTTGCCCAGTTGCTCCTATTACCTTTGTTGATCTACGAAAAACAATCAATATTTAATTTACCTCCAATTTTTTTTTCTCTCCTTTGGCGCTGCTTGCTACCTTTGTATATAGGTAGTTCCCTAGCTTCCTGCCTTCCTTGATCAATCGGCTATTGGGCATTGGCCATCGCCAATTGTTGCTGGCGTGCTGTGTACTGCGCTACGCTCGGGCCTCCGCTGTTCCTGCGCTGCGCGCCCTGCTGCTTGCCTGCTCTTGCCAACTGCCAAGAACCAGGGACGTGCTGCTTGCCTGATTGGCTGATTGCCTCTCTCTGTCCAATTCCGTCAGGCATCATCCGATCCAGGTAATTTAATTTATTCTGTATTTATATTTCTTTTGTTTGTATATTTCATGCTTTAGAGGACAATGCTCTGTATTTTGGTTTTGTCAGTTTTAATAAAATAGCTGGGGAGCGATGGTCCACAGTTTTCAGTTCAAAAAGAATTTATCTCCAATTATATACTTATTTACCTCCAATGTTTATTCTTTAGAGGACAAGATTTGGTAATCCCCTAAGTCATACGGTTCAAAGTGCATACGTGCAGTTAGGGCATTGTGATCTAAGAGTTGAGACTATTTAGTGGATAATCATTATCTCAAGTTCTCAACTAGGCAATTTACTAACTTTTATACCTCTGTATATATATATATATATATATATATATATATATATATATATATATATATATATATATATATATATATATATATATATATATATATATATATATATATATATATATATATATGCATGCTAGCTGATACCTCTGTATATATGTATTTTTATTTTTTTAACATATTGATAGAATTCTAATTTGTTTTTGTTTGATGTGATCATGGTCATGTAGAATATATAATGTCACGCGAAGATAGGAGTTGGATGCGCTTGCCTCGTACTTTAACTGAGTGGCAGCAGAAATTCCGACAATTTCTAGACATCACATTTGGTGGCACATCGAGAGGTGGAACTGCTCCATGTCCATTTCCTTGATGTGTATGCATGTCATACAGACCGCAGTCTGAGGTTCAGCTTCATGTGCTTGCTAGAGGGTTTGCTGAAAGCTTTATCAGGGAAGGGGAAGTTTCAGATGTGGGATTACACAACCAAGATGCACGTCCAGCTGATGTAGAAGTACACAATGATGCACCACCACCAGCTACTGCAGAAGTAGACAACGAAGCCGCAACACAAGAAGTTGGAGAAGACAATAATGAAGAAAGCGCACCGAGTGAGGACCGTGGTGCCCCTGATTTGGTTAGATCCCTAATCAGAGGCGCTATACATGGAGAGATCAGAGATACTGATAGCAATGAACAGCCAAATGAACATGCCAAGATCTTCTTGAAATTATTACAGGAGGCAGAAAAGCAATTGTATCCAGGTTGCACAGATGCTACTAAGGTCTCTTTTATTGTGGAACTTTTTCAGGTTAAGTGCTTGTATGGTCTTAGTAACCGTGCATTGGAGGCGGTACTTAATCTGTTCTCAAGGTTTCTGCCTCAAGGACATTGTGTCCCAGACACAATGGAGAAAGTGCAAAGGGTGGTTCGAGATCTAGGCTTGGACTATGTAAAGATAGACGCTTGTGAGAAGGATTGTGTGTTATTTTGGAAGGAAAACGCAAATCTGGATACATGTCCCAAATGTGGTGAGTCTAGGTGGAAAACACCCGATGATGGTGCTTATGATCAGAGGGGCGATATGGATGGTGGTGCTGATAGAACAAATAAGAAGCGTGTCCCACGTAAAATCCTACGGTACTTTCCTCTTACTCCTCGGCTGCAAAGATTATATATGACAGAGAGCACATCATCACAAATGCGATGGCATAAGGAAGAATTGGTCAATGATGGCAAAATGCGTCACCCTGCTGACTCGAAGGCATGGAAGCACGTGGATACGAAGTATGATTGGTTTGCAAAGGATGCTCGTAATATTAGGCTGGGTCTTGCTTCTGATGGCTTCAACCCCTTTGGCATGCAAAATGTTGCTGCCCTATTCTAAATGGTTATATTATAATATATTGCAATGGCCACGCCACTGATATCATCATGGTTTTCGAAGAATTTAAAGATACATACAGGGAAGACACAGTGAAGACTTACAGAGAATGGTTAAGGGTGCAAGGACAACTTGATGATATTAGTAATATAACAACTTTTCCCAAAATGTCAACCAAATTATAATCAGTCATTCGCAAACCATTTATAGCTTACACATGTGACCTATTGTCTGCAGGTGCATATGACAACCGTAGGAATCAGATAGATTTACTAAATTCAAGTCAAGATAGCAATCCAACACCACCTCTGAACCTACCATCTCATGCTCGGCGTGAGAAAACACAGGGAAATAGTAAGTAATGCTTATTATTATTTTATTTTGAGGTTCAGTTCAGTTGTCCCTAGTAAACAATTTTGTTTAATCTCTTGCATTTGTATAATTGTTTCAATTGACAAGACTCCCAAAAGAGGAAGGCACGAGGTACCCTGAAAGGATTGGCAGCCTCCCACAAGAGGTCCAGGCAGGGCAGTGGGAAGCTTAAAGTCGAATTCTCTAGAATTGGAGGAGCTGCAGGTGAGAACACACGCACATTTATTGATGAAATAGTACTGTTTACAAGGAAAAAAGCACCACTCATTGGAGTGAGAACATGGAGAGATATCCATGAAGATGTAAAAAAGTCAATAGAATCTACTATTATGGTAAGTTCTGATTTGTTTTTGGTTGCGTACGCATTTACCAAATTATTTAAGAAGTGACATAATATTTATGTTTTTTGTTGAATAGAATAAGCGGGACATTGAGAATAATGAGGAAAATAGAAAAAAGATATGGACCATCGCAAATGAGCGTTACAAAGGATGGCGCTCAACATTTAGTGCTACATATAGGGCATACACCACCTATGATGAGAGAATGAGACACAAGCCAGAAGAATTGGACATTGTTGAATGGCACTATCTGGTGATGTATTTTGGCAGCGAAGAATTTCAGGTTTGATGACATTTATTTTATTCTTGCCAATTGCACCTGCTAAATTAAAGGATATGTTTCGAGCAATTCACTATTTTTTTTAAAAAACAACTCCTTGTGCAGAGGATTAGCAGCAAGAATTCTCATAATCGGCACAATCGAAAGATAAACCATGTGACCAGATCAAAGTCTTTTTCTCAGTTAAGCTATGAGAAGGTAATAACTTCATAAGCACATGTCATGCTTCCTTACATGATGGAATGACGCTAATTTGTTACATTCTTGCCACATTAGAGGGACCCGCTAACTGGTGATGAGCCAAATGATTTGGACCTTTTTATGATGACACACACTAAGAATGGGGAATGGACAAGCCAAGAATCTAGGAATATATGTCTATGTGAGTATATAACAGTTTGTACAAACCTTATTGAGTGATGCAAAGTGAACTCCTACAATTTCTTTTTGAATTAACTACTTTTACTGCCCTCTCTTTGTTAGGATAATGCAAGCAGCAAACTTTCAGAGAGGGAAACAAATGGAGATATAAACATCATCTCAGACATGGAGCAAAATCATATTTTCCAGACAGCCTACAAGGAAACAATAAACTGCAAATCAACTAAGATCCATGCTAATGGATACATGGCAAAGTACCCAACTAGAAGGCAGCTACTGTCTAAGCAATACCAGTACCGTGTCCGTCAGGACGCGACACTGATCGACGCGTTTGTGTAACACCCGAAAAATTGCTTATTTGGAAATAGAGCTAAAATGATTTAAATTATGTATTTTTGTACTCATGAAAACATAGGAAAATAAAAATTTTCTTTGAATTAAAATTCATCTTAGGATGTAGCAACATTGTTGTGCATACATGCTAATGCATTGTGTTTTTGCATTGTTTGGTTTTTATTAAAATACGTTTAGTAGGTAATTTTTCCTCTCTGCTATACCTTTATTCTTTTTCTAAAGTCAAATTCCTTGTCTCTCAGCTCAAGTTTCATTGAGAGCTTCCCAAAATATTTTCTTTGTAACCCAAATCACTCCTTTCAGTTTCTCGTCCATCAATCAATCTCTACAAATTTCTCGGGAATTTTTCCGACTTTTTCTGTAGCTTGTTTCCACTTATCTGTAAGCATAATCTAATTTTTAGATGCTCCAAAATTACCTTTTAGTGAGCTCCAAATACTTTATTTGGGTTCCTCATGTTCTATAATGTCTCTGGAAAATTTCCCTAAATTTTCGGAGCTTTCAGAGTATTTTTCGTGGCTTAAATAATAATTCTGGACTTTTCTGTAATTATTTTATCCATGAAAATAATTAATTCTGAAAATAATAAATCTCTCATTTGTTTTTCAACGCTCAAAGCCCATGTGCAATAATCCTAATAAATCTTAAAGGCTCGTACATTTATTTACTAATGGGCTTAAATGATTACTTAGGCCTATTAGCGGAGGTGGATGGTGCAACGTCAATTAGCACCATATCGCTAGTTGACATGGAGGTGGAGAGTTTTTCTCCCTATATATACGTACCTACCCCATGGGCAAAGCACACCAAAAACTACCGTAGAGGAGCCCCTAGTTTGGGAAATCTCTCGTGTAGTAAATTATATTTTCTCCTCCTTCTCTTGTCGTCGTCCGACGAAACCATCAGGCGTTCTACTCCAAGAAAAAGAAGAGGTATTTACTTGAATTCCACCGTCTAGATCACGTTAAAACCAGATTTTGATTTATTTTCGAAACTAGGTATTTACAAAACTGTCACTATCTTGTTTAGGCCATATCTTCTATGTTTTAACTCCGATTTGACCCGTTCAAATTGCGTTAGGTTCGTATTTGCGAGCTCTACATGTTGGTAGTACTGTACAGTAGGTTTGGAAAATTTAATTTTTGAGTTTATATTAAAGTAATTATTTATCTATAGGAAATCTTAGAAAATTCATAACTTTCACGTTTTAAATCTGAATTTCGTGATCTTTACGTCTGTGTGATCGTAGTAACGTGTAGAAGAGTTTTACAAACTTTTTATACTGTTAGTGCTACTGTTGGTTAGGTTTTCTACCTTTAAGATTCGATTTAATCTATTGTTTTACTAAAGAAAATCTCGTTTAATTCATAACTTATTTGTTTTAATTCCGAATTAGTCCGTTCAAATTGCAATGGATTTATAACAACATGAACTACGTATTTGTATTAATGTTTTCTTTATCAAAATCTCTAGAATTTCATAGTTTAGATCTAACTTGATTAGTAACTGCGCAACTAGATTTATAAATAAAATATTATTGATTTCTCCTTTAGTTTTCTAAATTTAAATGTAATTTAGCCTAAGTCACTTTTGAATATCTATAAAAAGTATTTTTATATAGTTAAAACAAATGAGACCTATAATTTTCTGTTTTATACAATAAAATCTTTCGGTAGTCGTTTCTTTTACCGTAGCTCCGATTAGCGTGTTTTTCGCGCCTGTGTGTTCGTAGCAATGCGTAGAACATCTTTAAAACCTTTTCACATATTGTTTCATATGTTTGGTGTACTGTTCTAATTATTATTCATTGTTTGCTTCGTGTATGATTGCTCGATGTGTGTGTGGTGATTTATTGATCAAGTCCAGTCGGTGAGATTTACATGGAGATTTAAGAAGCAATTAATTGAAGATTTGGATCAGAGAAAGGATCTTGATTTAAGGTAATTATAGCATGGGATCATCCTTGTTTCCTATTCACCTTTAATATACTTAATTCATATGCATGTGTCTACCTTGTTACCACTAAGGATATCCTAGTTTTTGTATCTTGTACCTTGACACCCATAGGACATTGCATTGGGTAGTATTTATGCTAGTGCTCAAGATAAATAACCATGATCTGTAACTTGACTAATGATATATGCAATAAACGTTTAAAAGATGTTTTATAGAAACATGGCTCAAGAGGGCTAGAACATATTTGGTTGTTTTTATGGTGCTCTAGTTTCTCTCCTTAAGGACTTATCTGTAAGCGAACATCCGGGACTTACAGTACAACTGTGAGGGCTATATGGCTCTAGCTTTAGCTCAGTATGAGGACCTTTTCTAGCTTGTTAGAGGTTACCCTTGTGGCGCAAATGGGGAAAAGCAGATTGTGGATCCCTGCGTGGTGTATCACACGGACTGACTTCTGAAACCTAGCGGCCCTAACTTGTTAGACGAACCTTTGAAAGGCTTCATAGTGAACCCTGCCTGCTCACCTTGGGAGTGTTTTGGGGATTGGCCGCCCCGGGCATATGGGTAATCACGACTCACAGTGAAAGTGTACAACCTCTGCAGAGTGTAAAACTGTTATAACAGCCGTGCTCACGGTCACGAGTGGCCTTGGACCCTTACAGAATAAATGATGAACACTGATGATAATGTTAATATTGATGATATTGATGCTCACTAATGATTATTGTTTCTTGCTATACATTATTCTCGTTTACACGATCATGAGGTTATTTGTGCTTATGTTAAACTTGTTGCTACTCAATTGCTAAAAGATGACTCACTAAAAGCTATTGCAGTAAACCCATGTTAAATCTTTTGAGCCTCATGAACCCCATGATATATTTGCTGAGTTCGACATGGACTCACTCTTGCTATTTCCCACACCTCAGGATAGTCTCTGGAGTTAATAGGCTTGTGATCAACCAGTTAGTTTGTTCCTAGAGTGAAGTCTACACCCGGTGTTCAGAGTTGTCTTTCCGCTGTGTTGCTCTCTAAGGTATATTTTATACTATTGAGTTATGTATATTAAGCATTTGCCTCTTGGTATTACACTTATCTGTGGCTATATGTGAGATTTGACTTCTTTATTTCACATATAGTGTATGTCTGGTTTTGTCCTTAAAACCGGGTGTGACAGTTTGCAAAGCTACAGGAATGACTTGAAATTCAAGAGGCTGAAAGGGAAGCTGAAAGGGAAGAACATAGGTGTTAGATGGAAGAAATGAAGAAGGCAAGGGAGGCTGATAGAGAAGCACTTAGGCAAGAGTTTATGTCAATGATGCAAGCAATACAAGGACAAGCATCCTTACAACAAGTAATATTAATGTAAAATCTTAACTCGCCCAAGAGATTAAGTTAATGTGTTTATCTGTCTCGAGGTTGTATACCTACCTGCTGGTTTAATCTTTTCATATTTTGTTGAATTGAAATCATGTGCTCAGGTAGTTGACTACAAACCATGCTGGTAGTAGTTTATTTCTTACATATTGTAAAAGCATTGTTTTGGTGTAGACATTATGCATATCTGCTGAATTTTGAAGTGTAAACAACATCATTTTTGTACTTTCAAACTCCAGACATGATTTTTCTAACCAAACTTTAAAAGCAGGGTAACAAAGATGGGGGACAAATTGCTGAGGTTGCTGCTGCAACAAACATGGTTGAAGGAAATGTAACAACAGAAAGTGAAGAAATATCACATCGGCAGGTAGTTTGAGAATTGATGAGTGTTTAATGTTGTCATGTCGTAGTCCATAGTATGGGTCTAATTTTCCCTCCAACTATTGATTTGCAGGATAACCCACGTAGCAGCCCGCCACAAACACAACCCGCAGCTACTACAGGGACAAGTACTGGTCACACTAGCAACACGCTGCAAACACAACTCGCATCTACAGCACCTACAGCTACCGGTAATACTCGCACAACTAGAAGGGGTGCTGCGAATAAGTCACAAATAGGCCAAAAAAATGGAGGGAATCCGGCAATTTCTTATACTACTACAAAAGCACTGAAGGATGATGCAGCTAAGAAACGAGCATTAGGCAAAAGGAAACAACAAGCTGGCAATGCACTGGTGAATTTTTGGTAACTTCACTACCTGTGAATATTTCTGAATCGGATTGGTGTCACTGAGAGTGTTTTTATATATATACATGATTGACTTGTAGGTTTGATCATATAGCCTTTACATGGGGCATTTTACTTTTGAATAATTCTATAAATTTATTTGCAAACCTTCTAGTCTTTAGTTGAAGATTCCAAATTGCTTACTTTGTCGACTCCATGCTGCTGTTGCCAAAATAATACAATTTCAGTTTACCTGATGCATATACCACAATTGTTTATAATTCTTTTTAGGAGCAAGATGGAGTTTGAGTGGAGCGCATGATTGATGGGATGATCAACATCAAGGCAACCGTACCTTTGCTGCAGTGCTCCATAGCTCATTAGATTTTGATGTGATGAAACTAGATAGTGATCTGTGTCAGATACTTTATGTGTTTCAGTTGTGCTGTGTTATCGACTAAGTTTGATATTGTATGGTTTCGGTTTCATTAATGATTTGTACGAACAAATCATATTTTGGTTTAATAGATGTCTAAATGCTTCATTGATCATATATTGTTCGGCGTGCAATTACTTTTTGTCACTACCAAACAAAGCGTTGCAATATGGACTTTGGCATAATCATTTGGCATTGCAATATGTGCTATAGCAACAAACAAACGGTGTGGCAAAAACCTCATACCAATGAAACAATCGATGTGGCAATAGAGTTCACCTATAGCAACCACATTATTTAGTATGGCAATAGAGAGACCACATATAGCAACCAAAACATTTATTGTGGCAATAGAGGGTTCTGCCTATAGCAACCACAATATTTAGTGTGGCAATATAGAGGCCCCCTATAGCAACCAAAACATTTGTCGTGGCAATAGAGGGTTCTACCTATAGCAACCACATAGACAAGTGTGGCAATAGAGAAGCCATCTGTAGCAACCAAATATCTATTGTGGCAATAGAGGGTCTACTTATAGCAACCACAAAGATAGTGTAGCAATAGAGGGTCCATCTATTGCTTCACTATTGATGTGTGGCAATAGGGTCTATTGCAACACTAATTCTCGTTGCTAGTGTACCTATTGCTACTCTTTGGGTATGTGGCAACAGATATCTCTGGCAACACCAAGTGTGTTGTAGTAGTTACTATTGCAACACCTACGGTGGTTGCTCGTACTATGGCTTGCAACACTTCATGGTGTTGCAAGAAAACTCCATTGTGTTGCAATAGAGGAAAATTTATTGCAACACTAAAATAAAGTGTTGCGCAAACTTATTGCTACGACATCAGTGGCAATGCCTCCCAACCAAAATTTTGTGTTGCAATTTTGTCTACTGCAACACTTTTTGGCATATTGCAACACTTTTAGGTCGTTGTATCATGGGGAAAACCTTGTAGTGTGCCCCATCTCTTGCCTTTGATCTTGCTATTATTAAAGCTTATGCCACTTGTATCATCTTGGCTTCTTTGTGTGTTGACTTTGCTTGTCTTGAAGCCGAGACCACTCTTATCACCAAAGCTTCTTTGATTGCTCAACATACGCTTGAAGGTGGCCTTTGAGTTGTAGCACCTCTCCAACTTGTTGCTCAATTTCTTCACTTGTTCATTAAGCTCATTGTTCTCCTTCAAAAGGTTAGTCTCACAAGACATAGAAGTAGAATAAGCATCTATATGTGAAGAGCATGGCATAGCTAATAAATCATCGCAAGAGGTGGATACATGCTTCTTCTCTACATCACAAAGGTTAGCAACAATATGTGTTTGATCATTTGACCCATGTGATGAGCTATCACTAGTTTTAATTTTCTTGGAAAACATTTTAATGAGAGAAGCATGTTGTTCCAATAATTCTTCATGAGATACAAAAAGTTTCTCATGAGTCACTATTAGCTCATTATGTGAAGATTTAAGAACATCAAGTAAGTGCTTATGATCTTCACATGAATTCTTTAGAAATGAGTTTTCATTTTCTAATTTCATTATTTTAGCTTTCTCATTTTCTAAAGACATGGTCATGCTAGCAAGTCTACTAACAAGCTCATCGTATGAATCAACATGATCAACCACATTAGCATCTGGTACCTTCATGTTGCACTTGCATTTCATCGGCATGAGCATCATTCATTCATGCATGAGCTTATAATGTGTGAAAAATGCTTTGAAACATTGCAACATATGCTTATATTTTATGTGTGTTTATGAAATGAGTAGTGTGTAACATCCAAGTGCAACATGTGCTTCTTTTTGAGACATGTTACCCACATTAGTGAAACGTGATTAGCAAGTGCTATGCAACACACTCATGAAACATATGAAACATGGCTTGGAAACAAAAGTAGCAACTCACTTGTTTTCCTTGTTCCAATGTATGTGATGCTTGATTTTGCGTGTTACTAAAGTATATAGTGGTCAATTATGTCCTATAGTACCTTAATCACACTTAGGATCATTAGTGGAACAATGTTCATGTTGACCAAATTGACCAAAATGCCCTCCTATGTGATGTTGACCAAGCCCTTAGCCCTAAAATGCTCTAGTTTGACTGTTTAAAAACTCTAGCTTAGAGATCTTGCATGGAGAAGCAACCTTAATCAAAGTTGTAGAGAATTTCATAAGGAACAAAAGTTCTAATATGGCTATCTCATGAAAATGACCAGAACATGCTCAAAAGTGCCCCACAAGTCAGTTTGAGGGGCTGCCCAACACTTTCTAAGTCTGGAATGGAAGTTACAGTTTCGATGTACCCTACTTGGGAAGCCTGTAACTCACAAACCATGCCGAACCAGCTCGAGCCCATATTGACAAAGTGGTAGACCACATATCCATCTCCAACTTTGCTATTTATGGTTTGCACTAAGTCGGTCTGGTCAGGGAGATAATCAGCGCCAAAGTATCGCTGTCAGTCGACCAATGTAACTGAAACCGGAGTTCCTGAACTCCATCGTCGCGGACCGGTGGCAGGGTGTGCTCGACGCGTGGAGGCCATGCACCGATTGCCTAGTGACTTGGGGAAGTGTTTTCGGGCTCCAGCAGGACCGTGCGGCTCCAAACTCTCCGCCTTGGCCTCATTCCTTCACCCACGCGCGCGGAGAGCACGAGGTCGCCACCGCCATCACCATTGCCGACCCAGAGCTCGCGCTCGAGCGTCACAGCCTCACCACCGCCCCATTCTTCAATCCATCTCGTTCACAGCTCAGTCCTGGTCTGCGCCACCCACCACAATAGCCCATCCCGCCATTCAAGCTCTAGTGAGGCCACGCTTTGAGCCGCCATCGCCTCGGTTCACCGAGTTCACCGCCGAACTCGACGACATAGCTGCTCTCTGTTTGGAGAGGATAGATTTCTAGAACTTTAGAATTTCGACTAGGTAAACTTTGGAATTACGTGTTGAGGTCTGAAAATGAATTGTAGAGTATTTTATACACTTTCCAGATTGTCTTGTATCATGCCATTTGGATTTTTGAATCTACAGTTATGATGGAAACACTTAGTTGCTGTCCAGAAATTGTCATTGTGCTATTCTGTGTTTAGGTGGTGGTACCCTAAAGTAATGTTGTTCTTGTTGATTGTTAGGTGTTAGACCCTTAACTGAGGAGGAACAATTATACATTAGGTTGTGTAGGTTAGGTAAGTACTTCTCTACCAAAAAAGAAATATGCACATTTGTGAAGTGATTTGAATAGAGCACTAGGATTGCTGTAGTGCATTTCATTCCGAGCATGTTGCATTCCTTCTTATGCATCCATGAGATTTATTGTGCATTCATGGAATAGGTGTACCAGAGGGAGTGACACTCCTAGAGTTCGAAGGAGCCATTCTAGAGGAGGATCAGGAGCAGCCGAGGGAGCCCGAGGAACCAGCCGGTGAAGGAGTTCCCGAAGACGAGCTACCTGAGTGCTCGGACCATCGCCCTTCCTTGTTCTTGAAAGGCAAGCCTCGGTGCATAATGACTCGATCTTTATATATATCAATCTTGATTACTTTTACTTGTTGAGTGAAAACACTTGTTGCATTATACCTATCCTTGTCCAGATATCGCACTTGAATCCTAAATTAAGTTTAGGCACGTGTCAATGCTTAGCCCTACTTAGTGCGGTAGAAGTCGGATGATTTCCGCGAGATGTAGGAAGTGGGTCACGAGTGGCTATGTTGGCTATTGTGGATGGAACCATGCCTTAAAATGAATTTGAGAACGGGCGGGGGTTCGATAGTGCAGCCGCAAGACACTTCACATCTTGGGTGCGAAGCTATGCCCGTCTGAGTCATTTAAGGACCGATTCGTTGTATGTCCTTGAGTCATGTTGAATGCAGTCTAACACTTAGTTGGCCGGATAAGTCGTTCTAGCCGCGAAGCCGAGTAATACAGTTTAGGCCGGGAATCGAGTGGTAGGTCGCATCTTGGAGGTAGTAAGGATGTGCTTGGGGACATTGGCGTGAGACCAAGGGGGGTTAGAGTCCCTATCACCTAGTAGAGTGTTGCCCTTGGGGATGCGGCATCAGTCGAACCCGCGACTCCTGAATTGTACGAAAGGTGGCTTGTGCGACCCTGGCAGGGGCCTGCGCGGTGAGTGTTAGAAATACCCCTCCAGCTGGATAGGAACTCGATTCGAATCGCCGTCACTCCCGGTTAGTGAGCACTTGACTTGAGCAGCGGCAACGTAGATCTCATTAAATTGAACAGATGGTTAAGTGAATGATGATATAATGATGCTACAATTTATACCTGCTATGGTTATTACTGTTTGATTATAATCAAGTGAATGTTTAGTACAGGTGCTAAGATAGATGACAGGTTAATGCTAAAAATAACTGCTAGTACAGGTTAAAAGAGTTCCAATTACTTATGTTTTTTCACAAATGTGATGTCAGCCAGCTCCACTTAAGAAAGCCTTGCATGATCCTTGGTGTCTTCTATTTTCCGTTTCGACGGGTAAGTCTAGCTGAGTACATTCCCATACTCAGGGTTTATTCCCTCCTGTTGCAGATGACATGCTTTACTAGGGCTTCTGCAAGACTTGCCTCCACCTCGCAGGTGATGAGGACTAGATCACTCGGACATGATCGTCTATTAGTTTACTTTCCTGAATGCTTTTGTGGGATGTTGATCTGTAAGACTGGCAGTGGTATTTGAACTAAGTGTGCGTGTGTTATGCTTCCGCTACTTTATAAACTCGGTTTGTAATAATTACGACTCTGTGTGTTGTAAGTGAATTTTCGAACTACTTGCGAAATGTAACGTGTGATGTGTTATGTTGAATGATGCAATCTTGGTTGTAAATGAGCTGGTTTGAAATCCTTCGTGGTTTCGATTGACTACCGGGATTATATGGGCTCAAGTTCGAAAATTTGAGCGTTTCGGCACTTGTTTTTGTACTTGTGCTCTTATAATTTGGTCGGTTCTGTTACAGCTGGTATCGAAGCAGAATTCAACATTAAACACATCGTACGAGTATTTGAAAACAAAAGTTTTGTTTGTGAAAAGTGTTAAAAAAATCTGAAATTTATTTCTATAAGTATGCCAGTGATCACATCCCTTAGCCCAAATAAGGACTCTTAGGTGGCTTAGTAAAGTACTAACTTGGGGGTCTTGTTTGTTTCTGTTTCGTTGTCCATACGGCGTGATATTGTATGGATGCCATCCGCTTGTGTGGTAATGTATGGATCAAACACCTTGTTGACGATCCTTAAGTATCAAATTTAATTGTCAACTAAACATGGAAAAGGATCAATATGCACTAGACATCTAGAATTAGGGTTTTATCTAACAGAATTCCACGAGTTTTGGTGTTTGTCTATTTCTGCAGGGGGTTATCAGAAAATACGGAGAGAAGGCCCACACGTCGGGTTTACATAGAGATATTAACATGTGCGCTAATTTTCTATCATCTAGAAGACTCCAGAAGACACGTGAACGAACGGGAGGCCGAACGGGGCCCAGCCCAGGGCGCCCGCCCTAGGGTTTGGGGCGGCCGCCCTACTCCCCTGGCCAATCAGCGTCACCTTCGCGGATTATGCTCCACCGACCTAAAGGATCAAGGAAAACCGTGCGATTAATGTCGGTTTGATCCGACGGCCCACGATCATTTGAGGGGGCTATATAAGCAGGGCCTCTCCACCCCAGGGGAAGAGGAGAAATCATTATCAGAGGAAGCCATCAAGTTTAGGGTTTAGAAACTCTCTCCCGCAGAGAATTAGATTTAGCTACTCCCAATTCTTTCAAGTTTTATAGGATTGATTAGATAGAATTAGAGAAGTAGGGCCTAGCGCTCTGGATTTCGGATCTTCGTCAATAAAGATTGGTATTATTTCATATCTTTCTCTACGACTTTATTCTAATTGCATTATGTCTTTATTTATTATGTTCCTAGTTTGCTCTAGTTCTATAAGTGATATAGTTATGATTGATGATGAGTTCATGCATGAGTTTGCAAAGCGCTTAGCTCTTTTCACGTGGGAGTTAAGTGGTAGATCACATGTAGGCGTGGTGCTTAGATGTTATTTACCTGCAAATGTATCCTATTGGCCGGGTCGTGTGGTAGTTCGCGATGGTGACAGCTTCGTTGATTCTTATATAGTCCACCCTCCGTTGATAGGACAGGCAGAATTTGTATTGCGGAGTAAGTCTTGTTATGTTCTGATTTACTTTAGCAATGTTCCTTATACATGAATGAAGAGTCTTTTGTGCTATATATGATCTTGTAGATGCTTAGAGTAGATTATGACTTAGTAAATAGTAGATACTTAGAATCCATTCTCTTGCTAGTCCGACGTCACCTTACATTTATGTGGAGTAGTCTATTTCTAATCGCTGTGTTATTTACCCATGAACTTATATTTCATTATCTTTATTATTATGGCTTACCCCCTGCCAAAGCAAGTGACTATGTGACGAGTTTCTCAGTAGTAATCATGTTCTTGCAAGTTTATCTCTAGTCTAAGCCTTGATAGATTTTACCCCTGTTTTCGCTTTCGCCGTTCTCTTAAGCAAAATTATAAATAACGATACCTGGAATATTTATCCTGGTGAAATGCTACAATGAGGTATTTTATCTGTGCGCTTGCGGATAGAATAGATTGTTTTCTAGAGAGCCTTTATGTTTATAAATACCTTAGTACGCTCTAGCACCATGCTAGGGATGACAACCTAGTATTCAAGTGGTGTTAGCTAGTGTCAACAAGCATTTCTGGCGCCGTTGCCGGGGAACGGTAAAAAAAGTCAGGAAGTCGGTCAAGGTTATTCAAATAAAATTTTAGACTAGACTATTGAGAAATAATTGTATAACAGCTACTATATAAATGAGAAATCATAGCAAGGCACCTCTGCTTTGGCAGGTTCACCCTGTTGTTTTCCTATGTTTATATTTTTTACAGGGTATATCAGGATTGACTTTGGTGAATTAAATTCTTCATCATCAGAACCAAAGCAATCAAGGAAGAAGAAGCTAGCTACCAATTGTTGAAGTGATGGCACAGAAGACCTTACAGGAATTTTCTGCCCCAAGTCTTGAGAACATTCTTACTGGTCCAAGATTTGAAGTAGAAGAAGGAGTACCTGAGTTCGAGCTCAAGTCAAACCTCATCAACTTGGTGCAAGCTACACAATTCAGTGGGAAGGCACACGAAGATGCTAGTGCACATTTGCAGAACTTCTTGGAGATTGGAAGCACAATTAGCATCAACGGAGTTGACAAAGACGTCATACTACTTCGCCTCTTTCCATTTTTACTAGAAGGGAAGGCGAGGAAGTGGTTCTACACCAATCAAGCAAACATCAAAAATTGGACGAACCTGTCAGATGCCTTTCTATCAAAGTTTTTTCCTATAGGCAAAACAGTTGCCTTAAGAGGAAATATTGTCAGTTTCCAACAGCAGAAGACAGAAACCATTCCAGAAGCATGGGAGTGTTTTCAAGGATACATATCAGATTATCCTCACCATGGAATGGCCAAATGGTTACTTATGCAGACCTTTTATCATGGATTAACCCAAAAGTCTCGTGAGTGCCTAGATGCATCTGCTGAAGGATCATTCTTGGAGTTTCCAATTGGAAAAGCAGAGACACTTTTGGATAAGATAGCAGAAAACCAAAGCTGGTTCCAAGACAAGACTCAACATTGTCATCAAACTAAAGAAATACCAGAAGAAGTAAAAGCACTATCAACTAAGATGGAAGATTTGCTCCATTGGATTGACCAGAGGGCCAAGTTCAAAGAAGATTAAAGGGCTATAGAGACAGTATACAAATATCAAACCACCTCAAGTCAACCCAATAGCAAAGGTATGAATTCAGGTAATATTCTCAAACAACCTTCATTAAAGGAGATAATTGCTCAACAAACTAAAACTAATGATGAAGTCAAACAAAGGCTAGATACAAATGAATCATTTTTAAAAGATATACACAATAAAATGGATTTTCTATTAACTGCCTTTGATGAGCAAAACACTCTTAATAAGAGGGTAGAGCTTAAGCTAGCTGCTGTCTTGCCTGTTGCCACTAACCTTGAGCAAGTAAAGAACATAACTACTAGAGGAGGGAGATCTACCAGAGATCCCCCACACCCAAGAGAGAAGCAAAAAACACCAGCTCCAGTGCAACCAGCAATGATAGAAGAAGAGAGACCAGTTGAAGCAGAAGATCTGCTACAACCATCAAGAACTAGAGAAATGAGGAAAGATTTTCACGACACCAACTATTTGCCATTTCCCAGAAGAAACAGAGGACTACAGTCGGATGAGCAGTTTGGTAAGTTTGTAGAGGTCATTCAAAAGTTATATGTCAACATACCTCTACTTGATGCCATACAGGTACCCACATATGCGAAGTACATTAGAGATATTCTTAACAAAAAGAGGCCACTGCCCACCACTGAGGTAATCAAGCTGACAGAAGAATGTAGTGCGGCCACCCTCAACCAACCACTAAGGAAGAAGAAAGATCCAGGATGTCCTACCATTGATTGCTCAATCGGAGACCAGCACTTTAACAATGCACTTTGTGATCTCGGAGCAAGTGTCAGTGTGATGCCAGCATCAGTCTACAAGAAGCTTGAACACACAACCCTAGAACCAACATCAATGTGCCTACAACTAGCAGATCAATCAGTTCGACACCCGATGGGCATCGCAGAAAATATCCCAGTTAGAATAAGAGATTTCCTTGTGCCAGTAGACTTCGTGGTACTGGACATGAACCCCGACTCAAAAGTGTCCATCATCCTTGGAAGGCCATTTCTGAGCACCGCCAATGCCCACATTGATGTCAGTAAGGGAGAAATCAAGTTCAGCATAAACGGACAAGAAGAACACTTCACATTCAAGCCCAGACCAGAGAGAGACTCTACAGTGGAGGAGGTTCACGAAGAGAAACCACTGGAGACACCATCTCCAGAGGAAGGCAATTCAGAAGTTTAAAATGATTTGGAGGTCCAGCTTGGGGGACCTAAAATTCCCAAACCCTCGCCGGGAGGTAATTCGGTATTTATCCACATCATTTAATTTTTTGCATAATTAATTCTTGCATTAGTCATACTCATCCATAGCATTATTATAAAAATCAAAAGTCCCATATAAATAATATTTGTGGTGTGTAAAAACCCATAATTATTAATTATTGTGGAGGCACAAAAATATTTTTCCATGATCATTTTTTAGTTTCAATTCTCATAATTTTTCCTGCATTATATTTATTTATAGCAATCTTCTAGAAGCATGACCCACATCCTTTGGTCCCATATGTCATACACTACACCTCACATACATCATAACACATAATTTCACCCACCAACTCATCTCCACTTAACCAGACAACTTCCACCGACCAACCACCACCTATGCAGCATTATTTGGCGTAGGAGTGAAGCATGTGAGGGAGTGGGAAAGTTTCAGCCACAGAGGGCACTCAAGTGGGGCGCCCGCCCTGCCCCCAGCTCCAACTATAAAAGGCCACCTCTCTACCTCATTCTCATCCCACACACATTCCAGAAAACATATGCAAGCTTGAGCTCTCGACTTTCAGAAGAAGAGATCTAGTGGGAGAGTGAGAAGGAGAGTGGAAAGGGAAAGAAAGAGTGGAAGAGAGTTTGGAAAATTTTTGAGATAGAGAGTGAGATCACCTAGTAATTAGTGTTCCCGCTGTCCCAAGCGGAATTAAAAGTTGTTTAGGGGGAAGTGCTGCTAAAATTTATAATTCTCTCGGACGACTAACCCCTGGACGACTGACTTCTCGGACAGCTAACCACTAACATATTTTTCTCACATATTTCCACGAGTTTCTGTTTGTCCCTATTATTCTGCAGGATGTTTAAGAAAGTAAAGAGCGCGGCCAAGTCTCTCAGGAGTGGTACGAGGAGTTTGTCTTGACTCTCCTCACGCCAGTCGGAGATGAGTGTCGATCCGGCACCTCCGCAAGCTCCATCGTCTTCGTCGGGTGCACCAAACAAGGTCCTACTCAAGATAGGAGACCTTGGGCTCAGGAATTGCAGGGAGAAGGAGATTCTCCAGCAGTTGAAAAACAAGACATTCATTCACACTCCCACCATCGATTTCGCCTTACTCCAAGAGACAGGTATGGCTGCTGAATTTGACTTAATTTTTCAAATGATAGGATGGACGGACTTTTGGAATATCACTGAGCATGGTTCCCGTCTCCTTACTATTGAATTTCTTTGCACGTTACAATATTGTGAGGGGGGAATTTCTTTTCGGATGTTCAAGCAGGACATTGTGCTGTCCTGGAGAGAGCTGAGTAATCACCTCGGTTTTCCTCCACGGAGCATTCTGGACCTTGACTCCGGCTTGCCCAATTTTGAGAAACATCAGTTTTGGAGAGAAATCTCTAGTGACGAACTCTTTTACCAACCCCGAACCAGCGACATGGAGCATCCTACACTCCGGATGTTCCACAAATGGCTCGGGTACAATTTTTTCTTTCGTGATGACTTGAGAAAGGTGCGTGTGGGAGATCTACAACTCATTTATGCCGCCATAAACAAAATCCAAGTTTCACCTGTTACTCTTTTAGTTGCCCATTGGCTTGGCACACCTACTCTTCAGGGACCTGTCGGGTGTACTTCACTCATAACTCGTTTAGCCGTTAGCCTTAAGTTGTTAGAAAATTCATCGTTAGAATTCATTGAGGAACCTAGATTTTATCACGGCTACGACACTTTTAGATACACACGGATGTTAAAAAGGGAAGCGGGGATAATATACATGCTGTATGACAACAACACCAAGGTTTGGTTACCTAACCCGGACCTTGGCATATATTCTGTTCAAAATTATTTGATTGAGACTGCAGCACCGGTGAACCGGAGAGCTCCACAGCGCGCGGCATCCGCAAGGATGGCCACCCATCAGAAACATACATGGCAAGGAGCTGATCCCGGGCCAGAAGAGGCAGCACATCTGCACTATAATGATTACAACCCCAGAGTTCTTCGGGACCCATGGGCGCGACACGTCCAGCCAGAAGAACCACCACAAGAGACATGGCCGGAGGGACAATATCACCAGTGGGAGAACCCGCCTTTTACAAGAAGTACTCCACTGACCCATAGGGAGCTTCAGGGTCTAGGCCCCAGCCCCAGTTTGATACAGGAAGATACTCCGACGCCTCCTACGCCTTCTCGGGGGACTACTACCAAGAGACTGCCGCCTTCTACACCCGCACCGACAACACTCTCCTCGACATCCGCACTACGCAAGCAGAGCACGGAAGACTCCTGGAGGAGCAACAAAAATGGAACCAGGAGCAAGCCACTAGAGTGCAAGCAATAAGGGAAGACACCACAACCTTGAACAACAACGTCACGACCATGCTGCGCTACTTCAACATTGAGTGAAGAGAGCCACGACAACAACCAGTTTGGGGGAGTTTCTCCCCAGTTACCGAGTGAGTTTTAATTGTTTTTCCTATTTACTTTTCAGTTTTTCTTTTTCTGTTTTAGATATTTATATCTTAAAAAAACTTAGAAAACCCAATAAATATTTTCTTTCTTAATTTACTGCATTCCTAAAAAATGAAAACCAAATAAAAAGAGTGTGTAGATAAGTGTGCTTTATTTTCCTGTTTAGTTCAATCTCTAGACACAAATGAAGAAAATTCAAAAATATGTATGATGGAAATGATGAACAGTTGCTCTGTTTACTTACCTTCAAGTGCCTAGCTTTTATATTAAGAGTTCTCCCAAGACTTGCTAAAATCTGAAATTTACTATCTGTGGGAACATGAGCCTAAAACTAAAGTCTAGGTAAAAGATAAGACATGATATAAAGTTTGAGCTGCTGTTTATCTTGTTCTTACAACACTAAGTTCTGGAAATTTATTTTGAAAAAAAAAACCTGCAAATCACATGATGAGTTCCTAGCATAACATTCTTACCACAGCCATACTTGCTATAATTGCTGTATCTTTCAAGTTTCATTGAGCTGTGTAGATCCTTAGGAGCTTTTCATGTGGTTAAATCAAGATACTCACTTGCACACATCTATTACACCAATCATTAAAAATCTGTTAAAAAATATTGTTATCACTCACTGTCTCAAAGTATTGTTATTCTCTCTCTCCTAAAAGATCAAATGCAGAAAGAGACATGGGCTATGCAAAAATATGCGAGGAAATAAAAAGGGGCAAGTGCCCGGAACCTCGAAAAAGAAAAGAAAAAGAGTGAGACGAGAGGTAAAAATGGACAAGTGTCCGACAGTAGAATTAGGGGTACAAAGATACCCACCTGAGCGGAAAAAATGGACAAGTGTCCGACAGTAGAATTAGGGGTATTTACTACCCACCTGAAAAAAAAAGAAAAAAAAAAGAAAAAAGAGATAGCCCATGTTCTCTCCCAATAAAAGATCAAGAGAGGAGGAGAGATAGCAATATGAGGAACAGTGAGCGATAAGTTTTATCATCACCATCACTATTATTTACTCCACCACACATGCACATCTTGATTTAATTGTATGTTGAGTTCCTTTGGATCCGCAGTTCGATTAAACATATGTATGGGCTGTTGAAGTGAATCATGTCTAGGAACTCTGAGCTTTATTTTGAAAACTTATGCAAAACTCCAGAACAAAGGTGAGGTATAGACAGGAGGAATAGTGCTTAGCTTAATTATTTTGTCTTTCAATTACCTAAGGCTTAAGTACAGGTGCTAATCCCCAAGACACTTCACTCTAATCTGGGAGAATTTTATATGAAAGCATGTGTGCCTGTCAGGAAAGAAAACATCAAAGCAACTCCTGATCCATCTGAGTTTTAGTTGTTTGCTCAGGGACGAGCAAAGGGTAAGCTTGGGGGAGTTTGTTGACGATCCTTAAGTATCAAATTTAATTGTCAACTAAACATGGAAAAGGATCAATATGCACTAGACATCTAGAATTAGGGTTTTATCTGACAGAATTCCACGAGTTTTGGTGTTTGTCTATTTCTGCAGGGGGTTATCAGAAAATACGGAGAGAAGGCCCACACGTCGGGTTTACATAGAGATATTAACATGTGCGCTAATTTTCTATCATCTAGAAGACTCCAGAAGACACGTGAACGAACGGGAGGCCGAATGGGGCCCAGCCCAGGGCGCCCGCCCTAGGGTTTGGGGCGGCCGCCCTACTCCCGTGGCCAATCAGCGTCAACTTCGCGGATTATGCTCCACCGACCTAAAGGATCAAGGAAAACCGTGCGATTAATGTCGGTTTGATCCGACGGCCCACGATCATTTGAGGGGGCTATATAAGCAGGGCCTCTCCACCCCAGGGGAAGAGGAGAAATCATTATCAGAGGAAGCCATCAAGTTTAGGGTTTAGAAACTCTCTCCCGCAGAGAATTAGATTTAGCTACTCCCAATTCTTTCAAGTTTTATAGGATTGATTAGATAGAATTAGAGAAGTAGGGCCTAGCGCTCTGGATTTCGGATCTTCGTCAATAAAGATTGGTATTATTTCATATCTTTCTCTACGACTTTATTCTAATTGCATTATGTCTTTATTTATTATGTTCCTAGTTTGCTCTAGTTCTATAAGTGATATAGTTATGATTGATGATGAGTTCATGCATGAGTTTGCAAAGCGCTTAGCTCTTTTCACGTGGGAGTTAAGTGGTAGATCACATGTAGGCGTGGTGCTTAGATGTTATTTACCTGCAAATGTATCCTATTGGCCGGGTCGTGTGGTAGTTCGTGATGGTGACAGCTTCATTGATTCTTATATAGTCCACCCTCCGTTGATAGGACAGGCAGAATTTGTATTGCGGAGTAAGTCTTGCTATGTTCTGATTTACTTTAGCAATGTTCCTTATACATGAATGAAGAGTCTTTTGTGCTATATATGATCTTGTAGATGCTTAGAGTAGATTATGACTTAGTAAATAGTAGATACTTAGAATCCATTCTCTTGCTAGTCCGACGTCACCTTACATTTATGTGGAGTAGTCTATTTCTAATCGCTGTGTTATTTACCCATGAGCTTATATTTCATTATCTTTATTATTATGGCTTACCCCCTGCCAAAGCAAGTGACTATGTGACGAGTTTCTCAGTAGTAATCATGTTCTTGCAAGTTTATCTCTAGTCTAAGCCTTGATAGATTTTACCCCTGTTTTTGCTTTCGCCGTTCTCTTAAGCAAAATTATAAATAACGATACCTGGAATACTTATCCTGGTGAAATGCTACAATGAGGTATTTTATCTGTGCGCTTGCGGATAGAATAGATTATTTTCTAGAGAGCCTTTATGTTTATAAATACCTTAGTACGCTCTAGCACCATGCTAGGGATGACAACCTAGTATTCAAGTGGTGTTAGCTAGTGTCAACACACCTCGATGCTCTGGTAAGTGTGAGTTGTGAGAGCATGACCGTCCAACCGGCGGTCTAGGGGAGAGTAGTTATGGTTACTAGCATACTTACATGCTCAGTCATGTAATTATTAAAGTACTTAATTGTGGGTATATCTATCGGGTAGTTGTGATACTGAAGTATATACATCGGGGATGTGTATATGGAAAGTATTTAGTTTACTGCTTACTTGCATGCTTTTATTGGGAAACTACTAGGCTGAAATGAGATTTTCTGCAAGTACACTAACAGCGCAAACGAGTAGAACGATAGTTTTGCCTAAATGAGAGAGCATATGATGCCACCACCTAGCGTTAGAAGTTTATGATTCTACTAGGGTGAGAGGGCGTACGGAACGTGCATGCATCATGTTTAATTCACGTCATACATTTCATATTACTCCCTCCTTAAAATTTTGATTGTCCCGACTAAATTAAATTTCGTATCCCCAAAATTATCCTCACTTTAAGTTATACCTTGTTGCTATAGATGGCTCGCACCAAGAGGACCGCTCGCAAGTCCACTGGAGGCCAGGCTCCTCGACACCAGCTCGCTCCACGTGAGCCCTGCCCTGAGCCCACCGAGGTGGAAAGGTTGAGGGCTGAGTTGGCTGAGATGACTACTGCTAGAGATGCGGCTCAGCAACATCTAGAGCAAGTGATACATGACAGGGATCAGGAGACACTTATGGTCCAGAGGTTGACTGTGGCTCATCGCAACTGTCAGCGCATGCTGGTCCACATGATGAACCAGCGGGATGAAGCCTGGCACGAAGAGAACATCCTGAGAGCTCGTCAGGTGGAGCTTGAGCAACAGTTAGAAGCTGCAGAAGAATACAATGAAAATCTTCATGAGGAAGTGCACCGTCTAAACAATTAGCTCAATCCTCTGCTCCCCCGTGACATTGACGAGGATGAGGAGATGGGCTCTGGAGTCTTCATGGCTGAAGGTGATGATGACATGGAGGTCAATGGGCCAGAGGATGTTCCACCAGAAGAAGAAGAAGAAGAAGATGAGGAGGAGGAGGAGGAGCTAGAGCCTGCTAGTGACGAGGATGGTGGGGAGGTGTTCGACACCGACTCAGAGGACGATGCTTAGAGTGGTCATCGCCTAGCTACTGCGCTAGCGTTATCTTTTGTGCCCTCCATGTGTGGGAGTGGGGCTTTGTAATAACTTAGCTTTTGGGATGTAATATCGAACCCTATATTATCCTGGATGTTAGTTTGAACATGTTAAATTTCGGTCACAAAGGATGTCTCATTGTGTTGTGTTCGATGATGGTGTCACGATTAGCACCCTCCGGTGCTGCGACGAAACCGAGGGCCTCCTGTGGCGCGCGACATAAGGCTGTGCTGCTTGGCACGTGCTGGTATCGAGGTGGCTAGTCATGATCCACCATGGAACTCTACCAATGGGTTGTCTCCTCGTGGTCATTTCTTTGGGTAGCCTTTCCTATTTGGCTAGAAGTTTAGATCGAATCTGGACACCCCATTATGTAAGGTTGAAATCCCGTTGATATGGATGTAACCTGTTCAGTCACGTTTGTGCTCCCTGTATGTGAGCCTTTAATAAATTCCATCTTTTCATCGGAGGATATCTTGTTTGTTAAGTACATCGCATAATTGCGTCAATTGATGCGCTTGATGAGGTTGTGTGGTTGTGATGAATTACTGTGCCTCGGTTGTGTGTGAATTCATTTCCAATGAAATCAGTTCGGCATATTTACACAATTCATCTACAAATTTCCCACATCGTCAGTGCTCATTGGCTATGCATTTTGCAGATGGCGTATAACCTCCGTCGTCGTCGTGGCATTGAGGAGGAGGAACAGCCACCACCTCCACCACCACCCACCCCGATGGAACTGATGCAGATGGTGGTTGAAGGTCAGCGCCTGTTAGCAGACGCTATGCGCCACCAAGTCAACCGGGATGCTCGGCATGGTCGTTAGGGACCGGAACCAAATCAGCATAGTGACTTCATGGATTTTCTCGACACCAAGCCCCCGCTCTTTAAGGAGGCGGAGGAACCTCTGCAAGCTAATGAGTGGTTGAATACCATTGAGCAGAAGTTCCGTCTGCTTCGTCTGACTGAGGAGCTGAAGACCGAGTATGCTTCCCACCAATTGCATGGTCCGGCTGGTATTTGGTGGAGTCACTACCTCTCCACGTTGCCTCCTAATGTCCCGATCACTTGGGACCAGTTCAAAGCGGCTTTCCATGGGAATTACATTCCTCCAGGTTTGATGGCTATGAAGCATACTGAGTTCATGAGATTAACCCAAGGCAATAAGAGTTTCACAGAATACCTGCAAGCCTTTAACAACCTTGCAAGGTATGCAACTGAGTTTGTGGATACTAATGCTAAGAAGATTGCTAGCTTCAAGTGTGGCCTCAGTCCAAAGTTGATGAAGACCATGGGCACTAGCAAATGTGCCACTTTCAATGAATTTATCAGTGATGCCCTGACCCAAGAGAACAATAATTCTATCTATGCTGCTTCTAAGAGCCGTAAGAGGGCCTTTGAGGCGGGTGCTTCACAGTCCCGAGCTCCAGCTGCACCGAGGGCTCCTCCTCGCCCTCCTGCCACGAGTGCTAAGTTCTGTCCCCTGCAGAAGAAGGCTCCAGCTAAGACTGGGTTTCGCAAAGCGTATACAATGTCTCTGCCGAAGGGTAGCTCTGGCCAAGGTAGCTCCAGTGTCCCTCCAAGCAACATGCCTTGCTGGAACTGCAACAAACCAGGTCATTGAGCTAGGAATTGCCCATATCCTAAGAAGAATGCAAACCAAGGTGGCCGTCAGGGGCATGTTCATTATAATAGTATTGAAGAAATTCCATCTGGTGAGGTAGTCACTACTGGTAAGTTCCTAGTTGACCAACATTCTGTAGTGGTGCTATTTGATTCAGGTGCTTCGTATTCCTTTATCAGTCCTATGTTTGCATCGAAATTTGCACACAAATTACATACTGTGGAAGATGGGGGTTATTGCATTAGAGCGGCAAGTGGTAATATTTCCACAAGTCAAGTAGTAAAAGATGTAGAATTTGAAATAGAAGGGCGAAAGTACTTGCTTACCTTAGTGGTTTTGCCTGGACTAGGCATTATTTTGGGCATGAATTGGATGAGTCAGAATGGGGTACTCATTGATACATCCACCCAGGTAGTTATGCTTAGAGATCCTACTGATCAAAAAGGTTTTCTAGTGCAACTTCCTCGGAAAATTGATCTTTCTGGTGAAGTTCATGCGGTGCAAGCGAAGTCATTAGCTGATATTCCAGTAGTATGCGAGTTTCTTGACGTCTTCCCCGATGATTTGCCGAGATTGCCTCCGGATCAGGATGTGGAGTTTAAAATAGAGTTGTTGTCTGGCACGGCACCCATCTCTAGAAGACCCTATAGGATGCCTCCGAATGAACTAGCTGAACTTAAGGTGCAGTTGAATGAACTTTTGAAGAAGGGGCTGATTCGTCCTAGTCGTCTCCATGGGGATGTCCTGCTATCTTCGTAAAGAAGGACCAGTCGTTGCGAATGTGCGTAGATTATATGCCTCTGAATGCAGTTACTGTCAAGAATAAGTATCCTCTACCGCGCATCGACATCTTGTTTGATCAGTTGTCTAAAGCTAAAGTCTTTTCCAAGATTGATCTGAGGTCTGGTTACCATCAAATTAAAATTCATCTAGAAGATGTTCCAAAAACAACTTTCTCTACAAGATACGGTCTTTATGAGTATCTTGTTATGTCCTTCGGCTTGACCAACGCCCCCACACACTTCATGTACTTGATGAATTCGATGTTTATGCCCGAATTGGAAAATTTTGTGGTGGTATTTATCGATGACATCTTAGTGTATTATGAAAATAAGGAAGATCACGCGGAACATCTGCGTATAGTCCTCACAAGACTGCGTGAACATCAACTGTATGCAAAATTCAGTAAGTGCGAATTCTGGCTTCGTGAAGTACCTTTCCTTGGGCATGTGTTGTCCGATGGGGGAATTATGGTGGATCCCACCAAGGTACAAGAAGTACTGGACTAGAAGGCTCCTATCTCGGTTCACGAGGTCCGGAGTTTTCTTGGATTGGCTGGCTATTATCGTCGCTTCATCCCGGATTTCTCTAAAATAGCCAAGCCAATGACTCGGTTGCTGCAAAAAGACACCAGGTTTGTCTGGACTCCTGAGTGTGATGTAGCTTTTCACAAACTGCGAACCCTCCTAACCTTGGCTCCGGTGTTGACACAACCGGATATCGAGAAACCATTTGATGTGTATTGTGATGCCTCAGGCATAGATTTGGGAGGTGTTTTGATGCAGGAAGGCCGAGTGATTGCATACACCTCTCGGCATCTGTGGAAGCATGAGGTGAATTATCCAACGCATGACTTAGAACTCGCTGCAGTTGTTCATGCTTTGAAAGTCTGGCGACATTATCTGTTGGGCAATGTGTGCAATATCTATACTGACCATAAAAGTCTAAAATATATCTTCACCCAACCCGAGTTGAATATGCATCAAAGAAGATGGCTTGAGTTGATTAAAGATTATAATCTCCAAGTGCACTATCATCCTGGCAAGGCAAATGTGGTTGCCGATGGTTTAAGCCATAAGTCTCATTGCCACTCCTTAGTTGAAAGTGATTTTCATCTGTCTCACCTTCTACATCCAGCAATTCTGTACAATATCACTGTCAGTTGCACTCTCAAGAGTAGAACTATTGAGCTCCAAAAGACTGACACTAGTATATTCTACATCAAGCGTAAGATGAAAAGCAAGGAACTAAACATTTTAGGGTAGATGAAGAGGGTGTGCTATGGTTCAAGGATAGGTTAGTTGTGCCTAAGGACCGCGAGCTTAGGAATCATATCATGTCTGAAGCACATTCCTCTAAGTTGTCCATCCATCCTGGTAGCAATAAGATGTATTACAATTTGAAGCCATACTATTGGTGGACCAAAATACGGAAAGAGATAGCTGCATATGTTGCTAGGTGTGATACCTGCTGTAGGGTTAAGGCCGTGCACATGAAAGCTGGATTGCTTCAACCACTTTCTATCCCAGGTTGGAAATGGGAGGAGATAAGTATGGATTTCATTATTGGACTCCCTCCTACTGTCAAGAATCATAACTCTATCTGGGTAATTGTAGACCGTCTAACCAAGTCCGCCCACTTTATTCCTGTTCGAGCAGACTATCGTCCCACTGACTATGCTAAGTTGTACTTTAGCCAAATAGTCCAGCTCCATGGGATCCCTCGCACTATCGTTTCTAACCGTGGTTCGCAGTTCACTGCTCGTTTTTGGGAGCATCTGCATCATCTTCTGGGAACCAAACTAGTAAGAAGCTCTGTGTATCACCCCCAGACGACAGGTCAGACTGAATGAGTTAACCAAATCTTAGAAGATATGTTACGGGCATGCATTATTTTGTCCAAGGGTTCATGGGAGAAATGGTTGCCTCTAGCTGAGTTTTCGTACAATAATAGTTATCAAGAGAGCATTAAGATGGCCCCATTTGAAGCATTGTACGGTCGTAAGTGTAGAACCCCACTAAATTGGATAGAAGCTGGCGAGAGAAGGTATTATGGTATTGATTTTGTCAAGGAAGCTGAGGAACAAGTTCATACCATCAAAATACATATGGCTATAGCTCAATCTAGACAGAAAAGTTACGCTGATCGCCGTAGAAAACCGATCGAGTTTGAAGTCGGAGACTTCGTCTATCTGAAAGTTTCCCCTATGAAGAGTGTACAATGTTTTGGTGTGAAGCGGAAGCTTGCACCGAGATACATGGGTCCTTTCCAGATCATAGGAAAGAGTGGAGCTGTCGCGTATAAGATCCAGTTACCTCCTAAAATGAGCACCATTTTTAACGTTTTCCATGTATCTCAGTTAAAGAAGTGTCTTCAGGTTCCTGAAGAAAGAGTTCCATTAGGGGATATCAAGCTAGAGTCTGATCTAAATTATGAAGAAAAGCCAGTTCATGTGATTGATACGCGGGAGAGGGTAACTAGGAGTCGAGTGGTTAAGTGGTATAAAGTAATGTGGAGTAATCAGGGTAGTGAGAGTGATGCTACGTGGGAGCGAGAAGACTATTTACGAGAGAGTTATAAGGAATTCTATCAACAATGGTACGCTTTCCAAATCTCGGGATGAGATTTTTATAAGGGGGAGGGCTGTAACACCTTAGGTGTTTGGCTTCCATGTTGCACTTGCATTTCATCAGCATGAGCATCATTCATTCATGCATGAGCTTATAATGTGTGAAAAATGCTTTGAAACATTGCAACGTATGCTTATATTTTATGTGTGTTTATGAAATGAGTAGTGTGTAACATCCAAGTGCAACATGTGCTTCTTTTTGAGACATGTTACCCACATTAGTGAAACATGATTAGCAAGTGCTATGCAACACACTCATGAAACATATGAAACATGGCTTGGAAACAAAAGTAGCAACTCACTTGTTTTCCTTGTTCCAATGTATGTGATGCTTGATTTTGCGTGTTACTAAAGTATACAGTAGTTAGTTATGTCCTATAGTACCTTAATCACACCTAGGATCATTAGTGGAACAATGTTCATGTTGACCAAATTGACCAAAATGCCCTCCTATGTGATGTTGACCAAGCCCTTAGCCCTAAAATGCTCTAGTTTGACTGTTTAAAAAGTCCAGCTTAGAGATCTTACATGGAGAAGCAACCTTAATCAAAGTTGTAGAGAATTTCATAAGGAACAAAAGTTCTAATATGGCCATCTCATGAAAATTACCAGAACATGCTCAAAAGTGGTCCACAATTCAGTTTGAGGGGCTGCCCAACACTTAGAAAATTTCTAAGTCTAGAATTGAAGTTACAGTTTCGGTGTACCCTACTTGGGAAGCCTATAACTCACAAACCATGCCGAACCAGCTCAAGCCCATATTGACAAAGTGGTAGACCACATAGCCATCTCCAAATTTGTTGTTTATGGTTTGCACTAAGTCAGTTTGGTCAGGGAGATAATCAGTGCCAAAGTATCGCTGTCAGTCGGCCAATGTAACTGAAACCGAAGTTCCTGAACTCCATCGTCGCCGACCGGTGGCAGGGTGTGCTCGACGCGTGGAGGCCATGTGCCGACCACCTGGTGACTTGGGGAAGTGTTGTCGGGCTCCAGCAGGACCACGCGGCTCCAAACTCTCCGCCTTGGCCTCATTCCTTCACCCACACGCGCGGAGAGCACGAGGTCACCACCGCCATCACCATTGCCGACCCGGAGCTCGCGCTCGAGCGTCACAGCCTCACCACCGCCCCATTCTTCAATCCATCTCGTTCATAGCTCAGTCCTAGTCCACGCCACCCACCGCAATAGCCCATCCTGCCATTCAAGCTCAGGTGAGGCCACGCTTTGAGCCGCCATCGCCTCAGTTCACCGAGTTCACCGCCGAACTCGACGACATCGTAACCCGACCAATGCAGTCCATCTCCACCCTGACTAATCCATGTTTCCTTCTCACCTTGACTGGTTGTTAGTTAGGTTAAGATGTTACTCCGTGAGATGGGCCATAGAATCCGGAACGGGGATGAGCTTTAGCAAGCTCTCGCCGCGGTCGCCATGGCCGCCAATGGCAAACCCCAATTGTTAGCCTTGTCCCAGCCACCTTTTCTCTAGATAGCGAGCGCACCGAGGTTGCAACATCTTGTAGGGCTCAGAGGCTAGATGTAGCCCTCCATCTCACCGCCGTTATGCTAGAACGCCGACCTCGTCGGCGTAGCCGTGCACCGCCGCTGCTCGGTGCAAGTGGGCCAACAGCACCGTCGCACCTCTTCCCTTCCTGAGCACTCTCGTCACTGGTGCTTCACCACCTTTCTCCGTACCCTCTCGTCACCGGATACGACCGGCACACGACGGCATACCGTCGCCGAGCCTCCATCGTCGATGGCGAGTCCCTTCCTCTCCAACCCAAGCCACCCTACCTACACGGATCGATGTAGGGCATGATGGAGATCACGAGGGTGGGCTTGGTTTTCCGAGAAAGCTCGCCTTCGACGAGCTAGAGCTCACCGGAGTGCACCCGCTCCCCTGCTTCCCTCTCTCTAGCCAGCGGGCCCGGCCGGTCAGCCGTCGCGGGCGGGAAGGACCATTGTGGGCCGCGCTGATGTATTGGGCCAGCCCAGTAGCAGTAGACTCCCGTTTCATTTTTGTTTTTCTTTATTTATTTCACAATTTTGAATGTTATTTTGTGAATTTCATATCTCATGAATGGTAGATCCAAATGCTATGGTTCCAATTTTGTTGAGTTCCTGTTAGTGTCTAGTTTTTAGGAAAAATATTAAATGTATATGTGCTGCTTAGTTTCTGGAAGATTTAAATAGGCCCTTTAAATGTGTTTTAAAATGACAGCAAACTTGTTAAATAGATAACTTGAGTGGTAGTGTTCCAAAAATTATGAAATTTGGTGGGTATGCTATTTCATATCTATACTAGCTCTGGTAAAAATTTGGGTACTAGTGCTTGAGTACTTTTCAAGTTATAATATTGTCATGTTATATTAGTAGATAATTGAATGAATTTTTAATAATTTTTCTGTATGTGCAATGCTCATGAAATTTTATGGGGAGTGTCCTGGTACCCTAAGGTTACTAAGAAAAATATTTTTTCTGTTGTTTGATACCTTTCAATGTGATTTATTAATTATGCAAAAATCAGCCTTTTTGTCTTGTGAATTTTTTGTAGGGAGTTTCTGTGAATAACTTTAGTTCAAATTTTTACAGTAGGCTGCTAGTAGGGTAGACAGTCTCCTGTAATTTTTGTAGAATTTTCTCAGCAGCTTGCATATAAGTTTAATTTCCCACTTAATTAATTAAGTAAATTAAGAAAGGGGTTAAAATAAATGACTTGGGTTGGCACACCTTACTTTCTGGTGGTTTTGGGTCATTTGTGAACTATTAGTGTCATTAGTTTGGTCATAAGGGTAGTTTGACACATGAATAAATATTTAATTTTCACATTTCTAGATTCTCTGGACAGCTGGTAGCATTTTTTGTTTTGGACCTTGATAAAGATGTTTGCTGGGAAACTTGTGAATACCAAAGTGGTAGAAAACTTGTTAAAATAGCCTGTGTCAAAATTTGGTGGCATTGGGCCCAGTAGTCTAGGAGTTGTGGCTGTTTAAAGTAGCAGTCCAGAAATAGCTGCTCTCTGTTTGGAGAGGACAGATTTCTAGAACTTTAGAATTTTGACTAGGTAAACTTTGGAATTACATGTTGAGGTCTGAAAATGAATTGTAGAGTATTTTATACACTTTCCAGATTATCTTGTATCATACCATTTGGATTTTTGAATCTATAGTTATGATAGAAACACTTAGCTGCTGTCCAGAAATTGTCGTTGTGCTGTTCTGTGTTTAGGTGGTGGTACCCTTAAGTAATGTTGTTCTTGTTGATTGTTAGGTGTTAGACCCTTAACTAAGGAGGAACAATTATACATTAGGTTTTGTAGGTTAGGTAAGTACTTCTCTACCGAAAAAGAAATATGCACATTTGTGAAGTGATTTGAATAGAGCACTAGGATTGTTGTAGTGCATTTCATTCCGAGCATGTTGCATTCCTTCTTATGCATCCATGAGATTTATTGTGCATTCATGCAGTAGGTGTACCAGAGGGAGTGACACTCCTAGAGTTCGAAGGAGCCATTCTGGAGGAGGATCAGGAGCAGCCGAGGGAGCCCGAGGAACCAGCCGGCGAAGGAGTTCCCGAAGACGAGCTACCTGAGTGCCCGGACCATCGCCCTTCCTCGTTCTTGAAAGGCAAGCCCCGGTGCATGCTGACCCGATCTTTATATATATCAATCTTGAGTAAAGAAGTTTTAGTGGGGTTACAATGTCATCGAGTTCGGCGGTGCACTCGGTGAACCGAGGCGATGGTGGCTCAAAGCGTGGCCTCACCTGAGCTTGAATGGCGGGATGGGCTATTGCGGTGGGTGGCGCGGACCAGGACTGAGCTATGAACGAGATGGATTGAAGAATGGGGCGGTGGTGAGGCTGTGATGCTCGAGTGCGAGCTCCGGGTCGGCAATGGTGATGGCAGTGGCGACCTCGTGCTCTCTGCGCGCGTGGGTGAAGGAATGAGGTCAAGGCGGAGAGTTTGGAGCCGCGCAGTCCTGCTGGAGCCCGACAACACTTCCCCAAGTCACCAGGCGGTCGGTGCGTGGCCTCCACGCATCAAGCACACCCTGCCACCGGTCGGCGACGATAGAGTTCAGGAACTCCGGTTTCAGTTACATTGGCCGACTGACAGCGATACTTTGGCACAGATTATCTCCCTGACCAGACCGACTTAGTGCAAACCATAAACAGCAAAGTTGGAGATGGCTATGTGGTCTACCACTTTGCCAATATGGGCTCGAGCTGATTCGGCATGGTTTGTGAGTTATAGGCTTCCCAAGTAGGGTACACCGAAACTGTAACTTCCATTCTAGACTTAGAAATTTTCTAAGTGTTGGGCAGCCCCTCAAACTGACTTGTGGGCCACTTTTGAGCATGTTCTGGTCATTTTCATGAGATGGCCATATTAGAACTTTTGTTCCTTATGAAATTCTCTACAACTTTGATTAAGGTTGCTTCTCCATGCAAGATCTCTAAGCTAGACTTTTTAAATAGTCAAACTAGAGCATTTTAGGGCTAAGGGCTTGGTCAACATCACATAGGAGGGCATTTTGGTCAATTTGGTCAACATGAACATTGTTCCACTAACGATCCTAAGTGTGATTAAGGTACTATAGGACATAACTGACCACTGTATACTTTAGTAACATGCAAAATCAAGCATCACATAAATTGATGCTCATGCTGATGAAATGCAAGTGCAACATGGAAGCCAAACACCTGAGGTGTTACAGGTGTCACCTTGTGATATGAAGCAATGTGGTGTAATGGATGGGCTTGTAGTAGCAATGTTATCCGAGCATGAACCATCATCACCATCAAGTGTGCATGGAGTAGAATCATCAATTGCATCACTTGTGGCATCATCATCAATATTGCCAAGTGAACTTGTAGTGGATCGATCATCATCATCACTTGACCATGAGGTGGAGCAATCTTCCACAATCACCAAGTTGTGGTTATGCACAACATCCTCATAAGCCTCCACCTTGGGCTCATCCTCCTTGAACTTGCCATCATCCTATGTGAAGGAGTTATCGAAGGTGTGCTTGATTGATTCCCATAACTCATGGGTGGTTCCTTTGTGGTTCACCTTGTAAAAGAACTCAAAGGTCAAAGCATCCATTAGAAATAAATAAGCATCGAAATCAAGTTCAAAGAGAACCTTTTGAGTTTTGGTTAGATTCTTATGGTCCAAGACGTGAGTGAGACCACTAGTGACAACCCACTAAAACTTAGGTCCCTTTGCACGAATATGATCAAGCATGTGATTTTTCCAACGTGCAAAGTTAGTGCCGTAAAAAATGTACGTGTGGCAATCACCTGCATCCTCTCGGGTCGGTGAAGACCACAAATGAGAGACTAAGCTCTGATACCACGTGTAGGTTCGAGATGGCGAACTAGAGGAGAGTGAATAGGCCTTTCTAAAACTTAAACACGTCGGCTAACCGAAACAAGTATGGAATTAAAACTATCGGTCTAGCCAAGACTACACCCCTCTATCAAAGTTCTCTAGCACATTGCAAAGATACTAATTAAGCATCTAAGGTGGCAAGCTTAGCAAGAGCTCACCTAATCAATTCTAGAGCAAGGTCACACAAACCTATGCACTAGTACTTTGCACACCAGGGAGCTCCTACACAACTAGTAAGCAAAAGCACAAAGCTCCTAGGCTCACTAGCAATGTTCAATAAGAAGGCAACCAATGCTAAATTAGACAGCTCAAATTACTTAGCTAAACAAACTAAGCAATATGACTAACAAGGTTACACAAACCAAAGTAGTCATGCAACGGGAGCTACTTCTATGCTACACAAGCAAGAATGTAAATAGCAAGCAACACAAGCTAACCAATTACAAGAGCAACTAAACAAGCACAACCTATACAAAAGTAATTACAAGCTTGTGTGACGGGAATGCAAACCAACGGGATCACAAGGTTGACATGATGATTTTATCCCGAGGTTCACGTGTTTGCCAACACGCTAGTCCCCGTTGAGACAAGCTCCAAGGTTGCCACCGGTCCTCTTGCTAGTGGTGACCCACAAGTCACACCCTCTCACGTGGAGTGCTTAGCATAAGATTTAGCACTTGACCCGATTGGACCACTTGTCACCCTTCGCATCTCGCTTTACTATAGTTGCTCTTCGCGGCTCCCGTGGGGCGAGCATAATGCCCCTAACAATCGCTTCTTCGGAGCACCGCATAATCTTCTTTGCTTGCTTTGATGAAGACCACGACCAAGCCGTCTAGGAGGTGGCATCCTCTAAGAGTAACAAGCACCACTGGCTTAGAACTCGATCACCTAGTGCCACTCAATGCAACCTCACGATGCAATCGCACTAGAATCACTCACTCACTCGATCGGATGAACACTATCAATCATAAGTCAGTTAGAGGGCTCCCAAGCACTACCACATAGGCCACCAAGGCTCTAGTGTGCTCAGCAATTGGCCCAAGGCTGGCCAAAGTTCTATTTATAACCCCTCAAACAAATAGAGCCATTACCCCTTCATTGGGTGTTTTTCGACACGACCGGACGCGTCGGTCACAATGACCGAATGCACCCAGCCAGCGTCTGGTCGCTTTGTGCCATCCATGTGGCTTCTTCGTTCAACGCCACGCGCACAATCCAACGGCTATAAGCCACGCGCCAACGGTAATCACGACCGGACGCAGCATAGTGCCAAGACCGGGCGCAGCACAGTGATTGACCCGTGTCAGGTCAACGCAAACACGCTCTCGCCGAGAAAATGACTGGACACGCCGATGCCCACATCCGATCGTTTATAGAGAGCTCCCAGAGCACTCGAATTGCGATCAGACGCGTCAGGTTAGACACGATCGGACGCACCACCTGTGTCCGGTCCTTCACCGCCTGCCACTGTCAATGCCACGCCCACGCGCACTGCATCAGCGAGCGACCGTGATGACTGGACGTGTGCGATCGTGATGACCAGACGCTGCACCAGCGTGTCAGGTCCAACGTCCGGTCACTCACAGTGACCTCTTTTCACCTCCGTTTCTTCGCCGAGTTGATCCATTTCAAATCCAACTTCTTTCTCCTTTGTAAATGTACCAACACCACCAAGTGTACACCACCATGTGCAAGTGTGTTAGCATTTCACAAACATTTTTCCAATGGAGTTAGCCACTCAACTTGCCACGCCACTCAATCCTAGCAATGATGCAAAGTTAGATTACTCGAGTGGCACTAAATGACCGATATGCAAACAAGTTTGCCCCTCTTGATAGTATGGCCATCTATCCTAAACCCGGTCATAAACTTCTCTACACACCTATGACCGGTGAAATGAAATGCCATATAGGTTATACCTTTGTCTTGCGCATTCCATTCCATCTCTTCCAATGTCGATGCAACACATGCACCAACACGATCAACAATGATATGATCCACTTCATATCATCATGTGATCATATTGGTTCATCAATCTTGACTACACTTGCTCTTCACCGTTGCGTCGGTCCATCGGCGCCAAGTCTTGCTCAAGCTTCACCATCACATACGGTCCCTCGCTTCGAAGCCTTTGACTTGCCCTTCATACTTGAAACCGGTCCATCGAGCCAAGTCATGTCTCGATCTTCTCCACCTTGATCACATGACTCATTGTCATGTCTCATGTGCAATGAGCTCCTTCATCAACACATGTGTAAGCATTGCAACATCTCCGAGCCATCTTTACCATCATGGTATATGTTGTTTACACACATGTATCTGTGGACTAATCTCCTGTGTATCTCACATAAACAGAATTAGTCCACCTAAGGTTGTTACTCAATTACCAAAACCAAACAAGAACCTTTCAGCGGGCGTGACCATGGCGAACAGCAGCACACGCCCAGACTCGGGACTGCATGGTGAAAAAGCGCGGGGAAGGAGGAAAAGAAAAGAAATGAACCAGTACGTGGGATAAAGATATGTAATCAGTGGCAGCGGTGGGTAAGTTTTTCCAACTCCATCAATTTGAGTTTGGTGGAGCACCCCTTGAGGAGGTCCACAAAAATAATGAATCCCCCCAATCCACCATTTTGGTGAATCTGGATTTGTTGGAGCTAGAACGTTTGAGTAAATTTTCGTAGAGTGGAGCTGTTTTTGGTGGATCTGGACTTGGTCAAGCTGTCCCAAACATCCCTAAGTGGAGGAAAGTGGAAGAGGTGTGTGCAAGCTGTGTGATAACTCAGATGGAGAACTAGAGATTGGTGTGATAAGTAATACCAACCGGGAATGAAAGTGAAGCACTGCTTCAAAGTATACAGTGGACAGATTGAATGCTTGTAGGACAACAGAGGGATTGATCAAACCTAGGTCTATAGTATTATAAGATTGTCGCACGCACCATATTAGGTCATATTAGATTGTGTCGCACGCACCATATTAAGATTGTCGCACGAGCCAACCTCTCATTTTTTTGTTGCAACCGCATCAGCATAATCAGAGGCTATTCTAGGTGCAAATGGACATCCCCGACGGTCGTCCACCCCATTCCGCCACTCCACCTTATCCGCATCGCTGCCACAGCCCGCAGCCGTGCGCTGGCCCTTTGCCCTTGTCTCAGACCAAACCTCATTCTGCCATTCCCCACCTGGCATGTGGGGCTCAAAGTCCATCCAGTCTTTTTTTTGGCTGAATGTATCACTTCAAATTTTCAGGGCGTGTTTTTTCAAAAAAAAAATCTAATTTACCTTCCACGACTATCACATCGTCCAATTTTGCTTAGTAAATTAAAAAAACAGTTTTTTACATCTCTCATCTTTTAAAACCATTTGCTTTGCACCTGGATGGTTTTGATGATGATTTTGCTATGTGACACCATGTTAAAGAGGAAGATAAGTTAGACCAAGTTAAAAAATCAAAAAAATAATTTTCAAAAATGTATCCAAATATTTATGAAAATAATGCAGTTAAAAATCCTAAAATCTGGTTTAATCTTAGAAAAGTCATAGAAAATTTATTCTACCTTGGAAAATTATGAAGCTAGTTATTTCCTAAATCATGCTCTTTCTTTTGGTGTCTGCTTGAACTTGTTTGAATCTTGATAGACTTATTTTTGTGCTTATTTGCTACTAGAAACTGCTGTTATCTTATGTTTTTTTTAGATTAGGAATAAAATAGAGTTAAATACACTAGCGGTCGATAAACTTGTCACGGTGTGCCATTTAGATCCACGAACTCTCAAAGTGTATTTTTGACCACTAAAGTTGTTTTGTGGTGCACCGTAGGTCCATTTGATCCATATCAGCACATGTTGTCTATGTGGCATGACCAACATGGGCACAAAAATGTGGATACACACATCATTGGCATGTATCCCTCGTCTTCTCTCGCCCACTCGAGTAGGAGGAGGGCTATCACCGCCACTGTGCCCGCGCTATTCGTGGCCAGCATGCCCATAAGCGGCCTCATGCTCACAGGGCTCCACCTCAATGGAGAGGAGGGAAAACAATACGTGCCACTGACTTGTGGGCCCACATTTCATTGTCTGCATCGTCATGCCATATATCCAACATGTGCTGATATAGATCAAATGGACCCACGGTGCAGCACAAAACAAACCTTAGTGGTCCATAAATACATTTCGAGAGTTCGTGGACCACTAGTGTATTTAACTCAAAAAAATATTCTCATCTCCAACATTCACCTGTGAATCTTATGTTTAGCAAAAAAATTGATAACTTTCATAATGTTGGAAGTAGTTAATTTAAATGCAGATTTAAGAGGTTACTAATAATAATAACTAGGCTAGGTAATTTACATGGAAATTCAGGAAGTCAGTATTGGTTATTTAAAAAAAAAAGAGGGAGCCGTGTGAAAAATACCCTAAGCGCTTAGAAGAAAGCGCGCTGGATGCTTGATAGGAGGGCATATTCTAACGGAATGGTGCTGGATGCTTCATGGAAATACCCTGAGAACAAATCCAAGGCACCGGACAAGCTTCCAGAGTTCCAGAGTTCGGTCGTCGTCCCTCTTCGCCTGGGTGGTCAGCAGAGCACGTGCATTTGGTGGAGAGGAAACGCCTGCAGTTTTGGAGGCTACTAGACCACTGCAGTGCTGCGGTTCTCCGCATTTTTCTTTCCTCAAAAAACCACGGGCACGCCCGTGGAGAACAGTCAAACAGCAGGTGCAAACAAGATTTTCAGTATCAGAAATAAAAATTTATCGGAGGTCATAGATAAATAGGATAAGCAGGATATATCGGAAAGAGTAAATTACATGGCCGGTCCCTAAACTATTGGTGGGGTTTCATCCCGGTCCCCAAACTATCAAAACGGTCATTTAGGTCCCTAAACTATTGTTGAGGTTTCATCCCGGTCCCCAAACTATCAAAACGATCATTTAGGTCCCTAAACTATTGGTGGGGTTTCATCCCGGTCCCCAAACTATCAAAACTGTCATTTAGGTCCCTAAACTATTGCTGAGGTTTCATCCAGGTCCCCGTCCATGCCTGGAGAGAGGTGGAAGATGGAGCTGACATGTGGGCCCCACATGTCAGTGACCCATATCAAAACGACCATGGGTCACTGACATGTGGGGCCCACATGTCAGCTCCATCTTCCACCTCTCTTCAGGCATGGACGGGGACCTGGATGAAACCTCAGCAATAGTTTAGGGACCTAAATGACAGTTTTGATAGTTTGGGGACCGGGATGAAACCCCACCAATAGTTTAGGGACCTAAATGATCGTTTTGATAGTTTGGGGACCGGGATGAAACCTCAACAATAGTTTAGGGACCTAAATGACCGTTTTGATAGTTTGGGGACCGGGATGAAACCCCACCAATAGTTTAGGGGCCGGCCATGTAATTTACTCTATCGGAAATATCAGACTAAATTAAAAAAATTCAATTTTTTTTGATAAAATTTCGAAGAATTTGACTTGAAACTATTCCTAAACTATCAAACATCACTTGTTTACATATAAAAACAAGAATAAAACATTATAAGCGTAGGACCATAGCACGACTGAATTTGGGTTGTCTGTGTGGGAACAAAAAAGAAGAGAAAAATTTGGCCGATATCAAATTTTATCAGACCCTGTGGATAGAATGGAAATTTCTGTGAATTTCGGCCGATAAAAAAACCTTGGGTGCAAAGCAAACAAAAGTCAAAAGTATCAGACCCAGACCATGCACGGGGAGACTCTAGTTTCATCTGCTTTCTGAAATCGTCTGGCACGGTCAGAGGACTATCAAATGGAGAAATTCCAGTCAAATAAAGTTTGCAGATGCAATTAAATACATTTTTTTTCACAGTGAATGAAGGGTAAAATGATTCCCCACCTGAATATATTGCCCTCACTGGAGACTGGAGAGGCAATGCAAGTCACCACTCATAATTTACAGAGTCAGAGTTTAGGACATGGAGTATACAGAGCATCACATCAATCTTCTAGAAGTCAGAGCAAAACAGAGCATTACACCAATCTTTATAATTCTCTGAAAAGGAACGGAAATAGCTCATGGTTCATAACCACCCTCTTAAAAGTCACATAGAAATTAATTATACACATCTTAAAAACACATTACACTTGACATGTGATGGTAAAACCATGTCAGCATAGGATCAGCTGGAGAAAAACACGCAGCACCATAAAAAACTAAAAAAACAGTTATGTGCTCAAAATATAGTATTTCTAATTGTCAGTTTGTGATCTACATGCGATGGCTTTGCACCTCATGCCTCTGTATTTGGAGCATTTATGTTTTCTACATATTTTTTCTCAGCTATGAATAGTAACTCCAAATACTTGATTTGTTCCTTCAACATCCAATTTCGAGGTCTTGTGTTCCTCATTTCCCTTACATGATTTTGAATTTCTGATGTAGCTGCAGTGTTGCTAACTGTTCTTCCTTTTCTTTCTGAATCCAGTCGACAATCGTGCCCTGCAGCTGGACAGGAGCATGTGCAACCCACAGGTTGAGGAATTGGAAGATGGTACTTGTTTGTCTCCCTATCTCCTGATCATGCCATTGCAACATCTTCCCTTTCCTTGGCCCCTGAGAAGTCCTCATGCTTGTTCTCTGTGTACCCATGCTTGCCTTCTCAACCTGAATATATGCAGCACCATGTTTTAATTTCCAAAGCATTTGGTAGACTGCCGCTTCATCATTCTTGCAGAAGTAATCTATTGCCTTTGGCAGCATGGTCTCTTCCAGTTGTCTCAAGGTGAAGTCTGTATGCAAGAAATGCTGCTCCTCGCTGTAGATTGCCGGTATTGCGGGAGTTCTATCCACAAGTAGGATGTCTTCCAAACATCCATGGGGGGGAAATCGAAGTCCAACTTTCAGATATGGAGAGTCTTGTAGGGAATTTTTGGTTTCAGACAGTAAGGATCTATATTGGCTGCAGTCCAAGACTGAAACATGGCACTAAAGTTGTACTTCAATAACTGGTTCCAGAAAAACATCTGGTGATCTTGACATCTTTGACTTTCTACTACCATGACAGAGCTTGTGCTGATCATGCTGCTTGCAACATAGTGGGTTTGGGCGAAACCAATCAGTGCCAAACCTGTGAAGAGGAGCATACAGCTGTAGGCACTGAATTGCCATCCCTACTATTTGTTGGCGGCCCAACTACTACAGCTACTACTTCAGATGAGGAGGCCCATGGACCTCGGGTCGGGTCACGTGTTCGCCGGCCCAGTGTTCGCTTAGCTGGCGACGAGTGGATGTGAGAGCGTGCCTGCGTGCACCTACGGGCAATTGCCGTGTAACAGATATAAGAACCTGAGAGAGAGATGAGGGGATTATCATCATTCATGTAACAACTCTAAACTCTCAAGCACTCAATCTTCCTCGCCTATTTCCCCTAGCCTAAATTTCTATGCTGTTCGTCTGATTCCCTGCCTTAATTTCTCCTATCCTTGCCCCCTGCTAACATTTGGTATTGGAGACACCGATTTTGGGATATCCTCTTCGATCCGCTCGTATTCCATCGGTCGAGTTGAGCAACCGATACGGTTGGCTTGATTTGATTCCTAGCAGTGAGCTGCTGCTAGAAATTCGATCGCTGTAATTCCCTTCTCCGCTCGATTCGACTTGTGGTTGCGGTCGATCTGGATCCGCTCCAACCTCTCACCCACGACCATTTTACCAGACGACAGCACCGCCTCGGCGTCATGAATCCGGAGAACAAGCTCATCATCGATGAGATCGCCCGCCACTTCAACGAGCACGATCTGAAGTGGGATGCGCGTTTCGCGGATCAGGACGCGCGCCTGACCCGCCAGATCCGTGACCTGGAGCAGGCGCAGGAGGGCCGCATGGCGGCGCTGGAGAAGGTCACCGCCTCGCTCAATGAGTGGCGGCCATCCATCGAAGGCATCGTCGACGACTTGAAGAGTGATGTCTCGAAGTCCAAGCAGGAGGTCTCCAAGATCTCTCGCAACTGGGAGCGTGCCATCCTGGATCAGCCGGCTCCTACGCCGGGTGTCTTCGCCGCCGCCCCACCTGCTCCCGAGCGTTCATTCATCGGCGCTCCTTCTCACATGCCCAACGGGCCCTGCGTCGACAACAACCACCGGGAGAGTGGATTTGGGGTAGTCACTACCCAGATTCATTCCCCGGTCAAGGGTATGCCATTGTTCCCTTCCCCTCCCTCTCCGCGCTCTGTTTTGCAACCTCCTGATGATCCTGGTCCTCATAGTGGTACCACTGGGGTAGGGCATAATGGTTTCCAACCACCTAAACTACCCAAATTTGATTTCCCAAAGTTTGACGGATCCCAACCCAAATACTGGCTTAGCCAATGCAAGGATTATTTCGAGCTCTATGGTACTGACCATCACATGTGGGTTCGTGTTGCCAAGATGCATTTCACCCATGCTGCTAAACGTTGGTACCCTTCTGTTGAGTCCCACCTCCACCATGCTAATTGGCAAACATTCACTCAGTTGATCCTCGCTCGCTTTGGCCAGGATGAGCATGAACTTTTGCTTAGACAGCTTTTTCAAATCCGTCAAACCCAATCTGTTCAAGAGTATATCGATCAGTTTGTTGCTATTGTCGATGACCTTTGAGCCTATGGTGGTACCACCGACCCACTTTACTTTGCTATGAGATTTGTGGATGGCTTGAAAGATTACATTCGAGCAGCAGTAGCTTTACATCACCCACAAAATTTGGATACTGCTTGCTTGCTTGCTAAATTGCAGGAGGAGGTCGCCGATCCTGCCAAGAAGAGGGACTACAGGCGTGGGGAGCCACTGGTTGGTCCACGCCACTTTGCTCAGCGTGCACTACCTCTGCCTCCTCCACCATCTCGTCCTGCATTACCGGCGCCCGAACTCAACAGGCCGCTTGCGGATGGGGGTCGAGGCCCAACAGCTGAAGAACGTTGGACCGCTCTGCGTGCGGCCCGTCGTGCCCAAGGCCTCTGTATGAGATGTGGCGGTCGCTGGGCTCGAGATCATCAGTGTCCACCTCAAGTGCAACTTCATGTGGTCCAAGAACTTCTGGATGTTCTCCATATTGATGATGATGTGGAAGCTGCAGTCCCAGCTGAGGAACCTCCTCCAGAGCAGGTCTTTCTTCAGCTCTCCCTGGCTGCTATCTCGGGTACAGTCCCAGCTAGGACAATGTGTTTCTGGGGTACTATTAGTAATCAACATGTCAAGATATTGTTGGATTCTAGCAGTTCACACACCTTTATCAGTACAACTGTGGCAGCTAATTGTTCTAGTATTCAGCAGTTGGATGTTCCACTACGAGTGCAGGTAGCTAATGGTGAGGTTCTCACTTGTTCCTCCTACATTCCAGCTGCTTCTTGGTCTATCCACCACTGCCAGTTTACTTCAGATTTGAAGATTTTGCCATTAACATCTTATGATATGATACTTGGGCTTGATTGGTTAGAAGCACACAGTCCTATGGAAGTCCATTGGGGACAGAAATGGATTTACTTACCACACCAGGGCGGTTCTGTTCATTTGGTTGGGATATTGCCTGAGTTGCCAGTAGGTGCCGTGATGCAGTTGTGCTCAGTTGAGAACCAGTCCCAGTCTGCCAATGCCAATCTTGCTCCTGAAATTCAACAACTACTCACTGACTACTCTGACTTGTTTGATCCTCCCACTCAGTTGCCTCCTTCATGCAGTTGTGATCATTCCATTCCCTTACTTCCTGGAGTCGCGCCCGTATATTCTCGTCCATACCGCTTCTCACCTGCCATTAAAGATGAAGTGGAGAAACAAGTTAAGGAAATGTTAGCCTCTGGAATTATCCAAAAGAGCACCAGCCCTTTTTCTTCTACTGTGTTATTGGTTAAAAAGAAGGATGAAACCTGGCGTTTTTGCGTCGATTATCGGCAACTCAATGCAATTACTGTCAAGGGCAAATACCCAGTCCCTATCATCGATGAGCTTCTCGATGAACTCTCCGGTTCCTCGTGGTTCACTAAACTGGATCTGCGTTCTGGCTTTCACCAAATTTTGCTCAAGCCGGGAGAAGAATTCAAAACGGCGTTTCAGACCCATTTCGGTCAGTTTGAGTTCCGCGTCATGCCCTTCGGTCTAACGGGCGCCCCGGGCACTTTTCAAGATGCCATGAACTCCACATTGGCTCCTTTTCTCCGGAAGTTCATCTTGGTTTTCTTTGACGACATCTTGGTTTATAGCAAATCCTATGAGGACCATCTTCATCACCTGGCTCTCGTCTTTCAGCAATTACAGGCTCATTCCTGGAAGATTAAAATCTCAAAGTGTGAGTTCGCCAGGCGCAGCATTGCATATCTGGGCCATGTCATTACTCCAGATGGTGTCACCACTGATCCTCAGAAAGTGAGTGCTATTGTTCATTGGCCTATACCACAGACTGTCAAAGATTTGAGCGGCTTCCTTGGTCTCGCAGGGTATTATCGCAAATTTGTGCGCCATTTTGGCATTCTTGCTAAACCATTAACAGAGCTGCTATGAAAGGATACCTTGTTTGTGGACCCCAGTTCATACTTCTTCCTTTGAAGCCCTGAAGGGTGCACTCAGTACATCCCCGGTGCTTTCGCTGCCCCAGTTTGACAAACCTTTTAGCATTGAAACCGATGCCTGTGGTACTAGAATTGGTGCCGTGCTTACCCAAGAAGGTCACCCCTTGGCATTCCTTAGCAAAGCCTTGGGGCCACGCTCTCGGGGTCTCAGCACGTATGAAAAGGAATACATGGCAGTTTTAATGGCAGTCCAACACTGGCGCTCTTATTTGCAACATGTTGAATTCACCATATTTACAGATCAGCAGAGTCTCGTGCAACTTACTGATCAGCGTCTTCATACTATCTGGCAACAGAAGCTCTTCTCAAAATTGGTGGGCCTTCAGTTCCGTATTGTGTATAAGCCAGGCACTTCCAATCGGGTGGCCGATGCTCTATCACGCAAACCGGTACATGACTCCACCTGTGCCGCGTTATCTGTTATTACACCCACTTGGATTCAAGAGGTTATCGATGGTTATACATCCGATCCAGTCACTTCTGACATGTTGATTAAGTTATCTATCAACCCAGGTGCGCTGCCCGGTTTCTCTCTTCGCAATGGTGTCATTCACCACGGTTCTACCATCTGGATTGGTGATAATCTTCCATTGCAGCAGAAGATTTTGCACGCTACACATTCGAGTGCTTTGGGCGGGCATTCTGGATTCCCAGCCACTTACACTCGACTGAAGCAATTGTTCTCTTGGAAAGGGATGAAAGCCTCGGTCCGACAATTTGTGCAGTCTTGCTTGATTTGCCAGCAGGCCAAACCTGACAGAACCTGCCTCCCTGGCCACCTTCAATCGTTGGCTGTTCCCACAGGAGCTTAGCAAACTATCTCCCTCGATTTTGTTGAAGGGTTACCCCGCTCTGGTAATGTCAATTGCATCCTGGTCATTATTGACTCTTTCACCAAGTATGGCCACTTTGTACCGCTGTTGCATCCATTCATAGCCTCTACAGTCGCAAAGTTGTTCCTCAACCATGTCTATCGCCTCCATGGACTACCTTCGGCCATAGTTTCTGACAGGAACAAGATTTTCACAAGTTTATTCTAGCGTGAGCTCTTTCGTCTGGCCAATGTGACCTTGCAGATGAGTTCCAGTTATCATCCGCAGACCGACGGTCAAACTGAGCGGCTCAACCAATCTATGGAAACATTTTTGCGTTGTTTCGTCAATGCCTGTCCGGCTAAATGGTCTTCTTGGCTTGCCCTGGCGGAATTTTGGTACAATGCTACAACTCATTCGGCTCTGGGGTGTTCACCTTTCGAAGCCCTTTACGGCTACCCTCCTCGGCATTTTGGGATCTCTGCCTGGACTGATGTCGCTGTTCCGGAGCTATCCACTTGGTTGCAGAATCGCCAGGTTATGAATGATCTGATTCTTCAACATCTCGCCAGAGCCAAAGAGCGGATGAAACGGCAAGCTGACAAAAAGCGTACTGAGCGTCAGTTCCAGGTGGGCGACAAGGTATTTGTGAAGATTCAACCCTATGTGCAGTCTACTCTAGCACACCGTGCTAATCAGAAGCTGTCTTTCAAGTTTTATGGCCCCTTTGAGATTTTGGAGCGCGTCGGCTCTGTTGCTTACAAACTGCTGTTACCCCCGTCTACTGCTATCCATCCAGTGTTCCATGTCAGTCAGCTCAAGGCCGCTGTCCTGCCTACTGTCCAGGTATCACCTTCCCTACCATCTGCCATTGATCTACCTCGCATTCCTATGAAGGTTCTGCAGCATCGCACTGTCAATACTGCTATTGGCTCGGTGGAGCAAGGATTGATCCTATGGTCTGGATGGTCGGCTGACATGGCGACTTGGGAGAATCTGCTACAGTTGCGTCAAGATTTTCCTAGAGCTCCTGCTTGGGGTCAAGCCGGTACTCAAGCCCCGGGGAGTGTTGGCGGCACAACTACTACAGCTACTACTTCAGATGAGGAGGCCCATGGACCTCGGGTCGGGTCACGTGTTCGCCGGCCCAGTGTTCGCTTAGCTGGCGACGAGTGGATGTGAGAGCGTGCCTGCGTGCACCTACGGGCAATTGCTGTGTAACAGATATAAGAACCTGAGAGAGAGATGAGGGGATTATCATCATTCATGTAACAACTCTAAACTCTCAAGCACTCAATCTTCCTCGTCTATTTCCCCTAGCCTAAATTTCTATGCTGTTCGTCTGATTCCCTGCCTTAATTTCTCATATCCTTGCCCCCTGCTAACACTATTATGTTGGTACTCTCTGAAAGTTGTAGCATCAAAGAAAAGAAGAAGTCATCCTCCGATGCATTACCATCTGTCTGCAAAAAGATGAATTTAGCCTCTATTCCATAGCCTGCATTAATATAGGCCACCACTGTAGCAACAAAGGATGCTTGTTTGCCTGAATGATTCTGTGCTGTAGTTTCTTGCCATTCAGAAGATGCCTAACAAGAGGGTCAGAGGGCATGTGGTAGCGTGGCCTGCCACCGAGCTCTAGTAATCTGAGAAACTCGCTAGCACCATCTGCAAACCACTCAAATCTTCGAACAGCAGAACTGCTCGACTCGTCTTTGTTGGGGCTAAAGATGGAGAAAATGAACGACTTGGTAGTATGTGCTATACGTACAGGAAATGAGGAGTTTCTCACCTCCTTCTCTGTATGTTCGTCGTCGAGAATCCTCTGCTTGCATTTATGCAGTGTGTCATCACACTCTTGAGCAGCACGCTTCAGCTTCCTGCGCCAATGCAGCAAGGATGCATCAGTGATCTGCCACTTCTCTGACGTTTCAAGAGCAGCCCCCATCCTAATGTGTGCCATCTCTAGCCTCTCCAGGTTTCTGTTCGCACTCGATTCCTCCTTGTCCTCATATTTCTTGTTGGAATATAAGTGAATTGCCCACCTCTCCCCATCAGCTTAAGCTTTTGGGTTGAATTGGTCAGTGCATGCAACTCAATACAGTTACAGAGGCAAAGGTCTTGAGTTCGAATCCTAGTTAGCGCAATTAAATAAAATAATTGTTGCCCGCTCCTATTCCACGTCTGAGGTCTGAGGGAGCCTTCACGTGAGGGGAAGTGTTGGAATATAAGTGAATTACCCACCTCTCCCCATCAGATTAAGTTTTTAAGTTGAACTGGTCGGTACATGCAACTCAGTATTTCTGAATCAGATTGGATAGAAGTTGGCTGACTGTCTCATGTACAAGTGCAGAGCTGACGATCTCCGCCATCAGGATTCAAGGATCCGTAGTATCCCTTCCCTCTTCATAAAAATTCAACATATAACAGCATACATGAGAGACTAAACATATGAACTTTGGATCAGAAGCAAAGATTTAGCTTAACAACCATAGGATCATACCTCAGACTTGATCATGTAGAGATATCTCGAGTTCAAATCATACAGCGAGGCAAGATGAGAACTTGATGAGAATGTAGTGATATCAAAGACTTTGAAGGGGGGAAACAGGTAGGCAAGTCTAATAATTTGGTCTCTGCAGAGGAAAAAGAGGTAGGCCATTACCTGAAAAGTTAACAATGGGAGAGTCTGCACTTGGTTACACATTTGGGTATATAATAGGATAACAGGCACCGAGTAGAGAAAAGTAGGACGAGGTGCGTTCAAAGTCGTGTGGAAAAACAAAGAATATAAGGTTGGTGTGATAAACCAACGGCAGGGAAAGAAGGTGGAATGCAACTCGAGAATATTTTAAAAGGCCTTGGCCTATCAGATGCTTAAACCGTATTCCACATGGAATTCCTTTTCAGGTGTCTTGGTTAGCAGTGGACAATGATCTTGGAACTTCTTTTTACGAGTTCTGGTTAGCAGGGGCGGTTTCTAGTAGATGATGCCAACATTCTACTATTGGTCCACGCACCGGTTCCCTGATGTCGGATTAACTCGGCACATTTTCTTGCCCTCATTTGCTTGCTTGCTTGCTTGATGCCATGGAAGTTGGTTAAAACAGGCTACAGTTAGTGAAAATGGAGTGCGTTGGATGCATGAAACTGCAGTACATGACATTAAAAAAGAAAAAAAGAACTATTTGTATATGTTTTTTTTCTAACAGTATAGTACATAGATAAGAATATACTGTTATACAGTATAGAGTATAACTTATACTACTCCGATTGATCTGATTCCGATACATAGCCAGATGCTCAGATCTAGACGTACCAGATTGAAACGCCATATAGCCAGAGGCACTCTGGTTCCGAAAGCAAGAGCAGCAGGCAGAGGAGGCAGAACAGCTGGAGGCACTCTGGTTTCTGAAAGCACAGCAAGTAGCAGGCAGAGGAGACGCCGAGCTAGGTTGTGTGCCCCTGCCCTGCTGCGGTAGCCCCGTGAGTTGGGGAGCAAATCGCGCGTACCTGGACTGCGCTTGTGTGAGGTGGGAGCGTCTCGGCCGCCATCTCCAGTGCCTCGCGGCTCGCGCTCCTCCTCCACGGCGCCGTATCTCTCCTCTCCGACCGCCTCCACCGCCGTTCTCCACTCCGCCCCGGCGCACCATGGCCGTGCGGCCCAAGCAACTAGGCAAATGTCGAGGCAGCATATCATGGGCAGTGCCCAGAGTGTTGAGCCTTGTTCGCTTGCTCCAACGGCCCAACGTGTCATTATGATGTTGGACAGTGAGCTATCCTTAGCTGGTCCTAAAGTCCATAAGCCTAAAGATGACCGGTTGCATTCCAACTCAACCATGCGACACCAGGCCGCGATGGACCTCCCCTCTCCCCACCGAACGTTGCGGCCTTCTACACCCACCTCTCTTCCAACGCTGCTCGTTCGTGTTTCTGTTTCAGCAGGGCAGCCGGCCACCGAATTTGGCGACGTCGCTGCCAGAAGGTGAGTCAGCGATTGCGTCCTCGTTGTCGAAAGGCGAGTCAGCGAGTGGTGGTGGCGGCAGCTTGCGGCAGCGTTGTCCATGGGAATCAGTGCTTTGGTTGTGCTCGCTGGGGCTCGCCCAATCATTGCTCCCCTGGCATCTATAAAACATGGATACGGATACGTTTATCGGTATCGGAAGGATACAGATACGCGGATATGGCAATTTACCAAAAAACCCGATACGCGGTGTAACATCCCGGCCCAAGGCTTAACAGGATTAATAGAATACTCATACCAATAAGTTGCAACTTCTTTTCCGGAAGCCCATCTCCAAAGAACTCCAAAGTTAAGCGTGCTTAGCCTGGAACGATGGGTGACCAACTTGGAAGTTCTTCCCAAGTGCGCAAGAGTGAGGCCAAAGTGCGTAGAAAAGACTTGTGTGGGTCTGTGAGGGCAGTCTATGTCTAGAAAGCGGCCAGATGTAAGTGAGCCTGACCTCGAGGAGACGGGACGTTACACAATGGTATCAGAGCTGACTCTCGCGGTTTCACGGGCGCGTGTGTCGCAGTTGTGCAGGCATGGTGCACATGGCTAGTGTGGACCCAGAGTTGTCACACAGCATGGCACATGCGCTGGCACTGGACACACGGACGTGGCCAAGAGAGGATGTTCCTGGTTTGGGATTGACCGACGAGGACATCGGTCTCTTAAGGGGGTGAGGATGTAACATCCCGGTCCAAGGCTTAACATGATTAATAGGATACTCATACCAACAAGTTGTAACTTGTTTTGTGGAAGCTCATCTCCAAAGAACTCCAAAGTTAAGCGTGCTTAGCCTGGAGCAATGAGTGACCGACCGGGAAGTTCTTTCCGGGTGCGCACGAGTAGGGACAAAGTGCGCAGAAAAGACTTGTGTGGGTCTGTGAGGGCAGTCTATGTCCTAGAAAGTGGCCAGATGTAAGCGGGCTCGGCCTCAAGGAGGCGAGACGTCACACGCGGATACATCTAATATTAAAAAAATAAAAATAAAATTAATGCAAGTCTAAATTTAAAACTGATAACAATAAAAACGTCGCAAATAACTACTTAAGTGTACTATTATTACATAACAACAGGTCTAAAGGTCTCAAATATAGTAGTCTCAAATTTAGGAAAGTAATAAAAGGCATTCAGGCTTGCAATTCATGCAGCACCAAGTTCCTATTCCTCATTTAGCTCATGTCATCCACAGCATCAACCTCCTGAGCATCCAAACCAAAAGTCACAGCTTGCAATTCAGGTTCATCAAGGGATAGGTCGGCCACTTCAAGAATGCCAATACCACCAAGTGAATCAAAAGAATCCCCTCCTACATCCCACATCCTTGTCTCTCCTGTCTTGTATGCGTCAGTTCTTCTGGACAGATGCCTCAGATTTGTGTGCACAAAGACTAGATCTTTAGCATGCTCTGGAGTTAAGGCATTTCTCTTCACACTATGGATAAAGCTATAGGTGCTCCAGTTTCTTTCACAGCAAGAAGATTAGGCTGGTTGGCTAAGCAATTTCATGGCCAAACTCATCAACATGGGAGCAGAATATCCATGATTTGTCCACCAAGTCATAGGGGAAACAGCCCATCTATCATGGATTGAGTCAGGATCATTAAATTCTTCTGAACAACTAGAGAACCTTGCGTACTCTTCTTTAACTTTTGCTAAGTCTTTTGGATTGGGGAAGAACTTCTTGAAGCAAACAATCCTCATTTTGGACACCTCTTTATCCTTGTGGGGTGGTTCACGACCAACACCTTCTTCAAGCCACTTTTTGCTATAGTATCTGTAATTGCCAATTTGGCTTTATGATTTAGTGAATGGAAAAAATATGAATGACACATGTGACATGTGAACTAAATGAAAAAATTTGAATGGCAATTTGTACCTTGGATTAAGTGAATGAGCTAAACAATGAAGTGGATTATTGTTGACGGTAGATAAGTATCATTTTTAACCATCAACATAGCATGAGAAAGGACCTAAACATAAATACTATCTAGATATAGGGGTTACACTGACAGAATTCCATGAGTTTTGGTGAATATCTATTTCTGCAGGGGGTTATCAGGAAATAACCAAAGAGGACCACATGTCAGATTTACATAGAGACAAAAGGGCTACACACAATTTTTCTGTAATCTGGAAGGTACGAGAAGACTCTAAAAACAAATGGGAGGCAAAACGGTCCTAGAAGCCGGGCGGTCGCCCAAGGGGTGGGGGCGCCCGCCCCACTTGCAGAGCCAATCAGGCTCCGTCTCGTGGATCCTGCCTCCACTGCCTTTGAGGATTAATAAAAAGTCATTGACGAAGGTTGGTTTGAACCAAGGGCTGTGGTGCTTCCTAGAGGGCTATATAAGTAAGGCCCCTGGCCCCAGGAGAAACCCTAATTCATTAGAGAGAGAACTCATTCCATTCATTCAGAGAAGCCCAAGAGCCACCATCTTAATTAGATCTCTAGTTTAGCATAGCTATATAGGATTAGAACTAGAAGGAGCCAAGCATTGCTTGATTTCCAGATCTGTCAACAGAATACTTGGTAATTCTCTCCTACTTTTATATTTGTTCTTATATTATTCATCTAGTTCATCATTTGTATGAATATGACTTTAGTCTATTCTATCATATTGGATATGACTTTGCTCTATTTGATTATGTTCTCAATTATATTGTTCTTAGTTTACTTTGATTATATGCTTGACATAGTTCGATCAGAATTATATTTAAGTATAGGATCGTATAGCGCTTGCTCATTGATATCATGGGTGAGTGGTAAACATTGTAGGCATGGTGCTTATATCGTATTTACCTACGATTGCACCCTATATTCCAGACCGTGTGGTAGATCGCGGGAGTGACAGTCCTGTTGAGTCCTTTGTAGTCCACCTCCTGAGTATAGGGCAGACATAGCACAACTATTATAGGGAAGTGACGGCTATGTTCTATATCTTCCTTAGTAATATCACTATGCGTAGATATAACCTTTTCTTGCCATGATTGCCAAGTGTAATTGCACTAATCATCATATGCTTTGACTGTATAGTTAGAATAATTTAGGATTTATCCTTATAGTTCATCCTAATCCATGCTAGTGCTATATGCTTAGAGTAATCTATTGAGATGTTTATCATTATATGTGGCTATATGCTTATCAGTTATCTCTTATTATTCTTTATTCATATATATATATATATTATTTATCTTGTGACACTTAACCTGTATGAGAAGATCGATAAAGATATGGTTATGCTCTCCATTATCACATGCAATGATGCTCATTGCTCAATATCCTTAGCATCCCTTCCCAGTGGTAAAAATATAAATAACGATACCTGGATTACTCCCGGTTAAAATGCTACATCGGTATTGTCTGTGCGCTTGCGGATTCCATATTTATTTCAGAGGAGCATTTGCATATTTTAGTACCAGCACCTTTAGTGTCATGCTAGGGATGACAACCTAGCTTATGTGACGTTAGAGGTGTCAACAAGCATTTTTGGCACCGTTGCCAAGGAAGGTTGAATTGCTATTCAAAGGATAATGAGCCATCACTTGCATCCACTAATAGGATTGAGGAAACATGCTCTACTAACCCTTCTCTACAGGATTACCCTTGTTTTGTCTACTTGTGTATTTTATGTAGGGTAATAAATCATCAGGTTTGGCCGTCCAGATAACTTCATCGATAATCTAGAATTATTGTTCAGAAGAGCAAGAGCCAAGCTAAAGAGAGTTCAAGCAGACACATCATCATCATCTCAGCTTGAAGCTCCACTCTCTGATTTGGAAGGCCGATCAAGCATAGTTCAAAACTTAACACTAGAGTTCGACACCATGGCAAACAAGTCACTACGTGAGTTCTCAGCTCCAACTACAGCTAACATCCGGACTAGACCTGCGACAGAGATTGAGCAAAACTTTGAGCTAAAGCCGGCGTTGATCAACATGGTGCAAGCCAGTCAATTTTGTGGGAAGGCACATGAAGATGCTAGTGCTCATCTCTAACACTTCTTGGAGATTTGCAGCACTTTCACCATCAAGGATGTCCCTAGAGATGCCATACTACTTCGTCTCTTTCCATTCTCACTCTTGGGGAGAGCGAAGCAGTGGTTCTATGCGAATAAGGAGAAGAATACTATGTGGGCACTCTGTTCCACCAATTTCCTAGCGAAGTTCTTTCCCATGGGCAAGACAAATGCTCTTCGTGGGAAGATATCAAGTTTTCAGTAGCAACATGATGACTCAGTCCTACAAGCATGGGAGCGCTTTCAAGACTACATTCTAGAATGTCCTCATCATGGAATGGAGAATTGGCTACTTATGCAGACCTTCTATCACAGGCTCACCAATAGTACCCGTGAGACTATGGATGCTGCCACTGGAGGAGCATTCTTATCACTTACAATCAATCAAGTCACAGCTCTTGTGGAGAAAATGGCATCCAACTAAGGTTGGAATGAAGAAAGAACTCAAACCCGCAAGAGAGGTGGAGGTATGCACCAGCTGAAGGAGGTAGACGTGCTGTCTGCCAAGATGGACCTACTTATAAAGAGGCTCGATAAGAGAGCCGACGAAAAGAAGGAAGTCATGCACATCCATGATTCCCGCATGACTTGTAAAGAGTGTGGAGACACTGGGCATTCAGGAAGTAATTGCCCAGAACTACAAGAGGATGTGAACTACCTCAACAATAACAACTACTACTATCCTCAACAGAATCAAGGCTGGAATCAACAGCAAAGGCCTAACTACTCAGGTGACTACTTAGGTAATTATCAAGGTAATAATTCTTTTAATCAACCACCTTTGAGAGATTTAGTGCTTAATCAAGGAAAGTTAATGGATAGCCTGTCTAAGAAATTAGCGTCCAATGATAAAACATTAGAAACAATTAATAATAGAATGACTAGCTTTTCTACTGCTATTAAGAATCAGCTCAGTTTTAATAAGATGCTAGAGTCTTAGTTGCAATAGCTTGCCAATATTGTTCCTACTAACCAAGGTAAAATTCTGGGACAACCAAAAGATCTAGAAACTACAAATCTTGTAGACATATTTAATGCAGGAAGTTATTGGAGTGACCCTATCTTCAAAGGATGGAACGACGAGACTCTGCCAATCAAGAAAGGTGATCTAGGAAGACCTATCATCCCGATCTCCATTGGAAGCGTGAACTTCAATGAAGCTATCTGTGACTTCGGTGCAAGCGTCAATATCATGCCTAAGGTGATCTATGATAAAATGTTTAATTATCCTTTATTGTATACAGCCATGTGCTTGCAGCTTGCAGATCAGTCACTATGCTACACCAAGGAAATCCTAGAAGACATATGTGTATGAGTAGGCAACTCGTATGTTCCTGTAGACTTCATGGTAATAGAGACAGGTAGTGATGAGAAGCCGCCCATCATTTTGGGACGACCGTTCTTGAACACTGCTGGAGCTATCATGTACGCTAACACTGCCAAGATATGTTTCAACATCAAAGGAAAAAGAGAGGCCTTCTTCTTCAAGGACAGAGTGTTGCAGTTCCCTGCACACCCTCAACATCCCTATGAGCCAAAGAAGAAGAACAATTGAAGGAACAAGAACAAGAAGCCACAACATATGGAATTAGCGAGAGTAATCACTACAGTCCACAGAGAGCATGATCATCAGCTCAAGTCCCCATATTTGCTCAAGAGAGATGACCTAGGTGTCCCAACCATTGAATGCACAATCAACAGGAGCTCCTTTCAGAAAGTTGTCTGTGACACTGGATCAGGCGTCAACATAATGGCCAAGGTAACTTATGAATATCTATATGGTACTATGCCTTTAGACCCAACCTATGTGCAGCTGTAGATGGCAGACCAATCATTTCGCTTCGTGGACGAAATATCTAAGAACGTCCCCGTACAAATTGATGACCACTTCATCCCGACTGACTTCTTAGTCATCGACATGGGAGAAGATGAGTACGATCCACCAATCATCCTAGGAAGACCATTCCTGAGCACCATCAAGGCCATCATCTACATTGCAACAGGAGAAGTACATTTCCAATTCCCCTCAAAGAAGGTATGTCGCTATTTCAACAGTAACTATATAGTTGATGAAGAACCCAAGAAGAACAGAACCAGAAGGTGTCGTAATCGCACCCAGAAGAATCAGATCCCCAAGGATGGATGGGCTGACTATGAAGGAGAGGTATCCAAATATGAAGATCAATTTCCTGAAGACAATACATCTTCTGAGAGAGAAGTTGTACCACCAACAGAGAGTGACTCAGTCACCATGGAGAACAAATAAAATAAGATAGAAAAGCAAGCTTCCTCCTTAAAGTCAACCTCACCAACAAAACTGGTATGGAAAGTAAAAATAAATTTAACATCAGATTCAGCACAAGTAGAGGCACCACTCGATCCATCGGAGGTGCCCCAGAATGATTAGAGCGAACAAGAGGTCCTGTTCGGAGGACCCAAATCACCGAACACCACGCCAAGAGGTAACTTGGTAGTTATCAATATTTCCCTCTTTAGTTCTACATTTAATTTTTCACACCATATTTACTTTCCTTTATCACATGTTTAGTTACACTTTATTTTTTGCATAGGAAAGAAAATAAATATGTCTTGCATTGCATCATAAAATTACTAAAGCCAAATGCAAATAAATTTGTGGCATAAAACCCAAAAGTCTACTTGCTGTGGTGGCATAAAAAATAAAATAAAGAAGCATTCATCATCCTTTATAATTTCTTGCATAGTATAAATATAAAAGTATAAAAATATGACAACACGAGATCCTGCTAGAAAGATACATCTGTTAAGAGGTTCTAGATGCTCAAGGCTCAGAGGTTTATCACTAACAATTAATCAAGTTCCATAAGCTTTGATGTCTATTTTGAGCTTCACAGAAGGATTAAGGAAAGCAAATAGACAGAAGGACAATATGTCCCCTATCGGAGTGCTATCTCAACAATCATCATCATGAGCACTCTGATGAGGAAAGTACAATTTCACTGTCTACCTGCTTCATCAAGCAAGACTATGTCAACATCCAGCTTGGGGGAGAGCATCCCCTATGTATCTAGCTAAGTATTTTCTTATGTACTTATTTTTTCTTTGATATATGAAACAAATAAAAAGATGCATAACCTATAGAAACCCAAATAAATGTTTTCTTATATATATATGCTTTCTATATAATCTTTAAGTTTGATAAATAAATATAGGAGAGTGTGCTAAGTTTCATCTTATTAAGTGAACCCCTAGAATAAACTCTTATATGAAAATGATGAATAGTTGCTCTACCGTAATTTCTTTCAAGTACCTAGTTTTCAACCGTGATCTCTCCCGAGTTTTGGATACAATGGTTTTTGATTTAAGATTTTGTCACACCCTAAAATTTTTAATTTTGGGTTATGCTTAGAAAACACTAAATAAAATAAATAATTTCAATATTTGAATAAATTTATTAGATAAGTTAAGTTGTTGCTAATTTAAATATAGAAAATTGTGGTTTTAAACTTTTTCATATTAATTTGATAATGTGGTGTTTGTTTGACGCTTGTTTTTGGTGTTGGTGAGTGCTATTATTTTCAAAATACCATATGATGACGTTTACTTCTCACCAGAAAACTTTTTGGCATTTTCTAGATTTAAATTTTTAATTTTCGTGAGCTTAATATTTTTTCTTAATCTCTTTATCAATCTTTTCATGAGCCCAAACCTATTTAGTTGAGTTTCTTATCTCCCCAAGAGTCTCCAGGATTTTTCCCGTGATTTTTCTGAGCTCCGGGCTATTTTTCACGACCAAAAAGGTAATTTTAGATTTTCTGAAATTATTTTATTCGCGGAATTAAAATAATCCTGAAATTAAGAAAATCCGAAAAGTTTCCAAACCCTACAACTATATATATGCCGGCGTAGCCCTCAACGCTCTGGTTTCAGAAGTACAACCCTTATCGCGAGCCGCCGCTCGTAGCTCCCTCCACCTGTCGCCGAAGTTCTGCATCTACAGCTTGCGTTTCGGCGAACTCTCCGACGAGCTTTTCCGGCTAAACCGTCGCGTCCCGACGCCAGCCACCACCACCAAGAGGCAACCCTCATCGTTCTCTACACCGTGGTATATCCGTTTGTGTAAATCCATCGCCGTTTCATCGAGTTCCCATCTTATCTTGCTTCTCTCCAGCGAGATTCCACCATGACTGACCGGAGCTCCTCCAAACCCAAGGTAGAAGATGATACTATTTACAGTTTTGCCACTAAACTTGTTTTGAGCATAAAATCTTTGTTTTAACTCCGATTTGACCCATTCAAGTTGCGTTAGGTTTGTATTTGCGAGCTCTACATGTTAGTATAGCTGTACAATAGGTTTGGGAAATTTAATTTTTTAGAAAATTCATAACTTTCATGTTTTAAATCCGAATTTCGTGATCTTTACGTCTGTGTGATCGTAGTAACGTGTAGAAGAGTTTTACAAACTTTTTATACTATTTTGCTACTGTTGGTGTACTATTTTAATTATGTCTCTTTGTTTGCTTCGTGTATGATTGCTCGGATGATTGTGTGTTGATGATTGATGATCGAGTATAGACGGTGAGCAGTTTTTTGACGATCAGTAGTATTATTTTGAGCCAGACCAGCAGTATCATCAGGAAAGCTTTGATCAAGGCAAGTATAACATGGGACCCTCCTTGTTGTCCTATTCACTAAAAATACTATTTATATGCATGTGTCCTCCTTGACAACCATAGAGATTATAACGTAGCTATTGATATCTTGTTCCCTTATCACCTATGGTTTATGCGTTTGGGTAGCTATTGCTAGTGCTTAATTATGAACAATGATCTTGTAATTTGACTAATGGATTAAGCAACCAATCATTAAGATGATATTATTACTGTTGAAAAGGGGGCTAGAGCAAGGAGTTATATTGTTGCTTTGGTTTCTCTCCATAAGGACTTATCTGTAAGTGATAACCGGGATTGACGGTATAGCTGTGAGGGCTATATGGCTCTGGCTCTAGTTGTTCAAGAGACCTTTTTTAGCTTGTTAGTGGTTACCTTAAATGGCGTAAGAATGGCTTGCCACGTTGGGTGTAGGACAACCTCTAGTCTATGAGTATAGCCGAGAAGGAATTGTGCCATTTGAAAAGGGGGTTCCTACATCTGCCTACCGAGTAAATCTAATGGTCCTAACTTGCTAGACAAACTTTTGAATGGCTTTATATGGTTTTTGATGTTTTGGACCTTGCAAACCCATGCATTTGGAAATCATGACTCACAGTGAAAGTGTACACCTCTGCACAGAGTTTAATAAACTGGTATACTAGCCGTGCTCATGGATACGAGCGGCCTTGGGGATTCTTACAGAATAGTTGATCACCATTGTTATATCATGCTTAATTACTGTTGTTATTATTATGCTCATGTTAATGCTATTCATTATCCTTATTATAATTGATCATTGAATCATTAATGGGATTTGGTTTACCTTGATGCTACTCAATTGCTAATTATATGATGATTAAAAGCTAAATGCAGTCAAACCGTGTTTAGCCTTTTTGAGCCCCATGAACCCCATGATATATTTGTTGAGTTCGACATGGACTCACTCTTCCTATTTCCCCAACACTCCAGTATGTAGTAAGGTGCTGCTTAGAAGAAGGATAAAAGATGTAGTGGAGTTTTCAAAAGTCTATCAGAAGTGTTTGGCATATGGAGCCACCAGTCAGTTGTCCCTGAGAAGAATGGAGCCTGAAGTTTAGTCATCGTTCCGCGATACTCTGATGTAAGTGTTAATATAGCTATGTATACGTTATATAATAACATTGTTTCTGATACTTTTTCATTCTGACATATGTGTGGACTTCCTGGGCACACATATGATTAGCCCGGTTTTGTTCTTTAGAAAACCAGGTGTGACAGAGTGGTATCAGAGCGGTGTTGACTGTAGGACGTATGCCAAGTAGCACTGGACGTATTCTAAAACTCATTTTACTATATAAAACTATTTTTGTCATCCTTTGACTCATTGATTTTGACTATTTCATCTTCCTTGTCTTGTTGTATCCCCTCCTTGATAGCTTCCTTTGAGCTATTATTTTTTACTCCCTTGGTTTTTGTTTTATGTTGTTTTTACTAAAAGTTTTCTGATCTCACCTTTTTCAAAAGTTTGATGGCCTTTCATCACCCATACTTTTTCCCTTAGGATGACCACCATTGTTGAAGAAGCACGTGTAGTATCGATGGTGTGATGTGTGCTTGTTTTGCTTGATGTGTTGCTTGTGTATTGTCCTTGTTCTCATGTTTTGAAGGTGGCCCGAAAGGTTTTCGATTTGAGAAGTAGCTCGATCCATGTTAAGTGGGGTAGTGTCATCTTCTATCCTACTTATCTTTCAATCGATCCTAAATCTTGTCATTTTTCTCTTACACCGTTCTTGTCTACCTTGGTTGTCATGCTACCTTCTTTATCTCATCTTAATGGAGGATCAACACATGAAGCACTCATTAATAGCAGCAAGCCTTAGAGAAAGTGTTGCCTTCAATGACATCGCCAGGTGGACCAAAATCTTTGTTAAGTGGGGCAGTGTCTGCTACCATCATTAATCTCAAGTGACGAGGTACGAAGAACAGAAGATTAAACTTTATCTTTTTTGTCATCTTTTGGCTATCCTCGATCCATGTCTTGTATCTCATCAACACAAAGCAAAGAAGCATGAAGACTTGAAGATTAGTGTTATCTATCTCTCTAGTCTCTTTTAATCTCGTTTCTGTCTTATCCTATTTTTTTAGAGCAATTTGTCTTCCTTAGCTTATATCTCTATTTTTGGACACCCAAAAATCATGAATAAATTCTGGATAATAGTAGACTTCAAAATCTTTCTCTGTAAGAACCACCCTGATAACTATTATGGTTTGGGAGTTATGAAAATCACAAGGCGACGCATCTGTGCTGTCAGCAACCTAGAATAGTTTCTGTTGTGCACAATTTTCGACTACCTTAACTGCAGAATCTGGAGAAGTGTTCTATAAGAAAGTTGTAGTAAATTTGATAAGCTTCCCAACGGTATAAGCTACAATATCATCGGATTCGTAGAACTTGAGTTATAACTGTATCTCTGCACTACCATTTTTCTGCTCGTGAGGAAGTGCAGGTTACTTGCTCTTGCATATGCTCATGAATCTCTTTGAGATGGTAGAAGGACACAATGATAATCATCACTTAGAAACAAATGCAAGCTATCCTTTGGTGTTTTCTAGTTGATCTCTTCTTAAGGGGGTTTGCCGAACTAAAGACGATACAAGATGGAGGTTTTATATGTTTTGTTTCGTCATCTGAAAGCATCAGCTATTTATATGGTTGCAAAGTCACTATCGAGTGCAGGTATCTTTTCTCAGGGTTGGTAACCTGTTGGAATCATCTACAAGGATCGTAAGGGTCTAAAGGAGACATTTACAAAGTGGGTTTTGAGCTTGTGGGATCATCATTGGATAAGAGTTGATGAAGGAAAAGTGAAGAATTGCAAATCAACTTTATCTTTCTCCCTAGTCTCTTCGAATCTCGGGATGAGATTCCTGTTAAGTGGGGTAGAATTATCACACCCCAAAATTTTTAATTTTGAGTTATGCTTAGAAAACACTAAATAAAATAAATAATTTCAATATTTGAATAAATTTATTAGATAAGTTAAGTTGTTACTAATTTAAATATAGAAAATTGTGGTTTTAAACTTTTTCATATTAATTTGATAATGTGGTATTTGTTTGACGCTTGTTTTTGGTGTTGGTGAGTGCTATTATTTTCAAAATACCATCGGACGACGTTTACTTCTCACCATAAAACTTTTTGGTATTTTCTGGATTTAAATTTTCAATTTTCGTGAGCTTAATATTTTTTCTTGATCTCTTCATCAATCTTTTCATGAGCCCAAACCTATTTAGTTGAGTTCCTTATCTCCCCAAGAGTCTCCAGGATTTTTCCCGTGATTTTTCTGAGCTCCGGGCTATTTTTCACAGCCAAAAAGGTAATTTTAGATTTTCTGAAATTATTTTATTCACGGAATTAAAATAATCCTGAAATTAAGAAAATCCGAAAAGTTTCCAAACCCTACAACTATATATATGCCGACGTAGCCCTCGACGCCCTGGTTTCAGAAGTACAACCCTTATCGCGAGCCGCCGCTCGTAGCTCCCTCCACCTCTCGCCGAAGTTCTGCATCTACAGCTTGCGTTCCGGCGAACTCTCCGACGAGTTTTTTCGGCCAAACCGTCGCGTCCCGACGCCAGCCACCACCACCAAGAGGCAGCCCTCGTCATTCTCTACACCGTGGTATATCCGTTTGTGCGAATCCATCACTGTTTCATCAAGTTTCCATCTCATCTTGCTTCTCTCCGGCGAGGTTCTACCATGGCTGACTAGAGCTCCTCCAAGAGCAAGGTAGAAGATGATAATATTTACAGTTTTGCCACTAAACTTGTTTTGAGCATAAAATCTTCGTTTTAACTCCGATTTGACCTGTTCAAGTTGCGTTAGGTTCGTATTTGCGAGCTCTACATGTTAGCTGTACAGTAGGTTTGAGAAATTTAATTTTTGAGTTTATATTTAAGTAATTATTTATCTATAGGAAATCTTAGAAAATTCATAACTTTCACGTTTTAAATCCGAATTTCATGATCTTTACGTATATGTGATCGTAGTAACGTGTAGAAGAGTTTTACAAACTTTTTATACTATTTTGCTACTGTTGGTGTACTGTTTTAATTATGTCTCTTTGTTTGCTTCATGTGTGATTGCTCGGATGATTGTGTGTTGATGCTTGAAGATCGAGTATAGACGGTGAGCAGTTTCTTGACGATCAGTAGTATTATTTAGAGCCAGACTAGCATTATCATCAGGAAAGCTTTGATCAAGGCAAGTATAACATGGGACCCTCCTCGTTGTCCTATTCACTAAAATTACTATTCATATGCATGTGTCCTCCTTGACAACCATAGAGATTATAACGTAGCTATTGATATCTTGTTCCCTTGTCACCTATGGGTTATGCATTTGGGTAGCTATTGCTAGTGCTTAATTATGAACAATTCGGGTCAGGTAATTTGGGTAGTTAGAAATTCGGGTATTAAAAATTGCTACCCGATTTTTGCCCTGAAAAAGCAATACCTGAAATTTCGGGTACCCGATAATTTAGGTTCGGGTTCGGGTTCGGGTTCGGGTTTTACCCGATATACTCGAAATTGGCAAAACCAACCATTTTAGAAGAATTGAAGTACCATTTTAAAGCAATAAACAATAGTCGTATAAATCACATCATGTCTTCATATCAATTACCAACAAATCAATTATCAAGTTAGCATAAATTTACATTAATTCATACCAAATAATATATTTATATGGCATTGAAATACTTCATGTCTTCGTATTAGAAATAGAAGAGCAAATATTTGAGATATTTCAGGTAATTTGGATAGTTCGGGTACCAGGAAACATTACCCGAATTATCCAAACTAATTTCGGATTTTTACAATCACTATCCGAAATTGCGATCGGGTATTTCGGGTTCGGGTACTTCGGGTTTGGGTTCGGGTAATTCGGGTTCGGGAATCGGGTATTTTTCCCACCCTTAATTGAGAAATGTATTTTCATGTTTCCGCTGCAATGATGATGATTATCTTCTAATTAAATTCGAACCAACGGGAGAATTTAGTTTTGAAGAGTAGTCATAAGATAATTGAGTTTTTCATATCTTAATTCTATTTCTGCCCAACGGTGATGTGGAATTAATGTAGAAGAATGTTGTTTTATTCTATTTTTGCCCAACAGTGATATAGAATAGAACATAAAGTTTTAAAAGTTTAATGAGCATTATTGATGATGATTTATTAATGTTTTTAGACAAAAAACTTAATGCTTTTATTCTTGAAGGCAGAAAAGGAAATGAGCTGGGTACTTGTGACTCGAAGATGATAAAGAAAGAGACCATTGCATAAGGGACTATGTTCTCTTTAAAGAATGGCTTTAAAAGAAAAGAATTCTAGGATATTGATCCAAGAAAAGAAATAGAACAATAAGAGTTTAGTTTAAGAGATGCCTCTTTATGTACTCTTTATGAAGAAGAATTTAGTTTTTAGTGTTATCATCATGATAAGAGATGTAATAAGTAATATAATTTTTTAGTCTTAATCATCATGATATGAAATGTAATAAGTGGCATGCATGTTTAATTTGACCAATGTCGGATTAAGCATGTGTGTTATAGTGTATTCGGATTTATTCCTAAATTTGATGATTGAATATGAGTCAATCTTGGTATTTATGTCCCTTCAAGGGAACTATCTCGCATGGCGGGAAAAGTTTGTGATAGTACCCGCATGGCGGGAAAAGTTTAAGAAAATACCCACATGGCAGGGTAAAGTTGGCATAATACTTATGTTTGTCCATCCTGCATGGCGAGAGAAAGTTGTGATGACTCATGTGCTTGACAGTGCTCTTCTGTTGTATCATAGTAATTAAGCACTCAATGAGTTTAAGGAGAACAAAAAATTACAGACGAACCTCAGGATAAGAATGACATGCAAGCGTGACTTGTGAAAGTATTAATGATAAAAGACTATTGAGTTCTTGAAGTGAAATGAGAAAAAAGTACTCCCATATGAATTAAGAAATAATTTTATTTACATGATGTAATCATGTGGATGAAGTAAGTAATCAAAGTTTCCTTATTCACAAGAGTTCTGAATAGTTTTCAAAATTATGGTAGAAAAGTTCATACCACATTTCGAGGGGGAGAAATATGAGATCAATTAAGAAAGACAATTAAGAAAGATACTTCCCCATACTTCAGATAATGCGATACATACTATGCATTGAAGGCAAGTGTGATCTATAAAAGATGAATATGATCGTCGAGGGAGTAAGACGGTCATAATAACGATACCCCTAAAGTAAAGAAATAGCTAAATTCCTAGACCTTTTACAGTTCCGATAGGAAGATAGCGTAGTTGGTCAGTATTCATACTAGATGAGTTCAGAGTTGTTAAGGCGATGCTAAATGCACCATATGAGTTTTAGCAGATTAAACCCAAAATAAGAAAGTTGAAGATGGGACAATCTAGGGAAGCATGGTACAAAAAGACCTAACTCCGCAAGGAGGATGAATAATGTAGACAAGAATCTTGTTACACAGGACCTTGAAGAATCAATTGTCTTTTGGCAATAAAGGTCAAGAAATGCTAGTAGTTAAGGCCCTAGAAAGTCTCAAAGAATAAGAAAATCAAATATTCTTGATGACTATAAAGTCTATATTAGTAAAATTCAAATAGAAGGTGATTCCACCTTATTTGAAGAAGCCATGAAGGTGTTCACTCGTCCAAATGGCAAGAAGCAAATGAAGATGAATTGAAATCAATAATACCAATAATATTTTGGGATCTAAAATAAATTCCTAAGGAGCCAAAACAGTAGGTTGTGATGGGTCTACAAGACAAAATGTGACTCCAAAGGGAATATGTAAATATGTAGATCGTGACTTGAATCAAAAGATTTTGCGCGAAGATAATGAATAGATTACAATGAGTGCTAGTGGCACATCATGATCTGAGTTACATCAGATGAAAGTAAAGACAACATTTTTCAATGAGATTTGTATGAAAATGATTACATGGCACAACCTAGAGGTTTTGTCGTGGAAAGAAAAGAACATAAGGGATACCACCCATAGAAATCTCTTATGGACTAGAGCAAGTCTCTAGACAGTGGCATTTAAAGTTGAAAAGTCAATTAGAAATTTTGGGTTAAAGAGAATGAGAGGACAATTGCGTATGTACAAAGTTATAGAATGGGAAATTTATTTTCTAATCCTGTATATGTGGATGACATCTTACTTGTTAGTAGTGATGTCAATCTACTGCATGTGAAAAAGAAGCTCTTGTCCTCAAGGTTTAATAAGAAAGTTCTCGGTGAACGGTCTCTTGTTATAAGAATTGAAATTCACTGAGATAGAAGAAAAGGGGTATTAGGATTATCGCATAGGCATGCTAAGAAAAGTTTCTAAAGAAATAAAATACCTATGCGGGTAAACCTACGCCTGTTCCCATGGTCAAGGGTAATAGTTTTGGAAACTTTATTGTTCCAAGAAGCAATGTGAGATCATAATAGATGGACGTCCTATATGCTTCAGCTGTTGGAAGCTTAATGAGTACACAGATAAGATCTTACCCTGACATAGTTCACGTATCCAAGTTGTTTTGGCAAAATTCCAGTCCAGATATAGATCACTGGAATAGAGTTAAGAATGTCGGCCTCATGCTAAGAAACAAAGAACAAGTACTCTCAAATAGTTGTGGATATAAATGTTAAATTTTGGTGAGATGTTTAGTAAAACCCACATAGTAGCTCACACTCACAGTTGGAGTTTTATTATGGAAAAGCTCCAAAGAAACATTTAGTGTCATCAGTGATGTAAAGTTATAGTATAGCATGTTATGAGGCTACGGGACAGGCAAAATGGTTAAGAAACTTACCCGAAATTGATAATGGTTGTCAACAGCAATAACCATTTAAGTAGTTTGCTCCTATAACAACGAGTCAAGTGTGTTGCCAAACACATTGGCATTAAAGTTATACATTGTAAAGGAGAAAGTCCGAAATCATACTAAAAGTATTGAACATAAAAGTAACAAGCAAGTGCTTGCGGATCCGCTTACCAAAGGCTTACCACCCGGTGTGTTCAGAGAATACACAGTCGACATGGGTTTACGGGAAAGCCTATGATTTCCGAACAATAAAGGGCCTAAAGTTAAAGAATCTATTTCAGATCAGAGATGTGTATTGTAGCTGTTAAATCTATCGGTGATTGACCGTGATGATGAGGCACGCTCTATGCACTGATTTGTGATGGAATGGTAAAAGAAATAAGTGTAAAGCTAAGTCTAAAGTTCAAAGTATAAGATGAGATCAAGGGAGAGAATATTATAATTGATCTCCTCTAGCCTGGCCCAACGGCCGAGCTGGGCCTTGATCCAACGCCCTGATCGTGGGCATCCAGCCTTTCAAGGTTGGTGGGCCCCCGTTGCACTACACAGTATAAAGTGGAGGTGGGGTCTGGGGCACGAGACATGAGGTTCACCCGAGTCGCCATTCCCCACTGTCCTAGCCCTAAGCCGATCTCGAGGGTGCGCAGCCAGCGGCGGGAAGCTCCGCCACAAGTTCGCCACCTCCTCTGCGCCACGCCGACGCTGACACCAGATCATGACTCCACTGCTACTCCATCTCCTCCAACCCGTATGGTCAGCTACCTCTACACTCCTCTCTCTCCCTTTCTCCAGTTTCTTTCCCTAGCTCATGTTCTAGTACGAATCACTTGTTTACTTGAGTTGTACCTGGCTAGATCCATACCTAAGTGATCCTATGAATCTATCATTAGGTGCTCACCTGTTCTAGGATCGGACATGCGGGGAACATGGTCGTCCGCTAATTGATGAGGAGCCGGATGGTCACAGAAACTGACTTGTGGGCAAGCCAACGAGGACTTGGAACATTTCCATGAAAAGGAATAGGAGAATCTTTGAAGGGATGTCTAACTCAGTGGTTCAGGTCTTCGGGCTAGCACAAGAGAAGATGACGCTGAGGAGACTAGTGCTCATTTATGGATCCAGCGAGACTAGTGCTATTCGTTTTGCTTCCAGTGCTTTGTGTTGCTGTACCTTATTTGTATGCAAAATTAGCTACAGGACAGAGTGGAAATGGAGCAGTTTGCTGATGGATAGTGTCATTGTTGTCGAATTTGCTCTTGGACACTGTGGCTAATAAAATATTCATTTCTTGCTTCTGATGAGAGAGGACAGAGTGGAAATGTACTTTTTGCCTCTGGCTCCTTCCTCTCTCCCTTCCCTCTCCTTTCTGCTTCTTCCTTCCTTCCTATTCTGAGCGTCGTGGCCAGCAACCTCCGCTGCTTCCCTGGCCATGTGCATGCAGTGAACACCCCACCACTCCGCGCCCCCCTCTGTCCCTCCAATCACGTTCGTTGGGGGCTTTCCCCATGGCTGGTACGGTCATGCACCATTGCCTGCATGACGACGCCCGGCGCTGTTCTTGTGCGGGAGAAAGGGAGGGCGAGAGGGGTAATGGCGGCACCCCGCATCCCCGAGCAGCGCCGTAGCTTCCACGGCCTCGCTGCTCAAACTGCAAGGGGTGCGGTTCGAACCTTTCTTGAACACGGTCCGCCCCTGAAATCTGTCGACGGATCGAGCCGGACTGAACCCAATTGGTACAGGTGCAGACAGGGTCGTGACCCGGTGAACCTAGGGTCGAACCGAACCTTCTTGCTCTCGCGTGTCTTCCCGTCGCTGCCTCTGACCTCCGCCGCCTCCATTCTCCAGTCCCTGCTGCCGCCACGCTCGTCCCCGACTGCCCACCGTCTCCCTCGTCCCTGCCTCCCTCATCCCTGACTTCCTGCCGCCCACTCTCATCCCTAGCTCGTCACCGCCACGCTCAGGGACCGAGCAACGAAGAAGCCATGAGCGACAGAAGCAGGAATTTCCCTGAGATCTAGCCATTGAAGTTCACATTCCCCTGTAAGTGGTCCCTGATCTCTTATCTAGACCGTTCTATTTTGAATATGTTGGGATGCTTCCATTACTGCTCTTTTTTATTGGATCTTGGTCAAAGCTGGGATCTTGGGACGGAAACATGATCATCGATCCTCCCTAGGTGGATTTGCGACCCCTAATCATCTTGATTCGTAGAGTGGTTTGTACAATCATGTCTTGTAGTAGTAGACTTATAATGCGTGATGAAGCTGACAATGTTGCCTCTCGACGTCAAGAGCCTGGTCGACCTGAACATGGCGTGTTTGCCTACTCCCTCGTCAAATTGCTAATTTTTCTTTTTATTAATTTCATCAGATGAGCACGATGAAACAAATAACTAGCTGCCTCATTATTATTATTTCTGGAGTCTGTCCAACAGTGAGTGTATGCAACACTAGTTTAGGCATTTAGCAGATATATATGTTAGACTAGCAGTATTAGCTATATGACACTAGGAAAGAATTTTTCATTCATATGTTTTTTTTTTGCCTAACTTTTGTCTCTAATTTTGACTCGTACAGATGAACCTGGAAAGCAAGTCCGGAGCCCGGTCAGGATCAAGAACATCAGCAAATCCTATGTGGCCGTCAAGGTAACAAACAATTGTCTCTTATTCAACTATGCTATTATATAGCTAGATGCTTTTCTGAAATGTTATTTTTGCAAATTTTTCAACTAGTCTGTTGTCTGTTCCAAGGTACCTTACCGCAAATTGCTGCAACCAGTCTGTAATCTTTCTACTATGTACTAAATCTGCTAATAATGCTTTGGGCTTCTATCACATCCTTTGCTACTGCTTACCATTTGTACACAGGCTGATTGAATTGTTGTTTGCACTTTGAACTCTTGCTGAAAATCAGTTCCGAAAAAAACTGCTGCATCATTTGGACCAATCTTTTGTGATGCTGCCATATTCTGCAGGCATAGTTTAGTACATTTAAGGATTTTACTAAATGTAATCTACACTTTGGTTAATATTGGTGCTGGGTTTATGTGGTTCAGATTCAGAAGCTTGGATGATAATATAGCTGCTTCAAATTTTATTCTCAGGTAGGCTGATCAGTTCTTAGCATGGTGTTGCAGCAAGTGAGCTGCTGGAGTAGATATTTTAGTTGTGGCTGCTCTGAAATAACAGCTTGTAGTTGTAGATATTGTAAAGGCTCTAGGAGCACTTTTCCATATAATTTAGTTCTTTTGTTTTTATTGAATCTTATAGCTGAACATATTTCAGAGTGGTTTGTAGGAATGTTTCGTTTTGACGCCAGAGAAGCAGCAAGAGGCAGCAAAATAATGACAATGTATTAGTTTAGTAGCTTATGATGACGACTTTGGTTTGGTTTTTGTTAGCATCTCTTGAAATAGGATTCGAGACCTGGAATTTTGGGTTCCTATTTTATGGCTTTGTGAAGATTTTCATTTGCTAGTAATTCTTTCAAATGGCAATGGGCTTTTGTTGTTTGAGTACTGCAATGTAACTTTGTTTATAAAAGAAAGGCATGGGTTCCATATCACAACACATTTTTAGTTTTGTATTATTTATAGATAATCTTGATTAGTTCGTTGGCACTAGCACCAGCGTGCAGGAGCATCAACAATTCTTATACGTGGCAGCACTCAGCACCAGCATAAAAAAATAGGCACATCACTACGTGGCAGCTTAATTAGACCGCGACTCACTGTACGTGTTGGGCAGACAGAGTCAGGTTCGACCCACGATTCACCACGGGTCATGCGGGGCACCATGCAGACAAATCAGGTTCGACCCTGATCCACTTTTTTGAACATACGGGGCGCAGGGTCGCGATTAGGAGCGCTCCGAACTACGCTGTTTGCAGGTATACTCGCTGCCTAGGTGGGTGCGGACGGACAGAGCGTGGGTCGGGCACAGGGGCGGCCATCACTAGCCTTGCGCCGGAGCCAGCCATGGTGGGCGCGGTCGGCGTCGTTGCATGGGCTAGGTGCGGGCGGACGGAGCACGAGCTGGGCGGATGGAGGTCGCAGCCGTCATCGCAGCCTAGGCAGGCGCGGGTGGCCTCGCGGCCTCGCCGGAGCCGGCCATGGTGGGCGCAGCCATCTTCAAGGGCCGGGCTCGTGACCTGGGCAGGCGCGGGGCGGACGGAGGTCACGGCCTGGGTAAGCGCGGGTGGCCCAGTGGCCTCGCCGGAGCCGACCATGGTGGACGCAGCCATATTCATGGCCGGGCTCGCAGCCCTGCCGATCTGCACGGGCCTTGGCCCCGCATTCGCGCCTATGCTCGTGTGTGTGTGTGTGTGCTGCACGACGCGGCAAACGCCAACCAAGCCGTGCGCCATGGCTCACGCAGCCTCTGCTCGCAGCCTGCCCGAGTTGGCGGCCCTGCACGGCTCTGGGAACATGGCCGGCAACGGCTTCTGTTCGCCGTGGCCTCACGCCTGTGGCCGGCAACAGCTCCCGCACAGGTACGACAAGCGCGCAGGGACAGCGCGTGCAGCGGGCTTTGTACGGACGTGGCGCTCCAACGCCGAGGCGAGCCGCGGGTGTGCGACCACGCGTTTGCGGCGCGTATGGAGGCCCAGGGCGCGCGCGTGCTCCTCGTGGACAGCCGCGTGTCACCATACCTCCGGCTGGACGCATGCATCCACCTCGTCCATTGCCGCTGCCATCGCGCCGGCTGCTGCAGCACGTGCGCGCCGCCTGCACCGACCTCACCCTACAGGCCACCCTTGGACGCGTTGTGAACACCTTTGGGTGTGTTGCCATGCGGACAGACTCACGGAGCCCCGCCTCGCCGCCGACAGAGTCTGCACTGGCCAGATTTGGCCACCCGCTGTGCCCTGTGCTCTGCTTTTGGAGTCCGCGGTGGCCGTCGTGCCCACGGCGCAGCCAGGCGAGCTGAGGAAAAAAAAGAAAGGGAGAGAGGAAGGAGCCAGGGGACATTTCCCCTCTGTACTCTTTCCTTAGAAGCAAGAAATGAATATTTTATTGGCCGCAGTATCTAGGAGGAAATTTGACAACAACGACCGTGTCTACTAACAAACTACTCCATTTTGCATGTCTGCTATCAAAGAGGGATCACTTTGAATGTCCTGTAGCCAATTTTGCCTATTTGTAATGGTCTCATGTAGCAAAATGTCCTCTCCTTAAATGACAGTGAAGTGCCCCTGCAATTCATTCAAAGAAAAAGTAAAATGTGTTGGATTCAATCATTTGGAACAGCTAATAAATAAATTTAGTTCCTCGACTGTATTAGGTAATCGTACTATGTGATTACACACAGAAACGACATTTACAATTCAGTTGCATCTTACATTTATTTGTACGATACAATTAGACGAATAATACTATAACCATGGAACGTTCACTATAAGATCAAATGGTGATTAACAAACAACACGATACAGAATGCTCACATACATTCCTAATTCAGAACAGTGTTCTCAACTAAGATCAACATTATATTGATATTATACACAAGTCACTAGTGTGGTGAGTAACACAAAAATTCCTCCGTGCTGTAGCTGTGCTTCTGTGTTGAGTCTTCAACCCTGTAGTCAGAGCATCTGTCCCAAATTCGAGATCTGAAAATATGTGGACTCTGTTCTTTTGGCATATCTGTTCTTGGTCATGAACAGTAAATCCACACTTTGATCCTTTCATGCATGGAGCACTCCATTCTTTTATTTCCCCATCGTTTGCTGATTGATCTATTGTAGATATCTGATCAAGAATTTCAGGCGGCAGTGATGTGCTGCTTGTGTTTTTCCTTTACTTCCAGTTACCAGTCCATGATCGAGCCTTCCAATTGGATGGATGCATGAGAAGCCCATAAGTCAAGGAAGCGAGAGACCCAATATGTCAGGCACCCGAACTCCTCATCCAGTCCTTGCAACAGCTTCCTTCGCTTAGCTCCGTGAAACGTTCGCCGTGTGCTTGGCATGAAGATGCTTGCTCTTTCAACCTGAATGTATGCAGTGCCGTGCTTAGAGCTCCAAAACATTTGGTAGATTGTTGCTTCCTCATTCTGGCAGAAGAAATTTATTGCTTTGGGCAGCATGATCTGCTCGAGTTGTCCCAAGGTAAATACAGTATGCAAACAATTTTGCTCCTCACTGTTGGTTGCCACTATTGCAGGAAGCTTATCCACAAGCAACATGTCTTCTGAAGAGCCATGTGGTGCAAAGAGGACTCCAACTCTCTGATATGAATGATCACATAGAGAACTTCTACATTCGGACAGTGACGCCTTCTGTTTGTCGGACTCTGAGAGTGAGACTTGGCACCACAGACCTACATAAATAACCGGCTCTAGAGAAACATATGGTAATCCAGATGACTTGTCTAGCTTGCAACTATGACAAAGTTTGTGCTTATCATGCTGCTTGCAACATGATGGGTTTGAGCGAAACCATTGACTGCCAAATCTGTGAACATTATCCCAATATTTTTTCTGGTGTGAATTGACATATGGTACCCACGAGAAGTCTTCAGTAGGTAATTGCATAAGCCTTTTCCTAATATTTTCAACCGTAGAGATGAAAAGAGGGGCAAATAGATGTAAGCACTGAATTGCAACCCCAACTATGTCCGTACTCTCCGAAAGCTGCAGTGTTACAGTAAAGCAAAAATCATCATCCGGCACATTAGGATCTTTCTGCATGAAGTAAAGCCTACCTTGAATTCCATGCTCTGCACTAAAAAATGGCGCCAACTGTAAAAGCAAAGGGCATTTGTTTGCCCTAATGATCCTATGTTGTAGTATCTTGCCAGCAAGAAGGTGCCTGATAAGAGGGTCAAAGGGCATGTGACACCGTGGCGTGCCACCAAGCTCTAGTAATCTCAGAAACTCGCTAGCACCATCAGCAAACCATTCAAATCTTTGAACAATGGATATATTCAATTCATCGTTGCCGTGGTTAAAGACAGAAGAAACGAATGACCTAGTAGCATGCACAACCCGCTTAGGAAAGGAGGAATTGCTTACTTCCTTTTCTATGTGTTCATCTTCTAGGATTCTCTGCCTGCATCTGTGCAGCGTGTCATCGCACTCTTGAGCAGCAGACTTAAGCTTCCTATGCCAACGCAACAAGGATGTATCAGTGATATCCCACTTATCTGATGTCTGAAGAACAGCCTCCAGCCTGATGTGTGCCATCTCTAGCCTCTCAAGGTTTCTGAACGCAGTTGAGTTCTCCTCATATTTTTGAAGCAGACCAGACAGGATTTTGCTAACTGACTCCTGAACAACCGCAGAACCGACAATCTCTGCCATTAGGATTCAAGCATCTACAATATCCCTTCCCTGTTCATGATATTCAACAGATAACAGTATCGATGAGAGATTAGATACAGGAAATGATTTAGCTTAATTAATGGGAGGAAGAACCTACCTTTGATTGAATTGCATGGACGTGAATGGTGGACAGCTATCCTGTGTGTAGATATGTCTTGAGTGCAAAATCCCACCGTGTGGTAAGATGGGAACATAAGGAGAAGACTGTGATGTCCAAGGCTTTGAGTAGGGAAAAGAGGTAGACAAGCATGATACAGAGGGCCGAGGTGTCGTGTGGATGATGGTCTCTGCAAGGGAAACTTTTGTCAAGAAGTCTTCGTCAACGATGAGAACCTCTCTAGCTCATTAGTTCCATGTTTGAACACAGTAGGCCAACAGGCATCAAGCCGAAGAGTTGCACTGAAGTCACAAACAAGGACAGAAAAAGCAGGTGGAATACAGCCTGAAATTATTCCGTCCACACAGGCACACACAGCACTAGACAAGGAACTTGGAAAAGTCAAGGCAATTTCTTGTAGATGAAGCCAATATATGTCTTTGTCAGTTCATTTTCATGCCATGCTAGTCTGTTGACCGATGCCTGATCAACTCACTAGCATTTTCTCTTATTTCAATCATGTTCCCCCTAATTGCTTGATGCCGTGTAAAAATGATACTGTTTGATACGCAAAACTGCAACTGAGGAGAAAAAGGGACCTTGTCTGTATAAAATCGAACACAAAACTGCAACTGAGGAAAATAAAAGGGATTATCTCTGATGAATAAAATGGATCAGAAATACGCCAAAGAAGATCATAACGCCATCAAGCTAAAAGAAGGATTGATCCTGTATCTACAGTATTAAGATTGCACATACTACAGCCATTCATTATTTGTGCTTTACTATTCCTCGTAGGCTAGTTCAATCACAGACCCTCCTGTTGCAAACTTGCAATGAATCAACTATTCGACTAAGACAGGCTACTCTACTCCTGCTGCAATTGGAACGGAGTAACAGGCTGTGGACTCTGGACTGTGAGGTGGGGACTGGGGAGCAAATCGACCGTACCTCGACTCCTCGAGACCGCCGCCGCGTGTGGTGGGAAAGGGTGGCATCGCCTCGGCCGTCCTTGCCACCGGCCGGCGACACGTGCTCTTCCTCCTCCTGACGGCGCTCGGCGCCGCTGCCGCGCATCGCGTCCCTCTCCGTCCCCGCTCCCCTGTCAGTCTGTCACCTCATCATCGGTGTGGAGTTGACCAGCTGGGCCCGCCCAAAGTCCGCTCTGTTTTGTCTTGGCCCAAGCCCAACGTGTTGGCTTATTTTTGCATTTTGCTTCCCAGCAGAGCTTCCGCGTACCCAAAGTATGTATGGGGACCACCAGTATGTCTCGGAAAAAAAGTGAAAATGAGTTTTATGGACTTATTCAGATTTTCATCTCAAGTGCAGTTACAAGTGTCCAGTTTACGTTTAATGTACTAAGTTTTCCTACAAAGATTAGCCTCTGCAAATTTTAAACACCACAAACTTTTTGTCTCCTAAGTTCTTTTACAAAACAAAATAGATAGTCGAGACAACAAGCTAACCATGTCCTCAGCAAAGTTTCACACAGAAACTAAGGAACTTACAAACAAGAATGAAATCTACGCTAAGCACATTCTAGCATGAATCTTAGTTGTCACTCACACTACTACTAAAAAGATTTTAGGAGACATGCTAGTTTTATTAACAGAGGCGGTAACAAAAATTATCTCTCTCCTAAAATACCCAAGGTCTTTTGGAGGTGGATGTTATATTTACAGAGGCGATAAAAAATTGTCCATCTCTCAAAATTGATTTACAGAGGCGGCAAGAAATTGCCTGTCTCTCAAAATAGATTTACAGAGGTAGGCCTCTTAAGAAGTCCGCCTTTGAAAATAGGCTCTGTTAATAGATGTGAAGCAGAACTGGCCCATCTCTGAGCCCAGAGTCCCTCGAGTATATAAGCACATAAGTTAGGGTTCTCCTCATTCTACTCCATCCCACCTGGCTGCCGCAACCAACTCTCATAGTCTCTCTCAGCCACCTCCCTCTCATCTCCACGGTCAGCGACGCCTCCAACTCTCTCTCTTCAGCGGTCACGCATGTGCATGGGCTCGCTTCCTCTAGCGGTGGCGCACAACGGTGGATCTGGCCACACGCTCCAGCTACACCTACATGGATCCGGCACGACAACTCCATCGACAAGCTCTGGCAGCAGAGGCTCCTCCACCACCAATGCGGATCCGGTGAGCGCTTGTGGATTCAGCTGCTGTAGGGTGGACGGTGGCTACAATGATGCAGCACGAAGCTACAGCGGTGATGGGCTCACTAGCGGGCCCAATGGGCTTGCTGCTGGGCTTTTTTGTTTTCTGAATTTGCTACCGAAGGCATGCATTTGTGCTAACTATGTAAATCTCGATGGTGATGACGGCTCGTAAGCAGATGTGTTGCCTGCCTCCAAAATTTGTTTTTGCTGTCTCTAAAAAATGTTTTGATAGTAGTGTCAACAAGACTTGCAAGCAATGAAAGTAAAGAAAATATGAACGAGAAAAAAGAGACAACTGATTTTTTTTCCTATGGTCTCAGGTTGGTGCTACAACCCCCTAAGACTTGTTACACTTTGCTCCACTACGAGCTCGACTCTAGCATGGTGGGCCTCAATACCATGTACAAGCGCTTTGAGCCTCCTCACAGTAGCTCCAAGGAAGATCACCAAGTCCTTCACTAGACTGTCTAGGTGCTAGAAAACACCAAGAGTAACAAGTTTTCAAGCTTTAACTTCAGAAAACCCAGTTCAGAACACCAATAGCACTCTGAGCTAACGCTCAAATCTCACTTCTTACTTTGGTGGCTCTCCAAATGCTTCACTATGCTCTCTATAAGTGTTAGGTATAATGGGGTCCAAGAGCAGCTCCAAATGAGCTAGGGATAGCACTTATATAGAGGGTAAAAATGTTGCTTGCTATTGGAAAAAGTTGGTTGATGCAGTTAGTACCACATGATCCGCAGGCCACCAAAGGCCCCATTGGATCATGCGGTGGTGTTGTGTTGCCAGATTCCTTCAATGGCTAGTTTTGAATATTCTAGAATATTCGTATAATATTCTAGTGGGTCGCATAGTCTCACTAGAATATATGGCGCACCATAAGTTTAGTTTGAAGAATCCGTTGTTCTTCTTGCACACCTTCACCTTGAGCTTTGCATCATCATCAATCCTCCTCCTATTGCTACTCCCACTCTTCTTCTTCATCATCACTACAACCGCTGCCCTCGTGGAGCACACTCAAGAAGCAGGTGTCGCCAACCTCAAGGTCATTGTTGACAGAGAACTAGTGCCACTTGTTCCCGAACGCCATGTGGTGAAAGAAAATATGTGTTCTTTAGGATTCAAACTTGAGATCTCAATGTTCACATTCCCTTGAGCTCACATACCAACTAGGCTACGCATCACATGTGACTATATGGCTAATGTTATTCTTTTAACTACATATTTTCAAATCTTATATTGTATATTTGACACTATAAAAAACAATTTGAAAATGAAAATGTTGTTAACTGCAAAGTTGTAGATATCATCAAGTACTGCAACTATGATGTTGACTATTTGTCTCTCCATTCGATATTGTTAATCATGTCAAATCTGATCCGAGAAATGATATTGAATATTTAGACTTGTAAACAATCTCAAATTAAAAAGTTGGCAAATACATAGTTTTATCTCTCTTTAAAACCTACAATTTTGATATAAAGTTTATCTTAATCCAATCTTATATGAAAAGTTATAAATTTTTTTTGTAAGATAACTATCATTGCTGCTATGACCTATCACCGCCGCTTGAAGCCACAAGCCGGAAGTGACACTCCATCATTGTCGGTTCCAAAACAACTGGCAGTGTAGTCCAGTAGTGATTGCCAGTTCTACAGTAGTGGAAGGATGTACTTGATCATGGCGAGATGAGAATATGAACTTGATAGTTTCCCATCAAAGTAAAATATGCTGGATTCAACAATAAGGAATAGCTAATAAGTAATAAAAATAAAAATTTCAAGTTTAGTTCCTCGACTGTATTAGGCAACCGTAAGCTACGACCCACAAAAACGACACTTACGACGCAGTTGACTCTTACACTTATTTGTACGATCCATGGATGTATTATTATATAGTGTAACCATGGAATGTCCACTTTAAGATCAAATGCTGATTAATAACACTACGATACAAAATGCTCACATACATATTCCTAATTCATTACATTAAAAAAAACATTCCGAATTCAGAATAGGGTTCACAACTAAGACCAATATTATACACAAGTTGCTAGTCAGTAAAGCATAAATTCCTCCGTGCTGTGGCTCTGCTTTTGTGTTGAGTCTTGACCATGTAGTCGGAGCATCTATACCAAATTCTACATCTGAAAATATGTGTACTATGTTGTTTTGATAGATTTGTTCATTGTCATGAACAGTAAATCAACACTTTTATCCTTTCATGGAACCCTCCATTCTTTTATTTCTCCATCATTTACTAATCAATCCATATTACATATATATGATCATACATATAGCTCATTAACTAGCTTGGTGCTATAGATAAAAAAATGCTCCCCAATTGGTGGTATGGATGAATAATACATGTTAATAGAAGAGATCCCAATGATTCAAAAAAATAATAGAGGTAGTCCTTTTGTGTTAATAGGCCATGTCACATGACATAGCCACGCTCTCAATATCCACAAAGGAGATCACTAGAGTCTACACTTGAAAATATTTGAGATTCTGATTTCCAATGCAATTCTATCATATGACTACTTTTAAGAAACAAACAAAACCACACAAAGCATAAAAAGCACACATGCATAAGTTTCTATGTGGAGCATAGTACTTCCTTTCAAAGACCAACAGGAATAGATACTGCTGATATGTAACTTTACAACCTTCATTATATAACTTTGCTTCTGTTGCCTATGTAATTGACAAGGTGAGTTGGTTGTGCCTTATTGCCTAGGCGATGCCTTGGTGACAAGGCGTAACTCGACCCCAATGTGAGTTGGGTGTAACACCTCTGGTGTTAAGCATGCATTAGGCACTGCAAATCATGAGCATGAGCATCATCTTGCATTCATGATCGCATGAAATATAAAGGAAACATTGGTTTGAAACATGTGAAACATAGCTCTGAAACGTGGATGTTGCATTTGTTTGTTTAAATATAACTATGCCATGAGTATGCTTGATTAGGTCAATAAACATGTTTGTTTGGTAGTGCAAATAATTTAGATTTGTTTAGCATGTATTTTGGAGCAAGTTTTGTATTCAAAGTTTTCTCAAATTTTGCTTTTAAAAATAGTTTAGAAAAATAGGATTTTTATTTAAATGAACTTTGAATCTTTATTTCAAAATCTAGTTAGAATTTTAAAGTGCACCTCTAAGCAAAGCTGTAGAGTTCAAAATTCTAAACAACTTTTATTTTTGGGTCACCTTTTGAAAATGAATTTTTGGTGCTCAAAATGGGAGATTTGGGGCTGTTTATTGAAAAAATAAAAAGAAAATGAATTTTTCCTTCTTAACGGGCCGCCCGCCTCCCTTTCGGCCCACCAGCGCAAGCGGCCTGGCCTGCTCGCCCGCGCGCGCGCTGCGCCCTGACTGGCCGCAAAGCTCGGCGGCCACGTGTCTGGACGCCGTCGCCGTCGCTCCCCGCATGGAGACCGTGGCCCTGCACCCCTCCTGCCACGCCTACACCCGCAGCGTCGCGTCTGCCTTCCCCTGCTCCATCTCGTTTGCCTCCCCACCGAGCCAGCGGCAGCAGAGCACGCCGCAGGCGAGCCTCCGCCACCGCCCACACGCGCGCCTCACCGGACTTGGCCATCCCGGCAACCACCGCTCACTGCCAGCCACCGCATCTAAAGTATTTGAAATCATGTAAGTTTTATATAAACCTTGCACTGCAGTTTTAGTATGTAAATTCTGTACTTCCCGGCTATAAGATTGTTCGGTAACTTATTGGTGTCAGGAAGAGAAGAATTATCAGCACAAATGTATAACCCAAAAAAAACAGATAGTCTCTATCGGTGTACCTTTAATATGCGAACTGTGTTCCTGGGTAGATAAATGGACTGACAGGGGAAACAATGATATATGGAGCCGACCACAGAACTGGAATGGTTGCTGACATCTATCATAACAAAAAGACAATCTATCATAACAAAAAGATAACTATATTTTTTCGGTAGAATCAGCGCTCTGCAGTTAGAAAATGTAGTATTCCCATAGCCCTAGCTAGAACACTGAAATATCAATAGCTAAGCAAAGGGGTAGCCTAATATGATGAAATGCACATGATAAGTCAATTTCAGATTGTCTACAATGTAGAAACTGGACTGTAAGTTCAGCTGGAGAGTGAATGATACATTCGATTGGAAATAACAGGGAGCGCGAATGATACATTCGATTGGAAATAACAGGCATCCATTAATGGTTAACAGCATACGTTGCCAATTTAAAATATGTTGGGTATAGAAAACTTACATTAATGACAGTAGCACTGCTGGAAGTGTAACCTTGATGAATTTTGATGAGCAATCTATAATGGGGAGGGTGTTATCTCAACAATTAGTAAATCATATAGATGTCTGTAGTAGAAAGAAGCAGGACAGATTATCAATTATGACCTATGACAATAAGAAAATATGGAAGCAAAGTTAGTATATAAAATTACGCTATAACTATAATTGGCATATTTGAGCAAAGAAAATATAATGGAATCTATCAGCTATACAAACGATAATTCTAGCTGTGATGTTCCAAGTCCTTAGTATATTTATAAGTATTTTTAAGTCGTATAGGAGTCATTACGATCAATAATTTCATAGGCATGAGGCAGAGCAAAAGAAATTATATAGCAAAAAATTATGTAGCATAATAAGAAATGAAAAGTAGTATGCCACCAAGGAGATAAACTTCTCTGAAAATCAGAATATATTCAGGCTGATAGAACATTCATGTGCATTATTTATGACAACATAACTGATGAGCATGTGGATTTTGCAAGCATACATATTGAATCAAACAGAAAAAGGGAACCATCTTAGGAGGGCTGCTGCCGCTGTCAACACATCTGTTATATGTGATATGGGCCCAAACAAATGTCAATAAGCTAACATATAATTAGATATGTACCTGACATATTATACCTCAACTGTCTTATGTAAAGGCTGCCACCTACAGTAGAACAACTGGATGCCCTTGTTCTCTCTGTAACTATCTGCAAAAGACAAACCATAGTCAGTGGATGTTAGGAACCACCTCAGCTACAATTAATGGAAATAAGTACTGCATGAATCAATGTAACTAAGGCTGTGTTTAGATCCGAAATATTTGGGGGAAAAATTCCTGTAGCACTTTCGTTTTTATTTGGTAAAATTTGTCTAACCATGTACTAGCTAGGTTCAAAAGATTCGTCTCGACCTTTACAGACAAACTGTGCAATTAGTTAATTTTTTTACCTACATTTAATGCTCCATGCATGCGTCTAAAGATATATAGCAAATTGAGCGCATCTAAACTACTCCTTCCATCCCAAATTATAAGGCATTCCAAGAATCTTGGAGAGTCAAAGGATCTCAAGTTTGACCAAATCTATATGATAAGATAATAATATGACACCAATTAAGTATCATTAGATTCTTTATTAATTATATTTTCATAGTATACCGATTTGATGTTATAAATTTTTGTAATTTTCTCTATAATTTTGGTCAAACTTAAGATGTTTTGACTCTCCAAGATTTTTGAAATGCCTTGTAATTTGGAATGGAGGGAGTACTAAAGGAAGAGACCAAGAGACATTTACCATCTGGGCAGGGCAGCGGCATTACGACCAGATCGACCGCGTTCAGGAGGGGAGATCGAAGTAACGTCACAAAGACGTACGCTTGTAGACTGCGAGGAGAGGAAGGCAACAGCAGCGGTGAAGCGGTTGGTGGTGGTCCTGCCGTCAGCATCTGCGGCGGTGGCAGAACGCGGGGCATGGCCAGTCGTGGCCGGCAGAGGCATAGCCGTCACCTGTGGCCGTGGCGCATGTGACGCCCTCGGCCAGGGGTGGCTCCGCTGCTCTAGGTCCTTTGGGTGCGGCCACCGAGGTGGCGGTGCTGCTCGCGTCGGCCCTCTGGCAGGCCGTCGCCGGGGAAGAGGAAGAGGGAAAGCAGTGGAGAGATGAGGCTGCGGCGACTTCGTGGAGCTGAGGCAGGGACGACGGTTGGCAGCGCAGCCCTGACGGTCCACGAATGAGGACGAAGGTTACGTCGATATTTGTCGCGAGAGCTCTGGAAGATCCGAGCAGAAACGCGAAGACGGATAGGGCGAACCACCAGGACTACTGGATGATTGGACGGACAGAAACAGAAGGGCAACATGATCGAATGGGTGGGAAGGTAGGGGTGACGTGGAGGAAGGAGTTTGCGTATTTGGAATACAACATTAAGGAAGTATGGTAGATAGATAGATGTCCAAGGCTTTTCACTTTTCAGAGGGCCGAGGTGTCGTGTGGATGAGAACCTCTCTAGCTAATCAGTTCCATGTATGAACACAATAGCCAAAAGGCATCAAGCAGACAGATGTGGAAGAGTTGCACTGAAGTCACAGAAAAGGACAGGAAACGCAGGTGAAATGAAGATATTCCATCCACACACAGCAGTAGACAAGGAACTTGCTTGGAAAAGTCATTGCAATTTCTGATAGATGGAGCCAATATATGAGTCTTTGTCAGTTCATTTTCATGCCACGCTAGTCTGTTGACCGCTGCCTGATCAACTCACTAGCATTTTCTCTTATTTCAGACTTGTTCCCCTAATTGCTTGATGCTGTGTAAATTCGGTACAACGAACTACTGTCAGAGTGTCAGTGAAAAAGGACTGTTTTTTTTTACGCAAAAAACTATGGGGGAGATCCCCACAGTGAGAGGAAAAAAAAGGACTGTTTTTGGTACACAAAATTGCAACCGAGGGAAAAAAAAGGGACCATGTGCGTATAAAATCGAACACAAAACTGCAACTGAGAAAAATAAAAGGGATTATCTCTGATGAATAACATGGATAAGAAATACGCCACAGAAGATCACAACGCCATCAAGCTAAAAGAATGATTGAAATTGCATGCGATCCATTCATTATTTGTGCATTACTATTCCTCATAGGCTAGTTCAATCACAGACCCTCCTGTTGCGAATTGCAATGTATCAAGGAGCTTGGAATTACATATGGCGACTAGTATGTCTCCTTTCTCATAAAAAAAAAGAAGTCCAAATGTGTTTTATGGACTTATTCAGATTTTTATCTCAAACACAGTTGCAAGAGTGTCCATACTACTAGTTTTCTTACGTCTAACATATCAAGTTCTTCTACGAAGATTAGCATATGCAAATTCTAAACCTCGGGCCCAAAACTTCTTTATCTCCTAAGTTCTTTCACCATGCAGTCCTTAGAGACAACAAGCTAACCGTGTGCACTACAACAAAAATGATTTCAGAGACGGGTGGTATTTTTGGGCAGAGGCGGCTCCTAGTTGAGCCGAGAAGGAGCCGCCTTTACAGTGCCCTGTCAAACAAGCCGCCTCTAAAGATTACATTCAGAGACAGCTCCAACCCGGCCGTCTCTACTAATCTATCTTCAGAGGTGGCTGATGTCTTTGACCGTCTCTAAAAATATGGGGTTTTCAGAGGCGGCTGGAGACCACAACCACCTCTGAAGATAGAATTGTATACATGGCTGGAGTTGGAGCCGCCTGTACATATTCTCCACTGTATAAGGAGCATCTCCATTCTTTCACCTCCGGAAATTTACTGTACTCGAGGCAGAAGGAAGAGGACCTTGGGCTACCTTCAAAAATTGTAAATCTAAGGGGGAAGGTTTTCATTTTGATTGCTTTGGTAGAGGAGGCTTTAAAAGGTAAGTACATACTAATCCAAGCCCTTTTTGAAGTTTTAGTAGTAGCAGATTAGTGTGCAATTAGTGTTCTCATTTTCTCTCTCTTCCATGGTGGTTGAGACATTTATGGGTGCATTTATATCAAAATCTCTGAAGGTGATAGGGTAAATTTAGTAGACAAACAAGATTCTAACGTAATATAGCGGCCATGTGTTCATTTTAATGGTCCAGTTAATAGTATTTATGGAGGGATTGGTTTGCATCTATATCTAGATATAGAACTAGGGTTTGGTATTACTTTTTTTATTATCAACATTCATTATATTTTTGTTTACTATATGGGATCAAATTTTTTCGTGCATGAATGATAATGGGTGAAATATTAATATAATTAATTTATTTAAAATTATTTATTTCAATTAACAAAAGTAAAAAAAAAATACTAGTTTAGTGGTACATTAATTTCTTAACTAGGTTGTTTTAATTTCTTGCATGAAGAATACATAGCACTTATATGTGTACTCTTGGACAACATGATGAAAAAAGTTGAACGATTTATAAACTTAGAAGTAAGAAGTACTAAAAAAGTAGCTGGGAGCTGAACGGAAGCAACTAGGGAGCACACGAGCAGGAGCAATGCTAGGCCGAGCTTGCAGTTGATGAGCTGCACCAGTGAGCGCATTGCTTGACACGTCTAGCAGCTTCAGCGTGGCGATGCCGCCGAGCGGATCGGTCTGCGGAGCATGTAGCAAATAATTACCAATACACCCTTAATAATAAAGTAAATTTTATAAATAATTTTCCTCACTTAAATGACTAGAAAATAGAAAAATTAAAGTATCTAGAAATACTGTGGTACTTCTCCAAGCATTGTAAAAGAGCTCCCTTGTCCCGCCTTCCGGGTGCCAAATCCATTCCGAGGCGACAAGAGAATATCGACTTGACAGTTTATCATCGAAGTAAAATTTGCTGGATTCAATAACAAGTAACAGCTAATACGTAATAAACATATAAAATTTTTAATGTTTAGTCCCTTGACTGTATTAGGTAACCGTACTACGTGATTACACACAAAAACGGCAGTTAAAATATATAATGCAGTTGCATTTTATACTTACTTGTACGTTGCATTTACATAAATAATATTGTAACCATGGAATGGCCACTATAAGATCAAATGGTGATTAATATATAAACACCACGATACAGAATGCTCACATACATTCCTAATTCAGAACAGGGTTCTCAACTAAGACCAACATTATACACAAGTTGCTTGTTAGTGAGTAGCAAATAAATTCCTCCGTGCTGTAGCTCTGCTTCTAGGTTGAGTCTTGACCCTGTAGTCGGAGCATCTATCCCAAATTCAAGATCTGAAAATATGTGTACTCAATCTCTGTTGTTTAGATAGATCTATTCTCATGGAACACGCTACTCTTTTATGGCTTCACCATCTTTTGCTGATGGATCCATGGTACATACGTGATCAAGAATTTCAGGCGGCAGTGATATGCTGCTTCTGTTTTCTTTTATTTCCTCGTACCAGTCCACCGATGAAGCCATGCAGTTGGATGGGTGCATATGCTGACCATAACTCGATGAATCGAGAGACCCTATATTTTATAAAGTCCAACTCCTCATTCTGTCCTTGCGGCAGCTTCCTTCTCTTAGCTCCATGAAACGTTTGCCGTGTGCTTGGCATGGACATGCTTCCTCTCTCAACCTGAATGTATGCATTGCCATGCCTAGACTTCCAAAGCATTTGGTAGACTGTAGCTTCCTCATTCTGGCAGAAGTAATCTATTGCTTTTGGCAGCATGATCTCCTCAAGTTGTCCCAAGCTAAAGACAGTATGCAAACAGTGTTGCTCCTCACTGTAGATTGCTGCTATTGCAGGAAACTTATCCACAAGCAGTATGTCTTCTGAAGAGCCATGTGGTGCAAAGAAGATTACAGCTCTCAGAGAACTTCTACATTCTGATCGTGGCACCTTCTGTTTGTCACACTCTGAGTGTGAGAGTTGGCACCACAGACCTACATGAATAACCGGTTCTAGAAAAACATATGGTAATCCAGATGACTTGTCTAGCTTGCTACTAAGACAAAGGTTGTGCTTATCATGCTGCTTGCAACATAACGGGTTTGGACGAAACCATTGACCACCAAATCTGTGAGTGCTGTCCCAATATTTTCTCTGGTGTGAATCAACATATGATACCCACGAGAAGTCTTGTGTAGGTAGTTGCATAAGGCTTTTCCTAATATTTTCAACCGTAGACATGAAAAGAGGGACAAACAACTGTAAGCACTGAATTGCAACCCCAACTATGTCTGTACTCTCCGAAAGCTGTAGTGTTACAGTAAAGCAAAAATTGTCATCTGGCACATTATGATCTTTCTGCATGAAGTAAAGCCTACCTTCTATTCCATGCTCTGCACTAATAAATGGAGCCAACAGTAGATACAAAGGGCATTTGTTTGCCCTAGTGATTCTATGTTGCAGTATCTTGCCAGCAAAGAGGTGCCTAATAAGAGGGTCAAAGGGCATGTGACACCGGCACATGCCACCAAACTCTAGTAATCTCAGAAACTCGCTAGCACCATCAGCAAACCATTCAAATCTTTGAACAATGGATCTATTCAAGTCATCATTGTCGTGGCTAAAGATAGAAGAAACGAATGACCTGGTAGCATGCACAAGCCGCTTGGGAAGGGAGGAATTACTTACTTCCTTTTCTACGTGTTCATCTTCTAGGATTCTCTGCCTGCATTTGTGCATCGTGTCATGGCACTCTTGAGCAGCAGACTTAAGCTTCCTACGCCAACGCAACAAGGATGTATCAGTGATATCCCACTTATCAGATGTCTGAAGAACAGCCTCCAGCCTGATGTGTGCCATCTCTAGCCTCTCAAGGTTTCGGAACACATTTAAGTTCTGTTTCTCTTCATATTTTTGAAGCAGACCAGATAGGATTTGGCTAACTGATTCCTGAACAACCGCAGAACCGACAATCTCTGCCATTATGATTCCAGCATCTAGAATATTCCTTCCCTGTTCAGGATATTCAACATATAACAGTATTGATGAGATATTAGATAAATGAACTTGGATCACAAGCAATGATTTAGCTTAATGGTATGTAGTAAGAACCTACCTCCGATTGAATTGAATGGACGTGAATGTTGGACAACTATACTGTGTGTGTATATATATGCCTTGCATCTAAAATCAAACCGCGTGGTAAGATAAGAACTTAAAGAGAAGATAGTGATGTCCATGGCTTTGAGGGTGGAAAGTGGTAGACAAGCCTGAAAGTGAGGTCCGAGGAGTTGAGTGGATGATGGTGACTGCAAGGGAAAATTTTGTCAAGAAGTCTTCGTCAACAAGAATTAAGTGGACTGAAGTGGAAGACTTGCATTGAAGTCTCCTGGAAAATCAATTGGAGAATAGTGAGGTAACAAACAAGGACAGGAAAAGAAGGTGGAATACAGCCCGAAAATATTTCATCCAGACGGCAGCAGACAAGGAACTTGAAAAAGTCATGGCTGCTTGTCACTGGCAATTTCTGGTAGATGAAGCCAATATACGAGTATTTGTCAATGCATTTTCATACCTCGCTAGTCTGACGACCGATGCCGGATCAATTCACTATCATTTTCTCTTATTCCTCACTTTAACATGTTCCCCGTAATTGCTTGATGCCGTGTAAATTTGGTCCAACGAACTTCTGTCAGAGTGTCAGTGAAAAGGACTGTGTTTAATACATAAAACTACAATCTCCGAGAGTTCCTAAAAATTTCTTTCCAAAACTATGCAGTTTTCCAACTCACCAAAAGTATTAGGAGGAATAAATAAGATCATCTCCAACAGCTTCCAATAATTTACTCTTAAAATATAGAAAATAATTTTACATCAGGAATCCTATATATACAACGTATCAGGTTGAAACCACACCCTTCGTGAAAACCCGTGCAAACCATGGCAAATGTCACACCCCAAAATTTACTATTTTGAGTTATGCATTGAAAACACTAAATAAATAAATATTTTAATGTTTGGATAAAAAAATTCCTAAGTTTAGTTTATCTTAACTTTAGTAAGTAATCGAAAAAATGTGGTTTTAATTTTTCTCTTTGAACTAATTTGACAGGCTTCGGTGTGATGTTGGTTATTGCTTGACCATGTTTCGTGATTGTGAAAAGTTAGAAAGCGCGTTAGTAAGTCGTTTATCTTTCACCGGCTTGTCTGTCTTTTTCCGTAATCAAATACCTACTTAATCAATCTTAATCTTTTGGTTGAAGTAGTACAAGATCCTCTTCCTCTGCTCCAAATCATTCCTTTGAGCTCATCATCCATCAATTGATCTATCAAAACTCCTTGGGAATTATTCCGGCTTTTTCTGGACATTTTTCCCACTTTTCCGTGAGCATAATCTAATTTTTCAGATGCTTCAAACTATCTTTTAATGAGCTCCGAATACTTTATTTGGGTTCCTCATGTTTCATAATATTTCTGAGAAATTTTCCCGAAATTTTGGAGCTTTCGGAGTATTTTTCATGACTCAAATAGATTTTTTTAGAATCATTTTTAGTCATGAAATTAAATCATTCCAAAAATAATTAATTGTCATCCTAGTCTGTCTCTGTCCAAACCGTTTGGCAAGGCTGCTACCATTCTTTCCCTCGTTGACACGTAATCTATGTTTTCTTTTTAATTATTCCTTTTGTTCCGTGTACCGTCTTTGACGTGACAACAATCCAGGAAGCTGATAACTAGCCAAAGTCTAACCATTGCTGTAGATTTCGGCCCCGTTTGGCAGGGTTTCTCCACCGGCATCATGTCACACCCGGTTTTCTAAAGAACAAAACCAGGCTAATCATATGTGTACCCAGGAAGTCCACACATATGTCAGAATGAAAAAGTATCAGAAACAATGTTATTATATAACGTATACATAGCCATATTAACACTTACATCAAAGTATCGCGGAACGGTGACTAACCTTCAGGCTCCATTCTTCTCAGGGACGGCTGACTGGTGGCTCCATATGCCAAGCACTTCAAATAGACTTCTGTATACTCCATTACACCTTTATCCTTCTTCTAAGTAGCACCTTACTACAGACTGGAGTGTTGGGGAAATAGCAAGAGTGAGTCCTTGTCGAACTCAACAAGTATAACACAGGGTTCACGAGGCTCAAAAAGGCTAGACACTGTTTGACTGCATTTAGCTTTTATGCATCATGTAATTAGCAATTGAGTAGCATCAAGATGAACCAATTCTCATTAATGAACCAATGATCACTTGTAATAAGGATAATGAATAGCATTAACATGAGCATAATAATAACAATAGTAATTAGGCATGATATAACAATGGTGATCATCTATTTGTAAATGTTCCAAGGCCACCCGTATCCGTGGGCACGGCTAGTATACCAGTTTTTAACTCTGCGCAGAGGTGTACACTTTCACTGTGAGTCATGACTTCCATATGCTAGGGGGTCATGAATCCCCAAACACAGAAAACCATATAAAGTCATTCAAAAGTTCGTCTAACAAGTTAGGGCCGCTAGATTCACTCGGTAGGCAGATGTAGAACCTCCCTTCCCAGTGGCACACAACTCGCAGCCTATACACACAAAAGACAGGGGCTCGCCCTACACCCAACGTGGCAAGCCATTCTTACGCCATTTAAGGTAACCACTAACAAGCTAGAAAAGGTCTCTTGAACAACTAAAGCCAGAGCCATATAGCCCTCACAGCTGTACTGTATGTCCCGGATGATCACGTACAGATAAGTCCTTATGGAGAGAAACCAGAGCAACAATATAACCCCTTGCTCTAGCCCCCTTTTCAACAGTAATAAAATCATCTTTAAATGGTTGGTTGCTTAATCCATTAGTCAAATTACAAGATCTGTTGACACCGTTTTTAGTACGTGTCAAAATGATCAGGAAAGGCTGATTAGCAAGGGAGAGATTGCCGTGTGAATTGATGGCCAAGGAGAATAAGTTTGTTTTAAGCGATGGCAGTGTATGAATTTGATTAGGAATGTTGCCGATGAAGTCAAAGGTGTTATTGCCGATGCCGATGGAAGAAGGTTTGGAGACTGTTGCCGATAAGGGAATGTATCGATGAAGGAAGGTGTGAAGACTGCAGCCGATGAAATAGGGAATGTGCCGATGGAAGGAGATCGAAAGTTGCTGCCGATGGAAAAGGGGCTGTGCTGGTGAAAAGGAGACCGATAAGAATACCATCGTGATTAAGGCGGATCATGGAATAAAATAGGAGTTGATTTCCTTGTTTACGATTAGTAGAGTCTGAGTTGTGTAAAAGTCATGTTCTTTTTCTTAGACTTGAGTTTAGTGTCCTAGTCGTATTCGATTATGTTTCTATAGATCAGGATATAAATATAGAGTGAAGGGCAATGTAATAGAAATCAATCAATACATCAAAAAACAGCTTTTACTCTTATTTACATCTACTTTTCGGCGACTTCGTCAATTTGCATATTTTTCCTTTTTTACGAGTTCTCATCGATTCGACGAGTTGCATTGCTCTAAGTACAATCTTTGTCGATCCTCGAGTTCCGCGTGAGTACCTCTTGGCCGTGACTTCCGGGCGTATCGCTGTTGTCAGGACCAAAGTGCTCGTATCTTCATCCTTGTCGATTAACAGGTCAAATCGACTGGCACGCTTTGGATATCGATTTCGGGTATTAGCCCTTTGTGTTTGCAGATTCACTTTTGCATCAACACATCTTTTGGCACGCCTGGTGGGACAGATCTAATCAAGATGCCTAATCATGAGATCGATGCTGGGAATATCATCGCAGTAACAGAAGAAGATCTTAAGGACGATCAGAAGCAGGCTATGGAGAGGGCTATTGAAGAATATAGACAGCTTTGCTTAAAGTCATTCAGCATGAACAAAAGTGGACAAGTCATCCAGAAGCAGGACTTGCCGTTGCCTCGGCAGGTTACCTTTGATCCTAATCCTGGTAAACTTCAAGAGATGGTTAATTCTGCAGTGAATCATGCTTTAATTAATCACTCCAATGTGCTGTCCAATACTGTTCATAATGCTGTGATTCGAACTTTCAAAGAAGGGCAAGCGTCACATCATTACGTCGGACCTGCTTATCATCAACCAGAAGCAGCATCTGCTGTTGCTCCATCGGCTCCTCCAGCCGTTGCGGGTATAGAGATTTCTTCACCTCCAGTATCAGCAGGATTATCTAATGCACAGTCTACTCCGATTCGTCCAGATTCAGCATTATCAGGACGAGTTCAGCTTGGTACAGATCTATCAGCATCAGCTTTATCAGGTCCTGTACTACAGAGTAATCAAACTCCTGCTAATTGGTGGAGATATGGTATGCCTCCGGAGCCATCTACTGTCAATCACGGATTATCTCAAGTGTTTGACGCAGCAGGAAAAACTCCTATACCATCGGCTGGTTTGCCGATAGCCCAAGCGCCTCAATATATTACAACTACTGCATAACCAAGTCTGGGAGGTTTTCAGGCGTCTCTGGGTCAAACATCTGGTTCAAGTCCATCGGCAAGTTTGTTACCGATGCAGCAGAAGGCTCCTATAATCAGTCAACCTGGAGTACAGGTTATGCCTCAAGTTGGATATAATTATCCAGCAATGCCAACAAGCTACCAGCCATCGGCAAATTCTGTGCCGATGAATACTAATAATTGGTCAGGGCAGTTTCCTACTCAACATACAGTTCAGCCAAATCAGCAAGTCACAGGAGTTCATCAAGGTCACATGCATGCTGGTTTTCAGAATCAAGCATCGGCAGCTCAGCCGATGAATCCTTTTGAGCAGATTAATGGACCACAGTTAGTAGCAAATATGCCAATTGCTGGAGATCGTGGGCAACAAAGGTATGCAGAAGGATATCAACAGATACCTCTAGCAGAGATTCAACCATATCGTCAGCAAGATGTCGATGTTTTTTGGGTCGATAAGATAGCAGAAATTATGAGAGATCAATTTGGGATCAAGCCCAAGGTTAATACTTATTCTTATCGGACTCCGTATCCTCCAGCATATGATTTAATTCCTCTCCCAAATCGTTACAAAGTGCCAGATTTCACTAAATTCTCTAGGCAAGACGATACATCAACCATGGAGCATGTTAATCGTTTTATTATTCAATGTGGAGAGGCAGCTTGTAGAGATGAATTGAGAGTTCGTCTTTTCTCGTCATCTCTATCTGGATCAGCATTTACGTGGTTTATTTCACTACCTCCAAATTCTATTATCACTTGGGCTGATCTGGAAAAGCAATTTCATAAGTACTTCTTTGCTGGAATTCATGAGAAGAAGCTTACCGATTTGGTAAAGATGAAACAGCGCAATGATGAATCGGTAGAAGGCTTCGTGTAAAGGCTACGAGATGTAAAGAATAAATGTTACAGTCTGGTATTGGATGATCGGCAGCTTGCCGATTTAGCCTTTCAGGGATTATTGCCACACCTAAAGGACAGATATGCTTCTCAGGAGTTCGAAAGCCTAAGTCATTTAGTACAAAGGATTTCTGATCAAGATACTAGGGTTTTTGAACCTAAGAGAAATTGGAACAAGAAAGTTTCATTTGTTGAAGAAGCGGAAGATTCTGATTCAGATAATGAACCAGTTATCGGTTTGGCAGAGTGGGTTAAGAATAAGAAGCCGATATCTTGTCCCTTTGGTCACAAAGAGCCAGAAAAGTTTACTTTTGATGTCACCAAAGCCGATAAAATATTCGATCTTTTGCTTCAGGAGGGCCAGATTAAATTATCACCCAATCATGTGATCCCATCAGCAGAAGAGTTGAAGCATATGCTGTATTGCAAGTGGCACAATGCAACTTCACATAGTACCAATGATTGCAAGGTGTTTAGACAGCAATTACAGTCAGCTATTGAGTCTGGCAGGATAAAATTTGGCAATTCCAAGATTCAAAAGCCAATGAAAATTGATCAACATCCTTTTCCAGCAAATATGTTGGATGCTGAAGGAAAAATTAAGGTGTTGATGTCGGAAGCTGCTGAAAAGAATGCATCAGTAGATCCCCAACATCGGATAACTACCGATGATGCAAAAGGCAAGGGGCTATTGACAGAGAGTGGCGGTTCTGGGAGGCCTCCTCGATCTGGCATCGTGATTACCCATCAAAGACAACACGAAGGATGGCGTCAGCGAAGGGACCGGTATAGACGACAACAAGAGAAAAGGCGTCAAGAAGAGTGGAATCGGCATAAAGATCATTGGAATTGTCCATTTTTTATTCATTGTTGGGAAGAAGGTATTAAGTTACCTACTGTTGAAAATTGTCCAGAGTGCAATGGCTATTATGGAGTTAATTATCCTGCAAGAAGGTTTCAATCTGGTAATCAAGGTTTGCTCATTAATGAGCCGATCAGAAGGAGAGCATCAGTACATGATCGGCTGGGGGGCAGGCTTAGTGTGCATGAAAGGCTTGGTAAACGCGTTGCATATTTTCCAAGGAATCAAGAGGAACTCGAAGAGATGGCAAATGCAAGAGTCCCTGATGAAGAAATATTCTACAGGGACCCTAATATACGTCGTGTGGAGACAACTAGAATTTATCAGCCAGTTTGGAAAACTAAGCTTCCTCAATGGTGTCCAGAAGGTTTGACAAAGACACAGAAGAGAAAAATGCAGCGGGATCGTCAAAAAGATTTATATCAAGAAGAAAGTCCCTCCAATGAGAAATCTGGTAACCAGCAGTGGCAGATAAGGCACAAGGATAAAGGTCCATCGGCAGACATCAATATGGTGTTTATGTTGCCGATGGAATTTTTGGCTTTGTCTGACAGTGAGGAAGAGGCTGTTTCCTCTGATCAGATAGCTCAATTAATGTTAGATCCAATGATGGCTGTTTTTGAGAAGCCTGCTGATGATGAGAGACAACACCTCAAGGCTTTGTTTGTAAAAGGCAGAGTTGATGGGCAGCCCGTATCTAAGATACTTATTGATGGAGGAGCTGCGATTAATATTATGCCTTATGTGATGTATCGGAAGCTTGGTAAGGGAGATCAAGACTTAACTAAAACCGATATGATGCTAAAGGATTTTGAAGGCAATGTGTCACCAGCTAAAGGAGCAGTATGTGTTGAGTTGACCATTGGTAGTAAAACTTTGCCAACAACTTTCTTTGTTATTAATGGCAAGGGTGCATATAATTTACTTCTGGGAAGGGATTGGATTCATGCTAATTGTTGTGTTCCTTCTACAATGCATCAATGTTTGGTACAATGGATCGGAGATAAGATTGAAGTTGTTCCTGGTGATTCTTCTTATATCATTGCATCGGCAGAATCAGATACTTATGAACGAACCAGGTGCATATCGGGAGAAGCTTGGGAGAAAGAGTTCCTCAAGATTGCTGATTATGAAATTCTACCGATCCAAGCAGTCGGTTCTGAAGAAGAGTTTTAATGGATAGATTTGCCGATGATGGAAAATTAGGGCAAGGATTTACATCGGCAGATGATTTAATAGAAGTAGATATTGGTGAAGGCGATAGGCCAAGGCCCACTTTTATTAGCTCTAAATTAGATTCCAAGTGTAAACAGTAATTAGTTGATTTGTTAAAGGAATATAAAGATTGTTTTGCTTGGGATTATACTGAAATGCCTGGATTAGACCGATCTATAGTTGAACATCGGTTGCCGATTAAATCTGGATTTCGGCCACATCAGCAGCCGACTCGCCGATGCAATCCTAATATACTCCCTGATATTAAGGCCGAAATAACCAAGTTAATTGAGGCAAAGTTTATTCGGCAGTGTCGGTATGCAGAGTGGATTTCTAATGTGGTTCCTGTATATAAGAAAAATGGAAAACTCCGTGTTTGTATTGATTTCAGGAATCTTAATAAAGCCACACCGATGGATGGTTATCCGATGCCGATTGCCGATTTGTTGATTGATGCTGCAGCAGGGCATCAGATTATTAGTTTCATGGATGGAAATGCGGGTTATAACCAAATATTCATGGCTGAAGAAGATATTTCCAAAACTGCTTTTAGATGTCCAGGTCATGTGGGATTATTTGAATGGATAGTTATGACATTTGGTTTGAAAAATGCCGGTGCTACTTATCAGAGAGCTATGAACTTTATTTTCCATGAATATATCGGCACATTAGTGGAAATCTACATTGATGATATAGTGATTAAGTCTGGAGACATCACGAAGCATCTAACCAATCTGCGAAAGATATTGGAGTGCACAAGAAAACATGGATTAAAGATGAATCCCAATAAATGTGCATTTGGTGTATCGGCAGGACAATTCTTGGGTTTTATGGTGCATCAGAGGGGCATTGAAATTAGTAGAAAATCTATTGAGGCAATCAACAAGGTTGTTGCTCCTGCCGATAAGACTGAATTGCAATCTTTGATCGGTAAGATTAATTTTATCAGAAGGTTTATATCTAATCTGTTAGGTAAGATCAAGGCTTTCAGTCCGTTATTAAAATTGAAAGCCGATCAGGAGTTTAAATGGGGGTATGAACAGCAGTTGGCTTTAGATCAGATTAAGAGTTATTTAACAAATCCTCCAGTGTTAGTTCTACCCCAGCATGGAAAACCTTTTAGATTATATTTATCAACTGAAGATACTGTTATCGGTTCAGCTCTTATTCAAGAATTTGAAGGAAAAGAGCGTGTTATCTATTATTTGAGCAGACGATTAATAGATGCTGAAACCAGGTATTCGGCTATTGAGAAATTATGCTTATGTTTATATTTCTCCTGTAGTAAGTTAAGGCATTATTTACTATCGGCTGAATGTACTGTCGTATGCAAAGATGATGTGGTCAAATATATGCTATCTATGCCGATATTAAATGGTAGGATTGGTAAATGGATTTTAGCGTTATCAGAATTTGACTTACGTTATGAATCGGCTAAGGCAGTTAAAGGACAAGTTATGGCCGATTTTGATACTCAACATTGCAATACAGTAGATTCTTTGGAAGTTGCTCCATGGACATTGTTCTTTGATGGGTCCACTTGTAGTGAAGGGGCAGGCATCGGCATCGTGTTGATTTCTCCTCAAGGGAAGAAGTATGAATTCTCATTGCCGATCGTTGCCACATCAACAAACAATCAAGCTGAATACCAAGCATTGATAAAAGGGTTGGAGTTGCTTAAAGAAATACAGGCTGATGCTGTTGAAGTCTTTGGTGATTCTATGCTAGTTATAAATCAGTTGATTGGGATTTATGAATGTCGAAGTGAAATCCTGATTTCATATCATGAGAAATGTTTGGAATTGTTAAAAGGGTTTAGGAGTTTTCATCTGGAGCATATTTCCCGGATGCATAATGAAGAGGCTAACCGATTGGCTCAGCATGCTTCAGGATATCAACCTGTTCAAGAAGCATTGACATTGGTGGCTGATGCCGATGACTGGAGAAAGGAAATCATTGATTATTTAAAGAATCCATCTAAAAAGGTTGAGAGACGTGTAAGATTTCAAGCGACAAAGTATGTACTCCTCGATGATGAATTATATTATCGTACCATAGATGGAGTTTTACTCAGGTGTGTTAGCATAGAGGAATCAAAAAGCCTGATGAGTGAAATTCATAAAGGAGTATGTGGGGCTCATCAGTCAGCATTCAAGATGAAGTGGATGATCAGAAGAAATGGATATTATTGGCCAGCTATTCTTGAGGATTGTTTTAAATATTTTAAAGGGTGTCAGGAATGTCAAAAGTTTGGTAATATTCAAAGAGCACCCGCGTCGGCTATGAATCCTATAATTAAACCATGGCCGTTTAGGGGTTGGGCTATTGATCTCATCGGTCAAATTTATCTACCATCGAGTAAAGGGCATAAATTTATTCTGGTTGCTAACGATTATTTCACAAAGTGGGTTGAAGTAATTCCTTTGAAAAAGGTGACATCGGCTAACATGGTTGATTTTGTGAAGGAGCATATTGTTTACCGATTTGGCATCCCTCAAACTATCACTACCGATCAGGGCACTATGTTTACATCAGGTGAATTTGATGAGTTTGCTTTGAGTATGGGAATTAAAGTTTTGAATTCTTCACCATATTATGCCCAAGCAAATGGCCAAGCTGAAGCATCTAATAAGGGGATTATCAAACTTATTAAGCGCAAGATCAGAGAATATCCTAAAAAGTGGCATACCATATTAAATGAAGCTTTGTGGTCATATCGGATGGCATGTCATGGTGCAACCGAGGTGTCGCCTTATCAATTGGTGTATGGGCACGATGCAGTATTACCTTGGGAGATTAAGATTGGATCTAGGCGGATGCGTTTTCAGGATCAACTGACAGCCGATGATTATGATATCCTTATGAAAGATGAGTTGGAGGACGTAGCAGGTCATCGGTTAAAAGCTTTGGTTAACATCGAGGAAAACAAGAAGAGAGTAGCTAGGTGGTATGATAAGAAAGTGAAGGTAAAGGAATTTGCCGATGGTGAATTAGTCTGGAAGTTGATTTTACCGATTGGGACTAAAAATTCTAAGTTTGGCAAATGGTCCCCTAATTGGGAAGGTCCATATCGGATAAGTCAGTCTGTTCCTGGTAATGCGTATATTCTTGAAACTCTTGAAGGAGTGGTATTTCCCAAAGCGTTAAATGGAAAATATTTAAAGAAATATTACCCTAGTATTTGGATAGATGCATAAAAAGTATAGTTGCCGATAACAATCCTATCGGCTGGAGTTAAAACAAAGTATCAATTATGCCGAATTTAACAAAGCCTGGATGGCTGATATCGCACGCAGGCGAATTTCATCGGCTTCTTTTAGTTCCTTGGCATCTTCATCGGCATTTCCTTCCACAGGTTTGATTTTCTTTTTCAATGCCAAGGCCTTGCGAGCTTGAGCATCCCGTTCCTGTTGAAGGGCTTTAATGGCGTCGGGAAGCTGGTCTTCTTCTTGTTTGGCCTGGGTCAGAGCTGTCTCAACTTGTTCCAGTTCAGCTAGCAAGGCTGCTTTCTTTGCCGATAGATCTGAGATCTTCTGTCTAATATCGGCACTGGAGGCTTGCAAATTATTGATGTTCTTGTGCTTCTCGTCGGCAGTCTGCTTCAGCTGTAGCATCTCTTCTTTAAGTTGAGATTGGGCTGATCTGTCAGCAATACGATGAACGGCCCTTTGGTATTGAAGCTGTCTGCTTTCCAGATGGACTGCTGGAAAGATGATTTCTTCAACATTGGAGGGGACTTGGCCGCGGATTGCCTTGAAGATAGACTTCGCAGGATCCGAGTCGATTACCAATTGGGCAGTTTCTTGCTGAAGCAGGTTTAGGAGGGTTTCCAGCTTGCCATATGTGTCTGATGATATTGTTCCCAACGCCAGGGAGGAGCTCGCTTCTTCTCCATCGTCATCAGAAATATCGATAGCAAAAGAAAATAAGCTATCGGGAGAATCTTGTTCCTATGGGATAAAGAGAATTAGAAATCTTGTTTATAATATTCTGAAGATATAATAAATCAGGTAATTGACTGGTTTACCTGCTTCAAGGCTATTTCTTGAGCTTGACTTGAAGGAGCGGCTTGTAAAGGGTCCTGTGAAGGATCGGCAGAAGATGCCGATGGAATGTCTTCAATGACCACATCGGTAGTCGGCCCTTGAGGTACAATTGCCGATGATGTATCTTGGGCAGGAGCAGTTTGCTCAGAAGGCTGATCGACGGGTGTTGGAGCAGACGCAGGGGCCGGTGTAGGTTTTTGTCGTTTCTGTTGAGCCTCAGCATCGGTCAAAGCTTTACGTTTTTGTTGTGCTTCGACAACAACTGGCTGGGGGGCATCAACATCTATTGGTTGAGGAGCTTGTATGATCGGTGTGCTTACCGATGTATCCATTTGTTGCTGCAAAAACAGGTATAAGATTGGATGTTTAATGGGAAAAATAAAAAATAATGAAAGAATACCTCTGAGGAAGGAGTAGAAGTTGTGGTGCTCGGTAAAGTTGCCGATGATGATCCAGCTGCAGCTTGTACACCCTGATAGTTGTATGTTAATATAAAGTGTATCGGCAGAGAAAATAGTAAACAAGATTATTACCTTAAAAACCTTGATCAAGCTTGAAGCAGCAGCCTTTGGAGAAGCCCTAGATGTTCCCAATCTTGGTCTAGAAGCGCCAATTTTGGTACGAGCTCTTTGGAAAGTCAAGGCTTCCAGGGTGGGGGCATTGTAACCGATTGCTGAAATCGGAGAGGCTGGATGGAGATTGAAGGGTTTTCCGCTTTTGCTTATCGGTGGAACTGGATCGTCAGCCTGTTTCAAAGGAGGTTAGTTACCGATACACATAATAAAAGAAAAGGGAAGGGACAAAAGTTGAAAGGAACTTACTGCATTATCAGGAATAGCATAATCGGGGTCAATCTGGTGCCGATATGTGTGAACAGATGTTGAAAATAGCTGTTCTTTCCATTCCTGCCACCATTGCTTATATGATTCTGTTATGAAAGAAGCTGGTGACCAGGCGGAGAGATCGACATTGGAAATATCGGCATCAGGAGCAAGTCTTACTATCCTGCTCCATTCAGTTCCAGAGGTGATGATTTCCCTGGGTTTAATTACATCGGCATAGCACAGTTTAATGGGCAGTTGCCCAAAAGCCAGCTGGCGAGATACTGCCGATGGATTGTAAAATTCATAAGTAATGTGGGAGGCTTTCCCACTGCCAAATGTATTGACTGGAATTGCTCTGGGGTGATGATGGCCATCATGAGATCATTATCTTGGTTCAGATCACTATCGGCAAAATTGAAGAGGAGGGGAAATTTGTTATCCTCGTCAATATAAGGCACCCAAGCCCTGAGATCACGAGGGAGGCCATGGTAGAAAGTATGAAAAAATCTGCCGATTTGATCCTCATTGGCTTCTGTTCCGGGAAGGACGATGATTGCTTCACCAAAGTTGAGAGGGGGGCGTGTTGCCGATTCATCATCCCTGAGGACGTGTTCTTCGGGAATCTCTCGTGGGAATTCCTGAGCAAAGAGATCCCATTGTAAACGCTTGTGCATGTGGGCGTTTAACCACATATTAATAAACCACCATGGGCCTCCCAGATTGCCGATGGGTTCGCCAAGTATAAGCTTTTGGGATACTTGGTGGAGGAGATGGTAGGTTGAACTCAGAAGATATCGGCCAAGTGGAAATCTGACACCGTTGGCCAAGAGTTCTGCTGCTGGGAGGAAAGCATTAGTTGGTCCTACCGATCGTCCGCAGAAAATAAATTTTTCTAGCCACATGTTCAGGAATGTGGCATGCTCCCTTTGATTGACAGTACCAGTCTTCTGGTACTCCTGGATATATCCCGTCCAGCCGCCGATGTTGCGTGTGGTTATTCTGTACTCAGCTTTTCTGCCGAAAATATGGCCTTCATCGACAGTTGAAATGTCTAGGCCTGAGAGCATGTACACATCGGCAAGGGTGGGGGCACATGGACCATGACCAAACATGAAGGTGTTGGTGGTGTCAGACCAAAATTGAGCGGCAGCTATCATCATAGATTCATTTTTCTGCATATCGGCAATGGACAGCCTGATACATTGATCTATTTTTCGCTCTACCCAGAATACTTACATTGACCTGTTGACCTTCAGAAACCAATTTTTCCACCCTTTGGTGGGTTTAGGCCAAGAACGGAATGTATCTTTCCACAAATTCAAGGAGAAATTCTGAGATTTGAAGGGAATACGATTGGCTTCTGCATTAATCAAATCAGTTGGGTCTGGGTTGCCCATCGAACCTAAGCAGTGAAGGGGAGGTTGATGGGTTGGAATCACCAATGTGTTGCGGAGTTCCTAGGTTTGGAAGACCGAGAAAATGAAAGAGAAAGAAAATGTCGACTGTAAGAATTCGCAGGGAACCGAAAGGATTAAAGTAAAAGTAATAAGAAGAAGAATAAACCGCAGGAACGTCAAAGTTGACAGCCATTGCTTCAGGAGGATGAGGGCACGAGCTGGGAACTTGAAGATGATGATTCAGATGAGTTGAAGACGCGCGGTTGTTGGTTAGGGTTGCCGCCGGGGTGAGAATGCCAAAAGGTGGAGTTTGAAGGTAGAAGATGAACAGCCCGGAGGAATCTATTTATAGGTTATCTGGAGTAGGGGTATTCTTGACTTATCTCTATGCCGTATGCGGATGAATCGAGGTGGTTCAGTTGGATATGGTAACTGTGCGCACGACAATCAAGGAATGGTACAGAAGATTTGACAGCAAGTAATCATAGCTTGAAGGATATCTTGATACAAGATTTTTCAGTTCTAAAAATGATGCGTTGCGGTGAGATATTGTTGAAGATTTGTTATTTTGGTATCTCAACCATAGTTAAGGCAAAGAAGGTTAGAAAAATGCAACATATATATTGAGATACATGGATTGGATCTAGATTTGATTGAGTTTGGTAACAAATCATGTTATGCTTGGAGAATGGGTCAAAGAAATAGATAATAGCAAGCATCAGTTGGAGTAAATTTCGGAGCATCAGTATCTTATACTCCAAAATTGGGGGGCATGTGTTGACACCGTTTTTAGTACGTGTCAAAATGATCAGGAAAGGCTGATTAGCAAGGGAGAGATTGCTGTGTGAATTGATGGCCAAGGAGAATAAGTTTGTTTTAAGCGGTGGCAGTGTATGAATTTGATTAGGAATGTTGCTGATGAAGTCAAAGGTGTTATTGCCGATGCCGATGGAAGAAGGTTTGGAGACTGTTGCCGATAAGGGAATGTATCGATGAAGGAAGGTGTGAAGACTGCAGCCGATGAAATAGGGAATGTGCCGATGGAAGGAGATCGAAAGTTGCTGCCGATGGAAAAGGGGCTGTGCTGGTGAAAAGGAGACCGATAAGAATACCATCGTGATTAAGGCGGATCATGGAATAAAATAGGAGTTGATTTCCTTGTTTACGATTAGTAGAGTCTGAGTTGTGTAAAAGTCATGTTCTTTTTCTTAGACTTGAGTTTAGTGTCCTAGTCGTATTCGATTATGTTTCTATAGATCAGGATATAAATATAGAGTGAAGGGCAATGTAATAGAAATCAATCAATACATCAAAAAACAGCTTTTACTCTTATTTACATCTACTTTTCGGCGACTTCGTCAATTTGCATATTTTTCCTTTTTTACGAGTTCTCATCGATTCGGCGAGTTGCATTGCTCTAAGTGCAATCTTTGTCGATCCTCGAGTTCCGCGTGAGTACCTCTTGGCCGTGACTTCCGGGCGTATCGCTGTTGTCAGGACCAAAGTGCTCGTATCTTCATCCTTGTCGATTAACAGGTCAAATCGACTGGCACGCTTTGGATATCGATTTCGGGTATTAGCCCTTTGTGTTTGCAGATTCACTTTTGCATCAACAAGATCATTGTTCATAATTAAGCACTAGCAATAGCTACCCAAATGCACAACCCATAGGTGTCAAGGAAATAAGATATCAATAGCTAAGTTATAATCTCTATGGCTGTCAAGGAAGACACATACATATGTATGATAATTTCAGTGAATAGGTAACAAGGATGGTCCCATGTTATACTTGCCTTGATCAAAGCTTTCCTGATGATATTGCTGGTCTGGCTCAAAATAATACTTCTGATCGTTAAGAAACTGCTCACCGTCTATACTCGATCATCAAGCATCAACACATAATCATCCGAGCAATCATACACGAAGCAAACAAAGAAACATAATTAAAACAGTACACCAACAGTAGCAAAACAATATAAAAAGTTTGTAAAACTCTTCTACACGTTACTACGATCACACAGACGTAAAGATCACGAAATTCAGATTTAAAACGTGAAAGTTATGAATTTTTTAAGATTTTCTATAGATAAATAATTACTTTAATATAAACTCGAAAGTTAAATTTTCCAAACCTACTGTACAGTTATACTAACATGTAGAGCTCGCAAATACGAACCTAATGCAATTTGAACGGGTTAAATCGGAGTTAAAACATGGAAGATATGGCCTAAACAAGATTGTATGTGTATATGTATTATTTCAGGATTTATTTTACTAAAGAAAAACGACCCCAAATCGTACCCATGACATCATGTGATGTCATCAAGCTAGCTAACTACTACGGTCACAATAACGATAACGTAAAAGAAGCTGTTAACAGAACTATCGTTATAGAAAAACAACTATTGGGGAATTTATTTATATTATATAAAAGAAACAACTACACACTTGATTATTTTAATTAAATAAAACCATAAGAATGACATTAATTCAGATTAGTCACATCATATTTTAATTGAAAATCAAGTTCGAACTAGTCATATTTTTTATTTATAAATGAACATGTTTCATATTATTTAATTCATTTAAACTTTATTTGACAAAAATAAATAAACATGTGAGAGCATCTAATCAAATTTAATATGTGTGTTTAGACTAAACAAATTATAATTTAGAATCATATTTATGTTAGCAATTAGTCATGTTAAAAATAATTTGGAAAATAATGTTGTATGTACTCTATGTTGCTTTTATGTATAAAAACTAGTTGCATGCATATTAATCAAATTATAAAATTCATGGTCATATGATAGGACGATCGTCGATACTAACAGGTAGATTATGCTGCTACAAAACTAACGAGCAAGAACAAGCGGAATCTGAGCTATGGATATAAAAGGCATGAATATGTTAACTTTAGTGAATTATCAAGCAGGGAGAACATGAGGTACATAATCGATAGTTCAATTGAGATCTTAAGGGCACAGGTTTTGATGAGACAAAAGAGAGGACCATGAAAGATATTCAGATATTTGATATGGCGAATAAACACGAAAATCAAACATAATTATAAACTAATATAAGATGGTGGCAAAGGTTGTACTACACACGTAACATGCCTGTGACTTACCTGAACCCTTTGCATGGCAATATGCAGTTTCACAGTGGCAGAACGTGCGTGCTGGTGATGCTCAGCTAATAAGCTTGCAGGCCTGAACTGAATGTTAGATAGAGTCGGCAGGGAGAAGTTCTTACAGTCCGTTCAAGCACACCATAGCGCTTGCCACTGATCCCCCCGGTGCTGGACAGGAGATAGATGAAAGAAACATAAGACCAAGAATTGGATAAAGTCAAAGGAATTGATTGAGAAGTGGATAGCTAACAGGTTGCTAAACATGCAAGATCACTCTGCAGAGTCTTGACATAGTGAACGAAATCAGAGATCTGAGAAAAGGTATGGGTATATAGTTACATATACAACACCTTGGGCACACAAAACAGTCCGCCTGTTTCCAGCTTGTTAATTTCAGGGTGAACCGTTCCTGTTCCCTTTGTCGATCGGTCGTGTGGTGACTAGCCTGGCTCATGTGAACGCAGCGCCGACGGCTACTTTGGCTTGGCATAGGAACATCCTTATAAGGCAGACGGCAGCTACAGCGGACGGCTTGGCTCCTCGGCACGATTCAACCGGAAAGCAGCTCAAGCTAGGGCTTGAACGACGGCACATCGATGCAAGGTTTCACGAGCTCAAGTGCGGCGCTCGGCAGAAGATCGAAGGCGGTGACGATGGCTCTGCTCGGCGAGATCGGATAAGCTTCAAGCCGGGGTCACCATGGCATCGGACGGAGCTAGGGCTCGATGGCGCTGTGAATAGGGGCGAGGCGAGGGCAGCAGATGGCGTCCGCGGCGGCTTCGGCAGACGGCTCGACTCCTCGACGAGATTGGTCGTGTGCGGCAACGGCGGCAGCTAGGGCTTTCATGTGGGGGCAACAAGCCCTGGTGGCGTTGACAGAGAACACTCCAACTGCAGATCGACACAGCGGCATGAAGCTAGGATCAAGAGGCGGCGGCAACAACGAAAGCTATGTTAGGGCAAAGCGGCACTTCGTCCTGCTGCAGGAAAGAAAAAATAGAAAACAAGGAGATGACAAAGGCTTTTGGCATGCCATATATGTATAGTATATATATATATACTAGCTGACCACTGATCCGATCAAAATCGAGTTCAACTTGGCTCCCTCATACCTGATCTCCCTGACGTGGAGTTCGAGTGGGACAAGGAATTGGACAGCTGATACATGTGTTGAGAACGTGCATTGGCTGGCTGCCTTCGGGTGATGGGTTTAACTTTTGAACCCAATGCATACGACAAGCACTTTTGGAAAACCAACACTGGGACATGCAAACTTCCTTATTTAATGGTTTCTTCTTCCATGTATATACATATATATATATATGTTCGGCAGCCATATACGGAGTATATACTTATACAAATCTAAATCACGTGCTTGCCAAGTATCAAGTATATACGTATATATAGCTTGCTCAGGTTTACCACATCTTGGCCAGCACAATTTCCATCTCTAATTATTCCTTAAGAGAAAACAAATGGTATTTCTGGATTTTCTTTTACTAAAGGAGAGCGGCCGCTAAACAAATCCATGTATCATGTGACGTCATCAATCTAGCAAGAACACAACACACGCCTGGCCAGGTTGCTCTGCTAGCTCCACTCTAGCATGGAGTTGGACGGAGAAGGGGCTTAGGGCCTCGGTTTATTATGAAAATAGCGCAGCTTACGGCGAACACTCCTAGGGACTTGCAGGGGTCAGAGAAACAGCAGCGACGGCTTGGCAAGCGTGACGGCGGTCCGGGGGCATCCACGTGTAGACTATCGGCGTCGTGCTCGAGTCGACAGAAAAGAAACTGGCAGCTGCGGTGACTTCAGCAGATGAGCTCGGCTACACGGCGAAATTCGGTCGAGCGGTGGTGAGCTGCTAAAGTTAGGGCACCGGCATGTTTACACAACAATGTTGCTAACCCTATGATGAATTTTAATTTATTAAAAAAAATTATTTCCCTATATTTTTATGAGCACAAAAATTAAAATTAAAATCACTTTAATCCTATTTCCAAAGTTGCAAATTTTAGGGTGTTACACATCAGAAACCGTTTAGAGCCGTTTTCTGCCAAACAGGGTAAAGTGAAATGACTTCCTTTACGAAGCCCCTGAAAACGTGCTGAGACAGAAGATATATGAAGGGTGAAGCCAAAAATATTGGCTTCACCCGGCTTCACCCAGCCTACGTGGAACCAACGAGGATGCAAGCCGAGATTGCCCCCATCGAGCCTTGCTGACAGGCTGCACGGATGTGAGGCGCTCGGCCGCTGTGGCGCGCAAACTGGGGCGGAGAGGGCGTGCAGGGAGAGGCGCTCGGCCGCCGACAGAGGCAGAGAGGGCGCATGGAGTCTCACCTTGTGGGGTCACGACGGCCGCTAGGGTGAGAGGGCACCGGGGCACGGCCTCCCGGCCAGGCCACCGCCGGGCGCACAGCCGCCAGGGCGCGAGGGCACCGAGCGCGCGGACGCCCAGCCAGGCCACCGACGGACACACAGCCGCCGGTGCGTTGGGGCATCAGACATGCAGCCGCCGGGCCACAACATCGAGGCACGGGGGTGCTGGGCGCTGGGTGTGCGGCCACCGGATCAGGCCACCGCCGAGAAAAAGCCACCGAGGCTCACAGGCATCAGTCGTGTGGCAACCTGGCTCACAGGCAGTCGTGCGGCAATCCAGCAACAAAGAAGAAAGTGCGAGCGGAGGAAAAGTCGAGAAGACAAGGAAAGGGGAAAAAAGGAAGGGTATTTTAGTCTTTTTATTCGTTTGTCTAACGTAAGGAGCTGTTTTGCCAAACGGGGTATCAAAACGGCTCTAGCTCCATTGAAAGAGCTATTTGTGGAGCCGAAGCCGAAAAAAATAGCTTCACTGGTGAAGTGAAGCCCTGCCAAATGAGACATTCATCTCCCTTTGCTTTCACGAGTCCAGCTCGTAATCAACCCTGCTGCTCCTTTCCTTTGTTTCTCTGCTCGCCAGGCCCCAAGCCCCAAGGTCAGCTCTTGATTATTATCTCCAGCAGGCAGCCGTAGCCGTCTTTCTCATGGCCTGCAAGGAAACTTCCGTATCGATCTAAAAACCAAAGCCGTCCCTCTCTACGTTCTTTTCCTGGTCAAAAATCGCCTCTTCCTGTTCCCCCCACACAAACATGCAGCGCCTAAGCCCTAACTGACCAACACGCGCCGGCGCCGCCCAAATCTCCACCGCCGAAGCCTGCTGGGCGAGTGTGCGTGCAGGGCAGCAGTCGCTGTGGCCGGTTCCCTCGTGCCGCTGCTGGCCAGACGAGCCGCTCTAGCCCGGCCATCCAGCTCCATGCGGCCATCGTCGCCCTAGTCTGGTCCGGCCGGCGGGCATAATCCGTCTTCTCCGGTCACCTCCCGCCGCCGGCATCGCCCCGCGGACGTCTGAGCGCCCTGGCCGCAACCTTGCGTGCATGCCGTGTGGCCGCAACCACGTGGCCGAGGCCCAGACCCAAGCCGCCTTTGCCCTACGCGGTTGGCAAGGCCAAATCAGACATGGAGGTCACCACGTTCCGGACAAACTGCGCAAGGTAGAAGAAGCAGCTAATTACGATTTTGACATTCTGCTGTTAATCTCCACCGTTTAACTGTTTTAACTCCTATTTAGTTTGTTCTTGTTGCTTTAGGATCGTGTCGACACTAAGCTACATGTTAGTGTTGAAGTTTACCATATCTCATGTTTCTGAATTCTATGATTTAAATATTAATTTAATTAAATAACTATGCAACTAGTTTTGTAAGTTAAAAACAATATAGGTTTTATATCTCGGTAATTGATATATATACAGAATGTTAATGTGATTAATTGCTAGCCTAAAATATTTTAAAATTATAGTTTTCATAGATCAAACACGTTGCACATATCAAACTTGTTTAGATTCTAACATATACACTTTTCTTTTGCTAAGTCAAAGTTTAACATGATTTAATTTCTGTCATCAATGTATTTTTTAAAAAAATTATAATTTGTTAGCTTGAACACATGTCCTATTTAGTTCGAGTAGAAGTTCTCACATGTTTAATTATTTTCTTTTCATAGGTAAAGTTTAACTTGCTTAATATATAAATTATGTGATAATACTTTATCAAATAAAATATGATTAGCTTTAACTCGACTTTAGAAATTAAATATAAATATGATTAATGATTATTCAATTGCCCTTTCTAAATAAAAGCAACTTAGGTTATCCTTCGGTCTATTTGTAATAAATGTAACATGATTAACATCAACCTTAATGTGTCTTTATCAATTATAATTAGTTTAGTTAAACATGAAACATATAGTTGTTTTTTATTAGTGTTTAATTTATGCCTTTTGATTTAAAAGCAACATAGGTTTATACTTTGATCTTTAGTAATCAAATGCTATCATGATTAATAAGAACTTAAGTGCTTCTTAAATAGAACTTGTTTAGTTTGTGCAAGAAACGTAAATGATTCGATTAGTTGTTATCACCTTCTTTATGCCTTCTAATTTATAAATGTTTAAATGATTAAGTAATAGATACTCATTTATTTATAGAGAAAATATGACTAAGGTATAACTTTAGCCTTAATAATTCAGTATAATTAGGTTAATTCAACTTTAGGATAATTCTCTAGAAGTCAATTACTTTACTTCATTAACTAAAATGAATCAAGTTTATAGTCGATTTTCTCCGTTGCTCTTATGTTTCCATGATCGTAGCATTGAGCCATGTCATTTAGTGCGCTCTCTTTTAAAGCGTTTCTTTTGTTTGATGCATGTTTTTAGATGTGTGTATTGTTTGTCTGTTTGTGTTGCCTGGTTGTTGCGAGTAGAGGAAGCGCAGTTTCATTTGCATTGGAGGCCAGAAGCTACAAAAGAGAAGACCGAAGAATTTCTATGAGCAATTGCCTTGAGTGGAAAGCAAGCATAAAGGCAAGTATAACATGGGACCATCTTGTTGTCATATTCATTAAAATTACTATACATATGCATGTGTCCTCCTTAACAACCATAGAGATTATAACTTAACTATTGATATCTTGTTTTCTTCCTATGGGTTGTACATTTGGGTAGCTATTGCTAGCGCTTAATTATAAACGATGATCTTGTAATTGGACTAATAAATTAAGCGACCAACCTTTAAAGATGATTTTACTACTGTTGACAGGGGCTAGAGCAAGGGGTTATATTATCGCTCTGATTTCTCTCCGCAAGGACTTATCTGTAAGTGATAACCGGGATTGACAGTACAGTTGTGAAGGCTATATGGCTCTGGCTTTAGTTGTTCAAGAGACATTTTCTAGCTTGTTAGTGGTTACCTTAAATGGCGTAAGAATGATTTGCCACTTTGGATGTAGGGCGAGCCCCTATCCTTTGTGTGTATAGGCTGCGAGTTGTGTGCTACTGGGAAGGGGGTTCTACATGTGCCAGCCAAGTGAATCTAATGGCCCTAACTTGTTAGACGAACTTTTGAATAGCTTTATATAGTTTCCTATGTTTGGAGATTCATGACCCCCTAGCATATAGAAATCATGACTCACAGTGAAAGTGTACACCTCTGCGCAGAGTTTAATAAACTGGTATACTAGCCGTGCTCACGGACACGAGCGGCCTTGGGGATTCTTACAGAATAGTTGATCATCATTGTTATATTATACTTAATTACTGATGTTATTATGCTCATGTTAATGCTATTCATTATTCTTATTACAAATGATCATTGGTTCATTAATGGAAATTGAATTACCTTGATGCTACTCAATTGCTAAGTAAATAATGATTAAAAGTTAAATACAGTCAAACAGTGTCTAGCTTTTTTTTGCCTCATGAACCCTGTGTTATACTTGTTAAGTTCGACATGGACTCACTCTTGTTATTTCTATCACACCCGAGTGTGTAGTAAGGTGCTGCTCAAAAGAAGGATAAACATACGGAGCCTCCACCGTCCCTGAGAGGAATAGAGCCTGAAGTTTAGTCATCGTTCCACGATACTCTGATGTAAGTGTTATTACAACTATGTGTACGTTAGTTAAATAATATTGTTTCTAATACTTTTTTATTCTGACGTATGTGTGGATTTCCTGGGCACACATATGGCTGACCTAGTTTAGTCCTTTAAAACCGGGTGTGACAGCAAAAAGGTCGTCTAAATTCATCCAAAAAATCACATATGTTGATGATATAATGATACACAACCTTGTCAAATATCTTGTCCAAACTCGACTTCGTCTGTGAGATATAAAAATAACAAATTTCTAACAAATCGTTTGGACAGCTTTCTGGCTTGAAATTTGTTATTTTTATATCTCACAAACGAAGTCGAGTTTGAACAAGATATTTTACGAGGTTGTGTATTATCGTATCTACATATGTGATTTTTTGGGTGAATTTAGACGACTTTTTTGCCGTGGTTTGAATGGGTTTTCACGAAGGGTGTAGTTTCCATCTGATACGTTGCCTATATATATATAATTTTTTATATATTCTTTCTCTCTTGTACATTTATATCAGGAACCTTTCTTTACTCTTTATTTTTCCTGCCCTTCCAACTTTAGATTGACTGAAGGATACAGGCATTTGGGAGAAGATAGGCGCCACCCAAAGTGCGCGCATCTTTACGCGCAAGGGGTTTTTTTCTCAAGTGCTAAAAGATTGAAGGTGAGTTTAGGAGTTGTTGGAGATGGTTTTTTTTATTCTTCCCAAAAATTATGAATTGAGAAGGATTACTGTGTACTCTCGGAGATATTATAAGAAAAGAGAGACTATGGCTGTATAAAACGGAACACAAAACTGCAACTGAGGAAAAAAAAGGGACTGTGCCTGTATAAAATGGATCAGAAATACACGAAACAAGATCGTAACGCCATCCAACTAAAAGAAAGATTGATCCTGTATCTACAGCATTTAAGATTGGCGTGCACATATTCATTATTTGTGCTTTGTTGTTCCTCGTAGGCTAGTTCGATCACAGACCCTCCTGTTACGAATTGCAATGCATCAACTATTTACTAAGACAGGCTACTCTGCTCCTGCTGCAATCAGAACGGAATAACCGCCTGTGGGCCTCAAGGTGAGGAGGAGCAAATCGACCGTACCTCAACTCCTCGAGAGCAGCTGGCCAGCTGCGTGTGTGGTGGGAAAAGGGTGGTGGCACATCAGCCATCCTCTCCGGCGGCCCGCGCTCCTCCTCCTCGTCCTCCCACGGCAGAGGATGGAGGAGGAGGACCTCGGAGCCGCAGCCGCACACCTCTCCCACCCCGGCTCCCTCATCACATCATTGTTGGCGTCGAGTTGACCTGGGCCAGGCCCAAATTAATATCCACTCTATTTTGTTTTGGCACAACGTGGTGTTTCAAGTTTTCATGGCTCTTTTTTTTTTGCGTAGAAACACTTGTCGCCCTAGAAAAATCATATCTTCCTTGTATGATTCAAAATAAGATACCTTCTATATAATAAAAACTGTATCTTTCGATGAGACCAACAACTTTTTATAGTTTTGAGTTTTGTCATTTAAGATTGTTAAGATGCTCAAAAAATAATATAAAGTTTCATTAGCATATTAATTATGTACAAGTGCCTGTCATCTTAGAAAAATCATATATTTCTTTGTTATATTTATTCATCCCATGTCCAGGACACCGCTTGGTCCCCCTCCTCTCTCCTGACCGGTGATCTTGCTGGTGGACACAGGAGTGAGGACCCGCTTCCCTTCCCCTTCGTAGTTATTGATTAGATTATTTTGTGGATCCTTGTTGATATAGGTTTTGGTTTTTAATATCATTGACGATGAGGGGCAATGATGATACATTAGAATAATGTCTCTCTATCATTTTCCTACCTCGATGATGTTCGATCTGGCATTTGGGAAGAGCCAGTGAGAGTTTAGTCTGTCAGATCTATTGTTCTTGTTCAAATCTTGGTATTTGGTATGCTTTTCAGAGGGAGCAGTTGGCTGGCTTTCGATGCGGTGATCTCGACCTCTTCTTTTGGTCAGTTCTAAAGCAAGGTCTAACATCTTCAACATATTGTTTTGATGGTGAAGAATTGTAAGCATATGTTCCTTGAAGGTTTCCTCTAGCCGATGTTACGTGTATACTAGATCTCGTTGTCAATGCCGAGTCACATTTTCAATCTTTAAAGATTTGTTTGGCAAGGGTGTTTGCAGGTACCCCTTTTCTTTGCTGTGTTCATAGTGCGATCTTCAAACTCCGGCAGGCAGTGGAGGTTCGAAGCAAAAAGACGACCGATTTGGTCTTTGTTGTATTCTTATGACGTTGTTTTGTGTCTTATTTTCCTTGAGATACATCAGATGTGACTCTTTTGTATATCTTTATCATAAGAAACTGAAATATATCATTTCGGGGATAACCTTAATTTAAAATTGCAAAAAGAGTGGTGCTACTCGATTTTTTTTTGCAGGAGTTTTAAAAAGTTACAAGATTTTTAAATGCCCCTAGGTATTTCGTTTTGGATAAACAAAAAACATTCATGAAAATCTTTAAAACAACTTATATTTTGAACCACTTTCTTAGTAGCAAAAGAAAAATAAGACTTTTTTGAACCACGTTTGGCTCCTACATCCTAAATCCTAAATACAAATGTACGACTTTCCCTAAATAATTTTATCTAGAATAATGATTTTTGAAAGTCGTTCATCCAAGAGACAAAAGAAAAAAGGTTTTGTTTTGTATTTTCTGTTGGGATTTTTGGATCCGACACTCTAATTACTATTTTTTATTGTGTACCGAAAAAAACGCACAAAAAAACTATTCACTCACGGGGCACTTCAAGTTTTCAGTAGTTGTGCATTTAGAAAAATAAAAATACGGAGTATATACTATAACGTCACGTTCAGTCACCTTGAAAAATGCTTTAGCAGGTTCGGATGGAACTAACTTGCAGGTACAGAAGCTAGATGGAGGACGGTTGGCTGCTGCCCGGTTGAGCACGGGCCCGGACGCAGCCGATCAGATCGGCCTGGTGCAAGCTGCTGCTAGCCAGGAACAGGCAGCAAGCCTACCACCGGCCCGGCAGCCCCTGCGCCGGGCTCGGAGCAGGCTGCGGTTGGCCTGGATGGCCAGCAAGCTGCTGCCATCCAGGGCAGCCGTTTGGAGCTGGGGGACATGCTGGATGGTGGTTCAGAGATGGGGAAACCGAAGGGCGATGGATCCTTTATGCAGACGACTATAATGGTTGCTGCAAATATAAAGGAAATGAAGCTAACTCCAAAGCGGGCGAGCCCGCGATTGGCTAAGAACGCCGGCACCGACTCGATCGATGAGTAAGGCAAAGAAGCGAGCAGCTTGGAGGAACTTGGACTGTGGTGCAGGTAACACATCTAACCTCTCCTTTATTCAATTTCTTTCTGTCAATATTTCGTCTCACCTTTCAGATATTGGTGTTAGTTCGGGTTGCGACCCTGGTTCGGTTTCCAAATCAATTTCTTTATTAAAGAATGTTGAACTTTCAAGATACATCCGTCTAGTACGGAAGCCTGTGATACCTCCATTTTTCTGGATGAGAACGATGAGAATGATCTTGAAAATGATACTTTGGCCAACTGTGTGGTGAATTGTTGGAGGAATTCGTCGATATGGACAGTGATCACCTAAGTTGTGATTTCAAGACTGTTTTTAAGAAAAATAAGTCATCATCTTTGACTAGATCAAAGAAGAAGCCTAAAGTGCAGGTAGTAAGAAAACATAAATCAGTTTCTCCATGAAAGGAATCTTTTGGAATAGCAGAGGTCTTAGTGACTTGGCTAAACATAGGTTCCTGTCTGATTTATCAAGAGAGCAAAAGCTAGACTTTATAGCTCTTCATGATACTGGCAAGAAAGATTATTCGAAAAATACCCTTAACAATATTTGTGGGCGCCAAGAGTATATCTGGCACTGGGCTGAACCTCATGGAAGGTCAGGGGGCATTCTTTTTGGGAATTAATTTGGAATCCTTTGATATCGGAAGCATTGATGAAGGTGACTTCTATGTTAAATTCTGACTCAGAAATAAAGCTGGGTGCTAGTGGCCGTGTATGGGGTGGCACAAGCAGAACACAAAGATGCCTTCCTTTCTGAGCTTGTTCAAACTTGTGCAAAAGAATCTGATCCTATTCTTGTGGGTGGTGATTTTAATATCATCAGAATCCCTCAGGAGAAGAATAATGACAGATACGAGGACCGATGGCCTTTCTTGTTCAATGCTATTATCGGTAGCCTAAATTTAAGGGAGCTAGAACTCTCTAACAGGAAATACACCTGGGCAAATTCCAGAGAAACACCCACGTATGAAAGATTAGATCGAGCCCTAGTTAGCACAGAATGGGAATCCAAATACCCATTAGCAACGGTTCAAGCGTTGACATGGAAAATTTCAGACCACACACCACTTTTACTGGACACTGGTAATGGCACTCATGGCAACAAGCTAGCTGGGTTCAAATTTGAACTCTGTTGGCTTTTGAGAAAAGATTTTAATGAGTTGGTTACCGGAGTTTGGAAGAGCGAATAAGGAGGTAACTCTCCGTTGCAATGATGGCAAAGTAAAATACAAAGGCTTAGACAGTTCCTAAGGGGCTGGGCTAAAAACGTGAGTGGAAATTACAATAAAGAAAGCTGATGCTCTTGACAAAAAGGTGGAGGTGCAGCCTTTAGATAATGTAGAAATTGACCTTAAAAATTATTACAGAGGCTGGCCCTTCTCTTACAGGAAGAGGAAGTCAAATGGTATCAAAGAGCCAAGAGAACTAGATTGTTATTAGGTGACTGCAATACTAAGTATTTCCACTTGGTGGCTAATGGCAAACACCGAAAGACCAGGATTTTTTGTCTAGATCAAGACGATGGTGTGATTCAGGGTGATGGAAATCTAAAGAAATACATCACTAACTACTATAAAGGCCTCTTTGGTGAATAGGCTTGTAACCATTTTTCAATGGTGGAGTCTGTCACGCATGACATCCCACAAGTCTCACAGCTTGAAAATGAAGTCTTAACGGCTCATTTCTTAGAAAATGAAATTAAAGAGGCTATTTTTCAAATGGAGCATAACAAAGTGCCGGGACTAGATGGCTTCTCGGCTAAATTCTATCAAGTTTTTTGGGAAGTAATAAAAGAGGACCTTTTGCCCCTTTTTAAAGAGTTCCACAAAGGTAACTTACCCCTTTTTAGCCTCAATTTTGGTACAATTATGTTGTTATCAAAATAGACATTAAAGAGACAACACAAATCCAACAATACCGGCCCATCTGCCTGCTCAGTGTCAGTTTTAAAATTTTCACTAAGGTGTTGACTAACCGAATAGCACTAGTGGCAAAAAAGGTGATCCAACCCTCTCCTTTGGCGTTCATGAAAGGTAGAAAAATTCAGGATGGGGTGGTCATCCTACATGAGACCATTCACCAGATGCACCAGAAAAGACTAAGTGGGGTGATCTTAAAGGTAGACTTTGAGAAAGCCTATGACAAAGTTAAATGGTCTTTTCTTCAGCAAACCTTAAGAATGAAGGGCTTTTCACCGGTATGGTGTGATTGGATAGATCAAATTGTGAAGGGGGTGTTGGTATTTATTAACTTGTCAGTTGTTTAAGTAACCACCTAATGTTGTTGACATTTCTTAACATCACTTTTGCTAAGTTGTCATCCATGCCAGAAATGCTTGTTAGTACTATTTAGTGCCACTTCTAGAATGACACTAAAAAGTACTTAAGTATTTTATTGTGACTAGAAAGAATATAAATACATATATGAAAGGATCTGCAAGCGCACAGATAATATACCATTTTAGCACTTCACCCGGGAGTATTCCAGGTATCGTTATTTACATTTTTACCATAGGGAAGGACTGGCGGATGGAATATATTGATAACTTCATATGCTGGAGGGATAAACCATAACCATTACTCTATTCACAATAGGGGTAAGTCAAGAGATAAATATATATGAATGGTAAATGATAAATGATATTGATCACTCAGAGTACTCCTTTCTATGGCATTAGCATGACTAAGTAGATATTAGATAAATAATTTCTAAGTCATTCTTAATTACAAGTCAAAGCATACTATGATTAGTGCAATTACACTTAATAATCATGGCTAAGATCAACTCCATATCTACACATAAGGGATATTACTAAGGAAGATTAAGAACAAAGCATGACTTCATAACTAGATCCTACTTGACCTATATTCGGGGAGTGGACTACAAAGGACTTAACGGGAGTGTCACATCCGCGATCTACCACATGGCCCGGAATATAGGGTGCATCCGCAGGTAAACAACGTATAAGCACCATGCTTACACAATGTCGACAACTCAACCCGTGTACTTTGGAGCGTGCGCTATACGAACTTATGCTTGAACATGATGATAATCTGGCTATACTAACCATATAATCAAAGTAGATGATGAACAAGATAACTAGGAATATGAATAATATAAAGAACAATGTCAAATCAATTGTAGCAAACATATAAATAATGAAAGATACAAAAGATGATACAAGGGGCTATACCAAGCCACGCTCTTGACACGATCAGGAATCCAAGCGAAGCTTGCGTCCCTCTAGATCTAGCCTAGCTAGCTATACCCTAGAATATGGTGGAGCTCTAAGGATGATCAGGGTTTCTGACTTCTTGAATGATTAGGATTATATGCCTGGGGTGGCAGGGGCAAGTATATATAGGGGGAGCATCAATTCTGAGCTCTCGGATCAAACCGACTTGAAAGAATGGCGTAGATGCAAACCCTAAGGTTGTGGAGAACCGACATAGCAAGACAGAAGCTGATAGGGGGCCCACAGGCTGACCGGCCTATAGGTGGGGCCGCCTGGCCCCAACTGGTAGCCACGTGCCCTCAGCTTTGTTGGTTTGCCTCCTGGAGTCTTCTGGAACCTTCTAGAGTTGTTTTCATCGCGGATAATTATGATTAATTCTAATGACTGGGTCCACCTTGACATTTTTCTGAATAAACCCGGCTAAAAAAACAGATTCACCAAAACTATGGAATTTGTTAGTTTAAACCCCTAAACCTATATTAGTGATCACTTTCATGCATTATATTGATGGTTTATAATGGCTGTTAACTACCGTCAACAACTCCCGCAAAGCTTAACATTTGCTCATCCCTAAGCAAAGCTAAACTTAGCAATCAATCAGGAGTTTTAAGATTTTTGAAAACATTACAGCAACTCCTTAAAAGTACACATGCGTTCAAACAAGAATTCTCCTCCGGGTTAGAACAAACTATTATGTTTTTCAAACTTACCCATATTACCTTCAACCATGTGGCTTCTTAGCCTTCACTCGGGTCTTGAGCAATTGAAAGATAGAACGATCAAGTCAAGCACTATGTCTCAAGTTCTTTGTTCAACTATTATTCCAGAGTTTTTATAAGTTTTCAAAATAAAACTCAGAGCTTCTTTTATATGACACTCTCAAGTCTCTCACTATATGTGGTAGTTATGGATCCTCACCATGGCAATAATGATGTTATGCCTTTCTCTTCCTACAACTAAGGCTTATGTGGAGCTCATTGGAGTAGAAATAGCATGAAAGAGCATACTTGCAATACATATATTGTAAAGTGTTGGCGGTCACTAACGATCAATTCTGAGTGCCAATTAATATCCAAAACAAGAGAAACAAACAAACTTTTGACACATATGCATATACTATTGACCTAGTTCCACTTGTATTGGAAGAAGCATGTTTTGCAGGACTACATTTGAACACAAGTGGAAAACCAAGCAAAAGGTGCAACTCAATAGGTGTAAAGCAGAAATGCGCAAAGGAAATAAATGGAAAAGCCCACCTACACGCCAAACTTGGGCCGAGCACCGACGTGGATGAGGCCCAGGCCCACCTAGGAACCAACCACGCGAAGGCGGTAGCGAGGCGGGCCCACCAGGGTGCGGGTGCACCAGGGGTGCGGCCGCACCCCAGGGGCTGCTAGCTGGGCTCGGCTTCCACTGATGGATGCATGGCGGCATGCATAAGTGGTTGAGGCTAGTTTTCTATTTTATTGGCGCCAAACTAACCTCCATGCTTGTATAAATGTAGGGGTGGAGCTCTCTCTCACACACATCAACATTTGGAGCCAAACACCTCACCTCTCTACTTGTATTCTCTTTTACATTTTAGAAGTAGTTTTGTGAGCAAGGCAAGAGCTATCAAGGAGAGCTTGGCTCCTTGGAAGAAAGGATTCTTGGTATGAATAGTACAATGAGTTCTTCCAAAGTCTTTCTCTCAATTCATTATAGTAGTGCATATGAACTAGACTATAGTTTTCATGTTATAATCTTGACATATGAACTAGCATATAGTTTGTATGTTATGATCTTAACATGTTCAACTTTATGCTTAGCCATTCATATGACTTGTATGAGTAGAAGTAGAGCTAGGTTGAGGTGGCGGTTCGTCATTCCTTCGGGTTTGCCCATGTTCTTTGCTTGTCGATCCATAGGGTCGGAGTCCCGGGGGATATGGGTAGTTTCTTTGTACACGGGCGTGGTGCTCGGGTGCATGGGAACCTTTGGATACGACGGTGCCCCCGGTTGAGGGGTAGGCGGCAAGTGGTGACAGCCCTGTCTGTCCCTTGTAAGCCCCACATTTGGGTATTTTGTAGGAGTTTTAAAGTCTCTCGTGCTTGCTAGCAGACCAATGCTCAGAGACCTCCCCATCCATCTTACACTTAGTTCTAACTCTAGTCATATAACTTGTATGATCATTAATTGTTCTTTGCATAGCTATTTTTAACCATGCCTGCTCCACTTAGGACTATTCTTTTATTCTTTGTTTTTCTTTTATCCTTGAGGTTGGCTCAGATTTGTGTCCACTATCCTGGAAATACCACTTTTACCCCGGTCATAAACTATCGGTTTACTAATGCAAGTATGTAATCTTGATCATATGCCATGCTAGACTCTTATACCTTGCCCTCCTTTGGGAAAATATAAATAATGATACCCTGAATACTTCTGAGTGAAATGCTACAACGATAGATTTGTGCGCTTGCGGATATTTTCTGTAATCGTTAAGAACTATCGTAGTTGGTGTTTCTTGGCGGCGTCGCTAAGGTTTACTCAATCTTAGTGATGGTGCTAAGAAATGCCAACATGCATTTTTGGCGCCGTTACCGAGAATGGACTTGAAACCTCCATACTTGATGATTGCGCTGAGAAATGCCAACAAGCACTTCTGGCGCCATTGCTGGGGAGGGCATAGGTCAAAAGAATCTAGTAGGACATGATCATGATCACATGCATGTAATGGTAGCCATAGTTTATGCAGGCTAATTCTGCTTATTTTCTTCCTGTTGTGGATGAAAACAGGATAGTGTATAAGTGGTTTTGACCTACTGGATAACTACACAGAAAATCCGGAAGCACTCCTAAGGAAGAGCCAGTCTCGTGCCGCTTCTCCTTCTGCCACTCCACTGGCAAGTGAACCAGTTACCCCCACACCATCTGCTACTACCGTGTAACATCCCAGATGTTTTAAAGCAACTAAAACTTAATCATGAGCATCATCAAGCACAATCATCGAGCATCATGTCATTAATGCATTTATGTTTCAATAATAGCATGTCCATGTTGCATATGTGATGTTTCATATGTTGTTTATAATATGTTTCATATGTTACATGAAATGATGTCAATGGTAATGATTAAGAAACTTTGTGATTTTATATATATGAATTTGCTTAAACAAGTAAAATTTTGTTAAAATAAAGTTTGTAGTACAAAGGGAGTGCTTTCTTAGGGAATCAAAAAGTGATGATGTTTCTAAATCAAACATGTTAAATTTGTGCTCCAAAAATTGAATTTAGTGTTGTTTTCCATACTTGGCCATTTTGGTTAAGTCCCTGAAAAATAGTGGTTAAGTTCAAACTTTGGAGACTTATTAAATGAATTTAAATGAATAAAAATTGTCCAAACTTTGTTCCATTGCTTGATGCTATGTTTGATCTGTGATAATGAGTAATTGGTTGTGATGTTTGATTCATGCTTAATCACTAATTAATTATCAAAGTTGCTAAGCAAAAATGTTTCAAAACCTAAAACTGAGTTCATTCTCAGTTTCACTGTTCCCCTCTTCTAAGTTCAAAATTTCCAAAACTAGTAATCTTCTGGGGTTGATCACTTAAGCAAAGGTGGAGATCTGAGATGGATGAACATCTTTGCTTAGGAGATCACAGCACGTTGAGTTGAGAAATCATGAGAACGAGATATGAGAAGTTGGAGATTCAGATGGGGAATAGTAGGTCAGCAAGTAGCTGTCACGCAGTTGTTCACTGACGGCCAACACCCTCCAACACTGCCTGCACTGGTTTGGACACGCAGCGGCTTCCACAGATGCGTCACAAGCAGGAGCTGAACGCCCAGAACCCGCGTCGTCATCCTTAAGTCACCAAGCTGGCCACCACCTCATCTTTCTCTTATTCCGTTGCCACCGAGCTCTCCACTTTCAACGGCAAAATTGGCGGCTGCCAAAGCGCCCTAGCCTAATTGCTCTCACCCACAGCGTTGCTTCGCCCTTGCGCGTCACCTGCACCCGCTCACTTCGCCTCTAGCCACCGGAGTCAGCCACACACCTTTGTTCTTCCCTGCCACCGTTCAGAGCGCCGCCGCGAGTACCTTGCCATGGTCAGGCCGCTCTAGAGCACCTCTCCCTCTCCCGTTTATCGTTTTGGCTTCACCTTGATGCTGTGGTGCTCATCGGCTAGTCCTTTTCATTGCTCCATCGTAGGACACGCCAGAACACAGCTTTGTCGCCCGGCTCATGCTGCCGTCATCATCCTCCCCAACGGTAGCCACCTCTGCTCCATCTCCGCCTTAACTGAGCAGTGCAGTGAAGTCGCAACGAGCCCCTGGTCATGTCTAATGCCTCCATTTAGACTCTACCGTGCCATAGTGGCTAGAGCAACTCTACGCCGATGAGCTCTGCTCTGCCGTGATGCCATGGCTGCGGTCGAGCTTGGTAGGGACCGAATCGGTTCAATCAGTAGGGGTTCGTGTAAGCCTAGCCAGCGTGTTGATAACCTCTGCATCGCTGATGACCACGCCGGTGACCGTCTCTGCTGTGCCGGAATACCGCCAAGCCGCCATCGTTGATGACAAGCTAGCTACGAAGCCCTAGGTGCTCAACCAGTACCCTAGATCGATACACGAGCTCGTTGTGAGCACGATGGTGGTCTCCTCGTCGCCGGAGAGTACATCGTTAGTCACTGCCGTCTTGCCGGAGCACCGCCGTGCCACCATCGTCACCGGTGTGGTCGCTGCCGTGCCCTAACCGGTCATCTGTCACCACCAGTCGATGTGCGAGTAAGAGGGGAGTCCGCCGGGCTAAGTCTCACCTCGTCGAGGTCGCCGCCGGCGAGTACCCGCCGATCAAAGGCCATGTAGCCACAGTCAGTGCGGGAGCACTATGCAGTTGACCATGGTCTTGCTTGTCAGTCTCTGTGGCTAGCTGGGGCTGAGTGAAAAATGTTTTCCTCAGTTTTATCTTTTTCAGAAAATGTTAATTTATGCAGTTTCTTGTTTAATTCATAATTAAATATTGGAGCATGATAAATTTATGAAACTTTTTGTGTAGCCTTGTTATGATGTGCTTAATCATAGAAAATTATTAGTTGGTCATTTTCAGTAGTTTTGGTATGCTTAAAAATTACCTCTTTTAATTATAAAATGCTCCTTATGTAATTTTTGTAGGCAAAAATATTAATCCTTTGATCATGAAACTTTTTGTGTAAATGTCATGTGTTAATATCTACCTCCACAAAAAGTCTAGTAGTATTTTAATAAATGTAACTTGGTTAATTAATTTAAGTATGTTTAAATGCATTTTATGGATTAATAAAAATAACAAATGATTTCTATAAATCCCTAAATAACTTTGATGTGATTTTGGACTTGATTGTAGACCTTATAACACCAAAACCCTGTTGGTCCTTGGCAACTTAATTACTTTCCATGATATGCTTATCATCAACTTGTTATATAATTAATTATTGTTTAATTATATGCTTAATTACTAGATGCATGTATGTAAGACTTGGTTGCTCCTGGTATGCAATAGTTGAGTAACTGGTTATGCTTTATAGATGCTTTTCATGTTAATCTTGTTGGTCCATGCTAAGTTAATTATTTTCATGATAGACAACTAATTAACTAGATAGTTAATTAATTAAAATGCTTTGTAAGATAATGACCCTAGTTCTTAGTGACAGAAAGTTGTACTCAACTTTCTTAACTTTGTTTAACTTCTGTTATGCACTTGTGTGTCTCTCATCATGCATGATGGCATGTAATCCATTATGTCAAGCAAGCATCATTTATTATGTGTAGTGCACGAGAGTGAGAAGGTTCGTGTTGATCAAGTTTCGATCCACCTGTGGTGTTGGTGCCAAGTCTAACTCTTGTGATCCGTCTGTGGAATCTAACGTTCTCTGCAACGCAGACAAGCACCAGAGCATAAACCCTTCTCTAGTATTTATAAATCTTTATTGCACCTTAAGTCTTGTGACATGTGCATTAAGTAATTAGAAGTTGGCCAAATACCGTTGCTGCATGATTACCTTGATATTCAAGTATCCTTAATTGTACCCACTAGTATGTGTAGGTCGATATCTCTAATGCTTAGTTATGCATAGACTTCGTTAGAAGTCAAATGATGGTTTCATCATTCGTGAGAAATAGGTTTACCTCGGCTCTACTTTTGGGTCATGAGAATACCATGACAGTGATAATGTTAAATTGAGACCGGGCAAACTCTTTGCTTGCGTCAAGTTTGAGTCTTGACGTAGTGCCCCACCTGTGTTGATTGAGGACCATTCGTTGTAGACCTATTGTGAGTCGAGACTTTGTAGTACTGGCCACATACTCCGGTAAGCCTGATACCTCGGCTATTCCTTTATGAGAAAGAACAACCGCGCACTAGGAGGTGAGAGATGGTGAGAGTAGCGTGTACACATCCTCTGAATCCATCAAGGACGAACAACGCAGGGAGGTGGAGTACTGTGCTCTCGGGTGGTGCAGGGCCCGTTCTTGTTTTAGAGGATCTGAGTGAAGGTTGATATATGTAGGTCTCAGACCTGCATAAGTCATGTGGTAAGGAAACCCTAGATGGGCCTAATCAATTCGAATCGTCGTGCTCCTCGGTTATGGTGACTCGATTTTCTGCTCTACATCATAGTTAATCAATGAAACATGGTTACTAATGGTTAGGAGATGAGAAAAGATGGAATGAGATGATTAATGAAGTGATTGATTTAGATCAGGTGCAAATTGGATACTGATGATGAACCTAATACAAAAGCTAAAAGATTGAATGTAAGGATCTACTGATTGTAAGCTTTTCCACAAAAGTTACTTCTTACTTCAATCTTTCCATAAGCCATCATGCCCTTGGAGTTTTTTCTTTTGGTCGGGTAAGACTTGTTGAGTATCCTCAAGTACTCAGGGTTTGTTAACCCCTGTTGCAAGATCTGACTTATGTTGTTAATCGAAGTCATGTCGGTGGGCTCGACATGTACTGGTCGTCTCTTCTACCTTAGATGCTTCATCTAAGTTGCTTCCATAGTCCTACTCATCTTTTGGAATTTAAGTTAAGTTGTTACTTGGACATGTTTTGTAAACTAAAGTTATAAGTCTTCCGCATTCTGATATAAGTTATTTTTGTACCAACTATTGTTATGTTGTGGTAACTCCATGTTGATCCTGTATAAGTTGTAAAATATAGATGATTCGAGGTTCCCTAAGGACACCCGACAGACTACCGGAGTTATTTGGCTCTTGTGTGCAATAATCAGAGGTCTTTAGGACAATGATAGGTGCACTAGGCCATATAATTTGGGTGGTTTTGCCATATACCACTATGGCCAAGACACTCCGCGACTACTCCACCCCCACTGTTGGCCCGCTGACAACACGGGAGCTAGAAACTTTGAGCTGCACACTAGCCTGATCACGATGGTGCAAGAAAAGCAATTATGTGGTTTGCCTAGCGCGGATGCAAGTGCACACTTGCAATACTTCTTGGAGCTGTGCGACACCATAGTCATCAAAGATGTCGCACCAGCAAGCATCAGACTCCGTCTGTTTCCCTTCTCCCTCACGGGGAAGGTGAAACAGTGGTTCTATAAGGAGAAGGAAGTTGTCAGTACGTGGAACAAATATTTCGTGGTGTTCCTCGTGAAGTTTTTCCCCATGGACAAAACCAATGCCGTGAGAATGAAAATTTCAAACTTCCAGCAAACTTTAATGGAATCCATCCCTAAGGCGTGGGAGAGGCTGCAGGATTACATCCAAGCATGCCCGCACCACAGGATGGAGAATTGGCTCGTGCTCCATGTTGGCGGTCCTTAACTCACACTTTTAACTGCCAACACTTATATAAAATCCATCCAAATAGACACCAAACTTAGACATAGGGCTTTAGAACTAATGATTTCCACAAGTTTTGGTGTTTTACAATTCACAGGAGGACATGTCGGAATAACAAGGAAAATGCACCCAAATATGCAATAGGACAAGGCGTAACATCATACGACATGAGCCCTGGGGGAGAAGGCCCACTTACCAGGCAAATCAGGGCCCTATCATGTGGAGAAAAAGGCCCAAAACCCAAAGCAAAAGTGCTCCAAATGGTGCAAAACTTTGCAGGACCCACCTAGAGGCCGAAAGGAAGCAACCCAACGAAGATGGGGCCATTTGGGCCTAGTTGGGGTATAGAAAAACTGTTGGAGAGTAAAAACATGTAGAAAGCAATTTTTATGCAAATGGCTCTCCAAATAATGATTTAGAGAGTTAGATTTAGAAAGGCTCTTGGAGATGCTCTAAGGACCTACAACTACAATTCGATTGAATTGCATGGTAGGCAGTGGTGAAGCATTATCCTGATTTTATATATATTCTGGACGGTGACAACTTGAGAAGATTATACAAATATATGATGATAGATCAATCGTACAAAGCCATTATATTATCAACAGAGTAAATTTGACTGACATTCCAACTTCTTGTCTCAGTACTTACAAATTGCATACTTGACCTTTTTTTCTAAATTTGTCCTAAGTTCTCACCCTAGTCCCGGTCCTCGTACTTGCAAATTGCGTAGTCACCTCCTTAAACTTGTCCTGAGTTCTTATTGTGATCCTAATATTTGCAAACTTGCATATTTAGCTCCCTAAACTTATATTACTGTACCATCCCGGTACAAACCTACCCTCTCCCTGCCAGAGAAATAGAAACATACAAGCATACAAATTAAAAATCACACAATACTTTGCTATAAGGGTATCTTTATTCTATATTATGACTTTTTCACTGGTTTGTCCTTATTACGTCTAGTAACTCCATGGTCAATATGTCGCATGTTCATAAGAAAAGTTCAAATTATAATCTTTTGTAGCCCCTGCTTCCCATATCGATCCATATTACATGATTTAGAACTGCAGGTGTTGCTTTGGAGCTTATAACTGGCTTTGGCTTTCCTTTTGTTTCTGAATCCAGTCCTTGAACGAACTTTGCAGCTGAACGGGCATATGTGCACCCGAAATGTCATGCAAGTGAGAGATTACATGTGTCAAACTCCAAAGCTCATGATCCTGTCCTTGAAAGAGCTTTCCTTTTCTGGCTCCTGTAGAAGTTCTCCGTGTTCTCATGCACATTCTCCGTGTGCTCACAACTGCCTTCTCAACCTGAATGAGTGTGGAGCCATGCTTGGACTTCCAAATAATTTGGCAGACCGTTGCATCAAAATTCTGGCAGAAGTAATCTATTGCCTTTGGCAGCATGATACCTTGCAGTTGTTCCAAGGTAATGTCTGTATGCAAGCAATTTTGCCCCTTGCCAACCATTTCCACTATTGAAGAACTTTTATTCATAGACAACATGTCTTCTGATGAGCCATGGGATGCGAAGATAATTCCAACTTTCAAATGTTGAGAATCTTGCAAAAAAAAACATTATCTTCAGGCAGCAAGCTTTTTTGTTTGTTGTACACTGACAGTGAGACTTGACACTGCAAATTCACTGCAATTACTGGTTCTAGTGAAACATCTGATAATCCTGAAATGTCTATGTTATGTGCTGCTGGGATTGAGAGGAGAGAGTCGAGGGGAGCGACAGCGACGGACGCGCTACAGTACCCACGGTGCTGCAGTGCCCACAATACTGTTCACTAGCTAGAGAGGCAGAGGACCGCGACGGCTAGGGCTGTGAGGGGCGCTGGGAACGCCGGCCGCGGGGCTTCGCCCACGGCTGGCAAGAGAGAAGGTATTTCTTCTAATCTCTTTCTTGATTAGATTGATATATCTTCTCTCATTATATAGAGAAGAGGTCTTACTTGGCCCCTAAGCAAGCAACTAATTAACCATAACGAGCTAAGGCCCAATAGGCCCTTGACTCTTCTAACACTACACCCCACCTAGACAAGCAGCTCGTCCTCGAGCTGCAACCTAACTCGACTGGACACAAACCTATCACTTAAAAACAAGCCTTTTACACCTCAGTTTATTTAGTTGTTCGGCCATAAGGCACGATGTGAACTCTTTATTTCCACTGCATCTCTGAATAAAGGTGCCCCCATCCAGCAACTTGAAGAGAGAGAGTCCGGCCCTCAACAAAGGCCGGGTTGTGGCCTTGATATTGAACTGGAGGAGGCTGATGAAGGCGAACTTGTGGCCAGCGGAGGCGCCCTCGCGGCGGCCGGTGCCGGAGCACGGCAGCGCTAATTAAGGTCCGCCTATGGGTGGCCACACACCCGTGTCCCCAAACGCCGGCGCTGTAGACGCCGAGTTCACCACCCGAGGTTGCGATGCCACGCCCGATCTCCATGACGCAGTGGACGGGATCGGGCCCTCCATGTGGCGAAGCGCAGCCTGGTGGCGAAGCAAAGGGGCACGAGGCACAGGCACCCACTGCAACTCACGCATCTCCCGCGTCTGCCGTCGCGCCAGGAGTCCGCGTGCTGCAGCCTGTAACCGTACCGCCACCAAGACCGCCTCCTGCATCTTCTGGCGCAGCTCCTGCAGCCGCCGCCGTGCTCGGAGACCGCGTGCAGCAGCCTGCAGCAGCACCACAGCCGACACTTGGTGAATAAGCATCGGCTGCACTGCGATGTCCTTTCGCTGCTTGATCTGCTGCAATGTTGGCTGCACGTCCTGGAATGACAGCAGCGTCGTGCTGTAACCTGGCATCCCGTAGGGGAAAACCAGTGGCAGAGAGGCCACGGCCGATTGTGGCAGCGACCAGCTAGCTGGTTGCAGCGGCAGTATGCCGAGGTAGGACTAGATGGCGGCGACGGAACGGGCGAGATCGGTGATGGCCGCGGTCAACTGATCTGGCGTCATTGGTGAGGAAGTGACCGGCAGCTGCTCATCGTAACCTGGCACCTCTGATACCAGATTGTTACGGACGCTGTTGGGCTGAGAGGATCGAGCCAAGGGGAGCGGCGGCGGAGCTACAGCACCCGTGGTGCTACAGTACCCGCAGGTACTGTTCATGTGAGAGAGAGGCAGAGGACCGCGACAGCTAGGGCTGTGAGGGGGCGCTGGAAACGCTGGCCGCGGGGCTTCGCCCACGGCCGGCAAGAGAGAAGATATTTCCTTCTAATCTCTTGCTTGATTAGATTGATACATCTCCTCTCATTATATAGAGAAGATGTCTTACTTGGTCCCTAAGCCAGCGACTAATTAATCATAACGGGCTAAGGCCCAATAAACCCTTGACTCTTCTAACAGTCTAGGTTGCTAAAATGTTGAACCTTGTGCCGAGCTTTCTGCTTGCAACATAAGGGGTTTGGTCGAAACCATTAAGAAGCAAGGTTGTTTAGATTGTTCCAATGTCCTTCCGGGTATGAATAAACAGATGGCACAACTGACAAGTTTGGAGTAGTTGGCTGAGTAAGTTCCTAACATTTTCAACTACACACACGAAATGAGGGGCAAACAACTGGGAGCACTTAATTGCAATCCCAATTATGTCTGTACTCTCTGAAAGCTGTAGTACCCTCTGGTGCATTATTGTCTTTGTGTATAAACATCACGGTAACCTCTATTCCATCATCTCCAGTATAGAAGGGCACCAACCATAGAAGAAAAGATGGATACTCCTTTCCACGAACTATTTTATAATATAGCCTCTTACCTTCAAAAAGGTGCTTGACAAGGGAGTTGAAGGTCAGGTGACGGCGTGGTGTGCACCAAGCTCCATGAATCTCAGAAAATCAGTCGTGCCATCTGCAAACCACTCAAATCTTTGGACAATGGATCTGTCCAACTCTTTGCTGGTGTGAAATATGGAAAAAGCAAATGACTTTGTAGCATGAACAATCCGATTAGGCAGGGAGGAATTCCTCGCCTCCTGTTCGATTTGTTCTTTTTCGAGGATTTGTGCTTGCATTTGTGCAGTGTGTCACCACACTCTTGAGCAGCATACTTCAGCTTCCTACGCCAACGCAACATGGATGCATCAGTGATCTGCCACTTTCCTGATGTTTCAAGAGCAGCTTCGTTCCAACCTGATATGTGCCATTTCTAGCCTCTCAAGGTTTCTGTTTACTTTTGAATCCTGTTTTTCCTCATATTTTTGGAACATACCAGATACAATTTGGCTAAAAGACTCCTAGACAACTGCAGAACTGACCATGTCTGCCATTAGGATTCAAGCACCCACAGTATCCCCTTCCCTGTTCAAGAAATTCCAACATACAACAGTATACTTGAGAGATTAGATATATGAACTTTGGATCAATAGCAAAAGTTGAGCTTAATAGCTGTAAATGTTAGGTTTTGATCTCCCGCCCTTAGGCCCAACGGCCTTATGGGCCTTGTTCTCACGCCCTGATCGGGGGCGCCCAACCCTACATGGTTGGTGGGCCCCCGTCACACTGCGCATAAATAGAGGTGGGGGCTGGCCGCCTCAGAACACGAGGTCGTTCTCAGCCGCCATTCCCACCGACATTCCCGACTCCCGATCTGAGAGGGGCGCAGCTAGTGACGGGAAGCCGCCACCGTCTCCACCGCGCAACTTCTTCATCGCGTCAATGGCTCCTCCGGCGAACGACTCCAACACCGGCGCCTCCTCCGGATCTGCTACACCTACACCGTCGGACGGTTTGCGACCTTTACCATTTTCCCCTCTGTCCCTTCGCTGTTCGTTTCCTAGAATCGTTTTGTATACTGTGAATCATTTTGACTACTTCCTTTAACGATGAATCCATGAACTTTGAATTACAACAATGGTATCAGAGCCATGTTCATGAACAAAGAACCCTAGATCGGGTGAACCGATTTCCAATCGGGAATGAACAAATCGAACCACGACGAAACCCTAACCCTAACGCTGCGGATTGGGAAAACCGACCGTGGTAGTGTTGTACTCGCGAAATAAAAGAAAGACCACTGGCGGCGCTCGGCTGGAAGGTCGGCCGTGGCCACCGTGCTTGCGGGGTTGGGTCACCGTGGCCGGTCGCGCCTGCTGAGTCGGCCATGGCTACGCGCACCGCACGCGGGACCACTCGACGGCGGCGAGCTCTGCCTGTGGCGAGCTCGCACGCCGGCGAGGGGACCGGCGGCGGCACGGCTAAGCCGCCATGAAAGGCACAGCTCCTGTGAAAGAATGGGGAAGAAGAAAGAAATGAAAGTAAGAAAAGTAAGAAGAAAAGAAGGCCGGTGGCCATGCGGGAAGAAGAAGGGAGGAACTGCTCCGGCGAGACCAGCCGGCGGCCTCCACCCACCGAGCCCGCCATGGAAGCGCCTGTGCGGCTGCGACTGGAGAAAGAAATGAGAGAAGATGAAAGAGAGTAAGGGTTTGAGGGTCAGCCGATTGTTTTTGATCCAGGGAAAATCAAGGTGAACCATCGGATGAGCATGAACGGCTGAGATTGCGGCAGCACCGTGGGCTAAGAATCGGCCTAGGCGGGCGCGCGCTTCGGGCCGAAATCCCGGCCCAGGCCCAGGTTGCGGCCTGGGCGCGGGGGGCGGGCGAGGCCAAGCCAGCTGGGCCGGGCGCCGCAGGCCAAGCGCCAGGCGGCCTGCTGGGCCGAATCCTGCTGGGCCGAACGGGCCGGCCCGCGGGAGAGCCTGAGTTGTCCCCTGCCGGGCCGAGCGCTGTGCAGGCCGGGGCGCTCGCGTGGGCCGCACGCTGGGATGTCTGGGCCGCGCGGGAAAGAAAGGCCTGCGGGCCAAAATTCAAGAAGAAGAAGAGAAATTTCTTTTTTTTTCAAAAGCAATTTTATATGAATTCGATGAATATTTGAATGAATTTGAATGAAATTTTGATAAGAATTTTCGTGCAAATTTGTCCAACGACATTTTGCTCAGAAATAATAAAATTTTTTTTAGTGCTTCTGGAAAACAACATTATGAGAATTTTATTATTGTTTCCGCTGCGTACTTGATATAATTATTTTCATTATCAAATTCGAACCAACGGGAGAATTTGGTTTTGGAAAATGAATAATAATTGAAGATAAATTATAGTATTGTTATTTTCTGACCAACGTTGTTAATAACAATATTATAATTTTGATTCATGAAAATTGTGCCTTAATTTTATTTCTGCCCAACGGTGATGTAAAATTATTGCATAGATGAATTATATATTTCAATTTGACCAACGATGAGTTAAAGCATATGATTCCATGTATAAATGTTTCTCACTTACTCTGATGTGGTTTCAGGAGGCAAATGCATTGTGAACATCGCAAACATCCCGACACTCAACGGGACAAATTACCGTGTGTGGCGGGAGAAATATGAACTTGAACTTGCGTTGGGAGAGGTCGATTATGCCATCATCTCACCGTGTCCCACTGAACCTGTGGATCCGGTGAGAGAAGAAAATGAATCCGACGCTGATTTCACTGTTCGAAAGCGTGATCATGCTGAGATAAGAATGAAATATGATCTTGAACATAGGCAATGGACCCTCTCCAACCGCAAGTGCTTATTGGTAGCTAAGGCCACCATAGAAGAACAGATAAGGGGCTCAATCCCTGAATGTGCTACTGCCACAGAATATCTTGATAAAATCAAGAGTCAGTTTACTGGGTCTACCAAGGTCACAACAAGTTCACTGATAAAGAAGCTTGTGAATGAAAAATATACTGGTGGTAGCATCAGAGAGCACATTTTGAAGATGAACACCACGGCATCTAAGCTAAAAGAGATGAATTTGAAGAAAGATGATTTCCTGATTCATTTGATTTTTGCTTCCTTGCCAAAAGAATATGATACTTTCATTGTGAACTATAACATGCAGCCTGAAAGATGGGGCATAGAAAGACTTATCTCAATGTGTGCTCAAGAAGAGAAGAGGATAAAATCCTTACAGAGTGAGTCCGCTCATTTTGTGAAGGATAATAAAAGAAAGAACTTTAATAGCAAGAATTCTAAACCACAGGGGGAACCCAAGTGGGACAAGACCTCTTCCTCAAACTCACAGGGAAAGAAACCCCAGGAACCTGAAAATCAGCAAAGCAACTCCTATGGTAGAGCTGAAAAGGATCAATGCAAGCACTGCTTCAAGAAGGGACACTACAAGAGAGACTGTCCAGACTTCCTGAAATCTCTACTGAAAAGAGGTGATGAATTTATTACATTTGTAGATGAATCCCTGTATTTATGTTATGCTAAATCCACTTGGTGGGTTGATTCAGGAGCAACTACTCATGTTACAAATTCTTTACAGGGGTTAAGTGGGACGAGAACCTTGCAAAGAGGAGAAAGAACGATTAAAGTTGCAAATGGAGTACAAGCCGACGTTGAAGCGATTGGAGATTTATCTTTAGAATTGAACAACGGCTTTGTACTTAGACTTAAAGAAGTACTTTATGTTCCCTCTTTGCGAAGAAATTTAATAAGTGTTTCAAAACTTGATGATGACAGAATTGATTGCCATTTTGGTGATGGCAAATGTAAGATACTTGTTAACAATAAATGTGTTGGTCTTGTCTTCCGACAAAACAAGCTTTATTTGTTATCTCTTGATGAAAATGCGAACAATGTATGCGATGAGAATATGAATGATTCCCCATCTGTGAATGTAACTAAGAAGCGGAAGCGAATTGATGATGCCTCTTCGAAATTATGGCACTGTCGCTTGGGCCATATTTCGAGGGGGAGAATGGAACGGCTAATTAAAAAATCAATTCTTCCGCACTTAGAATTTTCAGATTTAGAACAATGCGTTGATTGCATCAAAGGAAAGTATGTCAAGAAAATTAAGAAAAATGCCAAACGAAGCACAAAAACTTTAGAAATAAACCACACTGATATATGTGGTCCATTTCCTGTGAAAAGCGTGGATGGTTATGATTCGTTTATAACATTCACAGACGACTACTCTCTTTATGGCTATATTTATCCAATTAAAGAAAGATCGGAAGCATTGGATAAATTCAAAATATTTAAAGCTGAGGTTGAAAATCAGCATGATAAGAAAATAAAGATAGTACGATCAGACCGAGGTGGAGAGTACTATGGGCGACATACCCCATATGGCCAAATTCCTAGACCGTTTGCAAAGTTTCTATAGGAAAATGGCATAGTCGCTCAGTACTCCACACTGGGGGAGCCTCAGCAGAATGGAGTGGCTGAAAGACATAACCGTACCTTAATGGATATGGTAAGAAGCACGATAAGTTACTCCACTTTACCGATTAGTTTATGGATGGAGGTACTGAAAACCGCCATCCACATACTTAATCGAGTACCAAGCAAATCGGTGCCTAAAACACCGTATGAATTATGGACAGGAAGGGAACCCTCACTTAACCATTTGCGTGTGTGGGGCTGTCCAGCTGAGGCAAAAGTGTTTAACCCAAACATAGGAAAGTTAGACTCCAAGACAGTCAGCTGCCATTTCATTGGCTATCCAGAAAGGTCGAAAGGATATTGATTTTATTGTCCTGACAGACATACAAAGATTGTAGAAACAAGACACGCTGTGTTCTTTGAGGATAACATGATCAGGGGGAGCATGGTAGCACGAGAAATAAGCCTACAGGAGAAATGGGTACATGTACCCACTCCGATGGTTGAAGAACCATTCTTTACGCTACCTGTTGCTATTGAGCCGACAGTGCAGGACACTGTAGAGCCAACACCTGTTGCAAGTTCTCCCGTGGCGACAACAAATGAACATGAGGAACCTGTCCTTGAGGAGGCTGTCCTTGAGGACCCCATAGAACCAAACGTCGCACATGAGAAAGAACAACAACCCAATGTGGAACAAGTGCCAGAGGCCCCTTGAAGGTCTCAAAGAATAAGAAGGTCAGCTATTTCTGATGACTATGAAGTTTATGAAATAGAAGAATTTCAGATGGGGGATGATCCCACCTCATTTGAAGAAGCCATGAGAAGCGACCACTCATCAAAGTGGCTTAAGGCCATGGAAGATGAAATGAAATCAATGAGTACCAACAAAGTTTGGGACCTGGAAATTATTCCTAAGGGAGCCAAAATAGTAGGTTGTAAATGGATCTACAAAACAAAATATGACTCCCAAGGGAATGTAGAAAGATTTAAAGCGCGACTTGTGGCGAAAGGCTTTACGCAAAGAGAAGGGATTGATTACAATGAGACATTTTCTGCAGTCTCATGTAAAGATTCCTTCAGAATTATAATGGCACTTGTGGCCCACTATGATTTGGAGTTACATCAAATGGATGTAAGAACGGCGTTCCTTAACGGGGATTTGGAAGAAAATGTTTATATGGCACAACCGAAAGGTTTTATTGTAAAAGGAAAAGAAAATATGGGATGCCGCCTAAAGAAATCAATCTACAGATTGAAACAAGCCTCAAGACAGTGGTATTTGAAATTTGATAAAACGATAAAAGGTTTTGGGTTTAAGGAGAATGTTGAGGACAATTGCGTTTACGCAAAATTCAAGAATGGAAAGTATATATTCCTAATCTTGTATGTGGATGATATCCTGCTTGCTAGCAGTGATGTCAGTCTGCTAATGGAAACGAAGAAATTCTTGTCCTCAAACTTCGATATGAAAGATCTCGGTGAGGCCTCGTTTGTTTTGGGAATAGAGATTCACCGAGATAGAAGAAAGGGGGTACTGGGACTGTCGCAAAAGGCATACATAGAAAAGGTTTTGAAGAAATTTAGTATGCATGCGTGTAGTTCTTCACCTGCTCCTATTGTCAAGGGCGATAGATATGGGGAACATCAATGTCCCAAGAATGAATATGAGATTAACCGAATGAAAGCGGTGCCGTATGCTTCAGCAGTTGAAAGTTTACAATATGCTCAAGTGTGTACACGCCCTGACTTGGCTTTTGTCACCGGGTTACTTAGCAGATATCAAAAGAATCCAGGAATAGAACATTGGAAATTGGTGAAGAAAGTCCTGCATTATTTGCAGGGTACGAAAGGCCTCATGCTAACATATAGAAGATCTGATTCCCTGAAGATAGAGGGGTATTCAGATTCCGATTATGCGGGAGAAGAAAGAAAATCCACGTCAGGATATATATTTACTCTCGCAGGAGGGGCTATATCGTGGAAAAGCTCCAAACAAACCGTAACTAAATCCTCGACAATGTATGCCGAGTTTGTAGCATGCTATGAGGCAACGGGGCAGGTGAATTGGCTAAAGAAATTCATACCCGGATTGAAAGTGATTGATGATATAAATAAACCGGTGAGGTTGTATTGTGATAACAACCCAGCGGTACAATATGCTTACAACAATAGGTCAAGTGGTGCTGCCAAACACATTGACATAAAGTACTATGTTGTAAAAGATAAAGTTCGGAATCATATTATAAATCTTGAGCATATAAGTACAGAGAAAATACTCGCGGATCCGCTCACTAAGGGCTTACCACCCAACGTGTTCAGAGAACACGTAGCCGGCATGGGTTTAAGGGAAAGCCTATGATTCCCGAACATACGAAGGGCCCAGAAGAAACTTCATTCCAAACAGAAAAATGTGCTGTGGCTGTTAGTCTAACGGCACTAATTGCTGTGACGATGAAACAGTTCAATGCACTAATCTGCAATGGAATAGGATAGAAACAAGAAAAATATGAATCGAAAGTTTGAGTATGAAATTAAAGAACGAAGAAAATGATGAGAGATCAAGGGGGAGAATGTTAGGTTTTGATCTCCCGCCATTAGGCCCAACGGCCTTATGGGCCTTGTTCTCGTGCCCTGATCAGGGGCGCCCAACCCTACATGGTTGGTGGGCCCCCGTCACACTGCGCATAAATAGAGATGGGGACTGGCCGGCTCAGAACACGAGGTCGTCCTCAGCCGCCATTCCCACCGACATTCCCGACTCCCGATCTGAGAGGGGCGCAGCCAGTGATGGGAAGCCGCCACCGTCTCCACCGCGCAACTTCTTCGTCGCGTCAATGGCTTCTCCGGCGAATGACTCCAACACCGGCGCCTCCTCCGGATCTGCTACACCTACGCCGTTGGACGGTTTGCGACCTTTACCATTTTCCCCTCTGTCCCTTCGCTGTTCGTTTCCTAGAATCATTTTGTATACTGTGAATCATTTTGACTACTTCCTACAACGAATCCATACCCGATCTAAATGAATCCATGAACTTTGAATTACAACAGTTAAGACTCACCTTTCATTGGATCGCGTGGGCGTGGTGGACAGCTATCCTGTGTGATAGAGATATCTCGAGGGTAAAATCACACTGCAAGGCAAGATGGCTACTTAAAGAGAAGATATGGATGTCCAAGACTTTGAGGTGGGAAAGAGAAGGACATGGATTTGGTCAATGTCAACAAGGCAAAATTTCCAGTCAAGAATTCTTATTGACTTTTCAATGACGAGAGTCTCCGCTTCTTTATGCCAGTCTCAGTGAAAGTTTTATGTGAGTTTCATTTGCATTAAATATGTTACCACATAGGCATTTTTGATGATGTGGCAGTGTATTTAAGAAGAAAGAGAAGAAATGAGTTTAAACTCTCTTAGCACGATTATCAACTATCTATGAGTCATGAAATTAAATATTTATGAAACTCTGAAATGAAACTTTGCATTGAGAGTGGGTGTTTCATCTAAGTTTCATTGTCTTGGTAACAACACTATGAAACTATGCACTGAGACTGGCCTTACATGTTCAAATCAAATACGTAAAAGGCCAACAATCATCATGCAGAGAAAACTTGTAGATTGGTGTGAGATAACTAATAACGACAGGGAAAGAAGTCAAACACAGCATGAATATATATTTCATCCACGCAGCAGTAGGCAAGGAACATGAGTCATGCTGCTTATCACTGGTAAAATTTCCAGTACAAGGAAGCAAATATACAAGTGTAACGAGTCTTCGTAAATTTATTTTCTTGCCAAGCTAATCTGACTAACGTCACATTGACTCAATATTTTTTTCTGTATGGTAGCATGACCACTTAAGAAGAATATAGTTATGTCTATTAGACATGTACATGTATTGTATTCACATTGGTCATGTAACTTGTAACATAAGCAGTTCCGGATTGGTCTAGTGAGGTCACCGGACTAATTTGGTGCCTATCCCGCAGCTACACATTGCTGATCGTTGGGAACTGTTCATGGTGCATGGTCCAGTGCTGATCACCCAATCAATCCGATGCGCCAAAACTGCCTCTGGAACCTTACTGACTAATCTAGTGAACACCAGTAAGCTTCTAGAGGCAGCTTTGAACACCAGTAAGTTCCAGAGGCAGTTTTGGCGCACTGGATTGATCTGGTGATCCAGCACTGGACTATGCACCATGAACAGTGCCCAATGGTCAGAAATGTGTAGCTACGGGATAGGCACTAGATTAGTCCGGTGATCTCAACAGACCAATCCGGTGACTGCGCAAAAAGCTTTAGTAGGTTTCAATAGTTATATTTTGAGTTGGGGGCTATCTATACCCCCTTGGCCGGCCAAATGGAGGTATGAAGTGTTGTATGAGTTGAGGCTCATGTCTTGTTGCTCTAGCCACCAATGTGCTTAGTGTTTCACTTGGTGATTAGCATTGTTGCTTTGTGAAGTGGTTAAGTTAGTTAGATTGCCACTTATGCGCTTGCTCTAGGTTTGCATACCTCTTACCACTTAGTGCTTGCACGCACTATTGTTGTACACCGGACAACACCAACCGCATTGTGGTGTAGCTACCACCGTGTACTAGAGGGAATAAGGCCCACGACATTTTGGCCAGAAGCTCAATAGTGAAGACAGTGAGGAGCAGTCCAGGTGAGACCATCTTGGAGACCCACTTGTGTGTGGGGAAGGTCCGGAGGCTCTCTAATCAGAGTTAGCCGACCGGGAGCTTGGCCCTTGCAAGAGGCTCCAACGAGGACTTGGGGGAAGCGAGGAGGTTCTCGATATCTCGGTAAGTAGTCATCGATGAAAGTTTGTGTTCTTTAATTCCTAGCTTAGTTTGATACGCTAGTGATAGGATTGGAGCCAAGGTTGTACAACCCTTTTGTAGTAGAGGCCATTTTTTAGAAATAGTTTTTAAGTTGCCTACTAATTCAACCCCCCTAATGGGGACAGTTCCCGATCTTCCGTCAAGTTCAAGATAACTATCAATTTGGTGGAGATTGACACACCGATCCGGCTTCAGATCATAAAGACCCAAACCCTGCAACCTTAGCACCACATCTCCTCTAGTTATCAACCGTGTCCCAATCCGGTTGACCTCACCAAGAAGGCTAATCCTTGCTGCAAATTGAAGAACATAAGCAAGAACAAGATAAAGCACAACTAAATTGACGTGACAAATTGCATATGAATCATTAAGCACTCGAAGTTGAGGTCTTGCAAACCGATAACGGCGACTGTTCAAAGACAGATTAATCTAAAGCAAAACCCAAACCCTAACGTAGGCGGCGGCTACTGAATATATAGCCTAAGGGGCATCCAAGGACCCCTCTTCACGTCCATATGATGTTACAAGGCCCAATGGCCCAATAGACGGCGACGCAGCGCCCTAACAGATTCTGGATGTTAACTTATTTCGATGATTCCCATTGATTCTGATGGAATTTTGATATGGGACCACTTTTATTAGTTTTCTTATCAAATTATCTTTCCATCCATATATAGATCATCGAAAACGGAGTCCGTATGCGACCTGGGCATCCATTTTACTACACGCTGCTCCTGGAGCCCGAGATGGACTCAAACTTGACTTGAATTGGGCCTCCAACTTGGCTTGGACGCCCTTGCTTGGTTCCTAAGTGGTGGACAAGGAGGAGGACGTCCTTGGGCATCTCTTAGGTGTTCTCCATCTTCTTGGGGCATGCTCCAACTTGGGCCTGAGTCCCAAGTGTGAATAACAAGCCCGCAACGACGTCGTAGCATCCGACAGAAATAGCGGCAGAATATCTTGATGATTGATGATTTGAAGACCTTACCTATGTGATATTGAGGTGGGAGCAGATCTATTTGAAAACTTATCAAATAATCTTTCCATCAAGTGCTCATTGACCTTAATCGCACTCCGGATGGACGAGTTATGACCTTTGCAGCGAAGCACTATCGGGCTACCGACGAACCGAATGTTGGACTTTGATGAGCTTGCACTCCAAGATCAGTCTTGTTCATGACATATCCATACTCTATCATCATTGCCATCATTCCTAAGCACATTTGAAATACCGATATTAGGTAGTAACAAATTCTTAGTTTTATCATTATGTAAACATAGGAATGATCTCACCTTGTCTTTAACTTTCATGGGTGCATCCATAGGTGCCATGTCCTCATTATCCTCCCCTTCTTGACAGCAAATCGTCCTCGGTTTGAGCTTAGTTGGAGGATATGTTGTAGGTAGTAACCAATAGTGCTCCCCTTCTTGAAATTTAGCCTGTTTCTTTAGAGCAAAACTAGAGAAACTTGACATGACAAGATTATAGCAATTGCAGCTCTCTAGTTGATCATATTTTTTCAAAATAAAAGAAGATTTCAGATTTGAACAAATGTAGACACGATGCACCATATACTCTCCTTTACAATTATATTTTCCAATAAAATGATATGTACAAGTAGACAACCATGGCAATTCAACACATTTAAGTTTCTCTTCCAAAGTACTAAGAGCACACAAAGTATCAAACTGAATATAACCCAAAGTATTTAGAGAAGACAATAATTTCCATTCATCTTTTTCAGTAGCAATGGGAAGCAAATTTTTATGTTCAGCATAAGTAATTGGTTCCAAAGCAAAAGCATCATGCTCATTCACTAGTTGTGGCATAGGTATAATAATAGCATTGTCACACAACTCTTCTTTATCACGAACAAGAGCAGAACAATTATTTTGTGACAAAGGTAATTCAGATTTGGTGTCCACTAAATATTGCTCTATTATACCATGAGTGGTGGACAAATTCAGCACAATATCACCAACTTCAACAATATCAAATTTTGTAGCAAGCATAAAAGAATCTTCCAATGCAGGATCTTGGTGATTTTCATATTTATCAATCTCTTTGTTCTCACTAGTAGCACTCTCTTTATCAGGTTGTACAATTTCAGCATGGATTAAAGTTTTACTAGACTTCTCAATGGATGTGGGTGGTGGTGGTGAAGAAGCTGCTGCAGCGGTATAAGCGGCCACTTGCCTGCTTATTGCGGTCTCGACCTTTGCAAATGCTTGCTCCATCCTTGCTAATTCCTGGTTTGTGAGGTTGTCATCAATGTTGCTCTAGTTCTTTTGCTGACATACCTGCAATTCTTTTTCTACAAGCATAGCGAGCTGGAACAAATGATTGAGAGTATAAAATTCTTTATAAAAAACAATATCTTGTATTTCATGCCTCAAACCACCATAAAAGCTAACAATTCTATCTTCCATGTCCTCACTATCCCACAACGTATTGCACACTTTTGAAACTCTTCATAATATTCCTGGATAGACATATTACCCTACTCTAAGCACTACAATTTCTCATGCCGTTCATGTTTATAAGAAGGAGGAATAAAATGATCATGCATTGCTTCTTTAAGTCTATCCCATGACTAAGATTGTTGATGCAAATTGCCTAGTTCTCACCACCAGAATTGAGCAAAATATTTGAATTCACTAGTGGCATATGTTAGTCAATGTATCTCATGAATTAAACTCTTGTTCTACAGCCATCTCCTAATCAAAATATTTTTCTCCATCATATAATGCAGAATAGGATGGTATGGTCAATTTACCTCTCATACCTTGATGATTATAGTCTATATGTGATGCATGATTGTTCTTGATTCAGTCTATCCTTGCAAACTTCTTGTCCATAATTTCCTGCAATTTAGTCTTAAATAGAAACTCGTTGTTTGATATTGTTAGAAATCAAAATAAATTCCCTATCAACTATTTATGGATCGGTGGAATCACACTCTCACATGTCTTACCAAGCTCTTACAAGGTTCGTACCAATGCAAAGCAGTGGATGGTACAACTGGTGGCTAGTTCGTGATACCTGTGAGGGCATGGTACCGAGATTGCAAGGATCTTTTTCTCTACGGATCTGAAGTATATATGTGGAGCTTTGGAGGCTTAAAAAATAGTAGCAAGGAATAACAATAATTTAATTCAGAAATTGCAAGATTGAAAAGTAGTTCCAAGCTAGTCTATGTCGCTGGCTTAAACTCGTCTCGAACCTAGTTCAAGCAAGTAATGATATAACTCAACACAAGGACACTGGACACAAAGGATGCAAGCTCTTTTGAATTTTTTTCACTTTCCTTTCTTTTTCTTTCTTTCTTTCTTTTTTTGGTGCAGCTCTTTTATTTTCTTCTTTTCTTTTTTTTTTGCACCTCTTTGCCTTTTCCTTTCTTTTTTTTTACAGAATGTGCCGCAAGGTATAAAGTACCAAATACACAACTTAACTGATTTGGAACCTACGGCAAAAGAAACTGAGCTGAAAAAGATTATTAGCCTCTCTAATCAAGTGTCACTTTCAACGATTAAACAATATGCATATATACATATATACGAAGCTTCAGCTAATAGGGCAAACTGACTCGAACTCAACTAGTATAATATGCCCTAATTCTTTTTGCATATGGCGCATACTACCAGAAAGGAGATGCAGAACTGTCGTCCAGAAAACAGTCCTCAAAAGGTGGCTAATATTTTATTCCTCAGCAAAAACTATTTTTTTTCCTCTATCACAATTCACACGTATAAAAAATTTCTTCTTTCTTGCCACAAACAAATAACAGTACGTGTCCTTTTGTTGATCAAAGACAGGGAACGATGGACAATAGAGGAAAGCGACACACTAGAATGACCAAGGAGATCAGATGGACGTCACACAAGGAAAACAATACTTGACAATAGAAATCAAGAACAAGACCTAAACACAGCAACATAATGACACGCGAGGGATGACCATTCAATAAAGCAAACTGAAATTAAAATATTGCAATGGCACAACCGGTGATAGGATAGGGAGAAAATAAAGATGAACACAAATATTTTTGTGGGGCAATTTTCTGGATTTATAGGACGAAGACAAAACAAAACTAGGGTAATGATAAACCTGACGGTAATACCTGAAGCTCTGATTACCACTTGATGGGGACGGGTTCCCGATCTTCTGTCAGGTCCAAGATAACTATCGATTTGGTGGAGACTGACACACCGATCCAGCTTCAGATCATAAAGACCTGAACCCTGAAACCTTAGCACCATGTCTCCTCTGGTTATCATCCGTGTCACAATCTGGTTGACCTCGCCAAGAAGGCTAATCCCTGTTGCGAATCAAAGAACACAAGCAAGAACATGATAAAGCGCAGCTCAATTGAAGTGACAATTACAAATGAATGATTAAGCACTCGAAGTTGGGGTTTTTGCTTTAGATTAATCTGCCTTTGAACAATCGCCATTATCGGTTTGCAAGACCCCAACTTCGAATGCTTAATCATTCATCTGCAATTGTTACTTCAATTGAGTTGCGCTTTATCTTGTTCTTGCTTGTGTTCTTCGATTCGCAGCAGGGATTAGCCTTCTTGACGAGGTCAACGAGATTGTGACATGATTGATAACCAGAGGAGACATGGTGCTAAGGTTGCAAGGTTCGGGTCTTTATGATCTAAAGCTGGATCGGTGTGTCAATCTCTACCAAATTGATAGTTATCTTAAACCTGACGGAAGATCAGGAACCCGTCCCCATCACCCCCCCCCCCAACCACTTAGGGGTTATGGTCCCTTCACAAGGGTCTATGAACATTGAATCACAAGCAAAGATTACCTTGGCAGTTGTAAGAACCTACCTCTGATTGAATCATTTGGAAATTATCCTCCGTGTATAACTGTATAAAGAGGTATGTTGAATTCTCGAGGGAAAAAATCATGCAATGAGGCAAGACGACGACTTGAAGAGAATACAGTGATGGCAAGGACTGGGAGCAGGTGAGAAGAACCAGGCATGTATGATAGCAAGGGTCTGGTCTTGCAGATAAAACAAGCTAGACAAACTTGAAGTCTTGGTCAGCAGTCGAGAAGGAACCCGGAGAAGTCTTGGTCCCACGTAAGTTGTAATTAATAGTAGTCTTTGTAAATTTCTTTTCTTCATTGACGCGCTAGTTGATTGCTGACCATGACTAGCTGTATTTTTCCACATTTTTATGCTGTCCCATTTTTCCATGTCTCCCCACTCCCTTATTTGGGCGGAGCATAATAATAATAATAATAATAATATAGTATTATGCAGTGTAGGCGAGCAGTGGATGGGAGCTGGGTGGTGTTGGCCCGAGAAGACTCTCTCGTCTATATTAAGTCAAGTCAAGGAGACTCGTCGTGGTCAGTGAGAGGCGACCAATCAGTCATGTCAAGGAGACTATCTCGTGACGGTTTGAGGGCATTGCCAACGTAGAAGCTAGGGACATTAATTGTACTGCTTACTTAAGTGTTTTGTTGACGTAGCAATATAGTTATTGAAGTAAGATATTAAAAATTATAGAAATCGGGTCTAAGTTAGAAACCGTATATACAGGGGCGGAGCTACATGGTGGTCCGGGTGGTCTATGGACCACCATGCGCTCGGCCCATACAAAGCCCATAGATCAAATACGTCGAAGTGTCTGTGGCCTTTCGCAAATACGCATCGTGTGACCCTTCACGAATACGGCCGGTCTACACCCCTTCGTATCCCTTGTTGTGTTGTGCGGACGTGCGGCGGCGGCGGGCCGGCGGCAGGCGCCGCATGACGAGCAACTAGGGGCTGCGAGCGACAGCTGACGTGAGTGTGCAGGTACGTCTCCAGGCTCCCAATTGGCTTTCTCGTTTAGTCATGAGGCTGTTTAGTTGGTGCAAAAGTTTAGGTTTGGCTACTGTAACACTTTTCGTTTTATTTGATAATTTGTGTCCAATCATGGACTAATTAGACTTAAAAGATTTGTTTCGTGATTTACAACTAAACTGTGTAATTAGTTTTTTCTTTGGTCTACATTTAGTACTCCATGCATATGCCGCAAGATTTGATGTGACATGTACTGTAGCACTTTTTGGATTCACTTTTTTGAACTAAACAGGCCCCATGTTTCTTTTTTCCTCCCAGGCTCCCAATCTCTCCCAGTATGAACGAACGCAGAACGCCCTAAGGTACACAATCAGACCGGCATCCATCATCCATCATCCATCCACCATCCACCATCAGACCGGCATCAGACGTCCACAGGCCGCAAGCCACAAGGTACACAAAACCTTATTTTATTCTGTGTCATTAGATTATATTATTGGAATGCATGGTCACATTGGACTATTTAGTTTTAATTGTAGGATAGGGTTTTGTTATGTGTCAATTGATTATTGGAATGGTCAATTGATATTTTCTGCAACAACCTTCATCAAGAATAAGTTAAGAAATACGATGAGTGATATAGCTTTCTGGATGATTATATAATTGAGTGAAGAAGAGATCATCAACACTTCTCTTTTTTCATGGCTATTAAAAGGCGCAGACTTGACAAGAAGTAGTGATATATTGTTCTTCAACTATTACGGGTATGTAATATTTCAATTCTATGTTAAGAAAGTTATACTTTTCTATTTTATTAACTTTGTATGTTCTTTTTTTCCTTAATTGTGTTTTGCAATTCATATCCTTATGTATCGACATGTTAAATTTATAGCGGTTAAAAAAAATTAGACAATGGACCACCATAGCTACAAATCCTAGCTACGCCACTGCGTATATACACGAGAATCAAAACATGAATGGATGTGATTGATACAAAATAGAGAAAGAATGTATGTGATTAGATAAAAAATTATTCCGTAAAAACTATTTATTATATAAAAATTAATAAGTATAGAAACTGTACCTGCTAGCGTTGGGACTGCGCTTATCATCGCGTCGCCCGGTGATGGCTGACGACCTCACTCTCTTTCTCCCCCGTCCGCTTTTTCCGCCTTCCCTTTTTACAGGAAACGTCCTGACGACACGACCAGACAGGAACAGTCCCATCCGCGTGCATGGATGCCATGCCACCTCGCTCGTCCAAGTCTACTACTGTCCTACTTACACGCGACCAGATGCACGCAGATGATGCATCTTGCTTTTATTTTACATAGCCCTTGTTTAGATCCGGATTCCGGATGCCGGATTCGGGATCTGCTGCTACAGTGTTCTTGTCGGAACACTGTAGCAGCTTTTGTTTTGTAGTGTAAAAAATTGTCCAAATATTGATTAATTAGACTCTAAATGTTCGTCTCGCAATGTACAACAAAACTGTGCAATTAGTTTTTGATTTCATCTACATTTAGTACTCCATGCATTTACCGATATTTTGATGTGATGGGGAATAGGAATTCTGCATAGTGAAACTTGGGGAGGGAATTCTGGAACTAAACAAGGCCATACATAGATAGCCGACAGCTGATGCCAAGCGCACCGTGTTTGTGGGATCGTTGGTCGGCTACAGTACATGGCGTGCAATAATTTGGACTTGGCCGCCGGCGCTGACCACATGCAGCTACCGTCCCTGGATAAAGCTAAATTTGACCCTACGGGCATGTACTCACTCCATACCCGAATTTGTTGACATTTAGAACATGATTGTGCTTATCAAGGAGTAATTAATTAGGGGTTAGTTTTCCGTCTTTGCTCCTAATAAATACGGTTGCGGGTTCATTTCTTTTGAGAAACAACCAAAGGCTCAAACAGCTAGCGCAGCGAGATTTGAGTCCTCAGTCGTGAGGTCCCGGGTTCGACGCCCGGTGGGCCTTTTTTTTTTGTTGCTGGATTGATTTTGCATGACCAGGGGCAAACGCGTCAACAATGCACCGTGTGGGAGTACAACGACAGCCTTTGTGAAAACTGGCCTAAAGCCTAGAACGTCAACAAATTTGGGTATGGAGGGAGTACTCCATAAACATTTAGAGTATTACCGGATATGTATAGAGTAAAAAATGATGTTACATCTCTCTCCTGCTATGCGCACCTCTGTATGTGCATCTAAAATAGATATGCATAGGGCACATGTCCTCCTTTTTTTTCCAAAACATCATGCACATGTCCTTTATGTCAAATAAATAGTGTCCAACATCCTTGGTGTATCCTCGAGTTGTGCCCAAGTGCTCCCTATCACGAGATCCAGAGAGATGGTCCTCGGCCCTTCCCGTCTCCCCCTCGATCTTCTCCATGATGCGACAGAGGAGGAGCAATGAGATCCGGCCGATGGGGAGGAACTAGAAGCAATGACCCGATGAATCAGGCCTTGTCCCACCTCCACCGATGGTGCTTCCATCCCACCTCCACCTCCACTGATGCCTGGCCTTCGATCTGATCCGGTTGTTTTTGGTTGTTTGATTTGAAGGTGGAGGTACTATTTGACTTGAAGGTGGTGCCATGGACGATGTGGAGGAGGAAGATGTGGTGGTGCATTCTCGATGTTGACATGGAGGTCAGGCAAGATCAAGCCAAGGGCAGCACTAGATCCAACATCTTGTTGCATGCATTGAAGTGTGGTGGTGGCGATCATCAAAGAGTCTTCCTACATCAGGGCCAAGGGCAACATGGCGGTAACGATGCAAACGTGGGCAGGTTCCTAGCTGGTCCCCGCAGGTTTTGGACCCGATGGGTGCGGGGGCAGGGGCAGATTTCCCATCCCGGGTCTCGGGTTCCGGGACCCGAATTCCAGTGGGGCTGGGACCGGGTCATGGTTTTGACCCGCGGGTGCCCGAACTTTCATAGCCCATGTAAACTTAGAAGGCCCAACCAAAATCTAAGAGCAACCCTAAGTATATAACCAGCCATCCCACCATTCCCACCGGCCAAATCCCACCCCATCCTAGCTGCCAGAGTGGCGTGTGTGCCTTGCATGGTCACCTCCACCTAGCATCGGTGTCACGCAGTCATGCCTCCTCCTAGCGTTGGCATCATGCGGTCGCACCGTCGGGCCATCCAGCCCACACGACCACACACTGGTAGCCCCGCATGCCCCCACTGCCCTAATAGGCCGGCACCTTCGCTCACTGCTCTGCCTTCTCCCCTCATGGCTACGCGTCCCTTGGCAGTCAGCACTCAGCTATAGCTCGACATATATGGAACCCACCTCCAGCGAAGGGGTGAGTGGAAAGAAGGCCCCCGCGGATACTTCCTCGGCCTACATAGTCCTCCATAAGCACAACAAGTCTCAAGAGACTAGTGCTAGTTGTCCAACTGATGATGCTGAATATTGTGCTCTTATGATATGTGATCTTTGCTGATGAAATTGGTTGTAAATTTGTAATACAATCCCACTGAATATTGTGCAACTTATGCTCCTATGTTGATGTTGACTTTTGGGTCCCCATCGAGTTTGAGGGCGAGTCTAGATTCCCACCTGAATCGGGGTTCAGGTCCAAGGCAAGTTTTCCTCTTTGGTTTTGGGGGAGGGTCCATGGATGCTCCACCAGACGAGAACCCACCCCATTGCCATCCCTATGGGACAGCCAATGGTGGCACTGGCTTTAGCCTCTGGTTGCAGCCGTCGAAGAGGGCAGAGGATAGCCTTCCAAGCTTGGGGCCAAGGGAAACACTAGTTTCGGCCTCTGGTTGGGGGCGTCAAGGAACAACGGTGCGGTGGCAAAAGCAGAAGCAAAAGCTCACGGCAGCCAATGGCAGCATTGGATTGGTGGTAATTGGGGGCATCGAGGAGCAACAGTGGTGGAAGTTGTTGTTTTTTATTATTTTTTATTTTTGATTACTAGAGGTGGGCACCAAAAGTCGCTCACCTCTCAAAACATCATTTTTATAGGCATGCATGAGGATCACCTCTATTAACAATGATTAATTGTGACCTTATTGAGGTGGCAGACTACCCGCCCCTAAAAAGTATTTCTTACCGAATCAAAAAAGCCAAAACATTGTAGTGTGGAAGAGTAAGGCAAAGAGAAAAGAGAAAAGAGAATAAAGGATCAAAAGTAGATATATTGTATGAGAAAGGCCGATTGAATGCCCTAAATTGTCTATGGCTCTTTATATTTATAGGGTGGGGATTGGGATGGACTTAATTATTTGGGTCAGGAGTCAAAGTTCCTACAAAAATCGGTGCAAAATACAATTCCTCGAGGTGAATCTTACTGAAAGCATAATTTCCTCATTCAAACTCTAATTTTGGCATTCTATATGCATTTCAATGGTATAGATGTGAGGAACATAGTGGTGAAACCCAATTTGCAATCTATGAAAGTTCCAAAACTGGCTTAGCTAGCATAGGGGAAACCAGTGAAGCCAGTTTTTCCATAATCAGCCTGAGTTGATCAATTTTGAGTGCAAACATAGGCCCTACTATATATTTTTAGTAATCTTGAGTATTAAAAAACATTCTTTTGGACCATGAAATTCTAAGGGCGATGTTTAACAACAATGCATAAGGGTGATAACCATGTTATCGGCCATAATCCTTGATCAAACTCAAATAGATGTAGAAGCAACATGCTTTGGTTTCTATACCTCCTTTATAGATATGACCAAAAGCAACTTGTTTTGGTTTCTACACCTTCTTTATATATGGCTTTTGCTTAGGCTTTGTTAAAATAATCTCTACTTGTTGCTCTATTGACCTATCTATGTGAATTCATTATAGTGTCCTCTTTTATTGGTTGAGATAAGACTGAGGGACATCACCTCTTTTATTGGTACATCCTTATCACTTTCTTTATCACTAGGAGATGCATTTGTTACAAGAATATTGTTAGCAACAATTGAATCATGATGATGAATTATAGTCTTGGTATGCAACAGGATACTAAATGATAAATGTTGTTAACAACAATCGATCGTGTGGTTGGTCGGGCTCAAGTTCGGAGATGTGAGCTCGGGGGCGGTGTTGGTACCGGCACCATCGCCGATGAAGAAGCACTCGCACGGCAGAGAGAAGTTGTTGGCATCATCAGAGCCATACTCCAGCCTAAGCCCTGAGAGGATCTCTAGGAAGTTGCGTAGCGAGGGGACATCTATCCCCACTGTGCCTGAGAGGATGACGCTGTGGGGCACCTCTCGGCTGGCGAGCTACTCTAGCTCAAGCTGGAACGATGCTACAACACTCTAGATCCCATAGGTTTGGGAGGACATACCAAAACCGTTGAGGTGGCGGCAGCACCTCTCTGATGGTGATCTAGCTAGTGATGGACGTTCGCTAGCATATACAACATCTGGTGGTGCTCCGACACGGTGGGGTTCAGGCGCAAACCGAGTTAGATCTGTTAGAAGAGGACCTCGAGGTCTACTCCTAGGAGGCCCAGCAGGGGATATGATGCTGGGGACTAGTTGTCCTCCAGTGTGATCTCCTTGAGGGGGTGAAGTTAGATGCTGTAGCCGACGACGTAGGCAAGGCTCTGAAAGTTGAGGACTTGGCTGGGGGTGAAGATACTAGCTGCAACAATGACCTCACTGGAGAAGTGCACATCGCCTTCTGGGCGACGTCGCATGCTCCGGCGATGAGGCGGGTGGCTCTGACCACCATAGAGCTGTGATCACACACGATGTGCTCCCTATTGGTATTTATTAACTTGTCACTTATTTTAGTAGCCACCTATTAATTACCTACATCTCCTAGCATTACTAGTACTAGGTTGTCATCCCTAGTGATGGTAGTAGATATCTTATTATTTCATGTGACTAGAAAGAATATAAAGATATGAATGAAAGGATTCTGCAAGCAGACAGATAATTATACCGTTGTAGCACTTCACCCGAGAGTATTCCAGGTATTGTTATTTGTATTTTACCACAGGGAAGGTGTAGCATTGGACATGTATTGATAACTTATAACATTGATGGAGAAATAAACCACAACCAATCACTCTACTCATAACAGGGGTAAGTCACAAGATAAGACATATATATGATAAGCATTGATCAAGTATAATGATAAATCACTCAGAGCACTCCTATCTATAACATTAGCATGGTCAAGTAGAATATTAGAGGAATAATTCCTAAATCATTCTTAATTACAAGTCAAAGCATACATTGATTAGTACAATTACACTTAGTAGTCATTGCTAAGATCACCGTTATATCTATGCATAAGGGGCATTACTTAGGGAAGTTTAAGAACAGAGCTTGCCCTTCCTTCATAACCGGGCCCTACTTCTATGACCTATATTCGGGGAGTGGACTACAAAGGACTCAACGGTAGTGTCACACCCGTGATCTACCACATGACCCGGAATATAGAGTGTATTCATAGGTAAATAGCATATAAGCACCATGCTTACATGATCTCTATCACCCACCCGGTGTACTTTGGAGTAAGTGCTATACGAACTTATGCACAAACATAATAATAAACCAGCTATACTATGTATATATTCAAAGTAGATGATGAACATTGCAACCTTGAACATGAATAAGATGAATACTAATATTGTCATAACAATTGTAGCAAGCATATAAAAGTAACAGAGATACAATAAGAGAGGGGTACAAAGATTATACCGAACCACGCTCTTGATAATGTCAGGAATCCAAACGAAGATCTGCTTGCCTCCCTCTAGACCTAGCCTAACTAGCTATGCCCTAGAAATTAGAGGAGCTTTGAGGATGATTAGGGTTTCTATCTTCTCAAATGACTTTTGCCTCAGGGGGGCTGGGGTTTGCTTATATAGCCCAGAGCTTGCAACGTGAGCCCTTGGATCAAACCTGTGGCAGAACAACCTAAATAATATGGCCCACATGCACCTGTTATTGTCTCAAAGACCTTTGATAGCTATGCATGTGTACCATAGAACTTAAGAAGTCTGTCGGGTCAATCTTCCGAGCAGGATCACATTACAGAGACATTGTAGTATTACAACAGCTTATATAACAAATTACATCAGAGTGAAAGTGCGAAAGTTTTACATATCATAATTTACAAACCATTTGTACCAAACCTTACAAACCTTAAGTTTAGTTATTACAACCATAGTAGTGGAGTAGCATTAGTAACTTTATTACTGACCACAGAAACGGGTGGCTCTGCCCAAGAGCTAGACATACTACTCGTCGTCGTTTACCACAAAAACGGTCATGCAGCAGGGTCCGAAATAGACCTGCTCCTGAGACGCACCTGCAACAAGGGTTTAACAAACTCTGAGTACAAAAGTACTCCACAAGACTTAACCGACGAAATGGTTGGAGAAAAACTCAAGAATGCCGGCTTAGGGGAATCAAGGTGAGGATGTAGCAAGAATCAAAGTTCTTTTGCAGAAAAGCTACTAACAGTGAGTCCTTAAGATCAATGTTTTAACTCATCATTAATCATTAATAGAATTTAAGTGATCCTATTCTAGATCAGATAACTCATTCAACTTCTTTCTTAATCTCTGACCCAAGTTCCACTTGTTAACTATGATGTTGAACAGCAAATCGAGTCTCCATATCCGAGGAGCAACGATGATCTGAACCGCTTATCTACCCAGCTGGGGCTTCCTAACCACACGATATATGTGGGACTCAAACCCCATATATCAATCTTCACTCGGATCCTCCAAAACGTGACCGGGTCTAGTGCCACTTGAGAGCATAGTACACCTCTAATCCAGCCCTTGGCTATGAGGGTACACACTACTCTCTCCATCTCTCCACTCCTAGTGCGCGGTCGGCCGTTCATGGTTAGAATAGCCGAGGTAGGGCTTACCATGGGTATGTGGTTAGTACTATAATGTCTCAACATACATAGTTCAACAATGAACGATCATTAACCGACACAGATGGGGACACTACATCAAGACTCCTTTCCTGATGCAAGTCCACCAACCAGTCTCAGATTACCATCATCATTATCAATCACTTTGTTTCACAACAACCCTTCAAACTTTGTTAAACATTTTTAAAGTTTTCTCATTGAGCAAGGCTAAGCATACTAAGTATTTTCAAATAAAACAGTAACAAGGATAATATTGAAGTGTCAAGGATGGTAGTGCAGTAATTAGGTTCTCACTCAACTCCTATCACCTAATGCAATAAAGCATTAGTATAAGTGAAGTCAAGCTTTTTAAAACGCAAGGAAGGTTTAGATTCATCCGGGGCTTGCCTTGGTCGACGGGAATTTCCAGCTCCGGGTCAGTCCCATAGATGTCAAATCCCACCTCCACTGACGATGGCTCTTCTTCAGGGACTGGTTTGACCACGTTAATCTCCTCGTTCACGGGGACTACACTAGATGACAATGTATTCTCAATATGATGAAGTACGAAACATGATGCTTGGAGAATGTATAACAAGATTAAGAACTTGAGTACAACTTTCCTTCATGGTACAATTGCAAAACAACAGAACCTAACCTAACCCTAGCTTAGGATTTCCTTAGGTTAACTATTTTGTTAATTACTTTCATTAATCACATGAAATAATATCAATTAAGCCCTAACAATATGATTAAGAGAGCTCAAACAATCAATTAAAGGTGCTAAAGGTCATTAAGTGTTAATGACCCAAAGTTAACACCCAATCACAAAGTCAAACAACCCTAAATCATTGAGCATTGATTACTTGATTAACTAATTAATTAATAAAGCATAAATTAAGAATAAAATCAAATTTGTCCAATTAAGCCTAGAGAAATTATGGAAAAGCCATTTATCAATTAATGGATCTAATTAATTAACATGTAAGAAGTAATAAAAATTAGCATTTCATATTTTTCCTAAATAGAACACAAAACAAAGAGGCTACACCAAAATTTTCATCATTTTAGGAGCTCCAAATAATTCACAGTGAAATAAACAAAACTGGTACTATTTGGTATTTTAGAAAAAGAAAAACAAAACTTCATCTCAGGCCTACTACCCCTGTCTTCTCCTTGCTCGGCCCAACTGGCCCACCCGGACGCACGCCTCTCTTCTCTCTCTCTCTCCCCTAGCCTGCTTCTCCCCCTCTGCCCAGCCCAGCAGACTAGATCGGCCCAGCAAGGCCAGGTCGCGCCCCTGCCGAGGCCGAGGACCAAGGCGGCGACCGGCCGGCGGCTATCTCGCCAGCGGCGAGGCTCCGACGAGGCGCAGACGCACCATTATGACCCCCACGATCCTGTGAATGCAACCACATGACATTTGAACAAAACTGGGTTCAGAGGGAGCTTGACCGCGGCCATGGCGGCCCGGTGGCAGTCCGACCGGTGGCGTGATAGTGGCTACGCCACCATGACGTGATAGAGACGAAAGCGGAGCGAGCATCATGCTCAGGAGCTCACCGCGAACATCGTGGTGTGCTTTGTGAAGGTGGAGATGGGCCGGAGGGACCAGACCATGGTGAGGCAGTGGTGGCGGTGCTTGGTCACCGAAGAAGGGGAAGAAAGCGGCCGTGCGGGTGCTCTTGGCGAGATGGGATGGCACGAGCGGGCCGAGGAGGTGCACGGGAGTGAGACACGACTAGTGGTGCAATCAATTTGGCCCGAGTGAGCCCAACGGTGACGACGGTGAGTGGTGGAGCCATGGCGGCGGCGGTGGCAAAATAGAAGAAGAAGAAAAGACGATGACGACGGCGTAAGGGTTTATAGTCGAGGCAAAGCAACTCGAGGGCCACATGTAAGAACGGCCTAGCCATGTTGAAGCAACTGCTGGCGGCCATGGGTGCACCTGGAAGCCGGCTGAGGGCCGTCGGCGGCAAGCAGGAGGTGGCGCCCCGCTGTTGGAGGATGATTTTGACTTATTTACGAAAATGCCACTGACTCAATTTTGCAAATTACTCTCAAATTTTCTATAAAAGTTAAAAATCTATGAAAACAAAAGTTTCTCAACTTTTAAATTTCTACAACTTTCTCAATATAAACTTTTTCAAATTCAGCTTAGATTTTGATATTTAAATTTGAAATTAAAAGGGGACATTTTCTAGAAATTGGTAAATTCAAAATTACTTTAAATTTTATATTGAAACTTTAAAAACTCAAAATACCAAATTTGTACATCTAGGTAAGACCTACAACTTTTATATTTAAACCATTTTCAAATTATGCCTCCATTTTGAAATTTGAACAGGGAAATGAAAATGGGTCAAATTTGAGATTTGAATCTTTTCAAAATTACTCCAACTTTTACCTAAAACTTTGAAAACTCCAAAAACCAAAGTTGTACAACAAGACCAGATCTACAACTTTGCTTTTTGGCTGAACCCCAAATTATTTTTAGATTTTGAATTACACAAAAGGTGGTAAAACGGGGTTTTCCGGAAATCAGGGTTTTGAATCCAATTCAAACTTGATTTGGTTTCTACATTAATTGGTGATTAATTAGTGATCACAACCATCATCCAAATGTACCATTGGGTCAAATCATACATGACCTTCCCAATGCTCCATTTGTTTGAACCAAATTTGAATTATAAATTCATTTTAATAAACCTCCCAAGTTGAATTCGAATTTGAATTGAAAAACTCAGAGCAAGTTTTGGAACTCAAATTCCAATTCAATCTTGGTGCTCATTTTTACATGTGGTAATTGGATTTATACACTATACTTGACACTAGTGTAAACACAGCTCACACCTCAAAGTATATAGGGCATAAATCAAGTATTTGAGATGACATTCCAAACTAGGGTTTTAGGATTGAAGTCAAACATCACCAAAACTCAATCAACCTAAGAAATGTAAATTTTGTTCTAGTTGATACACATCAAGGTTGACTAAAGCATGAATGATTTGCAATGCGTATGATGACATGGCCAGTTTTATTTACCATAACACCAGGGGTGTTACAAAACCGACTTAAGGAACGGCGTAGATGCAGCCTAGGAGTTGGTGGGGAACCACCATAGCAATTGGGAGACTAATGAAGGGGCCCACAGGCCGGTCGGCCCCACATGTCACCCGGCCTCTCGGGGTCTGCTTCGGTGGAGAGCCTCCTAGAGCCTTCTAGAACCTTCCCACGTAGGTTTCGTGGTGGAATTATGTTATTACTTCTAACATGTAGATCCGCCTTGATGGTTTTCTGGATATACCCTGCAGAAATCACAGATTCTAGATATGCCCTTATACATGTTATGTTGACGGTTTAATATGGTTGTTAACTACCATCAACACTCCCCTAACTGGCGTGCAGGCTGTCGCGGGTTCATAACCATGACAAGAATCATGGTTGTTCATTAGAAGTCGATGTGTGGGTCTGTAGTGGCTTGGGCAATCAAAAACTCAAGAGGGACATGGCGATCTATCCTGGTTTAGGCTTCTGAGCCCTACGTCTAGCAGTGCAGTGTTCTTCTTGTTGAGGAGTACCAAAATTAGGGATTACAATCGTGCAAATCTAGAGTTTGGTAGGGGATCACTTGGTGCTATCCTAGTGCTCATTGGCATTCTTCCTCACTGAGTAAGGAACCTGTCTTCTCTAGCTGAGGTTCTCTATAGTTCTTCTCTTGGGAATCATCTACCCTCCCCTTATATTATGAGGAAGGCTCGAGTACAAGCAAGTTTGGGTTCAAGTCTATGGTCTATGTACGCTGGGTGCGGGAGACCTCTTCAAAGTCATGGATGGTCCTCGCCTTGTCGCACAGGGGGAGTCGACAGAGCTGCAACCACCTCCTAACACTGTTGTTCTTGTTCTAGCTCTTGACTATCAAGAGCTATGTGCTGCAGAGCGGCCTGCCCCGGGGGAAACTTTTCAAGGCTTCCTTGGTTGTGAAGGAGTCCCCGCCTAGTGGGGCGAACAAGTGGGCATTGGAGCCCTCTTCCTCTAGAGTTAGTGAAGTCTCTTGTCATGTTGTGCCATGCACGTTGTGTGACCCTACCGAGGGAGTGGCCGACAGGGACTACCATTTGTAGAGTGAGTAGACGGAGTGGCATCTCTGTACTTCTCAAGCATCGAATGCCTGGCAAGCTACCTATGGCTCGAGATGTTAGTTTGTCAATACTCGAGCACTAGCCTGGGTATGTGCTGGATTGGAGTTAGGCTCGGGCTGCCATTGTTTGGGAGTCTGGTGCCTTGGCGAGCCCCCGAGATCTGAGCAGTGGTCACGAGCGAGCTCGGGCTCTCCCTGATCTTTCCAGAGGGTGTGCATGAGCATACCTGATGGGTGTAACCCCCGAGCCCTCGAGCGATCTTATGAGATCGGTCGGGGAGTCCGTCGGTCAGCCCCTTCCTACCAGGGGACTTAGCATACACTTGTGTTTGACTCTCGTCAGGCTCCAATGAGGACTAGGGGGAACCATGAGCTTCCCAGTACCTTGGTAAAAATAACTGGGTCATCGATAGGAATTTGCATCTCTATCTCAATTAAGCTCCACATTTATATTACGTACCTTGGTTGTGTGCTTACCTTCCTAGCTTAGATTGATAGGCTAGTTGATAGGAATGGAAACTAGGTTGCATAACTATTTTGCGGTAGTGATAGCAACACATGTAGCAAAACCTTAATTGCATATCTAGAAAGTTTATTTCTTGCATAGATTTTGACTAGGTGGAAATTAGAGGCCATAGTTGGAAGTAGATTTTAAGTTGGCTAATTCACCCCTTCTTAGGCATCATAGTCAGTAAGAGGGCTTTCCGCATGTGCACTACGCGGGTTATGGCAAGTGGAGAGTGTGGCAGGTTCTCTTTGCCATTGTTGATGTTGAACATATGTTCCCCAACAAAGAGGTTCATATTAGCTTCAACTCCATGCAAAGAGAATACATGTTCATGGTCCAAAACATGTGTAGACAATTTTATAACTGTGTCTCGGAGACATGAACAGCCAACTGAAAGTTCGTCATACATGTTTGCATCATATACAAATACAGCGTACCATAAATAGATCAATAACATGGCACATAGCTTAGGCTCTATTTGGCATGGCTCCAAATAGATCTAGTACCTTGCTTTAGTGTGCAAAGGAGCCTAAGGTGAAGTCAAAAATAATGGTTTCACTGGCTCCTAATTTACTTTGAGAAGGGAAATGAAAATGTCTTTTTGCTACACAGAAGAGCCAGAGGCAAAACAAGCCGGAGCTCCACCAAATGGGGCCTTAGTGCAACTCCAAGAGGCTCAGTGAACCATTCAATGAAATTTCTTTATTTATCTCTTGTGTCTCCAACAAACACTCTATTTTTTTGTTCTCTATATTCCAATAGTTTATCATAATTTTCCATATGTAAAAAGAAACCCTGAGAAAACTATCATATATATATTGCATTTAGAAAGTGTTGTAGCCTGTCAAAAATTGGAGAGCGAGAAGGGTGGTTTTGGAGAGCGGGAATGATGGAGAGTGGTTTAGAGAGTCTATTCGAGCATGTTTTTTTCGTTTGTTTTCTAAATTTAGTAATAAAGAGCCATGTAGAGAGCCTCTTAGAGATGCTTTTAGTGAGATAGACGGAATTAACATAGAAAAAATTACAAGTGTTATCCTATACTTGTAAGTCTTGGCTTACAAATGCATTGCGTTATTGTGTCCCACTTAATTTAGTAACCCCCAGAAAATGCTTAGTTGGTGTGAAACAAACACATCACATGTAAAAGAGAAAAGGTGGTGTGGTACAGTTGCATATTTTCATAACATAGAACATAATGCTTCACTGCTTCATTACTATGACTAACAGAATAAAGACTATTGTCATGTAACTATGAAACCTTTATGCGATACTAACTCTATCACTGAGGATACCCTTTCTGAAAGATTTTCCTTTTCTATCTGCAAACTGAATTTCCCTTTCTTTCTACATCCAGTCCATGACCAGCCTTTGTAGCTGGATGGGTGCATGGGTACTCCGTAAGTGGAGCAAGTGAGCGCTCATTTGTGTCCAGCTCCAAAACTCCTATCCCCGTCCTTGAAACAACTTTCTTTTTGTAGGTTCCCTAATAGTTCTCCGTGTTCGTAAGCTTGTTCTCAATGTTCTCATGCTTGACCTTTCAACCTGAATGTGTGCATCACCATGTTTAGACTTCCAAACCATTTGGTACACTGTCGCTTCAGCATTCTGGCAGAAGTAAATCATTGGCCTTTGGTAGCATGATCTCTCCTAGTTGTTGCAAGGTAATGTTTGTATGCAAGAGATGTTGATCTCCACCAACTATCTCCCGTGCTTTAGAACGTTTATTCTCAGGTATCATCCCATGGGGTGAAAAGGTAATTCTAGCTTTCAGATATGGAGAATCTTGCAGAGACATTATACCTCCAGATAGAGAAGCCTTATGTTTCCTATAAATAGTCCGTGAGACTTGCCACTGAAAATTAAATTCAATTAGTGGTTCTAGCGAAGCATCTGATATTCCTGCCATGTCTTGGTTGCTAAAAGGCTGAGCATAACACCGATCATGCTGCTTGCAACATAACGGGTTTGGGCGAAACCACTGAGTCGCAAGGCTATGAAGATCACTCCAATGTTCTTTCTCGTATGAATAAACAAATGGCACCCATGATAAGTCTTGAGTAGGTAGTTGAGTAAGTTCTTTAGTAATATTTTCAACTGTAGACTTGACATGAGGGGCAAACAACTGCAAGCTCTTAACTGCAATTCCAACTATATCTGTACTCTCCGAAAGTTGTACTATCATACTAAAGTAGATATTACCCTCTGGTGCAGTACCTTCTTTTTTTATAAATACCAAGATAGCCTCTGTTCCATGTTCTGCTCAATTCTGAAGGGCGCCAACCATAGTAGTAATGAAGGATTGTTTCCCCGAACGATTTTATTGTGTACTTCTTTGCCTACAAAAAGGCTCTTGATAAGAGAGCCAAAGGGCATGATGTGATAGTATGGTGTGCCACCAAGCTCTTTGAATCTTAGGAATTCACTAGCTCCATCTGCATGCCACTCAAATCATTTAACAGTTGATCTGCTCAACTCCTTGTTGTTACGGTTAAAGACAGAGAAAACAAATGACTTGGTAGCATGTGCAATCCGTTTGGGAAAGGAGGAATTCATTACCTCCTGTTCCATCTTTTCTTCTTCTAGAATTCTTTGTTTGCCTTTATGGAGTGTGTCACCACAATCTTGAGTAGCACGCTTTAGCTTCTTACGCCAATGCAACAAGGATGTGTCAGTGATCTGCCACTTTTCTGATTTCTCAAGAGCAGCCTCAAGCCTGATGTGTGCCATCTCTAGCTTCTCTATGTGTCTAATTGCATTTGTTTCCTCTTTCTCCTCATTTTTTAACCAGACTAGATATAATCTAACTAAATGACTCTTGGATAACCACAGAACTGACCATCTCCGCCATTGGGATTCAAGCTTCTGTAGCAGTCATTCCCAGGTAAGAAAAAAAATATATATAGCAGTGTCGATGTTGGGGCAAAGGCAAGGCCCTCCTGATATGTGAACCATGTAAAAAAATACATATAGCTATGCCTACCCCCTCCATGTAAAAAGGCCCAGGGCGTAATAGATCTGAGGACCTATATGTAAATTTGTGAACCAAAAGGAGAGAGAGGAAGGTTGCCTCCTCCCACCTCCCTTATAAATAGAACCCAAGGGGCAAAGGCAAGGCCCTCCTGATTTTTCCCCAACCCTAGTCTTGGAGCACTTATTCTCTTTCCAGTGCGGGACTAGTTCCCGAGCTTCCCCCTCACCCCGTAGAAGGAACCTTTGTCCCGGTTGGTGAGGGTATGAGCGAAGGGCTACATCTCAATAGTGGCGTAGTCTGTGGGGACCCCATTGCACCACACCAAAAAAACAAAAAAACCCCTACCCTCGTCATGGCCAAGCAGAGCAACCCTCGTCGCGGCCATACTGAGCAACCCTCGCCATGGCCAGGTAGAGCAACCCTCGTCGCTGCCACGAAGAGCAACCCTCATCGCAGCCAGGCAGAGCAACCCTCGTCGTGGCTAGGCAGAGCAACCCTCGTCGTGGCTAGACTGAGCAACACTCATCGTGGCCAGGTAGAGCAACCCTCGTTGCGGCCACGAAGAGCAACCCTCGTCGCGGCCATGTAGAGCAATCCTTGTCGTGGCCAGCAGAGCAACCCTCATCACGGCCACGAAGAGCAACCCTCATCGTAGCCAGGCATAGCAACCCTTATCGTAGGCAGGTAGAGGTAATCCTCGTCGTGGCCAGGCAGAGCAACCCTCATCGTGGCCAGGTATAGCAACCCTCGTCGTGGCTAGACAGAGCGGCCCTCATCACGGCCAGATGGAGCTATCCTCGTCACGACCCTTGTCGACCTCCAGACCAGAACAACCTCTGGCCTGGGCCAGGTCCGTGTAGAAAGGATAGAGGGAACAAGGTACCGTCTCCGGTCCTTGGTTTCATGTTAAATAAGGATGGGGAAAAGCCCCCCGCTGGTGAAGCATGCATCTAGTCAAGTTACTACAGTTCAGGATCACTAATGCATGTTACTACAAGCTAGGATCACCAATAGCTTACAAAGGAGTCTAATTATAGAGTTCTAATTCTAATTCATCTAACATCCCCCCTCAATCTCAGCCACTAGTAAGGTTGAGATTGGTTCTAAACCACCTAATCTTTGCTGCTGGAATAGGTTTGGTAAATCCGTCTGCTAGCTGATCATTTGAAGAGATAAACCTCACATCCAAAAGTTTTTGAGCAACTCGTTCCTAGACAAAATGAAAATCAATTTCGATGTGCTTTGTCCATGCATGAAACACCGGGTTGGCTGATAAGTATTTTGCACTTAAGTTATCACACCACAGCCATGCAACTGATAAATGAGATACACTAAATTCCTGGAGGAGTTTTTGAACCCACATCATTTCAGCGGTGGCATCAGCAAGCGCCTTGTATTCAGCTTTAGTGGATGACCTAGAGACAGTGGGTTGTTTCCTTGCGCTCCAGGAAATCAAATTTGCACCAAGGAACACAGCAAATCCTCCTGTGGATCTTATGTCGTCCACATAGCCAGCCCAGTAAGCATTAAAAAAGCACTAACAACTATAGAGGGTGATTGTCGAATTTTTAGGCCAAGAGATAGAGAGCCCTGTATATAGCGTAGGATCCTTTTAACTGCACTCCAATGAGCTGTGGTCGGGGCATGAAGAAACTGGCAAACTTTGTTGATAGCAAAGCAAATGTCTGGTCTGGTGAGAGTAAGATACTGTAAAGCCCCCACCATACTGTGATATTTTGTAGAATCCTCAGTACCAAGGAGATTACCGTTAGTTAAACTGAGCTTGTCAGAGGTGGACAATGGTGTGTCAACAGGATTACAATTTTTCATACCTGCACGTACCAAAATGTCTGAAGCATATTTTTTGTTGTGACATCACTAATCCGTCATGTGTCTGCTTGACTTCAATCCCTAAGAAGTAGTGGAGGTCACCCAGATCCTTAAGGGCAAAGTCATGTTGCAAGTCCTTTAGAAGAGCATCTGTAGCAGATGGGGATGAACTAGCCACAATGATATCATCTACATAGACTAGAACAAAAATTGTGTACTTCCCTTGGCTGTAGTAGAATAATGATGTATCTGCTTTAGAGGCAATGAAACCAAGTTTGATAAGCTTGTTACAAAGTCGTGCATACCATGCCCTTGAAGCTTGTTTTAATCCATAAAGGGCTTTAGTCAACTTGCACACATAGGAGGGATGGACTTTATCAATGTAGCCTGGTGGTTGGTACGTGTACACTTCTTCATCTAACACTCCATGAAGGAAGGCATTCTGCACATCAAGTTGCCTTAGGGTCCATCCTCTGGTAACTGCAATGCAGAGAACAAGTCTGATGGTGGCAGCCTTAACTATAGGACTAAATGTATCCTCATAGTCAATACCATAACTTTGTTTGAAACCCTTGGCAACGAGACGAGCTTTGTATCTGACAATAGTGCCATCAGCTTTCTTCTTGAGTTTATAAACCCATTTGCACCCAATAATGTTTTTGCCTTTTGGTTTAGGAACTAACTGCCATGTATTGTTGCGAAGAAGTGCTTGATATTCATTGTCCATAGCAGTTGCCCAATTTTTATTTTCTAGAGCAGCAGCTACTATGGAAGGTTCATCACTGGATGTTATGATCATATTGCACCATCTAACAGTGCCATCCGTGTAAAGCTTCGGTTTGGTTATACCTTTTTGAACTCGTGTGGATGGACGATGTGCTGGTGGAGCTGCAGGAGCCGGGCTTGATGCATGGGAGGGTGTAGACGCCGTTGCTGCAGGGACAGGTACTGAGTTGGGGCTGAGTGCCACCACGATTGGCGCCTCTCTTCTGACCGGATCAGGCGCGGTTGCATGCGTCGTTGACGTGGAATCTAGGTGCGGCTGAGGACCGGTCCCTATAGGTGCAGAAGATCCGCCTGCATCGCTGCTGGGCGCGGACGCGGAGGCCGTCTGTGGTCCACCCATTGCAGGACCAGATCGACTGGCAGGATCGGATCAGGCACCCGATCCGAGGCTGATGCGCCATCAGTCCGCGCAGGGAGATCGATCTTGGGTCCTGTTCCAGAGCTGTCACCTTGCGCCTACATGAGATGACGCTGGAACAAAGTAGAAACAACACCGTTTTGGACCGCGTTTTCTCCTGCAGTTTCATCTGGAGGTGCTGCATCAGGACAGGGGCTCGACACAACATTAGTAGGGTTAGGTGGAGACGAATATTGATCATACACAGTTGCATCCCCAAAAGTAGTTTGCAGACTAAGTAGAGATAAAGGTAGAAGCGCTATCTCGGCTTTAAGATGTGCACCAGCGTTTGGATGGAGTGAAGCAAACAGAAAAAAATTTCATCAAACACGACGTCGCGAGATATATAAATGTGACCATCAGCGGGGTCCAAACATTTGAAACCTTTGTGCATATTACTATAGCCAAGAAAGACACACTTCTTCGAACAAAATTGGAGTTTCTTGGAATTGTAGGGCCGAAGATTTGGCCAAACTGCACACCCAAAAGTGCGTAGAAAGCTATAGTGAGGTGGTGTTCCATATAGACGTTCAAACGGGGATTGATCATGGATAACTTTTGAAGGGAGGCGGTTTATAAGAAATACGGCAGTGAGAAAAGCTTCGTCCCAGAATTTCAAAGGGATGCATGAATGAGCAAGAAGTGTGATCCCCATGTCGACAATATGTCGATGTTTATGCTCAGCTGAGCCATTTTGTTGATGGGAGTGTGGACAAGAAACTTGGTGGGTTATGCCTATGCGCTTGAAAAAATTATTTATGGCTTGATATTCTCCCCATAGTCAGTTTGTATGGATTGAATCTTGCAATCAAACTGTCGTTCGACAAGGTTTTGAAAGTCTTGAAAACATTGAAAGACTTCGGATTTTTGACGTAAAAGATAGATCCACTCAAATTTACTATAGTCATCAATGAAACTCACATAATAATTATGTTTACCAACTCAAACAGGAGCAGGACCCCACACATCTGAAAAAATGAGTTCCATAGGCCTAGTGGATACACTGCTAGACCTAGGGTAAGGTAGTTGATGGTGTTTGCCTTGCTGACAAGCATCACAAACAAGGTTATTTTGACTTCTAACAAAGGGAAGATTATGACGGCTAAGGACTTACTGAACAACAAAAGAAGATGCATGACCTAGCCTATGGTGCCACAACGAACTAGAGGGCTTGATGACTCCAAGACCCTGTTTATTTGGGTTGGACTTGAATGGATAGAGGCCGCCTTCACATCTGCCGCAGTGGAGGGTTTGCTTCGTCTGTAAATCCTGGGCGAAAAAACAATCAGGATGAAATTCAAGGAATGTGTTGTTGTCACAAGCAAGACAATTTACATAAATAAGGTTTTTGCTAGCCTTTGGAACATGAAGGATATTCTTTAATTGAAGAGAACTACTTGGGGAATGCAAAGTGCTATGACCAATATGATCGATCACCATACCTGCTCCATTTGCCGCATGGACTTGATCACCACCTGTAACACCCTACTTTTACGCTGCTAATATTCTATTAGAAATAGAAATTTGGGCAGCAACTTACTGGAAAATGCAGTAAGAACAAAGACCACATTGCTCAAACTTTACAAAAGAAAACATCAACAAATATAGACTATTTAACATCAACTCTAGGAGGCACATCACTCAATTATTACATCGTCGCAGCAACATAATTAAGGAAAAGTTGACAATACTTTAACTTTGAGAAGTGCCACATTGCAAACTGAATTCTTAAAACATTAATATTTATTCCGGCGGCGATGAAGTGACACGTGCATGCAACTAAGTTACGAAGCCCATCATGCTTGACAAAAATGATTAATGACCTGTAAAGAATTAAAGGGGGTGAGACAAACTCAGCAAGCAACGACTATGAATATAGACACATCTCACAAGTGTTGAGTTCATTAGATTTGTAAATCATATAAACACTCATAAAGATGAGAAAGGTAACACAAATAATTTATGCAACTCCATAATGTAGTGACATTCAACACTATCATCTGATATTGACATTCTTCAAACATCAAGTAAATAATGTATGCATGCTATGATGCAACCAGTACTAGTCACAGCACGATGACGGTGACCGGTATTTATCGCCATATGAAATGCATTTGCATATGTATGCTCATGATTGGTACATGAATATAAACTCTAAATTGCATAAACAGAGCCTCAACCCCGAACGACCACTATGTCAAGGAACAAGAGGCATCCAATTTAATGAATAAATAAATACTCAAGCAAGATATAATTAGGCAAGCCAAACAATGATCCATATTATTACTCTTGACATAGTGTACTCCATTAAATTCAAAGAGGATGCAATAAATGAATATAAACATAGCATTGGCCACACCCCTACGTTACTTGCCTTTTCACCAAAGAAAACAACCTCGACAAGCACGTCTAAGAACGGTTAGGTGCCACGCTTCCTGGTAAAGATAAATATATGGAATTTCTTAATAACAATCATACACCATACAAAGAGTACCTTTTACATCCTATGCTCAAAAGCTCAAGTACCCTCTACTTTTTATAGAACGATGAAATCTGAATGACAAATTCGACCACAGTGATCCTCCTATTGTGTAGACAGAACCTTTGTTACTTTAGTAACTATTTTTATACCACAGGGTAAAACATGTTTGAGTAGAGTAAAATCATCTGCATAAAATTCTCTACAACTTCGGTATTCACCACAAAATTTAATTCGGTCATCTACTATTTCTAATGGGAGCTACAAACTGAACTCCTATATCTGCACGTTCTGAAACAGCTCAACCTCGAGATTTTAGATGTCCAGACATATTTATCCTTGATCAACTCAAGTTCCCGCAGTGTTAGAACAGAAAAAGAAATATTTATTAATCAGCCTCTTGGCTCTGTAGTTCTGTCTCTAAGAAGCAAAATCTGAAACACAAAGTAATAACTAGCAGTTCTGCAGTTTTGCAGAAAACTGCAGCTAATCGACATCAAGGCATTTCCTCACTGTCGGTCTACTCAACCAAAATTGAGGAGTCAAGTACTCAGGGAAAATACAGTTAAGCTGGCCTCAACTGTCAAACACATCAGGTCATCGTCTCCTAAGATTCTATATCTAACAGGTCATAGAACTATTATATAGATCAGTACTATGCCAAACAAATAAAACTGCCATAGCAATTCTCGCAAAACAAGCCTTCAGACTCCAAGTAAGAATTTGAGATTAAGCCTGTTGGATCAAAGAGAACCAACTCCTGAACAGTAGGGGATAAAACGAATTTGATCTGTTAATTACCTATGCGAGACCTCCCTCTGGTCACCCCTCCCTGGACTGCTTCGTGCTCTCCCTGAACCTGCTGCAGTGTACGTTCTGCAGCCAACATGAAGGCAACAGAGATGGATGAATATCAGCAGTAGAGATCCAGTTCTTGCGCTGATTTGGGAAGTCCCTCACGTGCCAGTCTGGACGCCAAACCCCAGCGACGGAAGAGACGAGATGCATGACGTCGCCTCCACCTCTGTGCGATCAGCAGGAAGGGGAAGTGGCGTGAGTTGTGCTAGGGTTCCTGCTGGACTCTAATCGTTTCCCCTCTCCCTTCTAAATGGACTCTAATTAGGCCTTCTCTTATCATCTCTCTGAGCCCATTAGGCCTAAAGACAAGTTAATTATTTTTTTTTACCGGATGTTACATTCTTGCCCCCTTAAAAGAATTCGTCCTCGAATTCGATCTCTCGCTTATTATCAACTACAGAAACAAATTTATGGGAATAGCTTAAACATAACATCTTGAAAAAGAGCAGGATACTCCTTGCGCATAAGCTCCTCAAGCTCCCATGTTGCTTCTCTCTCTGTTTGATTTGACCAGAGTACTTTTACATACTTGATCACCCTCCTCCTTAACACACGGTCTGAGAATTCCAATATACGAACCGGTTTAGACTTAATGGTAAGGTCTTGTTCAATGATGATAGGTTCCAGCTCAATCCTCTGTTCTGGATCACGCAAATACTTTCGCAACATCGAGACATGAAAAACATTATGTACTCCACTCATAGATTGTGGCAGCTCCAATCTATAGGCTAGCTTCCCAATGCGTGCAGTGATCAAGAAGGGACCAATGTATCTTCGGCTAAGTTTTCCTTTAATTCCGAACCTTACAACACCTTTGGTCGGTGACACCCTCAAGAGAACATGGTCACCAACCTGAAACTCAAGCCCACGCCTCCTCACATTAGCATATTTCTTTTGTCGACTTTGTGCCGCTAAGAGATTATGACGCACTTCAGCAACCTTGTCAACAGTTTGTTGAATCCAATCAGGACCTATAAGTGCTCTCTCGCCAACTGAATCCCAACATAGTGGTGACCTGCACCTTCGTCCATATAAAGCGTCAAATGGAGCCATTTTAATGCTGGAATGATAGCTATTATTATACGCAAATTCAGCTAGAGCCAAATGCTCCTCCCAACTCCCTTTCCAAAAAAGCACACAACATCGCAACATATCCTCTAGTGTTTGAATGGTCCGCTCGGATTGACCATCCGTTTGTGGGTAAAATGCCATACTTAAATCTCTCTTTGTACCCATAGCTTTCAACAAGCTCTCCCAAAACAAGGATACAAACTTAGCATCTCGATCTGAACCAATAGACTTTGGCACACCATGCAACCTCACAATTTGAGAAACATAGATGGGCTTTAAATCATCAGCTGTGTGAGTAGTCTTGATTGCTATAAAATGCGCCGACTTAGTGAGCCTATCCACCACGACCCATATGGCATCCATCCCTCACGGTGAACGAGATAGACCAACCACAAAGTCCATAGTGATATGCTCCCACTTCCACTCTAGAATTTCCAACGGTTGTAGTTTACTTGCAGGACTTTTATGTTCTGCTTTTACCTGTTGACATACCCCACAAGATGCAACATATTTAGCTATATCCACCTTCATCCTCTTCCACCAAAAATGTGGCTTCAGATCTCTATACATCTTAGTCTCTCCAAGATGAATGGTGTATGGGGTACGGTGGGCTTCCTTAAGGATATCCATCTTCACTTTAGCCTTTTGAGGAACACAAAGGTGGCCTCGAAATCGAATTGCTCCTTGCCCATCAATGCTAAATTCTCTTGGTCTCCCCTCTGCGATCTGCCTCCTAACTTCCCGAAGAAGACGATCATGTTGTTGAGCTTCCCTCACTCGCTCAGGAATAGCAGACTCAATTATCACTTGTGTCTCAGCCAGTGCTACACCAGCATAACAATAGGAAATGCGCATCCTATCAAACTCTGCTATCAGCGAATTTAAAGTCTTAGGAACACGAGTCCTACTAAGTGCGTCTGCTACCACATTTGCTTTGCCTGGATGATACTGTATGGTGAGATCATAGTCCTTTATCAACTCTAGCCATCTCCTTTGTCTCATATTCAACTCCTTCTATGTGAAAATATATTTAAGATTCTTATGATCTGTGAAAATATCACAAGCCTCTCCATAAAGATAATGCCTCCAAAGTTTTAGTGCAAAAACCACCGCTGCCAACTCCAAGTCATGAGTAGGATAGTTCTGCTCATGAGTCTTCAATTTTCATGATGCATAAGAAATAACCTTGCCCTCTTGCAAGCACACAACCCAATCCAATATGAGAAGCATCTGTATACACTGTAAATCTTTTGCCATGCTCAAGCAAGGTAAGAATAGGAGCATTCACGAGCTTGTCCTTCAAGGTACGAAAACTATGCTCACACTCTTCACTCCAAATAAAAGGAACCCCCTTTCTGTGTGAGTCATGTCATTGGATTGGCAATGATAGAGAAATCCTTCACAAAACGACGGTAATAGCCGGCAAGACCTAGGAAACTTCTAACCTCGGTCACACTTGTTGGCCTTTGCCAATTCACTACTGATGTCACATTCTTCGGATCAACAGTGACACCATGTTGGTTGATGACATGACCTAGAAAAGACACTTCAGTCAACCAAAAAGCACACTTTTTTAGCTTAGCATAAAATTTGTTCCTCTAAAGGGCCTCCAATACCAATCTGAGATGCACCTCATGCTCTTCCTTAGATTTCGAGTACACCAATATATCATCAATGAACACTACAACAAACACGTCCAAATATTCATGTAGCATCCTGTTCATCGCTCCCATAAAAGCAGCAGGGGCATTTGTTAGTCCAAAAGACATAACCGTGTACTCGTAATGCCCGTACCTTGTGCTAAAAGCAGTTTTCTCAATGTCCTCTTCTCTAATTCTCAATTGGTGATAACCAGATTGCAAATCAATCTTGGAAAACACCTTTGCACCCTTCAATTGATCAAATAAATCATCAATACGAGGTAATGGGTACTTATTCTTGATAGTCACTTGAGTAAGGGCTCGATAGTCAACACAAAGTCTCTTAGTACCATCCTTCTTCTTGACAAATAAAACTGGAAAAGCCCATGGAGACTTGCTTGGTCAAATACAACCCTTTGCTAGAAGTTCATCTAACTGTTTCTTCAACTCCACTTGCTCCACAGGAGCCATCTTATTTGGAGTCTTATAAATTGGCCTCGTTCCAGGAACAAGTTCAATCTGGAAGTCTTGCTCCCTACCAGGAGGCAACCCTGGAAGCTCTATAGGGAACACATTAGGAAACATGCGTACAACAGGAGTATCCTCAATACATGAGACAACATCTTGCCCTTCTACAAGTGACCAAAGAGCACCTAACTTCACCATCCATCTTTTAGGAAAGAACACACACAACAAGGAGAGTATATATGGTAAACTACTGCCTTGGAAGATGATTTTCTCCCCAGATGGAGCCAACAAGGTAATCGTCTTCCAAAAACAAGAGATGACTGCATGATACTGAGAAAGCCAGTCTATACCAAGAATAACATCAAAGGAATCCAAACTAATCATCACGAGGTTAGCGAAGAACACCTCATCAGCAATAGATATAGAACACCCCGGGCAAACTGTAGTACTAGAAATAATTCCCCTAGGAGAACTGACTACAACTGACTCTCTAATCCTTTCCACTGATAAACCCACCTTTCTAGCGAAGTCAATTGATACAAAAGAAAAACTACCTTCGGAATCGAATAAAATGCGAGCATCGTGAGAATCCACAGGTAAGATACCTGTCACCACATCATTGTGTCCTCCAGATTTAGCAGAAGGCAAAGTGTATAGTCCAGGAGGTGCACGCGAAGTAGAAGCCCCTACATCCTGTGCAGAAGTCACAACCATCGACACTGATGGTGCTGCAGGCCACTGGTGACGCAAAGCTGGGGCATGAGCCAAAGGAACAGCTGGTGGAGACAACCAATAAGCTCCAGTGGGTGGAGAAAGGTACTGTTGTGGTGGAGCAACAGGAGCTAGCAAGAACTGCAAAGTCGGAGTAGAAGCTAAAAGCTAACATGTGTGCTGAACCCCTGGAAGAAGAACCAGCAGAGGAAGTCACCTTCTCCCACTTAATTTTACCATTGGCATTCTTACGGCATACCACATCCTTGTGGCCAAAGTGTCCACAAATGGAACAATTCCCTTTCCAAGAGCACTCACTCTGCATATGTGAATCACCACACCTATAGCACACCAGGCCAAAACCTAGCTTTTAACCACAGCACGAAACTGAGCACTAGTCCCTAAAGAACGACCCTGGGAAGATCCACCTTGGTATGGATGACGGCGCTGCTGACCTTTATGCTTATTATGGACAGGACCACTAGACTGACCTTTCTTGTCACCTTGTCCCTTCTGCTGATCTGTTCCAGATGCTTTTCGAATATCATCAGTATAAGTCTGTTGCAGCTCAATTCCTGAAGCCTGCTCCACCATGGTGCGAAAGTCGGTAACTGGAAAAGCACCAAGCATATGATGAATAAAAGGCCTCAAACCCTGCCTGAAACATATAGCCTTCTCTGCATCATTATTGGCTACATGAGGGACAAAGCGAACAATCTTATTAAATCCTACCTCATACTCTGCTACAGTCATCTTGCCTTGTGTGTAATTATTTAGCTCAATTTGCATCTTATCTAAGAAAGTAGCTGAGTAGAACCTCCTCTCAAATTTGGCCACAAACTCGGGCCATGTGGGAACACCATGAGCGGCAGTCCTAGCTGACTGTACACCTCGCAACCAAATTTCAGCCTCACCCTTCATGAGTTGCACAACATAGCGAACTCTATCTTGAGGCAACACCTCAAAAGCATCAAGCGGCATCTCAACATAAGAAAGCCAATCTGCAGCCTGGATAGGAGTTCCATTGCCATCAAAACTCTCTAGCTTCAAGCGAACTGTCACACCCATTTAAAGACCAAATGGAATGCATACTCTTATGTGTGCCTAGAAATCAATCATACATAAGTTAATAAATTATAACGGAAGTATCATCACAAATGTTATTACACCATGATTATTAACACATAGTCTTTACATAAATATAGCGGAATTAAAAATATAAATCTCTCATGGTAGCTCCAATCATAGGCATATTGACTGGTTGATTGCAAGTCTAGTAATCTTCAGGGAAGTAGGAGTAGTAGTCACTATTTGCACCATCTGTTACCCATCCGGGATTTTTATCCAAGTAAGAAAAATAAACAAGCGTAAGTACATCTCGTACTCAACAAGTGTAACATGGGGTTCATGAGGCTCAAAGGCATGACATTGGTTTATCAGCATGTAGCTTTTAGTTAGCATAATTTTAGCATATCAATAGCATCAAGATGTCTCAATATAAACAATAAACATATGATCCATGTGAAATGATTAACAAATAGCAAAAACATAACCATTATTAATTATCAACTATTCCATAAGGGTCCAAGGACACTTGTAACCATGAGCACGGCTGTTATAATAGTTTTACACTCTGCAGAGGTTGTACACTTTCACTGTGAGTCGTGTTACCCATATGCCCGGGTTAATTACTCCCAAAACACTTCCAAGGTGAGCAGGCAGGGAAACACTATGAAGTCTTTCGAAGGTTCGTCTAACAAGTTAGGGCCATTAGATTCACTCGGCAAACAGATGTAGAGCCCACCTTCCAAATGGCATAATGACACTCAGCCTATACTCATAAGGACAGAGGCCGCACTATACTCGATTCGTCAAGCCATTCTTACGCCAAAAAGGTTACCACTAACAAACTAGAAAAGGTCCTTCTATATGACTAAAGCCAGAGCCATATAGCCCTCACAGTTGTACTGTAAATCCTAGATGTTCGCTTATAGATAAGTCCTTAAGGAGAGTAACTAGAGCATCAAAAATAACCCCATGCTCTAGTCCCCTTTAAACATTAATCAAAATCATCTTTTAATGTTTGTTGCATATTCCATTAGTCGATTCACATGATCATAGTTCATGTTTAAGCACTAGCCATACTACTCAATGCAATATAATGGGTATCAAGGTATAAGATCAACACTAAGTCATCCTTAACAAGGAAATAGATGCATAATGATATTATTTGCGTATTGTGAATAGGACAACAAGGATAATCCTATGCTATACTTGCCTTGCTCAAACTGGTCCTAAAGATCTTGCTCATAGAATGACTCTTGATCCCCAACGAATTGCTCACCGTCTATACTCGATCAACAACAGCAACAACATACATCCAGAGACAATCATGCATAAATAAACAAGACTATAATTAGAACAGTACATCAACAGTAATAAAATAAGATAAAAAATATTTAAAACGAATCTTCAACTCGCTAGGATCACACAGACGTAAAGATCACGAAAAACAGAGCTAAAACGACAAAGTTATGAATTTACGAAGATTTCCTATAGAAAAATAATTACTTTAATGTAAACTCAAAAATAAATTATCCCAAACCTACTATACAGTACTACCAACATGTAGAGCTCACTAATATGAACCTAACGCAATTTGAACGGGTCAAATCGGAGTTAAAACGGAGATTCTACGCACAATTTAACATAATGGCAGATCTGTAAATAAGTGAAAATGTATTTTCTGAAGTTACGTGATCAAAATACGCTTTACAAAAAAGAAAACGTAAATCTGGTTTGCGCTTTGGACTGCGGGTTATAAATATAAAAAGTTCAGGGTCTCTTTAACAAAATTTCCAGGCAAACCGGTATCCATTAATTCAGGCCGTTAGATCTGAAATGAACGGTCCAAAGAACAGGGCCGGAATAGGGCCTGACGGCGGTCCCATGGCGGCACCATGGCCGGAGAACACGAGAACTCGATTTCGAGCACCATTCAGCGAACGGAAAATACAGGGAGGCAGAGAATGACATGGCGAGCTCACCTAGGGCAAAATCAGAGCCGGGGACGAAGCAAGGAAGGCACGCGGCTCGGAGAGGCGGGCGGCTAGGGCTGCGCCTCGAGCGTGGCCACCACAGGATGTTGGAGCCTACGATTTGTAGGGCAATGTGGAGTGGAGGGGTGTGGCATCCCGTTTTTATAGCCCTGGGATGCTCAAAAGAAGGAAAGAAGAGATTGGAGGGGCGGATTCGGTCAGTGACAAACATGGGAAGCAAATCCGATGCCGACGTGAGGAGGAAGGTGACCCTGACAACCGGGTCCGCGATGTCAGCGACGGGAAGCGGGGAAGGAAGGCGCGCGTGTGGTTGCTGGGCCAGCGGCCGCGGTTGGGCTTGGCCCAAGAAGTGAAGCGGGGAGTGGGGGAAGGAGACGGGCCACGCGCGGGAAGCAGGCCGAGGCGGCGCTGGCGGGCTGATCTGGGCCAAAACCGAATAGGAGATTAGAAAATCCTTTTCTTTTTCTTTTCACATTTTCAAAGCAGATTTTCAAATGAATTTTGAATTGCCTTTTGTATTTTCAAAAAGTGCACACAATACAAAATAATATGCAGCAGCATGAATGCTCAATCATGTTTCCACCCTTATATTTGATTTTAAATAAATAAAAATTATTATTCTTCTAGGTTTGCATGCTCACAAAATTTTATAAAAAACATATTTTTCCTATTTTTAATTCTTTCAAAATTTTAGGGTGTTACAATTCTACCCCCTTAAGATGAATCTTGTCCCGAGATTCAACTGGTGCTTACTCGAACAGTTGCGGGTATGTTTTCCTCAGATCATCTTCTCTTTCCCAAGTGGCCTCTTTTGCAGTGTACCGATTCCACTGAACCTTACACATTTTGATAATTCGACTCCTCGTGACTCTTTCAGCGGTCTTTAAAATTTTAACCAGAAACTCTTCATATGTGAGATCCTCCTTACTTCAAAAGTCAACTCTCTTCTACGAGTATCAGCATAACTTTTCTGTTGGGACTGTGCTATTTTCAGATTATCTCTAATCATCCTTACTTTCTTTTCAGCATCCTTGAGTACATCAGGCCCAAACACTTGACTTTCCCCTGTCTGATTCTAGAACAACGGGGTCCTATACTTTCGTCCATACAGAGCCTCAAACGGTGCCATCTGAAGACTCTTCTGATAACTATTGTTATAAGAGAACTCTGCGTAAGGCAAGCTCTTATCCCAACTAGTACCATATTGTAAAGTACAAGCTCTCAACATATCTTCCAATATCTGATTAATTCTCTCCGTCTGTCCATCTGTCTGTGGGTGGTAAGCTGTACTAAAGTTCAACTTGGTTCCCAGTGATTCATGTATCTTTTGCCAATAATGAGATGTAAACTGAGTACCCCGATCTGACACAATTTTCTTAGGAACTCCATGTAGACTCACTATTCTTTCCATATACAATTCAGCTAACTTTGCACTGCTATATGTAGTCTTAACTGGCAGAAAATGTACAACCTTTGTCAGACGATCTACTATTACCCAAATTGAATCATACACTCTCTGAGTACGTGGCAACCCAACTATGAAATCCATACCAACTTCTTCTCATTTCCATTCAGGTATCTGCATAGGCTGTAACAATCCTGCAGGTCTCTGATGTTCACCTTTCACCCTTTGACAAGTGTCACACAAAGCAACATATTCAGCAACATCTCTTTTTAAACCATACCACCAATATTTCTCTCTCAGGTCCAGATACATCTTAGTACTCCCAGGATGTATGGAATAAGCTGACTCATGAGCTTCACGCAGAATTGCCCCTCTGATATTCTCATCCTCAGGCACACACAGCCTTTTCCCAAACCATAGTGTACCATTATCATCCTTACGGAATCCTGGTGATTTGCCTTTTGCTATATTCTCCGCTATCTCTCTCAACTTTTCATCTTTCAACTGACCCTTGCGGATTTCTTGCTCCAGAGTAGGCTCTAGTACCAATTCTACTGCATTGGTGGTAAACCCTAAGTTCAGATGCTCACATTCAGCACACAACTCTCTTGGCATAGGCATTACTTGTATTTCATTAGCGTAGCTTTTCCTACTAAGAGCATCAGCAACGATGTTGGCCTTTCCTGGGTGATAATGCACCTCTAGATCATAGTCCTTTATCAACTCCAACCATCTACACTGTCTCAAGTTCAGATCTGATTGAGTGAAGATATACTTCAGACTCTTATGATCAGTATATATATCACTCTTATGTCCAATCAAATAATGTCTCCATATCTTTAGTGCATGAACCACTGCAGCTAATTCCAGGTCATGAGTAGGGTAATTCAATTCATCTTCCTTAACTGTCTCGATGCATATGCCACAACTCTACCCTCTTGCATAAGAACACATCCCAAACCCAAACGAGATGCATCACAGTAGATAGAGAAGGGTTTACTCAGATCTGGTAGGACTAAGACTGGTGCAATAGTCAATCTTTTCTTCAATTCCTCAAAATTAGCCTGACACTTCTTAGACCACACAAACTTGACATTCTTCTCCAATAATGCTGTCATTGGCTTCGCAAGCTTGGAAAATCCCTCTATAAATCTCCTATAGTAGCCAGCCAATCCCAAGAAACTACGGATCTCACTTACATTGATTGGTGGCTTCCAGTTCAATACATCTTTCACTTTGCCAGGATCTACTGATATTCCTCCATTTGAGACAATATGACCCATCCTTCAACCAAAACTCACACCTACTCCGCTTGGCATATAGCTGGTGTTCTCTGAGCTTTTGCAAGACCAACCTCAAATGTTTAGCATGTTCTTCCTCAGTCTTGGAGAATACCAAAATATCATCAATGAATACCACTACAAACTTGTCTAGATATTCCATGAACACCTTATTCATCAAATACGTGAAGTATGCAGGGGCATTAGTCAGGCCAAAAGACATCACTGTATACTCATATAAACCATACCATGTGGTAAAAGCTGTCTTTGGTATATCACTGGCACGAATCTTCAATTGATGATATCCAGAACAAAGATCAATCTTGGAGAATACACAAGCTCCTCTCAACTGACCAAACAAGTCATCGATTCTAGGCAATGGGTACTTATTTTTGATAGTAACCTCATTGAGAGACCGATAATCTACACACATCCTCTGAGTTCCATCTTTCTTGTCCACAAAAATTACTGGTGCTCCTCAAGGTGAAGAACTAGGACGAATAAAACCCTTATCCTGCAACTCCTTAATTTGTTTCTTAAGTTCTTCTAATTCATTTACTCCCATTCTATATGGACGCTTAGCTATGGGTGTAGTTCCAGGTAATAATTCAATAATAAATTCAATGTCATGGTTTGGTGGCATACCTGGCAATTCCTCAAGAAACACATCGGGGAACTCCTCCACAACCGGGTCCTCCTGGTTGGCACCTTCATTAAGCTGGTTCACTGTAGTGGTCTCCTATTTCTGCACTTTCACCTCAACCCTGATTCTATCTCCCTTTGGCGTTGTCAGCACTACTGATTTATCCTTGCACTGAATCTCTGCTTGTTGTTGCATCATCCAATCCATTCCCAATATGAGATCAATCCCAGCTGTTCTCAATACTATAGGACTCACTGTAAACTCTACCCCCTTAAATTGAGACTAATCGGAAGACAACGATAGGATGCTGGCATGCTTCCACCAGGTGAGTTTACTAATATAGGGTTCTTCATGGCACACAAATGAATTCTATGTATTCTAACAAATGATTGTGATATGAAAGAATGTGATGCTCCAGAATCAAAAAGAACAGTGATGAGAGTGGAATGGACATCGAACGTACAAAGCATAACTTCCGGCTCCTCCACTGCGGTCTCTTGGGACAAGTGATTCACCCTCCTAGTGTTAGATGCTGGCTTCTGGTGACTGCTCTACCTTAGGGGAGTCTGCTGGTTGGGCTTCTTAGGGCAATTGTAAGACAAGTGACCTTCTTTCCCACATCGAAAACACCTGTTGGGGGTATTGGGAGCCCTAGTCTTCATGGGAGTATTATTGGAAGGGCCCTGACGCTATGCTTGATTCCCACTCTACTGCGGAGGACGTTGGTTGCCATTCTACGGCTGGAACGGGGGACATTGCGGAAACTGACTGCAGAAAGGGACCTAACCATGATTCCACTGACCAGAAGGAGGCCTCTGTTGATTACCCTACTGAAAACCAGTACGCGGGCGAGTGTTGCTACCGGAGGCCTGTCCCTGAAGCCTTTTCCTCTTGGCATCCATCTCCTTGTGCTTGTTATCCACCACGATAGCACGGTTCACAAGCGTTTGAAAATTGGGATAGGTATTGGACATCAACTGCAATTGTAGCCCATCATACAATCCCTTCAGGAAGCGGCGCTGCTTATCACTGTCATTAGCCACTTCATGTGGAGCGTATCGTGACAATTGAGTAAACTTGTCACGATACCCAGCTACAGACATTGACCCTTGGGTCAAATTCCTGAATTCTTCTGCCTTTAGTTCTATCATCCCTTCTAGTATATGGTAAGCCCTGAAGTTCTCTCTAAACTCCTGGCAAGTGACTGCGGGAGCATTGGCGGGGCGACCATACTCATACGATTCCCACCAATCCTGAGCTTCTCCCTGGAGTTGTCCAGAAGCAAACAACACATTCTACCGGTCATCACATTGTGCAATATTGAGCTGCTTTTCCACAGCATGAAGCCAATCATCGGCTTCCAATGGATCAGCGGCATGTGTGAACACTGGGTGACAACCCTTCAAAAATTCACCACGCTTATCACGTGGTTGTGCCCTAGCAACTGGCTGATTCTGTTGGTTCTGCACCAGTTGTTGCATAAGCTGCGTCTGCACTGCCAATAGTTGCTCAATAGTTGGTGGCGGTGGTGGTGGTGGATTTGGAGGAACACTTCCACGACCCTTGCCTCTTCCTCTTCCGGCCATATGCCATCCATAAAAATGCAAACTTTGAGTTTTCCATGTTATCGACCACTTATAAGATAAAGAATGATATCTGAAAGTTTTCTGGACGAGTATCAATATTGACAGTTCAGTAAATCAATCATATCTCGAGCTAAAGAAGTCCAAAAGAGGCGTGCTTTATATGGTTGGAAAGCATATGAAATTATCCACAACTTTTATTCAGACCCCATGATCAGATTCTGTCGATAAATTAATGAAAAATAAGGCGCAACAGAAACTGTTCCAGATTCCAGACTGCAGAAACTTTAACTTGTGATAATTATATCTCTCGAACCAGATCAGATAAAAAGGTGATTCCAGTGGAATTTGAAAGGTGCTTAAGTCTAGTTTCTCTCATAAAAAATTCATAAATAGTGCGTGAACCTTTTTTGAACCATAGCAGAAATATTACAGACTGCTCCAGAAAACAGTAAGGACAGAAACGTGACAATATCAGACCCAACTATTATTCCCTTGACTATTAAACTTATTGTTCTTAAAAATGGAACTTGTAGACATGCCTACAAGCCCCAACACTCATAACAAAAATCCAACTCAGACATAAGCATAATAATAAAGCAACTAACACACCAAAGTTCAAACCACACGACAGACTCGAAGACTCAACTGATGTTACTAGGAACGTTCTTATTACATAAAGGACTCCTATTTTCTAAGGACGTGGCTCATGCTTTAATGTCTCATAAATCTTGGCCATGCCTTGGTTTGCTCGGAGTTCATCAATTGTTGCCTGGCACCTCTTGATGGTCCTCCCCTGTGCCTTCACCATCTCCTCTAACTGCAGCTTCCTCTCCATCATATCATAGACAAGATTCACCATCACCCGAGGTAGTGGTTCTAGCTGCACTGGATCCATCTTAGCCCATCCAAGGTCGGGGTGTGCATGAGGGAAGTAGCGATGAATATCATGCTTCATGCTGTCAAAGCGAAGGCAGCGGAGGCCCATACATGCTTCAAAGGCGGCATCTTCAATGCTGTCCTCCATGGTAGCTTGACGACCCATGTGAGAATATATCCTGTCCAGCTGGTATGCCCCTTTTTCCTCATCCTTGGGGAAAATACTCGCCCTTGCCTTCCAGTAAGTGTCCTCCAGCGGATGTGTATACTCCCAGCAGACGTACTCCACAGCTGGATGCCAATCAGCGAAGTAGGCAGAGAGCATTCCCACAAGTCGATGATGAGAGACAACATTCCCTCCATCCTTGTAGTAGATCTTCACAGTCCACCCCATTGGAGGAGGTGGCACATCTCCAGCAGCTTCATCATGTGGTGGAGACGGGGGTTGCTCTCCTCCATTAGCTTCCTCCTCTTCATCATCATCAATCTCAATGATCTCCGGATCTTCTTCAGGCTCAGACTCTTTCTGGGGAGGTGCTGGTGCTTGGATTGATGCTTTAGGGGCCTGCTCCTGTTCTTGGGGTACTTCCTCTTGTGGCTCCTCAGGTGCAAGCAAAGCACGAGGTGGGTAGTGTCCTCCAGTGGTGATGCGGGCAGTCTTACGGCCACGAACCATCTACAGAATTTTTTTAGATATAGTTAGAATAGAGGCAAAATTTTATAATAGAATGAGACATAAGAAGCATAAAAATTTATCAAATAACAAGAGCAAGATAATAAGCATAAAAATAGTGTAAAAAAGATAATAAATCGACCATTTCTAGCTAGGCTTGCGTCCTACAGTCAACAAAAGCTTTGATATCAATTTGTCACACCCATTTAAAGACCAAATGGAATGCATACACTTATGTGTGCCCAAAGATCAATCACACATAAGTTAACAAATTATAACGGAAGTATCATCACAAATGTTATTACATCATGATTATTAACACATAGTCTTTACACAAATATAGCGGAAGTCAAAATATAAATCTGTCGTGGTAGCTCCAATCACAGGCACATTGACTGGTTGACTGCAAGTCTAGTAATCTTCAGGGAAGTAGGAGTAGTAGTCACTATTTGCACCACCTGTTACCCATCCGGGATTTTTATCCAAGTAAGAAAAATAAACAAGCGTAAGTACATATCGTACTCAACAAGTGTAACATGGGGTTCATGAGGCTCAAAGGCATGACATTGGTTTATCAGCATGTAGCTTTTAGTTAGCATAATTTTAGCATATCCATAGCATCAAGATGTCTCAATATAAACAATAAACATATGATCCATGTGAAATGATTAACGAATAGAAAAAACATAACCATTATTAATTATCAACTATTCCATAAGGGTCCAAGGCCACTCGTGACCGTGAGCACAGCTGTTATAACAGTTTTACACTCTGCAGAGGTTGTACACTTTCACTGTGAGTCATGTTGCCCATATGTCCGGGTTAATTACTCCCAAAACACTTCCAAGGTGAGCAGGTAGGGAAACACTATGAAGTCTTTCGAAGGTTCGTCTAAAAAGTTAGGGCCATTAGATTCACTAGGCAAATAGGTGTAGAGCCCCCCTTCCAAATGGCACAATGACACGCAGCCTATACTCATAAGGACAGGCCGCACTATACCCGATTCGTCAAGCCATTCTTACGCCAAAAAGGTTACCACTAATAAGCTAGAAAAGGTCCTTCTATATGACTAAAGCCAGAGCCATATAGCCCTCACAGTTGTACTGTAAATCCCGGATGTTCGCTTACAGATAAGTCCTTAAGGAGAGTAACTAGAGCATCAAAAATAACCCCATGCTCTAGTCCCCTTTAAACATTAATCAAAATCATCTTTTAATGTTTGTTGCATATTCCATTAGTCAATTTACATGATCATATATCATGTTTAAGCACTAGCCATACTACTCAATGCAATATAATGGGTATCAAGGTATAAGATCAACACTAAGTCATCCTTAACAAGGAAATAGATGCATAATGATATTATTTGCGTATTGTGAATAGGACAACAAGGATAACCCCATGGTATACTTGCCTTGCTCAAACTGGTCCTGAAGATCTTGGTCATAGAATGACTCTGGATCCCCAACGAATTGCTCACCGTCTATACTCGATCAACAACAGCAACAACATACATCCAGAGACAATCATGCATAAACAAACAAGACTATAATTAGAACAGTACACCAACAGTAATAAAATAAGATAAAAAGTCTTTAAAACGAATCTACAACTCGCTAGGATCACACAGACGTAAAGATCACGAAAAACGAAGCTAAAACGACAAAGTTATGAATTTACGAAGATTTCCTATAGAAAAATAATTACTTTAATATAAACTCAAAAATAAATTATCACAAACCTATTGTACAGTACTACCAACATGTAGAGCTCGTAAATACTAACCTAATGCAATTTGAACGGGTTAAATCAGAGTTAAAACGGAGATTCTACGCACAATTTAACATAATGGCAGATCTGTAAATAAGTGAAAACATATTTTCTGAAGATACGCGATCAAAATACGCTTTACGAAAAAGAAAACGTAAATCTGGTTTGCGCTTTGGACTGCAGGTTATAAATATGAAAAGTTCAGGGTCTCTTTAACAAAATTTCCATGCGAACCGGTATCCTTTAATTCAGGCCGTTAGATTTGAAATGAACGGTCTAGAGCAGATTGGGGGGTGAACGGCGGTGCGCCGGCCGGAACAGGGCCCGACTGCGGTCCCGTGGCGGCGCCATGGCTGGAGAACACGAGAACTCGATTTCGAGCACCATTCAGCGAACGAAAAATACAGGGAGGGAGAGAATGACATGGCGAGCTCACCTAGGGAAAAATCGGAGCCAGGGAGGAAGCAAGGAAGGGACGTGGTTCGGAGAGGTGGGCGGCTAGGGCTGCGCCTCGAGCGTGGCCACCACGGGATGTTGGAGCCTACGATTTGCAGGGCAATGTGGAGCGAAGGGGTGCGGCATCCCGTTTTTATAGCACTAGGATGCTCAAAAGAAGGAAAAAAGAGATTGGAGGGGCGGATTCGGTCGGTGACAAACATGGGAAGCAAATCCGACGCCGACATGAGGAGGAAGGTGACCCTGACAACCGGGTCCGCGATGTCAGCGACGGGAAGTGGGGAAGGAAGGCGCGCGCGTGGTTGCTGGGCCAGCGGCCGCGGCTGGGCTCGGCCCAAGAAGTGAAGCGGGGAGCGGGGCAAGGAGACGGGCCGCGCACGGGAAGCAGGCCGAGGCGGCGCTGGCGGGCTGATCTGGGCCAAAACCGAATAGGAGATTAGAAAATCCTTTTCTTTTTCTTTTCACATTTTCAAAGTAGATTTTCAAATGAATTTTGAATTGCCTTTTGTATTTTCAAAAAGTGCACACAATACAAAATAATATGCAGCAGCATGAATGCTCAATCATGTTTCTACCCTTATATTTGATTTTAAATAAATAAAAATTATTATTCTTCTAGGTTTGCATGCTCACAAAATTTTATAAAAAACATATTTTTCCTATTTTTAATTCTTTCAAAATTTTAGGGTGTTACACGAACCCACTCTTTTAGGGACACTCCACTTTGATGACCATCACCCCCAGCAGCAGGTTGTGCAGCACCCATAGGGACTGCGCCATCAGGAAGAATAGGTTGGGCAGCACCCGCAGGGACCGCGCCATCAGGGACAACAGGTTGGGCAGCCCCCCGCACGATTAGCCTGCCTAAGAGTCCTCAACTCATTCTGCATTGCCCGCATTGTGGCTAGCAGCTTCGCTTGAGTGTCACCCTCTGGCTGGGCATCACCCCGCAATCCACCTCGACCTCGACCTCGCCTCTTAGGTGGCATGACAGCAGCCACCAAAGATAAAACATAAACACACAAAGCAACTTCAGCAAATAGAAGTATCAACAGAGGGAACAAACAAAGTACACGAAAATATGCAGAACCCAACCCAACCTACATGTGCAGTGTGTCAAATTAAATATTACTTCACCAAGGATTAAAACCTAAGCTTTGATACCAACTGTAACACCCTACTTTTATGCAGCTAATATTCTATTAGAAATAGAAATTTGGGCAGCAACTTACTGGAAAACGCAGTAAGAACAAAGACCACATTGCTCAAACTTTACAAAAGAAAACATCAACAAATATAGACTATTTAACATCAACTCCTGGAGGCACATCACTCAATTATTACATCGTCGCAGCAACATAATTAAGGTAAATTTGACAATACTTTAACTTTGAGAAGTGCCACATTGCAAACTGAATTCTTAAAACATTAATATTTATTCGAGCGGCGATGAAGTGACACGTGCATGCAACTAAGTTCCTAAGCTTATCGTGCTTGACAAAAATGATTAATGACCTGTAAGAATTAAAGGGGGTGAGATAAACTCAGCAAGCAACGGCTATGAATATAGACACATCTCACAAGTGTTGAGTTCATTAGATTTGTAAATCATATAAACACTCATAAAGATGAGAAAGGTAACACACAAATAATTTATGCAACTCCATAATGTAGCGACATTCAAGAATATCATCTGATATTGACATTCTTCAAACATCAAGTAAATGATGTATGCATGCTATGATGCAACTCCATTGAGAGTTTTATGTTGGACAGTGCCAACCTCTCATGCAACTCCATGTACCGGTACTAGTCACAGCACGATGGCGGTGACCGGCCTTTATTGCCATATGAAATGCATTTGCATATGTATGCACATGATTGGTACATGAATATAAACTCCAAATTGCATAAACAGAGCATCAACCCAGAACGACCACTATTTCAAGGAACAAGAGGCATCCAATTTAATGAATAAATAAATACTCAAGCAAGATATAATTAGGCAAGCCAAACAATGATCCATATTATTACTCTTGACATAGTGTACTCCATTAAATTCAAAGAGGATGCAAGACATGAATATAAACATAGCATTGGCCACACCCCTACGTTACTTGCCTTTTCACCGAAGAAAACAACCTCGACAAGCATGTCTAAGAACGGTTAGGTGCCACGCTTCCTGGTAAAGATAAATATATGGAATTTCTTAATAACAATCATACACCATACAAAGAGTAACTTTTACGTCCTATGCTCAAAAGCTCAAGTACCCTCTACTTTTTATAGAAAGATGAAATCTGAATGACAAATTCGACCACAGTGATCCTCCTATTGTGTAGACAGCACCTTTGTTACTTTAGTAACTATTTTTATACCACAGGGTAAAACATGTTTGAGTAGAGTAAAATCATCTACATAAAATTCTCTACAACTACGGTATTCACCACAAAATTTAATTCGGTCATCTACTATTTCTAATGGGAGCTACAAACTGAACTCCTATATCTGCAGGTTCTGAAACAGCTCAACCTCGAGATTTTAGATGTCCAGACATATTTATCCTTGATCAACTCATGTTCCGGCAGTGTTAGAACAGAAAAAGAAATATTTATTAATCAGTCACTTGGCTCTGTCGTTCTGTCTCTAAGAAGCAAAATCTGAAACACAAAGTAATAACTAGCAGTTCTGCAGTTTTGCAGAAAACTGCAGCTAATCGACATCAAGGGATTTCCTCACTATCGGTCTACTCAACCAAAATTGAGGAGTCAAGTACTCAGGAAAAATACAGTTAAGCTGGCCTCAACTGTCAAACACATCAGGTCATCGTCTCCTAAGATTCGATATCTAACAGGTCATAGCACTATTATATAGATCGGTACTATGCCAAACAAATAAAACTGCCATAGCAATTCCCGCAAAACAAGCCTTCAGACTCCAAGTAAGAATTTGAGATTAAGCCCGTTGGATCAAAGAGAACCAACTGCTGAACAGTAGGGGACAAAACGAATTTGATCTGTTAATTTCCTATGCGAGACCTCCTTCTGGTCACCCCTCCCTTGACTGCTTCGTGCTCTCCCTGAACCTGCTGCAGTGTACGTTCTGCAGCCAACGCGAAGGCAACAGAGATGGATGAGTATCAACAGCAGAGATCTAGTTCTTGCGCTGATTTGGGAAACCCTCACGTACCAGTCTGAACGCCAAACCCCAGCGATGGAAGAGACGAGATGCAGGACGTCGCCTCCACCTCTGTGCGATCGGCAGGAAGGGGAAGTAGCGTGAGTTGTGCTAGGGTTCCTGCTGGACTCTAATCGTTTCCCCTCTCCCTTCTAAATGGACTCTAATTAGGCCTTCTCTTATCACCTCTCTGAGCCCATTAGGCCTAAAGACAAGTTAATTATTTTTTTACCGGATGTTACACGACCATTGTACCGATCTCAAACCGTGAGTTTCTCCAGCTCTCCTGTGATGTGATTTGTTGCTCAAGTGTCCATGTACCAATTTGTGTCCACTCCATATGAGGTGGTGGCCAAAGAGGCTGACTTCGGGGAAGGACGTTTGTAATTTTCATCAAAGTGATTATAGCACCTCAACGCGGAGTGGCCCTCCTTTCCGCAGACTTGGCAGAACACGCCGTGCTGGAAAGAGGGGCCATGTACTTTGCCTCAGACTTGACAGGAGGGACCGCTACGACCACGACCACCACCACGGCCATGGTGGAAGGGGCCACGGTGGCGACCGCCACCGCCACGACCGCCGTGCTGCTGTTGATGGCTGCCGTGCTGTTGTGGATGGCCGCTGCTTAGGAAACCCTTGGAGATCATGTTGGCGGAGGACTGATTTGGATGCCCGCCACCATTGCGAAGATCGAGTCGGTGTTCATGACTAACAAGTTGCGTGAACAACTCACCAGGCGTGATGGGATCGGTGCAGATGGAGACTGCCGAAACGATGGAGTCGAACGGCTCATCGAGGCCCGCCAAGATGTAGGAGATGAGCTCTTCATCTTCAATCTTCTTGCCTGCTACCGCCATGTGGTCAGCCAAGCTCTTCATCTTGCCGAAGTACTCAGCGATGGTAGACGAACCCCGGGTCGTGTTTTCCAACGCCATCCTAGTGGCGATGACGTGCGCCCTGGATTGATTTACGAATAGGCCTTGGATCGTGGCCCATGCGCCGGCGGCAGTCTTCAAGTAGTGCACATGGCGAAGCATCTCCGGGGAGAGAGATGTCAGAAGATAGCTCAGAACCTGCTGCTCCTTGGCCACCTAGATACTATAGTCTGGATTGGGCACAAACTCCTCCTTGCCGTCGCTGTTTTTGGCGGTGATGAATTCCGCTGGGGGTTTGACCTCGGCCTTGATGAAGCTGTCAGCCTGAGCACCCCTGATGTCACCGGGATGAAGAAAAGGCCAAGGGAAAGCTGGGGGATGGTTGCGGGTTGCGTGGAGGAAGATGGGAATGCCATGCGATGCTATTCCATGAGGAAAAAATTTTAGGCTCTGATTACCATGTAGAAAGGATTGAGGGAACAAGGTACCGTCTCCGGTCCTTGGTTTCGTGTTAAATAAGGACGGGAAAAGCCCCTGCCGGTGGCTTACAATTGGATAGGAGTACAATACGGTGAAGCATGCATCTAGTCAAGTTACTACAGTTCAGGATCACTAATGCATGTTACTACAAGCTAGGATCACCAATAGCTTACAAAGGAGTCTAATTATAGAGTTCTAATTCTAATTCATCTAACAGTCCGAGCCTCCCTCATCGACCTCTGGACCGGGGTAACCTCCGGCACAAGCATCACCTTCGTCTGGCACTATCGAGCGAACCTCAGCTCAGTCGTCCTACGTCAGCCTCACCTTCGGCCAGCATGCCTCATGCTTCCAACTGTCGATTGTTGTGACCCACTTTTTATCTTGAAGAGCTTCTTTAATGGTGGACGGTTCATCTGTATCTGCACCAACAGTACCAAGCATACCCCAGCGAACTGTTCCATCTGTATATAATTTTGGTTGGGTTATACCTCTTGAAAGACGGGTGACTGGACGTTGAGGAGCAGCTGCTGTCGCTGGTGCACCATTGATGGCCGCTAGTGCAGAAGCTGCACCCGATCCTGGTGCGAGATCCATGTTGGATCCTCCCGCGACGCGTGGATCCAAGTGTGCGGCCACAGCGGGATCGGGTGACCCAGCCATGCCCAAGCCAGGTGCAGAGGATCCCGATCCAGATGGGTTGGGGGACACGGTCCCGCCAGCGGACTTGCTCCCCGGCGATCCTGAAGTGGATGCCGCGGACCCGCCCGACACGAACTCCGGAGCTGATCCTGTCGCAGCTTCTGTCGCAAACGCAGGTGGATCGACCTCGGGCTGCGATCCATGGCTGTCGGGTGCTGACCGCCACTTGAAATAACGAGGAGGAGATCCGGTTCCTTCACCGTTTTGCGTCGTTTCTTCACCGTTCTGCGTCAAATTTGGACCTAAAACTGATACACCAGAGGAAGAACTAGACACAGCATTAGCAGGCAGAGGATTAACCAATGGTTGATCACGCATTTGTGCATTCCCAAAGTCAGTTGAGGTTGGATTTTAAGAACATCAGGAAGGAGGGAGAGCTCAGCTCGGAGACGGGCACCAGCATTGGGATGAAGATGGGCAAAGGGAAAAACATGCTCATCGAAGACTACATCTCTAGATATGTAAACACGACCTACCGAGGGATCAAGACACTTAAATCCCCTGTAGAGATTACTGTACCCCAAAAACACACATCTTTTGGAACGGAATTCAAGTTTCTTAGTATTATAGGGTCGAAGGTTAGGCCAAACCGCACAACCAAAGGTGAATTTGAGTGGCATGGATGCATGTGCAAGTAGGGAGAGGCCTATTTCAACGATATGTCGATGCTTACACTCGGCAGATCCGTTTTGTTGGTGTGCATGAGGACAGGATACATGATGAGAGATGCCAAGGCGTGTAAAAAAGGTGTTAAGAGACTGATATTCTCCACCCCAGTCCGATTGAACAGCAAGGATCTTGCAGTCAAATTGACACTCGATCATGTTTTGGAAATTTCGGAAACATTCAAACACCTCAGATTTGAAACGCAACATATAGATCCAAGTAAACTTGCTGAAATCATCGATGAAACTGACATAATAATTTTTCCGGCCAACAGAGGTAGGAGCCGGTCCCCAAACATCAGAAAAAATAAGTTCAAAAGGACGTGAGGAAATACTAGTGGATTTTGGGTAAGGTAATTGGTGACTTTTGCCTTTTTGACATGCATCACAGATCTCATTATTATTAGAGGTTCTAACAAAAGGAATTTTATGGCGGCTAAGAATTTGATTGACAACTTGCTGGGATGCATGACCTAATCTATGATGCCAAGTAGATGTAGTGGGTTTGAACACGCCTAGAACTTCTTTATTTAATTGTGGCTTCAAGGGATAGAGACCTCCTTCACATGGTCCTTTGAATATGATCCTCTTGCTGTCCTGTTCCTTAACAAGAAAGTGATTTGGATGGAATTCAAGAAAGGCATTATTATCTCGAACAAGGCGATTAACTGATAAAAGATTTTTACTAGCACAAGGAACATGGAGAATATTCTTAAGATGAAGATTATGAATTGGGGAACCCAAAATGCTATGACCAACATGATTAATCTTCATACCTGATCCACTTGTTGTGTGGACTTGATCATCACCATGGTACTTGTCACGAACAGACATCTTGTCAAGCTCGCTGGTTATGTGATCTGTAGCTCCAGAATCCATATACCAGTTTGTGTCCACACCATAGAATGATGTGGTTGCGGCTGATACACTCTTCTGTGGGTAGCCAACATATTTGTAGCAGCGTTCGGCACCATGGCCTTCCCTGTGACATATCTGGCAAATCACACCCTCGAGGAAGTTGTTGTGGCTGCCACCGCGACCACCATTGTTGTGGCCGCCACCGCAACCACCGTTCCAGCCACCATTGCGACCACGTCCGAAGCCACCACGGCCACCGCCATTGCGGCCGTGGGAGTTGTGGAAGTGGCTACCACCACGGCCGCCGCCTTTCATCGCAGCATTGATAGAGGATTGGGATCCCCCGCCATTCATCTCCCTTCGCTGCTCATAGACAGCGAGCTGAGTGTACAGCTCTGGAATGGAGATCGGCTCCACTCGTGCCATGACCGACGTCACGACAGAGTCAAATTCCTCACCGAGACCAGTGAGGATGTACGAGGCAAGCTCCTCGTCCTCCAATTTGCGACCAGCCGAGGCCATCTCATCGGTGAGTCCTTTCATCTTCGCGAAGTAGTCGGCGATGAATGATGTACCCTTCGACGCGGTGGAGAGCGCCATGCGCGTCGCCATGATCCGCGCATGAGACTGGGATGCGTGCAGTCCCTGAATAGCGGCATAGAGTCCTGCCACAGTTGTCTCCGAAGAGACTTGGAGAAACACCTCCCTCGACAGCGATCCAAATAGCCAGCTCAGGATCTGTTGATCCTTTGCTACCCACTTGGCATGCTCGGGGTTGGGTTACATCAACCACTAGATGTTCTACAACTTGGTCTAGTCAAGGCCTAAGGCTACGTGCGCCTGCTCAACATTCCTGAGCTTTGCGCATGTACATTGGATGGTCCTAAATGATCCTAGACAATGCCCTATATTTAACAAAGGTAACACTATACCTGAAGTTGTGCTAGTTAAACACTTCGTAACTACGACTTCACATATTTTATCTTAATGAAATCAAATAAATTTAGATATATCTTATAACAACTCGAGCCTCAACAAGTTAGTACTAACGTGCAGATACACCTTTTGATCTAAGCATAAAACTTTTCACACTCGGATTGGAATGTAGCGCCCCCACGATCAGCAGCAAATCCCCATGTCGGGAGCAAGCTTCGTCGGACAGCACCTCCGCAGCCATCGGCTGAAGGCCACCCAGCCCACTCGGCCTCCGGAAGCACAGGCTGTCTCACTCCGCCTCCCAGCCAAGACATGCAAGTTAAGCTAAGTCGTACACCCACCCCTCTTAAAATCTGGAAACAGGTTATCATAAGGCTCCAGATGCCCTGCTCAAATAATTCATCCTACTGTATGTGCACACTAACATCATCGATCACAAAGTGTTAACAATTCTACTGTCACAGGTTTTCTAAACTCCCTTGGGAGCTATCTCACACTCACAATTTTCATAACCTTCACTCATGTGCTTCATATCATGACCAATGTTCATTAAATACAGTTTGTCAATACCCTGTAGCATGTTCAAATTTTTATTGCCTAAAGGGAAATCTCCAAGTGTTATAAATATAAAAATTATATTGTGCTAACATGCAGGTTGTCAGCACTGTGAGTATATTCTTTACCATTCAAGCTAACCCTTTTATGGATGGAATGGCCTCTGCGTTTGATTGCAGGTTTCTACTCTTCAGGAGGCAACATTCTCTTGCATATATCTCATAACCATCGCACCTATCTCTCACCTTCGTGAGCGACTAGCACTCTATACCTCCACATGAAAGTTTAGAACAATCTAGTAACCGTGCTAACCTTTGCCACGAAGGGCAGTACATCTAAATTGTAGTTCTCTATGCCTCAATGGAGGTAATGAATTTCAACCACACAAAACCAGCTAACTTGACATCATATTTGTTGAGACAATTACCCCTTTACTTATCTCGAACTTTGACTTATTATGCCCCATTTGTCGAAGGTTTCATATCACAAGCTACCTTGCAGGATTTCACTTTTGGCATCACTTCGTAATTCTTATGTGGATACAAATTATTGAAGCATCTATATAAACTAATCTCTATGTGAAGCTCTTTTCAGTTTCAATTGATTTTGCAGGGATCAAGCCATCCGTTTTGACTCTCACACATATATATCTGTGCCTTAAATATCACATTTTCACTATACAAATGCTTGGCTTACCTTCCCACTAGTTTGTGCATCTACTTACCATAAATGCATCAAGTACATTCATTCATCATACCATCGCATTGCATAAGCATAATGCATGCCAAACCTCACTTCGTCCTTCGAAAGACAAAGGAGGACGAAGAAGGAGGTCACAAACTGAGCACCCTCGCCAAACAACCACACAAGGGGCTCACCACAACCAAACCTCACTTCCCCCCTCGAAAAGACAAAGGAGGATGAAGAGAGAGGTCACAAACTGAGCACCCTCACAAACAAACATGGGAGAGCTCAAAACTTATGATTCCTCGATATATGAAAATAACTTTGTTTTGCAGGGCTACAAGTTTGCACACAACTTTCACAATGCAAAGCAAGTCGAATGTTTCTCTTGGAAATCTTATCGACTTCACAATGGTTATGAGATTCCCTTGTAGGTCTTCTCCATGTCTACAAGGGAAACCCCTCGCCCAATGAAAAGGAAAGAAAAATTTGAGTCTTGACTACATCCCAAATACCACCATCACTTTCGGTTCGATGAGCTTGCTGAATGTGTCAACCACACCTTCACCAACATTCTATAGCGAAGATACCCTCTCCATCGACATCGGCGACATCAACCACACCTTCGCTATTCAGCAAGGGGCTCACCATTCAACAAGCAGCTCGCCATCGACGTCGGCGGTGCCAACACTCTAGCAAGGGGCTTGCTATCGACCTCAGCGACATTGACCGCACCTTCGCCAACACTTCAGCAAGGGGCTCGCTATCAACCTTGATGACATCGACTGCACCTTCGCCAACACTTTGGCAAGGGACTCACCATCGGCCTCGGCGACATCAACTGCACCCTCACCAACACTTCGGCAAGGGGCTCACCATTTGACCTCGGCGGAACCAACACTTTGGCAAGGGGCTTGCCTTCGACCTCGACAACATCAACCGCACCTTTGCCATTCAACAAGTGGCTCGCCGTCGACCTTGGCAGTGCCAACACTCCGGCAAGGGGCTCACTATCGACCTCGGTGTCATCGACCGCACCCTTGACAACACTTCGGCAAGGGGCTTGTCTTTGACCTCGGTGATATCAACCTCACCCTCGCCAGCACTTCATTAGCGCCTTGACCTCACATTTGGGTTGAAGATCCGCACCTGCCTTTGGCACCATCTATATCACCATCGCCTAGCTCGTCTACTTCAGCTCCACTAGGCTACCCTTAGACAAGGGCTCACCATTATCATCAGCATCAACTATTTTCAATGACAACTTCAACTTCGCCATGCCGCCACCCTTGGCTAAAGTGAAGAACCTCCCCCAACGTTCATCGTCAACGCCATCGACAACCAGGCACGAAGCCCCCACCTGCTCATAAGCAACAGCCAAGAGGGGCTCAGGGGGCGCATTAGGGGACCAATTCAACCCAAAGGACATGTCTTGCCCGCTGCTCATGAGCCGGAGGAGGCAAGCCCCACTAGCTACGACAACTACTCCATCCATGTCCACCTTGACAAATGTGTCATAATCGACCTTCGGTGGCAACTCCCTTGTCCATCAATGTCCGACTGCCGAATACTTGCGCCACTACGAGTACTTCGGCTATAGAGAGCCGCTCCCGCCAAGGTGAAGACCCTTGCAGCAGTTGAGTGAAGCAAGAGCCAAGTCATCAACCTCCGCAATCGACAAGTCCTCACTATCATGTCATGGCCTCCGACCCTCGCTGCCGAAGCGCTTCTTGCTCTGAGGACACCAATCAAAGCCTAGGATTGACTAGGGAAATGCACTCTTGGGCCTTTCTCCGATATTGTAGTGACTAGGCTTTGTTGTACCAGCCAAATCCTAGTAGCTAAGGGGCTATTGTTGGGGCTAGGGGCCGCTGTGCCTACCCCATCCATGTAAAAAGGCCCAGTGCCTAATAGATCTAAGGACCTATGTGTAAATTTGTGAACCAAAGGGAGAGAGAGGAAGGTTGCCTCCTCCCACCTCCCTTATAAATAGAACCCAAGGGGCATGGGCAAGGCCCTCCTGATTTTTCCCCAACCCTAGTCTTGGAGCACTTATTCTCTTTCCTGTGCGGGACTAGTTCCCAAGCGTCCCCCTCACCTCGATGAAGGAACCTTCGTCCCGGTTGGTGAGGGTACGAGTGAAGGGCTACATCTCAATAGTCCATAAGAGATTAGATATGTGGACGTGGATACGAAGCAAAGATTATGTAAGTGTAGATGCAAGAACCTACCTCAACCAAATTGTATGAAAACTGTGGACAGCTTTCCTAGGTACAGAGAGATATTCTGGATGTTATATTTGAACTGTGGAGTAAAATATGGTGAGAACTTTAGAAGATAATAGAGTGTGCAAGGCTTGGGAGAAACAAAAAGAAGCAACACAGTTCACAAACATAGATGGATTCTTATAGAAATTCCTGATATTTGGTAGCCACAAGAGGTAGAGAGGTCATTGATATGAAGGGATCATTCCCGCAATGATAGGTAGTACAAAATCGACATTTATGGGTGCAATAGCATGGTGTGTGGATGAAATGGTCTTCATAGGAGTAGAGCTCGATAAGGATTACTTGAATAAATTGTGTATTCCAACATGATTGGAGAGCATGAATCAAGTGGTCAAAACTTAAAGAGGGCCCCTTTGGATGTCATAGTTTCAAAAGACACTGATGGCCAGAAAGTGTTGCTTTAGAAACCAAAGATGTAAAAAACCATGGCTTGGAGAAAAGGTTAGACTAGCAATGTTAAATCAAACTGTAGGATAGGGATTAATTGATGACAGTCAGGGGTGTGGAAAAATTGTCCCACAAGGGTATAATGCTTACCCAGTCTTAGTTGCTTGATGCTGTGTACTTTGGCTAAACAGATTGTTTTTATTTTGAGACGTCACCAGAGGGTTGAGAGCCCCACCTGAATGGTTTTCCATTGATGTTAGGAAAAGCAGATTGTTGTTAGGAAAAAGGACTACACTACATCTGATGCATCAAACTGCAGTCAAGGGATTGGGTGTTGGGCACTATATATAGGAACTAGTATATGTATCTGTATATGGCAGGCTACATATATGTTGCTTTAGAAACCGGTGGTGTGAAAGACCGTGGCTTAGAAAAAAGCCCAGCATGGAATTTTTAAAATTCCAAAAACATGTTAGTTTTGTAATAACATAGTTTTATAAAATAAAGCTAAGATTTGTTGCATCCAATTGCATCATTGTTTTCTGAAACCAAATTATTTTGAAAACTGAAGTATTTTTCCAAAACTAAAAAAATTGTATCCAAACAGGGCCTTGCATGAGAAATTATCAGGAGGGTGGTCCTATAACTGATTAGAGTACAAAGTGACATCGAGACCTTTCATCAATGTAGCATTTCATAACGAACTCAAAAGTCAGAAAAGTCTCCTTCTTCACCACATGAATGGTTGGTGGAACCCTAACCTAGGTTTAACGCGATTGGGATGGGCTGGTTGTGGATTTTCTCATATTTAAAGCGACGGTGGGGTAAGGAAGTCCACCTCAGAGAATGGGCCGATTTTGGGGCATTCTTGTTTACCCATCCGCCTCTATAAATAGATATACAAAGGCAGTTGTTGGGCATGAAGTCTCTAGTGAACTCTAGAGATGGTAGTTTTTTGTCTCCTAAAATTGGTTATGTAGTGCAGTATACATTATTATGGTAGAAGGGGAAGAGAGCCTCAAAGCATAACAATTGCAGCATGCACAACCAACAAAGAAAAAGGAAACTAGACAACAAAAACAAAAGGAAAGGAAAGACAGACATAGCAATAAAGAAAGACAGATGCAGTGCACAGAGTTAACTATATATATTCTCCTTCCACTAAATCCACTTCATCATGATTCCAATGTAATTGAGTAATTCCCAGCATATCTCAGCTGATGACATACAAACAATATCAATATACGAGACAGTGAGACAACTAAACTAAGACACAGTTGCATAAATTCCTGATGTAGAACATACGCACTTCATTACTTCCTTACAAAGACATAAACAATAAAGACTATTGGAATGTAAAATTAAGATTCTTTATGTCACTCCTCTTGCTTTTGCATTTGGAGCATTTAACACTAATAATCTACCTCAATGATATCTATGCTTATATGTTTCTCACAGGTTTTACTTTTCTTTCTGGTAACTGAATTTCCTTTTCTTTCTGCATCCAGTCCATGAGAGAACTTTGCAACCGGATGGGCACATGGGCACCCCATAAATCGAGGCAGTGAGTGAGTACACCTAGAAAGTTCCCAATCTTCTGACCCTGTCCTCGAAGCAGCTTCCTATTTGTAAACCCCCCCAATGTTCTCTGTGCTCTCATGCTTGTTCTCCGTGTGCTTATGCTTGGTTTCTCAAAATGAATTCGTGCAACCCCATGTTTGGACCTCCAAATCATTTGGTATACAGATGCTTCACCATTGTGGCAGAAGTAATCTACGGCCTTTGCTAGCATAATCTCTTGCAGTTGCTCCAAGGAGATGTCCGTATGCAAGACATGTTGCTGACTGCCAACTATCTCCGTTGTTTCAGAACTTTTATTCACTGGTAGCATGTCATCAGAAGAGCCATGGGGTGCAAAAGCAATTCCAACTTTCAGATATGGAGAATTTTGCAGAGACATCGTGCCTTCAGACAGTGAGGTCTTTCCCTTGCTGTAAACTGAATGTGAGACCTGCCACTGCAAATTAAATTCAATTACTGGTTCTAGCGGAACATCTGATAATCCAGCCATGTTTAGGTTGCTAAAATGTGGAACCTCATGGTGTTGCTGCTGCTTGCAACATAACGGGTTCGGGCGAAACCATTGAGATGCTAAGTTCTGAAGATTGTACAAATGTTCTTTGTGGTATGAATAAGCAAATGGCACCCATGAGAAGTCTTGAGTAGGTAATTGAGTAAGTTCATTGGTAATATTTTCAACTATAAATTTGACATGAGGGGCAAACAACTGCAAACTCCTAACTGCAATCCCAACTATGTCTGTACTCTCTGAAAGCTGTACTATCATACTAAGGAAGATATTACCCTCAGTTGTACCATCTTTCTTGATAAATATTAGGATAACCTCGGTTCCTTGCTCTGCAGTACTAAAGGGCATCAACCATAGTTGACACAAAGGCTGTTGGCTTCCTCGAACAATTTTATGGTGAAGTTCCATGCCTGCAAAAAGATTCTTGGTAGGGGAGCCAAAGGGCATGACGTGACAAAGTGGTGTGCCGCCAAGCTCTATGAATCTCAGGAATTCACTAGCACCATCTGCATACCACTCAAATCGTTTAACAACAGATGGGTTCAACTCATCGTTGTGGCGGTTAAAGATGGAGAAAACAAATGACTTGGTAGCATGTCCAATCCGTTTAGGAATGGAGGAATTCCTTACCTCCTGTTCCATACGTTCTACTTCGAGAATTCTCTGCTTACATTTGTGCAGTTTCTCATCACACTCTTGTGCAGCACGCTTCAACTTCTTTTGCCAACGCAACATGGATGTATCAGTGATCTGCCATTTAGTAGACGTCTCAAGAGCAGCTTCCAGCCTGATGTGTGCCATCTCTAGCCTCTCTATGTTTCTGATTCCATTTTTTTCCACTTTGTCCTCATATTTTTGAACCAGGCCAGATAGTATTTGGCTAAATGACTCCTGGATAACCGCAGAACTGACCATCTCCGCCATTGGGATTCAAGCTTCAGTAGCACTCCTTCCCTGGTAAGAAAAAATATATATAGCAAGTGTGCATAAGAGATTAGATATGCGAACATGGATATGAAGCAAAGATTAGGTAAGTGTGGATGCAAGAATCTACCTCTACCAAATTGTATGAAAACTGTGGACAGCTTACCTGGGTACAAAGAGAGATATTCTTGATGTTATATTTGAACTGTGGAGTAAAATATGGTGAGAACTTTAGAAGATAATAGAGTGGCCAAGCCGTGGGAGAAACAAAAAGAGGCACACAGTTCGCAAACATAGAGGAGTCGTTCTTATAGAAATTCCTGATAATTTTGTAGCAAAAGGAGATAGACATGTCATTAATATGAAGGCACCACTCCCCCAATGATAGGCTGTACAACATCGACATTTATGGGTCCGATAGCAAGGTGTGTGGAAGAAATAGTCTTCGCAGGGGTAGAACTCGAGAAGGATTATTTGAATAAATTTGTATTCCAACATGATTGGCGAGCATGAATTAAGTGGTCAAAACTTAAAGAGGGCCCCTTTGGATGTCATAGTTTCAAAAGACACTGATTGCCAGAAAGTGTAGCCTTAGAAACCAGAGGTGTTAAAAACCATGGCTCGGAGAAAATGTCAGACTAGGAATGTTAAATCAAACTGCAGGACCGGGATTAATTGATGATAGTGAGGGGTGTGGAAAAAATGTTCCACAGGGGTATAATGCTTACCCAGTCCAAGTTGCTTGATGCTGTGTAATATGGCTAAACAGATTGTTGTTAGCAAAAAGGACTACACTACATCTGATGCATCAAACTGCAGTCGATGGATTGAATGTTGGGCACTATATATAGGAACTAGTATATGTATCTGTATGTGGCAGGCTACGTATCCAGTAATTGTTTTTCCACAAAATATAGGAACTGATATCTTGGTAGTGTTGTTTTAGAAACCGGAGGTGTGAAAGACCGCGGCTTAGAAAAAACCCCAGCATGCAGTTTTTAAAATTCCAAAAACATGTTAGTTTTGTAATACCATAGTTTCAAAAAATGAAGCTAAGATTTGTTGCATCTATTGCATCATTGTTTTCCAAAACCAAATTATTTTGAAAACTGTAGTATTTTATCAAAACTAAAAAAAAATAGTGTCCAAACAGGGCCTATGTTGTGTGGGAAATTATTAGGAGTGTGGTCCTATAACTTTCTGATTAGAGAGGAAAGTGACATCGAGACCTTTCATCAATGTAGCACTTCATAAGCAACTCATAAGTCAGAAAAGTCTCCAGCTTCACCACATGATTTATTGACACCTTGAAAGTGCCACTTCCTTTGCTGGCAATTTGTTTTTTGAGAAAGCAAATATATAAATCTCTGTAAACTTATGGCATGTGCTAGTCGGACTAGGTCACCCTAGGGTTGTTAAAATTAAATCAAACTGCGGGCCAGGGATTAATTGATGACAGTGAGGAGTGTGGAAGGTCCAGGGTAAGCAATGTTTACCCGGTCTTCATTGCTTGATGTTATGCATAATTTTGGCTTAATAGATTGTTGTTACACCTCTGGCCGGAATGTGCAGCTTTAGAAACCAGAGGTGTGAAAAACAATGGTTTGAAGAAAAGGTCAGACTAGGGATGTTAAATCAAACTGCCGGCCAGGGATTAATTGATAATAGTGAGGGATGTGGAAAAATTTGCCTCCACAAGGGTATTAATGCTTACCTAGTACTAGTTGCTTGATGCTGTGTAATTCGGCTAACCAGATTGTTGTTAGGAAAATGGACTACACTATATCTGATGCATCAAACTGCAGACGAGGGATTGAATGGTGGGCACTATATATAGGAAATGGTATATGTATCTATATATGGTAGCCTACGTATATAGAGATTGTTTTTTCAGAAAAATATATGTATCTGTATATGGTAGCCTACATATACGGTGATTGTCTTTCCACAAATTTAGGAAGTGATTTCACAATAATGTTGCTTTAGAAACTATAGGTGTGAAAAACCACAGCTTACAAAACACCCCTGGCTAGGATGGAGTTTTTAAAATTTCAAAAATACATTATTTTTCTAATACCACAGTTTCAAAAAATTAAGCTAAGATTTGTTGAATCCGAGAACCTCATTGTTTTTCAAAACTAAATTACTTTGAGAAACTGTATTTTTCCAAAAGTAAGTAAATTTATATCCAAATAGGGCCTAAGTTCTGTTAGAAATTATTATTAGGAGGGTGGTCCTATAACTGTCAGATTATAGAGCAAAGTGAGAAGTGACACGGACTCCTTTCATCAAAGTAGCATTTCACAAGGAACTGAGAAGTCAAAAAGTCTCCATCTTCACCACATCAAAGATTACACCTTGAAAGTGCCACTTCCTTTGCTGGCAATTTGTTGTTGATAAAGAAAATATACTAGTCTCCATAGTAAACTTATGGAATGTGCTAATCGGACTAGGTCAGGCTAGGGATATTAAAATTAAATCAAATTGCAGGCGAGGATTAATTGTTGATAATGACGGGTGTCGAAGGTCTGGACAAGGATCAATAATGTTTACCTGGTCCACATGGCTTGATACTATACATAATTTTATCTCAGTAGCTATTGTATCGGAAGTGGGCAATGGGAATCGCACTTTGTTCTAGACTGATCGTTGGATCCATGGACAGTGTATTGCTGATCTTGCACCTCGACTACTAGAAGCCATCCCAAAGAGAAGGGTGAAGCGATGTACTATCCAGGAAGCTCTTACTGGTTGCAGTTGGGTTTTGGATATTAAGGGAGCCCTCCCTGTTGGTGTTATTGTGGACTTCCTCTATCTTTGGGAATTGCTGTACAACTTTGAGTTAGAACCTGATGTCAAAGATGTCCACATTTGGCAATTTTCTGCTAGTGGGCAATACTCAGCCAAGTCTGCCTATTAGAGTTTCTTCCTGGGATCTATTCAGTTTGGACCATATGAGAGGATCTGGAAGACCTAGGCACCGCCCAAATGCCGTTTTTTCCTTTGGTTGGTGGCCCATAATCGGTGCTGGACGGCAGATCGCCTTGCGCGTCATGGGCTGCCTCATCCTAAGCAGTGCCCTCTCTATGACCAAGAGGATGAGACTATTAACCACCTCCTTGTCTCCTGTATCTTTGCTAGACAATTTTGGTACCTCCTTCTAAGACAAGTCGGCCTCCATCCCTTGTTGCCACAGCCTTCAGATACTTCTTTTGATAGCTGGTGGGAAAAGGCTAGTGGAGCAACAAGTGGATTGATACAAAAAGGTCTTAATTCTCTCGTTGTGCTTGGAGCTTGGACTCTTTGGAACCACCGGAATCGTTGCATTTTTTATGGTATTACCCCTAACCTTGGTTGTGCTCTCACCCTTGCTGGAGAAGAGCACCGGTTGTGGAATCTAGCAGGAGCCAAGGGTCTGTCTTCCTTGACAGCCCCTCTTTTTGGTGGATAGCTTAGTGCTAGTGTTTGGTCGTCCTTTGCCCTTTATTAGGCACGAATGTAATTCCTAGGTTTGTGTGGGGTTGTGTGTGGTGTGTGTTATAGGGATCTAGCCCCTTTCATTCTTCTTAATATAATGAGGCGCAGCTCTCCTGCGTTTTCAAGAAAAAAAATACTATTCATAATTTTGGCTTAATAGATTGTTGTTACAAAAAAGAACTACACTACATCTGTGAGCTTGAAAAGGGTTTCTATGTATCATGCATGCTGCGGCTCTCTGAAAGCACTGACATATTTGGTGTCATAATGAAGTGTGTGCAGGCAGTTGCACCTCACTTCAACTTTGCAGCAGAAGGTATCAGCAGAGGGCTCATTCAGCTGCCTACCCAGGATTTTTTCTGGGATTCGCCTTACAGTGTGAGTTTGGGTCATTGTACACAACACTATGACACAGTGGCACCGTCCGAATCCACTCTGTTGCAGTGAGCACAGGCATCATTCTACCTCTTCTTCTAGCACCAGCAACACAATGGCATCATTGTCAAGGCTGCTGTCGAGTTTATTTCCAGAGGAGGTTAGTAACATGTATTTGAAGTGGCATGTCCCACTATCTGATTATGGCACAGACAGTATGGGTTTAACTGCTGTCCATGGAGGATGTCGTTCTCCAAATTCAGAATTGCCTGTTCTTAATCTAGGAGTTTTATTGGCACCCCATGAATCTGATGAGGACATAGAGCCTACAGTTCAGAGCTATGCTCTGGAGGTGATTGATGGAAAGAAACAGGGAAAAATACACACGAATGCAGACCTACAAGACTTGGGTGATAAGTTGTTGCCGAGGGCCATGGAGTACCTCCACCAGAATTCTGAATCCAAGATGTATCAAATGTCCTTGAAATCTAGACATGGCACTGCTCATCTTTGTGTGGAAAATGCAACCATAGAAATGCAAACACCTGGTAAGGTAAGAAGTGAAGCTACTTGACGTGCTCAGAACAAAAGGGAAACAACCCTTCAGGTAGACAGAGAATGATGGAAACAGCTGTCTGACAGCTTGCTGAGGTTATGGGTTGTGCGTGGATCTGACAAGCTACATCGCTCAATCATGGACACGCGTAACTCAGCACAACAGCACTCCACAACACATTTGCTGGAGAGGTTTCCTTTATTCAAGGCCAGCACTGGGCTCCCCGACACCTTCGATGGTATTGCCTTATTTGTTCTCTTTTCTTTTTCTCGAACACTGCCTTATTCGTTCTCGGAGAGTAGTAGCTAAGGAGCTTGTTTATTCCTTTCCCTTGATGTTCATTTTTTAGTACAGCTCGAGCCTTTATTAAGCTTATTTGCAAATTTTTTAACAAGTTGAGAACTTGTGTGCTGTCTGTCTTGCCACCGCACCACTGAATTCAAAAGCAAGCTATAAACAGAGTCGATTGAAGAGGGTAACGTTTGTCAGCTATCACCATCTCTCATGCTAATTCGATATTATTAGTCATGCATAGTTGTTTTTTCCCTACGGTCTCATCATGGATGGAAGTATAATGTGCATCCAGGCTGGTAATTAGAATGTAATATAATGTTAGTTACTACATCTCTCATGAAGTACATGGGTTTAGTAGAAGAACTAAAATTACGAGTTGTTGCAAAAAAAAGGATTAATTCCATTTTTGGTCCATCTACTTTTGTCGTTGTCCAATTTTAATCCCCAGCAACAAAACCGTCTAATTTTGGCACCTCAACTATCAAAACTATTCTAATTTTGGCTAACAATTTGATACTTCCTCCGTCCATCAGTCCAAGGCATATTTCCGAATGAGAAAGTCTTCAAACGTAGTCTAACTTTTAGTTTGTCTACTAGTTGGTAGGTAGTTAGTAGACAAACTCAAATAAAATAGCATTCATCATCTTAATTAAAAAATTAAAAGTATCTTAGAATATTTCTAATTGCTGGACAATTAAATGGATGCAAAATCCGCTGCCATTTGATTTACGATCATGACATCCGCCAGCTGCCCAGCACCCAGACACCCGCTCACTCCAGGCCCCAGCGGGCTGAATTTTCCCCGTGTGGAGCAGAGCGGAGGCAGAGCCACTGCCAGAGAAGAATCCCCAAGACCCCCAACCCATCACGCCATCCGCCATCCTCCACCTCCCCGATCCAGATCCAGATTCCAAAGACCGAACGAGATGGCGCCGCCTCCGCCGCCGGAGCTCATTGATGACCTCATCGGCGAGATCCTCCTCCGCCTCCCGCCCGAAGACCCGGCGTTCCTCGTCCGCTCCTCCCTTGTCTGCAAGCCTTGGCACCGCCTCCTCTCTGACGGCGCGTTCCTCCGCCAGTACCGCGCCTTCCACCAGACGCCGCCCGTGCTCGGCTTCTTCCAGGACCAATACTGCAAGGGCACCTCCGTTCCCCAGTACGTCCCCACAATACAGGCGTCCCCAGTTCCCCAGCCCGCAATCGCCATTGCCAGCGGCCCCACCACCTCGTGCTGTACACTCGATTGCCGCCACGGTCGCGTGCTCTTCCAAGTGGAGGATCAGCCATCACAGACGCTCACTGTCTGGGATCCTATCACTGGCAATCATAAGCGCATCTCCCTGCCCATGCACCAGTATGCTGTGCTCTGCGCTTCGGACGGCTGCGACCACCTCGGATGCAGCGGGGGGCCTTTCCTCGTGGTTATTGCAGGCATATATGATGCCGAGGAGGAGGACGACGATGACGAGGGAGACGCAGATGGAGGTCCTGTGGGATGGGCTAGTCTCTACTCATCAGAGACTGGGGTGTGGAGCGCATCCACCTCCATTAATGTCGATTCCTTTATCGACGTTGTCCTGCCTAGTCTGCTCATTAGAGATGCAATCTACTTCATCCTTGAGAATGGTGAAAAAATCCTCAAGTACGGCATGGTCGGTGGTGTCCTATCGGTGATCAACGCGCCGCCACAGCATGAACCAAACATGATCTTCGCCACGGCGCAGGATGGTGAGCTCGGAGCCGCCACTGTGGAGTTTTACAGCTTACACCTGTGGTCGTGGCGAGCGACTGACCCCGATGGCGGCATTGGGGAATGGGTAAGGTGCAGGGTAATCGAGCTTGATGTGATGATCCCAATCTCGATTGGTGACCCCTTGACTATGTTTGATTTGGCTGGCTTTGCGGAAGGTACTGGCTCAATTTTCATCAGTGCAAATGATGACATCTTCACTGTTGAACTCAAGTCTGGCCAGATCACAAAGACAGGCAAGAGAACAAGTGGCAGCCCCATCCCATCTTCCCTTTCATGAGCTTCTACACTCCTGGTAAAGTTTTATTTCTGCATATTTATACAACTCAATATTTATTCAGACAGTTGCAAAATTGTAGCATCAGAGATATTATTCTCAGTTGTAACTTGTGAATTGCCAACATTATTCAGACTTTTGCAAAATTCAGCCTTAGAGATATTGTTCTAGTGAGTGGTGCGATAATGTGGATAATTGTAACTTTGATGAAGAAAAATGAACCTGTAGAATTTTTAAAATGCAATCTCAAATGTAGGTTGTTGCTACTAACTTGTTAAGTGGCTTACTAGGACAAAAACTTTCCATATGTGTAGCCACTTGCCGATCTATATATTGTGTTAAGACCTTTGTGGCCAATCTAATTCACATGTTCTGAATCTCAGTCCTGCAACTAGCAACATTTCATATCCATGTGAGATCTTTTTGCTATGTCATTTTTATTATGTTTTCTTTTTTCAGTCTTGTTACCGCTAGATTGCAAGTGCCAATGAGGACTGATTGATCAATGAAAAAAATTTGATCAAGCTACTGTGGGGAACTTGCGGAGTTGATGCTTGAGATGTTCTGTATCAGTTCTCGGTTAAGAAACAGTATCCTATTATGTTTTTTTGGTATGTTTCATCTTCACAAATTTCCATGAGTTCATAATTACAGACCAAGAAGATCCATGATTCTGGTTTACTTATATGCTTGTCTGAGACTTAATGCCCAAATCATGGTAACTGGCCTGCTTAAAATTTCAAAATGATGTGTCATTGTCTTCTCTTTTTTATGAAAAGGAATCTGTATGATTGATTTAATTGTTATATCTTGAATATGATTAGCACGGTTTACCTAGGCAGTACTTTCAGAAGATGATTACTCAAGGCACTGGTTTCGTTTTCATTACTGCATCTGAAATGGATTGAAGTTAAGCTGTTATATGTTTCAATTCGTGTCTATAGATGTTTTGCTCAAGTGCTGCATAAACCAATTTTTCTAAAAACATTATTGTAGAGAGATAGGGAAACACCACACACCCTGTTAGAGGGGGTGACCTTTTATATATATAGCCCAATGTGGCTTGGAGTACAATATGTCCAAATACAACGTATACAGGACTATACATGTCTAATGCCCGCCCGCAGTCGCAGCGGGAGGATCTCGGATGCAAAGACTGGACCTAAAGTTAGTGAACAACTATACAGGTAAGCCTTTGGTCATGATGTCCGCGAACTGATGAGTCGAAGGGACATGGAGCACCTGAACCTGTCCCAAGGCAACTTTCTCGTGGACGAAGTGAATGTTGATCTTGATGTGCTTCGTGTGATGATGGTGGACAGGATTAGCGGTCATATAGACAGCGCTAACATTATCACAATACATGACAGTCGCAGAAGCAATGGAGGTGTGGAGCTCTAGGAGAAGGTGACAAAGCCAACAACACTCAGCCACGGCATGAGCAACCGCGTGGTACTCCGCCTCAGCACTAGAACAGGACACTGTTGTCTAGCGCTTGGAAGACCAAGAGACTAGGTTGTTGCTGAGGAAGATGCAGTAGCCTGATGTAGAGCGCCTGGAGTCTGGACAGCCTACCCAGTCCGCATCGGAGTATGCGGTGAGGGAGTCAACCGGCCCAGAGCTGAGGTGGAGACTAGTGGACAAGGTACCCTCCATGTAGCGTAGGATGCGCTTGATCAGCGCTAGATGAGGCACGCGGGGATCGTGCATGAAGAGGCACACCTACTGGACTGTGTAGGTGAGCTCGGGATAGGTGAGCATCAGGTACTGTGGAGCACCGGCAAGACTTCGGTATTGTGAAGGATCGACGACTGGTGCTCCGTCGATGGCGGAGAGATTGGCACGAGCGTCAACCGGTGTGGCCGTAGGGTGACACTCGGCCATGCCCGCCCGCCATAGAAGATCCACAACATACTGGCACTGGCAGAGGAATAGACCCTCTGGCGAGCGCGTGACAGAGATGTCGAGGAAGTGGTGTAGATTGCCGAGGTCCGTCATGGCGAACTCGGAGTGAGGACACACCATGATGCGTTGTAGAAGGTTAGTCGAGGACGTCGTAAGGATGATGTCAGCGACGTACAAGAGCAGGTGGGCGGTAGCGTCCCCCTCTTTGAGCACAAAGAGCGATGTGTCGGAGACGGACGCGACGAAGCCAAGCAGCCGAAGATAGGCGGCGAAATGCTGGTACCAAGGCTAAGGAGCCTGTTTCAGGCCATATAGAGAGCGCTGCAGAAGACAAACATCGTCAGGGCAAACAGGGTCGTTGAAGCCTGGAGGCTTCTGGCAGTACACGGTCTCCACCAGATGATCGTGAAGAAAATCATTCTTCATATCAAGCTGGTGGATCGGCCAGGAGCATGAAGCAGCAATGCTGAGGACGACTCATATCATGGCAGGCTTGACGACGGGGCTAAACGTTACATCATAGTCGATGCTGTGGTGCTGAGACAATCCGTGAACCACCCAACGCGCCTTGTGGTGGGCAAGGGAACCATCTGAGTCGAATTTATGTTTGAAAATCCACTTGCCCATCAAACGTTGGCGCTGGGAGGACGAGGAAAGAGGAGCCATGTCCCCTTATCAATGAGCGCCTTGTACTCATCAGCCATGGCAGCCCGCCACTGAGGGTCGGCCAATGCACTCTGATAATTCACCGGTACCAGTGAGATAACGGAGTGGGTGGCAAAGAAGCCGTAGCTGGACTAGACGAAGAGTTCCAATCTATGACCGGGTAACCATCCGAGAGGCCGGCGGCGCAAGTGCCGACGGTTGTAAGGTCCAAATGGCTAGAGGGGGGGTGAATAGCCTATTTAAAATTCTACAAGCTTCACTAAATAACCACGTTAGTATAAAAGATGGCTAATCTAATTCTAGCACTAGCTCAACTATACTATGCAAGCCACCTATACAATTCTAGTGAAGCAAGGCTATGATCTCTAATACACACCAACAAGACTAAGTCACTAAGCTACTTACTCCTATGTGATAAAAGCTACACTAAGCAAACTACACTAGGGTAAGTACAAGAAAGTAAAGAGCAAGTGACTTGATTCTTATACCAACGATGTAGAGAAGTAATGCACTCGAAGAATCAATCACAATGATCAACCACAAGAGAAATCCTCGGCAAAGAGATGACACAAGATTTTTTACCGAGGTTCACTTGCTTCCCGGCAAGCTACTCCTCATTGTGGCGATACACCCACTTGTCGATTCGCGAGCTAATCGACTATCAAGAGTCGAGCCCTCGGCGGGCGCCGCACAACCGCACACAAGATGGGGATCCTCCAAGCCACGAGCTCAACTAGAGTATCCAATTTGCGAACTCCCGCGGGGAAGGATCAAGAACCCCTTACAACACTAGGTGAGGGCTCCAACAATCTCCAATTGTGAGCTCAATCACCTCCGCTGCTCCAAGCCGTCTACCGTGTCAGGAAACACGGAAGAGTAACAAGAAATCCGCAGCAACTCGAAGATCAAGTGCCTCTAGAATGCAACTCTCAAGCAATGCACTTGAATCTCACTCAATCTCACTCAAGATGTGCAACCAAGCAAAGAGATGAGTGGAGGGGTTGTTCTCTAGCTCAAAGGATGTTTCTAGGTCTCAAAATGTGCAAGAGTTACCCTCAAACCCCGGACATCTTCTATTTATAGCGAAGGGGTACGCAGCTAGCCGTTACGGACGACACAGTTGAAATCGCGCTGACCGGACGCTCCGGTCAGGGTGACCGGACGCGTCCGGTCACTACAGGACAAGCGTGAACAGTGCGCGTCAGAACTAGCCGTTGCCATGACCGGACGCGCTCAAATGTTTGACCGGACGCGACAGTGCCAGCGTCCGGTCACGTTCCAGTAAGCTCCCATCGCGACCGGACGCGTCCGATCGCACGTGACCGGACGCGCCGCGCGTCCGATCGGCACTCCACTGCTCTCTGCTTCTCTGGACGTCTGACCGGACGCTCCGGTTCCGTGAGGGACCGGACGCGCCGGTTGCGCGCTCTTCTTCTACGCACAGGTAAACTGACCGGATGCGCTGGTCAGGCTAGACCAGCGTCCGGTCACAAACCCTAGTGCCCACGCCACGTTGAACTGACCGGACGCGTCCGGTCAAACCGTGACCGCGTCTGGTGCAGCGTCCGATCGCCATTTTTCAGTGAAAAACAATTTGGACTTTCGCCACCTTTTCTAGACTCCGGCGCAATAGAAAATAGACATTTCATTTCCTCGAAAACGTCTAAATGGCTATGTATCACCGCCTTACTACCGCTCAAACACCACCGCCTTCGCAAATGTGCCAACACCACCATGTGTATATCACCATGTGCATGTGTGTTAGCATTTTCACAGTCATTTTTCAAGGCGTTATGTTAGCTCTCAACTAGATCCTAATGCATATGCTCAAGACATTGATCTAGTGGCACTTGATTCCCGAGCTAACCGTGATTGCCCCTCTTGATAGTCGGCTATGTATCCTAAACCCGGTCAATCACTTCTCTACTCATCTTAGACCGGCAAAAGGAAAACCCTATGGTTATACCTTTTCCTTGCGTTCTTAGATCCTTCTCCTCTACTTGATCATCATGTCCATCATATTGTGTGCATCTCCACCATGATCGTCATTTCATGTCCATGCACCATTTCTTTGTGATCTTGTGGCCACCACTCCTTACAACGTACACCTTCATCATATGTGTTGCTTATGCCTAACTCAAAACACTTAACATATGGCATTAGCAACTTGGTGTCATTAATTACCAAAACCAAACTTGGGCTTTCAATCTCCCCCTTTTTGGTAATTGATGACAACCATCACAAAGATATGAAATGAAATCAATTTTCAATTTCAATAGTATTAGCTCCCCCTACATATGTGCTTCCTTGAGTTTGGTTCAATTGTGCACATATGTATGGATTAGACTTTTGGGAGAGTTACTACTATCAAATTGATGCTAAGGTATATAGAATGGACCTTTGAAGCGTGATACCAATCGGAGTTGCCTTTATATACCATCCTTAGCATCGATGTAGCTAGACACCACTTGTAATTCATCACTTGTAAAGATCACAAACACTAAAGTACCCCGTGAGATCAATATTATAAGCAAAGGTGTCTAGATACCACTTGTAAAGCTACTCACAACAAATCATCATTCAAGTTCTAATTATAGCAATCACCATACAAACATGAATATGAATTTAAGCTTTGCAATGCAACAATTCATCATGTTAATGCACATACAAATGCAACAAATAATTCATGAGCTTGCTCCCCCTAATTGTGTTCTCAATTTTTAATTGATCCCTTTCCAATGTCATTCTCTCCCCCTTTGCAACTTAACTTTATATCTTTGTGACTTTTCTATCTTTGTGACTTTTCTCTCCCCCTTTGTCAACAATCACCAAAAAGGTGCCAATTTTAGTAAGAGTTAAGTCAATTAATATGAGGGAGTCCAAATTATGGTTCAATCTAGATCACTTGCCTAGAATATGTAATTCGGTTTGATCTAAGGACAAGCTTCTTCACACCTCATAAAGAATAAGGGTTATCTTGACCATGTTGAATTACACATCATGAGCTCATTTTCTAGATTCAACACTAGGTTTGCAAGCCCACAAACATGTCATATGCTACCACTAGATCAATCAAAACATAGAAGCAATAGTGGTACCATATATACATTAAACTCATTTGATTTTCATGAATGAGCCTATTTGTCATGCAAATATGTCTATATGTTCTAAACATGTCCTTAGCAAAGTATGGATGATATGCCAAACAACTTTACCTTGCTATGTTGGAGGAGAGGCATGTCATATAAGAATGTGGGGGTGCACTCATTTCAAGTTGGAGAAGTCAAGTATGTTCAATTCATTCTTCAAGTTGTAAAATCTTTTCTCATCAAGTGGCTTTGTGAATATGTCGGCTAGTTGATCTTCAGTGCCAATGCTCTCAATGCTAATATCACCCTTTTGTTGATGGTCTCTTATGAAGTGATGCCTTATGTCAATGTGATTCGTTCTTGAATGTTGAACCGGATTTTGTGTCATCTTGATTGCACTTTCATTGTCACAAAACAACGGAACATTCTTGAATTTTATTCCAAAGTCATTCAAAGTGGCTTTCATCCAAAGCAATTGTGCACAACAACTACTGGCACTAATGTATTTGGCCTCGGTGGTAGATAGTGCAACACTATTTTGTTTCTTTGATGACCATGAAACAAGAGACCTTCCAAGCAATTGACAAGTGTCACTTGTGCTCATTCTATCAATCTTGCATCCACCATAGTCGGAGTCCGAATATCCAATCAACTCAAAATTAGACCCCTTTGGAAACCATAATCCAACATCATGAGTGCCCTTAAGATATCTCAATATCCTCTTGGTTGCTTTCAAGTGACTTTCTCTAGGTGAAGCTTGATATCTTGCACACTTGCACACACTAAACATCACATCCGGCCTCGAAGTGGTGACATAGAGTAAACATCCAATCATAGACCGGTATTGCTTTTGATCTACCATGTTGCCACTAGCATCAACACCCAATTGATCATTTGTGCCCATTGGTGTACTCATTGGCTTAGCATCTTGCAATCCAAACTTCTTGATCATGTCCTTGATGTACTTGCCTTGACTTACAAAAGTGCCATTCTTCATTTGCTTGATTTGAAGTCCAAGGAAGTAACTAAGCTCTCCAATCATAGACATCTCAAACTCATTAGCCATCATATTTCCAAACTCTTCACAAAAGTCTTGGTTAGTTGATCCAAAGATAATGTCATCCACATAAATTTGCAACACAAATAAGTCATTTCCAATTTTCTTGGTGAAGAGAGTGGTGTCAACCTTTCCCATCTTGAACCCTTTAGAGAGAAGAAAGTCCCTCAACCTCTCATACCATGCTCTAGGTGCTTGCTTCAAACCATACAATGCCTTCTTTAGCTTGAAAACATGGTTGGGCATCTTGTCATCTTCAAAACCGGGAGGTTGCTCAACATAAACTTCTTCATTGATGTAGCCATTGAGAAATGCACTCTTGACATCCATTTGATAGAGCTTGATGTTGTGTGCACAAGCATATGCTAATAAGATTCTAATTGCCTCCAATCTTGCAACCGGAGCATATGTCTCTCCAAAATCAAGACCCTCAACTTGAGTATATCCTTGTGCTACCAATCTTGCTTTGTTTCTCACAACCATACCATGTTGATCTTGCTTGTTTCTAAAGACCCATTTGGTACCAATCACATTGTAGTTCTTTGGCCTCTCAACAAGTTCCCAAACTTGATTTCTAGCAAAGTTGTTTAGTTCTTCATGCATTGCATTTACCCAATCGGAATCCTTCAAAGCATCTTCTATTTTCTTAGGTTCTTCAAGTGACACAAATGAGTAATGCTCACAAAAAGATGCTAGCCTTGATCTAGTTTGAACACCACTTTGAATTCCACCAATGATTTGATCTAATGGATGATCTCTTGCAATACTAGTAGGTTGGAGTATTGGGAGTTGATTGCTTCCACTAGCTTGACCTTGATCTTGCACTTCATCAAGAGAACCACTAGAGCTTGCTTGATTTGTATCAATTTGCACACTTTGGTTGATCACATGAATATCATCATCATCATCAACTTGCCTCAGCCTTATGTCACCAATGTCCATAGACTTCATTGCATTTGACAATTGATCTCCTCTCGCATCATCAAGGTTTTGAGCTTCATTTTGAGATCCTTGGGTTTCATCAAACTCAACATCATGAACTTCTTCCAAGGTGCCATTTGTGAGATTCCAAACTCTATATGCTTTGCTTGTGGTAGAATAACCAAGTAAGAACCCTTCATCACATTTCTTATCAAACTTGCTCAATCTAGTGCCTTTCTTGAGAATATAGCATTTGCAACCAAACACTCTAAAGTATGCAATGTTGGGCTTTCTTCCATTCAATAGCTCATACAGTGTCTTCCCAAGCTTCCCATGGCAATAGAGACAGTTGCTACAATAGCAAGCCGTGTTGATGGCTTCACTCCAAAATGAATGACTCACATTGTATTCACTAAGCATTGATCTAGCCATGTCAATCAAAGTTCTATTCTTTCTTTCAACTACACCATTGGATTGGGGAGTGTAGGTTGGAGAGAATTGATGTCCAATACCGAGATCATCACACAATTCCTCAATTCTTGTGTTCTTGAACTCACTACCATTGTCACTTCTAATCTTCTTGATGGTAGTCTCAAACTCATTTTGTACTCTCTTGACAAAAGACTTGAATAGATCATAAACATCACTCTTGTCATAGAGAAAGAACACCCAAGTGTATCTAGTGTAGTCATCCACTATCACAAAACCATACTTGTTGCCACCAATGCTAGTGTATGTTGTTGGCCCAAACAAGTCCATGTGCAATAGCTCAAATGCCTTTGATGTGCTCATTTCACTCTTACTAGGATGTGTATTTCCAACTTGTTTGCCGGCTTGACAAGCACTACATGGTTTATCCTTTTTAAAGGTGACATCCTTCAAGCCTCTAACTAAGTCATGCCTCAAAAGTTTGTTCAATTGTTTCATTCCAACATGACCAAGCCTTCTATGCCATAACCAACCCATACTAGATTTGCTAAGCAAGCATGATGTCAATTGTGTCTCACTATCATTGAAGTCAACCAAGTATAAACTACCATGTCTAAATCCTTTGAATATCAAATTTGATCCATCAACACTAATGACTTCAACATCATCACTACCAAATATGCACTTGAAGCCAAGATCACAAAGTTGTGCTACCGATAAAAGATTGAAATCCAAGCTCTCAACTAGCAACACATTAGATATGCTCATGTCATTTGAGATAGCAATTTTACCAAGCCCCTTGACCTTGCCTTTCTTGTTGTTGCCGAAAGTGATAGCATCAAAACCGCCATTTTGACTTGTATCAATTGATTTGAACATACAAGAATCCCCGGTCATGTGTTGAGTGCACCCACTATCAAGCACCCAATGCCTTCCTCCGGCTTTGTAATTGACCTACAAGATAAGATCAATTCTTTTTAGGTACCCAAACTTGTTTGGGTCCTCCAAGGTTAGTGACCAAGCTCTTTGGTACCCAAATGGTTTTCTTCCTTGAGCCCATCCATGGTGCACCAATGAACTTAGCATGAACACCATTTGTACCCTTGGTAAGTATATAGAAAGAATCAAACTTAATTGAGGATATATTAGCATTGGATTTCTTGTTCATGCAATGTTGCTCTATGTGACCAACTTGCTTGCAACTTTTGCAATAGCTACCATTGTTCTTCACAAAACGAGTCTTGTGAGGAGCAAAAGCGGCCTTGCCTTTCTTGGGGTTATAGCCTAATCCCTCTTTGTAGAGAGAAGCTCTTTGGCTACCCAAGCACATAAGCAAGCGGTCCTCACCACCATATGCCTTAGCTAAGGTGTGATTGAGCTCTTTTACCTCCTTCTTGAGATTTTCATTCTCAACTATAAGTGTGGAGTCACAAGTGAAACCATCACTACTAGATGAGGATGATGTAGATGCGCTACATGAAGGGTTAGTGGGAGCAACAACAATAGGCTTATGACAAGATTCATCAATTATATCACATGATATGCCTATGTTGCAAGTTTTAGCTTTCTCAACATTAGTTGGCATGTTTTCACATTTTTCAACTAGAGAGGAATGAGCTTCTTCAAGCTTAGTATGAGACTTTTGAAGCTCCTTATGGTCTACCTTTAGACTCTCATAAGATGCCCTAAGCTCATCAAGTTCTTGCATAAGGTTTTTCTTTTCCTTAAGCAATCCCTTGCACTCCTTTCTAGATTCTTTAAAATGTTGAGTGCAATCTTCTAGCATAGTGATTAGTTCATCTTTAGTGAATTCTTCTTCATCACTATCACTATCACGATCACTCTCATCATCGGATGATACCTTAGCGGCCTTAGCCATGAAGCACAATGGAGTGTCGAAGAGGGAGACCTTCTCTTGAATAGCAATGCTAGCATGTCCCTTCTTCTTGCTCTTGTTGTCATCCTCATCATCACTTAAGGAATCATCACTATCCCATGTAGCAACATGAGAATCATTCTTCTTCTTATGAGAGCTCTCCTTCTTTTCTTGCTTCTTCTTTTTGCTTCTTCCTTTCCTTCTTGATAGCATCTTCATCATCACTATCATAAGGACACTTTGCAATGAGATGGTCCTTGCTATGGCATCTAAAGCATCTCATGGTATGCTCATTCTTCTTGGATGAGTTCTTTCTTCTTCTTGCACGAAAGCCTTTCTTCTTCATGAACTTGCCAAATTGCTTGACAAAGAGAGCCATCTTCTCATCAATGTCATCACTATCGCAAGAGCTTGAGTCTTCATCACTTGATGATTCAATCTTGGATTTGCCCTTGGATGTGGTGGCTTTGAATGCCACACTCCTCTTCTTCTCATCATCCTTCTTCTCATTTTCCTTCTTCTTCTTCTTGACCAACTCATCATTCTCATCATCTTCTCTATATGAATCATCGGTCATTACTTCTTGAAATATTTGTTGAGGTGTTGAATCCTTCAATGTAGTCCTCACTAGCACGGTGATCAATGTATCAAACCTCTTGGGCAAGCTTCTCAAGAACTTCATAGAGGATTGGTTGTCCTTGACTTCCTCACCAAGTGCCTTGAGCTCATTGACAATGACTTCAATCTATGAAACATCTCCGGTACACTCTCATCATCTTGCATCTTAAAGCTTGAAAATTTTTCTTGCAAGATATATGCTTTAGCGGTCTTTGTGCCTTCAGTGCCCTCAAATGTTTCTTCTAGTTTGGCCCAAGCATCATGTGCAACTTCTATGTTCTTCACTTGCTCAAATGTCTTGTCATCTAATGCCTCATGAAGAGCACTAATGGCAATGTCATTGCATTGGAGCTTCTTCTCTTCCACCGGTGTAGGTGCTTCCGGATTAGCAACCTCAAATTTTGTTTCGGTGACCTTCCACACTTCTCTATTGATTGACTTGAGGTGTGCGGTCATCTTAACTTTCCAATATGCATAATTTGTCCCATCAAAGTGAGGTGCCTTCTTGGTGTTGTTGATGTGCAAGCTTAATTGAGCCATTTCTTCTTCACCGTAGGTTGTTAAGCCTCAAATAAATGGTGCCTCGGCTCTGATACCACTTGTAAGGTCCAAATGGCTAGAGGGGGGGTGAATAGCCTATTTAAAATTCTACAAGCTTCACTAAATAACCACGTTAGTATAAAAGATGGCTAAGCTAATTCTAGCACTAGCTCAACTATACTATGCAAGCCACCTATACAATTCCAGTGAAGCAAGGCTATGATCTCTAATACACACCAACAAGACTAAGTCACTAAGCTACTTACTCCTATGTGATAAAAGCTACACTAAGCAAACTACACTAGGGTAAGTACAAGAAAGTAAAGAGCAAGTGACTTGATTCTTATACCAACGATGTAGAGAAGTAATGCACTCGAAGAATCAATCACAATGATCAACCACAAGAGAAATCCTCGGCAAAGAGATGACACAAGATTTTTTACCGAGGTTCACTTGCTTCCCGGCAAGCTACTCCTCGTTGTGGCGATACACCCACTTGTCGATTCGCGAGCTAATCGACTATCAAGAGTCGAGCCCTCGGCGGGCGCCGCACAACCGCACACAAGATGGGGATCCTCCAAGCCACGAGCTCAACTAGAGTATCCAATTTGCGAACTCCCACGGGGAAGGATCAAGAACCCCTTACAACACTAGGTGAGGGCTCCAACAATCTCCAATTGTGAGCTCAATCACCTCCGCTGCTCCAAGCCATCTACCGTGTCAGGAAACACGGAAGAGTAACAAGAAATCCGCAGCAACTCGAAGATCAAGTGCCTCTAGAATGCAACTCTCAAGCAATGCACTTGAATCTCACTCAATCTCACTCAAGATGTGCAACCAAGCAAAGAGATGAGTGGAGGGGTTGTTCTCTAGCTCAAAGGATGTTTCTAGGTCTCAAAATGTGCAAGAGTTACCCTCAAACCCCAGACATCTTCTATTTATAGCGAAGGGGTACGCAGCTAGCCGTTACGGGCGACACAGTTGAAATCGCGCTGACCGGACGCTCCGGTCAGGGTGACCGGACGCGTCCGGTCACTACAGGACAAGCGTGAACAGTGCGCGTCAGAACTAGCCGTTGCCATGACCGGACGCGCTCAAACGTTTGACCGGACGTGACAATGCCAGCGTCCGGTCGCGTTCCAGTAAGCTCCCATCGCGACCGGACGTGTCCGATCGCACGTGACCGGACGCGCCGCGCGTCCGATCGGCACTCCACTGCTCTCTGCCCCTCTGGACGTCTGACCGGACACTCCGGTTCCATGAGGGACCGGACGTGCCGGTTGCGCGCTCTTCTTCTACGCACAGGTAAACTGACCGGACGCACTGGTCAGGCTAGACCAGCGTCCGGTGACAAACCCTAGTGCCCACGCCACGTTGAACTGACCGGACGCGTCCGGTCAAACCGTGACCGCGTCCGGTGCAGCGTCCGATCGCCGTTTTTCAGTGAAAAACAATTTGGACTTTCGCCACCTTTTCTAGACTCCGGCGCAATAGAAAATAGACATTTCATTTCCTCGAAAACGTCTAAATCCCGCGCTCGCACGCTCGGCGAGAGGGAGAGCAAACCCCAAACCCCTTACTACCGCTCAAACACCACCGCCTTCGCAAATGTGCCAACACCACCATGTGTATATCACCATGTGCATGTGTGTTAGCATTTTCACAGTCATTTTTCAAGGCGTTATGTTAGCTCTCAACTAGATCCTAATGCATATGCTCAAGACATTGATCTAGTGGCACTTGATTCCCGAGCTAACCGTGATTGCCCCTCTTGATAGTCGGCTATGTATCCTAAACCCGGTCAATCACTTCTCTACTCATCTTAGACCGGCAAAAGGAAAACCCTATGGTTATATCTTTTCCTTGCGTTCTTAGATCCTTCTCCTCTACTTGATCATCATGTCCATCATATTGTGTGCATCTCCACCATGATCGTCATTTCATGTCCATGCACCATTTCTTTGTGATCTTGTGGCCACCACTCCTTGCCACGTACACCTTCATCATATGTGTTGCTTATGCCTAACTCAAAACACTTAACATATGGCATTAGCAACTTGGTGTCATTAATTACCAAAACCAAACTTGGGCTTTCAACGGTGCAGGTGCTGGTGCAGGGGCCGGCACGACTGGTGCCGGAGCAGGCTGCTTGCCTGCTGGCACTGTCGTAGAGGCCTGGGCACGCCGACTGTACGTCAGGTGGAAGTCTCGGACTAGTGGAGCAGGGGCAGCCGCTGGTGGAGGAGGTGCGGCTGCTGGTGGAGGTGGTGTGGCCACCGGTGGAGCAGGGGCATCAACCACCACAAGTCCGTGAAAGAAGAATCGTGGGGTTGTCTGGCACCTCCTCAAGGACCACCTGAGTAGGTCACAGTTGCTCAACATCGGCATGCGACGGAGCGGCCATAGGGAGACACGTCGGCATAGTACCTGCAAGCAAGAAATCTAGGTTGCTGGGCGAGGACCTGAAAGTGGAAAAGCATGTCTCATAAAAAACAACGTGGTGCGACAAGATGATGCGCCGGGTCGACAGATCAAGACAATGTTACCCCTTGTGCGAGGAGGGATAGCCGAGAAAGACACAATCTGTTGAACGAGGTGCAAGCTTGTGGTGAGCCGTGGTGGTCAAGCTAGAGTATCAGAGACACCCAAAGATAGGAAGATGGGAGTAATCGGGTGTCTTGTTGTAGAGTAGAGCATATGGGATGGTATTGCGAATGGTGGAGCACGGGCGCCGGTTCAGCAGGTACGTTGCTGTGGAGAGCGCCTCAGCCTAGTTAGGTGCAGGCATGTGTGCATGAATGAGCATAGTGCGGCTAATGTTGTTCAGAGTGCAAAGAATGTGTTTGGTCTTGCCATTTTGTCGAAAAGTATAGGGACATGACACGCGTAAATGAATACCATGGGAGGCAAATAAAGCCTGGAGGGTATTATTTATGAACTCGGTGCCATTATCAGCCTGCATGGCTTTGATGGCGAGGATGAATTATGTGGAGACATAGCTGCAAAAGTTGGTGATGTGGGCTGCTACCTTAGATTTGCGAACGAGGGGAAAAGTCCAACAAAAGTGTGTAAAATCATCGAGCAAAATGAGGTAATATATATTGATAACCCGAGATACTAGCAACAGGGGATGTCCACATGTCACAATGAACAAGTTCAAAAGGCATAAGCTAAATGAACTAGAGTTTGAAAAGGGAAGCCGCACATGTTTGCCAAGCTGACACGAATGACAAAAATTATGCTCTATTTTATTACAACTGATGGACGCACTATGACGAAGCTGGGATGACAAGACAATGATGCCAAAGGTCGGTGGAGATGGCGAGGCTGGCGTGTGGAGCAGAAGGTGCAGCAAGGATGGTGTAAAGGTCACCAGCACTATTGCAGCGAAGCATCATGCAATGAGTTAGGATATCTTTGATAGAAAAACCAAGAGCGTCAAATTCGATAGAACAGTAGTTGTCCCTAGTGAACTGAGAGCATGTTGTGGACTAGAGATGGAACAGCTAAAACATTGTTAAGAGGGAAATTTGACATGGGGGTTTGAATGATAGACTCACCATGACATGAAATAGGAAGAGTTTGACCATTGCCAACGCTAATGAAGGAGTGAGAGGAAGGATGGCGGGAAAGGAGCATACTATCCGAGGAGCTCATGTGAGAAGAAGCACCAGAGTCCAACACCCAGGGATTCTAATTCTGGAGGTTGAGCTAGTTGACTACAGCGATGAGGCCAGCTTGGTTCCACATAGGAGCCGGCTGGGAGACCTAGAGCAACGTGAAGGTCATGGGAGGCTGCACGGGCGAAAAGGTCGTGTGAGCCAGAGGTGGCACGCCAAGGACATCAGGATGCCAGCCCTACTGGGCGGGGGTGCCTTGGGGTGCCCACGCGTTGTAGCAGAACTAGGGGCCCATGGGCCGGTACTGGCTGGCCTACTAGAGAGCACCAGTAGCACCATCGCGTGGCTATGCAGCGCTGCCACCCTAGCCCCACATGCCCTTGCCCTTGCCCTTGCCTTTGCCACTACCGCCGCCCTTGTTGCTGCTGCCGTTACCGCTATTGTTGCCACCGCCTTTGCCACCATTGGGGTTTGTAGTGCCGCCAGAGGTAGCCCCAGCGGTGATGGAGCAGCACCTGCTCAAACTGGTGCAGCCAAAGCTAGCCGCGGCGAGGAGGGTGGTGTTGACGACAATCTTCTCACGTTGGCCAAGCGGAGCTCCTTGAGAGCCATCATGTCGTGGGCTCTGGCAAACATGGAAAGAACAATAAGTTGGCAATGTCGTCGGCGGTGTTGGAGAAGTGAGGTTTGAGGCCACGTAGGAGGGAGAGGATGAGCTGCGTGTCCTGCATGGGATGGCTGACGTCGCAGAGGACGACGACCTAGGTCTTCAGGCGTTGGTAGTACACCGAGATGGTGGATTCACCTTGTACCATGGAGTGAAACTCGTTGTGGATGAAGATGGTGCGTTGCTCCTTGTTGGCATGGTAGATCCCCTCGGTGGCCACCCAGAGGTCTTAGGCGGTCGGGTTGGGCTCGTCCATGGTGAGATCAAGGATGGAGTCGTCGACAGAGCCGAGAATCCAGCCATGAAAGCAGCATTCCGCGGCGTTCCATTGGGGGTCATCGGGTTCAGGAGGTGCGCGAAGCCATCGATGTGTGAGCGAAGCCCGAATTTCCCTCACAGTGACTTGTAGAAGAGCGCCCACTTCGAGTAGTTGGAGTTCAGCTCCAATGTGAAGGGGACGTGGGATTTGACGGAGACGGTGGTTGGCATGGTTCCGTTGGCAGTGGCCTACCATCAGGAAGGAACCACTAGGGAGGGAGGAAGCCGCCGGAGAGGGTGGACGGAGCCGCCGGGGAGGGTGGATGGGCGCGGAAATCACGTGCGCGGTGGAGGCGGCTGTGCGATCGGGAAAGAGGAGTCACGCACGCGGTGGGTGGGCGGCTGCATGATCTAGAAAGAGGAGTGAGAGCGGAAGGTTAGGATCTAATTGGCTGATACCATGTAGAGAGAGGGAAACACCACACACCCTCCTAGGGGGGTGACCTTTCATATATATAGCCCAAAGTTGCTTGGAGTACAATATGTCCAAATACAACGTATACAGGACTACAAATGTCTAATAATTATAATGAAATCCTAGGCTTAAAAATTGGATAAAAAGGGAAGCAAACAATGAAAGGAGCAGAGAGGTTGCTCTGTTTTTCTCTTTTTAGGCAATCCGAAGCACACATTTAAAAGGCAACCTTGTAGCCAAGAAAACTGCATATCTTATATATATGTTTGATTTTGATCTCATGTTCATAAGATTTTAGAATTCAATATTTTAGATTATGCAAGTGCCAAATAGCCACTGCCAGTTATGATGCACTCATTCATCCATCAGCTTGAACATGGTCCTGTCAACATATTGCAGAGACTTTAAGTGTTCTATTTTGGTAATGTGATTGTTCTCAGTTGGGTGTAAGTTATTAAAGGAAATCATGGGTATGTAATGTGTTTGTTTTGACAAATTTCCAAAGAATCCATGTTTAGCACCAAGATTAATTATTCAGGTTCACTCTTATGCTTGTTTTTTATTGGGCACATATTAATAGATAAGAAGCAAGGTACAAAAACAAAAATGAAACACCCTCACAAAAGATGTAATAGCAAGACAACCTCCACCATGGCAGCACACCTGCCAAACTGGTGCAGCGGCAACCAAAATGCCACCCTAAAAGTTACAACAAACAAGACGTGAGGTGGGGTATGGGGTTCTCCACCACAATGCCTCTAAGGAGGAAAATGACATCCACAGGTACCGCACTGATTAGCGAACCTAGGTTTTTCAACCAAAACCCCTTGGGGATTAGGGATCTCACAGTAATACCTCCCTTGAGGAGAATGGCACCAAGGCATGACCATTGAAGGTATCAACATAAAGCTGCATGTCCGCTGGTCCCAACCAACACCTTGTTCTGGTAGAGGCATGGAGCACCACCATCGTTGCTGCATGTCAGCAATTACCAAGCTTCATACCAAGTCATACGCATCCGAAGATACGTTGTCGTCCATCACAGTCATACGAGAACATTGTAGACAGTCAGATGGGAAGAAATCGAAGCCTTACACTACACATGTTGTACACAACCCTTCAGGCTTTCATTATATCACGAGTTTAGGATTTTTATTTTGAACCAAGGCTTCTATTGGCCCACCCTTGGGGACATCTAACTCCATGGGGTTTGTGAGCAAGAAGGATTACCTATAAGGAGTGGATGTATTGCATTGAGCATCTCGAGCGAAGAGAATGGGGTGTATTAGGAATTATGTATAGCCAACACATTGTTGTACCACCACTTATACAACTCTTGCATATGGCTATATTTATGAGAGGCACCCTCCCACAATTTGTGTTTGTCATTCCCTCAATCCATTATCCCCGACTTTTTATATGGTATGATGAGTCTGAGCCTAGGTCAGCCTAGGTCCCCCCTCGCCCACCCATGAAACCCCTAGCAGTGTTGCCCCTGCCTCGGGCCATATTGACCATCATCGCCTCATTTGCAGCATCAATCTCTCCTTCATCTTTGCAACCCCTGCCCTATATCAAACCCAAGCCGTGTTGCCCTCCTTCTAGGGCTGCACTGACGCCGCCTCTCTCTGTCACATGACACCACTCCCTAGCCTCCTATCTGGTGGTGACAGTTTCCTGCAACGCAACAACCACCCCCTACCCTGCCTCTCTGTTGCTCCTTACCATGTTGATAGACTCCTTTGTAACTAGTAGCATGAGATCTAGTGGCATGAGAACCCTACTCTTGTCAGGATGAAATGATGTGTCATGTGTCTTTGTTGCTCTTTATGCCATGATCACCACAAAATAGCAAGTCTAGGTGACCCTTGAGTTGAATCATCTGAACATTAATCGTTGGTCCTTATTGTTGCTCTCCTCATGTGGCAAGCTCACGCTATGGTCACACATCGATGGTACTGCAACAACACACCTATTGGATCCCCAATGGATGACCACTAAATCCTACGTCCAAAGCTAGCTCCTTGGCTCCCTCATAGATGATGTCCTTAGCCTTGCCTTGGAGCCACACTAGACCACTCATGCGCTTTATGTCACCATCAAGGGCTCTTCTAGGTGACTAGGTCTCATGCTCTGTCTTTCTAAGTCATGAATTCCACTCCATGAATTAGGTGGGCCTCTCCATCGATGACTACTACTAGAAGATGAAGGCCACCACCATCGAGCTTCGTGATGGTGACACCTTCCTTGACTCACAACTCATCCATCCTCAACCTACTGTGTGGCCACAACCCACGCTTCTATAGCACCATCGTTAGCATAGCCAACTCCACACCATTACCCGACTTTCCCACCACTCATGATAAGTTGGTCTTGATGGAACTCCATCTTGACAATGAGGGCACAATCTCCACAAAGATCGCACTCCATGAGGGCTCATATTCATGAATGTTGCATGTTGCTTGGTCAGCTAAGGCTTAGGTGCTCTTGGTAAGGGCACCCATAACCCTAGAGGTGGCCAAGGTGGCAATGATGGTGACTAGGGTGGTCATTAAGGTAGTGACGGTGGCCAAAGCGGCTGGGCCAAGAAAGGAAATGGCAATGCCCCCTAGTAACAGTAACGAATTTTGCCGACAATGGGTCATGATGCTGCACCCCCACATGGTCATGTCCCCTATCTATTTTCTTATGTAGGGACCCTTATGAATGTCAGTCACTCCACCATTAGGTGTTGAGCAGTCACATATTGCTTCAGTCGCTCCCTACATCGAGGTTGAGCAGTTGATTCCTCTAGACCTAGCGATCATCTATGAAGACCCATTCCTATCACTAGGTTAGGTTGCTATCCCTGCTCGTTTGGGCACTCCTTTTATTGGTGAGCCTCCACCTACAGACACTTATGCTATGGGAGGGACGGTCAACAATGGCATATTGTGCCTATAGCGTTGTCACCTCCACCAGTCTAAGTGACCCTAGTAGCCATCCCGTGAGGCCGGTCAGAGCTCAAGTGTTTGGTTTAGGGCGTGGCTAGTCGAAGCTCAAACGGTCAGGCTCAGGTGGGTGCGGGCACATCGGCCATGGCAATGAGGTCATTCCTAGGAACGAAGACACAATGTGTGGACGGAGGAATGGGCGAGGAAGAAATAGAACAGAACAAAACGAACCAGGATCCTATGTAACCAGTGGCAGTGGTGCGTCATTTTCCCCAAATCTACCAAACGTGAGTTTTCAGAGGACCCTTTGAGCTGCTTCATGAAACCCATAGATCTGGCTGGCAGATGAATGGTGCAATCACCAAGTGTTTGGCAGATGAATGGTGCAACCATCTCTCCCCTCCCATGTCGTCTCTCTCACTCGTCGTGTCTCTCCTGCTACCCTCCATTCCAATGATCTCACTACTGCGTCGTCCCCCATTAATCTTGCGCCACTAGCCCTACCTGCCCCCATGTGGATCACGCCAAGCCACAGTGCAACCTACTCATCATGGTGCCACCTGTTGGCATTTCTTAGCGCAATCACCAAGTGAGGAGGTTTATATCCATCACCGGCAATGGTGCCAAAAATACCTAGTTGGCATTCCTAAACGTCACTACCTAGGAATGATTCCCTTAGCATCGGTGCTAGATATGCTCATGGGGTTTACAGTCGCTGGGTAATGGTACCTAGAAATGCCTGGTTGGCATTCCTTAACACTGTAACTAAGATTGAGTTAACCTTAGCAACGTTACCAAGGAACACCAACCTCGATAGTCCTAATATGATTACAGACCAAATCCGCAAGCGTACAGAACTATCATTGCCGCATTTCACTCGGAAGTATTCAGGGTATCATTATTTATATTTTCCCAAAGGAGGGCATGGTTTAATATATCTAGCATGGACATGAATAAGATTACATACTTGCATGATGGACCTTAGTTCATGATAGGGGTAAAAACGGTATATCATGGATAGAGACACACATCTGGGCTAACCTCAAGGATAAAAGGAAAACAAAGAATAAAAGAATGTTCTTCATGGAGCAGGCATGTTCTAATATAGCCGTGCAAAGAATAGTTAGTGATCATACCAGTTATATGGAGATGGACGGGGAGATCTCCGGGCACTGGTCTGCCAACAAGCCAGGGAGACTTTACAAACTCCTACACAATACCCGGACGTGGGGGATTACAAGGGATGGACAGGGCTGTCACCAACTACCGCCCATCCCTCAACCGTGGGATACCATCATATTCACAGGTTCCCGTGTACCCGAGCACCACGCCCGTGTACAAAGAAATTACCTATACCCCCATGGGTCCCCGACCCTACGAATCGACAGGTAAAGGATAGAGGCAAACCTGAAGGAACTACGAACCCCCACCCTAACCTAGCTCTATTTCTACTCATACAAGTCATATGAATGTTTAAGTTCAAAGTTGAACATGTTAAGATCATAACACACAAACTATGTGATAGTTCATATGTCATGATTATAACATTAGAACAACTTACTCTAGTTCATATGCACTACTACATGAATGAGATCAGAGCATGAACTTGGAAGAACTCTTCATAGTTGTATTCATACCAAGATGTTCCTCTTCTTCCAAGGAGATAAGCTCTTCTTGATAGCATTCCTAGCTCCAAAGTCTACTACTAAAAGTATGAAAAAGATTACAAGACGTGGTAGTGAGGTAGAGCTCCAAGATGATGGTGTGTGTGTAGAGGAGAGCTCCACCCTTGCTTATATAGTGGATGAAGGATGGTTCAACGCAAGTAAATTTGGAAACTACCTAAAACCGCCTCTACGTGCCGCCATAGAACCGCTCCTATGTCGGTGCTTCGGTCCAGGTAATTGCTTAGGTGGGCTTTCTCCATTTTCCTCTTTTGCACACTTTTGAAATACGAGTTCTACTTTGAGATTTTTGGTTTGGTTTTGTGCATTTTCCACTTGTTTCCGGAGATGTGTTGTGCAAAACATATTTTCTCGAATACAAGAGGCAATAGGATAATAGCAAAGGCATATGTGTCAAAGTATGTTTATTTCTCCTGTTTCAGACTATAGTTGGTGGTTAGAAATGGTTGTTAGTGACCGCCAACACATCCCCCAAGCTTAACCTTTGCTCGTCCCAAGCAAATAGCTAAGTACTTGGTTGTTGATCAGGACTTGCTACTATGCCGATACAATTCACAAGTGCCATGCCTATAACAAAGTATTCCTTCACAATTCAAATAAGTTGGCATTTTATCCACCCTCTATCTTGATACCTGTGGGCCGTATAACTTTTTTAAGTTCTTGGGCGGTTGAAAGATAGAACAATTATAACAGAATCACCAATCATTCATTCTTTGATTAATTATCTATCCGGAGATTTTATGAATTTTTGCAAAGAAATGTAAGTTCCTCAAATGATTCTCTCAATCACTCAATGTGTATGATACCTCACCAAAGGCATTTGAATTTTTGCCTTCTTTTCTTATCCTACCACTAAAGGCTTTGAGTGGAGTTTTGGGTAGGTATAAAAAGTGGGCATACTTGCATCACATATGTTGCTAAGTCAAAAACGAGACCACAAGGAGATGCAAGCCAAACACTTAGATCAAGACGTGCAAGTGTGTGGAATTTTTCATTACTTCCTAATTCTAAATATTTTTATACTCCTTGTATCATGACTCTCTCTATTTGGATGAGTGCCTTTATTTGAAAGTATGGGCTATCTTTATTTCTTTCTTTTCTTTTTCTTTTCTTTTCTTCATGTTTTTTGGCATGCTCTTTTTTTCTCATGCCTTTTGGCATGGATATTTTTCTTATTCTTCTCTTTTTTAGCATAGCCCATACTATTCTTTTTGGCACATGAAATTTTTGAGAGAGAAACACATGATAGACGAATGGAGTATTATTTTTGGTGGACGAAAATGCATGTTCTTGCGTCAGTGTGAGAGTTAGCAGTTATTGTGGGTGTACATGTGTCCTGATCATGGGTGCATGACGAAAATCTCAATACATGTCACAACAATTTGACAACACTCAATGATCAAACAAGTAGCATATGACTAAGGTTTTGAATTTTGAATATCATGTCATATGACCTTGGTAGGTATTCATAATCATTGAGGAACTTTTGATTTTGACATTTTTAAAATGAAATCTTCTGATGTCAAGTCTCTCTTAGAACAAAGTCATAGTAAATTCTATTTGTACCATATCATAACTCGCAACAACTTAGAAAAGGATCATGCATTTGCAACCCACAGTTTTCAAGTGTTAGGATGTGACATTTTTAGCCAACAAACTTAAATCTTGGGGAATACTAAGTTATAACCTAGGCACAGATGAATTATAGATAGAGCAACTATTCATCATTTCAACATAGGAGAAACTAACATTCCTTCTAACACATATGAGAGTGGAATTCATATTTTTGGTATTTTTTTGTATTTTTAGATTTTTTTCCCATGATAGCTCAAGGCCTAGGGTCTGGGAAAGCTTGGTGAAGACTCCGAAGTACATTATTTATTACATTAATTTTTATTTTTGTTTAACTCATCCATGCCTATACTCAGTAGTTTTAGTTCAATGATCAAACTAATTTGATCAAGGTAGGCTAATCAACCTAAGCACCATGCTTAATTTAAAAAACCTATGAAAGTATGATTGCACGAAAGATCATACCTCAAACCAAAACATACTTGTATGAAACAATGTCAGTTTTATTCTAAAAGTAATTTAATTGTTTTTATTCTAGCATGTATATTTCATAGTTTTATTATATACAAATGTTAAGAAACATTTATTTAATAAATTATAAAGGATAACTACCGATTTACCTTCGGCAAGGGCTCATTGTTTAAAGTCCAATGAGCGGGACTCTTGTCCTTCAATCCTTGTTTGATGAAGGTACATCCGTGCTTGGAGAAGTAGGCTGTACCTTCTTTGGTTTCCACACCATTTTGTTGGTTTTTGGTGGTGTGGTGGTGGCCTTGGGAGCTTCTTGTTTTTGTTTCCACACCTTTTCCTTCTTGGGTGGTGTGGGAACAACCTTTGAAGTGTCTTCTTTTTCTTTAGGTTGTTCTTTTTCTGCTCCGGCCTCTTTTTATTTTCTTTGTTTTTCTTGACGAGGCTATCCACCAATTGAGGTTGTATTTCAACCTCCTTGATACCTTGTGGGTTTGGCCCGTATTTGATATGGATCATGGAGCATTGCTCCTGTCGGGGCCAAAAGCCGAACTTCTCTTCCTTGCCATTGATGTTGAAGTGGATTTCTCCTACTCCAACATCAATTTGTGCTCCTACGGTGCTTAAGAAGGGTCGCCCAAGGATGAGGAGCGACTCTTTTGTCGTTTCCATGTCTAGCACCACGAAGTCAACTGGGACGAAGTATCCCTGGATTTTCACCGGGATATCTTTGGCGATCCCAGCTGGATAGCGGACCGTAGAGTCCGCTAGTTGGAGCATCATTGGTGTAGGCACGAGATGTGTGAAGTTCAGCTTATCGAAGATGGAATTGGGCATAATGCTCACGCTTGCCCCAAGATTAGGCATGATCAAACTGCTGGGTGGCTATGGAACACGTGATTGTGGGGTACCCAGGGTCCTTCTTCTTCTCAAGAAGACGGTTGAGTATAGCTGCGTTACACTCTTCCGTCAGCTTGACGACTTCCGTAGACGGCAATGGTCGTTTGTTGTTGATGATGTCCTTGATGTACTTTACATATGAAGGTACATGCAAGACGTTCATTAATGGGACGCTTACATGGATCTTCTCTATCATATCCACAAAACAAGCAAACTGCTCATCCATGGCCTGCTTTCTTTTTCTTCTGGGAAACGGCAGGTAGGTGGTCTCGACGAAGTCCTCCGGTGCCGTTTCCTCCACTTCTTCAAGATCTTTTTGGGTTTTTGTTGTTGGTATGGGTCTTTCCTCTTCTCGCCCTTGTGCTTTTCCTGTTTTGTTGTTAGGGTTTGGGGGATCACGAGTGGACTTACCACCCCTAGTGGTCACTGCATTAACTTTTTCAAAGGAATTCTTGGGTTGCCGTGGGATTTTCCCTTCATTATTAATAGGAATGGAAGCTGCAATTTGAGCTAACTTTGTTTCTATCATTTTGTTAAAGCTCAATTGATTTTGAGCAAAGGTAGAAAGACCATTTATTTTAGTATTTATGTTTTCTAGCATTTTGTCATTATATGAAAGCTTTTTGGTAAGATTTTCAATTTTTTTTGCCTGGCCTAGTACCAGGTCTTTTAAGGAAGGTTGATTCGAATTGTAATTGGAGTTATAGTTCGAATTACCTCCTTGCGAGCGGGACTGATTGTTCCACCCATTATTACCTTACTGTCGGAACCCGTTGTTGATATATGCGGCATCTTCACAGGTCTCGGGGTAGTTGTTCCCCGAGTGTCCGACTTCTCCATAAACCTCGCAAGTCATTTGCGATTCTGTGGCCTGAACGGTGGCCTTCAAAGCTTCTTTCTCGTGGGCCCTCTCTTCAGTCTTGATAGCAGCAAGTCTATTTTTGTGGCAAGCATGTCCGCCTCCTTCACAAAATGCATGCCTTTTGTGTTTTGCTTTCCTGTCCCCAGCTCTGATTTGCCACCATCTTCTCAATAAGAGCGGAGGCATTGGTGACTGTGAAGGAGACGAATGCCCCTCCAGCAGCGGCATCGACGTGGCCCTTCCACATGGCCATGAGGCCTTCGTAGAAGTTTTGGAGCACAAGCCAATCTTCTATCCCATGGTGGGTATAGTTTTTCTTTGGGCCGTGCCGGCCCAGCCCGGCACGTGCTCGGGCCATGCCCGGCCCGCATTGCTCGGGCCGACACGTGCCGCCGTATCTCACCGGGCCGTGCCTTAGCGTGCCTCGTGCTTGACAGGCAGCCCAGGCACAGCCCATCGGGCCAAAAATCGTGCCGTGTTGTACGTGCTGGCCCGGCTGCAAAGTCGTGCCGGGCCAACCCACAGCCCGCTCAGGCTCAAACCACAGATCAAGAAACACAGAAAATATTTCACAGATTTCACAGCCACAGATCAAGAAACATAGAAAACAAAGATTAAGCTAAAATGAACTGTGTGCAATGCTGCCTCATTAAAAACCTTTCTAGGTAAAACTCACCCTTGTGAGAAACCCTAGAAAGGAAAAGAGTACAGCACAGCTCTTAAAGTCTTAATTAAGTTCAAATGTTCAAAGTCAAGTCACAGTCTCTCAGTCTCACAGATTATCTGTGACAGATACAATAGAACAGAACAAAAGGTGATGCAAAAAACAAGGGTATCTTCTCAAGCTTCAACCTTCAAGCACCAGCACCAGCACGATGCCTAGACTGAACCCCAGTAGCAGCTGCACCCCTTGATGGACCAGCAACAGAAGCACCCCTTGATGTTGATGGACCAGTAGTAGTTTCACCTGATCCATGTTCCATTAACAAGTAAGCATCATGCAAATGAAATGAGGAGCAATATCAAATAAAGGTGATGAAAAAACAGTGGACTGCCTGATGTTCCAGTTCCATCTCCTTCTCCAGGTTCATCGAGATACAACTTCTCATAGGATTCCTCCAACTCTTTATTCTCAGCATCATGTTGCAGCCTCTTGTCTCCCAGCTCCCAATCCTTGATGCAGCACAGCATCTCCACATGTTCAGGCAACAAACGCCGTCGCCGCTCCTCGATTATCCTTCCTGCTAAGCTGAAACATGATTCTGAAGACACAGTAGAAATAGGAACTGACATAACATCTCTAGCCATGATGGATAGGATTGGATAGGTTAGTTTATGGTCACGCCACCACAGGAGTAAATCAAAATCATCCCCATATGCAGTGACATTGTCACTGTCAAGATAAGCTGAGAGCTCACACAGAGAACCAGATGAAGTGGAACCAGGGCCAGGGGAAGGACCAGGACCAGCTGCACCAGTTCCAGTTCCAGGCCCTCCAAATATCAATCCCCATGCCTGCTTTCTTTTACCTATAATGCTTGAAGGCTGTGTAGGCCTTTGAGACCTAGATGCACCACCTCTCTCATACTTGGCAAATAATTTATGAAATTCAGTTCTGACATCAGCATAGTAAGAAGAGTAATCAAAACCAGTGTAGCCTTTAAGCAAATGCAGAACATTGAATAGACCACTCATCTTAGCTCTAGGATCAAGAACAAAAGCAAGTGAATATAGCATAGGTATGTTCTTCCAATATTTAAGGAATTTAAGCTTCATAGGATAAACAAATGTCCCCATACTTTCATCTTTTTCAGCCTCATGCAAATGAGCAGCAATATCAAGAATATGATGCAGAATTAGTGGACTTGTTGGATAGTACACCCCAGACAGAACAACAGTTGATTCATAAAATATTTCTAGAAACTCTAATATCTTACCAGCAACATACCAATGCCTTGAAGACAACAACTCAGAACCATAGTTGGAATTAATGAACACATGGAAAACATTGGAATAAGGAAGCAAGTGCTTGAGCATAAGGTATGTAGCATTCCATCTAACATCCATATCCAAGCCAAATTTTCGAGGTCTAACTGCCTGAGCATTACAATAGTTCTTGAACATAGCAATTCTTTGATTACAGGAATTCAAAAAGTTAATAGCAGTTCTGAAATCTTCTAAGTATGGTTTGAACCTTTTTAAACCAGATTTCACAATCAGATTGATGATATGACAAGCACAACGCTGATGAACAAGACTGTACTTAATTTTAGAAGGATCATTAGCATCAGGTGAAGGATCAGCACCCAAATAACCAGCAAACATAGGTGTCAATGTATCCATAGCCTTAGAATTAGAAGAAGCATTATCTAATGTAACAGAGAAAACCTTGTCAATCATACCAAATTCCTGAATGACACAAGCAACTTTTTCAGCAATATTTTCACCAGTATGTTTGCAATCAATCAATCTAAAACCAATCACCTTTTTCTGTAACTCCCAATCAGCAGAAACAAAATGAGCAACAACAGTTATGTAGTCTTCCTTAGCATTTCCAGACCAAATGTCTGAAGTCAGAGCAACAGAGGAAGCACCAGCCAACACATGATTCTTAAGTATTTTCCTACGTTCATTAAAGAGCTTAGCAAGATCTCTAGTGGTGGTATTGTTAGACACGCGCACAAATCTAGGATTGTGAGCACGCTGAATGTACTCCTCAAAGGCATCTGTATCACCAATACTTAACGGCAGATCAAGCCTAGCAATCAAGCGACACAATTCAGTTCTAGCAACATCAGGATTATAGTCCCAGTTATGCAAACCATCAGGATTAAGCGCAAGCCTAGACTGAACCCTAGCACGTTGACACATTTTCTCTTTACAGGCTTTCTGGTGCCTCTTCAGTGGCCAGTGTCGGTAGCAGTTCGCGCAGACAAAGTTGACTTACACATTTTGCAAGTAGCTTTAGTTAAAAGGTGTTTGCCATCAACAGTCTCGAAGATCTTGTCAAAATCATCCCAGACAGGAGATGTGCGCTTACCACCGCTGGTACAATTACCAGCATCAGATGGAGTGCTGTTGGAGCCGATCGTGGTCCCTGTCGCCGTCGCCCCTGCACCACCACCACCGTCCAGATCGATCGAAGCATGATCGTCTCCGACCTAGATACCGAACAAGGCGGCAGCGTCCTCACGGATGTCGTCATCATTCTCGCCCTCTGGAGCCAAGCCAGGCGAAAGGACATCATCGTCGTCTGCCGCCATGGCCATGGCCTCTCCAGCACCGTTCCTCAACGGTGCGGGTGGCCGCCGAGCTCGGTCTACGCCACAGCTAGACGACGACGCATCGGCTACCGACCTACGCAAAAAAATAGAGGATGTCAGATCCCGGTTGCTGGAGAAGACGAGAGGAGAACCCAAGAAAAGCTAGGGTTAGGGTTTACCTGCGCAGCCGGAGCCCGGTGCCGGAGAAGGCGAGCCCCCAAGAGAAGACGACGCACCATTAGAGAGGACGGCGAGCGGTGGAAGAGGGAGGACGGGAGCAGGAACACGAAACCGCGAACTCACATCACCAAGAGCAAGAGAAAAAGGGAAAGGGAGGAGAAAGGAGAGGTCGAGAGGATGGCCGGCACCCGGCGGTCGTCGGATCGAGATCACCGGAGTGGAAGAGGACGGCGACCGGCGACGGATTAGGTTAGGGTTTGGTGAGACACGGCGAGCGGGCGAGCGCCGAGCGGTTGCGCGGCTGCGGCGGGTGGGGTGGATTAGGTTAGGGTTTGGTGGAGGGGCCGCCCCGGGGGAGAGGGGGGTTTATATATAGGGGTTGGGGCGCTGGGCCGGGGGTGACGGGAGGCTCATGGGCCGTTGCCTGTTGGAGGCATAGCGGGCCGCCTCGGGCCGCCCCTACAAATTTCGTGCCGGGCCGTGCTGGCCCGCATGCCTGAGTTTCAGCCCAAGCACGGCCTGAATAGCTGGGCCGGGCCAGCACGGGCCCGAACTTCGTCGTGCCAGGTCGGGTTCTTGTCGGGCCGAAAAATCGTGCTTGGGCCGGGCCGTCGTGCTTCGGGCTGCATGAAAAATTATAATGGTGGGGGAAGGCCCAGACATAGTCCTAGAGCCTTTCCCACGCCTTGGGGATAGACTCGAGTGAAGTATGCTAGAAGTTCGAAATTTTCCCCCTTAGGGCACTGGTTTTGCCCATGGGGAAAAATTTCGAGAGGAACCCCACTGAACATTTGTCCCACGTGTTGACTGCTTCCTTGCTTTGGTAGAACCACTGTTTTGCCTTCCCCGCAAGGGATAAGGGAAATAGGCAAAGCCTTATGCTAGCCGGTGCGACGTCTTTTATGACGATGGTGTCACACAACTCAAGGAAGTGCTGAAGGTGTGCACTTTCGTCCTCGCTCGGCAAACCACAAAACTGGTTTGCTTGTACCATCGTGATTAGGCCAATACGGAGCTCAAAGTTTCTGGTCCTAGTGTTGACAGCGGGCCCAACGGGCACATTGGCAACATCGGGGGTGGAGTAGTCATGGAGTGCCTTGGCCATGTTGATAGTAGCAGATGGTACGGGGGTGAATGATTCGACTGCCGGTGGAGTAGCAGAAGAAGAAGAGGCACGAGACCTATTCTTCCTTAGGAGTGCCTCCGGATTATCGGTGTAGTTGTTCGGTAGATCAAAACTACTCATACACTATCCTATTTTCATTCCACAGCAGAGGAAGAAAATAAGCAGAATTAGCCTGCATAAACTATGGCTACCATTACATGCATGTGCTCATTATTCATGACATGCTAGATTTTCTACTTCAACCTATGCCCTCCCCGGCAACGGCGCCAGAAATGCTTGTTGGCATTTCTTAGTGCAATCACCAAGTGAGGAGGTTTTAAGTCCATCACCGGCAACGGCGCCAGAAATACCTGGTTGGCATTCCTAAACGTCGCTACCTAGGAATGTATTCCCTTAGCATCGACACCAGATATGCTCGTGGGGTTTACAGTAATGGCACTTTGAGATGCCTGGTTGGAATTCCTTAACACCGTTACTAAGATTGAGTTAACCATAGCAACGCTACTAAGGAACACCAACCTCAATAGTCCTAATATGATTACAGACCAAATCCACAAGCGTACAGAACTATCGGTGCAGCATTTCACCTGGAAGTAATCAGGGTATCATTATTTATATTTTCCCAAAGGAGGGCATGGTTTAATGTATCTAGCATGGACATGAATAAGATTACATACTTGTATCATGGACCTTAGTTCATGACAGGGGTGAAAATGGTATATCATGGATAGTGGACACACATCTGGGCTAACCTCAAGGATAAAAGGAAAACAAAGAATAAAAGAATGTTCTACGTGAAGCAGGCATGTTCTAATATAGTCGTGCAAAGAACAATTAGTGATCATACCAGTTATATGGAGATGGACGGGGAGATCTCCGGGCACTGGTCTGCCAGCAAGCCAGGGGGACTTTACGAACTCCTACGCAATATCCGGACGTGGGGGATTACAAGGGACAGACAGCGCTGTCACCACCTGCCGCCTACCCCTCAACCATGGGATACCGTCATATTCACAGGTTCCCGTGTACCCGAGCACCACGCCCGTGTACAAAGAAACTACCTATACCCCCTAGGTTCCCGACCCTACGGATCGACATGTAAAGGATATAGGCAAACCTGAAGGACAATGAACCGCCACCCTAACCTAGCTCTATTTCTACTCATACAAGTCATATGAATGTTTATGCTCAAAGTTGAACATGTTAAGATCATAACACACAAACTATATGCTATTTCATATATCATGATTATAACATTGGAACAACTATACTCTAGTTCATATGCACTACTACATGAATGATTTGAGAGCATGAACTTGGAAGAACTCTTCATAGTTGTATTCATACCAAGATGTTCCTCTTCTTCCAAGGAGATAAGCTCTCCTTGATAGCCTTGCTAGCTCCAAAGTCTACTACTAAAACTATGAAAAAGATTACAAGAGGTGGTAGTGAGGTAGAGCTCCAAGATGATGGTGTGTGTGTAGAGGGGAGCTCCACCCTTGCTTATATAGTGGATGAAGGACGATTCAGCGCAGGTAAATTTGGAAACTACCCAAAACCGCCTCTACATGCCACCATACAACCGCCTGCCGAAGTTGGGCCCAGGCCATGTCGCCTGTGGTGCAGCCACACCGCACCCTGGCTGGCTCGCCTGGCCACCGCCTTTGGTAGGTGGGTTGGTGGCTGGGCCTGCCCTCTCCTACATTTGTGCGTCGGTCCAGGTAATTGCGTAGGTGGGCTTTCTCCATTTTCTTCTTTTGCGCACTTTTGAAATACGCATTCTGCTTTGCGCTTTTTGGTTTGGTTTTGTGCAGTTTCCACTTGTTTCCGGAGATGTATCCTGCAAAACATATTTTCTCGAATACAAGAGGCAATAGGTTAATAGTAAATTCATATGTGTCAAAGTATGTTTATTTCTCATGTTTCGGACTATAGTTGGTGGTTAGAAATGGTCGTTAGTGACCGCCATCACCACCGATGGTCATTGAGATGAGGGAGGCAGTAGTAGAAGCATGGGAGGGAGTGAAAACATAGGGGAGGAGGCGGTCGACTGTGATGATGATAGCGGGCATGAGTGTGGCTGATGTTATCCTCTTGTATCCCTAATCTTCCTGTCAAGCTGTTCCCGAGCCATAGTTATCGGTGCCGCAGCTGCTCACCCCGATGCGTCACGACTCCACTCACCTACAACTCTGTTAGGACGACGGATGCTTTGTTACTATGCTTATTGGGGAGGAGGGCTGCTCCCACGCTTCACGGGCCATTGCCCGCGCGTGTGCCTCACCACTGGCCACACCTCGCCATGCCATTTTCGTGAGTTTTTTTGTTTGACGGTGAGAAGTGAGAGTTAGAAGGAAGGGGCAGTTTGGGTAATATGAAAATATAGGTGCCTGCAGATGAGCCCAATGACGTCAAAGTATAAAATGACACGGTTCAAGGAGTGCAGTATAATTATAAAATAGCACGTTTCCAATTTTCTAAATAGTAATAAATAGTAGGTGTAGGTATCCAAAACGGAATAACATTTGTAATACTATATAATTGGAATAAATCCTAAAGTTTAACTGCTGATTGTCAACTCTTCGGCTCTTGGCCCCATCGGGAAGAAATTTCCCAACCTGCAGAAGATGATCTGGGTGCCGCAGGTCCATCACGTGGAGAACATGATCCTCTTCACAGCAGAGGATGGTGGGCTGAGAGTCGCCGCTGTGGAGAGCTGCAGCCTGTGCCTGTTGTCCGGTCGAACTGACCCTGATGGTGTCACGAGATGGGTGCAAGACAGGACCGTCGGGCATGATTCGATGATCCCCATCGGTGTTAGTAGTGCCTCGACTAAGCTTTACGTTGTCAGCTTTGCAGAAGGCACTGGTTACATTTTCATCAGGGCGAATGACGGTATCTTCAGTGTTGAACTAAAGTCCGGCAGGATCAGCAAGGTAGGCCGTGGGAAATTCGGTCCCATCTTTCCATTCATGCGCTTCTGACATTCCTGGTACTAGCCTTGTGCTCAGTTATATCATTCCTCATTCCTGTTGCAGTATTTCAGCCTAGTTAGTGTGGTAATATGGATAATTATAAATTCAATAAAGAAAAATGATAACTTCAATAAAGAAAAATGTACATGTGGAATTTTAATGATGCAACTTCAAATGCATGAGGCCAATCACAATTTAAGGGTCGTATTTTGTAAGACTAAAGCTGTCCACAGACCATATATATGTGTGGGCGCTTACTCATCTATATTGTGTTAAGTTCTTTGTGGCCAATCTAATGTACGTATTGAAGACTCTTTCATGTAACCATCAACATTGCTTGTCATATGTGTGATTTTTTAGCTATTTCATTTTTTGATCATTTTTTTTGTTTTTCAGATCTTGCTAGAGCCAGGTTGCAAGTGCCAATGAGGAATGAGTGATGACTGCAATAATTCTAGCAGGCTGTTGGGGGTATCTTATGAACTTGGTGCTTGTGGTATTCTGTTTGAGTCATTGTCACTGAATGTGACTGTTTTTTGTTAGGAATGAGTAGTATGTTCCTTTTAATGAAAGAATTTTCCATGAATCCCTGATTGCAGAACTCATGACTCTGGTTTACTTATTATGTGTCTGTATGGTACTTTGTCTGTTAGCTACTGTTCAATCATGTTTAGATTGGCCTGCTTAGAATTTCAAGAAGATGTGTGCCTTTGTCGTTGTTATGAAGCAGTCTTCTATTTTATCAGAACAAGGCATGTGTATGAGTGATTTAGTGCAATATATTGAAGATGATTTCCATAGTCTTCCCAAGTGGGAGTGTCAGAATTTGATTAGATTCAACCAGAAGGCATACCTGAAACAATCTGAGTTATGTTGTTATGCTTTCGTGGAGATGATTTTCTCAGTTGCTGCATAAACTGAATAACTAGTTAGCATCGAGTTGAAATCTTGGACTGCAAATTTGGATAAAAGATGGGAAAGCAAACAATGAAGCGATCTTAGAGATTGCACCTACATTCGCATGATGAGGGTCAAAGATGGTCAAGCATGATGAGGGCATCAACGCTAGATCCTGCACCTACATTCGCATTTGTTGGTTGATGTTTCTGGTGTTCCCATCAATTTCCAGAAAGATCTGTATATCAGGGCGGCTGTGGCTCCTTATGGCAGACTGCTAGAATGGTACAGAGATGCAAACAAGTCACGGATTCAAGTTCAGGCTCTCATCCTCAGCCCTGATAGAGTGCCAAGAAGCCTGGTTGTGTCTAGAGGGTGCTTGGTCGGTGGCATGGGGCGTTCCTGGTCTGTCCCTGTTTATATTCTCAATGGTCACTTCCTAGATGCTTTCCCGGCTGAGGAGGATCCTGTCCCGTTTGATGGAGAACCACATCCTGAGCATGCACCAATTGTCCTTGGTGCCAATCACCTAGAGCCCAGCTGGAGCAGCAGCCAATCTGGGGTTCTTTGGAGGAAACCCACACCCGAACCCTGCTCACCATGTACTGCATCAGCAAATTCAGAATCAGCTGATCAATCAGGCTGACCAGCAGCAACCAGTGCAACAGAATGATGATATGGAGGTAGATGAGGTGGACAACGACTGGCCTACCTGGAACCCTACGATCTTCGCAGTTGACAATGGGCAGGCTGTTCCACAGCATCCGGCAAACCAGATCATCTGGATTTGGAGCTTTCTGGATCTTCTATGCGCTTCCTAAGGGGAGATGGTCCTGACATCACTTTGGACCAGGTTCTGGACAACAATGCAGGTGATGATAGCTCGTCCTCCAGTGATGCCACCTCTGAGCTGCTCGAGGAGCGTGCCAGGTTTGCTGCAGCAAACAGCCGATGTGCCAATGTGCTGATTTTTGGCAGAAAAGGGCTGCCGAGTGATACTTTTGTGAGAGCCACGGGGCTGTCTGATGGACAGAGCTCAGTGGCTAGGACCATCACTATACCAGCTTTTGAACCTGCTGCCCCTTCTGTCACCGAGAGTCCTGCTGCTACTGTCACTGGGATGGAGATTGTGCCATGGAAGGCAGTTCTGGATGTTTTGGCCCTGCAGCTTTGGCCATTTGTCTTGGAATGTCGTCGTGTACCGAGAGCTAAGAATCCAGCAAATTTTGTTATCATTTTAGGAGGTGAAGAACAGTCAGAGCAAGGCCCAAATGCTTTTGGCCCAGATGGATTTGAATTCCAGGCGCAACAATCTTAGTCCAACCTGTCCTTAGAAGCAGGTCATTCAGAAGTAGGCCAGAAAAGGGGCCGTGGGCACCCCAGGAAGGTGCTATCGCTCCCAGCTCCTCCAAGCAGTTCAACCACTCCACTTGTGGAGTCCTCGGTCAGGCGCAGCTCCAGAGTCAACAAGGCCAATGGTGGCTTTCATACACCAACAGTCAGGCTAGATGAGGAACCATCAAAGAAAAGAAACAAGATTGATGCAGTGTTGAATGATGAAGCAATAGGAATGGCAGGCCCAATTCCTATCGACATTCTGCAGAGCTGGGGAATTGAATGCGGCATAGCTCCTGAGGAGCTGAGCCAGGAAGTGCTGATGCAGGCGCCCTCCGCCAACCTGGTGATCAATGAAGACCCAACTGTTTGATCATCTCCATGGAGCTGCGTCTCCCTTTATCTATTTGATCTTTTGCTTGAAACACTTAAGTGCTTGCTCTTTTACTTTGGAGTTGTCAAACTTGTTAAACCTCTTAAGTTCCATTCCTCGTGTTAGTACTCTGTTAATCAGTTATCTTTATCAGATCCTTGTTTCCTGCTTGTTTCGTGTGAATCATGATATCTCCATCCTGTCTACGCTAGTCATAACAGGCCATGCTCTTCTTTTTTCGTTATTCCAATGAATAATAGAAAGTGGCAAGTTTTATGTGGGAACATTCAAGGCATTAATGGTGTGGAAAAATGGGACGCTGTCTGTGATAAAATTGAGAGCGCCTGCTCTATCTTCTGCTTGCAGGAGACCAAGAAAGAACATTTTGATCAACAGTTTGCTAGAAAGTTTGCTCCTAGACGCTTTGACTGCTTTGACTTCGTGTTGTCTGTGGGTGCGTTGGGTGGGATCCTGATAGGGTGGAGCAGCTCTCACTTCTTGGGCCAGGTCATTGACAAACAATTATTTGGCATCACGGTATCTTTCACCTCGGCCCAAAACATGGATTCCTAGAACTTGACTACAGTCTATGGTCCCTGCACCGAGCCGGCCCGCACAGAATTCATCAGTTGGCTTAAGAACCACCACATCGCAGATACTGACAACTGGCTCTTTCTGGGGGATTTCAACTTCTACCACAATCGCAATAAGCCAGGTGGTACTTAGCTGACACATTCATTTTCAATGATGCAATTGGGCACCTAGGTTTGGTTGAACTCCAGCTGAAAGGAAGAGCTTCCACATGGAGCAACATGCAGCATGATCCATTGCTGGAGCAACTTGACTGGTTCTTCACATCGGTCAACTGGACAATCGAGTACCCCAACTCGGAAGTGCTGCCCATGGCGAAAATCACTTCAGATCACATCCCGTGTAAGGTGAGCATTGGTACCAAAATCTCCCGGTCCAACATCTTCCACTTTGAAAATTTTTGGTGGAGCACGCAGACTTCCTGGAGATAGTGCATAACCAATGGAATCAGCCAGCTCCTGCAAACTCGATGACCAGAACCATCTCGGCAAAGTTCAAAAAGCTTCGTAGCACTTTGAAGATCTGGAATCGAGGATTATCTAATCTGTCTCTCCTGACTGCTAACTGCAACAATGTGATTCTCTTCTTAGATGGTCTGGAGGATAGAAGGGCTCTATTCAACACAGAAAGCAATCTCAGAAACCTAGTCAAGCATCAGTTGGCTACCCTCTTGCATTACAAGAATGAATATTGGAAAAAGAGATATACAGTTAATAGGATTCGGTTTGGAGATGAATGCACCAAGCTTTTTCATGCCATGGTAACTATTTCACACAGAAGAAACTCCATACCACAGCTACTGAATGAGCAAGGACACTGGGTACAGGACCATGAAGGCAAGGCAGGGCTTCTCTGGAATGCCTTCAAAAAACATATGGGGATATCTTCTGAACCGACAATGGTCTTAGATCTTCAGTCCCTTGTCTCTGCAGTACCAGATTTAGAGGAGTTGACACTACCATTCCTGCACACTGAGATTGATGAAATTGTCAGGAGAATGCCTACTGATAAAGCCCCAGGGCCCAACGGCTTCAACGGTTTATCAAACTCCTACCAGATTTATGAGAAGATGCTGGCGGATTATCAAACATGACTTCTATGCTTTATGTGATGAGTTCTATAATGGATCGGCAAATCTGGAGTGCATCAATAACTCCTTCATCACACTTGTGCCCAAAGTCAACAACCCGGAGACTATCAGTGACTACAGACCAATCTCGCTTTTAAATGTCAGCCTCAAGTTACTTACTAAAATCCTAGCAGATAGGCTGCAGTCGGTTATACTCAAACTTGTGCATAATAACCAGTATGGCTTCATCCACTCTCGCACCATAGAGGACTGCCTTGCATGGAGTTTTGAGTACATCCGTCAGTGCCATCATTCTAGGAGAGAAGCCATCATACTCAAATTAGACTTCGAGAAAGCACTTGATACTATGGTCTATAGAGCATGCCACAATCCTTCTGATGCTCCAACAGTTTGGCTTCCCAGAGAGATGGTTGATGTGGATCCGTGCCATCCTTTCTTCAGGTTCATCTGCAATCCTCCTCAATGGTGTCCTAGGGAAATTCTTCAAATGCAAGCGAGGTGTTCGGCAAGGCGATCCATTGTCACCCCTACTCTTTGTCATTGCTGCGGAGATACTACAGATATTGGTAAACAAGGCATCCAGTCAAGGACTTCTGCGGGCTCCTATCCCACATGAGGACAATAAGTTCCCAATAATGCAATATACAGACGACACGCTCCTGGTTCTCCAAGCAGATGCAAGTCAGCTGTTCTTCCTAAAAGTCCTTCTAAACAGCTATGAAACTGCCTCAGGCCTTAAAGTGAATTACAGAAAGTCGTAGATGATGCCTATCAATGTATCACCCGAGAAGATGCAGCACCTGGCCAATACATTTGGCTGTCAGATTGGCACACTCCCTTTCACGTATCTGGGTCTCCCAATGGGAACCACAAAACAAAGAATAGATGATCCGTCGCCGATCATGGACAGAGTTGAGCGCAGACTCTCGGCTTGCTCCACTTGGCTCTCCTACTCTGGAAGGTTACAAATGCTCAACTCGGCAATCACACCTATTGTCACTGACACCTTATGCACTATTAAAGTTCCTAAAGGCTTCATTGATAACATTGATCATGCACATAAGCAATGCTTGTGGAGGGGCAGTGATGATACTGCAAAGGGAGGTAATCTGGTAGCATGGCCAACTGTCATGAAGCCCAAGGAGAAGGGGGGGGGCCTCGGAGTCATTAATCTGAGATTGCAGAATGATGCCCTCCTACTGAAGCAGCTTCATAAATTCTACAATAAGGTTGACACTCCCTGAGTCAGCCTGATCTGGAACAAGTACTATGAAGGTAAGGTCCCACATGAATGTAGAGAACTGGGATCTTTTTGGTGGCGTGACCTAATGAGACTCAACACCATTTATAGAGGCATTGCAAGATGCACACTAGGTGATGGTTCCACAGTCTCATTTTGGGATGATCTCTGGTCTGACTCAGTGCTTTTAGTGGAGTATCCTAGATTGTATTCTTTTGCCAAGAACAACTCCATCTCGGTGCAGAGCTTGATGCTAGAGCAGGATCTAGATGCTGTCTTCTTTCTGCCATTGTCCACTCAGGCCTGTGATGAGCTGCTGCTACTCCAGAACTGCCTCAGAAGCATCACGTATGATGACACAACTGCTGACTCATGGCCACCAGTCTGGGGTGCCAAATATTCTTCCCGACGCTTTTATGCTCATGCTTTCAGTGGAGTGGAAGCCCACCAGTGCTTCAAAATGGTCTGGAAATCAAGCTGCATTCCCAGGATCAAATTATTTGTATGGTTGGTGCTTGTAGATCGATTAAACACCCAGGCCATGTTGTGTAGAAGGCACCAACACTTTGTGTTCTCTGCAACACTGGCATGGAAGAAGATATTGATCATCTATTCTTCGAATGTCCTTTGGCTATGCAATGCTGGAACTACATCAACTTCACCTGGGACATCAGTTTGCCACTGCCAGAAAAGTTAGCCACAGCAAGCTCTGCGCATAACCTGCACTTCTTCACAGAAGCAGCCCTCATTGCAGCTTGGGAATTGTGGAAACTTCGCAATGACAAGATATTCCAGAGAAGAGATCCTAGCCCTGTAATTTGGTTAGCTAATTTCAAAAATCAGTGTTTGCTTCATTCGGTTAGATTCAAGAATGACCTTAGGTCATCCTTTTGCTTTTGGCTTGATGCTTTTAGTTAATTCAGGTTTGTAACACCTTGAACCTTTTGTTTAATATAATTTAAAATCTCACTGTGGGGATCTCCCTCACAGTTTTTTTGGGTCAAAAAATGTGATTGTTCTTAGTTGGGTGCTATATTATTAAAGAGTCAACTGTCCTGGATATCTATTATGTTTCTTCTAAATTTTTTTCCAAAAATTCATGGTTATCACCAAAATTCAATTATTTGGGTTCACACCTATGCTTGTATATATGAGATCTTGAGTGTTGGATACTCAATTCTTACCTCAGTTGTGTGTGAGTTTCAGTCCAGTTTCTTGAACCAAGCTTGCCCATTTAGAATTTTCAGAATTAGATTTCACTCATGCTCCCAGTATCTAAAAATATTCTAATTGAAATCTTCAGTGTTGTGCAGTTTAAGTGCAGTGCTACTTACCTGTGTGACCATGTGACAAAATTTATATTTCGATTTAGTATCTAGTTCCAAGTTATCTTCCAGTCTTCCAACAGCTTATTGTAGATGTGTAATTATGCTCAATCGTTTATTACATACAACAGTACGGAAACTAAGAGTGTTCCATGCATGAGACTGAGAGTCTAGTCCATGTAGTTCCCCGTTTAGATGGCCCAGGAGCTGTCAGCACCCAAAAAGTCTGAATTCTTTTACTTAAAGGGTTTCAGATATTTTTGTCACATGGTTGCAAAGAAAAAAACAGAGAAGAAAACTCCCTTGTTTATTATAGAATGGTGAAGTAAGTCATGTGGTTGGCCTCGGACAGGTTTTGGACATCTCATATTTTTCGAGCAAGCAACACGTTATATGATTTTTATCTCAAAGAAAAGATGCAAATGATCCATGGTCGCACTTGTGGAGCTATAGTCCATGCAACCCGGGCAGTAGCATTGGCCCAGAAAATATTTAGAGATTACATCGACAGTCCATGTCAACTGCCGGCTCAACAGACATTCCATGCCGTTGGCTTGCCGGCAGCAGCGCTTGTCTCTGGGGTCTTGGCCTTGAGATTGTGCAACAACAACTGTAGCAACACATGCATCATCGTCACCACTGGTGGAGCCTCTCAAAGGTGAAACTGGTCAACTTCCCACCTTCCTTTATCAACACTTCCATACCATGCATATACTTACCGTATATAAGATAGATATGGTAATTAAATAGGAAAAGAACGTTGATACTTGATAGAATGTTAATGTTTTTCTTTGCTATACACAATTGCTTAATTTTTATTAAGAGAAGACAAAAAGAAAACTAGACTGAAGCAGCAAAAATTTCCTATACATTAATTTCTACTCCCTCCATTCCCAATTATAAGATGTTTTAGTTTTCTAGATACAATAGTTTTGCTATATACTTAAATATATACAATGTCTAGATACATAGTAAACGACTGAACAGAGTGTCACTAAAAAAGCCAAAACTAGGAAAAAGAGGAAGACACGGAGCTTCGGTTGGGAGGCCCCTGGAGGTCGCCCCACACTCCCCGCCGCCACCGCCGCCGGCTGCCTCCCCAGCGCTGGCGGCCCCTTCCCCCGCCCCCCTCCCTCCACCTCTCTGCTTCCTCCCCAGCCTTGAGTCTGGACGACTTTCGCTCCCTTCAGGCTGCTCCCATGGAGGTCGCCCTCCACTCCCCAACGCAACCGCCGCTGGCTACCTCCCCGGCACCGGTGACCCCCTCCCCCACCCCCACCCCGTCCCTCCACCTCCCTACTTCCTCCCCAGCCTCCGCAAGCCCATGCTCCACCGCTCCCTTTGGCCATGATTCCACATTTGGAGGATACGACTGCGCTCCATGGCCACCGCCGCCGCCCGGCGCTCTAGCCCCGGCAGTCCCTCCCTCCCATGGTGGCGAGTTTGGCGACCCTCTGCTGAGCGCTGGCGTGGACGTGGCCTTAGCCGCTCACGGGGAGTCGCTTACGGAGGCTGACGCGGGCGTGGCCGCCGAGTGCTCTTTGACCCGGGCGGCGCCGGATCCAGCCACTGTGACCCAGCAGCGCCCAGATCTGGCGACCAGTACCTCGCCTGCACCGCCAGGTGGCTCCCCCTCGGCGGACCCACCGTCACCTGCAGCAGCGCCGCCGAGAGGAGACGATGCTGGCATGACCTCTTCTGCCGGTCCACACCACCCCGGCTGAATGTTGCTGCCACCGTCACAACACAGCGCGCGATAGCCGGTGCAAGGGCAAGCGCCGCCCCTGCTGCCTTCGAACTTGAGGCCTACCTCGTCCACCTGTCTGCCCCCACGCCGAGCCCGTCGTCCACCCTATCCCGCCAAGCCGCCCCCTTTCACCCTATGGGTAGTGCGGCGGGTCGCTCCAAGGCCCATCGTTGGGCGGACGATGACCTCCTCGATGACTCCGATGCGGAAGGCACCTCCATGACCCCCTACCTAGACACGGTTCACCGAGAGCTATAGCCACCGAGGACGTCGACGATGCCTGGGATGTCCACCCAGCCTCCGCCTTCGGCCTGTGGCGATGCGGTGCCAGGCCGTCGGGGCGTTGGCTGATGGGGGGAAAGCACCGTCGGCCGCGGCCACAATTGGTGCTTGGCGTGCCGCCTCACCCAGTGGAGGGCCGCATCCCGGCACGCCAACGCCTCGGCCGCTATCGATGGGTCTCCGCCCCTAACGCCGACGGGTGGTGGGAGATCCTCCACCGGCAGGAGACGCGTCCGGCGACCGCCTCGGTTGTACCAGCTCACGAGGGTCAGCTAGCAAGTCATCGACCACCGAGGCGCATCCTAGCCAATCTGCACAGCAAGTGCCTCAACCGCCTCTCATCCACGCACCGGGTGGCCACCTGCAGGCTGCCCTAGTGATATCTACGGTGCATGAGCTTTCGTCACATAACACGTGACAGCAAGCAGCCAAGGCGCGTGGGTGATCGTGCTTCGAGCGGTCGTGTAGTGGTTCATTTCAATGGGCCAGCGGACCTTGGTGGTTCGCACGGTCTTGGTGGAGCCACAGGAAGCACCACCGCCCCCGCCACCGATGGTCGATGGCTGCGAGGGCGGGGACGACGCAAACATCGGAGGCGTCACGGGAGGTCAGCAGGGTCCATTGACGAGTTGCCCAACGGGACGGGCATCGCCCAGCCGGATGGCATCGCGATGGCAGCGGGTGTCGCCACCGATGGCAACGGTTGTTCGGCTGGTGCCGCCCAAGCGCCGCCGGGCTCCACCGTGGGGGCGCCCGCACTATGCCTCCCGGTGCAGGACCTGCTTGTGGATGCGATGTGCATGGGCGATGGTCCACCCGCTTTGGTCATCTCCTTCGACCCAATGCTAGAGGAGCTCCTTGCCACCGCGTTCATCGTGAGCTGCTTAGTTGAGGCCGCCCCCAGGGTTCACGGAGCCGCCTCTGTTGGCGGCTGTCCTCTCACCTCAGCCGTCGGTGCAGGAGCTGGTGTAGCTCACACCTCCTCAGTGGGTCACCCCGACGTCGAGTTTGGTGACATCGCCGCCCCCTCGGGGTTCGCGCAGCCGCCTCCGGTGGTGGCTGTCCCCTTGCCTCAGCCGTCGGTGCAGGAGTTGGCACTGCTCACGCCTCCTCGGGTGGGTCAACCCAACATCGAGAGTGGCGACGAGACGCCCACACCGAGCTAGGCCGCTCGGCGCCTCGCACGATTTCTGGATGAGGTGCGGGTCAAGCAAGAGCCGCCCCTGATTGCCTCTCCACCAAGACAGAGGGCGAGAGCCAGGAGGCCCCTACCTGTTAGGAGCAAGAGCACGCGGATTGCCGCCCAACCGTTGGCACACATACCGGCCTCCCGGCGGGGCGAGGTACTTCTCAAGCAGCGGTTGGGGATTGCACCACCGGCTGCTACGGTTTCACCCGTGTCCAAGGGGATACTCGACGTCTTGCGTTTTGGGACCTTGTCGTCGAGCCAGGTGGAGGCCCTTGACGTGTTGTTTCCGGTGTTCAACAGGCGCGCGTGCGAGCCCTTCGTGGAAGACCCATAGGGCACGGCGGTGTTCGCACATTGGTTGTTCCATTTATGTAATATCGAGCCGAGGAGCATTCTGCTAGGTTGGTCCGGATGTTAGACCACCTAGCGCGCTAGATGCGCATTGTTTGTACTGAAAAGTGTGTGGGTGGTGTGCGTGTTGTATTTTATGACTCTTCTTCTTAATGCAATGATACGTAGCTCTCCTGCGTATTCGAGAAAAAAAAGCCAAAACTATCTTATAATTTTGAGTGGAGGGAGTGCTAAACAGTTTGGCTCCCCGTTGTTTAATTCCCATGCTTCGCCGCAGCATGGTCAACCATGTGATTAGCTTTGTATCCAAGTGTTGTCGCTATATTAGGGAAGAAAGTGGGTAAATTATCTATCTATTTTTAATTTTGCATGCGCAGCTTCTTCCTCCCAATGGACTAGTTCACCGTCACTTAATAATACATGCCGCCATCTCGTTGTTGTTTGCCCTGCACTGCGCTCTTTTCCTATGTCTTGGTACCACCACTAATCTGCCACCACTGTCCTAACCTGGCTCCATCAAGGATCTTACTAATATGCCACAAAATTGATATTGCCTCACCACATATAGACGGTAGTGCCTCACCACATAGTGGCCCTGCCCACAAGCCGCCTCCACTGCCATCGCTGCTACACCCAAGGCCTCCGTCCATATCTCTGCCATCGCTAGCGAGGCCAGCTCATCCGCAGCCTCGAGCTTGCTTTAGTCTCCAGATCACTAGGGCCATGGCAAGGGTCATTGGTGGCCGCGCTCTAGGCATCAAAGCACGGCGAGCCCATGGAGGACTTATGGGAGAAGAGAGAGTGAGAATAACAGGTTGGTAGGAGGGCAATTGAGACTTTTTGCCAAACTTGAGCACTCTTAGCCCTTAGCTAGGTAAGAGAACTAATGGACTAAAGGCTGGTAGTAGTGGTGTCTACAAATTAGCATATCCTTTAGCCCTCCTATTTGGATCCTTAAGGGCTAAAATTAGGGTTAATTCAATTACAAATATCATGCTTTAAAAATCTACCTTTAATATTCTCAATATTGGGAACATGCCATTGCAATTCATGTGCTTCTTAAATTGTGCCATTGTATATGTCCTGGACGTATTTGGACTCATGTGCAGCTGACCATATTTCTATATGGACAAAATATACCCTTCTACTCCCTTTCTCTCTCCACTCTTTAACTGTGCCAGGCCCACTACCATATCTCAGCCTGGCCGTTTGGTTTTTTACCGACGGTTCGGTTCGGTTTGTTCGGTTTTCCAATATTTTGGTTTCTAGAAAATCAACACTGATCGGTTTGCTAAAAATTCAGGAACCGACCAATTTCAGTTCGGTTTTTTAGTTGAGTTTTTCGGTTAAAACTGAATAAACCGATGAAGGAAACCATCAGGCAGGCAAATAGATTCAGAATTGTGCTGCCGAGTGGATGATTGGATGCGCCGCCGAATGCGCTGTGGTCGATGCGACGATGCCGGACTGCCTGGCGCCCTAGCCTGCTCCCTGCTGGGTGTGCCACCAGCCGCCACTGCTGGTCGCGCCACCGCTGCTGGTCCTGGCCACCTCGCGCCCTGGCCTGATCCCTGCTGGGTGCGCCACCAGCCGCCGCCGCTGGTCGCACCGCCACCGCTGGCCTTGGCCGCCTGGCGCCCTGGCCTGCTCCCTCTCTGCTAGGTGCGCCGGCGCCGCGCTGCTTGCCACCTGCCGTGTGGGTTAGGGTTAGGACGGAGGGAGTGGGAGCAGGCGTCGGGATGATGGGATGAGCAACTTGATGCGGCTCTGAGTCGATGCGGAGGGAGTGAGAGTGGAGCGGACATGATGTTGGGCTGATGGGCTGGCCGCTGGTGGGCTGTCTCCTGTCTGCCTGTCTCAGCTTTCCCCTTGCCCCTCATGGCCTTACTGCCTTACGAAGAGTAGCTCGGTTTTTCGGTAAATCAGTTCGGTACAATGTATAAACCGAAGCCGAAGCCGATCACTGAACATCCCAAAACTAGAAACCGAAACCAAACTGAAAAACTGACTTTTCGGTTCGGTTCGGTTCGGTGATCGGTTTTCGGTGAAAATGTGCCCAGGGTGAACCGTATCTATCCCTCCCATTTTGTCTCTCCCAAAGACCCACGACCATCTCTCTCCCTCCCATTTTGTCTCTCTCACTTATTGTGTCTCCCACGTTGTCCACCATGCCAATACCCTCGCTACCATGTCGTCCCCCATGGGCGTCTACTAGCTCATGACGTCGCTCCTACATATCCAACCTGCTCACCTGCGCGGACATGTTGTGCCAGCACTCTCCATTGCCATAGACCCTGTGCCACCGTGTACATACTCCTCATTGCGCAGCTGATGGTTGTTGAGGCGAGGGAGGCAGCTTCAGCAGCATGAGAGGCTATGAAAATGCAGGGGCGGTGGTGGTCAACCGCGATGTACTAGTGGGAATGAGCGTGGCCTTGTGCCATCCCCTTCTCTCCCTAATCTTTCTTGGCTTAGTTGCTCCCTTGCAGTGGCTGCCGGAGCCACACCCACTTGCCCCGATGCGTCGTGACAGCGCTCACCCACAACTTTATCATGCTAGATGCATCAAGACTATGCTTGTTGGACCTGCACACACCTGCCTGACCCGTGCACCACCACTCCCTCCCTTGCACCGACTCGACTTCGTGGCCATGCCTGTGTTGGCCTTGTTGCTTTCTTCATCGATCAGTGATTGGTGGCCTTTTGTAGAGAGAGAACGACAAATATGATGTATTGGGAGGAGGGCTTCCATGGTGGTTCATCCGCTGTCACCTTTGTGAGTGCCTCATCACTGACGGCACGCCTTGCCTTGCCCCTGTTATGTGTTTTGTACTTGCCGTGAGGAGAAGCGAGAAAGAAGAAACGGGTCATTTCACGGTTCTGGGATTCAGCCCGAATCGATTAAATTTTAATGAAATTCGCCCATTTCGGCCCAGCCCATGATAAAACTAAACCGGCCAAATTATTTCAGCCTGATTCAAAGTTTCAGCCCATTCTAGGGTCCAACGAAGAGCCCACCAATCAATATGATGCTGAAAACTTCGTCACCGACCCTAGCCAGCGCCTGGTCCGCTCCACGGCGCCGCCGCCACCATAGTCTCCGCTCCTCGCAGCCTGCGCTAGGTCTCCTGCACCCACTGCAAGAGCCATGCCCGCTTCCTGACATCCGAGGTTGCGCCATGGACATTCCTCCACACCACCGCTGTGCCATGGCTGCTGCTCGATGGCCGCCGCCGCGCCGTCACCAACTCTGTTGAATTGTCGCTGCCATCTGCAACCCTTGCTGCCACAACCGCGTCGTTGCCGCCCTCCCCGCCACTGTACCGGCTTGTTGTACGCCGCCACCAGATGCACCCTCTCCCTGCCCACGGCGCCATGTTCGACCATTTGGAGAAATTTTGCTCGAATTTCATTCAAATTTTCACTAGATACTGTTCTGAATTTTCCGAATTTCATCTAATTCGGTGGTCTCTGAATTTTTTTCAGAAAAGAATCCCAGAACTGGCATGTTTTAAGGATGTATACGCCTAAGTACATGTACCTGCAGATCACAGATGGGCCAAGGGAGAGTTATTAGGCGTATAAAATGACAGAGTTTTAAGGAGCACATGAATTGTAATTGCATGTTTTCAATTTAAAGACCTTCATAATGGCATATATATTTAATATAAATCCTAAAAATTAGTTGCTAAACTGTCAAACCCATGGAACGCGATCAGCCTGCAATATAGGCTCTACTAGTTTGTGAGTTGTGACACCCACCGAACGAAGAACTTTTGGCCCCATCGGGCAGAAAGAGGCAAAGCCGCATAGCAGAAACCAAAATCTTCCGTATCCAGTAGAGCAGCGAGATGGCGGCGGCGCCGGTGTTGATTGACGACCTCATCATCGACATCCTCCTCTGCCTCCTTCCAGATGACATCGCCTGTCTTGCCCGTGCTTCCCTCATCTGCAAGACCTCGCACCGCCTCCTCTCCGACCGCATCTTCCTCCGCCTGTACTGCAAGGTCCACGGAGCACTCCCCTTGCTCGGTTTCCTCTACAACAATTATTCCAATCGAGCATCCAGAACCCTCTTCATCCCCACGACACCAGAGGTGTGAAAGACCGCGGCTTAGAAAGAACCCCAGCATGGAGTTTTTAAAATTCCAAAAACATGTTAGTTTTGTAATACCATAGTTTCAAAAAATGAAGCTAAGATTTGTTGCATCCATTGCATCATTGTTCCAAAACCAAATTATTTTGAAAACTGCAGTATTTTTCCAAAACTAAAAAAATTGTATCCAAACAGGGCCAAACTTGCATGAGAAATTATTTGGAGCGTGGTCCTATAACTGTCTGATTAGAGAGCAAAGTGACATCAAGACCTTTCATCAATGTAGCATTTCATAAGGAACTCAAAAGTCAAAAAAGTCTCCATCTTCACGACATGAATGATTGACACCTTGAAAGTGTCACTTCCTTTGCTGGCAATTTGTTGTTGATAAAGCAAATATACAAATCTCTGTAAACTTATGGCATCTGCTAGTCGGACTAGGCCACACTAGGGATGTTAAAATTAAATCAATATGCGGGCTAGGGATTAATCGATGACAGTGAGGAGTGTGGAAGGTCCAGGCTAAACAATGTTTACGCGGTCCTTATTGCTTGATGTTGGGCGTAATTTTGGCTTAAAAGATGTTGTTACAAAAAAGAAATAGGCTACATCTGATGCATCAAACTGCAGGTAATGGATTAAATGTTGGGGACAAAACACTTTTTTTTTTGGGAAGCTTTATTTATAATAAAGTTATGCTTGCATTTGTGCAGTGTTTTATCACAGTGTTGCGCAGCATGCTTCAGCAACTTTTGCCAACGCAACATGGATGTATCAGTGATCCACCATTTATTAGAAGTCTCAAGAGCAGCTTCGAATCTGACGTGTGCAATCTCTAGCCTCTCTAAGTTTCTGATTGCAGCATTTGTTTCCTCTTTCTCCTCATACTCCTGGATAACTGCAGCACGACCATCTCTGCCATTGGGATTAAAGCATCTATAGCACACCTTCCTGGTCAAAAAAAAATATAGCAGTATGCATAGGATATTGGATATGTGAACTTATTTCGCCAAAAAAAATGTGAACTTGGATACAAAGCAAAGATTATCTAAGTATGGATGCAAGAATCCACACCTCAACCAAGTTGCATGAAAACTGTGGACAGCTTTCCTGGGTACAGAGATAGGTGAATCCATACTTCATAAGATGATAGAGTGGCCCAAGATGTGGGAGAAAGAAATGGTGACACAACTCGCAAACATAGAGGGGTTGTGCTAGAAATACCTGATAATTTGGGAGCAAAAAGAGGTACATACGTCATTATTGTGAAGGGAACCCCCCCTTCCGATCATCCATACAGGGTGACCCAGGCACCGTCGCCAGTTCCTCCCACACCGCGCCTGCTCTCTAGCCGCCGTTGCCACTCCTAGGCTAGCGGTGGCGGCGGCTCGCAGTGGCGCCCAACATGGCCTCCCTCAGCAGCACTTTCCACGTCCTTCCTCATCTCCTCTCCTCCTTTTCCCATGTTCAACTCAAGAACAACGGTAGCAAGAATGGTCAGCGGCGAGCACGGTAGCCGGTGACTAGCCAGATCCACACCCCTGGCCCCAGATCCTACGATCCTAGCCCCAGATCTAGCTACTCGGTGGTCTGGTGTGCGGCAGGTGACGAACGCGTTGGCAGACCAAGCAGCACCCAGTGGCAAGCAGCCTCCCCCAGTGAGCTAGCCATCGGCAGGGGCCTCGCCCAAGCGAGCCATCCTTTGGCAACCAGGTAGGCTTGGCCCAGTACTGGCCTGTAGCAACAGCGCCCGAGACGAGTGGGGGTTGAGCGGATCCGGCCCCCACAGTGCCGGATCTGGTGTCTGCTTCCGGTGGCTACACTCCGCAGGCGATCGGAGCTGGTGGAAGCCCCTGCTGCGGCATCGTGTTCTAGGTGGCGTGGAGGGGGGCCACCATGGCATTCGTGCTGCTCGTCTTCGTCCTAGACACCAGGCCACGACACCCCCTAGGTCTACTTCATGGGGGGCAAGGTCCAGTTCGCATTGGGGGAAGTGCTGGACAGTATGGGAGTGGAGACCATCTCCCTCAACTACTCCAAGGTCTTCACGCTTCGCATTGGCCGCCGCAGCTCGAGTCCTTCGGCCGATTCATCTTCGCACTAGGGCTATGGATGTTAGACTGTCTGGTCGGACCATGGCTAGCTGGAGTGGTGGCCAGCTCAAGGCCGGTCAGCTAATTCTCGTTGATAGCAAGTTCAGCTTGTCGTGTTGTGCTCTATGTGGGCTTCCGTAGGCGTGTGGTACCTAGGTGAAAACACTGTCTGGTTAGACTAGGCCAGCGATGATGGCGCATATGGCGTCATATCCTTCCCTGGAGGCATCGTTGTAGATTTTAGCTCCCGCCATCGTAGAAACCATTATGAGCTTGCTGCATCAGCTAGGCAGGTCTCAGGGTGAAAACCCTTACAAGCCTAGTGCTCCGGCCGTCAATGGTGGCGTCCATGGACGTCACTTCCCTTCTAGCTTGAAGGCATCGATACAAGCATGCCTCCTTTCGTCTGCACCCAATGCGACCTTGTGCTCTCTCCTATTTCTCTCCCACCCCATCATGTTATTGGTCTGACTACACTCCTACCCCTTGACTTTTGCACAAACTGCTTGCTGCCATCAATGGCTTGCACTGTCGTTCTCTAGCTCACTTGAGTGCTTCGCCTCATGATATGTTGGGTTGCAGCCTTGCAGGAACCTTGATCTCCTCCTCTAGATCTCCTCATTCTCCTCCTAACGATCCACCCCCTTTGAGGCTTCCGTCCCCCAAATGGCATAGGTGGGCGTCAGTTGGACCCCAGATGCTTTCATAGGCGATGCAACATAACTCACAGCTACTGTTTGTTGGCTCTGACTCAATGCCTTACAGCTTCCTGGCTATCATCTGTCGGATCCCACTCAATACCTTATAGCTGCATGTGGTTAAGAGTTCTTCAGAGTCTATCTTTAGTGGTGGCATAGGTCAGGAAGTAGTGCTTGCACTCGCTCCAGTTAGTAGGCTGTGCCGGTAGCTAAACGATGTTGTTTTTGTTAATATTGTAATCCTTCTCTCTCCCACTTTTCATATACTTCTCCGACCTTCAAGGGTCTCCTATGTATTAGGTGCTCTGCACCCTCCATTCCTGGCTTCGCCGGTATCAGTGGAAAATTATTTATCCCCCCCCGTGGTGATGTCTTAAAAAATGTGAAGGGACCATTCCCACAATGATAGGTAGGCAGATCATCGACATTTATGGGTCTGATAGCAACAGGTGTGGAAGAAATGTCTTCTATCAATGGTATTTGACTTATTAAGTGTCGAGCATGAATCAAGTGGTGAATACATGAAGAGGGCCTCTTTGGATGTCTGTTTCAAAAGACACTGATTGCCGGAATGTGTAGCTCTAGAACCAGAGTGTGAAAAGCCATGGCTTGGAGAAAAGTTCAGACTAGGGAAGCTAAATCAAACTGCAGGCCAGGGATTAATTGATAATAGTGAGGGATGTGGAGAAAATTTTCTCCACAAGGGAATAATTCTTACCCAGTCCTAGTTGCATGATGCTATGTAATTTGGCTAAACAGATTGTTGTTAGGAAAATGGATTACACTACATCTGATGCATCAAACTGCAGACGAGAGATTGAATGGTGGATACTATATATAGGAACTGGTATATGTATCTATATATGGTAGCCTACATATATGGCGATTATTTTTCACAAAATATATGTATCTGTATGTGGTAGCCTACATATACGGTGATTGTTTTTCGACAAATATAGGAAGTGGTATCATGCCCCCTGTTCGGCTGAGCTTATCAGCACGGCTTATCAGCCGTGGAACAGTGTTTTTCTCTCACAGCAAATCAGCCACAGCCGGCTTATAAGCCAAAAAACAATCTGCCGAACAGGGCCATGATAATGTTGCTTTAGAAGCCACAGGTGTGAAAAACCACAGCTTAGAAAACACCCCAGGCTAGGATGGAGTTTTTAAAATTTCAAAAAACACATTATTTTTGTAATACCATAGTTTCAAAAAATTAAGATAAGATTTGTTGAATCGAAGAACCTTCAAAACCAAATTATTTTGAAAAACTGTATTGTTTTTCCAAAACTAAATAAATTTATATCCAAATAGGGCCTAAGTTATATTAGAAATTATTATTAGGAGGGTGGTCCTAGAACTGTCAGGTTATAGAGCAAAGTGACCAGAGCCGGCCCTGGAATTATGGTGGTCTGGGGCGAGAGAATTGTGGGGCCCTATTCCTAATATATATGTGTAATATTTTTTTTCTCAAATCTGAAGCTAATGTCATATATTTAGCAAACAGAAATACTTAACAGTATATTTGGATCCTTATTTTTCGTGCAGTATAGTACCTTTCTACAAAATATATGTTTCCTCATAAACAAAAATGGCCCTTATTGGTAAATATACGAGGAAACTTCCAGATTCTTCTCAATCCACCATAATTTTTTTTATTTTGGTTATACGTTATCTGAAAACTTGCAGTGGCAAAAATACATGATCGTGAAGTCTATCAAATATATCGAAGCTACAAGGACTCAGGAGGAGTATTGGGCAAAGTAAGCTATGGCTAGTGGTGTTTGTTTCAAGAAGAAAATAGGATGTGCATGAGGGTAACAAGAAGCCGTACATGCTTTTCAATGAAAGGAATAAACTAATCTTGATACTGAATTCCAGCTGGTTATCAATACTTCCGTAGTTTTATTTTTTTAGTTATACCTCTAGTTTGGGCATGCAGTTTCATGAAATGTCTTGGCGTATTCATCTACTGGTTATACACTGGATGCTAGTTGAGCGAGCTGCCTAGCTTTGTGAAAGTACGAGCAGCACGTATAAAAAAGGGGGTCCCTAGCTCAAGAGGGCCTAGAATGGTTTCCCCGTCCGCCCTGCCCGCCAGGGCTGGCACTGAAAGTGACATGGACTCCTTTCATCAAATTAGCATTTCACAAGGAGCTCAGAAGTCAAAAAAAAGTCTCCATCTTCACCACGTTAAAGATTACACCTTGAAAGTGCCACTTCCTTTGCTAGCAATTTGTTGCTGATAAAGCAAATATACTAGTCCCTGTAGTAAACTTATGGCATATGAATTGGACTAGGTCAGGCTAGGCATATTAAAATTAAATCAAACTACAGGACAGGGATTGATTGTTGATCGTGAGGGGTGTGTGGAAGGCCTGGACAAGGATAAATAATGTTTACCCGGTCCACATGGCTTCATGCTAAGACAGAAGGGAAGGGGGCGTGCAAGGTGAAGGAGCGAAATGAGTGAGGAGGGAGAGGGTCCGAGGTGGGTCACCGCTGGTTTTGATGAAGACAAGTAGAAATGGAAGAGAGAATAGAGTAGGGGTGCCGTTGGTGGCACCCTAGCCTAGGTTTAATGCGACTGGGATGGGCTGGTTGTGGACTTTCTCATATTTAAAACGACGGTGGGGTAACGAAGTCCACCTCTCTGGCCCAATTTTTGAGGCATTCTTGTTTACCCATCCGCCTCTATAAATAGATATACAAAGGCAGTTGTCGGGCGTGATGTCTCTAGTGAACTTTAGAGATGGTAGTTTTGGTCTCCTAAAATTAAAATTGTTTATGTAGTGCAGTATACATTATTATGGTAGAAGGGGAAGGGAGACTCAAACCATAACAATTGCAGCAAGCACAACCAACAAAGAAAAAGGAAACTAGACAACAAAAACAAAAGGAATGGAAAGACGGACACAGCAATAAAGAAAGACAAACACAGTTGCATAAGTTCCTGATGTAGAACATACGTACTTCACTACTTCCTTTCAAAAACATAAACAATAAAGACTATTAGAATGTAAAATTAGGATCTTTATGTTGTTCATAGCTTCGCTCAATCCTCTTGCTTTTGCATTTGGAGCATTTAACACTAAGACTCTACCTCGAGGATATCTATGCTTATATCTTTCTCACGGGTTTTGCTTTTCTTTCTGGTAACTGAGTTTCCTTTTCTTTCTGCATCCAGTCCATGACAGAACTTTGCAGCTGGATGGGCACATGGGCAGCCCATAAGTCAAGGAAGTGAGTGAGCACTCCTAGAAAGTTCCGAATCTTATGATCCTTTCCTCGAAGCAGCTTTCTATTTGTAGGCCCCCCAGAAGTTCTCTGTGCTCTCATGCTTATTCTCCGTGTGTTTATGCTTGGCTTCTCAACATGAATCCGTGCAGCCCCATGTTGAGACCTCCAAATCATTTGGTATACGGACGCTTCATCATTGTGGCAGAAGTAATCTACGGCCTTTGCTAGCATAATCTCTTCCAGTTGCTCCAAGGAGATGTCCGTATGCAAGACATGTTGCTGACCACCAACTATCTCTGCTGTTTCAGAACTTTTATTCAGTGGTAGCATGTCTGCAGAAGAGCCATGGGGTGCAAAAGCAATTCCAGCTTTCAGATATGGAGAATTTTGCAGAGACATTGTGCCTTCAGATAGTGAGGTCTTTTGCTTGCTGTATACTGAATGTGTGACCTGCCACTGCAAATTAAATTCAATTACTGGTTCTAGCGAAACATCTGATAATCCTGCCATGTTTAGGTTGCTATAATGTGAAAGCTCATGCTGTTGCTGCTGCTTGCAACATAATGGGTTTGGGCGAAACCATTGAGATGCAATGTTGTGAAGATTGTACCAATGTTCTCTGTGGTATGAATAAGCAAATGACGCCCATGAGAAGTCTTGAGTAGGTAGTTGAGTAAGTTCGTGGGTAATATTCTCAACTATAAATTTGACATGAGGGGCAAACAACTGCAAACTCCTAACTGCAATCCCAACTATGTCTGTACTCTCTGAAAGCTGCACTATCATACTAAAGTAGATATTACCCTCTGTTGTACCATCTTTCTTGATAAATATTAGGGCAACCTCTCTTTCTTGCTCTGCAGTACTACATGGGATCAACCATAGTTGACACAAAGGTTGTTGGCTTCCTCGAACAATTTTATGGTGAAGTACCTTACCTGCAAAAAGATTCTTGATAAGGGAGCCAAAGGGCATGATGTGACAAAGTGGTGTGCCGCCAAGCTCAATGAATCTCAGGAATTCACTAGCACCATCTGCATACCACTCAAATCGTTTAACAACAGATGGGTTCAACTCATCGTTGTTGTGGTTAAAGATGGAGAAAACAAATGACTTGGTAGCATGTCCAATCTGCCTAGGAATGGAGGAATTCCTTACCTCCTGTTCCATGCGTTCTTCTTCAAGGATTCTCTGCTTACATTTGTGCAATTTCTCATCACACTCTTGTGCAGCACGCTTCAGCTTCTTTTGCCAACGCAACATGGATGTATCAGTGATCTGCCATTTATTAGAAGTCTCAAGAGCAGCTTCCAGCCTGATGTGTGCCATCTCTAGCCTCTCTATGTTTCTGATTCCATTTATTTCCTCTTTGCCCTCATATTTTTTAACCAGGCCAGATAGTATTTGGCTAAATGATTCCTGGATAACTGCAGAACTGACCATCTCAGCCATCAGGATTCAGGAATCTATAGCTTTGCTTCCCTGTTAAGAAAAATCAATAAATGAAACTCTAAAAGTATGCATAAGAGATTAGGTATATCAGCTTCCATCAGAAGCAAAGATTAGCTATGTGGTTGTAAGAATGTACCCTCGACCAAACTGCATTAAAATAGGGACAGCCGGACAGCTGTGCTGGGTACAGAGCAATATTCTGGATGATAAATTGAACTGTGGAATAATATAAGATCAGAACTTATAGGAAGTTGGAAAGAGGGTCATTAATACGGAGGGTTGTTTCATCAAAGACAGGTATAGTGGTGATGAACATTTATGGGACAAAACATGGGTCGAACAATGAGATAATAAAGTGGACCATAAGTCTTTTGTTACAAACAGCTTAGGGGTCTATTTATAGCGAGAAAGAATGGTTTCGGGGCATTTTGGCCTTTCCACATCACAGAATCACCTACTATAGGCTCTATGACATGCCATGTCTGCCATATTCTTCCTTCATGGGCTGGACCCTGTCTACGATGTCGAAGGTACTTTGACCTTTTCACCTCTGGCGCACATCCTCCTGTCCCTGCAACCTAAAAAACAGCAAAGCGACTCTTCTTCGGATATAGGGGTGGCGACGACGGCATGACCAAAGGTGTCATCCCTGACAGGAATATTTGTTTGGCTTCATTATGTGTCTGAACATAACTGGCCAACATGAATCAGATGGTGAAAAGTTAAACACGTCAAGTATGAATATTGTAGTTTCAGAAAACCCTGGTTGGTATCATGTAGCTATAGCTTTAGAAACAAGAGATGTAAAAAAAACAGCTTTGGGTGGGGGGAACCATTTCTGGAGTTGCTAAAACTCCATCTGATGTAGTTGTTAGCAATATCCTATTAATTTTTAAAAATGAAACCACAAGGTTTGTTACATCTAAGTGCCTCAATGTTTTCGAAACCTACAACTTTGTTGCCTGGCTGAAGGTTGGGAGGTCATCAATGTATCATTATTCAAACAAGGTACTCAAAATAGCAGCGACCACATCAAATGATTAGGAGGGTGCCCTTGTAACTGATGTGTTTGATTGGAGAGCAAAGTTGACATGAAGGCCGTTGATAATTGCAGCATCATACATGGAACTCAGAAACCAGAAGAGTCTCCATCTTCAACATATGAAAGATCCACACCTGCGTGTGCAGCAAGTTGAACAGGTCAAGTTTGGATATTGTAGTTTCACACAAAACCCTGGTTGGTATCATGTAACTAAAGCTTTAGAAGCATGAGATGTGAAAAAAACACAGCTTAGGAGGAAAAAAGACCAGGTGTGGAGTTGCTAAAACACCATATGATGTAGGGCCTGTTTGGAAGAGCTCTAGATGCTCCAGATCCACCAAAATCAGCTCCAGATGTGATTTATTTTAGCTAAACACTCTCCACCATAGGATTCAGATCCGTCAAAAATCCAGATCCAAGGGCCAGATAAATGGATTTCCTGAGATGCTCCACATCCTCATGGATTCTTGGAGTTGCTTGAATTTACCCACCATGTCATCGGTTACACCAAAAATAATGGTTTGTCTCTTTTCTTATCTTCCGAAACCTCCCAATGCCACACTCGCCTAGTCTTCCCTGCACCCAGCCCTTTGCCACTCCCGACCACGAAGGCCCTCGCACGGCCGGGCTGCCTTCGCTGCAACCTGCCGCAGTGAGCCCCTTCCCTGGCGGCGGCGCCATCTAGCAGGCTCCTCCACCCTCTCTCACGACCGCGCCACCTCCAGCCGCGACGCGCTCCTCTCCGGCTGCAGCTGCCCTGCCTATGCTGCAATAGGCCCACCTCGGCTGCGGCTGCCCCACCAGACCCGCCCTCGGCAGCACCGGACCGCGCTGAGCTCGATGCCAAGTGTGCTTGGCTGTGCCAGCCATGCCGGCCCTGCCTCCATTGCATTGGGCCTCGCCCAAGGGTCTACTGTCCCACTACTCTGCTTAGGAAGAGGTAGGAAGAGGAAGAAGACTCTGACATGCGGGCCCAAGGCATCAGTGAGACAAATGGGGAGAAGGAACTCTCACTACTGGGCTGCTGATGAATGGCTGTTGGGCCGGCCCACCATATTCACCCCGGAGCTCTCCCAAACACTTTTTGAGATCTCAGATCCATGTTAGAGCTGCTCCAAGGTAGATCTGGCACTCCAGATCTAGTTTTCCAAACATGGAGCTGTCTCAAATAGGACCATATTTAATTTGTTAGCAATATCATATTAATTTTATAAAATAAAACCACAAGGTTAGTTTTTAGATAATGGATTCAATAACCTGGTTTCTATATCCACAAAGGATATATACAACCAAAAGGATACAAGAGCACTTAGACTCACACCTCAACAAGAGGATAACAACAACCAAAAGAGGAAAAAACTATGACCTCGGCACATCCCTGCTTCCCGACATCCTGACATGAAATGTTCGAATTCAGCGAGTGGAAATCATCAAATCGTTGTTGCCCCTAGTAGGCCATCACTGCGAACCTCCGCAGGTGCAATCTTCATCCACTTCAAGTGAGGTGACGTCAAGTATCACCGGTTAGCCAACCTTCATCCGTCGTCATCTAGTCAAAACTAGTCGATCAGACACGAGCCGACATGATCTACTTTCTCGCTTCGCCAGATTCCAGCCTCCACCGCCCATAGGATAGCCGTCATCAATGGAATCACGGCCATCACCTATGTTGGAGTCTTCTGTCACTGCCACCAATGATATCCCCTAGGGCTGCTGCTGCTGACAAGATCCGCCATCTCCTTGCCAAGATCTTCTGCGGTGTTCAGTCCACCACTGCCCCTAGGGTTGCCACAATTGCTGAGGAGGGGGCTCTCAGGTCGACACCGCCCCTAGGATACGGCTGCATAAGAAACTACCTCCGCTGGATCCACCTTCTCCCTGCTGAGGATTGGCCATCAACGATTAGGCCACCACCGTCCTCTGCCACACCTGCCGCCACCCCCACCATGAGGAGTCCTCGGACACCCGGATCGGCGGGAGGGGGCCCTCCCAAGGGGCACTAGGCCCCAGCGAGGCGGGCGCACCTGCATCGAGCCAGACGATGCTGCGCATTGGGGTGGGGTCCCACCACAGTCGGACGTACTCACGGTAGCATGACCAGAGATGCGCCGATCTTGCAATGTTGAAGACAATGTGTCGAGCGAGAGAGGCGAGGCTATGCGGGGTGTGATGGAGCTCGAGGGCACCATGGCAAGCCTACCTACGGATGCGACAACCTCCACCATATTCCTCTAGAGGATCCGCCGGCTCGAGCAACCGCTCGAATCCAAACTCTGCCCCGACACGCGGGCGCCCGCAGCTGCACCCAGCCGCCATGGCTGCCTAACTTGCAGGAGAGTGAGGGCCACCGCCGCCACCCCAATGTGCGGGCACGCGTGTGCCTTGTCCAGCCATCGCAGTCATCCCAGCCGTCTGGGTCTCTACCATGACTTGCAGGCGCCTATAGCCCCGCCCGACCACCATGGCCCTGACGCGCGGGTGAGCGAGGGCCACCGCCGGCACTGCCCCGATGTGCGGGAGTGCGAGGGCCCCGCCCAACCACCGTGGCCATCCCCGCTGCCCCAACCACAAGGTTTGTTACCTCGAAGTGCCTCAATGTTATCCAAACCTACAACTTTTTTTGTGGGATGGGGGTTTCGTCCTTTACCTCGCTGCAGTTTGGGAGTGCAGTTGTGGCCTCAATGTATTATTATTCAAACAAGGTCCTCAGAATAATCGCCACCAGCTCAAATGATTAGGAGGGTGCCCTTGTAACTGATGATGTGTTTGAGTGGAGAGAGTGACATGAAGGCCTTTGATCAATGCAGCATCATTTATGACGTCAGCCCTCCAATTTTGTGCATAATTATTTTTTGCAGCTTATAATTGTTTGAACTGTAGTTGATAGCTCATAACTTACTAATATTATGATATCTTAACATAATCTTTGCTCAAGAAGTGTAAGCATCACTGTTTCCAAAAGTTTGAAGTGTTATACATGGCAATACTATGTTGAGTGATGATATTAAATTCGCCATTGTCTATTGAGCTACCGAGATTGCCTAATAAGACGCATGAGCATCCCTCCAAGGAAGTGGGGGCGGCAAGGGATCCAAAGTTTGTGTACAATTGCCACCACAAGTGAGCATAATGTTAGGATCAAATTCATAACTTACTGTTGTGGAAGAAGCTTTATGTAATCTGGAGGGGTGTCACCATCACACATGAAAAATCGCTTTTTAGCTATGGTAAAACACTACAATGCTCATGGTGTGTTTTGTCCTGATGCAACGCACGGGCATAATGCTTAGTACTTAAAATAAGACCCTACATGGATATAGTTAGATACAATTTAGTTAAAGAACATTTTTCTTATGTAGATAGAGTATTTTTCTTTCCTCAAGCAAGGTAATGTTCTCAATCTAGGAAACATTGTTTGGTCTTCACACAAAAAATTGCCTAACTTCATGAGATTGGTATTCCAAATTTAGGAGAATAAATTTTTCATGTTTGGACGAATGGTATTACACAATATCTGTGTCCAGTATTAGAAAATATAAACTCTAACAAAAGTCATAAAGGGTTCATGTTGTGAGCTTGCCCAGAAAATGCCTCAATCGGCCTAAAACCCTAGTTTGAGCTTTACTGGGATGTTACTTTGACCAAGGTGGAACTATAGATTATATTCAAGATATAAGGTTTGACCTTTAAGAAAAGTTGAAGATTAGGATGTGTACAACAAATGTTATTTTTGGACCAAGTAATGATTCAACTTCTAAGTGGCTCGAACAGTGGACTCAAATTTGAATATGCTGCTGTTTCAGCTCTCAAAAATAATTCTAAGTCTGCAAATTCATCGACATCGGCATTGACATCTCATGTTCTCCAAAATTCATTAAGCAACTTAAGTTGACCCAAAAGTGAAAGTTGGAGCTAACTCAATGGAGAAAAAGTTGGGTTCATTTTGACTGAGTTTTGGCCTCCGAAAGTGAGTTTTCGTGACCTCTGTTGTTATGCTGACGTTGTCACATTGGCATGTAATTACCTCCTAATCTGTTGCCCTAATGGCATGAGTGCCTTAATAGAAAATATAGAGCAGGCCGTGTAAAGCAAACTTTGTTTTAGTCCCATCGACTAATTCAGCCCGGAAGCGGCCCAAAAGCAGCTCCCACGCCGGCCACATTGTCGCCAGCCACATACTCGGTGAAATGCCCCAATGGGAGCCACGTGTCCTGGACATGGCCGCCATGCATAGAGCACACCCCATTGCTGCGCCCCTGCTGCTGCTCCATCTTGTGTTTTGGAAGGCCGGAGGGGCTCCCCACTTCCTCATTCACTCCCTCCACTCCCTCCCTCGCTCTAAGCTCCCTCCCTCGCGTTGCTGCTCGTGCCCAGCATCATGGCCGCCATGACCGAGCAGAGCTCCATCTCCCGCCGCTGCTATTGGTGCTGCTCTGCCTTCTCCTCCATTGCACCGTGTAGCCACACCGCCCTCCACTCCCTGTGCCGCGCGTGCCAACCCTAGCCACGCCGGCTACCCCCCGTGCCTTGCCGCAACGCCGCTGCCGGAGCAGTTGCCGCTGCTGGCCGCCTGCTCCAATGGCCGGGTCGTCACGGGCAACCACTGGCCGGGGTGTGGCTTGTGGCTTGTGGCCTCCCTCACCCGCGTGCATGCCCAAGCTGGCCGCACCGCTACTGTTTGCTGCCGGTGAGCTAGTCAGGCTGCCGGAATTGGCTCGGCCATCATCCTCTACTCCATAGATGAAGAGAAGGACCGCGGGCAAGAATAAGAAGAAGTGGGAGGGCCTAAGTGTGAAGCCGTGACTTAGATTAATAGTGCTAGGAAGGATCTGTTTGTTCAAGTTTAATTTGTGGAAACTGCAGGGTCCTCGGCGCAAGATGTCATTTGCTATTTCGAATTAATCTTTTTCTTTTGCAGGAAAAAGGCTGAAATTTTGGGAATTCATAGTAATTCATACAAAAATCATAAAATAGCAAATGAGGACTTTTTGGAATCCTTGTGAGTGGATCTATGCATTGGAGTCATAATATAACATGATTTAGTTAAAAGTTTTTTGCTGTAAAAATAGATTTTTGCAGGTTAGGGTTTTAATGCTAGTCCTATTTGTCTTTTTCATAACTATAGTAGTATTGCTCAAATAAATGTGAAATTTTAAGGAATGCTACTTATGTGATTGTTGATGGCTATTAAAAATTTCAAGAGTTTAGGATTGAGAGATTAGGATCTATAAAAATAACAAATGCTCTGTGTTGCTTTGCTCCTATTCTGAAAAGACTTGAAAGATTGTATTATTTGGCTCAGTTGAGTTTTGAATCATGCTTTCATGACAATAAACGAGTTGTAGTACTTTTCTTGATCTTTTCAAAAAGTTAAAGATCATAATTTTTGGTTAAGTAGATTTTTAGTTATAGTTGCTTAAATTTTTATGGCTGTTTCTGCCCAAACCCAGATAGGGTTGCCTTGTTTGTAATGTGTGGCCTTGTTAATTATAGAATTAGCTCTAGATGATAATAAAAAAATCGTATATAATTAATTTATCTTGCTTGTGTTAAATTTTCATGATCTCAAAATTGATAGTTTAGCAGTTACATGACTTTTAAGTCAGCTGTCAGGTTTTGATTGTATTCTGAGCAGATTTGAAAGATGATAGTGTTTGATCTAGTTAGGATTTGAATCACCCCTAGGTGATAATAGAAGAATTGTAGTGCTTTTGTTAATCTTTTCTAAATGTCTATGAACACCCTTTTTGGTGATCTAGATCTCTAGATACAACCAGTTGAAGTTGCATGGCAGAATCTGTCCAAGTCTGGACAGAGGTGCTCAATTGTGCTTGATTGACCTTGTTAATTGTGGAATAACCTTGTGATGATAATAAACATGTTTTAGCTAATTTAATAAGATTTATAGAGAGTTAAGGTTCATGCTTGTTTGATATCTGTAACTCCATATATGCATTTTTGAAATTACTACTACCTTTCTGTCCTAGTTCTGTTCAGATCTGAAACATTGGCATGTTTGACCTGGTTAGCTTTGGAATAAGCTTTTGGTGATAATAATAATGTTGTAGGCAATTTCATTAGCTTTCTAGAAAGTTTAGGATCACCTTCTTTGGACGTGTAGATCTCAAGTTATGGTTAAAACACCTGCCTGCTATGCTGCTATCAAGAAACTGCATATGTAGGTTGATTGCTTTAGCTTACTCTTGCTTGAATAAATATGATTAACTAGTTTTTGATTAATGGATGCTTGCAACAACTTGAATTTATTTTGTCTTGTGTACCATGCTTGATATGCTTACTATCTTTCTATAATGGATTATGTGATGCATCTCTTATTGATGTTCTTTTTATTCATACAGTTACATCTATGCATCTCATCTGGGTATGTTAGGTGAGTATACATGGACCTAGAGCATGGTGCAAAGCTAACCAAAAGATGGTGAATGGTGGTGGACTATCCAGAAGATAGAAGGACTGGACAAGTGCTAGGATGGGAGATACTCGCGCAAGTCCCGGAGCATTCTAAGCCTCCTATATTTTTATAAACTTCAAATTGAGTTATATATGTTTGGTGCATTAGGTTGTAGGAGTTGGATGAAAACACTTGATGCATATATCTTCCTTGTCCATATATATATATACCTTAAACCCTATGTAGGTCCAAGATCGAATATATATGCTTAGCCATGCTTAGTCGGTAGAAGTCGGGTGATTTCCTGTTACCTGCGAGATACAGGGAGATATCTAGTCATGGTTGGCTATATTTGCTATCGTGGAAATAACCATGTGTTAATAAAAAGAAAGGAGACCGGGCGGGATTGAGATAAAGAAGCGACAGGGCATAGAGGTCCTGGACGCCAATCTATCTCCGTCTGTGTCGGTTGAGGACCGATTCGTTGTGCGTCCTCATGTCATGTTGAACACATGCCTAACACTTAGTTGGTCGGATAAGTCATTCCGATCGTGAAGCCTAGTAGGTCTATTCGGGCTGTGAATCGATACACTTAGGCGCGCATACTAGAGGAAGGAAGTATGTGCGGGAGCACTATTCGACCAAGGGCAGGTCGGGCTTGATCTTCCTAGGAATCAGTTGGCCCCTGAGTATGCAGCCTTGGTCGAACCCGCAACAGATCCTAAATAGTACCAATGGTGACCAAAGGCTGCCCTTGCAAAGCATGCCTGGTTTGTGTTAGGACTAATTCCCTAGCTGGGTAGGACTCAATTCGAGTCGCCGTGTCTCCCAGATAGTGAGAACTTGACTGAGCAGTGGCAACGTAGAAACACCTAATAGAACTTAATGGTTATGATGATGATGATGTTCTTTAATGACTACACCGGATATGGTTACTAATGCTTGTTTAGCTTAATCAAGTGATTGCTCTAGTACAGGTGCTAATCTAGAGATGCCTAAGTGAATAGGTTTTAACTTGATGCTAAAGCTATAATATGCAAGTTATGTACATAAGCTTTTATGGAAAATATTGTCAAGCTAGCTCCACCCATAAAGCCTTGCATACTCCTTGGTGTCATTTATTTTTGGTTTATGACGGGTAAGTCTAGCTGAGTACCCCTCGTACTCAGGGTTTATCCCACCATGTTGCAGGTGCAGTTCTCGGCCTACTGAAGATGGTGGCTAACCATCGGTGGGCTCGGCGACTCTATATTTATTCTAGTCTATATGCTATTGTTGGAGGATGCCACTAATGCTAGAAATGTATTTGAAACTTACATTATTGTAATCATTAGAAAGCTATGTTGTTTGCACAAATAAAATTTGAACCCAAACTTGTAGTGTTAATTGTGAACTCTTCTGTAATATTAATTCCGCTGCAACTCCGTATACGTGATGTATATTTACTTAATCATGCGATCTTGGTTGTATAGTTGATTTACCGAGGTCTTTTGTGACACTCGGCAGACTACCAGGTTTATATAAGTGAAAGTATGCATGTGTCAACGTGTTAAACGGGGACAGTCGTACTTGAACTTGTATAAATTGGGCGGTTCTGTCACAGTCTCTCTCACTTGTCGTGTCTCTCCTGCTACCCTCCATTCCAATGATCTCGCTACTGTGTCATCCGCCATTAATCTTACAGCACTAGCCCAACCTGCCCCTATGTGGATCTCGCCAAGCCACCACTCTCCATCCCCATGGACCTAGCCACAGTACAACCTACTCATCATTGTGCCACCGATGGTCATTGAGACGAGGGAGGCAGTAGTAGAAGCATGGGAGGGAGTGAAAACACAAGGGAGGAGGCAGTCGACTACGATGCTGGTAGTGGGCACCAGTGGCTGATGTTATCCTCTTGTATCCCTAATCTTCTTGTCAAGTTGTTCCCGAGCCATAGTTATCGGCGCCGCAGCTGCTTGCCCCAATGCGTCATGACTCCACTCACCTACAACTCTATTAGGATGGATGCTTTGTGACTATGCTTGCTGCACGCACGTGGCGCATACCGGCCCCGTGCGCCGAACACTTTCTTGCCGTGACTGCACCGCCGCTCCCTCTTGTGCGCCGGCTCCTTGACTTCATGGTCATCACCGATAATAGTGGGTCAAGGGAAGGAGATGGGCTGGTGGTTGGTGGTGACTTCAGCTAGAGAAAGAACGAGAGATGATTCATTGGGAGGAGTATTGGGAGGAGGGCTGCCCTGGCACTTCACGGGCCAATGCCCGTGCATGTGCCTCACCACTGGCCACACCTCTCCATGCCACTTTCATGAGTTTTTTTTTGTTTGACAGTGAGAAGTGAGAGGAAGAAGGAAGGCGTAGTTTGGGTAATACGAAAATACAGGTGCCTGCAGATGAGCCCAATGAAGTCAATCGTATAAAATGACACGGTTCAACGCGTGCAGTATAATTATAATATAGTGCGTGTCCAATTTTCTAAAGAGTAAATAGTAGGTGTAGGTATCCAAAACGTAATAACATTTATAATACTATATAGTTGGAATAAATCCTAAAATTTATCCGCTAATTGTCAACTCTTGGGCTCTTGGCCCCATTGGGAAGAAATTTCCCAACCTGCAGAAGATGATCTGGGTGCCGCAGGTCCATCACGTGGAGAACATGATCCTCTTCACAGCAGAGGATGGTGGGCTGCGAGTCGCCACTGTGGAGAGCTGCAGCCTGCGCCTGTTGTCCCGTCAAACTGACCCTGATGGCGTCACGAGATGGGTGCAAGACAGGGCCGTCGGGCATGATTCAATGATCCCCATCGGTGTTAGTAGTGCCTCAACTAAGCTTTACGTTGTCGGCTTTGCAGAAGGCACTGGTTACATTTTCATCAGGGCGAATGACGGTATCTTCAGTGTTGAACTAAAGTCCGGCAGGAACATCAAGATAGGCCGTGGGAAATTCAGTCCCATCTTTCCATTCATGCGCTTCTGACATTCCTGGTACTAGCCTTGTGCTCAGTTATATCATTCCTCATTCCTGTTGCAGTATTTCAGCCTAGTTAGTGTGGTAATATGGATAATTATAACTTCAATAAAGAAAAATGTACATGTGGAATTTTAATGATGCAACTTCAAATGCATGAGGCCAATCACAATTTAAGGGTCGTATTTTGTAAGACTAAGGCTGTCCACAGACCATATATATGTGTGGGCGCTTACTCATCTATATTGTGTTAAGTTCTTTGTGGCCAATCTAATGTACGTATTGAAGACTCTATCATGTAACCAGCAACATTGCTGGTCATGTGTGATTTTTTAACTATTTCATTTTTTGATCATTTTTTTGTTTTTCAGATCTTGCTAGCGCCAGGTTGCAAGTGCCAATGAGGAATGAGTGATGGCTGCAATAATTCTAGCTGGCTGTTGGGGGTATCTTATGAACTTGGTGCTTGTGGTATTCTGTTTGAGTCATTGTCACTGAATGTGACTGTTTTTTGTTAGGAATGAGTAGTATGTTTCCTTTTAATGAAAGAATTTTCCATGAATCCCTGATTGCAGAACTCATGACTCTGGTTTACTTATTATGTGTCTGTATGGTACTTTGTTAGCTACTGTTCAATCATGTTTAGATTGGCCTGCTTAGAATTTCAAGAAGATGTGTGCCTTTGTCGTTGTTGTGAAGCAGTCTTCTATTTTATCAGAACAAGGCATGTGTATGAGTGATTTAGTGCAATATATTGAAGATGATTTCCATAGTCTTCCCAAGTGGGAGTGTCAGAATTTGATTAGTATCAACCGGAAGGCATACCTGAAACAATCTGAGTTATGTTGTTATGCTTTCGTGGAGATGATCTTCTCAGTTGCTGCATAAACTGAATAACTAGTTAGCATCGAGTTGAAATCTTGGACTGCAAATTTGGATAAAAGATGGGAAAGCAAACAATGAAGCGATCTTAGAGATTGCCCTGATCATTCTTTTGTAGGCAATCTGATGCACATGTTTCAAAGGCAGCCTTGCAGCCACAAACATTGTATATCTCACATATATGAGTGTGTGAGTGTTTGAGGTATGGTGTCTTCATAAGTTTTCTGCAGTCCATCTTCTAAGATCATGTAGTGCCGAACTCCAAGTGCCAGTGGGCATGGATCCATCCATCCATCGACTTGACCAGTTGAGCTTGCTCCTCAAGCATCATGCTGAGCTCATGCTTGAAGTGTTTTGCTTCAATGTCCCCATGAGAGCCTCATGACCCCTCCCACCCCCTCTCCCCACCGCCCTCCCCTCCATCGCCAGCGATGAAGAACTGTGGTGATCTCTCGGTGTTCAGTCAGGGGCCATGGGATCCTCCTCGGATCTGTTCTCTGGCTTGGACCTCGATCCTGGATTGGAATTCCAGGATAAGGTTCGTTGCCTCGTCAAGTCTCCGGTACACCATCCCTTCCCAACCCCCGATGGATCGTTCTTCCTTCTTGTCACTTTCCGGCGGTATCTCTTCCGATTGACAGAGGATTCTGTCTCTCTTGCTCTGCAATCCTGTTTGGGAGGCCGTGCTCTGGATTTTCATGTTCAGTTCTTGAGTAACAATCATTTTCGTTTCTCGGTCTTCTCGAAACAAGTCGGCTTTCATGTTTACAAATGTAACACCCCTGGGTGTTAAGCATGCATTAGCATCCCAAAGCATGATCATTAGCATCACATGCATTTCATGATCACATGCAATATAAGTTAAAACTAAATTGAAATGTGTAAAACATCTTTTTGAAACATACATGTTGCATTTGCTTGCTAGGGTTGTAAAATTTGTTTGGCTATAATTTTAAATAACCTCGAACCAAGTAGCATGATTTTTGGAGCAACTTTTGTATTCAAAATTTCCCCAAATTTTGCTTTTAAAAATATTCTTGAAAATGGGTTTTTAATTAAAAATTTTGACTTTAAACCCTTCATTCAAAATCTGTTTAGAATTTTAAAATGTGCCCTCAAGCAAAGTTGTAGAGAATTAAATTTTGAACAACTTTTGTTTTAGGGTCAACTTTTGAAAATGTCTTTTTCATCTTCAAAAAGTCAAATTTGAAATGAATTAGAAAATCTGGAATTTGATTTATAAAAGAAAATGGAATTCTCAGCTTTACTGGGCCGCCGCCTCCACTTCGGCCCGCTCGGCAAGCCGGCCCAGCCCGCGTCCACGCCCGCGCCGCTCGCCGTCGCCGGCGTACGGGTGGCACGCCGTGGCTCCCACCGCCTCGCCACGCCTCCAAGTCGACCGAACTGAGCGGCCGCTCCCCGTCCCTCCCATTTCGCACTCCTCGCGTGCCAGCAGCAGCCGCAGCGGAGCCAGCGGCCACCGCGCCATTGCCGCCGCCCTCCGAGCTCCGCCACCGCCTATCGCCGCCGTTGCTGTACCCGTGTCCGATTCTTCGCGGCCATTGCTCCGCCTCCCTCCGCTCCACCCCGTGCTCCCACCAGTTGTCACCATCGTCATGGTGAGGGGGCCAATTTTGGCCGACCGTTCTTCACCACCGCTCGTCGGAGCTCGGCTCCACGCGGGTGGGCTGCTCCCATCGCCTTCCTTCTCTCCTTTCACGCGCGTCAGCTTCGCCTGGTGATGTTGGAGCTCTAGCGCTCCTCGGACCGCCATGCCGTGCACCGGCGAGGTGTGGCCGCAGTGAGGTAGCGCAGTGCGTGTGCCATGCGCGCCAGCGAGCTTGCTCCGGTAAACCACCCGGCCAAGTCGGGGCACCCGTCGGTGCGGCTTGGTGCCCCGAGCACGCTCGCGTTGACCGCCTCGCCGTTTGGCTCACCGACGGCGAGATACGACCGCCGGCGTCCGTCCCTCTCTCCGGGTGGCTGGCAGCGACTGGGGAGGAACCAGTTTGCGCAGATCTGGGGACGCGTAGCAATTTCAGCAGTGTAGATTTTCGGATTTAAAGAAAATGACTTTCCAGAATTTGTGAAAAGCTTTCAAAAATCTTATCTCAAGATTTTTAGCTCCAAAAATTGTGAAACAAATTTTGTAGTGTTTCTCATGAGTAGATCTATGGCTTAAAAATATTTCATATTAGTTTTGTGGTACTTTTCTGTATAGATTTATTTAATTCTTATTATTGCTATTATCTTAGAAAATGTCTAATAAATAGAATATTGATCAGAAAAATATGATTCCAAATTTGTTACTCTTCTTATGTACTGTACTTTCTAGGAAAAATGTTTATGATGCATGTTCTATGAAAAATTATTGAAGTGTAGTTCAAACGCCTTTAATTGATGATTTTTGTTATTTTTGGTAGAGAGCAAAAATTGTATAACACATGCATGTGATAATTTTTGTGATGTGCTTGTTTACTGTGTAGAGCATAGGAAAAATAATGAATCTGTTGTTTCATACTCATTATTATGCTATAACTTGTTTTCATGCTATAACTTGTTTATTTTTTGTAGTATTTTCATGCTCATTATTATGCTATAACTTGTTTATTTTTTATAGATTGTTTTACTTATCCAAATCCCATGAAATTTCTGTAGTATGCTATTTGGAGTAGGACTATACTACTGTAATTTTTGTAGATTTTTACATGCAACAGAAATAGGTGTTAATGTGCAACCCTAGTTTAAATAGGAAATAAAAAGTTATTCTTTATGAGTAATTGAAGTAATAAAAAGTGTTTGGTGTATCTTTGAAGCACCAAACTACCTTGCTGGTGTTACTTGATAGGTTAAGGTATTAGGGTTTGGCAAAGTGTAGCAACACTTGTGTAAGAGTTATATGCTAACTAGTATAAGAGTAGATGACATGTTTTGTGGTACATGTTGTTGGATGATGTTGACTACCTTGTAGAAAAATTTGGTCTCTAATCTATACTATCAGTTTCAATGTGTTCATCTACATATCATGTCATCATGGCATTCCACCGCATCCGATGCACCGTCTGCATGTTTACTTATGCAATTGCATCATATAGGATCACAGGAGGAGTCACCGGTAGCAGTGCCGGAAGAACAAACTTGGACCGATCCGTAAGAGCTCCAGGCACAGGAGGTGCCCGAAGAAGAGGAGCAAGGAGAGGAGTTGCCCGAGTGCGTAGATCACCAGCCTAGTTCGTTTGAAAGAGGCAAGCCCTGGAGCATTCTAAATCCCCTATTTTATTCAAGCAATTCTTTATATATGAGTTATATATGGTTGCATTAAGTTATAGGAGTTGAGTGAAACACTTGCTGCATATATATACCTTTTCCTTCTCCCATAAATATGCCTAGAATCCTATTTTAGTTTAGGATCGAAAGTATTGCTTAGCCATGCTTAGACCGGTAGAAGTCGGGTGATTTCCTGACACCTGCGAGATATAGGTGGATACCTGGTTATGGTTGGCTATAATTGTTATCTTGGAAAGTAACCAAGTGTTGATAGATAAACGGAGACCGGGCGGAGTCTTATAGGGTTTTGGACTATAGTGATTCCGTCTGTGTCGATTAAAGACCGATCGTTGCTCGTCCCTCTTGTCATGTTGAACGCATGCCTCACATTTAGCTGGCCGAATAAAGTACCTTTCGACAGCGAAGCTAGTGATATGATTCGGGCCGGGACCTACACGGGTGCGTGTACCGGTGCTGAAGGGGGTATGACAGGGACGCGAAGAGTGAGCCCAAGGTGCGTCCTAGTAGTTGGGCGGTCCCTGGGTACTGCGGCCCCAGTTTATCCCGCGACGTTTACCGGAATCATGTCATTGGTGATCTAAGCGACCCTGATGGGGGAAGTGTGGTTTGTGTGAGGAATAAATCACTAGCTGGCTAGGAATCGATTCGAATCGCCATCGCTCCTAGATAGTGAGCACTTGACTCGAGCTATAGCATCGTAGTAATAATGATGGAACACGGATGGTTATGTGAATGATGTTGGAAAAGCTAAACCGGATATGGTAACCTTTGATGTTAATGGTTAATCAAGTGATTGCTCTAGCATAGGTGCTTACTTAGATTAATTAGGTATAATTAAGTTGATGCTTATATTTTAAATGGTTCATAGATGATAACTTATGCTTTTCTGCAAAACCGGTCAAGCCAGTCCACTTTATAAAAGCCTTGCATACTCCTTGGTGTCATTTATTTCTGGTTTATGATGGGTAAGTCTAGTTGAGTACCTTCTCGTACTCAGGGCGTTGTTCCCATTGTTGTTGCAGATGGTCAGATGTACTATAGGTATTGCGTCAACTGTCTGTACCCGGCGATGGGCGACAACTAGGACCAATGGCAATGGTCACTCCGTCTATCTTATCCCATGCTTTTGTGGATTATGACTACCTGCTAGCACTGTATTTGAACTAAGTGTGTGTGGTTTTAAAACTACTTGCTTCTGCTATGTTAATTTGAACTTGTGTTATAATAACTTTATGTTCTAAACTCCGATGTATTCAACTGTCATTGCAAACTTTATGTACCATGTGATGGTGGCTGCTAAATCAGTACGATCTTGGTTGGAATGTTGGTTGGTTGGAAATCCTTCATGATTTCACGGAATCTCAGGTTGTACGGGCTTAAGTTTGGTAAATTATCTGCCTCGACGGAAGATTTTCTTACTTAATCTCGTATAATCATGTTGATCCGTTACAACAAACTCCACCGTGTCATTAGCTCGACCTTTTATCTCTACTTTCACCTCTAGAACAATGGCATGCCGCTTTGGGAAAGAGAGAAACGTATTTGGGAGGAAGAACAAGAAAAGGAATGGACTGAGGTCATCTCTAAGAGATCCAAAAGGGTTGCGGCCAAAAAAGCTGCAATTGTCCAAAAGAAGGTCAGATTTGCAAAGCCCCTAATCCAGTCCTCTCTGAGAAAACCTCCCTCTATGATCCAATTTGGCTCTTTCTCTTATGCTTTTGATCCGCCATCTTCCAAAAACCTCAGATTTGGATGCCTCATGTACGAGGCAAACAAAGATCACAACCATGTTCTTTAGCAGCCTGAGCCGCAATGGTCTCCTAGCTTGCAAAGCAGCGATTCTCCCACCGAAACTCAAGGCGGCTTTCTAGATCAGGAGATAGTAGCCCGTGATTTGAATTCAAATTTGATTTCTCCTGCTTCTGTGCCCTCTTGCACCCATTGCTCTAACTCTGCCCACCAAACCCGAGTCACGTTCACTGTTGGGCCTGTCACAACTATGGCCACATGAGAAGGCTTTGCTCCTGCAGCCGTCTCAACTTCGTCTGGATGCCCAAGTCCATTAGGAGGCCCAGCTCTCTTGAACCGCGGTGGACACATACCAGGCCCAGCCTAGTTTGGAAACCAAAAATCCCAATTGACAAGGAAGGGGGTGCACCTCGATACCCACGCTAATTTTGTGGATGCTTCAACTTCCATTAACTTGGAACAAGAACAATCTATTGATTGCTCACATCCTAACTCGCCGCCACACCCCGTCTCCTCCCCAAACCTTGAAGAAAACCCCACCCTCGTCGTAATCACCGAGGGAGACGAGAGCATGGCCAACTTTCCAGTCAACCCGCGGCCCTTCCTCGTCGGAGACCTCCAGGTGGACCATGGCTGGAACCGGCCTGCTCGTAGGAGAATCGCCCTTGGCGGCGAGCCCTCGAGGGAGCATGAAGATCATGCGATCGTCTCCATCACTCGGATGCTAGCTGTGTTATGAACGACGTACAGAAATATGAAGTAAACAAAATCAATCACAGCGGAGACACACGATTTACGTGGAAAACCCCTTCAATGAGAAGGGGAAAAACCACGGGCACTAGCTGGCAACAATCTCACTATCTCAAGAGTTTTGGGGTTACACGCCTACAGCGGCTTACAAGAGAATCAAGTCTCCACGAAACCCTAACAAGGGCATATATACCGTACCGCGGGGGGCTCCGCCCCCCGCACCCCCCGCTACGCTCCGGCCCAAGCTTCCGGCGACAGGCCTTCGCTTCGCTTCATTAGAAGCCTGGCCTATATCCTGCAGTGAATTTGGACACAACTCCAACAAAACTCCACCTTGAGACAAAATTCATCTTGTATCATAAATCAACCCATCATCCTGAACACAACAAAAGATAGAAAACCACTAGTGCCAACAATAGTCTCTTGGACTATCCAATTAAACCAACTAAGCTTGAGCACAACTCAAACTTAGCAACAGGAATAGGCTTTGTCATCATATCAGCAGGATTATCATGAGTACTAATCTTGCATACCTTCAGCTTACCTTCTTCAATCACATCATGTACAAAATGATACTTGATATCTATATGCTTAGTTCTCTCATGGAATATCTGATCTTTAGTGAGGTAAATTGCACTTTGACTGTCACAGTGCAAACTTATGCAAGATTCAACTCCACAGAGCTCAGCGTACAAACCTTTCAGCCAAATTAATTCTTTGCACGCTTCACAAATAGCCATATATTCTGCTTCAGTAGTAGACAAAGCAATAACAGACTATAAAGTAGCCCTCCAACTCACAACACAACTGCCAACAGTAAACACATATCTAGTAAGTGATCTTCGCCTGTCCAGATCAACAGCATAATCAGAATCCACATAACCAATAAGATCCTTATCAGTTCTTCCAAACTTTAAACAGGAATCTGTTGTGCCTCTGAGGTACCTGAAAATCCACTGAACTGCCCTCCAATGTTCTTTGCCAGAATTAGACATATATCTACTAACAAGACTCATAGCATATGACAAATCTAGACGAGAGCAAACCATTGCATACATCAAAGACCCAACAACACTAGAATAAGGAACCCTTGACATGTACTCAATCTCTGCATCTGTACTAGGACACTGAGCAGCTGACAACTTAAAGTGAGGTGCAATAGGGGTACTAATAGCCTTAGCATTTTGCATGTTGAAATGCTGAAGAACTTTCTTGATATAATTTTGTTGACTAAGAAATAGCAAACCAGATTTTCTGTCTCTACTAATTTCCATACCAAGAATTTCCTTAGCACTACCAAGATCTTTCATCAAACTCACTACTCAACAGCTTCTTTAACTTAGTGATTTCAATCTTACTCTTGGCAGCAATCAGCATATCATCAACATATAACAGCAAATATATAGGTGATCCATTAACATGCTTGATGTAAACAAAGCTATCATATTTAGATCTTTTAAAACTGTGTGACACATAAATGAATCAAACCTCTTATTCCACTGACGAGGGGACTGTTTCAAACCATACAAGGATCGCTTCAACTTGCACACATATTTTTCCTTGCTAGGCACTATGAACCCTTCCGGTTGGTCCATGTATATGTCCTCCTCAAGCTCTCCATGCAAAAATGCAGTCTTCACATCTAACTGCTCAAGCTCAAGATCATGTGAAGCAACAATACTAAGGAAAGTATGAATTGAACTATGTTTTACCACTAGAGAGAACACATCATTATAGTCAACACCCGGAATTTGACTATAGCCTTTAGCAACTAACCTTGCCTTATACTTTGGAGGCTCACTTGGAGATAAACCCTCCTTTCTCTTGAAGATCCATTTGCAGCTGATGGTCTTCTTTTTCTTAGGCAAAGGTACAACCTCCCATGTACTGTTCTTCTCAAGAGACTGCATCTCCTCATGCATAGCAGAAATCCAATTCTCACTATCACCACAACGAACAACTTCTTTATAGGTTGCTGGCTCATGAACATTCTCCACCTGTTCAGCACAACTCAAAGCATAGTAAGACAAATTACATTCTTCAATGAGACGTGTAAGAGGTGCAACTGTCCTTTTTGACTTGCGTTGAGCAATAGGTAAATCCTCCTCTAGCTGCAAAATAGGAGGAGTTTGTTGAACATCATCATGAGCATCATTCTCAGCAACATCATTATCATGGTCATCCTGCTCATCAACAGGCTCCACCTGCACACCTGTATCATCATCAACATGCTCCACTTGCATGCGCATATGCTGCAGCTCTTTTTCTGAAACATGATCTAAGGGCAAACTGTTAGTAAACATCACAGATTCATTGAATACAACACTCCTGCTCATAAAAGTCTTTCCTGTCTCAGGATTCCACAATTTATAGTCTTTGACTCCTGAACTATAACCAAGGAAAAGACACTTAACATCTCTAGGCTCTAATTTTCCAATATCAACATGAGCATAAGCAGTGCATCCAAAAACTTTCAACTGTGAATAATCAGCAGGCGTACCAGACCATACCTCAATGGGAGTTTTCTTATTTAGTGGAATAGAAGGCGACCTATTTATCAAGTAACAGGCAGTATTAGCAGCTTCAGCCCAAAAACACTTGCTCATCCTTGCATTAGACAACATGCAACGGGCCCTGGATATGATGGTCCTGTTCATACATTCGGCCACACCATTCTGATGTGGAGTATGAGGTATGGTGTGATGCCTAACAATGCCTTCCTGTCTGCAATAATCATTAAAGGCATGTGAACAAAATTCTCCACCATTATCAGTATGAAGCAATTTTACCTTCCTTTCAGTTTACCTTTCTATCATTACTTTACAGTTCTTAAAAGCAGCAAAAGTATCATCTTTATATTTAAGAAAATAAGGTCAAACCCTTCTAGAGTAGTCATCAATAATTGTAAGCATATAACGAGCACCACCAAGTGAGGGCTTCTTAGAAGGACCCCATAAATCAGCATGAACATAATCAAGAGTACCTTTAGTGGTGTGAACAAAAGTGTTGAAATGTACCCTTTTATGCTTCCCGAAAATGCAATGCTCACAAAACTTGATTTTACTCGAAGTACAGCCATCCAGCAGGTTTCTCTTCATCAATTTTGCCATACCATGGTGACTTATATGTCCCAAACACATGTGCCAAAGGTTAGTTTTACTAGGTTCATCATTAGTAACGGCAGCAACAGCGGAATCAGAACCAGGTAAAGTACACCCTCTAAGGACATATAACTTTACAGAATTAAGATCACCTTTCAAGCAGACAAGAGAACCTTTTGATACCTTTAGAACACCATCTGAACCGGAATATTTGTAACCTTCTGCATCAAGCGTGCTCAATGAGATAAGATTTCTGGACATCCCTGGTATATATCTGACGTTTTTCAGCATGCGTGTCATGCCATCATCAGTCTTGATCTGAACTGATCCAATCCCCATGATGTCACATGGGTTATCATCTCCCATCCGCACAACATCCCCTTTCTGCACAGGCTTATATGAACTAAAACAATTTCTGTTAGTGCAAATATGAAATGAACATGCGGAATCAAGAATCCATTCATCATGACCAACAACACAACCAGCAAATACTACCAGACAATCTCCAGAATCATCATCAGAAGCAGCAGCAGCAACAGAGACCTTACCAGCCTACTTGTTTTTTCTCTTCTCCTTATTCTGTACTTTTCTGCAATCCTCAACATTATGATTTGTCAGCTTGCAATAAACACAAAACTTTTTATTACCAGGCGGCTTGGACTTTGAACGTCCTCTCCTTTCGTAGCTCTTTTCATTTGAGGATCTGTTTTCAGTTCTGCCTCTCACATACAAAGCGTCCCCCTTTGAGGATTACGTCACGTCATTCTGCACCATGACTTTCATCTTCTCCCTAGACTAGAGAGCCTCATAAACTTCCTTTAGGGTTAGTTCATCTCGGCTCAAAAGTATGGTGTCACGAAAATTTGCATACGAATTTGGCAAAGAACATAACAGTAAAAGACCTAAGTCACTCTACCACAGCCAATTTGTAGCGTCTCCAAAACGGTCGCTATAAGTCGTTATAGCAACTGATCATCGGTCGCTATAACGTTATAGCCACCGATGTATAAGTCGCTGTAAGTGGCGTCGCTATAAGTCTATAGCGACCGATAGGGTTTATAGCGACCGATGATCTATCACATGTTTTAGCGACCAATCGTTTGACGATATCAAATGTTTTAGCGACCAATAATTAGTCGCTATGAACTAGTACGATCATATAATCAATTTCACATTGTACCATATAATTTTAGGCTTGTTTAACATCCACACAAGTTCACAGTACACATCAACCACATAATTGTATACACAAATCTCATATATTCATTGAATCAACATTTGTACAATTGTACTTCAGATAAATTCTACAACAATGCACCTACCACATAGGCACACAACCCATGAACTTCTAAAGAGTTCACTATACAGAAGACCAAGCCTATATACCCTAGCAATCCAAAAACTACAGGCTAGAAACACATCTAGCACTCCACACCTTTTAGACCATCTTCCATGAGAACTCTAAATAGCTTGTCGACACCATCAAGCAATGCTGCTTACTGGCACCTCCCAGAACTACATGCCTGAAATCCACATGCAATCCAATATAAGTATTCTGGTATTCAGCTAGGATCCAATAAGACAGGTGCAGCTGCAGTAAGAATAGATCATTCATTCTTCTCTACCCCCAGACATGCTTTTTCAATCGAACTTATTACTTGTGGCAATGCCACCTACTGCACTAATACACTGTTGGAACTGATGGATTTCAACAACAAAAAATAACTTTGTGAGAGCCACCTGGGAGAAAGAACCATAGGTTCACATGTTTATCAAAGCTTGACCTAAGGCTATTGTCTTTTCTTACACAGATTAAAAAAAATACTTACCATAAGCTAGTAGCAGAAGTGGCATGTATGGACAATAGTAGGTATAGGCTACAGATCGATGCTTAGTTCAGCCAAACTAAATAACATAAGACATTAAGAAATTAGAGTACAAAATATAGTAAGTGAAAGGACATATTCATATGTGACATTGATATATATCTTCCATTGCACATTTGCCATTGACCGCATGTTCTTGCCTCTGGCATACACAGCTAGGAATCAATAGTGATAAGAGTTAATAATCTGAAAACCAACAATAGGAAATGGTGCAGCATAAGTTTCCCTAGTTCTAAGCTACCCTAGACAGTAGTACAGATGGGTGGTTTACAAATTCACAAATTCACACAACTATGGCCCAAATGTGGCTATGCAAGAAAAATGTGCATTCTAGTTGTTGCTAGTAATCAATGCTTTAAAACACAAATATAATTTCAGGGATGCTAACAGAGAAATATGGATACTTACTACTAGTTTCATTTGGAGTAAGTGATGTTGCTGGTGCGTGACATACAGATCATTGGCAGATAATGATGCTGCTGACGCATGGCATTGCCTCCAAAGATCCTTAGATTGCCCCTGAAAAAAGTATCATACTCCTTCAGCCTGCTAAATTTTACAAACAAGTTCCTATGGTTGTAAGTCTAAATCTGACAAAAAATGTAAACGTAAGATGGCAACCTTTCCATAGAATTTTATAGCAGACAAACAAAGTATATATATGCAGACAACATGATTTCAGACTTGATTCAATTAGAAAAAATATGTAGTGCTGACAAGTGGAACTAGAACCCTTCAAAGTATTATCTGAAATTTAGAACGCAAATAACCAATATTACAACTGTGATGTGAATTATCAGTCATGTCTAATTAGAATATAAGACGAATGCCCAGCGAAACCAGCCTACCAAGAACACAAGCAACACTCCATATTCAGTACCGTGAATGCCTGGCAAAAGATTTGTGATTCATCACATGGATTCAAGCATAAGAAGGAATCTGTGTGTTCAGCCCATCAAGGGCAGCCCTATTAGAATAACTATGACAAATAAGCATCATTTGGGAACTATATCCAGTCCTATATCCAATCGTCAAGCAGCCCTGTTAGAATAACTATGACAAAAATAAAGCTTCACTTGGGAACTATGTCCATACCTTTTCAAAACAAGCTCATCATTTAGAGCAGCCCATTATCATTGATAAAGGAAAAACTAGCTGGAAATCTGGAAATCTAGCTTTCTGATTTATGTCAACAAATGTCAAGTCTGCATCGATAAAGATCATTCAGAAATCAGCAAACATTTTTCCTATGACAAATATGCCTATTTTGAATACTCAACCCGGATCCTTTCTTCTAAGAATAAACACTACGATAAATGTTATGCAATCAATAGCTGGACAAGACCATGACCCTTTGTGGCTGTACATGTTGCTCCATTTTGAGGTTAGCTATTCAGGTAACTTTCTTAAAAGCATTATGCTCCTAATACAATTGTACCCATGTCTTGGATGTACTCATGTACGGCTGATAATCTTCAAAAGGAATCAAAGTTAGCAGGCATAAGTGTACACATGTAATTAGATCAAGCATAGAAATTAATTAATCGAAGCTCGTCCTCCCCCTCTCCAAAGCAAGAACCTACCAGCAGATGGAGTCCCTATTACCAGCGCCAAATCATCCAAGATCTACTCTCTCGCCTTCTCCACTGGATCTGCAGCATAGAGAACGAAATCAAAGCCAAATCGACAGCCAAATCGGCCAAATCGACAGGAAGGGGAACCTACCGGTGGAGCTGAGTTTCGGGCCGGATGCGTAGCCACAAGGGGCTGGGACCCGTGCCGCAGCCTGGGTGCGAGCTGTCACCTCAGGGCCTCGCCGCCGCCTTGGGGTCGCGCCGTCGCCTCGGGGCTGCGTCGCTACCTGAGGTGCGCTCGTCGCCTAGAGCCCGCGCTGCCACCTGTGGTGCACGTCACCATCATAGGGCCGAGCCGTCGCCCGGGATGCTTACCGTGGCCTCAGGGCTGCGCCGTCGCCTGGGGACAAGAGTCCTTGATAGGACGGAGTGCACACGCACAGAGAGATGTGCGGCGGCTGAGATGAGAGGAGGAAGGGAGCGGGCAGGTCTAGGGTTTGGGACGACCGCGTGCGCAGGTGGGAACGGCGGCCGCGGCCGCGGCAGGGATGGCGCCCCGCGAACTCGTGCCGGTGGCGATGAAGGCCCGAGACGAGCGGCGCCGGCGCTGGATCGATGCTGAGTCCGTGAGCTGTGAGAGAGATGGCGGCTGATGGGGGTTTGTTGGGGTGGAGATAGGGTTTTGGCCTTTTTGGTGACACTCTGACGAGTGGGCCATGCAAATTTTATTGCGCACGAGTGGGCCGGGCCGAGCGCGCCAAAAACGGAAATGGGCTATAGCGACCAATCGTTTGACTCTAGCATCCGTTTTTAGCTACCGATCATTTGACGTAAATATATAGCGACCGATGTTCTGTCGATGCGAGGAAGAATAGCGACCGATGATTGGTTACAAATTTATAGCGACCGATTGTTCGATATTAATATTACGTTTTAGCGACCGTTGTCTGACGCTATACTTTGGCTGTGGTATAGTGAGTCCTCATCATCATACTTCACCTCCATCGACACTAGGTCGGCCACGATCTTCTTGAATTCAGCGATATGGGTCATCACTGAATCCTCATCCTTCATCTTCAGAGTGAACAGCTTCATCTTCATATGCATCTTATTGGTTAGATCCTTGGACATACAGATCGATTCCAGTTTCAGCCATAGTTCTGCAGCAGTTTTCTCTGTCAAACACTCCTGCAAAATATCATTATGAAGATGTAACTGAATTAGGGCGAGCGCCTTCTGATCCTTGCGGGTCTCCTCAGGAGTCCAATCGGCCTTCCTCTTGCCTAAATTATCCAGCGCCTCATCATAGTCATGAGTCTGTGCCAGAATCCTCCGCATCTTGACTTGCCATAGTGAGAACCGCATGTCGTAGTTCAACAGCGGAAGATCGAACTTCATCGACGTCGTCATGAACCCTAACAGCAACCTGGCTCTGATACCACTTGTTATGAATGACGTATAGAAATATGAAGTAAACGAGATCAATCACAACAGAGACACATGAGTTACGTGGAAAACCCCTTCAATACGAAGGGGAAAAACCACGGGCACCAGCCGGCAACAATCTCACTATCTCAAGAGTTTTGGGGTTACACGCCTGCAGCAGCTTACAAGAGAATCAAGTCTCCACGAAACCCTAGCAAGGGCATATATACCATACCGCAGGGGGCCGCTACGCTCCGGCCCAAGCCTCTGGCGATGGGCCTCCGCTTCGCTTCGTCAGAAGCCCGGCCTATATCCTGCTGTGAATTTGGAACAACTCCAACAGGCTAAGGTCAATCAACTTCGGCCAACGCTCAATCTCGTCAGTGATTTCCTCCAGCATGATCAAGGTGTGCAAATTGTTACTGCTTGTCTCTCGCCACCAGGTCTTGGGCTCATCAGATTACGGACAGTAATGCAAAGGGACCAGCTTGTTAGGAACTCTCCTTTTCATTTGGGTCAGCATGTTATTCATGTGGTCAAGCATGATGAGGGCATCAACGCTAGATCCTGCACCTACATTCGCATTTGTTGGTTGATGTTTCTGGTGTTCCCACTCGATTTCCAGAAAGATCTATATATCAGGGCGGCTGTGGCTCCTTATGGCAGACTGCTAGAATGGTACAGAGATGCAAACAAGTCACGGATTCTTGTTCAGGCTCTCATCCTCAGCCCTGATAGAGTGCCAAGAAGCCTGGTTGTGTCTAGAGGGTACTTGGTCGGTGGCATGGGGCGTTCCTTGTTTGTCCCTGTTTATATTCTCAATGGTCACTTCCCAGATGCTTTCCCGGCTGAGGAGGATCCTGTCCCGTTCGATGGAGAACCACATCCTGAGCATGCACCAATTGTCCTTGGTGCCAATCACCTAGAGCCCAACTGGCAGAATGAGCAGCAGGGAGCAGCAGCCAATCTGGGGTTCTTTGGAGGAAACCCACACCTGAACCCTGCTCACCATGTACTGCATCAGCAAATTCAGAATCAGCTGATCAATCAGGCTGACCAGCAGCAACCAGTGCAACAAAATGATGATATGGAGGTAGATGAGGTGGACAACGACTGGCCTACCTGGAACCCTACGGTCTTCGTAGTTGACAATGGGTAGGTTGTTCCACAGCATCCGGCAAACCAGATCATCTGGATTTCGAGCTTTCTGGATCTTCTATGCGCTTCCTAAGGGGAGATGGTCCACTTTGGACCAGGTTCTGGACAACAATGCAGGTGATGATAGCTCGTCCTCCAGTGATGCCACCTCTGAGCTGCTCGAGGAGCGTGCCAGGTTTGCTGCAGCAAACAGCCAATGTGCCAATGTGCTGATTTTTGGCAGAAAAGGGCTGTCGAGTGATACTTATGTGAGAGCCACGGGGCTGTCTGATGGACAGAGCTCAATGGCTAGGACCATCACTACAGTAGCTTTTGAACCTGCTGCCCCTTCTGTCACCGAGAGTCCTGCTGCTACTGTCACTAGGATGGAGATTGTGCCATGGAAGCTAGTTCTGGATGTTTTGGCCCTACAGCATTGGCCATTTGTCTTGGAATGTCGTCGTGCACCGAGAGCTAAGAATCCAGCAAATTCTGTTATCATTTTAGGAGGTGAAGAACAGTCAGAGCAAGGCCCAAATGCTTTTGGCCCAGAAGGATTTGAATTCCAGGCGCAACAGTCTCAGTCCAACCTGTCCTCAGAAGCAGGTCATTCAGAAGTATGTCAGAAAAGGGGCCGTGGCGGCCCAGGAAGGTGCTATCACTCCTATCTCCTCCAAGCAGTTCAACCACTCCACTTGTGGAATCCTGGGTTAGGCGCAGCTCCAGAGTCAACAAGGCCAAAGGTGGCTTTCATGCACCAACAGTCAGGCTAGATGAGGAACCATCAAAGAAAAGAAACAAGATTGGTGCAGTGTTAATTGATGAAGCAATAGGAATGTCAGGTCCAATTCCTATCGACATTCTGCAGAGCTGGGGAATTGAATGCGGCATAGCTCCTAAGGAGCTGAGCCAGGAAGCACTGATGCAGGCGCCCTCCGCCAACCTGGTGATCAATGAAGACCCAATTGTTTGATCATCTCCATGGAGCTACGTCTCCCTTTATCTATTTGATCTTTTGCTTGAAACACTTAAGTGCTTGCTCTTTTACTTTGGAGTTGTCAAACTTGTTAAACCTCTTAAGTTCCATTCCTTGTGTTAGTACTTTGTGTTAGTACTCTGTTAATCAGTTATCTTTATCAGATCCTTGCTTCCTGCTTGTTTCGTGTGAATCATGATATCTCCATCCTGTCTACGCTAATCATAACAGGCCATGCTCTTCTTTTTTTTGTTATTCCAATGAATAATAGAAAGTGGCAAGTTTTATGCTGGAATATTTGAGGCATTAATGGTGTGGAAAAATGGGCACTGTCCGTGATAAAATAGAGGAGAGCGCCTGCTCTGTCTTCTGCTTGCAGGAGACCAAGAAAGAACACTTTGATCAACAGTTTGTCAGAAAGTTTGATCCTAGATGCTTTGACTGCTTTGACTTTGTGCCGTCTGTGGGTGCGTCGGGTGGGATCCTGATAGGGTGGAACAGCTCACTTCTTGGGCCAGGTCATTGACAAACAATTGTTTGGCATCATGGTATCTTTCACTTTGGCCTAAAACATGGATTCCTGGAATTTGACTACAGTCTATGCATGGTCCATGCACCGAGCCGGCCCACTTATAATTCATCAGTTAGCTTAAGAACCACCACATCGCAGATACTGACAACTGGCTCTTTCTGGGGTATTTCAACTTCTACAGATCGTTGCGCAATCGCAATAAGCCAGGTGGTAACTTAGCTGACACCTTCATTTTCAATGATGCGATTGGGCACCTAGATTTGGTTGAACTCCAGCTAAAAGGAAGAGCTTTCACATGGAGCAACATGCAGCATGATCCATTGTTGGAGCAACTTGACTGGTTCTTCACATCGGTCAACTAGACAATCGAGTACCCCAACTCGGAAGTGCTGCCCATGGCGAAAATCACTTCAGATCACATCCCATGTAAGGTGAGCATTGGTACCAAAATCCCCTGGTCCAACATCTTTCGCTTTGAAAATTTTTGGGTGGAGCACGCAGACTTCCTGGAGACAGTGCATAACCAATGGAATCTGCCATCTCCTACAAACACGATGACCAGAACCATCTCGGCAAAGTTCAAAAAACTTTGTAGCACTTTGAAGATCTGGAGTCAAGGATTATTTAATCTGTCTCTCCTGACTGCTAACTGCAACAAAGTGATTCTCTTCTTGGATGGTCTGGAGGATAGAAGGGCTCTATTCAATGTAGAAAGCAATCTCAGAAACCTAGTCAAGCATCAGTTGGCTACCCTCTTGCATTACAAGAATGAATATTGGAAAAAGAGATACACAGTTAATAGGATTCGGTTTGGAGATGAATGCACCAAGTTTTTTCATGCCATGGCAACTATTTCACACAAAAGAAACTCCATACCATAGCTATTGAATGAGCAAGGACACTGGGTACAGGACCATGAAGGCAAGGCAGGGCTTCTTTGGAATGCCTTCAAAAAATGTATGGGGATATCTTCTGAACCGACAATGGTCTTCGATCTTCAGTCCCTTGTCACTGCAGTACCAAATTTAGAGGAGTTGACACTACCGTTCCTGCACACTGAGATTGATGAAATTGTCAGGAGGATGCCTACTGATAAAGCCCCAGGGCCCGACGGCTTCAACGGTTTATCAAACTCCTACCATATTTATGAGAAGATGCTGGCAGATTATCAAACATGACTTCTATGCTTTATGTGATGAGTTCTATAATGGATCGGCAAATCTGGAGTGCATCAATAACTCCATCACACTTGTGCCCAAAGTCAGCAACCCGGAGACTGTTAGTGACTACCGACCAATCTCGTTTTTAAATGTCAGCCTCAAGTTACTTACTAAAATCCTAGCAGATAGGCTGCAGCCAGTTATCCTCAAACTTGTGCATAATAACCAGTATGGCTTCATCTGCCCTCACACCATACAGGACTGCCTTGCATGGAGTTTTGAGTACATCCATCAGTGCCATCATTCGAGGAGAGAAGATCAGTGCCATCATTCTAGGAGAGAAGCCATCATACTCAAATTAGACTTCGAGAAAGCATTTGATACTATAGAGCATGCCACAATCCTTCTGATGCTCCAACAGTTTGGCTTCCCAGAGAGATGGTTGATGTGGATCTGTGCCATCCTTTCTTCAAGTTCATCCACAATCCTCCTCAATGGTGTCCCAGGGAAATTCATCAAATGCAAGCGAGGTGTTCGGCAAGGCGATCCATTGTCGCCCCTACTCTTTGTCATTGCTGCGGAGCTACTACAGATATTCGTAAACAAGGCATCCAGTCAAGGACTTCTGCAGGCTCCTATCCCACATGATGACAATGAGTTCCCAATAATACAATATGCAGACGACACACTCCTGGTTCTCCAAGCAGATGCAAGTCAGCTGTTCTTCCTGAAAGCCCTTCTAAACGGCTATGAAACTGCCTCAGGCCTTAAAGTGAATTACAGAAAGTCGCAGATGATGCCTATCAATGTATCACCCGATAAGATGCAGCACCTGGCCAAAACATTTGGCTGTCAGATTGGCACACTCCCTTTCACGTATCTAGGACTCCCGATGGGAACCACAAAACCAAGAATAGATGATTTGTCGCCGATCATGGACAGAGTTGAGCGCAGACTCTCGGCTTGCTCCACTTGGCTCTCCTACTCTGGAATGTTACAAATGCTCAACTCGGCAATCACACCTATTGTCACTTACACTTTATGCACTATTAAAGTTCCTAAAGGCTTCATTGATAACATTGATCGTGCATGTAAGCAATGCTTGTGGAGGGGCAGTGATGATACTACAAAGGGAGGTAATCTGGTAGCATGGCCAACTGTCATGAAGCCCAAGGAGAAGGGGCTCGGAGTCATTAATCTGATATTGCAGAATGATGCCCTCCTACTGAAGCAGCTTCATAAATTCTACAATAAGGTTGACACTCCCTGGGTCAACCTGATCTAGAACAAGTACTATGAAGGTAAGGTCCCACATGAATATAGAGAACTGGGATCTTTTTGGTGGCGTGACGTAATGAGACTCAACACCATTTATAGAGGCATTGCAAGATGCACACTAGGTGATGGTTCCACAGTGCCATTTTGGGATGCTCTCTTGTCTGACTCAGTGCTTTCAGTGGAGTATCCTAGATTGTATTCTTTTGCCAAGAACAACTCCATCTCGGTGCAGAGCTCGATGCTGGAGCAGGATCTAGATCCTGTCTTCTTTCTGCCATTGTCCACTCAGGCCTATGATGAGCTGCTGCTACTCCAGAACTACCTCGGAGGCATCACGTATGATGACACAACTGCTGACTCATGGTCACCAGTCTGGGGTGCCAAATACTCTTCCCGACGCTTTTATGCTCATGCTTTCAGTGGAGTGGAAGCCCACCAGTGCTTCAAAATGGTCTGGAAATCAAGCTGCATTCCCAGGATCAAATTCTTTGCATGGTTGGTGCTTGTAGATCAGTTGAACACCAAGACCATGTTGCGTAGAAGGCACCTAAACATTGAGGATGATACACTTTGTGTTCTCTGCAACACTGGCATGGAAGAAGATATTGATCATCTATCCTTCGAATGTCCTTTCGCTGTGCAATGCTGGAACTACATCAACTTCACCTGGGACATCAGTTTGCCACTGCCAGAAAGGTTAGCCACAGCAAGCTCTGCGCATAACCTGGACTTCTTCACAGAAGCAGCCCTCATTGCAGCTTGGGAATTGTGGAAACTTCGCAATGACAAGATATTCCAGAGAAGAGATCCTACCCCTGTAATTTGGTTAGCTAATTTCAAAAATCAGTGTTTGCTTCATTCAGTTAGATTCAAGAATGACCTTAGGTCATCCTTTTGCTTTTGGTTTGATGCTTTTAGTTAATTCAGGTATGTAACACCTTGAACCTTTTGTTTAATATAATTTAAAAATCTCACTCTGGGGATCTCGCTCACAGTTTTTTGCGTCAAAAAATGTGATTGTCCCTAGTTGGGAGCTATATTATTAAAGAGTTAACTGTCCTGGATATCTATTATGTTTCTTCTAAAAAAATTTCCAAAAATTCATGGTTATCACCAAAATTCAATTATTTGGGTTCACACCTATGCTTGTATATATGAGATCTAGAGTGTTGGATACTCAATTCTTACCTCAGTTGTGTGTGAGTTTCAGTCCAGTTTCTTGAACCAAGATTTCACTCATGCTCCGAGTATCTAAAAATATTCTAATTGAAATCTTCAGTGTTGTGCAGTTTAAGTGCAGTGCTACTTACCTGTGTGGCCATGTGACAAAAATTATATTTCGATTCAGTATCTAGTTCCAAGTTATCTTCCAGGCTTCCAACAGCTTATTGTAGATGTGTAATTATGCTCAATCGTTTATTACATACAACACTGAAACTAAGAGTGTTCCATACATGAGACTGAGAGTCTAGTCCATGGAGTTCCCCGTCTAGATGGCCCAGGAGCTGTCAGCACCCAAAAAGTCTGAATTCTTTTACTTAAAGGGTTTCAAATATTTTTGTCACATGGTTGCAAAGAAAAAAACAGAGAAGAAAACTCCCTTGTTTATTATAGAATGGTGAAGTAAGTCATATGTGGTTGGCCTCGAACAGTTTTTGGACATCTTATATTTTTCGAGCAAGCAACACGTTATATGATTTTTATCTCAAAGAAAAGATGCAAATCATCCATGGTCGCACTTGTGGAGCTATAGTCCATGCAAGCCGGGCAGTAGCATTGGCCCAGAAAATATTTAGAGATTACATCGACAGTCCATGTCAACTGCCGGCTCAACAGACATTCCATGCCGTTGGCTTGCTGGCAGCAGCGCTTGTCTCTGGGGTCTTGGCCTTGAGATTGTGGAACAACAACTGTAGCAACACATGCATCATCGTCACCACTGGTGGAGCCTCTGAAAGGTGAAACTGGTCAACTTCCCACCTTCCTTTATCAACACTTCCTTACCATGCATATACTTACCGTATAGAAGATAGATATGGTAACTAAATAGAAAAAGAAGGTTGATACTTGATAGAATGTTAATGTTTTTCTTTGCTGTACACAATTGCTTAATTTTTATTAAGAGAAGACAAAAAGAAAACTAGACTGAAGCAGCAAAAATTTCCTATACATTAATTTCTACTCCCTCCATTCCCAATTATAAGATGTTTTGGTTTTCTAGATACATTAGTTTTGCTATATACTTAGGTATACACAATGTCTAGATACATAGTAAATGTAGTGTCACTAAAAAAAGTCAAAACTATCTTATAATTTTGAATGGCGAGAGTGCTAAACAGTTTGGCTCCCCGTTGTTTAATTCCCATGCTTCGCCGCAGCATGGTCGACCATGCGGTTAGCTTTGTATCCAAGTGTTGTCGCTATATTAGGGAAGAAAGTGGGTAAATTATCTATCTATTTTTAATTTTGCATGCGCAGCTTCTTCCTCCCAATAGACTAGTTCACCGTCACTTAATAATATGTGCCGCCATCTCATTGTTGTTTGCCCTGCACTGCGCTCTTTTCCTATGTCTTGGTACCACCACTAGATCTGCCACCACTGTCCTAACCTGGCTCCATCAAGGATCTTACTAATATGCCACAAAATTGATATCCCACCACCTATAGACGGTAGTGCCTCACCACATAGTGACCCTACCCACAAGCCGCCTCCACTGCCATCACTGCTACACCCAAGGCCTCCGTCCATATCTCTGCCATCGCTAGCGAGGCCAGCTCATATGCAGCCTCGAGCTTGCTTTAGTCTCCGGATCACTAGGGCCATGGCAACGGTCATTGGTGGCCGCGCTCTAGGCATCAAAGCATGGCAAGCCCATGGAGGACTTATGGGAGAAGAGAGAATGAGAATAACAGGTTGGTAGGAGGGCAATTGAGACTTTTTGCCAAACTTGAGCACTCTTAGCCCTTCTTAGCTAGGTAGGAGAACTAATGGACTAAAGGCTGGTAGTATTGGTGTCTACAAATTAGCATATCCTTTAGCCCTCCTATTTTGATCCTTAAGGGCTAAAAATTAGGGTTAATTCAATTACAAATATCATGCTTTAAAAATCTACCTTTAATATTCTCAATATTGGGAACATGCCATTGCAATTCATGTGCTTCTTAAAATGTGCCATTGTATAAGTCCTGGACGTATTTGGACTCATGTGCAGCCAACCATATTTCTATATGGACAAAATATACCCTTCTACTCCCTTTCTCTCTCCACTCTTTAATTGTGCCGGACCCACTACCATATCTATCCCTCCCATTCTCCCATTTTGTCTCTCCCACAGACCCACTACCATCTCTCTCCCTCCCATTTTGTCTCTCCCACTTATTGTGTCTCCCACGTTGTCCACCATGCCAATACCCTCGCTACCATGTCGTCCCCCACGGGTGTCTACTAGCTCGTGAAGTCGCTCCTACATATCCAACCTGCTCACCTGCACGGACCTGTTGCGCCACCACTCTCCATTGCCACAGACCCTGTGCCACCGTGTACATACTACTCCTCATTGCGCAGCCGATGGTTGTTGAGGTGAGGGAGGCAGCTTCAGCAGCATGAGAGGGTATGAAAATGCAGGGGCGGTGGTGGTCAACCGCGATGTGCTAGTGGGAATGAGCATGGCCTTGTGCGACCCTCTTCTCTCCCTAATCTTTCTTGGCTTAGTTGCTCCCTCGCAGTGGCTGCTGGAGCCACACCCACTTGCCCCGATGCGTCGTGACAGCGCTCACCCACAGCTTTGTCATGCTAGATGCATCAAGACTATGCTTGTTGGACCTGCACACACCTGCCTGACCTGTGCACCTTGCCCTTGATCGCTGTGACTGCAGCCACACTACCACCCCCTCCCTTGCACCGACTCGACTTCGTGGCCATGCCTGTGTTGGCCTTGTTGCTTTCTTCATCGATCAGTGGTTGGTGGCCTTATCTAGAGAGAGAACAACAAATATGATGTATTGGGAGGAGGGCTTCCTTGGTAGTTCATCCGCTGTCACCTTCGTGCGTGCCTCGTCACCGACGGCACGCCCTACCTTGCCCCTGTTATGTGTTTTGTACTTGCCGTGAGGAGAAGCGAGGAAGAAGAAACGAGTCATTTCACAGTTCTGGGATTCGGCCCGAATCGATTGAATTTTAACGAAATTTGCCCATTTTAACTAAACTGGCCAAATTATTTCAGCCCGATTCAAATTTCAAGCCCATTCTCGGGTCCAACAAAGAGCCCACCAATCAATACGATGCTGAAAACTTCGTCACCGACCCTAGCTAGCGCCGGGTCCACTCCACGGCGCCACCGCCACCATTGTCTCCGCTCCTCGCAGCCTGCGCTAGGTCTCCTGCACCCACTGCAAGAGCCATGGTCGCTTCCTGACATCCGAGGTTGCGCCATGGATGTTCCTCCATGCCGCCGCTGTGCCATGGCTGCTGCTCGACAGCCACCGCCGCGCCGTCACCAACTTTGTTGTGTTGTCGCTGCCATCTGCAACCCTTGCTGCCACAACCTCCTCGTCGCTACCCTCCCCACCACCGTACCGGCTCATTCTACACCACCACCAGCTGCACCCTCTCCCTGCCCATGGCCATGTTCAACCATTTGGAGAAATTTCGCTCGAATTTCATTCAAATTTCCACTGGATACTGTTCTGAATTTTTCAAATTTCATCTAATTCGGTGGTCTCCGAATTTTTTTTCACAAAAGAATCCCAGAACTGGCATGTTTTAAGGATGTATACGCCTAAGTATATGTACCTGCAGATCACAGATGGGCCAAGGGAGAGTTATTAGGCGTATAAAATGACAGAGTTTTAAGGAGCACATGAATTGTAATTGCATGTTTTCAATTTGAAGACCTTCATAATGGCATATATATTTAATATAAATCCTAAAAATTAGTTGCTAACTGTCAAACCCATGGAACACGATCAGCCCGCAATATAGGCTCTGCTAGTTTGTGAGTTGTGACACCCACCGAACGAAGAACTTTTGGCCCCATTGGGCAGAAAGAGGCAAAGCCACATAGCAGAAACCAAAATCTTCCCTATCTAGTAGAGCAGCGAGATGGCGGCGGCGGCGGCGCCGGCATTGATCGATGACCTCATCATCGAGATCCTCCTGTGCCTCCTTCCAGATGACATCGCCTGTCTCGCCCGTGCTTCCCTCATCTGCAAGACCTGGCGCTGCCTCCTCTTCGACCGCATCTTCCTCCACCTGTACCGCAAGGTCCACGGAGTGCTCCCCTTGCTCGGCTTTCTCTACAACAATTACTCCAATTGAGCATCCGGAACCCTCTTCATCCCCATGACACTGGCGTCCCCTTTCTCCCAGTCGGCGTCGTGTGCCGGCAGACCCACCTTTTGCCGAACCCGAACCCTCGACTGCCGCCACGGTTGCGTCCTCCTCCACCACCCAGCGTATTACCCATCAACACTCTTCACCGTCTGGGACCCTATCACTGGAAAGCAGCGGTGCTTCTCCGCAGCCGTGTATCCGTATGTGAAATTCACGGCAGCAGTGCTCTGCGCCTCCAGTGGTTGCGACCATCTTGATTGCAGCGGTGGGCCCTTACACATGGATTTGGTGGCCAAACCCACAACAAGAACCCAAGGCATCTGGGCGTGGGCGTGGGCATGGGTGTGGCATAGGCATGGGCTAGCCTCTACTCATCAGAGAATGGCAAGTGGAGTGTGTCTGACTCTGACGCCATTGATCTCTATTCCTTCCCAAGGGGTATGCCAAGCCTGCTCGCTGGAGACCCGTTGTTTTTCCTGGTTGAGTATGGGCGAGTCTTCAAGTACGACTTGACCAGTGGTGTCCTATCAGCGATCTGGGTGCAGCTCCATCACGTGGAAAACATGATCCTCTGCACGGGCAGACGATGGTGGGCTGGGAGTCACCACCGTGGAGGGCTGCAGCCGCCAGCGCCTGGTGTCCGGTTGAACTAACCTTGATGGCGTCACAGAATGGGTGCAAGGCAGGGTGATCGAGCTTGATTCGATGATCACCAGTGGCATTGGTGACCACGCGACCAAGTTTTATGTAGTCAGCTTTGCAGAAGGCACTAGATACATTTTCATCAGGGCAAATGACAACATCTTCAGTGTTGATCTTAAGTCCAGCAGGATCAGCAAGATAGGCCATGGGAAGTTTGGCCCCATCTATCCATTGATGGGCTTCTACATTCCTGGTAGTAGCCCTTGTGCTCAGTTATATCATTCCTCATTTATCAGTTGTCATTTGTCAATATTTAGATAGACTGTTGTACATTTCAGCCTCAGAGGTATCATTCTAGTTAAGGGGTGTTCTGTAAGACTAAGGCTGTCCATAGACCATATGTGTAGGCGCTTATCGATCTATATTGTATTAAGTCCTTTGTGGGCAATCTAATGAACAGTATTGCAAGACTCCGTCCTGTAAACTGAAATATTGCATGTCATGTGTGTTTTTTTAGCTACTTCATTTTTTGCAAGACCCCATCCTATAACTAGCAATATTGCATATGCCATTTGTTTGATTTTTTAGCCACTTCATTTGTTTTGTTCATTTTTTTCTTTTTCAGATCTTGCTAGCGCCACGTTGGAAGTACATGAGGATTGAGTGATCAATGAAATAACTCCAGCAGGCTACTGTGGGCATCTTATGAAGGACTTGCTGCTTGTGGTTTTTTTTTTCAGTCATTGGTGTCACTGAATGTGGCTGTTCTCTGTTTGGAAAAACTAGTACGTTTAGTATTAGTAAATAAATTTTCCATGAATACATGATTACAGATCTAGACTCATGACTCTAGTTTACTTACTAAATGCTTGTCTGATACTTTGTGTGTTAGCTAATGTTCAATCATGTTCAGTGGCCTGCATGGAATTTCATAATGATGCGTGACTTTGTTGTTGTCGTGTGGTTGTCTTCTCTTCAGAGAGGTTAGATGAGATAGATGGGTGTGTTCAAAATGGAAAGATCCCCTTATATTTGAATTTATGTTGTCCACAATCACCAGCTCTGTAGTAGCAGCTCAGCTCTTTATTTTTTGAGTGGAAAATACAGCAGGGGAGGCCCCCACTGTAAACTTTTTATTAAACAAAAAGAACTCCAACAAATCTATACAAGGAGAAACAAAAAGGGAAGAATGCCTCAGGTGGGCAGCAGGGCTAATCTAGAGCAGTTGTACAAGAAAGGAAAACCGAGCGCTTAACAGAACTGAATCTATGGGCCTGTAGTCTAACTTCTTCATAGAAGGAGCTTTTCCAAGAATCAAAGGACGGGCAGCCTCTATCAAATATAAAGTTGTTTCTCTGCTTCCAAATCTGCCAGGTGGCAATGATGAGGGTCTCCATAAAAAAGGAATTGTTATGTTGGACCTTGGCTTGCTGCATCATCTGGAAGAAATCCATTGTGAATTCCCAATTTATACCAAGGTGTTGCCAACAGGCTTGGCTAAAGGGGCAGCTGAAGAACAAATGAAATGTACGTTGTTTCTTCAATGTTGTTGCTGCATAGAACACAATTGTACTTGTTTCCCTAAAGCTTGTGCTTTTTCCTTCTAAGAATGTTCCTTGTATTCAGTCTGTCCATCAAGAGGAGCCACAAAAAAACTATAAGTTTGTTACGGCATCTAGATTTCCAAATCCAGAGAAAAGGGGATGGGGGCTGTATATTCTTGTAAGGAAAGTTGTAACATTTTGATGAGGAGTAGTTCTTGCTTCCCCAAATGTATTCCCAGGAGTCCTTTGAATTCCGATTAACCTGCAGATCTTGAATTAAGTCTTGGAGACTTTAGAATTCTTGGAAGGCCTGCTCTGATAATGGCAAGTGAAATTGGGCCTCCAGAGTGTTATGAGACAAAAACCTGGCCACTGAGATTTTCTTGTTCCTGGCAAAGGAATAGAGCCTTGAAAATTTGGATTCTAGGATGTTGTCATTCCAAAGATTAGACCAGAAAAGCACCGTGGAACCATCTCCAAAAGTGCACTTCGCAATTCCTCTGAACATGTCACATAATTTTAGGACATCCTTCCACCAAAAGGAACCCCTATCTGTCGAAGCATGTGGCACTTGACCCTGGGAATAATGTGCATTCCAGATCAGCTTCACCCAAGGGATATCACTCCTATTATAAAATTTGTCTAGATGCTTCAAAAGAAGGGTCTTGTTTTGGCTCCTTAGATTGATAATTCCTAATCCTCCTTTTCTCTTTGGCTTTGAACATTTTCTCCAGGCCACCAGTGGTTTCATCTTTGCATTGGAATCTGAACCTCTCCAAAGGCAGTGACGTCTTGCTCTATCAATATACTCAATGACTGCAACCGGCACCTCCAAGGTGCACATGGCATGGGTGGGCAGCGAAGAGAGGACTGAATTAACTAGCTGGAGCCTTCCTGTATGGGTCAGGAAGGTAGAAGTTGCCGTGAGCCTACTCTCAACTTTATTCATAATGGGACCATAATATTCAACCCGAGGTTTTGTTGTGCCTAGTGGCAGTCCATGATAGGTAAAAGGAAGAGATTCCAAATTGCAGCCAAAGACACCAGCAAGGAGTTGAGCTTTTTCAAGAGAGAGATTTAAGGGAACAAGGCAAGTCTTCTTGTAGTTGACTCTCAGCCCTGTTGATTGTGAGAAGGATTCCAGAAGGCCTTTCAGGATGAATAACTCCCTTTGAGAAGCTTTCATGACTAAAATAGTGTCATCGGCGTATTGGACAATGGGGTACTGGTCTAGCTCATAGGAAGGAATGAAGTTATTTTTTCTTAGGAACTGGTAGTGATACCCTCGCTGTCGGTTTTAAATTTCTGGTCGTGTAGTAGTATATGACCTGTATTATACTATTATTATCTTAAATAAGTAGGATTTAATTTTGGATTTCGGGCTCAGCAGTTAGTATAGAGTCAAATAAATACCCTTATCATGCAGAATTGACACTTGTGATGTTCTGGACCATTCATTGACACTGAGGCCCTGTTTGGATGCTTTGAAATTTTATGCACCTGTAAATACAATACACTTGTAATCTATTGTGCACAAGAAAACTCTTGGAATGCAAATGGTTTTTACACCCTTGAAAAATGCTGTTTGGCTCAGCGAAGTGAATCTTCACAACGGTTGATGAAGTGAGAAATATTGGAATCTGCAGCTACTGGAATGAGCAGCGAGCATGAGATCAGCAGAACTAGAGCAGTCGAGCTTGCATGCACAGACAAATCAACGCGAGAACGAGGATTCAAACTTCCTAACAAACTGATAGGCGCTCATCTCGTTGGCTGCGAGCAACTGCCAGGAGTGCAGGTTCTAAATATTTAATAAATCAAATAAACCGAATAATGCACATTAAATGGTTTAGTTCTGTATGGTGTTTTAACTGAAGGTTAACTCAACTTAATTGATTGGTCTTTGACCAATTACTTTGAGAAGTTGAGACAAGGATAGCAGGGTGCAACACGCGCGCGCGCCGCCGCCGCCGCCGCCACCTGGCCCGGCCCGGGCCGTGGGCGTGGGCATGGGCGTGGGCATGGCGCTCAGTTCCCATGATAGCTAGAGTTGAAACTCACTTGATCCACTCGCTATTCCCGGCAGAGACGGCATGACTACTCGCTTGATCCACTCGCTATTCCCGGCGTTGGCGATCGTCTTCCTCCCGGCAACGCGGTTTTCACGGCATCCTCTCTGCACTGCACTGATCGGGACGGCTACAACGACAAAGCACCATGTCGCTTTCGGGTGTTTCCGGCTCTGCCGTAGGGTATAATCTTGTTCTTTCAATTGTCTCGTTCATGATCTTGCTGGTTAGTGTTAACAGGATAACAACTATGTTTTGCTTCAACAAAATCATGAGAAATACCTTACTGGTTAACACTATTTGGTTTGTATGATGTTTTATCTGAACAAGCACATATATGATATCATGATTATTTTGATTAAATCATTTTTATGGATTAAATTAAACATGAATTTGCCTAAATTTCTAACAATCCAAAAACGTGATATTAGGCAATTTTCATCTGTTGGCTTTGCGGGTTTGCTGAAACCTACGTCGTTTGAGGGCACTCACTACAAGAGATGGAGCCAGAAAACTATTATGTGGTTGACCTCTACGCACTGCTTTTATGTGGTGCAAGAACGGCCTGCTGGTGTGCCAACCGCTGATGAGCAGCGTGCATTTGAACATGATGACACCACTTGCAAGGCCGTCTTGCTGAGCATTATTGGGAATTCCCTCATTGATGCATATGTGCAGATGCCGACTGGTAAGGCCATGTGGGAGGCACTTGAGGCCCGCTATGGTGTTTCTGATGCCGGTTCTGAGCTGTACGTCATGGAGCAGTTCCATGACTACCGGATGGTTGAGAACCATCCTGTAGTCGAACAGGCTCATGAAATACAGGCTCTGGTGAAGGAACTTGAGTTGTTTGGTTGTGCTCTTCCTGACAAGTTTGTGGCAGGCTGCATGATTGCAAAGCTACCACAATCTTGGACTGATTTTGTTACTTCACTGAAACACAAGAGGCAAGACTTCAGCACTGCTGAGCTTGTTGGGACTCTAGATGCTGAAGACAAGGCCAGAGCAAAAGATGTCAAAGGCAAGAAAGTCACTGAGGGGAGTTCTAGCGTGTTGGGAGTATGCCCTAGAGGTTATCATAGAGATGATTGTATTGCCTTGTATCCATGACATTTTATGAGTCCATTGAATATCCATTGAAGACACCTTGTATCGATTAGCAATTATGTGAATTGTTTGTGAAACTCTTTTACTTGTATGGTTATTCTAGAATGGTCCCTGATCGGAGTTCATGTTAGGACACACATGAATATTAGATCAGCACATTATTAGTTGATGACTATGTTTCACAAGTCATAGACATAGAGATGTCAAACTAATAATGTGGGCACATGTGTGACATGTAGGCTGGACTGACCCAACACGAGATGTTGTTATTGTCTCGATTCACATCATGTACGTTATGTCCTCAGACCTGAGATTGTTGTATGTACTCAAGATGTGAAATGACCTACTTAGAGATTATCAAACGCTACTCCGTAACTGGATAGTTATAAAGGTGGTCTTCGGGTTTGTCAAAAAACATGCTGTGAGACATAGACAATCAAGATGGAATTTGCCCCTCTCTATGTGAGAGAGATATCAATGGAACACTCTAATGATTGGATCAATAAATGCATGACCGTGCTTAGGTTAAGTGTTAACCTATGAGTTGGACCAAATATCGTGTGGCAAAAGGAATGACATGTATATGGTTTGTGGTGGTTCGTCTGATATGATCTTTGTGTACACATAGGAGTTGACACGTCTTGCTAGAGACCGCTATCAACTAATGGCCGAGTAGGAGTCCTCGGGCCACATCTATTTGTACATGAACCTATAGGGTCGCACGCTTAAGGGGTTGGAAGCCCAATTCGGGTTGGACCCGAATTTGACTAGGCTTAGGGTTTTCTAATTGGGCCTCCAACTTGGGGCTGATTAGAGACGCCTATATAAGAGAGGGAGGGGGTGCGGCCATATGACTCACGCCACTGAGCAGCCGCCGCCGTCACCCTCCCCACGCTCACGCCTACTATTCCTCGCGGACCTACCAGTCCAAAGGCGTAATGCTTCCTCCCCGTACGTGTGGGATACCTTGGAGGTGCTGCATCTGGAGGACAAGGACGAACCGCACGAGAGGGAGGATCCACGAGCGGAGGGTGGACGTGATGGATGACCACGCAACTGCACGACACTGCTACGACGCGTTCGACTACATCGAGTCGCTTCCGCTGCACCTGCGCGTATAGTGGTAATCTCGTAACCTATAACCAGCACTAGTTCCTAGTTTATGGGGTCGAAAAATTTTGTTTTCCGGCTAGCGTAGCATCCCCATATCCCTACAGTGGTATCAGAGCCATAGCTGCTTCGTTATAGGTTCGGTTGTATGCATATGGAGATATGCACAGTTGTAGATGAGTCTCTGATCATGGTTCGTGATCTTGCTGCGCTGGTCTTGTAACGATCTACTCGTACCGGTCGGAATTCCGCCATCCGAGTTAAGTGATACATGTAAACCCAGCCATGGCGAGATGGAGATCAATCAGATTGATCGAATCGAACCTAGGTCAAGTGCCGAGCGCATATGATGCGCGGCGGCGGTAGATTGGATCTACTCCCGGGCGTCGGGGTGCAAGAAAAGTGTTGTTCGGTAAAACAGCCATAACTTTTGCATACGACCTCGGATTGAGACGAATTTTATATCAAAATTGATCTACAGAAAATTTTACATCCGATGGTCCCCCGCTTTGCCAGGTTTGCCAAAATTAGATTTGCGAAAAAACGCCAGGAAGATGGTGTTCTGGACGTTTTAAGTTTAGACGTGGGAATCAGTTAACTCTGTTTTGCAGGAATTCATGACTGGTATAGCCCTTATGTGTATGTGATGCATGTATGTAATTAATTCATGGCTTGCAAGTCATGAGAATGACAATATGGCTGGAGCCACATAGATATTGTCAACTTGATGTAATGGCCTGCGTGCCAAACTGTGATGATCCTATCCGCGACTGTGTAATATTACTTCGTTGCCTTGCGTTAGTGATAGATAGTATTGGTGGATTCATCACTGATGGACGGCATACATGGGTCATGGAGATGGAGATCATCATGATGTACAGATTGATGGAGATGGAGATCCCCAAAGTGACAATGGGCTATACCAAGTCATATATGTGATAATGTCGTTCTTATTATTATGTTCTACTTTCACGTGATAATGTTTTTGTCTACATATGCGATAGTGAAGTAGAACGATCCCTCAGTAATGTTTAAGTTATATGCTTCCCCAAACCTTGCACTGTCATGTGTCTTGTACAATCGGTGGTGGGTCTATGAAATTAGGGTGCCACTGGTTTTCCTTGACTAGGCAGGTTTGTATCGGATACTTACTGCATAAGGGTTGGTTACTTGAACAAGGTCATCCTAATGGTTAGGGACCTTGGAGCATAAGGAGTTGGGCACCACAGCATATAGATGCTACCCAACAACAAGAGTCATATGTGATATGATTAGCAAAGAGTTGCTTACCGATCTACCATGTCTTCTAGCGGTGATGCTAAAGCTCACTAGTAGACTTGTTAGTTGTGTGTCTTGAATCACTAAGTTTCAATTGAGGGATATTGATTTTAGTGGGAGTAGGTTCTATTAAGATTTTAATATGATTTACTCTGTCTTGGATACTTTGTCTTAGTATTTTGCATTACTTTTGTTGTAGACAAATGGCGCCTAGCAATCAACCATTTACTTTGCATTCAATTCTTGAGAAAGATAAGTTGAATGGAACAAACTATGCGGATTGGATCCGCAACCTGAGAATTGTTCTCAGGGCTGAGAAAAAGGAAGAAATTCTAGACACCCCACTACCTGAAGAGCCTGCTGACAATGCACCTGCTGCTGAGAAAAACGCTTATAAGAGAGCATGTGATGCTGATCTTGAAGTGAGTTGCCTTATGCTTGCTTGTATGGAACCAGATCTGCAGATGCAGTTCGACAACAACCATGCAGCGTACGATATGATCGTGGCGCTCAATGATATGTTCCAGACTCAAGCTAGGACTGAAAGGTTCAATGTCCCAAAGGCTTTTGCTAAAACAAAGCTAGCAGACGGCGCAGCAGTTGGGCCACATGTGATCAAAATGGTTGGTTACACTTAGAGGTTGGAAAGCTAGGCTTCCTAATTGGCCAAGAGTTGGCTACTGATTTCATTCTCGCATCTCTTCCGCCCAGCTATGGAAACTTCGTTTCGAACTACCATATGCATGGGGCGGAGAAGGGCTTGAATGAATTGTGTGGCATGCTCAAAACAGTAGAGGCTGACATCAAGAAAGGTGCTGGCACTAGCCATGTGATTGCGGTCCAAAACAAGCCTAACTTTAAGAAGAAGGGCAATGCTTGGAGGAAGCAAAAGGGCAAGGGCAAGGCCAAAGGTGAGACCTCTAAGCCAAACCCACCTGCGCCCAAGACTGGACCATCTGCTGATGAAGAGTGCTTTCATTGTAAGGGTAAAGGTCACTGGAAGAGGAACTGCAAGCTGTATTTGGAGTCCTTAAAGAAGGATGGTGGTAAAGGTACTACCGTTGCTCATACACTTGTTGTTTACATTACGGACATTTTCCTCGCTAACTCTTATATTAATTCTTGGGTATTTGATACCGGATCGGTTGCTCATATTTGCAATACGATGCAGGGAATGATAAGAAGTAGAAGCGTGGGAAAAGGAGAAGTTGGTCTCCGCGTGGGCAATAATGCAAGAGTTGCTGCGTTGAACGTTGGGATGATGCAACTCCACCTGCCATCAGGATTTATTTTGGAATTGAATAATTGTTATTATGTTCCTAGTATAAGTTGAAACATTGTGTCACCTTCATGTTTGATGAAGGATGGTTATTCATTTGCAAGTAAAGACAATGGTTGTGTGATCTCTAAGAATGGCATGTTTGTGGCTTTTGCATCCATTGTGAATGGGATATTTATTTTAAATCTTGATGATGCACCTGTCTATAATGTTAATGCTAGAAGGCCTTTGCTTAATGAGTTAAGTCCTACTTATATGTGGCATTGTCGTTTAGGTCATATAAATGAGAATCGCATGAAGACGCTCCATATGGATGGGCTTCTAACTTCGTTTGATTTTGAATCATACGAGACGTGTGAGGCTTGCTTAATGGGAAAGATGACCAAGGCGCCTTTCACAGGTTTTCCTGAGAGGACGGTAGACTTGTTGGAACTTGTACATACTGATGTATGTGGACCAATGAGCACAACAGCTAGAGGTGGATTTCAATACTTCATTACCTTCACTGATGATTTTAGTAGATATGGCTATGTCTACTTAATGAAACATAAGTCTGAGACTTTTGAAAAGTTCAAAGAATTTCAGAATGAAGTAGAGAATCAACGTGGCAAGAAAATTAAGGCCTTGCGATCCGATCGTGGAGGCGAATATTTGAGCCACGAGTTTAGCAATCATCTAAAGAGTTGCGGAATTGTTCCACAGCTTACGCCACCTGGAACGCCTCAGAGAAATGGCGTGTCCGAGCGACGTAATCGGGCTTTGTTGGACATGGTTCGGTCTATGATGAGCCAGTCGGACCTTCCTTTATCGTTTTGGGGATACGCTCTAGAAACAGCCGCTTTCACACTAATAGGGTACCGTCTAAGTCCGTAGTTAAGACACCATATGAGATGTGGACTGGTAAGAGTCCCGGTTTGTCTTTTCTAAAAATTTGGGGCTGTGAAGTTTATGTCAAACGACTTATATCAGATAAACTAACACCCAAGTCGGATAAGTGCTTTTTCGTGGGATATTCGAAGGAAACTTTAGGGTATTATTTCTACAACCGATCAGAGGGCAAAGTGTTTGTTGCTCGAAACGGTGTTTTCTTAGAGAAAGAGTTTCTCAAAAGAGAGAAAAGTGGACAGAAGGTGTATCTTAAAGAAGTTCAGGATGAGCCCATAGGGAATGATTCCACGAGTGATGCTAATGTAGCAGAACATGTTAACATACCTATGGCAATAGAGACACCGCCACAACCATGAAGGTCAGCTAGAATCCGTGCATTACGTGGTGATTTGTTATTGTTAGACGTTGACGAACCTGTGACATACACGGAAGCAATGATGGACCCAGATTCCGAGAAATGGCAAAGTGCCATGAGATCCGAGATAGATTCCATGAGTGAAAATCAAGTTTGGAACTTGGTTGATCCACCTAATGGGGTTAGACCCATAGAGAGCAAATGGATCTATAAAAAGAAAATGGATATGGATGGAAATGTTCACGTCTATAAAGCTCGACTTGTTGCAAAGGGTTTTCGGCAAGTTCAAGGAATTGACTACGACGAGACTTTCTCGTCGGTAGCGATGCTTAAATCTATCCGGATCATTCTAGCAATAGCTGCTTATTTCGATTATGAGATTTGGCAGATGGATGTTAAAACAGCCTTTCTAAATGGAAATTTGGAAGAGGACATGTATATGATACAGCCTGAAGGTTTTGTTGATCCTAATAATGCTGGAAAAATATGCAGGCTTAAGAAATCTATTTATGGGTTAAAGCAAGCATCTCGGAGTTGGAATATTCGTTTTGATGAGGCAGTCAAAGGGTTTGGCTTCCGTCAGAATGATGAAGAACCTTGTGTTTACAAGAAGGAAAGCGGGAAAGCTGTAGTATTTCTAATCTTGTATGTGGATGACATACTATTGATTGGAAATGACATTCCTATGTTGCAATCTGTAAAGACTTCACTGAATAATACTTTTCTATGAAGGATTTAGGAGAAGCAACATACATTTTGGGCATAAAAATCTATAGAGATAGATCAAAGAGGCTTATAGGTTTAAGCCAAGATACATACATTGACAAGGTGTTGAAACGGTTCAACATGGAGCAGTCCAAGAAAGGGTTCTTGCCTATGTCACATGGTATGCGCTTCAGCGAGAAATAGTGTCCTTCGACAGCTGAAGAGCGGGAGCGCATGAGTAAGGTTCCATATGCCTCGGCTATTGGTTCTATAATGTATGCCATGATATGTACTCGCCCAGATGTCTCATATGCTCTAAGTGTTGCGAGCAGGTACCAAGCTGATCCAGGTGAGAATCACTGGACACTTGTTAAAAACATCCTTAAGTATTTGAGAAGGACTAAAGATGTGTTCCTAGTCTATGGAGGTGAGGAGGAGCTCATTGTAAATGGTTACACCGATGCTAGCTTCCAAACTGACACGGATGATTCACAATCTCAATCAGGTTTTGTGTTCACAATAAATGGTGGTGCTGTAAGTTGGAAAAGTTCCAAGCAGGAGACGGTGACCGATTCTATAGCAGAAGCCGAGCACATTGCAGCCTCTGGAGCTGCAAAGGAAGGTGTTTGGATGAGGAAGTTCCTCATTGAGCTTGGTGTGTTTCCTAATGCGTCTAGCCCATTGAATCTACATTGTGATAATAATAGGGCGATAGCGCAGGCTAAAGAGCCAAGGAATCACCAAAAGAACAAACATGTACTGTGGAAATTTCATCTCATTCGAGAGTTTATTAGACGAGATGAGATCAAGATCTGCAAGATACACACAGATTCAAATGTTGCAGATCCTTTGACAAAGGCTCTTCCACAGCCTAAGCATGAGGCGCACGTGAGAGCTATGGGTATTAGATATCTTCAAGATTAACTCTAGTGCAAGTGGGAGATTGTTGGGAGTATGCCCTAGAGGTTATCATAGAGATGATTGTATTGCCTTGTATCCATGACATTTTATGAGTCCATTGAATATCTATTAAAGACAACTTGTATCGATTAGCAATTATGTGAATTGTTTGTGAAACTCTTTTACTTGTATGGTTATTCTAGAATGGTCCCTGATCGGAGTTCATGTTAGGACGCACATGAATATTAGATCAGCACATTATTAGTTGATGACTATGTTTCACAAGTCATAGACATAGAGATGTCAAACTAATAATGTGGGCACATGTGTGACATGTAGGCTGGACTGACCCAACACGAGATGTTGTTATTGTCTCGATTCACATTATGTACGTTATGTCCTCAGACCTGAGATTGTTGTATGTACTCAAGATGTGAAATGACCTACTTAGAGATTATCAAACGCTACTCCGTAACTGGGTAGTTATAAAGGTGGTCTTCAGGTTTGTCAAGAAACATGCTGTGAGACATAGACAATCAAGATGGAATTTACCCCTCTCTATGTGAGAGAGATATCAATGGAACACTCTAATGATTGGATCAATAAATGCATGGCCGTGCTTAGGTTAAGTGTTAACCTATGAGTTGGACCAAATATCGTGTGGCAAAAGGAATGACATGTATATGGTTTGTGGTGGTTCGTCTGATATGATCTTTGTGTACACATAGGAGTTGACACGTCTTGCTAGAGACCGCTATCAACTAATGGCCGAGTAGGAGTCCTCGGGCCACGTCTATTTGTACATGAACCCATAGGGTCGCACGCTTAAGGGGTTGGAAGCCCAATTCGGGTTGGACCCGAATTTGACTAGGCTTAGGGTTTTCTAATTGGGCCTCCAACTTGGGGCTGATTAGAGACGCCTATATAAGAGAGGGAGGGGGCGCGGCCATATGACTCACGCCATTGAGCAGCCACCGCCGTCACCCTCCCCACGCTCACGCCTACTGTTCCTTGCGGACCTAGCAGTCCGGAGGCACAACGCTTCCTCCCCTTACGTGTGGGATACCTTGGAGGTGCTGCATCTGGAGCACAAGGACGAACCGCACGAGAGGGACGATCCACGAACGGAGGGTGGACGTGATGGACGACCATGCAACTGCACGGCACTGCTACGACGCGTTTGACTACATCGAGTCGCTTCCGCTGCACCTGCGCGTCTAGTGGTAATCCCGTAACCTGTAACCAGCAGTAGTTCCTAGTTTATGGGGTCGAAAAATTTTATTTTCCGGCTAGCGTAGCATCCTCATATCCCTACATAGCACACATGTGGTGCAAAAGAACCGTCCCAAACCACAAAAGAAGAAATTTCAGCAAGAGCTTAAGCAAAAGGCCACCACTCCTTTCAAGAAGGGTAAGAAGATGATGAACAAGGAAAAGATGAACTATTTCACCTGTGGGAAGACTGGGCATTTCTCTAGGGAGTGTCCTGAGGCTAAGTGGAAGCCTCCTCCACAGAAATTAGCCAACACCGTTGAGACTGAGGCAGCTACACCTGGGTATGGTAATTTATTACCTTATGCTTTTTCAGTTTGTTATTCACTTGATTGGTGGGTTGATACTAGTGCTAATATTCATGTGTGTGCTGATATTTCCTTGTTTTCTTTCTACCAGGCAGGGCGGGCTAGCTCTTGTGCAGTCTCACTATGTGGAAAAGGTGCTAAATCGTTTTGGATACGATGATTGCGCACCCACTCCAACTCCTTATGACCCAAGTGTAATATTGAGGAAAAATCGTAGAATTTCAAGAGACCAATTGAGGTATTCTCAAATAATTGGTTCTCTCATGTATTTGGCTAGCGTCACTAGGCCTGATATCTCGTTTGCGGTGAGCAAACTAAGCTGGTTTGTCTCAAATCCATGAGATACTCATTGGAGTGCTCTTGAGAGAGTACTGCGCTATCTGAAAAGAACAATGAGTTATGACATTTACTTTACCGGGTATCTAAGGGTACTGGAGGGTTATTGTGATGCTAATTGGATTTCCGATGCTAATGAGCTGTACGCCATGAGCGGATACGCGTTCCTGCTTGGAGGTGGTGCTGTTTCCTTGAAGTCTTGCAAGCATAATGTCTTAACGAAGTCTACAATGGAAGCAGAACTGACAGCATTGGATACTGCTAGCGCTGAAGCTGAGTAGCTTTGTGAACTCCTTATGGATTTACCGGTTGTGGAGAAGCCTATACTGACTATTTCTATGAATTGTGACAACCAAACTGTGATAACAAAGGTGAACAGTTCTAGGGACAACATGAAGTCTACAGGGCATGTGAAGAGGCGTCTGAAATCTGTCAGAAAGTTGAGAAAGTCCGAAGTAATTTCATTGGACTATGTCCATACATCTAAGAATCTGGCAGATCAATTTACTAAGGGTCTGTCACATAATGTGATAGAAGGTGCATCAAGGGAGTTGGGCTTTAGACCCACTTGAAGTCACTCCATAGTGGTAACCTGTCCTTTGTGATTGGAGATCCCGTGAATTAGGATGGTGAAACAAGCTAGTGGATGACTAAGGGAGAGACTCCTTAGAATAAAGTCTAGCTCATTTGAGATGCACCGTCTCTCTAATACTGTAAGGGAGGTTGATTAAGTTCTTAATGTGATCCGATTGGCTTGGTTAAGCAGGGATGTTGTCCTATAGGACATCTTATAAGGAACACACTTATATGAGTTCGATTGCTAGTCACAATCTATGAGATGTGGGTAATCTCTAGATACTCATGAAAAGGCCAAGAAGTGTAACTTATATGCTTCAAAACAGAGGGGATGCTCTTTGCAGCCTAGTATCAGTTAAGAGTTTTAGTGAAACTCATCTCACACAAAACTGTCAATTCAAGGCTTTGTCCATTGATCAGTTGTGGCTAAGTGTAGCTATTATTCTAGATGGATGTTCAACTTAACAGTATCCATCGAAACACTGGTATATAAAAGGATTATGGTTCTGAGACCTATCTGCATCGAACCCTAGAGTTTGGTGGGGATTGTTAGATATAATATGGGCTTGGCCCATTAAATATTTAATAAAACAAAAAAACTCTATGGTTCGAATAATGCACATTAAATGATTTAGTCCCGTATGGTGTTTTAACTGAAGGTTAACTCAACTTAATTGGTTGGTCTTTGACTAGTTACTTTGAGAAGTTGAGAGAATGGTAGCAGGGTGCCACACGCGCGCGTGCGCCGCCGTCGCCCGGCCCGGGCTGTGGGCGTGGGCGTGGGCGTCGCAGGCAGGCAGACGGGCGGGCGAGGCTTAAATTTTTACCACTCAGTTCCCATGATAGCTAGAGTTGAAACTCACAAGCAACTGAGTTGGTATTCATTACGGGAGTTTCTCCAACTGAGTTCGTATTCATTACGGGAGTTTCTCCTGGAAGGCCTCTCTCTCCCAGCCGCTAGCATCTTCTTCTCCTGGCGCAGCTCTTCCCATCCCTCCTTCTGTTTTCCTATAAACAGGAGAGCTTTTCCTACAGTTAGAATCTTTTGGACACACCACAAATCCAGTAGCACGAGTTCTCCCAGTTCCGTCTCCTGCGCGCACACGAGATTGAAGAGTAGGCCTCCAGAACGTCTCCGTCCAGCGAGTTCACCTGCTCAGGTGAAGGGCGGCCATCACGTTTTTTGGGAGTGTCTAGTAGAGACGGCACGACTACTCGCTTGATCCATTCTCTGTTCCCGGCATTGGCGATCGTCTTCCTCCCGGCAACGCGGTCTTCACGGCATCCTCTCTGCACTGCACCGATCGGGACGGCTACAACGACACAGCACCATGTCGCTTTTCGGGTGTTTTCGGCTCTGCCGCAGGGTATAATCTTTGTTGATGCAAAAGTGGATCTACAAACACAAAGGGCTAATACCCGAAGTCGATATCCAAAGCGTGCCAGTCAATTTGACCTGTTAATAGACAAGGATGAAGATACGAGCACTTTGGTCCTAACAACAGCGATACGCCCGGAAGTCACGGCCAAGAGGTACTCACGCGGAACTCGAGGATCGTCGAAGGTTGCACTGAAGCGATGCAGCTCACCGAATCGATGAGAACTCGTGAAAAAGAAAAAATAGGCAAATTGACGAAGTCGCCGAAAAGTAAATAGATGCAAATAAGAGTAAAAGCTGGTTTTTGATATTGATTGATTGATTCTCATTACATTGCCCTTCAATCTATATTTATACCCTGATCTACTAAAACATAACCAAATATGACTAGGACACTAAGTCCAAATCTAAGGAAACACATGACTCTTATACAAATCAGACTCTAATAAACATAGAAAAGGAAATCAATTCCTATCTATTTCCTTGTCCGCCTTAATTACGATGGAATTCCCATCGACCTCCTTTCCATCGGCACACTTCCTGTTTCATAGGCAGCGGTCTTAATCTAAATCAACTTCTTCATATATCACCACCATTCATCGGCAGCCTTCTTTACAAGCTGATTTTCATCGGTTATCAGCGTACACAGTAACTTTTCTCCTGCTGATTAGCCTACTCTGACCATCTTGACACGTGCTAAAAAACGGTGTCAATACATGCCCCCCAATTTTGGAGTATAAAACAATGATGCTCCGAAATTTACTCCAGATAATGCTTGCCTTCACCTATTTTTCTCAACCCATTCTCCAAGCATAACATAATCTGTTACCGAATCTAATCAAATCTAGTTCTGATTCACGCATCTCAGTAAATATCGCACAACTTCCAACTATTCTTGCCCCAATTATGGTTAAGATACCAAAATAACAACTCATCGGCAAGATCTTAACATAATAATGCCACCATTTTAGAACTAAAAGATCATGTACTGAGATCTCTTCCAAGTCTTGATTACTTGCCATCAAATCTTCTGTACAATCCCTTGATTATCGTGCGAACAGTTACCATATCCATCTGAACCACCTCGACCTACACGCGCGCGGCATAGAGATAAGTCCAGAATACCCCTACTCCAAGCAGCCTATAAATAGATTTCTCCGGAACGCTCGTCTTCTACCCTCAGACTCCAACCTTTGGCATTCTCTCTTTCCGGCGGCGACCCCGACGAACAACCGCGTGACCTCGACCAACAAGAACCCCTTCCAGTGTCATCCTCAAGTCCCCAGCCTACGCCCTCATCCTTTTCAGAGCAATGGCGATCAACTTCGACGTCCCTGTGGTTTGTTCTACTTCTGTTACTTTTACCTTGATTCTTTTGGTCTTTGCGAGTCCATACAGTTGGTAATTTTTTTCCTCTTTTTCTCATTCTTTCAATCCTCCGAACTTAGGAACTACGCAACAAATTGGTTATTCCAACTGATCAACCACACTTCCAATGCCTAGGTCCAATGGGCGACCCAGATCCAACCAATTTAATCAACGCAGAAGCTAACAGAATCCCTTTCAAAGCCCATAATTTTTCTCTGAATCTAAGGAAAGACACATTTTGATCCTAGCCGAAAACCACCAAAGGGTGGAAAGATTGGTATTTAAGGGTCAACAGGTCAATGCAGGTGTACTAGGCAGAACGGAAGATAGACTAATGCATTAGGCTATCCATTGCTGATATGCAGAAAAATGAATCAATGATGATTGTTGCTGCTTACTTCTGGTCAGACACGACAAACACCTTCATGTTTGGACATGGTCCAGCAACCCCCACTCTTGCCGATGTATACATGCTTACTGGCTTGGATATCTCAACTATCGATGAGGGTTCCATCTATGGCAGAAGAGCCGAACATAGAGTGAATGCATGCAACATCGGCGGCTGGATGTGATACATCCAGGAATACCAAAGGACTGGGACCGTTAACCAGAGGGAACACGCCATATTCTTGAATATGTGGTTGGAAAAATTTATCTTCTATGGTCGATCGGTAGGACCAACCAATACCTTCCTTCCTGCGGCTGAACTCTTGGCCAATGGTGTAAGGTTCCCGCTTGGTCGATACCTTCTGAGCTCCACCTATCACCTCCTTCACCAAGTGTCCTAGAAACTTTTGCTTGGCGAACCCATCGGCAATCTTGGAGGCCCATGGTGGTTTATCAACATGTGGCTAAATGCCCATATGCACAAACGTCTGCAGTGGGATTTCTTCACCCAAGAGTTCCCATGAGAAATCGCCGAAGATTACGTCCTTAGAGATGAGGAATCGGCAACACGCCCCCCTCTCAATTTTGGTGAAGCCATAATTGTCCTCCCTGGAATAGAAGCCAATGAAGACTAGATCGGCAGATTCTTCCAAAACTTCTATAATGGTCTTCCTCGTGATCATAGGGCTTGGGTACCCTATATTGATGAAGAGAACAAGTTCCCCCTTCTCTTCAACTTTGCCGATGACGAGCTGAACCAAGATAATGAGCTCATGATGGCCATCATTACTCCCAGGGCGATCCCAGTGAACACATTTGGTAGCGGGAAAAATACCAATACCACCTATGAGTTTTACAATCCATCGGCAGTATCCCGTCAATTGGCTTTTGGGCAACTACCAATCAAACTCTGCTTTGCCGATGTGATCAAGCCTAGAGAAACAATCACCAATGGAACAGAATGGAGCAGGGTAGTGAGACTTGCCCCCGATGCCGATATCTCAGACGTTGATCTTTCCATCTGGTCGCCAGCATCTTTTATCACCGAGTCATATAAGCAATGGTGGCGAGAATGGAAGGAACAACTATTTGCAACATCCGCCCATACATATCGGCACATGATTGATCCTGAATACGCCATTCCTGATGATGCAGTAAGTTTCTTTTAACTTCCCTTCTGTTTTTTCTCTTTCATATATCGGCAGCTAATCTTTCTTGTGACAGGTCGATGACCCAGTACCATCCATGAGCAAGAGTGGGAAACCCTTCAACCTCCGACCTATTTCTCCAATATCACTGATCGGCTACAACGCCCCCACCCTAGCTGCTTTAACCTTCCAGAGGACCCGTGCCAAGACTATCACCTCCAGATCAAAGCTGGCAACAGCTAGGGCTACTCCGTTGGCTGCGCTACAAGCTTAATTAAGGCTTTCAAGGTAATAACCTCGTTTATTTTTACTCATGCCGATACAAACCATATTAACATGTAACCATCAGGGTGTAAAAGCCGCTGCTGGATCGTCATGGACAACTCCTCCAACATCAAGCACCACTACCTCCAACCAGCCTTCAGAGGTATTCTTTTAACTTTATATTTTATCTGTTAAACATCCAATCTTACACTTATTTTGCAGCAACAAATGGGCACATCGGCAAGCATACCAGGCGCTCAAGCTCCACAATCAACAAGTGCTGATGTCCCCCTGCCATTCGTTGCTGAGACCCAAGTAAAGCGCAAAGCTTTAACAGATGCCGAGGCTTAGCAAAAACGATAGAAGTCCATGCTAGTCCCCTCATCTGCCCCAACATCTGCAAGCCAGCCGATCGACGTGGCTGAGCAAGTTGACCCTTCTACTCAGAATGTACCATCGGTCATCATACCCCAAGGGCCAACCACTGATGAAGTCGTAGAAGACATCCCATCGTCAAGTTCTGCCGATCCTTCGCATGGCACCCTTCAAGCTGCTCCCTCCAGCCAAGCCCAGGAGATCGCCTTGAAGCAGGTAAACTGATTGACCTAGTCGATTTATAATATTCATATTTATCCTTAGGTAGGATCTCTGACTTCCTCTTCTTTCCCCAGGAACAAGACTCTCCTGATAGCTTATTTTCTTTTGCTATCGACGTTTTTGATGATGATGGAGAAGAAGCAAGTTCTTCCCTGGCACTAGGAACGATATCAGCAGAAATCTACGCCAAAATAGAAGCCCTTCTGGATTTGTTACAATAGGATACTGCTCAATTGGTGAATGATTCAGATCCTGCAAAGGCCATTTTCAAAATAATCCGTGGCCAAGTTCCTGCCGATATCGAAGAGATCCTCTGATGAGTTACAGGCCCGATCTCTGATACCAATATGAATCTAAGGCAATGAACAAATATTTTTTTTGGGCTTTTTGTGGACTCTAGGTAATGAACAAATATGAATCTAAGGCAAATGAGAATATACCTCGTGGTAAACCTAAAATCTCTGATACCAATTGATGAGTTACAGGCCCGATCTTCCGAGAGGTAACCGGTAAGTTCGACTTGTGGAGATCTCGACGTTGGCGATCCGGCTTCAAATCAGACACGATTCGAACTCTGCAACTGTTACACCACTGCTCCGTTGGTTATCAACCAAGCACAACTTGATTGACCTCGCCAAGAAGGCTTTTTCTGCAAGCGAATTGAAGAACACAAGCAGGAAGGTAAAGACACGCAATCTAAAATTGCAAATATGAATGATACGAATATCAATAGAGGGTTCAAGAACTCGATTCCAAAGGACTAATCGACACAGTGGAGGAGATCAAGAACAGGGGCCCTGGATCACTGTAAAAGGATTTGTCACCACAGTTACAATGAACGATTCAGTTTCTCGATGGAAAACTAAACTCTAAACAAAACCCAATTGACTAGCAGCGGCAGCGGATGTGTTTATAGTCTAAGACTCGACCTAGGGTTGAGGACGGCCAGGGGTTGGGTGCCCACAACTTGGGCTTAAGTCCCGACACGATACATGGCCAAGTTGGCCCAAATAGGTGACGCATTACCTTGCCGTGGTCACATAGAATGATCCATGGACCTTCTGGAGCTGGGACCAGATCCAAAACAACGGCATCGTCGTCCCCTTTCCAACGCATCCAAGAACGCCCCGTTTCGATGTCGTATGAGAGAGTTATGACCAAAACAGTGACGACGTGTCTGCTGAATCCGAGGGTGACGTGGCAGCTGAGTTGGGGACGAATTGCAACTTGGGGAAGACCATAGCGTCGGTGTATCCAGCGTGGCGAGTTGAGGTTTATTTTTAATCTCTTTAGCATGTTTAATAATTTCCGTAGGAGACAAAGGCAGCAATGTAATTTTCTTGTCCTTATGTACGATAGTGTATGTATTAGTTCTACCATGGTGTAAGGCATCATTATCAAATTCCCATGGACGACCTAACAAAATAGAACAAGCTTGCATAGGGACAACATCAAAATCAGCAGTATCATGATAAGAACCTGTGAAAAAGCTAATGCGTGCTGATTTAGTTACCTTAGTCTTACCACTATTATTGAACCACTGAAGTTTATATGGATGCGAATGTTGTCGTGTGGTCAAGCCAAGCTTCTCAACCAAATCTGAACTCACCAAGTTATTGCAACTTCCGCTATCAATGATAGTGAGAACACGACAACCCTGCACAATACATGTGGAACAAATTGTTTCGTTGAATCTTCATCTCGTCTTCATGTCCCACACATGTACTTAACACACACTGCACAAGAAGGCTAGGGTAGTCCGCGGCAGCAGCCACAGAGTCAATGATGATGGCCTCCTTGTCTTGATTGCCCTCAGTGGAATCTGCATCAATGTTAGCAACAAGGGCTAAATCATCTTCAATATCACTAGTACTTACATATCCATTCTCGGTAGCAATGAAAGCACGACGACTGGGGCAATCCTTCATGACATGTCCCATGCCTTTGCATCGGTGGCAAATGATTTTAGCGCTGGACGAGGAGCTAGTAGAAACACCTGGAGTGGCACCTTTCTTCTGCACATCAGACAATTTACTTACCCCATGTGGTGCAACAGAAAGCTTGGGCGTCTCTGGCTCAGAACGCTGCTGAAAATTCCTCCCATTGTTAGACCTGAAAGGCTGGTGTTGTTTGCGGCCCTGTACTTCACGTTCTGCCTTAATAGCAAGATGATACAATTGGGAAAAATTGCGCCATTCTTTGTAATCAAGTATGTTCTGGATATCATGGTTTAGACCACCAAAAAATCTAGCACTAGCATCATTATCATCTTCATTTATACCACAACGGGCTAAACCAATAAGCAATTCTTGATAGTAAGCTTCTACTCCTTTATCACCTTATTTTAAAGTTTGCAGTTTCAAACGTAAATCACGTTGGTAATAAGGAGGAACAAAACAAGATTTCATACGTTGCTTTAAAGCATTCCAAGTTTGAGGCATAGCAGCAGCATTATTAGCATTGCAAAGATCACTCCACCAGAACAAAGCAAAATTAGTAAACTCACTAGTAGCAAGTCTAACTCTATGCTCAACAGGAACATTATGAGAATCAAATTTTTGTTGAACAGCAAGCTCCCAATCTAAATAAGCCTCTGGATCAACATTACCAGCAAAAGGAGGAAGACTAAATTTAATTTTAGCAAAAGGATCACTATTACCATGATTATTACCTCCCATACCGCGACGGTTGAAGTTGAGGCGGTGACGGGCATAACCGTCAGCATTCACATCCGCATCGTCATCACCAAAATCATCTGCATCGTCATCAACAGCACGATGAGGTGGAGGACGTTGCTCGAGTTGTTCAATGCAGGTGACCAGATTGTTCACATTGCGCGTCAGCTCGGTCATAAGATTGCGTTGTTCAGTCATGAACGTTGTAAGCTCGCCCTTGGACACGCAATTATTGAAGTCCGTCGGAGATCCTGCCATGGTTACAAGATAGAAAAAGACAACACCAAAGTATTATCTCTATCAACTAAAAGGAACCAAGTGGTGGTGGTGGTGGTGAAAGTGGAATGCAAAATCACAAGCGGCTTACCACCGTCTTGCCTGTATTCTTACCAACGCCAAACAAGAGCAAAACCGACGTGGCAAAGCAATCTGTTGTTGAGCGTGGGTAACAGTTGCAAGATGAACCTGTGCTGACAGAAGAATATGTGGAGCTATGGGTAGGCACATAATATGACAACAAGGATTAGCAATTAACGAATACAGATTAGCGATTGTTCAATCCAGATCCAAAGTACAAATCATAGCTGCTGGTGTCGAGACGTAGCGCAACAAGGTGAAAACAAAGGATGATGGAAAGAACGCACAGAACAAGCAAATAACCGGATTTTTCCTTTTTCCTGAATTTTTCCCTAATTTTCCCAAAAGGCACTAGTAGGAATCAAACTTTTTTATTTTTTCACTATTTTTTTTATATTTTTCTGTGAACAAGGATCACAAAAGATGCAACCACAAAAATTGGCACCTACAACTGAGGTGGGATGTGGTCTACAGAAAAACAACACGTTCTCTGATAAATGAGCGAAAAGTTTCAGATTTTTCTGATAAATGAGCGAAAAGTTCCAAACGGTGTCAAGAAACTGCTGTAAAAATTTCAGATTTTTCTGATAAATGAGCGAAAAGTTATGCCTGTTTTACCGAAGGTATCTCAAGTTATGTTTTCCGGAAGGCACAACACGGCAGCGGCAGTTAGGGCAAAGCGTCCCTAAACTCCAACACCGATCACAAGATCGTCCCTGTGACTCCAACAGCGACAGTAGGTATTCGCCTGATGATGTAAGGAGGGCTGTGATATAGGCAAAATAAGAGCGGCTGGCAACCTATCTAGGGTTTGCGCGGTGGCGAGAAGTCACACAAGGCGGCTAGCGGGGGCAAGTCGAGTAATGTGGTGGCTTCGACTTGTTGTTTAGGAACGGTGGATGGGATAGCGGCGGAAAACAAAAATCACAGCAACGGGCGATTGAACTACGACCACGAACACAATCCTAAACCAGCAACAAGACTCGACCACGGACACAAACTCAACAACGAGAATCTGAAACGAAATTGCAAAGGCACAAAATGTGATAGGACAGCGGAAATTGAAATATTTTTTTTGGGCTTTTTGTGGACTCTAGGTAATGAACAAATATGAATCTAAGGCAAATGAGAATATACCTCGTGGTAAACCTAAAATCTCTGATACCAATTGATGAGTTATAGGCCCGATCTTCCGAGAGGTAACCGGTAAGTTCGACTTGTGGAGATCTCGACGTTGGCGATCCGGCTTCAAATCAGACACGATTCGAACCCTGCAACTGTTACACCACTGCTTCGTTGGTTATCAACCAAGCACAACTTGATTGACCTCGCCAAGAAGGCTTTTTCTGCAAGCGAATTGAAGAACACAAGCAGGAAGGTAAAGACACGCAATCTAAAATTGCAAATATGAATGATACGAATATCAAAAGAGGGTTCAAGAACTCGATTCCAAAGGACTAATCGACACAGTGGAGGAGATCAAGAACAGGGGCCCTGGATCACTGTAAAAGGATTTGTCACCACAGTTACAATGAACGATTCAGTTTCTCGATGGAAAACTAAACTCTAAACAAAACCCAATTGACTAGCAGCGGCAGCGGATGTGTTTATAGTCTAAGACTCGACCTAGGGTTGAAGACGGCCAGGGGTTGGGCGCCCACAACTTGGGCTTAAGGCCCGACACGATACATGGCCAAGTTGGCCCAAATAGGTGATGCAGCACCTTGCCGTGGTCACACAGAATGATCCACGGACCTTCTGGAGCTGGGACCAGATCCAAAATGACGGCGTCATCGTCCCCTTTCCAACGCATCTAAGAACGCCCCGTTTCGATGTCGTATGAGAGAGTTATGACCAAAACAGTGACGACGTGTCTGATGAATCCGAGGGTGACGTGGCAGCTGAGTTGGGGACGAATTGCAACTTGGGGAAGACCATAGCGTCGGTGTACCCAGCGTGGCGATGTCCTCATCATCCTCTTCCCAGAAGTCCATCTAGAGAGCCGACAACTGCAATATCAACGGGCCGCTCACCGTATTGCCGATAGAGCAGCTCAAGCCCAGCTCAAGGAAGAAATGCTGCAGCTAAAATAAACTACCGATGAGAAGCACAAAAGTATCAGCAACTTGCAGACCTCAGGTGCCAATCTTCAGCAGAAAATTCTGGATCTATCGGCAAAGAGGACAGCTCTTCTAGCTGAATTGGACGCCAGACAAGAAGAAAATCAGCTTCCTGATGTCATCAAGGCCCTTCAGCAAGAAAGGGACGTCCAAGCTCGCAAAGCCTTGACCCTGAAGCAAAGACTTAAACCTGTGGAGGGTGTTGCCAATGAAGATATTAAAGAAATGAAGGAAGCCGACCAGATTCGCCTGCGCACAATATCGGCTATCCAATCTTTATTAAACTTCTAATTCTTATTTACTGCATCGGCAATCTATGAAACATCGACATCTTGTATAGCTCTAGCCGATAGGACTGTTATCGGTGCTTATACTTTTATGCATCCATCCATATACTAGGGTAATATCTCTTTAAATATTTTCCATTTAATGCTTTGGGAAACACAACCCCTTTGAGGGTTTTGAGAATATACGCATTACCAGGAACAGATTGACTTATCTAATATGGACCCTCCCAATTAGGAGACCATTTTCCAAACTTTGAGCTTTTAGTCCCAATCGATAAAATCAACTTCCAGACCAAATCCCCATCGACAAACTCCTTTATCTTCACCTTCTTGTCATACCATCTGGCTACTCTTTTCTTATTCTCTTCGATGCTAACTAAAGCCCTTAACCGATGACCTGCCACATCTTCCAACTCATCCTTCATAAGAGTATCATAGTCATCGGCTGTCAATTGATCTTGAGAATGTATTCGCCTAGAGCCAATTTTAATCTCCCAAGGCAACATTGCGTCATGTCCATATACTAACTGATAAGGTGTTACCTTGGTTGCACCATGACACGACATCCGATATGACCACAAGGCTTCATTTAATACCGTATGCCACCTCTTAGGATTTTCTTTAATTTTGCGCTTAATGAGCTTGATAATCCCTTTGTTAGAAGCCTCAGTCTGACCATTAGCTTGAGCATAATATGAAGAAGAATTTAAAACTTTAATTCCCATACTTACAGCAAACTCATCAAATTCTCCCGATGTAAACATAGTACCTTGATCGGTAGTGATAGTTTGAGGAATACCAAATCGGTAAATAATATGCTCTTTCACAAAATCAATCATATTAGCTGATGTCACCTTTTTCAAAGGAATTGCTTCAACCTATTTTGTGAAATAATCGGTAGCAACCAGAATAAATTTATGCCCCTTGCTCGATAGTGGATAAATCTGACCGATGAGATCGATAGCCCATCCTCAGAACGGCCAAGGTTTAATTATAGGGTTCATAGCCGATGCAGGCACTCTTTGAATATTACCAAATTTTTGACACCCCTGACATCCTTTAAAATATTTAAAACAATCTTCAAGAATAGTTGGCCAATAGTATCCATTTCTTCTGATCATCCACTTCATCTTGAAAGCCGATTGATGCGCTCCACACACTCCTTCATGAATTTCACCCATCAAGCTTTTTGATTCATCACTGCTGACACATCTGAGTAAAACTCCATCTATGGTCCGATAATATAATTCATCATCAAGGAGCACATACTTGGTAGCTTGGAATCTTATACGTCTTTCAACCTTTTTAGATGGATCCTTTAAATAATCGACAATTTCCTTTCTCCAGTCATCGGTATCGACTGCCGATGTTAGTACTTCTTGAATAGGCTGATACCCTGAGGCATGCTGAGCTAGTCGATTAGCCTCTTCAATATGCAATTGAGAAACATGTTCCAGATGAAAATCTTTAAACCCTTTCAACAATTGCAGACATCTTTCATAATATGAAATTAAAACTTCACTTTGGCATTCATAAATCCCAGCCAACTGATTTATAACTAGCATAGAATCACCAAAGATTTCAACAGCATCGACACGTATCTCTTTAAGCAATTCTAACCCTTTTATCAAAGCTTGGTATTCAGCCTGATTGTTTCATACTTCCTTCCCTGAGGGGAAATCAACACAATGCCGATACCTGCTCCTTCACCACATGTAGACCCATCGAAGAAAAGTGTCGAAGGAGCAACCTCCAGAGAGTCCACTGTATTGCAATGTTGAGTGACAAAATCAGCCATAACCTGCCCCTTAACTGCCTTAGCCGATTCATAACGTAGGTCAAATTCTAATAACGCTAAAATCCACTTGCCGATTCTACCACTTAATATCGGCATCGATAGCATATATTTGACCACGTCGTCTTTGCATATGACTGTACACTCGGTCGATAGCAAATAATGCCTCAATTTGATACAATAAAAGTATAGACATAGACATAATTTCTCGATAGCCGAATACCTTGTTTCAGCATCCACTAACCTTCTGCTCAAATAATAAATAACACGTTCTTTCCCCTCAAATTCTTGAATAAGAGCTGAGCCGATAACAGTATCATCAGTTGATAAATACAATCTGAAAGGTTTCCCGTGTTGAGGTGGAACTAGCACTAGAGGATTTGTTAAGTATCTCCTAATTTCATCTAAAGCTAACTGTTGCTCATCTCCCCATCTAAATTCCTGATCAGCTTTCAATTTAAGTAATGGACTGAAAGCCTTGATCTTGCCCGACAGATTAGATATGAATCTTCTAATGAAATTAATCTTACCGATCAAAGATTGCAATTCAGTTTTATTGGTAGGAGCAACCACCTTATTGATTGCCTCAATAGACTTCCTACTAATTTCAATGCCTCGCTGATGCACCATAAAACCCAAGAATTGACCTGCCGATACACCAAATGCACATTTATTAGGATTCATCTTTAGTCCATGCTTCCTTGTGCACTCCAGTATCTTTCGTAGATCGGCTAGATGCTTTGTGATATCTCCAGACTTAATCACTATGTCATCGATGTAGATCTCTACTAATGTGTCGATGTATTCATGAAAAATAAAGTTCATAGCTCTTTGATAAGTAGCACTAGTATTTTTCAAACCAAACGTCATAACTATCCATTCAAATAATCCCACATGACCTGGACATCTAAAAGCAGTCTTGGGAATATCTTCTTCAGCCATGAATATTTGATTGTAACCTGCATTACCATCCATGAAGCTAATAATTTGATGTCCGGCTGCAGCATCAATTAATAAATCAGCAATCGGCATTGGATATCCATCCATCGGTGTGGCTTTATTGATATTCCTGAAATCAATACAAACACAAAGTTTCCCATTTTTCTTATAAACAGGAACCACATTAGAAATCCACTCCGCATATCGACACTGCCGAATAAATTTTACCTCAATTAATTTAGTTATTTCGGCCTTAATATCAGGAAGTATATTAGGATTGCATCGGCGCGCTAGCTGCTGATGTGGCCGAAATCCAGACTTAATAGGTAACCAATATTCAACTATCGATCGGTCTAATCTAGGCATTTTAGTATAATCCTAAGCAAAACAATCTTTATACTCTTTTAATAAATTGACTATTTGTTGTTTACACTTGGAATCTAACTTAGCACTAATAAAAGTAGGTCTTGGCCTATCACCATCACCAATATCTACTTCTACTAAATCATCAGCTGATGTGAACCCTTGACCTAATTTTCCATCATCGGCAAACCTATCCATTAAAATTCTTCTTCAGAACTGACTGCTTGGATCGGTGGAATTTCATAATCGGTAACCTTGAGGAACTCCTTTTCCCAAACTTCTCCTGATATGCATTTGGTTCATTCATAAGTATCTGATTCTGCCGATGCGATGATATAAGAAGAATCACTAGGAACAACTTCAATTTTATCCCCAATCCATTGTACGAGGCACTGATACATTGTAGAAGGAACACAACAATTAGCATGAATCCAGTCCCTCTCTAGAAGCAGATTATATGCACCCTTGCCATTAATAACAAAGAATGTCGTCGGTAAGGTTTTGCTGCCGATGGTCAACTCAATGCACACTGCCCCTTTAGCTGGTGACACATTGCCTTCAAAATCCTTTAGCATCATATCGGTTTTGGTTAGGTCTTGGTCTTCCTTACCAAGTTTCCGATACATCACATAAGGCATAATATTAATTGCAGCTCCTCCATCAATAAGTATCTTGGATACAGGCTGCCCATCAACTCTGTCTTTCACAAACAAAGCCTTGAGATGCTGTCTCTCATCATCGGTAGGTTTCTCAAAAACAGCCATCATCGGATCTAGCGTCAATTGAGCTACTTGGTCAGAGAAAACGACTTCTTCCTCATTATCAGATAGTGCCAAAAATTCCATCGGCAACATAAATACCATATTAACATCTGTCGATGGGCCCTTATTTTTGCGTTTCACTTGCCACTGCTGATTCCTAGATCTCTCATTGGAGGAATTTTCCTCTCGGTATAAGTCCTCTTGACGCTCCCGCTGCATTCTCCTTTTCTATGTCTTTGTCAAACAAGTCCCAGTTGATTCTACGCGACGTATATTAGGATCCCTGTAAAATATTTCTTCATTGGGAACCCTTGCATTTGCCATCTCTTCAAGCTCCTCTTGATTCCTTAGAAAATATCCAGCGCGTTTACCAAGCCTCTCATGTACACTAAGTCTGCCCCCCAGCCGATCATGTACTGATGCCCTACCTCTGATCGGCTCATTGATAAACAAACCCTGATTGCCAGGTTGCAACCTTCTTTCTAACCGATTAACTCTATAATAACCATTGCACTCTGGGCAATTTTCAACAGTAGGTAATTTAATACCTTCTTCCCAACAATGAATAAAAAACGGACACCTTCAATGATCCTTATGCCGATTCCACTCTTCTCGGTGTCTCTCTTCTTGCTGCTGTCGATATCGGTCACTTCGCTGATGCCAGCCCTCCTGTTGCCTTCGATGGGTAATCACAATGCCAGATCGAGGAGGTTTTCTAGAACTGCTACTTTCTCCCAGTAGCCCCTTACTTTTTGCATCATCGGTAGTTATCCGATGTTGGGGATCCACTGATGCATTTTTCTCAGCAGCTTCTGATCTCAACACCTTGGTCTTACCTTTAGCATCCAACATATTTGCCAGAAAAGGATGTTGATCAATTTTCATCGGCTTCTGGATCTTTGAATTACCAAACTTAATTCTCCCAGATTCAATAGCTAATTGTAACTGTTGCCTAAACACTTTGCACTCATTTGTACTGTGTGAAGTTGCATTGTGCCATTTGCAGTACAAAATTTTCTTCAACTCTTCTGCCGATGGGATCACATGATTAGGTGACAGCTTAATCTGGCCCTCTTGAAGCAGAAGATCAAATATCTTGTCAGCCTTGGTGATATCAAAAGTAAACTTCTCTGGCTCTTTTTGACCGAAGGGACAAGATATCGGCTTTTTATTTTTAACCCACTCGGCTAAACTGATAACTGGCTCTTCATCTGAATCAGAATCTTCTACCTCTCCGACAAACGAAACCTTCTTGCTCCAATTCTTTTTAGGTTCAAAAACCCTAGTATCCTGATCAAAGATCCTTTGCACGAGATGACTCAGGCTTTAAAACTCTTGAGAAGCATATCTGTCCTTAAGGTGTGGCAATAATCCTTGGAAAGCCAAATCAGCAAGTTGCCGATCATCCAATACCAGACTATAGCACTTATTTTTCACATCTCGTAGCCTTTGCACAAAGCCTTCCACCGATTCATCATTACACTGTCTCAATTTTACCAAATCGGTAAGCTTCTTTTCACGAATTCTAGCAAAGAAATATTTATGAAATTGCTTTTCCAGATCAGCCCAAGTAATAACAAAATTTGGCGGTAATGAAATAAACCATGTGAATGCTGATCCAGACAAAGATGATGAAAACAAACGGACTCTTAATTCATCTCTACTAGTTGCCTCTCCACATTGAATAATAAAGCGATTAACATGTTCCATGGTTGATGTATCGTCTTGCCCAGATAACTTAGTGAAATTTGGTACCTTATACTGATTTGGGAGAGGAATTAAATCATATGCCGGAGGATATGAAGTCCGATAAGAATAAGTGTTGACCTTGGGTTTTATCCCAAACTGATCCTTCATAATTTCTGCTATCTTATCGGCCCAAAAAGCATCAGCCTCTTATTGACGATATGGTTGAATCTCTACAGGAGGTACTTGCTGATATCCCTCTGCATATCTTTGTGGCCCACGATCTCCAGCAATCGGCATATTTGCCGTTACTTGTGGTACATTAACCTGCTGAAAAAAATTTATTGGTTGAGCTGCCGATGCTTGATTCTGAAAACCAGCTTGCATATGACCTTGATGAATCGCCGCAACCTGCTGATTTTGCTGAACTGTATGTTGAGCAGGAAACTGTCCTGACCAACTATTATTAGAATTCATCGGTATAAAATTTGCCGATGGCTGGTAATTTGCTGATATTGCTGGATAATTATAACCAGCTTGAGGCATGAACTGGACTACAGGTTGACTCATAACAGGAGCCTTCTGCTGCATCGGTAGTAAGCTTGCCGATAGACTTGAATTAGATGTGTGAACCAAAGACATCTGAAAACTTCCTGGAGTTGGTTGCACAGTAGTTGCTGTAGCATATTGAGGCATTTGAGCTATCGGCGAAACAGCCGATGGCATAGGAGCTTTTCCTACTGCATCAAACACTTGAGGTAACTCAGGGTTGAAAGTAGATGACCCCGGAGGCATACCATATCCCCACCAATTAGCAGGAATCTGGCTATTCTGTGACACAGGACCTGATAAAGCCGATGCCGATAGATCCGTACTAAGCTAAACTCATCCTGGTAATACCGAGTCTGATCGCATCGGTGTAGATTGCACATTAGGTAAGCCTGTTGATACTGGAGGGGAAGAAACTTCTGTACCCACAACGGCCGAGGGAGCCGATGGAGTATTAACAGATGTCGGCTCTGGTTGATGATAGGCAGGCCCAACGTAATGCGGTGACGCTTGCCCTTCATTGAAACTTCGAACCACAGCATTATGAACAGTATTGGACAGCACATTAGAGTGATTAATTAAAGCATGATTCACTGTAGAATTAACCATCTCTTAAAGTTTACCCGGATTGGAGTCAAAGGTAACTTGCCGAGGCAACGGCAAATCTTGCTTCTGGATGACTTGTCCACTCTTGTTCAAGCTGAATGATTTCGAGTAAAGCTGTCTGTATTCTTCTATAGCCTTTTCTATAGCCTGCTTCTGTTCTTCCTTAAGATCTTTTTCTGATACCGCAATGGTGTTTCCCACATCGATTTCAGGATTGAACATATTGATCAGATTTGTCCCACCGAGCGTGCCAAAAGATGTGTTGATGCAAAAGTGGATCTGCAAACACATAGAGCTAATACCCGAAGTCGTTATCCAAAGCGTGCCAGTCGATTTGACCTGTTAATCAACAAGGATGAAGATACGAGCACTTTGGTCCTGACAACAGCGATACGCCCGGAAGTCACGGCCAAGAGGTACTCACGCGGAACTCGAGGATCATCAAAGGTCGCACTGAAGTGATGCAGCTCGCCGAATCGATGAGAACTCGTGAAAAAGTAAAAATAAGCAAATTGATGAAGTCGCCGAAAAGTAAATAGATACAAATAAGAGTAAAAGCTGGTTTTGATATTGATTGATTGATTCTCATTACATTACCCTTCAATCTATATTTATAGCCTGATCTACTGAAACATAACTAAATACGACTAGGACACTAAGTCCAAATCTAAGAAAACACATGACTCTTATACAAATCAGACTCTAATAAACATAGAAAAGGAAATCAATTCCTATCTATTTCCGTGTCCGCCTTAATTATGATGGAATTCCCATCGACCTCCTTTCCATCGGCACACTTCCTGTTTCATAGGCAGCGATCTTAATCTAAATCAACTTCTTTATATATCACCACCATTCATCGGCAGCCTTCTTTACAAGCTGATTTTCATCGGTTATCAGCGTACACAGTAACTTTTCTCCTGCTAATTAGCCTACACTGACCATCTTGACACGTGCCAAAAAACGGTGTCAACAATCTTGTTCTTTCAATTGTCTCGTTCATGATCTTGCTGGTTAGTGTTAACTGGATAACAACTATGTTTTGCTTGAACAAAATCATGAGAAATACCTTACTGGTTAACACTATATTGATTTGTATGATGTTTTATTTGAACAAGCACATATATGATATCATGATTATTTTGATTAAATCATTTTTATGAATTAAATTAAACATGAATTTGCCTAAATTTCTAACAGGTTCCACCCTCTCGCTGGTCGCCGCAGCCCACTCGCCGGTCGCTGCAGCCCTCAGAGCTCCTCCGGTCGCCACTGTCTTCATGAACGCAACCACTGCGCCGACTTCCAGATCGACATCTTCCGCATCAGTCGCCGCATCTACTTCTCCGCATTGGCGCAATTGCAGATGCTGTCGCCATGGATTTTGGTCTCCACTACCATGGTTGTCTCGCCATCAGCATGGATTTACTCCCGGGCGCCATAGATGGGTCTCCCCTCCGTCGGTCCATCCTCACCAGGTTCAGCGACGACAGCGAGCGGACTCCTCCCCGATACTTGTCGTTTTCTTTTCCGGGCCATGGGAGGTGATTATTTTTTTTACACCTGTTTTGGCCCAAACAAGGGGTATTATTAATGGCCTAACCAGTCATCCAAACAGCAAGTTTCAGCTTGGGCTGGAAAAATATACATGCCTGTAATTTACAGGGGTTTTTGGCTGATTACTGGCCTTCCAAACAATCCCTGACTGTTTTCAGTAGGAAAGAGTATCCTGTCATGGTTAGTTTAATGAATTTTCTATGAATTCATAATTACCGACCGAGATCCACTATTCTGGTTTACTTATATCCTTGTCGGATACTGTTAGTATTATATTTGCTAAATTTTCCAATAATGTTAGTGTCCTGCTTGGAATTCCAAAAGAGAATTGCTATTTATTTTTCAACATATTTTTTTCTCCAAAAAATATGTTAATTTTTAAACATTGGATGCAATATCTAGGATCTATATATGTCTCTTAAATTAAAAAGTTATTAAAAGTATCTCAGAATATTCCTAATTCCCCCTGAAAATCAAATTGATGCAAAATCCGTGGATGACAGCCGCTGACTCCAGGGCCCCACTCGCCAGAATTTCCCCGTCTGGGGCAGAGGCAGAGGAATCCCAAACCCGTCGGCCATCCTCAACCTCCCCCATCCAGCCGAGCAGGGGCGGATCTGCCACCGGGGCTGGGGGGGGGGGGGGGGGGGGGGTTGAAGACGAAGGCAGGAAGATTGAACCGAGGAAGGCTCATTCGTTCCTGCTTTCTTAGGCCAGACAGCCAGCCATTTTGGGCAGCGTCTTTTTGGAAGGCCCATGTAGAAAAATGGGCCTTTTCTTTTGTTGTTTGCTTTCTCCCTGGTATTCATGTTTTCCCGAATCCGCACAACCACAACTACGAGTCTATGATCGTGACTACGCGAGCAGGAGGACGGAGCAGTGAGCAGCGGCTGCTAACCTAGCACCTAGGGTTGGGGCGGAGAGGGGGCGCGGGGTTGTCGGTGACGGGCGGACGGCGGCGGACGTGCGGCGGTGGCAAGCAGCAGCAGCCGCCGGCCGAGGCGCCTAGCAGGGGAGCAGCGCGGCCGCGCGGGCAGCCGACACTCCGGTCATCGGCAGCGGCAGGGCGCCGCGTGCAGGCGGCCGCACCAGGCAGCGCCGTAGCGGGAAGCCAGGCAAGCCAGCCCCCAAGCCCCATCCGCCTAGCCCCCAGCCGGCTGCAGCAGGCGCCAGGAAGAAGAGGCAAGGAACAACTTGTAAACAGTTTTTTCTTTCTAATTTATCTCTGTTTATACACATTATAATTATTCCAAATTCGATAAGTAGTTGATTGATAAATTGCAGTGCAGATTGTTGCATCTGGTCTCTAATACCTCAATTTACTTGTCAAAATTCCCACAAAAGAAGGGTCTTTTTTATGCGCCCTTTCAGACATCCTCTTTATAGTTAGTTACTGATTTGGTCGCTTAATGTTTGCTTAACAATCTTGTATTTTAACTTGAAAATATGGTCTAAAAGTTGGAATATGGCATATGTGGCCATTTGTTGCATATATATATAATACATACGATTGTTGCTACTGTAGAAAACTACATGTTTGATTTAGATCTTAGTTTCGCTAAAATCATAGTTTCATGCCTTCAGAACAGTTTGAACTTGAGCCCCTCCTAAATTTTTATCCTGGATTCGCCACTGCAGCCGAGAGTGATCGAGATGGCGCCGCCAGAGCTCACGGACGACGCCATCAGCGAGATCCTCCTCCACCTCCCACCAGAAGACCCGGCGTGCCTCGTCAGCGCCTCCCGTGTCTGCAAGCCCTAGAACCGGCGAACCGCCCCCTCTGTGACCGCGCGTTCCTTTGCAAGTACCGCACCTTCCACCGGACACCGCCTGTGCTTGGCTTCTTCTAGGACCTGTGCCGCAAGGGCACCTAGGTTCCCTAGTACGTTCCCACGACCCACCATACAGGCGCCGCCGGTTCCCCAGCCAGCAATCGCTGTCGCCGGCAGCTCCAAGAGGTTCAGCCTCTTCTCCAGCTTGGCGACAGCGCCTGCCCTCCGCTGTAGCCGATCTTCGTCTTCATCTGGAATTGGGATGTATGTCTCGCCGCCCGCAGCAGCTGATGATGGCCTCGCCATTCTCTTCTTCCTGGTTCCTACTCCCTCCGGGATGTCCGACTCCACTTCTGTCTTCGTTCTGACATATAGCACCCGCCAGCATAGCAGCTAGAGTAAGTGGTTTAACTAGGGCGTGTTTGGTTTGAGGAGTTAAAGTTTAATAAACACTGTAGCACTTTCGTCTTATTTGATAAAAAGTTTTCAATCTTAGACTAATTAGGCTTAATAGATTCGTCTCGTAAATTACTCCTAATCTGTGCCGACATGCATACAATTAGTCTACATTTAGTACTCCATGCATTTGAGGGAACATTGATGTGATGGGAGTTAAACTTACATGCCCTAATATGCGCATTGACGTGACAATTCTCCCACCTGCCTCGACTCATCAACTATACTCATGTTTTAGAGTGGTTATATCAACTATACTATTGTTTAGACTAGTTATTATCAACTACTCTTTGTGAACGGACGTCATCTAGCAACAGACGCGTCAAGTTGACTGGTGTCACTGGCAGGCTTTGTCGTAAGGCGGAATAACAGAATTTTTTCTTTTTGATAACAGAATTTTGAATAGTCTTTGAATATTTTGATCAGTAATTAACGTTAGAATATATTGTGATAAAAACCACTTTTAACAGGTTCTTCGCTTCATATCAATATTTTACCTATAATCCTTTATTTTCTCAATTTACTCTTACGTCCAATTTACTCCGATCTCCCCAGAAAAACAACACATGGGAGCCGGGAAAACGCCCAATCGGAAGTGTATAGAATTTCCTATCGACTGCAGAAATTTACGAGTTGGAGATCAATTTACCATGTTCTTACTTTTAAGGAGTTGTTTTTACCAAACTGTTGGAAGGATATTTTTTCTCTTTTTGCTAAAATATCTAAATAGGGAGTTCATTTAGCAAATTCCTGGAGCTGCTCTAATAAAAAAGAAAATAAGAAAGTACATGCTATAATGAATTATTTGCACCTGACCTGTCCCTCTCGGCAAGGCCAGTGCATGCTCCATTATGTGGTAAACTACTACGTATACTTTAGAATAAATAAAAAGCACAAAAACAGTAAAAATGTACATCCACTTGATAAACCGACACCGTCAAGCTAGCACCATCCACGGGCGCTGCCGGTGGTGTTGCGAGTGGGCTCCCATCCGGCTACGCAGAGAGGGGTTCCAACTGCTCGACACATGGGAATCAGTTACGCTGTTCCTGCGCGTACGTGGACCAACGTTGGGGCCAGTGACTCCATGGCGTCTTCCCTTCCGGAGCTGGGGACCAGACGTGCTTTGAGGTGTCTGCGGCCCTGCTGCCTGCGCACACGAGATGCCAATCTCGTCTACCATGTGATCCTCCGTTCTGCCCCAGTTGGTGACTCCCGCGTCTGGACGCAGCGGCGTCGCCTTCCACGGCCTCTTCCAACAAGCTTCATGGGGGGCGAGGATGTCGCTTTCCTCTGAGGGTGATTTGAAAGTTGGTACAACCGGCAGGGCAGCCATGCAGCTGACCCCCAACGCTGCCTTTTCTTTTTTTAGCGACTGCCACTAACGTTGTCAGTGGAGGCCTGCCTGTTCGTGGCCTGACGCTTGTCCGTAGCGTTGCTGGCACCTACGGCCTCACAAAGTCGCACCACAACGCTGGACAAAGAGGAGTTTTGAAAGCAGTGGCGAACAGAAGCAAGGTCTCAGCGTCTTCGGGCTGCAGGGACGGGCACAGGACAACAACATCCACTGCCGCCGCTGCGTCGGTCTTTTCTATTAATAACAGAGACTCGGAGGTGCAGGTCATTTGGGCCAGTTGTTTTTTTTCCGTTTAGGACTGTCAATACTTTAGTTACCGCCAAATAAGGGTCCTTTTAGCGACTACCTCCCGCTAAATACATCTATTAGCACCAAGGGTTGCTTAGCGCCAAAAATTAGTTCTCCTAGCTGTACAGCCTGTTCGTATCAGCCAAAATCAGCCAGCCACTACAGGAAAACGCCTCTTTGCCGACTGCTTGCCCCGGTCGGCAAAGGCTTAAACCCAGTCGGCAAAGGCTTTGCCGACCGCAAAGCCACGTGGCAGTCGGCAAAGGCTTTGCCAACTGCCACGTGGCACACAGTCGGCAAAGGCTTTGCCAACTGCCACCCCAGCAGTCGGCAAAGCCACGTGGCGCCGTCAGCCCTAACGGCTGGCTTTGCCGACTGCTGGTTTCTCGGTAGTCGGCAAAGAATTTTTTTTCAAAAATTGTTTGCCGACTGGCCGCCATCTCGGCAGTCGGCAAAGAAAGAATTTTTTTTTGAAATATTCTTTGCCGACTGCTTTTGTAGTTGCAGTCGGCAAAGAAAGAGAATTTTTTTTAAAATATTCTTTGCCGACTGCTTTCGGAGTTGCAGTCGGCAAAGAAAGAAATTTTTTTTTTGAAATATTCTTTGCCGACTGTTTTCATAGTTGCAGTCGGCAAAGAAAGAAATTTTTTTTTTGAAATATTCTTTGCCGACTGTTTTCATAGTTGCAGTCGGCAAAGAAAGAGAATTTTTTTTTGAAATATTCTTTGCAGACTGCTTTCGGAGTTGCAGTCGGCAAAGAAAGAATTTTTTTTGAAATATTCTTTGCCGACTGTTTTCACAGTTGCAGTCGGCAAAGAAAGAATTTTTTTTTTGAAATATTCTTTGCCGACTGCTTTTGTAGTTGCAGTCGGCAAAGAAAGAATTTTTTTTTTGAAATACTCTTTGCCGACTGCTTTCGGAGTCGCAGTCGGCAAAGAAAAAAAAAATTTTGAAATATTCTTTGCCGACTGCTTTCGGAGTTGCAGTCGGCAAAGACTCTGTCCGGGGTTTTTTTGCCCAGCTTTGCCGACTGTAAACAGTCGGGAAAGCTGGAAATTTTTTTTTTTGCTTTTGTTTTCTGTTTTCTCGCATCAAAACTCTGCAAAATCACAAATTATAATCCAATTTCACCAGAAGCACCGGTAGCACCATTTATATCACAATTTCATCACATTTGTCGCCAACATCACCACATATATCACAATAACGCACATCACATATATCTCACATACACAAGTGCATTACAACCATCACATGAAGTCCAACACGTCAAACACCACAAGTCGACGTCCATCACACGAAGTTCAACATAACAAGTCTAGGTCCATAACGAAGAAAAGAAATACATGACAACAACTTCGACGATACGGTGGATACATGATAACAGAATCGACAAGTACCTAGCTCGTCGCGCCGTCCCCGGTCTCGTCGTCCGCTCCGCCCCCAGAGCCCCTAGGGTTTTCCCACGGTAACCCAAACTGAGGCGCCTGCGCATACTGCCACCCTCCGCGCACCGGCGGCCACGAGTACGTCGGAGGAGGGCCACGCGGAGGTGGATACGGTGGATAGGGTGCAGGTGGTGGATACGACATCATCTGATGGCCGAGACCTCCAGGAGACGGGTTCGAACCCGCCGACTGTACCTGCACAAGTTAAACGCCAAGTGATGTCATTAGTATCTGCAGCATGGACGCACAAGTTAAAGCCAAGTGATGTCATTAGTATACTCACCGGGGTCCCTCCAGGAGCGACAGGAGCAGGCATAGGAAAAAACTCTGGAGGAGGAGGCGGTGGAGCGAACATTGGAAGAGCAAGCGGTGTAGACGCCCCAGACGTCTGCATGGACTGGAAGAAGCTGGCCATGTTCTGCATCTGAGTGTTGTAGTGCTGCTGCAGGCTTTGCTGGTAAGCCATCTGTTGCGCCATCATCTGCGCGTGCAATGTGGCGATCCTCTCCTCCATCTTGGCCTCCATCTGGGCCTGCAATATTACATCCGCAGTGTTGATTGTATGTACAGGTGCGAAACGAGTTAACGACGAACGAAACGGCACTTACCTGTGACGCTGACTGCCGCCGGGGCGCTACGGGGATGTCGCTGGAGCTCGTGGGCGTGGATCGAACCTGGGTCAGCGTAGGAACCTAGGACGGGTCGAGGGCGCTGTGGGCCATGTAGTAGCGGCCGTGCTGCTTCCCTGGTCCCAACCTCTGCAGGAGGTCTGTGTCCAGGGGCTCGGCGGTGGGGTCGAACGTCTCCCCGTAGCGCTGGCGAGCCGCGACGGTGTACTCGGTGGCCTTCTCGTAGGCGGTGGGGTTGGTGTACGCATCGGGCCCGTCCTCCGGGTTGTAGACGTTGTTCGGATCCGTCGCCTTGCCCTTGTGAGAGAGGAGGTACGCGGTGTACTCGTTGATTTCCTGCCCACCGTGCGTCTGCGTCTGCATTGAAAACACAAACATGGTTACAAGTATTGACAATTGAGCGCAAGGATTGAGACATGAACGGACGCATACCCATCTTGTCGCGAACTGGGGGAGGGGCTGATTCCCTTGGTGGTGTGACACCCCTCGCATCTGCGCGCGGCGGCCCTGACGGTCGGCGCGCCTCGCGTACGCCTCATCCGTGCGCCACATGTGCACAATCTCCGTCCAGCATTCCCTGTGGTTGTCGCACCACGACGGACACACCTGCATGACATCAAGTATTTGACATGCGAGAAGATTAGTGTAATGTTTCACTGAAGGAATCTGAACGAATGTTGTCATACTTAATTACCTGCTCGTATTGCGCTGGGACCCCCTACTGGACGACCCGCGCACCAACACCTCCTCCTCCTCCTCGTCGTCGTCGGTGGTCTCCTGCGGGGGGACCTGGTACGCCGAGCGTACTGCTCGATGCGGCCGCTGCCGCCGTCCGCCTGGCATTTTGCCGAGTGCCTGCAATGACAAAGAACAAAACTGTTAGCATAAATAAATGACAAGTACTTGTAAAGGAACATAATAATAACAATATAGTATTACATGGCCTCGTAATTATCTCCGCGAATGGTAATATCTCGGGCGTGGAGTCGTCATCTCTATCACTATCGTCGTCATCGCTATCAATATTGTCGAGCTCCCTTAAGTCATCACTGTCATCATCATCCTCATCATCTCCATAGTCATCATCATGTACCTCCTCCTGGACAACTCCATCGCGCTGCATCTGCCATCGCTCAAGCATTCTTAAGTCCCTGGCATCCTGCACCTCCTCACCATCGTCCTCATCGATTTCGTTGTCTACTTCCATGCCCATGAGCGAACCAATGTCGATCTCCAAGGTACCTTCTAGCCCCTCAGGTTGATAGAACTCATCGGTGCTTGGGTCAAAGTTGTAATCGTCGTCGTTTGGGAGAGGCGCTTTGCCGCGCGGCGACACCAAATGCACAAGGCTCCACCCCGCAAGCTTCTCGTCTTTTTGGCACGCCCATGGGAGGTAATAAACTTGCGTGGCGTCTCGGTTGGCCACAATGTAGACATCGTCTCCTTTATAGCTGGAGTCCTGTCGAATCTCGACTTGACCTATCGTAAGGTCTTTCCTCATGATATCAGGATCGAACCAATGGCATTTGAATACCACCGGCGCTAAAGTCCCGGCACCCTTAAAGTTGAGCTCGTATATCTCTTCGACTATGCCATAGTAGTCCTTCCCATCCGTGCCGGGCGTACGAACTCCGCAGCACATGGTTTTTAGGTTGGGTCGACTCTCCTCGTAGCTTCTCGTGCGAAAGCGATAGCCATTCACATCATAAACGGTGAATGACTTCACCCTACGGGAGAAGCCACGGCCCACCTGTTTCAATTCATCGCTCATTTCTGCATCCGTTCGGGCCTGCAAGGGTAGGAGATCGTTACATAACTCGCTCCGGGGAGCAAAGTGGAATCACAAAGTCGGAAAGAGGTTAGTTGGTTGGTACCTTTGTACAGAACCAGGAGATGAAATCAGGCACACCGTGTCTAAGAAGATTGTCTTCTTCTTGCTCGGTAGGAGCCCTATTGCCTCTCCAGTATTGACTAATAAATTCCCTGAAAGAAGGAAGAAACTAGAGGGTTAGACCATGATAGATGGAGGATAGTGACGGCGTAGGTAACAAGCTCATTGAGAACTTACTTCTGATAAGGAATCACTTCATCAAGGTTGATCAACAATGTGAACATGATAGTCTGCCACTCCTGATGGTTCAACTGCTTGTTGGTACCTGCGCTTCCACTCCCGAGATCCCCTTGGAAAAGGCTGAGTATCGATGAGTTCTCGTCAGCGTTGTAACGAGGGGTTGGATTGTGCATGCTGGGAAGCTTCTCAGTATAGTACGCCTGTGTGAAGGTCGACACCTCCTCTAGAACGGAGGCCTCTCCCACGGAAGCCTCAATCTTGGCTTTATTTCTACAATTTTTCTGAAGAAGCTTTAGACACCTCTCGATTGGATAGCACCAACGGGCCTGCACGGGACCCCCCAACCGTGCCTCGCGCGGTAGGTGCAAGATCAGATGCTGCATGGACAGAAAGAAGCCGGGTGGAAATATCATCTCCAACTTGCAGAGCAACAGAGGTGCAGCCTTCTCTAGTTCAACACAAACATCCCGAGACAACTCCTTGGCACAAAGCTGGCGGAAGAAGAAGCTCAACTCTGCCAGGACGCGCCACACATGCTCTGGGAGGTATCCCCTGGTCATCGCAGGAAGGATCCGCTCAATCCATATGTGGAAGTCATGGCTCTTCATCCCTAAGACTTTCATAGTCTGCAAGTTCACACCCCTGCTTAGATTCGCCGCATACCCATCGGGGAACTTCAACGTCTTGATCCACTGCAGAACTTCCTTCCTATCTGCCCTTTTCAGGATGTAATCGGCCGGCCCCCTTTTCCATTTCCTGCCGGGCGCAGGGGTCTTCATCACCAGGTTTGGTCTATCACAGATCATCTCCAGGTCCAGTCTAGCCTTGACGTTGTCCTTCGACTTTTTGCCAACGTCCATGAGTGTTGCCCAGAGTGCCTCGGCCACATTCTTTTCTGTGTGCATTACATCGATGTTGTGTGGAAGAAGAAGGTCCTTGAAGTAGGGGAGCCTAGTCAAGCCCGATATATGAGTCCACATGTGGTCCCGAGCATATCCCTTAAACCCACCTGTTTCCTCAGGTTCGAGAGCCTGTATGTCGGCAAGGACGGCGGCAGGGCTCTTAACCTGCGGAATGGGGCCGGTGACTTGAACGCCTTTGCTGAAGTGCTTTACATCTAGCCTGAATTCATGGTTCTCAGGCAGGAATTGGCGATGCTTGTCGAAAGAAGAAAACTTGCCGCCCTTGGCCAGCCAGGTGAACATCACATCTGCCTTGCATGTCGGGCAAGGGAACTTCCCGTGAACACACCACCCGCTGAATAAGCCATACGCCAGGAAGTCATGCATTGAATACTGGTACCACACATGCATTCTGAAGTTCCTCTTCGTAGCCCGGTCGTACGTGAGTACCCCCTCTTCCCAAGCAAGTTCCAATTCATCCCACACCGGCTGCATGAACACAACCATATTGTCGCCCGGGTGTCTAGGTATTATCAGCGTCAAGAGCACGTTCTTAGGTTCAAACATGACGCCGGGGGGGAGATTGAGGGGGATCACAAACACGGGCCAGCAAGTGTACGGGGCCGCCATCATTCCAAACGGGTTGAACCCATCTGTTGCCAGCGCTACGCGTACATTCCGAGCCTCCATAGCCTTGACAGGATTCATGTTATCGAAGTGCTTCCATGCATCACCGTCCGCCGGGTGTACCATCTTGTCAGGATGGTATCTTTTGCCATTCTTGTGCCACGTCATCTGTTTCGCGGACTCCTCCGTCATATACAGCCGTTGCAGCCTCGATAGGAAAGGAAGGTGCCGTACGACCTTCTCGGGGACCTTAGACTGTTTCATGCTGCCATCAGAGCCTTCTACCAACACAAACCTAGAGGCATCGCACTTCGGACAGGTTTTTGCTTCCTCGAGGTCTCCCCTGAACAGGACGCACCCCTTCGGACAAGCATGGATCCCCTCATACGGCATCTTAAGTGCACGAAGGAGCTTCTGTGTAGCGTAGGTGTTCGTCGGCAGGACATGATCTGCCGGAAGCAGACCGCCAACAATGCTCAACACGAGATCGAAGCCGTCTCGACTAATGCCCAGCTGCGACTTCAACCCTATCAGGCGTGAGACGGCATCCAGTTGCGTAAGCTTTGTCTTCTCGTGAAGGGGCTTCTGTGCCGACTCCATCATGTCGTAGAAGGCCTTCGCGGTTTCCTCCGGATCTTCCTCCACATCCATTCCTTCGCCAAACCGTGCTTCGTGGAAGTCTGCCATCATGTCTGCCATCCCGGCATCGCCATCATACTCCTCGAGGATGGGTCGCACCACCTCGTCCCTAATAGGATGGTATTCACCATGGTGGCGCCAACGGGTATAGTTTGGAACGAACCCGTGCTTGAACAGATCTCTCAACACTTGAGCCTTTACTTTCTTCTTCTTGTTCCTGCACTCGCTGCAGGGACACGGCATCCGAATCGACCCTTTAGTAGCTGGGCCAAATGCATGCTCCAGGAACTCAGTCGTCCCCCTGATCCATTCGTGGCTCTTACTTGCGAAGCCCGAGTACATCCACTCACGGTCACCCATGCTCTGTCATGCGGCAATGTTAACTTCCATGCTCCGCTCCTACCATCTAATAGGTGAAGGATAGGTCCTAATCCCACCCGAGCATGCGCAGACGAGGTTAGCTTCCATGCTCCACTCCCGTCCGAGACGAAATTTCGGCAGCACCTCCCCGCTGTTCTCCCGATACACGTCCCGGCGGGGAGAGTGTGTATCCAGAGAACAACGGGGAGGTCCTGCCGAAACTCCGACTCGGACGGGAGCGGAACATGGGAGCTAACCTCGTCTACGCATCCTCGGGCTGTCCAAATAACGTGGACAATCCGAAATGGATACGGTTATACATATGCGAAGAACGCATACTTCCAACCGTATTCGTTTCGGACGGGAGACGCCTAACTGGGTAACGCGACCTACGAGTACATGTGGCGGAAAAGAGGGGTCATACCGCAGGTGCCGGTGAAGAAAGGCTAGCGGGGCAGTGCCGAGTCGTGCTCCTCAGGCTAGCCTCCAATGGGAGCCCTCCTGAAAAAGAAAAACAATTAGTGAGAACAAAAATATCTAAGTTCATTACAGCGTGGGAAGGATGGGAGTTAATAAGTTGTGTCACACTATAGCAGTTAATAAGTTGTGTCAAAAATATCTAAAACAATTATAAACCACCAGCAGTAAACATAACCCACTGTCAATTTGACAGAAATTTATACATATAATAAGCACACTACAGCGTGGGAAGGATGGGAGTTAATAAGTTGTGTCACACTATAGCATTGAATAAAAAAAGGCTCAGCTTTCATATCCCATATCATGTACGTCCTGGAAACTAAGGAGCGCAGTTGTAATATCAAGTTCCAGTGTTGAAAGAATACAACCTTCGATCTAGCTAGTCGAAGTATATAAATATGTGGCAACTGCACTTATTTAAAAGGGAATGAATCTTGACAAAAAAAAATTGTACACTTTTGGAAACTAGTAATATTTTTTTTGCAAAGTTGATAATAATAGGTTAATAATGTAGCTATCTTCGTACAATGCCATCATATGTCAGACAGATCTACAAGTTCAATACCACACAATAACACGACAAATGCAAAGTATCAACAAAAGGGGAAATGCCCACATCAGAGAATTAAAAAGATTATAAGCTTTCATACTTCAGGAGCAATAATGAAGACAATTTCCAGAACACTCAACCATGCATTACTAACCACAAAAAGGAAAAAAATACATCTCCTACCAGTAGTACTACAATCCTAAGAAGACCAATACCATCTTAAATTAGGGCAATGGTTAAACTTTTATCCATAGTAAACAACCCATAATCAGGCATTAATGCAATGCAATTTTAGAAAATATAAATATAATTCAGAAGTATATATATGCACACAATACAATTTCATCAAAAACATGAATATGGCACCTATAGAAAGACACATGGTTACACGCATGGTAGTAAATGCATATTATTTTGAAGCAGTAAAAGTCCTTAATCAAGCATAATGATTTTTTTGGTGATGAAGTTTGAAATTATAACATCAGTAATATTGCACATGCAAATAGATTAACCATACATTAAATTATCTGATACTGAATGCATGTCGATGGTTAGCAATAAATCATCATATGATGATTGAGTTCCCACAAATGCCCTAAACTGTGCATATTTCTAGTGCCAGGTAGAGCCTGAGATTAATAATACCTGATTGCCCTCATTGTTCAGTGTTCGACTAACATTCGCAGAAATTGAATCTCTCATGATTTCGGAAAAAAATAGAGAATGATCAGCACGGCTTTTTGGACCAGGGTAATATTACAATATGTACTAAATTAATTAGTTATGTGCTGACAGAGTACTTCAACAAGTGCAACTGTATATTTCCAATCATAGGCACTACACGTGTGTGTATAGGAAATATAACTGTTTGAAATGACACTTAAATTAGGGTGGGAAAAATCAATTTGCTTGAGAGTTGAGATGACAATTGGATTATTGGTGATGTGATGCGATATGATGGATCGGAATATGGGTTGGGATCCCACAGTGGCGAACCAAATACCAAACTTGGAAACATTGGTAACGCTAATCAGGACTGATACATGCACATAACTAGCATTGCTTTTTTTCGAAGCATCTCGTCATTTTATTCTTCTCGAGACATAGATATCTGACTCCGTCAGCCTTCTTCCTTGAGCATATGATGACTGGACTGGAAGAAATCTCTCTCCACTCTCCTCTCTCCTCTCACCTCTCTCTCACTTACCACCCTCCCCCCTTCTCTCTCCATACACAGCTACACCTATCATTCATACTACCAAATTTCCAAAAATCAGGTAGCACAGTAGCTACTAGCTAGGAAACTAGGGTTCAGCTTTTGAAGAGAAAAGCAAAAGAGAACCAGTATTTGCAACTCTATTGGATCTGATTCTTTTTCTTTTTGCAACTCTATTGGATCTGTTTTTAGGGGGAATATTTATTGGATCTGATTCTTTTTCTTTTTGCAACTCTATTGGATCTGATTCATGCAATTAGGGAAAAAGAGAACCAGTATTTGCAGACACCATAAAGTTCGCCGTAAATGGAGGACCACTAACAAATATTTGTTAATTTAAATATGCAAGAACTAATGTTTTTCTCTGAATAATTTGATATACTTTTGAGAAAATGGTATAATAAAGGAAAATGAAGACAATAATTACAGACAAAAGCTAAAATGCAATGTACACTGAACACCCACACACGCAGTAGCAAACTGAACTGAACATCCAAAAGCCAAATCATGCTGATGCCATGATATGCATTTTACTAGCATATAAATAGATACCTTAAGCCTCTCCTTATCAGCTTAGAAGAAGGATCAGATTGCAATCAAGTAGTCCTATGATAGAGTTAGGTTCTACAGATTAAACAGGAAACAGAAAATTAGGATTGGAAAATCAATTAACAAGCTAGCAAGAGGCAATGACCCAGTAAAAAAACTGTAGAATGAGATCCCAACCAAAATCTCTTCAAAGTTCAGACCTCTCAGCAGATCTCCTCGCTGCCGCTGGCTGCAGGCTGCTACTCCTCGGTGCCGCTGGCCACTGGCCGCTGGACGCTCGCCGCTGCTATCCTTCATCAAGAAAATAGGTGAAAATAAAACATGTTCTAATTAGCAAGCTACTAGCTGATGCATTTGAAATAATGTAGGGATGCTGACCATATACCAGAATAAAGGAATGCTGACCAAATCAAAATCACATAGCACAGGCACATGCAGTATGAGTAATGGAGGTAGGGAACACGAACATCTGCTGCTATGTCCTAGTTCCTTGTTGCAAGATTACCAAGTTATAATTTTGTCATTTTTAGAAGTACAGCAACACAAGTCTCTAGCAGCAATGTATAAGTCCAGTAGTTTACCCTTCATTTTACAAAATATGTATATAGTATTCTCTACAAGACCATGAGGCCTGCTCCCCTAAAAGTTCCAATGAATCAGGGGATTTCGTATGCAGCATCGCATTGTAAGGCATCCAATCCAATATCAGCACTTGTAAGAATAAAAAGCACAATTTGGAAAGTAAAAAAAAACTGTAGAATGAGATCCCAACCAAAATCTCTTCAAAGTTCAGACCTCTCAGCAGATCTCGTCACTGCCGCTGGCCGCAGGCTGCTACTCCTCGGTGCTGCTGGCCGCTGGACGCTCGCTGCTGCTATCCTCTCAGCAGAATGAGATCCCCTCGGTGCCGTTGGCCGCAGGCTGCTACTCCTGACCTCTAGCAACCCAGCGCCTCAGCAACAGGATACCGGCCTCTCAGCAGCCTGGCGTGGACGGTGGCTCGGGCACGCAGCGGGGACGGCAGCCTGGACGACGGTCGCGACGGCTTGACGGCGGCCGCAACGGCGGGGACGGCGAGCTCGCGGGCGGTGGTGATGAAGAGGTGAAATGCGTGAGGAGAGATGAGGGCGGCAGGGACGGGGAGCACGCTGGCAACGGCAGCCGCGGCGGTGACCCGGAGATGCGGCGGCGCTGGGTGAGATGCGGGGATGAGTTTGCGGCGCTGGGTGTGTGCGGCGGCTGCCTCCTGGGGTGGGTAAGGGTTGGGGATAGGGTTTTTTGGGTTAGACGCTGATTGGTGGGCCGTCTAATTTCACTGCGCGGGAGTAGGCTGGGTTGAGCGCGCCAGAAATGAAAATACTCCCTCTGTCCCTAATTAGATGTCGTTTTCGGTTTTTGTGCCCGCAAGTTTGACTCGATTTATATAAAATGCGTGCAACATTTGTATCTCCAAATAAATTTATTAAAAACTAGACTGAAAGACCTTTCCAATGATACTAATTATATACCATAAATATTAATATTTTTTAATATATATTTAATTAAAGTTGTTTCTCGGGAACGTAAAGCGACAAGTATTTAGGGACGGAGGGAGTAGGCTATAGCGACCGATCGTTGGACTTTAGGATTTATTTATAGCGACCAATCATTTGAGGCAAACGGCTAAAAATATGTAGCGACCGATGTTCCACCGGTAGAAGGTCTATTATTTTTTTTTCAAAAAAATTATTTTTTTTAATTTTTTTTAAAAATACTTTGCCGACTGCTCTGCTCCCTAGCAGTCGGCAAAGGTTATTTTTGATTTTTTTCTCAGAAATTCTTTGCCGACTGCCATCCTCCCTGGCAGTCGGCAAAGAATCTTTGCCAACTGCCACTGATGGCAGTCGGCAAAGGATTAATTTTTTTTTTGATTTTTTATCCCAGTTTTTTTGTGTTGCCTTGCTACAGTAATTACATGATATATTCCAAGTTTGGGGTCATTTTGATTTATTTTGCTATATTCCATTGATTTTTGCTGTTTCTTTGATTTTTTCCGGCACCTCTAGATTTGAACTGCAGGTACATGAAATAATGGAATCCGGCGATTCAGAAAATGATATTCATGATGTTTGGAGCATGTTGAGGCCGTGTGTGGGGCCTCGCGTGAAATTTCGACCGTGTTGGTGTCGGAACACGCCGAGGCATGCGCGTGAAAAGTGTTTTTAAATTTTATAAAATCGAAACGGAGTCCGAAAATGACGAAACTTGACGACGTGTCTTGTCATCGCATGCGGAGGCTATGGTAAAAATTTGAGAAAGTTTCGAGCAAGTGGCGACGTCGGGTGGCTAAAATCTGGACATCTCCACATGTGATAACAAGTTAGCCACCCGACATTAGTCCAGGTTTTAGCCACCCGACGTCGCCACTTGCTCGAAACTTTCTCAAATTTTTAACACAGCCTCCGCATACGATGGCAAGACACGTCGTCAATTTTCGTCATTTTCGGACTCCGTTTCGATTTTATAAAATTTAAAAACACTTTTCACGCGCGTGCCTCGGCGTGTTCCGACACCAACACGGTCGAAATTTCACGCGAGGCCCCGCACACGGCCTCAACATGCTCCAAACATCATGAATATCATTTTCTAAATTGCCGGATTCCATTATTTCATGTACATGCAGTTCAAATCTAGAGCTGCCGGAAAAAATCAAAGAAACGACAAAAATCAATGGAATATAGTAAAATAAATCAAAATGACCCCAAACTTGGAATATATCATGTACTTACTGTAGCAAGGCAACACAAAAAAACTGGGATCGAAAATAAAAAAAATTAATCCTTTGCCGACTGCCATCAGTGGCAGTTGGCAAAGAGCCTTTGCCGACTGCCAGGGAGGATGGCAGTCGGCAAAGCCTGCAACTTTGCCGACTGCTGACGGAGTGGCAGTCGGCAAAGGTGACGGTGTGGATGGCGTCAACCATGGCCTGCCTTTGCCGACTGCAATTCTTTGCCAACTGCCTGGCAGTCGGCAAAGCCAGGCAGTCGGCAAATCCTGCTTTGCCGACTGCAGGGAATTCCAGTTGGCAAAGGGACCTCTTTGCCGAGTGTCGAAAAAAAACAGTTGGCAAAGAAAATTGCAGTCGGCAAAGAGCCAGTTTCCTGTAGTGAGCCATGAAACAATATTTTTCTCTCACAACAAATCAGCCATACAAATCAGCACCAACCAGAAAATGAACCAACGAACATGTTTCTTTCTCCAACAGCTATCTTCAGCTGTAGCGGCTCCTGTAGCCAGAGATTGAAAACCTGACATGTAGATATAGCAACCCGGTAAATATCAGATTAAGGCAAATTTAAGAGTGGACAAGGGAAAAGCATTCTCCAGTTCCTAGTAACTACTTGAGGAGACAAGCTACCGCTCCAAGCCTGGAGAGCAAATCTGCAGAGGAGGCACTATCGTCCACTGGGCCATGGGACCTTAGTCAGATCGCCAAAGAAGAGAACCGATCCACACATCGGAGCAACCCAAACATCATCAGACGAACGTGCAATGCCCTAAATTGGCCTAGACGTAGGGTCACGACCTGAAACAAAGAACAGGGTTCACGTGAATAGATGTTGCACTAACCTAGCCAGCCGCAGTATATATACCATGACAACTTCCAAGCCCATGCATGGCTAGCGCTTAGTCTTGGGCACGGCTAACGCTGCTGCTGCAGGCATCGTGTGGGATGGGAAGTAGTCAGGCAGAGACAAGCTGACGGGTTGACCAGTTTAACATTGTGCACTGCCTTTCTGTGACCCATAGAGCTGTCCTGATGTCGCTAACTAGTTGGTTGGTCAACTGAGATTAAACAAGTGAATTTTGCTGGTATTTCTCACATGCCATATGGGTGTTATATGTGCCTGTTGTTAAAATTAGTTGAATATTAAAATGATATATTGTTTCTACCAATTTTTGACAATTTTCATGAGATGAGGCAAAAACTCGTAGTACCTTTTTCTGTTATGGTACTGATGTTTATATACTTAATTGTGAATTAATATTTGTCAAAAGTTTGAGGTGTTACATCCTCCTTGGAAAAGATTTTGTCGTCAAAATCTGAAATTTGTGTGTGATTGATGTGCTATCTCCCTTAGAAAATATTTGGTCATAAAATAAAATAGATACAATGGGCCGTCAACTTTTTTCATGTGGCTTACAAGATGTGTATATATGGCAAACACACTCTAGTCAAATATGAAAACAAATCCACTAATAACATAACCTGAACCACGGGCCTTCTAGGCGTCTCAGCAAGACTCATGTTAGAATTCGTATCATAATCCAACACCAAGTGCATCCCTTCTGAAGTTTTTTTGTCTATATGCATGGTTGTTTCATTGACCAATATAATACGTGTTACATGATTTATATATAATGTCTATCTGAATCCAGTCCCTGATTGATCTGTGCAGCCGGGCGATGGGGCGAGTTGTTAGATATTTAGACAATTTCCAAGTCAATTTAATCCGGAAAAATAATTGTATCATGATGATGTCATATGAAAAAATAAACAATAACATCATGGCATCATATATGTTAATCCGAAAACCATAAACATGATCAACATGATTATAAGTATCAAACCATGGCAAAAGGTATATACCAGCAAGATCATAAAACATGTATGAACTAAAAGTATGATAAAAAAAACATATAACCATGTTATATACACCGTACCAGGAAGCGCAAGTATAAAGAATTTGCTGCATTACAACTAGTACCATCCACATATTTTATGATACACTTTTTGTTCAGAGTACAAGTTCCTATGGGAGTAAAATATAAAACATAAAAGGGATCCCTCTTAGAATGCCAACAACCCTCCTTTCTCCTTCCTCCAGTTTAGTCTAGCATTCCACTGATGTGATCATCCATTTATTGTGCCACATTGAACGTTTCTACAAAAGTTTATACGGGGAATATTAGTCTATAGCTGGAAGAGCAATTAGGAATATTAGTATAATATGAAGGTTTAAGAGACGTGTCTTATAGACTAGCATCATATGATGAGCAGATGTACATTATATCTTTCACAAATATCAATCATTAAAGCCCACACAGTATTATAACAGTTCCAGAAAGTACTGCTTGATCACCAAAAGTTAAGTAGTAAAAAGTATAGGAGCTGAAATCCAGTGACTGCAACAGCACGAAAAAATTGAGTACACTGTACATGCATACTTCTGCCCAAAATAAGAAACTGAAACTCTATGTTATTTAAATATCTCAAATGTCAAACGAGTAAAAGTAAAACCCTGGACATATTGAGTATATGCAGTAAAATTTCATTCAGTGTTATTAAGGTGACCATACCCATGCCTGTGAGTTCTCATACCACCTAAACTAAGAATGCCATGGTTTTAGATGGTTCTGTTGATTCCAGACATTTGGTAGGTTCGACAAAAAAAAAACACTGAATTAAACATAATACTAGTGGATCAGCTCAAGTATAAGTATGAGAGTAGTGAAAGAAATCATACCTTAAATCTAGTAAACAGTTGATAGTTCACATCCTTGATCCTTGTTGACAAACTGTGCATGTGAAGGACCAGTAAGTCTGCTACACAATTCTTTAGCAATATTAGGCTATAAATAACAGATAGTCAATCCAAAAGTCTCACTTAATTTCACTGATAGAGCAAATCATATATGGTTAACATGATACAATCTATTGCGAAATACTTTTACCAGCTAAAGCTTTGCATAGTATCAAAGCAAAAAAAAGGATATCATATATAAAATCAAATTGCCCGCAGAAAATTCAAATAGGTGCTACCTTATTGAATTGGCATGTCATCTCGCCATATTAGTCCAAAGTGTGACTAGACAATCTGCAACAATACTAATTGTCTAGGGGCCAGGTAACTGATAAGATGCAATTTGATCAAGAAAGAAACCATCCATAATTTTTTTCCCAGACCACACGAATGGTTAGCCCATAGAAAATTAATTAACGTGAGATAATAAACAGTTACTACCTGTGTTGATGTAGCTTTACAGATCTTGGATATGATAGCATTTGTTGATCCAACTGAACAGAGAAGAAACTAAAATATTACTGATCAAGAACAAAAAAAATAAATAAAATCCCACACAGGTGGGACATGATTCACAATTTAACCTGATCTAAAGTAGGGAGATGGATAGTTATGGTTGAAAGCACTACCAGGGCAATGTCCGGCTCTAGCAAATGCTAGCCTCCATCACCAATCCATTGCACAAAGATACTATGCTTTGACTTGCAGATTTGGATTATACCTCAAACTTAGCATGGAGTCATACTGCAATTTGCAAACATGTTTAGAGCAGAAGCCCCATTACATTTCAAAGATTACTGAAGACTAAATTTAGTCCCTAGTATTTTATTCAACATATATTGAGGAAGCTAGTGTGCTACCAGACGGAACAGAATATTGCAGAGTTTCAACCAAAAAAATTATGTTTAAAACAACACACTATTCGAAATACTTGATTACGACTGTTGATCTGCAAGATTGACAGTGTTATTTTCATATACTATGATGCGTGATAACTTAAATAGTTGTTCTTGCGGATTAAATAATGCAGCATCTAGAAGCTAAATTAAATTAGGCACTGGTCTGCAGTATATATTCATATAGATCCAATCATACAGTGCAAAAATGCAGGCAAGTGTATAAACAGGGAAAAGGGAGGCTGATCTTGCAACACATTATTTTCTTAAACCTTAATTGTTCAATTACCATGTATGTCCATATAAAGCACGATGGTTTAGAAGACATGCCTTTGTCTGCACAAGTTCAAAGAAATGAAGATAGTTACATATCAAGGCACTAAAAATAATCACACAGAAATAACGCAATTCATGAAAAAAAATCTAGAGAAAAATAGATTTTAGGAGAAGGCAAATTATTGAATAAAAATAAATTGGAGATTTGGTCAACTTGTTTTGATTTGGGATGTATAGAGAGGTGTGACTTACCAAAATGTTCGTCCTGATCTCTCCATGTACAGTTAGTGTTAGTGGTGCTTCTAATCAGCTACTCCATCGTGACCTCCCCTGCAAGATGCCTGACAGTTACCACACCTGCAGAGCCTTTTTGTGAACGGATTAATCACTTAGGATTGAAACAAAGATCTAGGGGTTAGAAAGAGTTTAATGGGAATTTCACCAGAGGGAGTGGAGCAATACTGACTAGATCCAATCGAAACGGTGCAACAGGATAGATCTAGTGCAGGACGCAAAGGCCAGAGATGATTGGAACCTGGACATCAGATCGAAGAGATGGTGGACACGCACTGTTCAAGCCCTGATGTTGGCCAGCACTCGTCGCCGCCGCATCGCTTGCCGCCTGGACCCTCATATCTGATTTGGGTCAACTCCACATCAGTGCTCATCTGTGCTCACCGCCGAGATGACCCCTGGCGAGGGCAGCGAACTTGACCACGCACTTGCTGCACCACCTTGTATGCTCAACGCCGCCACTTGCACAATCATGATGGTCGCTATGCCTATGGATTCCTCCCCGCGTGCATGATGGAGGTTAGATCTAGGAGTGGGAGAGATCAGAGATGGGTTAGGCTTGGGGGAAAGGAAAGGGTTACGGAGGTGGGGAGACGAGGCGTCTGGAACGCGGTTATGTTCACTTCTAGCGTAGGAAGCGGGGAGGTGGGAATTGGCATCTAACGCATCTTCGTAGCGTTGCTAGACATCTGATGCAAGACAGGGGTTTGTGTTGTAGTGCGGGACCGCGCGGCCCCGTCTCGTCTCGGCAGCAGGCCAGCAGCGCCAGTGAACGACGCCACATATGACGCTGGCACAGGATTCGGCGGAACGAGCCAGTCGCAGCAGCTGCTACTGCTCCCATCTTCCAATGTCGCTTCACCCCTCACGCGCGCGGACGCCTTAGATGAGGCCAGCGTACTGTGTGTTGCCGTCCTCTCTTCGGTAGCCGTGCCCCGATGTGTCACCTGTGCCCCCCTGTCGCTGGAGTATGCTATCACTTGAGCCGTTGGATTATCGCGATCTCTGTCTCTGGTCTGGTCCGGATCACGTGCCCTCTCACTAGTCACGAGTCCACGTCCGTCCGTGCCCGTCCAAGTGTGGATCGGCATGAGAGCTGTTCGATTGCAGCATGACTTCAATAATTGCCGTATGCCGTAGCCCAACCCCACTGGCCCAACACCATGACCGGTGCCCCTGCCGGCGTGGCGTGCCTGAGGCAGCTGCGCCTGCGCGCGGTCGGGGTCTGTGCATGTGCATGGCCAGCTTGGGCGGCTGGGCCCTAGCTTATTCGGATATTAACGTTCACCTCATTCAAACGCTCTCGACCGAGCGAGGCTACCTTCTTGACGTTTGTGCCTGCATTTTCGCAACACGTTGTAGATTGCACGTTTGTACTCAGCACGTTTAATTTGTACGCACGTATACGTATATAGACTATAGACGCGTATAGTACTACATATATACAGTCCAGTATATTTCGCTGAAATTTAGCTAATATTGATGCTTATGTTGATTTGTTGTTAACTGAAAAGTACTACTAAAATAGTTCGAGCAAACAAGTCCTACCTACACTCCATGGTCTTCTAGACCTAACGTTCGCACTATATATCTCGGCGGTACTGGTCATATACGTGCGTCGGGAACAACCACAAACATTCATACATACGTACGCACTGTATGCATACAAATCATGGTACACTACTGTTGACAACTTGACATCTATGACCACTCATGCGGTGACACCGTATTGACAGTAACATCTATCCGAGGACTACCTGCCATGCACTCGTGAATCGTGATCACATTTACACACGACCTGCCGTCCAGGTCCAGTCCGGACATACGAAATTTTGGTTGTGTTCGTACGCGTTGCTGGGGGTGTTTAGATCCCTTCAAAATTCCAAATTTATTACTATCCTTACCCACCTGGTTACAAGTTTACTCTGTTAGATCAGGATCGAATAATTGCTTAGTCTTGCTTAGACCGGTAGCGATCGATGATTTTCGGTCACCTACATTGATAGGTGGTTACTGAAAGAATTTAGCTATAAAAAGCGTGATATCCTGGAATTAACCATGTGTTGAAGAAGAATTGGAGACCGGGCGGAAAAGTTGGAAACAACCAGACAGGGTTCTGGGGTGCGGTTAGTTTTCCGTCTGTGTCGATTAAGGACCGATCGTTGCTTGTCCCTCTTGTCATGTTGAACGCATGCCTCACATTTAGCTGGCCGAATAAAGTACTTTTCGACCGTTAAGCTAGTGGCACTTTTCGGGCTAGGATAAACTCGGATTGGCAGACTGGTGCTGAAGGGGGTATGACGGGGACGCGAAGAGTGAGCCCAAGGTGCGTCCTGGCTGTCGGGCGGTCCATGACTGTTATTCCGCGGCTACTTGAAAAGTGTCATTGGTGACCTGTAGCTCACTTCGCGAGTGAGTGTGGTTTGTGTGAGGAATAAATCACCAGCTGGTTAGAAATCGATTCGAATCACCATCGCTCCTGGATAGTGAGCACTTGACTCGAGCTACAACATCGTAGTATTTATGATGGAACATTGATGGTTATTGGATAGTAGTGGAAATGCTAAATTTAAATTGGTAACTGGATGTATTGTTTAATCAAGTGATTGCTATAGTATAGGTGCTTACCTAGTTGGATAGGTCATAATAAAGATGATGCAAAGTACTTAAAATAGTATCTTCGTAGTAGCTTGTGCTTTTCGCAACTGAGTCAGCTAACCCCACTAAAGAAAGCCTTGCATACTCCTTGGTGTCGCTTATTTCTGGTTTAAGATGGGTAAGTCTAGCTCAGTACCTTCTCGTACTAAGGGCATTGTTCCCATTGTTGTTGCAGATGGTCAAATGTACTATGACTATTGCATTAACTACCTGTATCCGGCGATGGGCGACAACTAGGACCAAAGGCAATGGTCACTCTGTATCTCTCATCTAATGCTTTTGTTAGAAATGACTACCTACTGGCACTGTATCTGAACTAAATGTGTGTGTGGTTTTAAAATTACTTGCTTCCTCTATGTTTAATTGAACTTGGGTTGTAATAACTTTATGTTCTAAACTTCGATATATTAAACTGTCGTTGCGAACTTTATGTAACATGTGACGGTGATTGCTAAACCAGTACGATCTTGGTTTGTATGTTGGTTGGTTTGAAATCCTTCGTGATTTCACAGAATCTCTGGTTATACGGGCTTAAGTTTGGTAAATTATTTGCCTCAGCGGAAGATTTTCTTACTTAATCTCGTATAGTCGTGTTGATCCGTTACAATGGTGCTTTTCAAATTCACTAAGATGAAATTTGACTTCTAAGCGAAGTCTACGCGTTGCCTTCACAAAAAAGTGAGGGGACGGTGTTTTTCAAATTCACTAAGGCGAAAATTTGACTTCTAAGCGAAGTCTACGCTTTGCCTTCGCAAAAAAGTGAGGGGACGGTGTCTTCTAAATTCACTAAGGTAAAATTTGACTTCAAAGCGAAGTCTGCGCATTGCCTTCGCAAAAAAGTGAGGGGACGTCATTTTTCAAACTCACTAAGGTGAAATTTGACTTCTAAGCAAAGTCCACGCGTTGCCGAGAGGACGACATTTTTTTTCAAATTCATTAAGATAAATCTTGGCTTCTAAGTGAAGTCTACTAATTCCATCATAAAAATTAAATAACTTATTACATATCAATAAGAGAAATTTACAACAAAAGTTACAATTAGCCACTTTCCGAAGCTACAGTAGTTACAGCTTCACTAATCAAGTCTTCAACAACCCTATCCAACATATGATCAACTTTACATCATAGAAAATCTTTAGAAACATAACTCGGTGAAGCACTCAAACATGATGACTGGAAAAACACATACCATCAAATTACTTTCCATCCCATCGCCACAAGAAAAGGAGTAAAAACAAACTACTTGAGAAATTTCGCTGAAGTCAACAATTCACGGCAAATAAGATTTCTTGTTCCCAGCAAAAAAAATTTTACATTCAAAATCTAGAAATAACACATATCAGCAAAAAGAATCAAGATGACAACAAAAAAAGAGAGCATCATAATTTAATGCTTACGTTCAACAAATGTATCAAACATAGGGTTCGCCTCATTAGTTGCATACTCCAACCACAGTGAAGGATCAAGAACAAAGTTGTCCTTGCACATTGGCAAAACACCTACTTCATCCTGCTAATGAGAATTCGACTTCGCTGGCTAACAAAGAGACAGAAAAGCGGAGCAGAAATCATCAAAGTCAAAAGACAAGATTTCCAGAAGAATGATGACCAAATAAAAGAACAAAGTCTGGCATAGTGCAAAATGACCACTTCACCCTTATAGTTCAAAAGGGATGTAAACATTTGAGTTTAGGGTAAAATAGTCATTTTATGTAAAATACGAAGACTGGGGCCCTATAAATACCCCCCTCTGACATGTACAGTTCGATCATGAAATGAATACAACTTTGTCTTACGTCCAGTCCTTGATGTTTGAGTAATTTTTTTTACCCAACAATATGTGATCTTTGCTGATGTAATAAAATCAAACCGGGAATGTTGTGAAATTTATGCTCCAATGTCGATGGAAATTGGGTATCAGGTCCGCATGAGTTCAGGGGTGAGTCCAGACTACAACCCAATAGAGGTTCATGGCTGAGGCAGGTTTTCCTCTTGGGTTTTAGGGGAGGGTCTGCGGATGCACTCCACCCGATAAGAACCCACCTCATTGCCATCCCTATGTGGCAACCAAAGGGTGGCACTGGCTTCGGCCTCTGGTTGCAGCCGTCGAAGAGCGGCAGTGTAGGGCAGAGGATAGCCTTTCAACCTAAGGGCCAAGGGCAACACTAGATCTAGCCTCTGGTTGGGGCATTGAGGAGCGACGGTGTGGCTGCAAAAGCAGAAGCAGAAGCTCATGGGGACCAAGGGAAGCATTGGATCGGTGGTGATTGCGGGCATCAAGGAGCAACGGTGGCAGAAGTTGTTGTTTGTTATTATTTTTATTACTAGAGGTAGGCATCACAAGTCGCTCGCCTCTCAAAAAATCATTTTTATATGCATGAACCAGGACCGCCTCTGTTAACAACGATTAATTATGACTTTCTTATAGAGGCAGGCAGACTACCCACCTCTGAAAATCATTTCTTACCGACTCAAAAAAGCCAAAACATAGTAGTGTGGAAGAGTAAGGCAAAGAGAAAATACAATAAAGGTTAAAAAGTAGATAAATTGTATGAAAGATCGATTGAATGCCCTAAATTAGTTATGGCCCTTTATATTTATAGGGTGGTGATGGCCTTAATTATTGGGGTCCGGAGTCAAAGTTCCTACAAAATCGGTGAAAAATACAATTCCTACTCGCTCTAGGCTTTCAAAACCAGCTTAGCCAGTTTCCTCAAGGTGAATCTTACCGAAAGCATAATTTCCTCATTAGAAGCATAATTTTGGCTTTCTATATGCATTTCAATGGTATAGATGAGAAGAACATAATGGTGAAGCCCAATTTGCAATTTAAGAAAGTTCCATAACTAGCGTAGCTAGCTAAGGAAACTAGCGATGCCAGGTTTTCCATAATTAGCCTAAGTTGACCAATTTTGAGTGCGAACATATGGCCTCCTGTTTTTAGTAATCTTGAGCATTAAAAACATTCTTTAAGACCATAGAATTCCAAGGGCGATGTTGAACAACATGGCACAAGGGTGATAATCATGTTATCGCGGCCATAACCCTTGATCACAAATAGATGTAGAAGCAACATGTTTTGGTTTCTATACCCTCTCTATAGATATGGCCAAAAGAAACTTGTTTTGGTTTCTATACCTTATTTATAGACATGGCTTTTGCATCTCCAGCAACACTCCTACATGACCCCCTACTTCCAATTTGAGTAGTAGGGGTCAAAAAAACCTACTCTAGCAGACCCTCTACTTCTGTTGGCCCCCTACTCCACTCTCCCTACTTTTTCCTCCGTGCATCTCATTCTTTGCTCTTGCGCCGCGGCTTCGCTCCGACACGGCGGTTCCCACCAGCACTGCTCCTCCAGCGGTGCTCCTCCATGCGATGAATCTTCCCCTGGCGACCCTTCCCCAGCGTGGGACTTTGCTCCAACATGGCGGCCTTGCCTGCTCGGCTCCGGCGAGCTCCGGTGTGCCCTAGCTCCTGCCTCTAGCGCGATGGTTGCGGCCTGCCCGGCATGGCTTCAGGGCCCTGCCCCCAGCGTGGCTCCTTGTCCCTCTAACCGGCGTGGCTCTGGTGAGCCCCCCGGCACGGCCTACTCCGGCGAGCCAACCCCAGCATGGCCTACTCCAGTGAGCCCGCCCCAACACCGCCTGGCCTTTGCTCCGATTGTCAATAGGAAGAAGAAGATGAGAGAGTATGACTAGACAGTCCCACATGTCATCCTCTATAAAGATAGATTTGGGGGTTCTATTTTAGGCAGTACTACTGGAGTTGGGAGCCAAATATGGGTAGTATGAAAATGAGTAGCTACCTAAACAGAGAAGTAGGGTGTGTGTTTTAGGTAGCATTGCTAGAGATGCTTCATTAAAATAATCTCTACTTGTTGTTCCATTGATCTATCTTTGCGAATTCATTGTAGTGTCCTCTTTTATTGTTTGAGAGAAGACCGAGGGACATCTCCAGTAGCTTCGATACTAAAAAAGAGAAAATTATTCAGGTGGGGACTTTTTGCCCCCGCCCACCCCCCCTCTCGCCCCCGTGGGACCATTCCCACAATGATAGGTCGGCAGATCACTGCTACAGAAAGAAGTTTATCACCGCTGGTTCCAGATCCCCCTTCACCGATGGTTTTGGCCCTCGGCGGTGAAAGTCGGCGGTGATGACAAGTTATCACCACCGATTTTTGTTACCAGCCGGTGGTGATTAGGATTTTCAGATATTCCAAAATCAGGTCAAAAAATAATAAATATTTTTTATTTAATCCAAGAAGACCCCACCAGCAAGTCATAAGTCATGTGATTTTTTGCGCGAAAATCCTTGTGCTAGCGATGCTGGGTTTTGAACCTGTGACCTATGTCCTCACATGTAACTCCTTTAACCACTCCATCCATAAGTCACTTGTGTCCATACAGCATGTATATTCCTTTAGTATGCTCTTAGGATTTTAAAATGAATATTTAGAACCCTAAACGCCTTCAGGTAAAAAAGTCATCAATTACAAAGGTGTTGTTCTGATCGACATGTACAACTTTGATGTTGGTCGTTTCGCCATCCAAGGTTGTTTCACAAATTATTTCAAATCGTCAAAACCTCAGTCATAGTGTTGGGACCCCAAATGATTTCAAATGAAAAAGTCACCAACTACAAAGTTAAAGTTCCAATCGAGATCTACAACTTTGGTTTTGGTCAATTTTCCATCTGTGGTTGTTTAAAAAATTTAAATTTCTAAATTTTAGAACTTCAGATACAAATTTGAGACCACAAATGATTTATAATGAAAAGTTGTCAACTACAAAGTTGTAGAGCACATCCGGGTGTACAACTTTTGTTTTGGTTGTTTTTCCATCTAAGGTTTTTTGTACGAAATAATTGAATCTCAAAATTTGAGAGCTTCTAACAGAATTCTGGGTGAGTAAATGATTTCAAACGAGAAAGTCATCAACTACAAAGTTGTAGATCAAATCGAGATCTACAACTTTAATATAAAGTTTGTTTTCATCTGATTTTGTTTGAAAAAATTATGAATTTTATTGTTCTACAGCACAAATCAAACCACCGGTTCGTATTACGAACCGTTGATGAAATGATTTTCACCGCCGGATCGTAATACCAATCGGCGGTGAAGATGGATTGACCAGCACCAATGGTCTGTAACACAAACCGACAGTAGTGATAGGTTATCACTGCCGGTTCGTATTATGAACCATTGGTGATAATCACCCCCATTTTCACCCACGGTTCGTAACACAAACCGGTGGTGATAATCATTTCACGAACGGTAGGTAATACGAAACCGACGGTGATGAGTATCACCGCCGGTTTTGAGCAAACCGGCGGTGAAAGTGGCAGTGGTGATTATCAATTCTGTAATAGTGGATCATCGGCATTTATGTGTTCGATAAGAATGGGTGTGGAACAAATGGTCTTCTGTCAGGGGTATTTGACTTATTAAGTGGCGAGCATGAATCAAGTGGTGAATACGTGAAGAGGGCCTCTTTGGGTGTCAGTTTCAAAAGACACTGATAGCCGGAATGTGTAGCTTTACAACCAGTGTTGTGAAAAGCCATGACGTGGAGAAAAAGTTCAGACTAGGGATGTTAAATCAAACTGCAGGCCAGGGATTAATTGATAATTGTGAGGGGTGTGGAGAAAATTTTCTCCACAAGGGAATAATGCTTACCCGCCAGTCCTAGTTGCTTGATGCTGTGTAATTTGGCTAAACAAATTGTTGGTAGGAAAATGGACCACACTATATCTGATGCATCAAACTGCAGACGAGGGATTGAATGGTGGCCACTCTCTATATAGGAACTGCTATATGTATCTATATTATATATGGTAGTCTATACGTATATGGTCATTGTTTTTCACAAAATATATGTATTTGTATGTGGTAGCCTACATATACGGTGATTGATTTTCCACAAATATAGGAACTGATATCACAATAATGCTGCTTTAGGAATTAGGAACCATAGGTGTGGAAAACAGCAGCTTAGAAAAAACCTGAGGCTAGGATGGAGTTTTTAATATTTCAAAAACACATTATTTTTGTAAAACTGTATTTTCAAAAAATTACGCTAAGATTTGATTTGTTGAATCCGAGAACCTCATTTTTTTCCAAAACCAAATTATTTTAAAAAACTGTATGGTTTTCCAAAACTAAATAAATTTATATATAAATAGGGCCTAAGTTGCGTTAGAAATTATTATTAGGAGGGTGGTCCTATAGCTGTCAGATTATAAAGCAAAGTGACATGGACTCCTTTCATCAAAGTAGCATTTCACAAGGAAACTGAAAAGTCAGAAAAGTCTGCATCTTCACCATATGAAAGATTACACCATGAAAGTGCCACTTCCTTGTTGTTGATAAAGCAAATATACTAGTCTTCGTAGTAAACTATGGCATGACCTAATCGGACTATGTCAGGCTAGGGATATTAAAATTAAATCAAATTGCAGGCAGGGATTAATTGTTGATAGTGAGGGGCGTGGAAGGTCTGGACAAGGATAAATAATGTTTACCCGGTCCACATGGCTTGATGCTATGCATAATTTTGGCTTAATACATTGTTGTTACAAAAAACAAGTACACTACATCTGATGCATGAAACTGCAGATAAGGATTAAATGTTGGACACAAAAGGGAAGCATTATTTAAAATTAAGTTTTAACCATTGTACCAAGATGCTACACAGAGTCATACATATATAGCTCAAGATATAGTTGTACACCCCCACCAATAATTTCATACTGTTATGTTTAATTCCACATCAAAAATTAATGGTAGGGGAGAAAAGCATATAAGGTAGGGCATCCCTCACCTATCAGGCTAGTCTTTTGGGTGGTTGAGCTTGGGCCAAGGCCTTGGTATGTTCTGGCCGGGCCCCGGTGGACATAGGCCTAAGGAGCGCCGACTCATGGGTATAGTGGACTGGATCGGATACACTACGCACTCTAACAGGAGCAATGCACCACCACTTTTAGATTCCTGGTCAATAGCTTGTGGAGGTCACGTGGTACTGGGGTTGGTAGCTTCGTCATTTTAACCGGCGGGACTAGAGATTTGGGGGTGGGGGCTGTGTCGGCGGAGGAGATGTGACATGCAACTAAGACAGAAGGGAAGGGGGCGTGCAAGGTGAAGGAGGGAGAGGGTCAAAGGTGGGTCACAACTGGCGTTGATGAAGGCAAATAGAACTGGAAGAGAGAGGAGAGTAGGGGTGTCGTTGGTGGAACCCTAGCCTAGGTTCTAATGCAACTGTGATGTGTTAGCTGTGGACTTTCTTGTATTGAAAGCGACGGTGGGGTAAGGATGTTCACCTCTGAAAATGGGCCGATTTGGGGGGCATTCATCCTTTACCCATCCGCCTCTATAAATAGATATACAAAGGCAGTTGTTGGGCCTGAAGCCTCTAGTGAACTCTAGAAATGGTAGTTTTGGTCTCTTAAAATTGTTTATGTAGTGCAGTATACATTATTATGGTAGAAGCAGAAGGGGGCCTCAAAGCATAACAATTGCAGCATGCACAACCAACAAACAAAAATGAGACAATGAAAACAAAAGGAAAGGAAAGACAGGCATAGCAATAAAGAAAGACAGATGCAATGCACAGAGTAAACTATTTTCTCCTACTAAATCCACTGCATTATGATTCCATTACAGCATATCTCAGCTGATGAGATACAAACAATATCACATATATGAAACGGTGAGACAACTAAACTAAGACAAAGTTGCAGAAGTTCCTGATGTCGAACATACGTACTTCACTACTGCATTACAACGACAAAAACAATAAAGACTATTAGAATATGAAATAAAGATCTTTACGTTATTCATAGCTTCACTCCTCTTGCCTTTGCATTTGTAGCATTTAACACTAAGACTCTACCTCTCGAGGATATCTATGCTTATATGTTTCTCACAGGTTTTGCTTTTCTTTCGGCTAACTGAGTTTCCTTTTCTTTCTGCATCCAGTCCATGAGAGAACTTTGCAGCCGGATGGGCACATGGGCACCCCATAAGTCGAGGAAGTGAGTGAGCACACCTAAAAAGCTCCCAATCTTCTGATCCTGTCCTCGAAGCAGCTTTCTATTTGTAGGCCCCCCAAAAGTTCTCTGTGCTCTCATGCTTGTTCTTCGTGTGTTTATGCTTGGCTTCTCAACTTGAATGCGTGCAGCCCCATGTTTAGACCTCCAAATCATTTGGTATACAGATGCTTCACCATTGAGGCAGAAGTAATCTACGGCCTTTGCTAGCATAATATCTTCCAGTTGCTCCAAGGAGATGTCCGCGTGCAAGACATGTTGCTGACCGCCAACTATCTCTACTGTTTCAGAACTTTTATTCACTGGTAGAATGTCTTCAGAAGAGCCATGGGGTGCAAAAGCAATTCCAGCTTTCAGATATGGAGAATTTTGCAGAGACATTGTGCCTTCAGACAGTGAGGTCTTTCGCTTGCTATAAACTGAATTTGAGACCAGCCACTGCAAATTAAATTCAATTACTGGTTCTAGCGAAACATCTGATAATCCTGCCATGTTTAGATTGCTAAAATGTCGAACCTCATGCTGTTGCTGCTGCTTGCAACATAACGGGTTCGGGCGAAACCATTGAGATGCAAAGTTGTGAAGATTGTACAAATGTTCTCTATGGTATGAATAAGCAAATGGCACCCATGAGAAGTCTTGAGTAGGTAGTTGAGTAAGTTCATTTGTAATATTTTCAACTATAAATTTGACATGAGGGGCAAACAACTGCAAACTCCTAACTGCAATCCCAACTATGTCTGTACTCTCTGAAAGCTGTACTATCATACTAAAGAAGATATTACCCTCTGTTGTACCATCTTTCTTTATAAATATCAGGAAAACCTCTGTTCCTTGCTCTGCAGTACTAAAGGGGATCAACCATAGTTGACACTTGTAAGGCTGCTGGCTTCCTCGAACAATTGTATGGTGAAGTTCCTTGCCGGCCAAAAGATTGTTGATAAGGGAGCCAAAGGGCATGATGTGACAAAGTGGTGTGCCGCCAAGCTCTATGAATCTCAGGAATTCACTAGCACCATCTGCATACCACTCAAATCGTTGAACAACAGATGGGTTCAACTCATCGTTGTTCCGGTTAAAGATGGAGAAAACCAATGACTTGGTAGCATGTCCAATCCATTTAGGAATGGAGGAATTCCTTACCTCCTGTTCCATACGTTCTTCTTCGAGAATTCTCTGCTTACATTTGTGCAGTTTCTCATCACAGTCTTGTGCAGCACGCTTCAGCTTCTTTTGCCAACGCAACATGGATGTATCATTGATCTGCCATTTATTTGACGTCTCAAGAGCAGCTTCCAGCCTGATGTGTGCCATCTCTAGCCTCTCTATGTTTCTGAATCCATTTGTTTCCTCTTTGCCCTCATATTTTTTAACTAGGCCAGATAGTATTTGATTAAATGACTCCTGGATAACCACAGAACTGACCATCTCCGCCATTGGGATTCAAGCTTCTGTAGCACTCCTTCCCTGGTAAGAAAAAATATATATAGCAGTGTGCATAAGAGATTAGATATGTGAACATGGATATGAAGCAAAGATTAGGTAAGTGTGGATGCAAGAATCTACCTCTACCAAATTGTTTGAAAATTCTGGACGGCTTTCCTGGGTACAAAGAGAGAGATTCTGGATGTTACATTTGAACTGTGGAGTAAAATATGGTGATAACTTTAGAAGATAATAGAGTGGCCAAGCCGTGGGAGAAACAAAAAGAGGCACACAGTTCACAAACATAGAGGGGTTCTTATAGAAATTCCTGATAATTTGGCACCAAAAAGTGGTAGACAGGTCATTAACATGAAGGGGCCATTCCCACAATGATAGGTCATAGACACAACATCGACATTTATGGGTCCGATAGCAATGTGTGTGTGGAAGAAATGGTCTTCACAGGGGTAGCACTCGAGAAGGATTATTTGAAGAAATTATGCATTCCAACATAATTGGCAAGCATGAATCAAGTGGTCAAAACTTAAAGAGGGCCCCTTTGGATGTCATAGTTTCAAAAGACACTGATCGCCACAAAGTGTAGCTTTAGAAACCAGAGGTGTGAAAAAACCATGGCTTGGAGGAAAAAAAAGGTAGGACTAGAAATTTTAAATCAAACTGCAGGACAGGGATTAATTGATTATAGTGAGGGCTGTGCAAAAATTGTTCCACAAGGGTATAATACTTACCCAGTCCTAGTTGCTTGATGCTGTGTAATTTGGCTAAACAGATTGTTGTTAGGAAAAAGGACTGCAATGCATCAAACTTCAGTCGAGGGATTGAACATTGGGCACTATATATAGGAGAACTAGTATATGTACCTGTATATGGCAGGCTACATATACAGTAATTGTTTTTCCACAAAATATAGAAACAGATATCATGATAGTGTTGCTTTAGAAACCGAAGGTGTGAAACACCACGGCTTAGAAAGCAACCCAGCATGGAGTTTTTTAAATTTCCAAAAACATGTTAGTGTTGTAATACAATAGTTTCAAAAAATAAAGCAAGGATTTGTTGCATCCAATTGCATCATTGTTTTCCAAAACCAAATTATTTTGAAAACTGTAGTATTTTTCCAAAACTAAAAAAAAATTGTATCCAAACAGGGCCTAAGTTGCGTGAGAAATTATTAGGAGGGTGATCCTAAAACTGTCTGATTAGAGAGGAAAGTGACATCGAGACCTTTCATCAATGTAGCATTTCATAAGGACCTCAAAAGTCAGAAAAGTCTCCATCTTCACCACATGAATGATGATTGACACCTTGAAAGTGCTACTTCCTTTGCTGGCAATTTGTTGTTAATAAAGCAAATATACAAATCTCTGTAGACTTATGGATGTCACACTAGGGATGTTAAAATTAAATCAAACTGTGGGCCAGGGTTTAATTGATGACAGTGAGGAGTGTGGAAGGTCCAGGGTGAACAATGTTTACCCGGTCCTGATTGCTTGATGTTGTGCATAGTTTTGGCTTAATAGATTGTTGTTACAAAAAAGAAATACACTACATCCGATGCATCAAACTGCAGGTAAAGGATTAAACGTTGTGGGGGCAAAACGCTTTCTTCAGGGAAGCTTTATTTATACTAAACTTGTGCTTGCATTTGTGCAGTTTTTCATCAGTGTTGCGCAGCATGCTTCAGCTTCTTTTGCCAACTCAACATGGATGTATCAGTGATCCGCCATTTATTAGTAGTCTCAAGAGCAGCTTCCAATCTGACGTGTGCGATCTCTAGCCTCTCTAAGTTTCTGATTGAATTTCTTTCCTATTTCTCCTCATACTCCTGGATAACTGCAGAACGACCATCTCCGCCATTGGGATTAAAGCATCTGTAGCACTCCTTCCTGGTACGAAAAAAATATAGCAGTATGCATAAGATATTGGATATGTGAACTTATTTCACAAAAAAATGTGAACTTGGATACGAAGCAAAGATTAACTAAGTGTGCATGCAAGAATCCACCTCAACCAAATTGCATGAAAACTGTGGACAGCTTTCCTGGGTCAAGAGAGAGATATTCTGGATGTTATATTTGAACTATGGAGTAAAATATGGTGAGAACTTCATAAGATGATGATAGAGTGGCCCAAGACGTGGGAGAAAAAATGGTGACACAATTCACAAACATAGAGGGGTTGTGGCAGAAATGCCCAATAATTTAGGAGCAAAAAGAGGTACATAGGTCATTAATGTGAAGGGCCCCCCACACCCGCGTTGTCCGTATAGGGTGACTCAAGGGCGACCTAGCCACTGTCGCCGGTTTCTCCCACCACGCCTGCTCTCTGGCCACCGCCACCACTCCCTGCAATGGCGCCCAACAAGGCCTCCCTCCGTAGCACTTTCCAGCTCCTTCCTCATCTCCTCTCCTCCTTTTCCCATGTTCAACTCAAGCACAACGGCAGCAAGGATGGCAGGCGGTGAGCATGGGGCCAGCGACTAGCCACATCCATGCCCCTGGCCCCGGATCCAGCGATGCCGGTCCCGGATCTACCTGCTCAGTGGTCTAGTGTGCGGCAAGCAACAGACGTGGCGGTTGACGAACGCGGCGGCCGACAGATGCGTTGGCAGATTATGCAGCACCCAGTGGCAGGCGGCCTCGCCCCACCAGCGAGGCCGGCATCCTATGGCGGCCATGCAGGCATGGCCCTAGCTCTGGCCTACAGTAGCAGCGGCTGGGATGAGTGGGGGTCGAGCCGATCCGGTCCCCATGGTGCTAGATCTGGTGTCCGCTTCTGGTGGCTGCACTTTGCAAGCCCCTCGACAATGGCCAGCTCAGGTCTGGGCAGCTTGAGCGATCGAAGGCCCCTTGCCACTACATCGCGTTCCAAGTGGTGTGGAGGGTGCTGGCATGACAATCGTGCTGCTCGTCTTCGTTTTTGTCCTGGCCACTAGGCCACGACACCGCCTAGGTCTCCTTCAAGGTCGGCAAGGTCCAGTTCGCGCTGGGGAAGGGCTAGACGTAGTTTGTGCATGGAGACCGACTTCCTCAACTGCTCCAAGGTCTTCACGCTGCGCGTTAGCCACCACAGCTTGAGTCCTTTGGTCAATTCATCTTCATGCGGGGGCACTAGCTGCTGGGCGGTTTGGTCTGGCCATGGCTGGCCGGAGTGGCGGCCGACTCCTTCTCATCGATAGCTAGTTCGGCTTAGTGTGTTGCGCTCTGTGTGGGCTTCCGCAAACATGTGGAACCTGGGTGAAAACCCTACCTGGTTACACTAGGCCAGCGACAATAGCACATATGGCAGCATATCCCTCCCTCGAGACGTCATTGTAGATTTCAGCTCCTATCATCACGGAAGCCATTTCGAGCTTGCTACATCAGCTAGGCAGGTCTCGGGGAGAAAGCCCTTACGAGCCTGGTGCTCTGGTCATCGATGGTGGCGTCCGTGGACGTCACTTCCCTTCTTGAAAGCGTCAATACAAGCACGCCTACTTTCGTCTGTGCTCGGGGTGACCTTGTGCTCTCTCTGGTTGCTCTCCCACCCCATCATGTTATTGGTGTGACTACCCTCCTACCCCTTAGGCTTTTGCACACACTACTTGCTGCCAGGTGCTCACCACCAATGACATGCTCTGTTGTTCTCCAGCTCACTTGAGTGCTTCGACTCATCATATGTTGGGTTCCGGGGACCTTGTTCTGCTCCTCTATATCTCCCCGTTCTTTGACTGACGATCCACCCCCTTTGAGGCTTCCTTCCCCCAAATGATGTAGATGGACATCGGTTGGACATCATATGTTTTCATAGGTGATGCAACTTACGGCTGCTGCCTGTTGGCTCCGACTCAATGCCTTACAACTTCCTGGCTATCGTCTGTCAGATCCCACTCAATACCTTACAACTACATGTGGCTTAGAGTTCTTTAGAGTTTATCTTTGGTGGTCACATAGGTCACGAAGTAGTGCTTGCACTCGCTCCAATTAGTAGGTTGTGCCGGTAGTTGAACCATGTTGTTTTTGTTAATGTTGTAATCCTTCTCTCTCCTACTTGTCATATACTTCTGTGACCTTCAAGGGTTATCCCTGTATTATAGGTGATTTGCACCCTCTATTCCCGGCCTCGCCGGTATTAGTGGAAAATTATTCAGATGAGGACTTTTCATCCCCCTGGTAAATTCATTAATAAAAATGTGAAGGGACCATTCCCACAATGATAGGTAGGAAGATCGTCGACATTTATGGGTCTGATAGCAACGGGTGTGGAAGAAATGGTCTTCTGTCAGGGGTATTTGACTTATTAAGTGGCGAGCATGAATCAAGTGGTGAATATGTGAAGAGGGCCTCTTTGGATGTCAGTATCAAATGACACTGATAGCCGGGATCTGTAGCTTTGGATCCAAAGGTTTGAAAAGCTATGGCTTGGAGAAAAGTTCAGACTAGGGATGTGAAATCAAACTGCAGCCAGGGATTAATAGATAATAGTGAGGGCTGTGGAGAAAATTTTCTCCACAAGGGAATAATGCTTACCCAGTCGTAGTTGCTTGATGCTGTGTAATTTGGCTGAACAAATTGTTGTTATGGAAATGGACTACACTAGATCTGATGTATCAAACTGTAGACGAGGGATTGAATGGTGGGCATTATATATAGGAGCTGGTATATGTATCTAGAGATGGTAGCCAAGGTATATGGCGATTATTTTTCACAAAATATATCTATTATTATATCTAAATAGGATAACCTCACTAGAGTATTTTCTTGCGATTTCGTAAAGCCATGTCATCTGGGGGCCCCACAACCACAAGTTAACTTCTCTCAACCGTAGGTGCCACTTCATTTCTCCACCATGTGTCATCTCTTCAGTTCACTGTACCCTCACCAGGGAATCAAAAGGAACTCCACCATTTCTCTTCGGTTCTTTCTCCCTCGTTAATTTTCTATCGTTTGAACTGCATGTCCACTGAGACTTTATTATTAATGTCATCTCCACCTCCATCGATGGCATGGTTCTCCAGTTCACAACTCCACGAACCTCACAGTGCTGCCTTGGACGTGTTTCCCTGTACAACACCTTTTGCGTCGCTCCAACAGTGTCGCCTGGCCACCACGGCCGACACGCGATGTCGTGACATGCTATCCAGTGCGACTTCGACAAGCCAGCCATGGTGCATCCATGGTGCACTGGGTAGTCGAGGCCATCACACTTGCCTAGCACACCTACCCCTTCCACTTCAGCTTCCGGTGAACTCACCATCCGGTCTCCTTGGAACTCTCCATCAGTCTGCAAAGTTCTAATTATGTGCCCTTATATGCAATTATTTATCACATTAATCCTACCAGCTTACTATTTCCTACCCTGTGGTCACTTTTGGAATTTCTGCCATTCATCAAACCTGCATCGGATCATGGCACCGCATGTGTAAAATCTTGGTTGAGATCACCATTGGAGACTTGGAGTTCTTTGTCACGACATGTACATGACGACTGATTTCAGATTTTTGGTCTGGGTCAATTCATACGGGATCACAATGATTCTTAGGATTTCTGGGGGATATTCACAAGAATTTTATCTCTGAACATCAGGATAACTATGCAAAATTCATATGGTCACATCCTTACAAATGGAATCTGAAGGTTCTCATGGAATCATTATTCAGCTTTGTGCAGAAATATTTAACAACCTCCAACTGGTAGTGATCAACTTCTGACCGGCCAGGTGAGTTTCTAATACTCCCTCCGTTTATTTATAAGTGTCGTATTTTCTTCTACTACACAGACCAAGGACATGAGTTAATCCTTCTCCTTTCAACTACTGCTTAATTAATGCTGTATCGATTCTCCCTCTGCATGCAAATCTATTGGCTCGCCACCAACCCACGCTCTGTCACGCAGCAAATCTATTGGCCGGCCACCAGCCCAGGCTCTATCACGCAGCAGATTAATTGCACGATCTCTCCAACCGAAGCAACCGGCACAAATACGACATCATTTTCCGACGTTTTGCTAAAAGCAAATACGACACTTATAAAAAAAACGTAGGGAGTAGCTTTTACCTGTTTCTTCAATTATTCACTCATGGAATCATTATTCAGTTTCATAAAAAAAATTAAACAACCTCCATCTGATAGTGAGCAGAGTTTCCAATAGTTCTTACATCTTCTTATTCAAATTTCCCTTTTCAGTTTAGTTTACCATATAGCAAGTGATTAAACTATTGTGCAACATGGTATTACTTTTTCTGTTTTCGTTCCCTAGCTATCAGTGTTGAACAGTAAACAATTGACAAGTTGTCTCCTTCACATAATCAAGACTTGGACGAGCACTGACAGACGAGGACACAAAGACTATATTTTATAACAATGCAATTATAGAAAGACCGGCTCATGTCAGATATGTATATGCATTATATTTCATTATTCGTATTCTATATTGTTACATAGTAATGTCTTGAGTAATTGTGAATTAAGAGCTTGCTTAGGTATATACGTAACATCCATCTATCAGTTGCGCGAACTACTATTGTTTAATTAAGTGGAAAACAGATTTGCCAGTGAATTACTTTACCATACACCGGCTTCATACAGCTCTGAAATCTGCACTATATTTTCCTGACTTTTTTATCATAAAATTCAGTTTGTTCCCACAAAGATTCAAATTAACATATGTGCATATTGTGCTTTTGCTATTTCTCAGAACCATTCTTCATAATAGCACTATAAAACTACCGCAGCAACGCGCAGGGTATCATCTAGTGTATCTATATATGGTAGCCTACATATACAATAATTTTTTTTCACAAATACAGGAACTGATATCACGATAATGTTGGTCATAACACTGCCGGCTTGAGCCACAAACCGGCAGTGTTGGTCAAGAGAACACTGCCGGCTTGAGCCACAAACCGGCAGTGTTGGTCAAGAGTACACTGCCAGCTTGTGCCAAGAACTGGCAGTGTTTGTCGAGAGAACATTGCCGGTTTGTGTAAAGAACCGGCAGTGTTGGCTCAATTGGACATTGCCGGCTTGTGTCACGAACCGACAGTGAAATTTCTGATCACTGCCGGTTTATAAGAACTGGCGCTGATGTGTACCCCCGTCACTGCCGGGTTGGTTGTGCCGGTTCAAAATCCAGCAATGAAGGGGGTTTTGAACGGCAGTGATTTGAAGACCTGAGGTAGTGTTTAGAAACCATAAGTGTGAAAAACCACACCTTAGAAAAACACCCTAGGTTAGGATGGAGTTTTTAAAATTTCAAAAACACATTATTTTTCTAATACCATAGTTTCAAAAAATTAAGCTAAGATTTGTTGAATCCAAGAACCTCATTGTTTTTCAAAACCAAATTATTTTGAAAAATTGTTTTTTTTTCTTCCAAAAATATGTAAATTTATATCCTAATAGGGCCTGTGTTGTGTTAGAAATTATTATTAGGAGAGTGGTCCTATAACTATCAGATTTTAGGGCAAAGTGAGAAGTGACATACTCCTTTCATCGAAGTAGCATTTCACAAGGAACTCAGAAGTCAGAAAACTCTTCATCTTCACCACATCAAAGATTACACCCTTTTTTTTGTGAATCAAAGATTACACTGTGACACCCATTTTTAAGAACAAAAATTGGATGCATAAAAGACTCATGTGCGCCCTAGGAAACGATCGCACACATAAGTTGACAAATTACAGAGTATCATCACAGTGCTTATTACATAGCGAATAAATATTTCTCACATAGTCTTATACAATAATTATAGCAACTAATAGTAGTTCTCCAGCAAAAGCTCCAAACACAGGGACACAGTCGACTGGTTGACAACAAGCCTAATACTCGTTTTGATAATCATCATCATAATCTTCATCTGTGGTGGTGGGAAATAGCAAGGGGTGAGTCCATGTCGAACTCAACAAATATAACACAGGGTTCATGAGGCTCAAAAGGCTAAACACTGTTTGACTGCGTTTAGCTTTTAATCATCATTTACTTAGCAATTGAGTAGCATCAAGGTATTCCAATTCCCATTAATGAATCAATGATCAATTGTAATAAGAATAATGAATAGCATTAACATGAGTATAATAGTAACAACAATAATTAAGCATGATATAACAATTGTCATCACTTATTCTGTAAAAAATCCCCAAGGCCGCTCGTGTCTGTGAACACGGCTAGTATACCAGTTTATTAAACTCTGCGCAAAGGTGTACACTTTCACTGTGAGTCATGACTTCCAAATGCATGGGTTTGCAAGGCCCCAAAACATCGGAAACCATATAAAGCCATTCAAAAGTTCGTCTAACAAGTTAGGGCCATTAGATTCACTCGGCACGCAGATGTAGGAACCCCTTTTCAAATGGCACAATTCCTTCTCGGATATACTCATAGACTAGAGGTTGTCCTACACCCAACGTGACAAGCCATTCTTACGCCATTTAAGGTAACCACTAAAAGGTCTCTTGAACAACTAAATTCAGGGCCATATGGCCCCAAAGCTATACTATCATTCCCGGTTATCACTTACAGATAAGTCCTTACAGAGAGTAACTAGAGCAACAAACAAACAACATAGTGCTCTAGTACCCATGTAACAGGAATTAAATCATCTTAATGGTTGATTGCACCATTCATTAGTCATATTACAAGATCAACGTTCATAAATCAAGCACTAGCCAAGCTACCCAAATGCATAATCCTAGGGTAACAAGGAATCACGATATCAATTGCTAAGTTAAAATCCCTAAGATTGCCAAGGAGGACACATGCATATGATAGCAATTATGGTGAATAGGTTAACAAGGATGGTCCCATGTTATACTTGCCTTGATCAAAACTTTCTTGTTGATACTGCTGGTCTGGCTCAAAGTAATACTCCTGATCGTCAAGAAACAGCTCACCGCCTATACTCGATCACCAAGCAGCAACACACCATCATCCAAGCAATCATACACAAAGCAAACAAAGAGACATAATTAGAATAGTACACCAACAGTAGCAAAAATGGTATAAAAAAGTTTTTAGAACTATTCTACACATCGCAACGATCACACAGACGTAAAGATCACGAAAAACGGAGTTGAAACGTGAAAGATATGAATTTTCTAAGATTTCCTACAGATAAATAATTACTTTAATATGAGCTCAAAATTTAAATGCTGCAATGTACAATAGCACTAACATGTAGAGTTCGCGAATACAAACCTAACGCAACTTGAACACGTCAAATCGGAGTTAAAATGAGCAAGATACAAACATTTAAAATTTTGAAACATCACTTTGAAACATATGAAACATATTTTCATTTAACCCGGTGAAGATTACGTTTTTCCAATGATGAAAACATACTTTCAGAAGATGCCTTAGGACGGCGGGTTTAATAAAGGAAAGCTCAGGGGCTCTTTTAATAATTTTACCCCGTGAAGGGGTATCTTCTAATTTGAGTCGTAGATCTAGATTTGAATGGCTGTGGCAAACTCGAGGGGAACTCAGCGGCGCGGTCACCGGAGGAGCTAACCACGCAGCGGCGCCATGGCCGGCAGCTCGCCGGAGTAGGTAACCTAGCGTTCCCAGCCACCATTCGGAATGGAACCGGTACCAATCGAATGCGGAGCTCAAGGCGATCTCACCTGAAGAGAATAGAGGCGAAGGTGGCTCGTGAGGGTCGTGCGGCTCGAAGGAGCGGATGACGGAGCTCCTGTTCACAAGGATGACGCGTTAAGTACCTAGCGAATCAAATTGAGGACACCCTTGTGCTCGCAAGACTGTGACAAAGCTGGTAAAAGAGCTTACGGTGGCAGAGGAACGACGTACTCGTCGAATTGAATCCGACGGCGGCATCCTAGGGTTTACGGGGCTTGCGGCCACAAGCTAGGGCAAACAACGCCGAAGTTCACGTAGAAAAAGTGAGCAATCGCATGCGGTTTGCATAAATAGTCACACGAGACCTTGGCTTGGAAGAGAATCCCGTGAACCTCGGGATTGAATCAGAGGATGCCGTGCTCGACTTCGGCTCGGTTACGAACAAGGTAGGGGAAGGCACTAACAAGCGGGGCCCTGGCCGTCAGTGTGACAGAGGAGAACGAGGCGAACCCGCAACGGCCTCGGCTGGGCTGGTAACGCTGGGCTCGGCCCATTGGAGTGCGGAGAAGAGAGGAAGAGCAGGCCTGCAGTGGGGCAAGCCCAAGCTGGAGGCAGAGCAGGCCAACCTGGCCACCAGGCCGAAAAGGAAGAAAGGTGAGTTATTCATTTTATTTATTTTTTTCATATTCTTTTATTTTCAAAACCATTTTCAAAATGAATTTTGAATCCAAATTAAATGAAATCAAAACCACACCACACAGTAAAACAAATGCAACAGCATGAATGCATCATCAAATGCCTAACCTAATATTAAATTTTAATCCCAAATAAAATATTATTTCTCTATATTATTTTCGCTCAAACTAGGGCATATTTAAATCAATTTTAGCTATTTCGAAAACATGAAAATTCTAGGTGTTACATACACCATGAAAGTCCCACTTCCTTTGCTGGCAATTTGTTGTTGATAAAGAAAATATACTAGTCTCCATAGTAAACTTATGGAATGTGCTAATCGGACTAGGTCAGGCTAGGGATATTAAAATTAAATCAAACTGCAGGCAAGGGATTAATTGTTGAAAGTGAGGGGTGTGGAAGGTCTGGACAAGGATAAATAATGTTTACCCGGTCTACATGGCTTGTTTCTATGTGTGATTTTAGCTTAATAGATTGTTGTTACAAAAAAATAACTACACTACATGTCGGGTACCAGCAAAACAGGGTACCCCATTTTCACCGCAAAACCACCCACCAAGACAAATATTACGGCCCACGGCCCACCATAGCAAGCCCAGGCCTTACTCCGCTCAAAACCAAAGCCAAAGGACAAGCGCCTGAGCCCCCTGGTGCTCCTCCGCTTCATTTGACCCTTCTCCGTCTCGTCCGACCCCCGTGACGTCATCCAGGTGCCCGAGCCCTGTGACATCATCAAGGCGCTCGACCCCTTTGCACGGCTACTGCTTCGCTCGACCCCCCGCTGTAATCCACTGCTACAGGTATGCACGGGCCCCTACCTTTTCCTGCTAAGGAATAGGAGCTCGTTGTGTCGTGCAAGATTGCCTGGGAACTTGTAACACCTGATTCTTAATCCGGTCAAGGCTTCCACGGTTCTTTCTTGCCACCCACGGCAGTAACAGGGAGAAGCTACGCTATGCCGCACCCTACCATGTCCACCTCAACGGGATGGGGAGCAATGGACGTCCAGGCCCCCCACCTTTTTGCCGGCGTAGCTTCAAGGCCACGAAATCTTCTTCATCCTGACGCCGTGTCAGGGTATGGCCTCGCTGCGTCGACTGAGATACATCTACAGCCACGGCATGCCACCACCACCATGACGACTGTGTGAAGGCACAAACTGAAAGGAAACCTAGGAATAGGGAACACCTTAGGCCCTTTTCTTTCTATTTTTGTACATCCAGATACTGTAACTCGACCCCTCCCTTTGCATACTATAAAAGGGGAGGGAGGGACCCTCGACAAAACGATGGTGAGACAACGCCCAGCAATGGCAATGTATTAAGCACACACTCAAACACTCGAACACACCCACTCATAGAGACCTGGGAGCCATCCCTCTCTCGACCAGCTTGTATCCCCCCTACTACAAGCACTTCGATGCAAAGCAACACGAGCAGCAGCGAGCACTAGATGTAGGGACGTTCAGCCCGAACCAGTATAAACCTTGTGTCCGCCTTGCACACCATCGGAGGCTCTGACGCCCAGCATCATTCACTTGTCCCGTCTCTAGACACCCCCCCGTTCTAGAACACTGACACTACATCTGATGCATGAAACTACAAATAAGGAATAAATGTTGGGGACAAAAGGGAAGCTTTATTTCAAATAAAGTTATAGCCTTTGTATCAAGATGGTACATAGAGTCATTACATATATAGCTCAAGATATAGTTGTGCTCCCCCACCATCAATTTCATATTTTTTAGGTTTAATCCCACATAAAAAATGGAAGGTAGGGGAGCATAGCATATAAGACGGAGCATCCCTCACCTTTCAGGTTAGTCTTTTGGGTTAAGCTAGGCCCAAGGCCTTGGTATGTTGTGGGCTCCGATGGACCTAAGCCTAAGGGGCGCCAGCTCATCGGTATAGCAGGCTGAGTCGGATCCGCTACGCACTCTAACAAGAGCAATGCACAACCACTCGTGGATTCCCAGCCAATACCATGTGGAGGTTGCATGGAGCTGGGGTTGGCGGCTTCATCATTGTAACTTATCTCAGCTGATGAGATACAAACAATATCACATATATGAGAAAGTGAGACAACTAAACTAAGACATAGTTGCTTAAGTTCCTGATGTAGAACATACATACTTCACTACTTCGTCACAAAGACATAAACAATAAAGACTATTATATACAATGTAAAATTAAGATGTTTATGTTATTTGTAGCTTCGCTCCTCTTGCCCTTTCTTTCTGCATCCAGTCCATGAGAGAACTTTGCAGCCGGATCGGCACATGGGCACCCCATAAGTCGAGGAAGTGAGTGAGCACACCTAGAAAGTTCCCAATCTTCTAATCCTGTCCTCGAAGCAGCTTTCTATTTGTAGGCCCCCAAAAAGTTCTCTGTGCTATCATGCTTGTTCTCCATGTACGTGTTTATGCTTGGCTTCTTAACATGAATCCGTGCAGCCCCATGTTTAGACCTCCAAATCACATAGTTTATGGACACTTCTTCCTTGTGGCAAAAGTAATCTACGGCCTTTGCTAGCATAATCTCTTCCAGTTGCTCCAAGGAGATGTCCCTATGCAAGATATGTTGCTGACCGCCAACTATCTCAACTACTTCAGAACTTTTATTCACTGGTAGCATGTCTTCAGAAGAGCCATGGGGTGCAAAAGCAATTCCAGCTTTCAGATATGGAGAACTTTGCAGAGACATTGTGCCTTCAGACAGTGAGGTCTTTCGCTTGCTGTAAACTGAATGTGGGACTTCCCACTGCAAATTAAATTCAATTACTGGTTCTAGCGGAACATCTGATAATCCTGCCATGTTTAGGTTGCTAAAATGTAGAACCTCATGGTGTTGCTCACTACTACACAACTGACCTTTCGTCGATTGCCCAAAATGCCTTTAGTCTCGGTGATTTCGGCGACCGAGACTAAATAGACCTTTAGTTCCGGTTGGTGTTACCAACCGGGACTAAAGGTCCCTCGCCAACGGCTCTTTTGTCAGGCGCTGTCGGGAGGGACAACACCAACCGGGACTAAAGCCCTGCCTTTAGTCCCGGTCGGTGCCACGGACCAGGACTACATCTTTTGTCCTGGTCCGTGGCACCGACCGAGACTATAGGACTGGGTTTAGTCCCGGTTGGTGTTACCAACGGGATTAAAATCTCCCCCTATAAATTGAACCTCCCTCTTCTTCCTCCCTACCCGAGCCTTTCCTTGTTCATGTTCTTGTTGCTTGTTCTTCCATTGTTCTCGCTTGTCTCATCTCTGGCGATCAATCCACTTCAAATGCTTCTACGCCGTCGTCGATTTGTCTCATCTCCGGTGGACGGACGAGAGGCTATGGCTCTGTGTCATGGGAGCATGCCTTCCTTCAGGACAGAGAAACTTATAGAAGCCGCCAGAGAAAGAAGGAAGAGGACAGGGAATGGCTACACCAGTTGGAGGAGGCTGTTATGAAGACCAGTGAAGTGGCTTGTAAGGCACTAGAGCGGGAGGAACCGCTTAAGGCCACTATGAATGAGCAAATCAGAAAGGTCGTGGAGGAAGTTGTAAGTTCCCGCCTCCAGAGCTTGTCACAGCCGGCCGCCAACATCAGCCCCGACTCAGCTAAGTTGAAAAGCAGTTGTGCTTCTACGGAGGTGCCTGTAAGGCAAGATGATGACGCAGGGATGCGCTTCCCGGTGGATGACGTCACTGCTCCGTTGACGTCCTGTGAGCTGCATATTTTGGAGGGGAATGCCACAGTCAAGGTGGCTACCGGTGTTATATCTCCTATCGACCCCACCAAGACACCAAGGATCCACTCGGTCGCAATACCACCCGAATATGCTAGTGTCTCAGTGGATAGATTGGTCAAAGGCCATGAAAATGTGGCTCTGGATATCGAAGGTGGTGATGGGGAGAAGACCCTAGGTGAAGCGGAGAAGACAATCATATGTTGGAAGAAACGGTACATCATTATTCCTAGGGCGCCGCCACCACAACCGAACCCTAGGTGTGGATGATTGTGAACGCAATTGCTTTTCAATAATTATGTATTGTATCTAATTACGGTTCACTCATGTATATACCTTGTTCGTTTTTTCCAAATCCAGGACCTCCCCAAGTTCGTCTATCCATTCACCACATGACCACAGTGCCGTGGGACACGACGACGACGATTTCATACAAGACAAGGCTGCATCCCCACCGCTGGCCGTATCTCCACGACATACTCCAACGCCGCCAGCGGCCCAATCTCCTCCACAACAGCAAGCTCCAACCACGCCACCGCCGCCTCCGCCAATGCCGACAACGGCCGCCTCATCGGCACCAGCTGGTCCATCGAGGAACAAGAGGCCCGCTGGCTCACAGAGATCGGTCCCACCACCTCCGCCGAAGAAACAAGTTGTGGTCACGAAGATCCCAAAGATGACCACGCTTTCATTCGAGAAGACTAATGAAGAACTTAATGCTTCAGTCAAGGCAGAAGTGAAAGCGTTCTTCAAAAAGACCAAAGCTGACACACGAGCAAAGCAAGAGAAGCCATACATAATGTATCCTCGTGTAAAGCTACATCAAGTGGTGCAGGCTATGCAAGACGAGAAGCGTGCCACTAGTAAAAAACTAGCGCCGCCACTATCAGACTATGAGCGTACTATCACAAAAAAAATCAAGGAGGACAAAAGGAAACAGAAGGTGGCCGGGAAAGATGTTGCACAGCTCGGCCAACAAGCGCAGCAATCAGTGCCGCCACTAGTGGTTGAGAATCAATATGGTTCCAACATGAACTTGATGCAAATGTCGGTACCTGATGATGTGGACTTAGATGAATTTTCCAAGTGGATGAATGTGATTGGGCTTTCCTTAGAACAACTTCTCGGTCGGGAGGAACTGACAACTGTTAAAGAGGCCGAATTTGTTGATGAATGGTGAAGGATGTACATTTATGGCAGGAGTCTATGCGACCCTGCAAAGGTAAAAAATCTTGGTACACAAATGTACAAGCTGCACGAGTACTACTTGAGATTCTGTGCACAACATCAAAGTGAACAATATCTGGGCAGCCAAGTCAGAGACCGTCACTACTTCCGTGGAGATGACGTCATCTGGGTACAGTTTAGTGAAGTACACCAGCTTCTCTATATGGATACTCTTGACAAATCTCTCATAAGCTGCTACTGTCTGTAAGTGATTCTTCCTTTTAATCAATAATCTCACTCTAGCATATGTACGTATTCGTAATGATGTGCAGACACATGATGAGAGAACTCAGATTGAAACAAGACAATCGAATTGGTTTTATCGATCCGTATGTCGTGTACAAGGACACAAAGACTAAAGATCCATTCAATCTGAAGATCAAGGAAATGGAGAAAAACCTCCGGAGGTTCTTTTATAACCAAAGGCATAAGGAGTTGATACTCTTCCCTTACAATATGGGGTAAAGTGTTGTGTTATATCATGTCTTAGTCAATCCAACATTAATATATATATATAAGTTGACTCTATAAACAAATATAGGGATCACTGGATACTCATTGAGATTAAGATCAAGGAACAAACTATAAATGTGTGGGACTCAATGAGAAAAGAGCTGGCAATGTACCAAGACATGATAGACATGATCCAGAGGTAAGTTCTATCATTCGTTAATTATCGTTGCTTGCTTCTTTAATTTACTATGCTATACCTAATCAACGACCGACTTATTGGGCAGGGCTTGGGCTTGGCTACGACAAAGATATCGTACGGATCTGAAAGTGCCACTCCCCCCTCCTATTCTACATAAGTGGGTGTCCAGACAACCGTATGGAACCAATTTATGTGGATACTACGTTTGCGAGTACATGCGGTGTAGCAAATTTACACCTGCTAAAGAGATGCTAAAAACAAGTAACATGTGTATACAGTAAATTCATATCTTATTTATTTGTTGAAACTAAGTAAATCTTATGTATATTAATATATTTTTCTTCAATTAATGCAAATGGAAGGAGTGGGAATTGAAAGAACAAGTGTTCAAGCACACAATACTCGTCGCAATCTAGGAGATGATCACAGGTTTCATCAATGATCATGTCATCCCGGAAGACGGCGAGTTCCACCACAACCCTAGGTTGAATTTGAAGAGTCCAAACAAGAACGAACACTTGTATGAGCTTTGAGTGGCGGGCAAACATTTGTGTAACTCATTAACCGGCGGCCGAACACTTGATTACTTGTATATTATTGTAAATGTAATGTGTATGTACGTATATGTATAGCTCTATAATATATATATATATGTAGTTTCATACTTTATTTGTGTGCAATAATAACGCTCTCGTATAGGTGCAACGTATACGGATAATAGCAGTGAAGAATAAATTGGAAAACAATATAACTAAAAACCAAAATCAATAATAAATTGGAAAGAAAAAGGAAAAAGAAAAAAGAACCTTTAGTCCCGGTTGGTAATACCAACCGTGACTAAAAGGTGCTGCGCCACGTCGATGCCTAGCAGCATCTTTAGTCCCGGTTGGTAACCAACCGGGACTAAAGGTCTCCCTTTAGTCCCTGGCTTGAGAGCCGGGATTAAAGGTGGGACATTTAGTCCCGAAACCTTAGTCCCGGCTCACAGCCTGGGACTAGAGGTCCTTTTGGACCGGGACTACAGCCCCGTTGTGCAGCAGTGGCTGCTGCTTGCAACATAATGGTTTCGGGCGAAACCATTGAGATGCAATGTTGTGAAGAATGGACAAATGTTCCCTGTGGTATGAATAAGCAAATGGCGCCCATGAGAAGTCTTGAGTAGGTAGTTGAGTAAGTTCGTTGGTAATATTTTCAACTATAAATCTGACATGAGGGGCAAGCAACTGCAAACTCCTAACTTAAATCCCAACTATGTCTGTACTCTCTGAAAGCTGCACTATCATACTAAAGTAGATATTACCCTCTATTGTAACATCTTTCCTGATAAAAAATAGGGCAACCTCTGTTCCTTGGTCTGCAGTACTAAAGGGGATCAACCATAGTTGACACAAAGGCTTTTGGCTTCCTCGAAAAATTTTATGGTGAAGTTCCTTGCCTGCAAAAAAATTCTTGATAAGGGAGCCAAAGGGCATGATGTGACAAAGTGGTGTGCCGCCAAGCTCTATAAATCTCAGGAATTCACTAGCACCATCTGCATACCACTCAAATCGTTTAACAACAGATGGATTCAACTCATCATCGTTGTTGCGGTTAAAGATGGAGAAAACAAATGACTTGGTAGCATGTCCAATCCGTTTAGGAATGGAGGAATTCCTTACCTCCTGTTCCATGCGTTCTGCTTCGAGGATTCTCTGCTTACATTTGTGCAGTTTCTTATCACACTCTTGTGCAGCACACTTCAGCTTCTTTTGCCAACGCAACATGGATGTATCAGTGATCTGCCATTTATTAGAAGTCTCGAGCAGCTTCCAGCCTGATGTGTGCCATCTCTAGCCTCTCTATGTTCCTGATTCCATTTATTTCCTCTTTGTCATCATATTTTTTAACTAGGCCAGATAGTATTTGGCTAAATGACTCCTGGATAACTGGAGAACTGACCATCTCAGCCGTCAGGATTCAGGAATCTATAGCTTTGCTTCCCTTTAAGAAAAAACAATAAATAAAAGTATGCATAAGAGATTAGGGGGGTGTTTAGTTCCCTTCAAAATTCCAAATTTTTACACTCTCTCTCCATCACATCAATCTTTAGACGCATGCATGGAGCACTTAATGTAGGTAAAAGAAATAACTAATTACACAGTTTGGTTGTAAATCACGAGACGAATCTTTTGAGTCTAATTAGTCCATGATTGGACACTAATTGCCAAATACAAACGAAAGTGCTACAGTATCAAAATTCCAAATATTTTGGATCTAAACACCCCCTAGGTATATCAGCTTGCATCAGAAGCAAAGATTAACTATGTGGTTGTAAGAATGTACCTTCGACCAAACTGCATTAAAAGTGGGGACAGCCGGACAGCTATGCTGGGTACAGAGAGCAATATTCTGGATGCTAAATTGAACTGTGGAAGAATATAAGATCAGAACTTATAGGCAGGTCATTAATAAGGAGGGTCGTTTCATCAAGACAGGTAGACTGGTCATGAACATTTATGGGACGAATAGCAAGGGTTGTGAAGAAATAATCTTCATAGGGGCACAATACTAAATTGAGAAGTGTTGAGTTTGGATCCTCGCTTGAATCAAGAGGTGGGAGACATCAACGGACAAAATATGGATCGAACAATAAGATAATAAAGTGGACCATAAGTGTTTTGTTACCAACAGCTTAGGGGGCTATTTATAGGGAGTAAGAATGGTTTCCGGGAATTTTAGCCTTTTCACATCACGGAATCACCTACTATAGGCTCTATGACCAATGTCTGCCCTACTCATCCTTCATGGGCTGGACCGCGTCGGCGATGGACATCGCTGCCCTGGAGCTTGGTGGCTGCAGCGTGAAGGTGTACTTTGACCTTTTCTCCTCTGGCACACATCCTCCTGACCCTGCAACCTAAAAAAAGCAAAGCGACAACTCTTCTTCTGATACGGGGTGGCGATGGCATTTTTTTTCTCGAAAACGCAGGAGAGCTGCGCTTCATTATATTAAGAAGAAAATATGGGACAAGAACCCAAACACCCACACTCTACACACACCAAACTAGAGTTTTAGATTACATTTTCGCCTGCTAAATATAAAAAGACGACCACAAAAACAACAACTAGGCCACTCTAAGGCAAAAGTGTCGGGGTAGTCAAGGAAGAGAGGCTTCGTGAGCCTGCTATCTCCCAAAGACGTCGTTCCTCGCTGCTAACATTAAGAGCCCTTGCAATGCTTGGAGCAGCTCCGTCAAAAACACACGAATTGTGGTGAGTCCAAAGAACCCAAGCACCTAGAAAGGTGTCATCCCCGACAGGAACATTTGCTTCTCTTCATTAAGTGTCTGAACATAACTGGCCAGCGTGAATTAGATGGTGACAAGTTGAACAGGTCAAGTTTGGATATTGTAGTTGCAGAAAACCCTGGTTGGTATCATGTAGCTATAGCTTTAGAAACAAGAGATGTGAAAAAAAAACACATTTTAGGGGGGAAAAAGATTCCATGTGTGGATTTGCTAAAACTCCATCTGATGTAGTTGCTAGCAATATCATAATAATTTTTAAAAATAAAACCACATGGTTTGTTACATTGAAGTGCCTCAATGTTTTCCAAACCTACAACATTTTTCTGTGCGATGGGGGTTTCGTCCTTTACCTTTCTGCAGCTTGGGAGTGAAGTGACCTGAAGACCATCCATGTATCATTATTCAAATAAGGTCCTCAGAATAGTCGCCACTACATCAAATGATTAGGAGGGTGCCATTGTAAAGGGTGTGTTTGATTGGAGAGCAAAGTGACATGAAGGCCTTTCATCAATGTAGCATCATACATGGAACTCAGAAACTAGATGAGCCTCCATCTTCACCACATGAAAGATCCACACCTGCGTGTGTGGCTTCCATTCTCACAATTTCTTGTGGATGAAGCAAATTTACAAGTCTCTGTAAACTTAATGAATGTGCTAGTTTGATGATGTAAGACTAGAGACGTTAAAATCCAATAGCAGGCCAGGGATTTATTGATGACGATGAGGGGTGTGGAAGAACTGATCTCAACAAGGGTAAAATGCTTAACCGGTCCTTATTCCTTGGTGCTGTGTAATTTAATTTGGCTGAACAGATTACTGCAATACATCTCATGCATAAAACAGCAGAGGAGGGGCGATTAACAGCACCTTTGGTTCAAGGAATGATCTCATGCGGAATGAATTGATCCTTCAGGTGTTCACCTTTTCTAGGATCAACGTGCGGGGAACATGGTCGTCTGCTGATTGCTGGGAAGCCGGATGGTTACAGAAACTGAATTGTGGGCATGCCAACGAGGAATTAGTCAGTGACGGATCGGTCCGTCCGCTGATGCAAATGAAACGGCGCCGCTAGCTCGGTGTTTGGATGAGATTATTCCGAACCACACGGTGAAGCAAACCAAACACATTGTAAATGTTCACTACTGAAGATATATTTTTTTAGCAATGTCTCTTTTTTCAAATCGGTCCCAAAACGAGCCGTCTCTAGAAATGCATTTGTAGGTGCGACTGGTATTTTCAGCTGCCTCTATAAATACCCTATCTTTAAAGGTGGGTCTAGCTGGATCCAACCACCTCTACAAATGGATTTCTAGAGATCGCTAAGCCGCCTCTAAAAATCTATTTGTAGCGGCAGATCGATCTAGAGCCATCTCTTAAAATAGGTAAAATTTGAATTTTTTAAATGACCCCAGATGGAGAAACGACCAAAACCAAACTTGTAGATCTTAAAGAGTTATATAACCATGTAGTTTACAACATTTTTCTTTGAAATCATTGTTGGCTGTCCTTATCGACCAAATCGACCGCCAAATAACACACAAAAAGAGGAGAACTAGCATAACTTACACACATATGTTATTCATAATGACTTATTTTCACTTGTATTGCAAGATTATCATTTTACAGGACATATACACGAATACAGTGGAAAAGGTGACAATAATATGCTTTCCGACAAAGCATTGAAGAGAAATAAGGAGAGAAGCCCAACTACACAATGAATCAGGGCTGAGCACCGACGCGGAACGAGCCCAGGCCCAGTGTAACACCCAAATTTTAGAGATAATGAATTTTGAATAAATTAGATAACAACTAATGGCAAATTAAAATTTTAAAACTATTTGGTGATGCATTCATGCTGTTGCATTTATTTTATTTTGTGGTGTGGATATATTTGTTTTATTTGATTTGGTTTAGGAAAATTTGATTTGAAAATGTGTTTGGAAAATTAGAAAAGAAAAGAAAAAAAAGAAAACTTACCTTCAGCTGGTGGCCGACGGCCCGTTCAGGGAGGCCTGCTTCTTCCTCACTGTGCCCGCGTGGGCTGTTCAGTGACGTTGCGGACCGGGCCAGCCGAGCCCAGCATCGCCGCGGCCCAGTCGGCCGATCCAATAGCCGCGCCTTCCCTCCTTTCTACCGCTGACCGGTGGGGTCCGGACGTCGGTCTTCTTCTACCTCTCGTATACGTTCCGGACTCCAAGCCGAATACGACCATGTCGGTCGGTTCCGAGATTTCCGGGCAAGTCTAACCGAAATCAACGATTTGAGGCTATAAATAGGACGCCTTGACCCTCTATTTTCCGTTTTTCATCTAAACCGTGAACTCTACCGCAAGGAATCGAAGGTTTAGGGTTGAGGTGGTTGGAGGTGACGGTTGCTCGTGGGTGGAGCCGTCGGGTGGATTCGGGGCTGATTTCGTGGCATTGGTGAGACCGCATTCTTCCCCTCTTTAGTTCTAGGCTATTCCTTTGGGTGGAGGCGGTCCTAGTTGCGGTTTTGAAGCTCGCTGATGGTGCGGCAATGGCGCCGCCGCCCCTTGTTGTCGTGCGTCGCGTGTGGTTCACGTGGCTAGTTTTTCTTAGCGTATTTGAGTTCGCGCGAAGCTTCTCATTCCGTAGGATTAAACGCGGGCTCGAATGGTGGTCTCGGTGGGGAGAACCGCCATCTCCGGCCATGGAAGGGCCGCCGGCCATGGGGTGTTGCTGGCCGGACTTGGAGATGGAGGCCGGACTTTTCACTGTAGAGTTGCAGGTGATTGTGAGCCGTCCGTTTTTGAATCAACGGCCCAGATGAGAAGATACCCCTTCGCGGGGTAATCTTTCTAAAGAGACCCTCAACTTTTTAGTAATCAACCCGCCATCCAAAGCGTATTGCTGAAAATGCGTTTTCGTGTTTTGAAAGCGTATTTTCTCCCGGCTAAATCAAAAATACGTTTTCAGGTATTTACAGTTTTGCCACTAGGATTGTTTTGGTCATAAAAACTTCGTTTTAACTCCGATTTGATCCGTTCAAGTTGCGTTAGGTTCGTATTTGCGAGCTCTACATGTTAGTGTAGTTGTAGAGTTAATTTTGATAATTTATTTTTCGAGTTTATAATTAAGTATTTATTTATCTATAGGAAATCTTAGGAAATTCATAACTTTCACGTTTTAACTCCGAATTTGGTGATCTTTGCGTCTGTGTGCTCGTAGAAACGTGTAGAAGAGTTTTATAAACTTTTATTACTGTTTTGCTACTGTTGGAGTACTGTTCTAATTATATCTCTTTGTTTGCTTCGTGTATGTTTGATTGGATGCATGTGTGTTGTTGATTGATGATCGAGTTTAGAAGGTGAGCAGTATCTGGACGATCCAGAGTATGACTTTGAGTCAGATCAGCGGTATCACTTGGAGAGTTTTGATCAAGGCAAGTATAACACAGGACTATCCTTGTTACCTATACAATGAAATTATCAAACATAAGCATGTGCTTACCTTGACAACCTTAGAGATTATAACTTAGTGATTGTTATCTTGATTCCTTGTCAACCTTGGGAATACATATGGGTAGCTACTGCTAGTGCTTAAACTATGAACAATGATATTGTAATTTGATTAATGGATTAAGCAATCAACCATTAAGATGATTTAATTACTGTTAAAAGGGGGCTAGAGCATGTGTATTATTTTTGATGCTCTGGTTACTCTCTATAAGGACTTATCTGTACGTGATCATCCGGGACATACAGTACAACTGTGAGGGCTATATGGCTCTGGCCTTAGTTGCTTAAAGGACCTTTTCTAGCTTGTTAGTGGTTACCTTAAATGGCGTAAGAACGGCTTGCCACGTTGGGTGTAGGGCGAGCCCCTGGCTTAGTGTGTATAGGCTGCGGTTGTTGTGCCACTGGGAAGGGGGGTTCTACATCTGCCTGCCGAGTGAATCTAATGGCCCTAACTTGTTAGACGAACTTTTAACTGGCTTTATATGATTTCCGGTGTATTGGGCCTAGCTAACTCATGCATTTGGAAGTCATGACTCATAGTGAAAGTGTACACCTCTGCGCAGAGTTAAAAACTGGTATACTAGCCGTGCTCATGGATACGAGCGGCCTTGGAACATTTACAGATAGATGATCACCATTGCTATATCATGTTTACTTATTGTTGATATTATGCTCATGTTAATGTTATTCATTATCCTTAATTACAATTGATCATTTGTTCACTATTGGGAATTGGTTCATCTTGATGCTACACAATTGCTAAATATATGATGACTAAAAGCTAAACGTAGTCAAACAGTGTCTAGCCTTTTGAGCCTCATGAACCCTGTGTTATATTTGTTGAGTTCGACATGGACTCACCCTTGCTATTTCCACCATAACAGATGAAGATTATGAGGAAGATTATTGTAATGAGTACTAGTCTTGGTGTCAACCAGTCAACCGTGTCCCTGTGTGGAGTTTCCGCTGGAGATTTACTATTAGTTATTATTATTTACAGTTCAAGACTATGTTTAACTATTTATTCGCTATGTAATAAGCACTATGATGATACTATGTAATTTGTCTACTTATGTGTGCGATCATGTCCTGGGGCGCACATGAGTACTTTATGCATCCTATTTTTGTCCTTAAAAATGGGTGTGACAGATTGGTATCAGAGCCGTATTGACTGTAGGACGCAAGCCTAGTTAGAATGGTTGTTATTAGCATCCATGCTTCACTTATTTCATGCTTACTCCTTGCACCTTGTTAATTACTAAATTTTTATGCTTCCTCTACTTTATTCTATTGCGAAAATACATTTATTCTATCTAATCTATGTCTAAATCTTGTAGATGCCTCCTCATCCCCGTCTGTCAGCTGCACAGTACGTTGCCCGTTTCAAACCCCAGGAGCCCCATGAAGATGGTGACCAAGAGCTATCTGATGCTGAATCAAGAGTTGGTGACACTCCAATGGAGGATGTAGTTATGGGGTGGACCACGAAGCTTCATATCATGGTTCCTAAGGCTGATGCTTTCTTCCATGATATGCTGACAAGAACCTTGGACAACTACTACTACGACTGGGAAGCTACGTTGGAGTATCGCAGTGCAGAGTATAGTCATCCATGGATGGATTCCTATTGGGAAACGGAGTTATGGGTTAAGAAAAGGGATCTAACCACTAAGGAGCCTAAGGTGGAGTCAAAGTTCATTACCCGAGTGAGCCGGCAACCGTAGAAATAAGCATGGAGGATGTCGCCTACAATGCGTTCGTTTATTACTATGGTCTACACTCGGATAAGACATTACAGGGTGCACTCCGGCACTTTCCTTGCTTCCTACATGACAAGGGTGTTTGGACCGTGCCGCTTGCAGATGAATCATCCTTGACTCTACAAGCTACAGTGGGATTAGCTCGTGAATTGGCTCTCCATGAGGTGGATTTGAAGGATGAGTTGCTGAAGGAAAAAGAACTTAAGGAGCAAGCTTATAAGGAGATTGACCAATTAAGGGCGGAGTTAGGACGTCCCAAGATTTATGAGAAGCTTAATTAGGAAATAGGAAAAATCCCTATGTAATAGGAACGATAGTAGTTGCGAGTCAATTTTAAGTTTGGATTGTTTTGAGAGTCAGTTTGTGGTGTGAACAATTGTGTGATTGATGGATTGTTATTATGATAATGTGTGATTTGGATCTTTGTAATGTGTGCTGGAGTTTTGTAGACATGCTACAAGTTCCATGGTTAAGAATATTAAGTTTGATCAAAATATATTAGTTGGTTATGAGGTGAACTTAGTTCTGTCCTTTGCTGATTTTTGGATCAGTCTGGGATGTTTTAGAAATAACTTAAAATCCGTTAATGGGAAATTTAAGAAATTTTACTGGGAATAATTAGACTTCTATATCTTTCCAACCCCACAAGAATTACTTTAATATCTATTAAGAGCTAACAGATATACCTGTTCCAAGTTGGGGTTACTGCACAGTTTGGAATTCTGAAACAGTTTCGATTAAGCTCAGTTTTTTGCCAATTTATTGTCAGAATCAGAAAAAGTGTTGTGAATAAAAGCTGTAGATAATTTTGAAAGCTTTCCAACCATATACAGATCACCTGATCATCTGAATTGGACGTCTGTAGCTCGAGATATGACAGTTTTACTGATCTGCTGAAATTAGAATTCGCCCAGAAAAATCAGATTTTGCTTATCTATTGAATACATCATCTCGGATCATACTGAATTTCATTTTCTGTGTTTTTGGAAACAGATGTCAGGCAGAGGTCGTGGCAGAGGTCGTGGAGGTGCTAACCCACCTATTACTATGGAGGAACTTATGCATACTCAGAATCAAATGATGCAGATGTTTATACAGCACATGCAGAACAATCCCCCTGCAGGAGGACCACCACCTGTGCAAGTGAGGGACAAGCATGGAGAATTTTTGAAGGGACGCCCTCCAGTGTTTTCTCATGCTGCTGATCCTTTAGAGGCAGATGATTGGGTGAGAGCAGTTGAGAAACAGTTGAATATCGCCCAATGCAATGATATGAAAAAGGTGTTATATGCATCTGATTAGTTATAGGGGACAACTCAGACTTGGTGGAAGTCGTATCAAGCTGCACGCCCTAATAATGCTCCTCCTATCACTTGGAATGAGTTTGCTAGAGATTTTTGAGCTCGTCATATTCCTGAAGGTATAATTGAGCTGAAGCAGGAAGAATTTAGAAATCTCAGGACGGGACAGATGAGCGTTAGTGAGTATCATGATAGGTTCACTCAGTTGGCTCGCTATGCTCCTAATGAAGTGAGGGAAGATGCAGATAGGCAGCGTCTTTTCTTAAAGGAAATTTATTATGATCTTCGCTTGCAATTGAAGGGGAATAACTATGCTAGTTTTCAAGAGCTTGTGAACAAAGCTATTATGCTTGATAATGAGCGCAGGGAGATGGACAGGAAGAGGAAGATGAAAGGACAAAGCTCAGGAAGCAACAACCGTCAGCGCATTAATTCTCAGCATGGTTTTCATCAGAAGTTTCAGGGACCGGTTAGTCAGTGGAATCGCAGTTCAAATCAGAGGTGGTCTCAGAATTGGCAAGGTAATCAGTCTCAGCAGCGTTCATCATATCCACAGCGTCAATAGTATCAACAGACTGGGCAACAGACTCCTCGCACTGGAAATCCCAATGCTACCCCCATGAAGAATAGTGCTCCCAGCACACCTACTAGATGCTTTGTCTGTGGAAAAGAAGGACATATGTCTTACCATTGTCCTGAGAAGCAGAACCAGCAGACTCCTCAGAGCCAGAAGAGCAACCAGAGGCAATCTGGTACTGGAATGGTGAATCACGTGTCTTCTGATACAGCTCATGATGCACCGGAAGTTATGATTGGTACGTTCAATGTACATTCCACTCCTACAACTGTTCTTTTTGACTCTGGAGCATCTCATACATTCATTTCCAACATTTTGTTAAAATGCATAGTATACCCATGCTACCTATGAAAGAACCTCTCTTAGTAAATTCACCTGGAGGTACCATGCAAACCAGTAATCGTTGTCTTCTAAATAGTATGATTTTAAGGGGGGTAGAGTTTAAGATAACTCCTATAGTGTTGAGGACATCTGGTATTGATGTGATATTGGGTATGGACTGGATGAAACAAAATCAGGCAGAGATTCAGTGTCAGCAGAAAGTGGTAGTTGTGACTGCACCTAATGGAGATAAAATCAATGTGGATGTAGCAGTGCAGAAGCAGCCAACCGCTGTGGTGAATCAGCTTGAAGATGCTATTAAAGAGAATTCAGTGATTGAGGAATTTCCGGATGTCTTTCCTGATGAATTGCCAGGTATGCCACCTGACCGAGACATTGAATTTCTTATTGAATTATTACCTGGAACTGCACCTATAGCCAAACGACCATATAGGATGGGGGTAGATGAATTAGAAGAACTTAAAAAACAAATTAAAGAATTACAAGATAAAGGTTTTATTCGACCTAGTTCTTCACCTTGGGGTGCACCAGTTATTTTTGTTGACAAGAAAGATGGTGGTCAGAGGATGTGTGTTGATTATCGGTCACTAAATGAGGTAACTATCACGAATAAGTATTCTTTGCCCAGGATTGATGATTTGTTTGATCAGTTGAGAGGTGCTTGCGTGTTCTCTAAGATTGATTTACGTTCTGGTTATCATTAGTTGAAGATTCGTGCCTCTGATATTCCAAAGACAGCTTTTACTACAAGGTATGGATTGTATGACTATACTGTTATGTCGTTTGGATTGACCAATGCACCTGCATACTTTATGTACATGATGAATAAGGTGTTCATGGAATATTTGGATAAGTTTGTGGTAGTGTTTATTGATGATATACTGGTATTTTCCAAGACAGAGGAAGAGCATGCTGAACATTTGAGGTTGGTATTGCAGAAGCTTAGAGAGCATAAACTGTATGCGAAACGAAGTAAATGTGAGTTTTGGTTGAAGGAAGTTTCTTTCCTGGGTCATATTGTTTCTAATGGAGGGATATCAGTGGATCCAGGTAAAGTAAAGGATGTATTGAATTGGAAACCACCTACTGATGCTAGTGAGATTCGTAGTTTCCTGGGATTGGCTGGATATTACAGACGGTTCATTGAAGGGTTTTCTAAACTTGCTAAACCTATGACATCTCTGTTAGAGAAGAATGCCAAGTTTGTGTGGTCTGATAAATGTCAAGCTAGTTTTGAAGAATTGAAGAAGAGGTTGACTACAGCGCCTGTATTGGTTTTGCCAGATTTGAGTAAGAAGTTTTCTATTTATTGTGATGCTTCTCGTCAAGGTTTGGGATGTGTTCTTATGCAAGAAGGCAGAGTTGTGGCTTATGCATCTAGGCAATTGAGAAAGCATGAGTTGAATTATCCTACGCATGATTTGGAATTAGCAGCTGTAGTTCATGCTTTAAAGATTTGGAGACATTTTTTGATTGGACATAAGAGTGATATATACACTGATCATAAGAGTTTGAAGTATATTTTTACTCAGTCAGATCTGAATTTGAGGCAACGCAGATGGTTAGAGTTGATTAAGGATTATGATATTGAGATACACTATCATCCTGGTAAGGCTAATGTAGTAGCTGATGCTCTTAGTAGGAAAAGTTATGCCAATGAGATACGGACGTTATCTATAACTAGTGAGTTATGTGCTGAATTTGAATATTTGAATTTGGGGATTGTTACTAATACAATGGAATTAGTAATAGAGCCTACTTTGGAGCAAGAAATTTACAAGGGTCAGTTGAAGGATGAGAAACTAAAGAAGATTGTATCTGATCGAGGATCACAGTTTACGTCACACTTTTGGAAAGCTGTACATGAATCTTTGGGAACAAAGTTGAATTTTAGTACAGCATATCATCCACAGACAGATGGGCAGACTGAAAGGACCAACCAGGTATTGGAGGATATGTTGAGAGCCTGTGCATTGCAATATGGAACTAGTTGGGATAAGAGTTTGCCTTATGCCGAATTCTCTTATAATAATAGTTACCAACAGATTCTTAAGATGGCACCGTTTGACGCTTTGTATGGACGTAAGTGTAGGACTCCATTATTTTGGGATCAGATAGGTGAGTCTCAGGTGTTTGGTACGGATGTTCTTAGAAATGCAGAAGATCAAGTACGGGTGATTCGTGAGAATTTGAGGGTGGCACAGTCTCGTCAGAAGAGTTATGCTGACAATAGGAGAAGAGATTTAGCTTTTGAGGTAGGTGATTATGTCTATTTGAAGGTGTCACCTATGAGAAGTGTGAAGAGGTTTAACATGAAAGGCAAATTAGCACCAAGGTATGTTGGACCATTTAAAGTTATTGCTAGATGTGGAGAAGTTGCTTATCAATTAGAGTTGCCTGAGAATTTATCTGGAGTACATGATGTGTTTCATGTTTCACAACTTAAGAAGTGTTTACGAGTGCCTGAAGAGCAGATACCTTTAGAAGAATTGACTGTGAAGGAGGATCTTACATATGAAGAGTTTCCAATTAAGATTTTAGAAACTGCTGAGAGGGTTACCTGAAGTAGGGTTATTAAGATGTGCAAAGTACAGTGGAATCGATATTCAGAGGCAGAGGCAACTTGGGAAAGAGAGGATGAATTGAGGAAATCATATCCGCAATTGTTTGAGTAAGCAGTCCAATCTCGAGGACGAGATTCTTTTAAGGGGGGTATAATTTGTAACACCCAAATTTTAGAGATAATGAATTTTGAATAAATTAGATAACAATTAATGGCAAATTAAAATTTTAAAACTATTTGGTGATGCATTCATGCTGTTGCATTTATTTTATTTTGTGGTGTGGATATATTTGTTTTATTTGATTTGGTTTAGGAAAATTTGATTTGAAAATGTGTTTGGAAAATTAGAAAAGAAAAGAAAAAAAGAAAACTTACCTTCAGCTGGTGGCCGACGGCCTGTTCAGGGAGGCCTGCTTCTTCCTCACTGTGCCCGCGTGGGCCGTTCAGTGACGTTGCGGACCGGGCCAGCCGAGCCCAGCATCGCCGCGGCCTAGTCGGCCGATCCAACAGCCGCGCCTTCCCTCCTTTCTACCGCTGACCGGTGGGGCCCGGACGTCGGTCTTCTTCTACCTCTCGTATACGTTCCGGACTCCAAGCCGAATACGACCATGTCGGTCGGTTCCGAGATTTCCGGGCAAGTCTAACCGAAATCAACGATTTGAGGCTATAAATAGGACGCTTTGACCCTCTATTTTCTATTTTTCATCTAAACCGTGAACTCTACCGCAAGGAATCGAAGGTTTAGGGTTGAGGTGGTTGGAGGTGACGGTTGCTCGTGGGTGGAGCCGTCGGGTGGATTCGGGGCTGATTTCGTGGCATTGGTGAGACCGCATTCTTCTCCTCTTTAGTTCTAGGCTATTCCTTTGGGTGGAGGCGGTCCTAGTTGCGGTTTTGAAGCTCGCCGATGGTGCGGCAATGGTGCCGCCGCCCCTTGTTGTCGTGCGTCGCGTGTGGTTCACGTGGCTAGTTTTTCTTAGCGTATTTGAGTTCGCGCGAAGCTTCTCATTCCGTAGGATTAAACGCGGGCTCGAATGGTGGTCTCGGTGGGGAGAACCGCCATCTCCGGCCATGGAAGGGCCGCCGGCCATGGGGTGTTGCCGGCCGGACTTGGAGATGGAGGCCGGACTTTTCACTGTAGAGTTGCAGGTGATTGTGAGCCGTCCGTTTTTGAATCAACGGCCCAGATTAGAAGATACCCCTTCGCGGGGTAATCTTTCTAAAGAGACCCTCAACTTTTTAGTAATCAACCTGCCATCCAAAGCGTATTGCTGAAAATGCATTTTCGTGTTTTGAAAGCGTATTTTCTCCCAGCTAAATCAAAAATACGTTTTCAGGAATTTACAGTTTTGCCACTAGGATTGTTTTGGTCATAAAAACTTCGTTTTAACTCCGATTTGATCCGTTCAAGTTGCGTTAGGTTCGTATTTGCGAGCTCTACATGTTAGTGTAGTTGTACAGTTACTTTTGATAATTTATTTTTTGAGTTTATAATTAAGTATTTATTTATCTATAGGAAATCTTAGGAAATTCATAACTTTCACGTTTTAACTCCGAATTTGGTGATCTTTGCGTCTGTGTGCTCGTAGAAACGTGTAGAAGAGTTTTATAAACTTTTATTACTGTTTTGCTACTGTTGTTGTACTGTTCTAATTATATCTCTTTGTTTGCTTCGTGTATGTTTGATTGGATGCATGTGTGTTGTTGATTGATGGTCGAGTTTAGAAGGTGAGCAGTATCTGGACGATCCGGAGTATTACTTTGAGCCAGATCAATGGTATCACTCGGAGAGTTTTGATCAAGGCAAGTATAACACAGGACTATCCTTGTTACCTATACAATGAAATTATCATACATAAGCATGTGCTTACCTTGACAACCTTAGAAATTATAACTTAGTGATTGTTATCTTGATTCCTTGTCAACCTTGGGAATGCATATGGGTAGCTACTGCTAGTGCTTAAACTATGAACAATGATATTGTAATTTGATTAATGGATTAAGCAATCAACCATTAAGATGATTTAATTACTGTTAAAAGGGGGCTAGAGCATGTGTATTATTTTTGATGCTCTGGTTACCCTCCATAAGGACTTATCTGTACGTGATCATCCGGGACATACAGTACAGCTGTGAGGGCTATATGGCTCTGGCTTTAGTTGCTTAAAGGACCTTTTCTAGCTTGTTAGTGGTTACCTTAAATGGCGTAAGAACGGCTTGCCACGTTGGGTGTAGGGCGAGCCCCTGGCCTAGTGTGTATAGGCTGCGGTTGTTGTGCCACTGGGAAGGGGGTTCTACATCTGCCTGCCGAGTGAATCTAATGGCCCTAACTTGTTAGACGAACTTTTAACTGGCTTTATATGATTTTCGGTGTATTGGGCCTAGCTAACTCATGCATTTGGAAGTCATGACTCATAGTGAAAGTGTACACCTCTGCGCAGAGTTAAAAACTGGTACACTAGCCGTGCTCACGGATACGAGCGGCCTTGGAACATTTACAGATAGATGATCACCATTGCTATATCATGTTTACTTATTGTTGATATTATGCTCATGTTAATGTTATTCATTATCCTTAATTACAATTGATCATTTGTTCACTATTGGGAATTGGTTCATCTTGATGCTACACAATTGCTAAATATATGATGACTAAAAGCTAAACGCAGTCAAACAGTGTCTAGCCTTTTGAGCCTCATGAACCTTGTATTATATTTGTTGGGTTCGACATGGACTCACCCTTGCTATTTCCACCATAACAGATGAAGATTATGAGGAAGATTATCGTAATGAGTACTAGTCTTGGTGTCAACCAGTCAACCGTGTCCCTGTGTGGAGTTTCCGCTGGAGATTTACTATTAGTTATTATTATTTACAGTTCAAGACTATGTTTAACTATTTATTCGCTATGTAATAAGCATTGTGATGATACTATGTAATTTGTCTACTTATGTGTGCGATCATGTCCTGGGGCGCACATGAGTACTTTATGCATCCTATTTTTGTCCTTAAAAATGGGTGTGACACCCAGCCACCAGCCCACCTGGCAAAGGCAGTGGCCAAGCAAGCCAGCTAGGGTGCGCCTGCACCTAGGGCGGCGCAGCTCAGGCCCAACTTCCTCAAGCGGTGCCATTAATGCTCCTAGAGGTGGTTTAGGCTAGTTTCCAAATTTCCCAGTGCCAAACTGACCTCACTCTAGTATAAAAGAAGGGGTAGAGCTCCATTCATAACACACACCACATTTAAGCGTCTCTCCCTCCACTTGTATTTTACTATTTTTAGTGTAGTTAGGAGCTTAGCAAGGCTTGTAATCGGAGATCAAGAGCATCTTGAAGATGTGTGGTATGGTCAATACAATGTTCTTCATTGTGATTCATGTCATGTTCTTCATCTTGTTCTTGTTCTTATCCTATCATTATAGTTATGTTATGAAACTAGAGCTAAGTTCTTATGTTATTCATTAAGCACATAAAACTTTATGCTTAATCTTTCATACATACATGTTTAGACCAAGACCTAAGTTTAGTTTTGGTCATTATATTCTTGCGGGTTCGTCGTCCATCCCTGAGGCAGATGCTCTAGTAAGAGAACTCCTAATAAAGATGGAAGTTCCTGGCCACCGCTAGAGTAGAGTGACCAATAGCGTAGACATGGTGTCTAAGCTAGAAATTACCTTCATTTGCCTCGTATCCTTTGGTTGAGGGGTAGGCGGCCGGTGGTGACAACCATGTCCGTCCTTTGTAATTCCCCACGTTTGGGTACGGCGTAGAGCTATAGGCCGGAAATGCTTGGCAGACTAGGTGTTAGCCGATGCCCGAAGTAAGTTTATAGTGACCAAAGCTATCTTAACTTAGGATCTCTACCATTAGAAATTCATGTATTTGTATGATCTGCTAATCTTAGCATAGCTATACAAGATATGCCTGCTCCAGTTTAGGTTTATGCTTTTATTCTTTATTCTTTCTTTTATCTTCATCCTTGATATTGGCTTGAGTGTGTGTGTCACACTATCCAACATTTATCATGGTTTACCCCTGTTATGAACTTTGGTCTAGTATCCAGTCATGTTATCTTGTCCATATCCCTACTAGAGACTTTTACACCATGCCTTCCTTTGGAAAAATATAAATGAACAATACCCGAATACTTCTGGGTGAAATGCTACAATGATATATCCGTGCGCTTGCGGAATATTTCTGCATGTGTTCAAAAATATCGTCACGGCATTTCTGGTGCCATTGCTAGGAAATACCAATCCTAGAGATTGCGCTAAGAAACGCCAACAAGCATTTTTGGCGCCATTACTGAGGATGGACTTAAAAATTCCATACTCGGTGATTGCGTTTAGAAATGCCAACAAGCATTTCTAGCGCCATTGCTAGGGACGGCACTGGTTTAAAAGAATCTAGTAGGACATGTTCATGATAATATGCATGTGTAGTAGCCATTGCTCATAACAGGATAACTTTGCTTGTTTTCTCCTATTGTGGATGAAAACAGGATAGTGTAAGATGGTTTTTCCTTGCCGATGACCTTCACCAAGAATCCGAAGCCATTCCTAAAGAAGGCCCAAGCTCGTGTCGATCCTCCTTTCGCTACTCCACCGGCAACCAAACCCATCATCCAAGCACCATCCATACCAAACACCATGGCCGACAAGACGTTGCACGAGTACTTCGTCCCCACTGTTGCCAACGTGCCCATAGGGCCCGCTGTCAACACAGGCGAAGCAAACTTTCAACTGAAGACTGGCTTAATCAAGATGGTGCAGGCCAGTCTATTCTGCGGACTGCCTAGTGAGGAGCCAATGCTCATCTGCAACACTTCCTGGAGCTGTGTGACACCATCGTCATAAAAGGATGTCACACTTGAGATCATCAAACTCCGTCTGTTTCTGTTCTCCCTCCTAGGGAGGGCAAAATAGTGGTTCTACAAGGACTGGGAAGCTGTCAACACATGGAACAAATGTTCCACGGCATTCCTCGCGAAGTTCTTCCCGATGGGCAAAACCAATGCCCTTCGTGGAAGAATTTCCAACTTCCAGCAGACAGCATCAGAATCCATCCTAGAAGTATGGGATAGGCTGCAACAACACATCCTTGCCTGCCACACCACAGGATGGAAGACTGGTTGATCCTTCAAAACTTCTACAATGGGCTAACTTCCACATCTAGAGCCCACATAGATGCTGCTGCCGGAGGAGCCTTCTTCTCACTCACAGTCAATGAAGGTACGGTTCTTATTGAGAAGATGGTCTCCAACCAGGGGTGGAGTGAAAATAGACTCCAACCCCAAGAAGATGGCATGCATACCGTGGAGGAAACGGATATGCTTGTCGCAAAAATGGACCTTCTGATGAAAAAGCTTGACGAGCATGCCCATGAGAAGGAGGTGATGTATGGCACCGTCAAGGCCATGGACTTGCATACGATATGCGAGGTCTGTGGTGAAAGTGGACACTCGGGAATGACTGCCCCGAAACCCATGAAGATGCGCTGAATGACGACAACGGGTTTCATCCACAAGGAGGTCCATGGTGGAATCAGTCGCACCCACCATATCAGGAAGGTAACTTTGCTTACAATTGAAATTTTGCAAATCAACCTTCCTCGGTAGATCTTGTGTTAGGGTAAGCTCAAATAAACGAAAACTTGACAAAGAAACTTGCCTCTAACAATAAAATTTTTGAAAACATTAATTCAAATTTAGAAGGCTTAACCTTTCCCTTCAAAAATCAATTAAGCTTTAATAAAATGCTTGAAACCCAACTAGCTCAGATTGCCGCTTCAATTCCTGCATATGATTTTGAATGCGGTAATCACGAGGGATGGTAAGTCCACTCATGATCTACCCTATCCTAACCATGCAGAAGAAGCTAAGAAGCACGGGGGTACAACCCCGAACCTTAGTCTTTGAGCTAGCTTGGGGGAGGACCCCCACAAGGTAATGTGTATCTTGCACTCTCACCATTTTTCATTACCTTGCATAAAAAAGAGAAATAAAAAAATAATAATAATAAAAAACCAATGGTTCTCTTATACCATTCAATATTTTCACCCCTATTGGATGATTCTTGTTCATCCTTTAATGCTTCCTCTCTCTATGCAGACATGTTTTGGTTTGGGAGTATTGGTTATACATCTTCTAAATTAAACATGGTGCTTAGTTTGAAGTTTGAATGTCATGATCACAGTTCTATAGGCTTTTTAATTTAAACATGGTGCTTAGATTAATTACCCTACCATGATCATATTAGACCTAGTGTCTAGTTTGATCATTGAATCAAAACTGCAAGTATAGATTTTGGTTGATCTTATGGACTAACCCTTGCAGGAATTTATCAACTTCATGAGGGTAAGTCTTTGAGATGACAACAAAGATGAAAACTTGTTTGGTGAACCTTGATTTAAATAATAATAATAATAATAATAATAATAATAATAATAATAATAATAATAATAATAATAATAATAATAATAATAATAATAATAATAATAATAATAATAATAAATTTTATTCCACTCCACATATGTGTAGTAAGAATGTTAATTTCTCCTTTGTTGAAATGATGAACAGTTGCTCTGTCTTATATTTTGACTATGCCAAGTTTATAACTTAGCTTTTGTAACACCCCTGGTGTTTGGCCTGCACTGCATTGCACTAGCATGGCATCACATGAGCATAAGCATCATGTATACATCATACATGTGCATTTAAGTTGAAACATAACTATGAAACATGTGTAACAAATTATGTGTGCTTATGTAAACCATGCATGCAATCCTATGTTGCATTAGTGTAGAAGTGATGTTTCAATGTGCTAATGTTGGAATGATATTTCCTTGGGATGCTACATTGTGGTTCCATGCTTGCAAATATGTTTTCTATGATAGTCTAGTGAATCGAGCTAGGGTTTGTTCTTAGAGTTTTGACAAATTCAAATTTGAACCTAGTTTGACCATGTGTGACCAAGTGTGCGAGCTGCTTTGACTGCTTTTGAAGTGATAGCTAGAGACCTTGCATGTCCATGTGAACAATAGGAGAGTTGTAGTAAATTTTTTGTGGAACAAACTTTGTATTCATCACAAAGCCTGTTTCAGCTCCTAACTTGTTCAAAAATGCATATTTGGACTGAAAATAGCCCCTGTGTTTCAAATGCATGTGGTGATGTTTCGAAATCAATTTTGCTTTGTATTTCAAAATGTAGGCAGAATTAGGAGATGTGCTAAGAAGGAAAAATGTAGGGTTTGAAAAGTTACACACTTTTGTTTCTTACTAGGTATGACAAGGAGCATCGCTACAACGCCAAAGGACAGAGACCACTCCCTCAATAGTGGCACGCATGCCTAGGCATGTAGCAACAGTGCGAGAAGTACCGACGCCATGCCTCCACAGTGCAGCCCACGTCGCCACCGGATAAGGCCCTCCCGAGGCCTCGGGGCTCCTTCTCCAACAAGGATCACACCACGTACCAACATTTTGTAACCCTGCATTCCTTGAAACTATAAAAGGAGCATGCATGGACCGTTCTAAAGGGGAAAACCAAGAGAAAAAGAGAGATGAGAACACACGAACAGGTAACTCTCCTGGATCTTGCGAGGGCACCAGCAGAGTCACGCACACACTCCACTCACACCTTGAGACCTGGGAGCTCCTCCCTCTCTCACCCACTTGTAACCCCTACTACAAGCACTTTGGTGCAAGACAATACAAGTCTCCTCATCCCCATTGGACGTAGGGCATTCTTTGACCCGAACCAGTATAAATCACTTGTGTTTTTCTTGCACACCATCCGGATCCTCGATGCGTAGACACATATTACTCGTTGGTGCTAGAACCGTCATTTCTAACACCGACAGTTGGCGCGCCAGGTAGGGGCCTTTGTGCGTCACAACTAACCAATTCTGCAGGGTCTAGGATGGCTACATTATCTCACCCCCACCCGACGAGCATGTCCTCGGCGGCCAGAGGCAACACCAGCCTCACCCTAGGCTCCCACATCTGGTTTGGGAGTCTCGAGTTCATCATCACCAGGGAAGGTGACAACCTCGACCTCGTCCCACCGATCAACAAGCCTGCCAACTTCCCCGAGCCCGTGGTTAACCTACGATGCCATTCCGACGAGTTGAAGAACACATGGCCCAACGAGTTTAGCCTGCCTGATCTACCATGAGCTACTCAGTCCTACCGTGAAAAAAAGAGACGAGCTCCAACTCTGACTTCTTCGACTCCGACTACAACAATGACTACGATGACGACTACCAAGGCAGCACCGGCTTCGCCAAGCTTCAGAAGATGCAACGATTTTTACGCATCAGTGATTATCTCCTCAACTACGAGCCGTTCAATGATGACTTCATCGATCACTTCGACAGCTATGAGCTCTCATGGTCGTGAAAGGGACAACTAGGTCCCAATGCAGAATTCGGTTTGCCATGCCCGTCCCCCGTTATCTTCATAGTTAATACCGCCTCTGAATCATTCTTAAAATTCTCTATGAACTATTTTCTAACTCCCTAGTAATACCGTATGTATAAGTGCATCACGTGCATGCATCATACATGTCTCATACATACATCATACATATGTCATGCCGCATCATCTGCACACGGTCCAAATCCGGGCCCAGAGTTCGTAGGCTGGCCCTGCAAAAGGGTTTCGACAGCCGCTCTGGCCCAACAGATTAAGGGATGGTATGAAGGGAGTGGCACAATAGAGGTCAACACCCGGGTGCCTCAAAGCACTGTATGGGACTCCCCGAACCATGTTCGAGCCTTGACGGACACCGATTTAAGGGTTTTCATAGGAGAAAGGCGATGAGCTGCCGGGGTCGTGTCGAAATGACCCTGGTTACCCTGAATCGGTCATCGAGGGTATGAGGTCGGTCACTAGATACCAACGTTAGATCCTCAGCGAACGGGATCTGGGACCTCACTCGAAATGAAATACCCGCTAGCAACTCAAACAGACACCACAAAAACGGCCCTACTCGAGAGGGATGACGTGCCACTGTCCAACCCCTCCTTCTTTGCAAAAAAGATGCGAGAGGGGAATGCATTGGACCTCCTGACCGGATCAGGGCCATGAGTCTTGATTTTCGAAGGTCCGGTTTCATGTGCACGGTTTACCGAGGCCCGCCGAGACTTGAAGTATGGGGACAAATCATCCGGACCCTAGAAGACGCCCTAGGGGCAATAAAAATCCGGCTGGCGGACGTCCCATCTGCATGCTGATCTCAAGGGTCGCCGACCCCGCCTCAGGCCATGGGGTGGCAGGGGTCATGTCGACGTTAAGACCCTAACCACGCCTCGGGGCATGTACCTCCCCAAGGGGACTCCGCCACGCTAGCCACCGGCGGTGGTCCGGTGGCTTTCCTCGCTGACCAAACGGGTTTTGCAGAATGAACAACAAAAGAGTTTAAAACCACGACTTCAACATAATTCATCATAAAAAACAAAATCAAAAGACGTCATGCGTCACAAGCTGATAAGCCTAACAAAAAAGGCGGGAGCCCTAAGGGGCAACATCGCAGGGGGAGCTCTAGGCGAGGACGAGGGTGGCCACCGCCTCCTTGGCCAGGCCGTAGCGTGCCACCAGATCCTCGTGGAGGCATAGCGGCTCCTCCGTGGGGAAGTCATCGACTTCGGTAAGGTCCGCTCCCACCGACAGCTCCACCATAGCCAGGGAAACCCCGGTGCTACAACGGATGCCGCTCTTGATGGCGGCGGTAACACGATGGCGCGCAGCCCAAAGCCGGTCATTCCTAGTACCTGGGGCAACCCCCAGGTAATCTAGGAAGGCATCAACCGCAGTGCGGAGACCCTCTAGCTCCACGGTCACCTCTGACACACGAGATTCCATTCACGATTAGAAAGGAGATGTAGACGAAGAAGGAAGAAAACAAAAGAGAAGAAAACTTACCAACGCCGCGATGGTCGGCGTCGTCCAGCTGATGGAGGAGGACATTCGCCCTCCCCTCAACGTTCGCTGCTGCCGCGCGAATGAGCGCCTCCTCCTCCGACCGCTCCACCATCAGCCCCAACAGGCCAGCCAGAGCCCTAGGGAGGACATGGCGAGGGCGGAGGCTCCCCATTGAGATGCCACCAGTCCGCAGCTGGCGGCCGCTCCCCGTGAAGGCCCGATCGCCTGTTCGGCGACGCTGCACTGCCAGGGGGCCATCCACCTCCTCGGACCACTGCGGAGAGTTGCTGCACGCCCTCGAGATCGTGGGATTGTGCTAGGAGATAGTGGAAGTGGAAAGTGGCAATAGGGGTGGAAAGAACAAGTGCCAAGCTAGGTATAAATAAGGGTCGAATGACCGTTCAGCTGCACGGCTGCACAGGACCATCAATGCGAACTCGGAACTCGGGCCAGCGTTCCCACTTCCCGCTAAAACCGAGTAATGGAACCGTCCCCTCCACTTCTTTTGATTAAATCCTCGATGTTCCCACTCACTGCAATGCACTCGTTTAACTCCCAAAACCATGGACTCTCGGGCTGATGATGGGCCACACAAGAGATAAGCATCTAAATTAGGTTTTCACCAGAATAGCCTCCCTCGAACTCAATTACGACCCATGTCAAAAACCACATGGTAATGACTAGCATGACCCATCGACTTCTGGTCAAAACCAAGAGGCCCAAAAGTGGAAGTCGTGGAATGTTAGCAGAGAAAGCCATCGCAAAGTAAATGTGTCTGGTGGCCAACCCCACCAGAAGGATGGTTGAAGGGACCAACTCCCCGAGACCCCTCAGACTACCATAAGGCATAGGGCTCAGGGGCTTGTCCTACCATGCCAGTATAGCAAAATACCGAAATCGCCCTCAGCATCATGCACCCTTACTCAACTCTGAGCCCCTCTACGGCCAAGCCCGAGCAATAATGCCCAGTGCACCACCCTAAGCTGTGTCCAAGGACCCCGTAGGCGTTGAACAGTGGGATCCCATCGGAGGGAGGCACCGAACCCTCAGAGCCCATCAAATGGGTCTGAGGTCCACTGAACGACCCTTGGGCGACTTGGAATGCGTCTTGGGATCACTAACCGACCCAAAGCGAATAGGGCCCGGACATTCACCCGGACTTACCTGTTAAAATGCTCGCCGAAAATGCTACTGACCGCCCGCCAAGGATAGCATGGCATATTCCTCCCCTCCTCTCGATGAAGGAGAGACGTGAAGGACGTGAAAAAAGATGAGGCACCCTTGACTGACCTCTCGCCGTGAGCAGAGGCTCGGGGGCTACCCTTGCACTAAGGCCGAGGCCTCGGATTGACACCCCGCATAAAGTCAAAACCTTGGAAGCACATCCTATCCTTCCAAGGCCTCGGGGGCTACACCTGGCAGGTGTGCTCGCGTGCACCCCCTGAAAAAAGCAACACAAAGATAAGCCAAGGCCCCAGCAACGACCTAGCTAAAGCCCGGCAAAGAGCAAACTCGACGCACAGCCTCTGGAGGAGTATCCCTACTCCTCCACAGTCTCGGGGGGCTACTGTCGGGTACCACAATTAGGGGTACCCAAATTAAGGTGGAAAACCACCCAAAAAACACAAACCAAACATTGATCTACCTCGTCTAAGAACAAAATAACTAAAGAGACCTACGAGCTAAACTCTCTCTTGTTGGGCCTCAAGCAAGACATGTGAGCATACCAGCCCATCTCCCCGCTTCATCTGAGGCCTCACGCATGGGGTTTCGGAACACCTCCAACTTGCCCGAGGCCTCAGCACTAGGGTCTTAGACACAGGCCAACTCACGACAACATCTTCGCCTCATTCGAGCCCCAGAAATGGCATTATCTGTTTCCACCTCGCCCGAGACCGGCCTCTGACGCCGTTTCCCCATTGGCGCACTTGAGACCCCCTGAGACATCACCCACGTTCTTGCGTATGCCCAACTGGACAAGACAGGAATGACAGGGGTCAAATCACGACGCCATCGCCCATAACAGGCATGGGGAAGAGCTGCTGGCCACTATGCCACCCGTACTGGCACTATACGCACGATTCGTGCCTGCGTGGCGTACGAAACATCGCTCTAGGCCACTATTCCCACGATCAGGGTGAGATCGCACCGTAATTCCCACCTCCGAGGCCCCAGTTCTCTACGCCAGTCAAACTACAAGGACAAGCACACCATAGCCACGCCAGCCACAGGACCAAGTATGACAGGGCGCGTTGCTACAACGCCAAAGGACAGAGACCACTCCCTCAATAGTGGCACACATGCCTGGGCATGTAGCAACAGTGCCAGAAGTACCAACACCATGCCTCCATAGTGCAGCCCATGTCACCACCGGATAAGGCCCTTTCGAGGCCTCGGGGCTCCTTCTCCAACAAGGATCACACCACGTACCAACATTTTGTAACCCTGCACCTCCTTGAGACTATAAAAGGAGAATGCACAGACCGTTCCAAAGGAAGAAACAAGAGAAAAGAGAGACGAGAACACATGAACAGGTAACTCTCCTGGACCTTGCGAGGGCACCAGCAGAGTGACGCACACACTCCACACACACACCTTAAGACCTGGGAGCTCCTCCCTCTCTCACCCGCTTATAACCCCTACTACAAGCACTTCGGTGCAAGATAATACAAGTCTCCCCATCCACACTGGACGTAGGGCATTCTTCAGCTCAAACCAGTATAAATCACTTGTGTTCTTCTTGCACACCGTCTGGATCCCCGACGCGCAAACTCATATTACTCGTTGGTGCTAGAACCGCGTTTCTAACACCGACACATAGACCGATAGATGACGTGCACTCCCAGTTGTTTGGACTTTTGGACTTTGTGGAATGGACATTCGGACGCTAGGACCTGTCCAGACACCCTTGACTACCTCGTCTGCCACACCTACACTTCGCATATGGCCTAACCCCACGTGGCGTCTGTGTCCCACCCGACCCCGATGCAGTGTCTGTGCCCCTGCCCGACCGCACGTGGTGTCTACGTCCCGCACGACACCTCACGCCCCTAGCAACTGCAGCAGGTTGCAACATGTGCAAAACACCCCAATTTACTTTTGAAACATCCAGATATAGCATTTGAAACATGCGTCTGAAGGCAGACAAAACATTTGAAATGTGCGTATGAAACACTCACAAAAATAACACTTGAAAACCATTGCAAAACATATGCAACATTCAAATAAAACACTTGCAACATATGTGTGGAACATATGCAACATCCAGATAAACACACTTTCAGCATGCGTCTGAAAAAACAGATGAAACATTGGAAATAGACATTTGCAACATACATGTACACCAATTCCAACATATGCAACATCCCGATCTACTTTTGCAACATCCATACGGAGCACTTGCAACATACCTCTAAAACATTTGAAAACACTTGAAACATACGCTTGCAACATGTGCTTGCAACATCCGAGGAAGGAAGCGAGCGCAAGGTGCAACCAGAGAAGCCCACTCCGGGTCTAGCCACTTCGGATCTCGTGATGTCGTGAGCTGAGGTCAAGCGTCGCGGCAGTGCCCGGCGTCGACAGCGAGCACGACCTCCTGGTGGGGAACGGCGGCATCAGCAGCACCTAAACCCTGCGAGGGATGGGCCACCGCGCGTAGGGGTGGGGACCGGGCACGGTGCGACGAGGTGGAGCGGGTGCGGCAGGGATACGGACCACGGCACGGCGGCAAACGTGGCGCGGCTCGATGCGGGATGGGGGCGCCGCCGTGTGGCGGCTTGGGGCGGGCGATTGACGCGTGAGCGGCGACGAGCGAAGCGAGGAGTTGAGGATTTCTGTCGGCTGTTGGGCCCGGTCGTTGTGCTAGCTCGGAACAGGAACGGGTCATCCGGACGACCATGCCCGTACGGACGGCAGCACCAGAGTATTAGTGTTTTGGAATGGAGGAGCACACAAAATGTACTAATCCCTCCATTCCAAATTATAAGTCGCTTTGATTTTTTTAATATATTTATTTTGCTATATGCATATAAATATAACGTATGTCTAGATAATCCCTCCATCCAAGAAAGAATGCAATTTTAGCACATTGTCACGTTTTAGTATCTTGAATTTGACTAATTATAGATAAAAAAGGTATCAATATTAATGATATCAAATAAATACCATTAGATTAATTATGAAATGTATTTTATAATAAATTAATTTGGAGCCATAAATATGAATATTATTCACTAGAAATTTAGTCAAATGTGAACTACTTTTATTGTCACTTGCATTCTTTCTAGGACGGAGGGAGTACTAAAAAAGTCAAAGTGACTTATAATATGGAACGGATGAGAGTATTGATAAGACCATAAGAGAGGATCTCCAAAAGTTCCCCTAAATTTGCTCTCCAAAATGATTTTAGTTGACAGCTCCTTTGATTTTCAGAAGCAGTCAGCCAATTACGAAGACACTTTGTACAACCACCATTTGGGGAAATAAATTATAAATAAAAAGGGCAATCTACATAGGCGAGTCTCTCAAAAGATTTGTCTCTAAATATAACCTCAAAGCCCACTATACATCACCTAGTCCACCTTATTAGATACATTCCTTTTACTATATCTAGACATAGTGTATATCTAAGTGCATCACAAAAGTTATTGTATTTAAAAAAGCCAAAATGTCTTATAATTTGAAATGGAGAGAGTAATAGATTCTATGGTAGTAGTGTTATGCAGCCTACTGGGGCAGCACAACGATGTGGAGTCCAAAGCTTGCCGCACAGCTTCTTAGCAAGTGGTGTCGGTGTATGTGGCTCTGGCCTAGGCCAAGGCTAGGAGAATATCAGAGAGAAGTTATAGGGGCCAACCAATAAGGACTGGACCATCTCATTATAACATATGGTGTTGTGGGGGTCTCATGGCAGTACCAACTCCCAGTGAGATGCTTAGACTGGTTTTGATAGTATTAATTAAGATGCCAAGTAAGCAGAACAGTGATATGGCATTAGAGTTAACAGAGAAGAATATTTTCTCATGCAAGTAACTAATTTCTCCTAAGCCCAATGAATGGGAATAAAAGGGGAATGCATAGGAATTTATTTTGAAGAAATCATCTATTTGGAATATAGGTTATTTATTTATGTAGCATCTATATGACATGGCAAGTGTGAAAACTGCCAAGCAATTTTTAGGATAGGACTTCCATCAGTGGAAAGCAAATGTACAAATGCAAAAATGAAAATTGAGGAAGAAAGTATTGATGAGCTGAGATATCCTGACAAAAGTATGAGCGAGTTCACTATCATCTTGGATGATGAATATGAAATTTTCAAATAATAGGATATGAACTTGTTGAAGTCATCAGTCATTATGTATAACTCTGTTCAGGCAACAAGTCATGGATACAAATTAAAAGAGGTGAAAACGTGTCACGAGCCTAAGCTTCCATACAAAATGCATCAAGTTTAAATGTTCTTGGTCCCAAATATATTTAAATAGTTCAGTAACTACTATACCCACAGGGACGTAGACAGCCAACTGAAAGTTCTTCACCAAGGCCTGGTTTAGATACCACCCAAATTCCAAATTTTTACACTCTCTCTCCATCACATCGAATCTTTGGACACATGCATGGAACATTAAATATAGATAAAAAATAACTAATTACACAGTTTGGTTGTAAATCGCGAGACGAATCTTTTGAGCCAAATTAGTCCATGATTGGACACTAATTGCTAAATCCAAACGAAAGTGCTATAGTAGCCAAATTCCAAATTTTTTTGCATCTAAACACCCCCAAAGTTCACAATATAGCTGCATCGGGGTTGATTAAAGATTGCTCCCTTTTGCTCGCACCACAGAATTCCAGACATCGGTGGCTCATCCTTGTGTCGACACCAGTCTCTGCACATTTTGCAAAAAAACCCTTGAACTTCCTAGGAACTAACCCGCAGTCCAAAGTCGACCCAACAGCCTCGCTCCCGCAAGCGCACGGGCGATTTGGGTGGCGCCGAAAACCCTAGCCGCCACCATCTCCCCTCTCTGTCTCGTCGCCGTCATCGCTTCACTCCTCTTCTCTCCGCCTTGCTGTGTCAAAGGAGCGCACCCAGATCTATGGGGAGGTGGCATTCGGCCATGGCAACGTCACGGCGGGTCGCGACCGTGGTGGAGCGGCCGTGCTCGCATGCTCAGAGCCCAGAGGCAGGATGGGGCGGGGCACCGCAGTTCTCATCTTCTCGCATGCTCAAAGAAGGTGGCGATGCGAGCACGAGGTATGGCTCAGCAACATCTCCATGTCCTCTCCGAGATTTGTTCACCGAGGTTGAGCTTTCTCTCTCTCTCAGATCTGACCATGAGCTACTCAAAGGCACGGGCTTGCACTTGGGTGAGGCTTGTGGATGGCCTCACGGGGCCTCGGCAGTGGCAGGCAGCGGCAGCCACCCGATGTTGCCCCTCGATCCGTGAAGAAGGGCAGCATCCCCGTCGTCCTATGCCTTATTCTCTGTGGCCATGGACGAGGATCTCGGCTGGATCCTGCTATACAAGAGGATCTCATTAGATCTTGGAGGTACAGTGACGGTGGTAAGATCTGGTCTCTTCCCCTCTCGCACCATCCATCCGCCTTTCATCCCCTCTGTTCCCCATGATCCCTTATTGACATTTGGACCATATGTTTCTGTGATGCGGGGGAGCATGTTGAGCCGTGCGAGATCCAGCGGCACGTAGATCTGGCGAAACTCGCTAGCTCCCGCGGCCATGGTCGGCAGATGAAGATGAACCACCTGCGCTTTCCTCTTTGCGTCCGCTAAAGAGGCTCGAGGTGAGAAATATTCTACACATATTTTCTTGATCCGATGTCCTCGCTCGGACCTACCGTTTTCGTTTGTGAACTCACATTTCACTAATCTCATGTTCTGGATTCAAGGTTTCGAGCACAGAAACAGGTAAGTCATGATGGCGAAGGAATCCAAGCCGGACGTGACGTTGTTCCAGCTCCTCAGCGACCTTCTCCATCCTACAGATATGCTGCTAGCCCCACAGTCCTGATCTGCCAATTGTCTTATGTTCTTCCATGGTTGCCGATTTGGGTAGATTTTCCATTCAGCCACACCAATTTTGTTGTTGCGTTTCATGGATCTCGATTACAGTATGAAACTATTGGTAGTATCATCAATAACTTTTGCATCCAAAATAGCCTAAGATTGCAGTCACGTGTGTCTAATACCACCACTTCAGGCCCTTGTAAATAAACCTAATTAGTTGTGGTGGTAGGTAGCACCTCTAATGCATAGCTCGAAGGGATGCTAGCGTGAGGTCTAGTTACTGCTGGATTCCCCTGTGTGTAACTCCTTGTGTTTCCTAACTGCTTGTACTTCCTAAACAATTATCCTTTCCTACCAGCCTTTCAAATGTGTGCATTTTTGCTTGTGTTATGACAAGACAAAATAGGGACAAACATAATTTTGTTTTGTGTCCTAACTCACGAGAAGACAAAATATGGACAATCAGAGTCATACTTGTGTTGTTTTCCTTGCTTCTTCCAATGGTGAGTAGAGCCAGCTGAGTTGATCTTGAAGCCAATCTGGCTGAAAATAACTACGTCAGTTTATGTTTGAAGCCAATCTGGCTGAAAATAACTACGGATATCTGCCGTTAAGTTTTGCCAGATTACTCAATGAGCATAACTCTGATCCCAAAAGAGAAAATGCAAACATTGCTGGAGTCAGCGGAAACACTTTGCCACTTATTGTCCATTCACAGCTTAGAGAGAACTATTTTGTGTTGGAAGCTAGTCTTAGGAAAATCCTACCCATGCTGGCACCATACACAAGACACGGAATCGAACCCTTGGCTAGCTAAAATATTTCTTGAAAGTTGTGAGAAATGCTGAACTGGACCTATTGCATGTTAGCATCATCTTCCTTCTACAATAATGGATGATTTGTTTGTTCTGAAATCTGAATTGTGCTTCCATTCATTTGCGTAATAAATAAAGAGCAATGATCTAGTATAGCAGTGGTTGCCATGTCGTGATGTTTTGCTACCACTGACATGTTATATTTTTTTCATTCATTGTCTTTCAAACTGAATCCTATTCTGTTCATTTGGAAACTTTTGTTTTCTGTTCTCTGACTGATTGGTAAGGCACATTTTCTTCAATTTACGTAATTGGTCAACTGCTCGTGGCTAGATTAACCTGCCATGTGGTTAGATCAGGCTTTAATTAATTCAGACTAATTTCAGTTAGGCATCAACAAAACCTAAGTCCTTTTTTACATATGAAGTAGGTAACCCAAATTTATTAACATCGTAACTGATGATCCATGGTCAATAACTGGCACTTGGTTTCTTTAAAGTGGCTGATACTTATTTTTCTTTTTTGGCATATGGATTGTTTTTTATATCTTTAATACAAAGACATGCAGCTCTCCAGCATTGCTTGAGAAAAAACATGAGAAAATTAATCTAGGGCACTACTGGTTCGCGAATTGGGTTGAAGGAAATTACTAAAATAAAAAAAGGAATTTAGTTTGAGGGCATTGATAGAAACATCCCACATTTCAAGGAACCTATGGTTCAATGATCATTATGATTATTGAACAATGTATTTCTGACTTATGGTAGCAGAAAGACAGAAACACTTGTATCTGTTCGCTGATTATTGAACGATGGATATTTGATTTAAAAAAAATATAGGTTGAGTCAGTGAGGGGTTGCGTGCTAAGATCGAAGCATTAGGATTCGACATGTGTGTGTTTGATTTTTTGACAAAGCTCCTTTCGTGGTTTAATGGTAAGTTCATATTTCACTGCTTAGTATTTGCTCTAGAGGCCTCTGAATCTTTTAGTGTTCAACTTTAAAAAAATCTTTTATTTGTTTCAATGTTAGGATATTCGGTTGCTTACATAATTTGTAGTTCTTGGTGATATGGCCTGGATTGATTTGCCTGGTTTCTTGGGAGCCTTCTTATATGCATGTGCTCCTGATATCCACAACTCATGAATTCTTGTGATAACCATATCCTCTAGGAATTTAGATTGGATACCTTTTATGCTTTTGTGAAATTCTTGGCCAGGCATTAAATATCTTGGCTAGGCATTAAAATATTCAAGTCTTGAAGCGGCATATCAATGTCTTACATATATTCAAGCCGCCGGAGGAATAAATGAGATTAGATAGTTTTTTTCTTTTTTAGGAAATGAGTTTCGATAGGTATATGTGTAGGGTTTTGTTATGGGCTGTCATTACAGATTGGATCGGTTAAGCGCCACTATTATTTGCATCGAGGCATCGGGCCGTTCACTTATGGACACATGTTACATGTTTCTAATTACAGTTCATGTGTGCCTTCATGATGATTATATTTTGTATTTATAGTCTGTTGATATTATTGGCCGACTCTAATTTCCACGATTTGCTGCTTAGGTTCCTTCTTGGACAAATGGAGCAAGCCGGTTGATCACCAAATATGTGAGGGGATGGCATAAAGTATGTGCGCCCCCAAATAGTCCCCAACATATTAATTACAATGACTTAGTTGATTATATTGTACTAACTTCATGTATAGCTTCTTTTTTGTGGTTTCCTGTCTTCTGCAACTATATTCCACCTTGAATCAAAGTGTTGTCTGATGCAAAAGTCTTCAAAGATGTATGGTGAAGTTAATGTTATCTGACTTTAATTTGTTTTAGATTGTGCAAGAAGTCTTGCTGTTTCACGTAAAAAGAAGATTTTATTTGGTTTTGTCGTTTTATGAAGCAAGAATATCATTGTTGTAACTTAGTCAAATAGCTAGCCAAGTAGTTATAAGATCAGTCAAGATAGGGCGCCCTTCGGGCGCCTAATGTTCTAGTACAGATAAAAGGCACGGCAGGATATTTTATTATGCATAGTCAAGTCATGCAAAGCAGTTAAAAAAAGGCCATGCAAACAAGGAACAAAATATGCAAAATCGCAAGAATATATATACATGCAGCTTGTTTGTAGAGGGAAATATAAACTAGTATTATATTGTTGGACAACATATTACATGACCAAAAGCTCAGCACAGTGTCACTGCTACATAGAAAAGAACACCCTAGCTACTTATCAAGCACTTTTGTACAAGTTGTCGCCACTCATGATCATGACCTTACCAAAGTGGCAAATGCTAGGCTCTTGGTTGAACCGAACAGCAATGGCATATACTTTTTTTTCTCGAAAACGCAGGAGAGCTGCGCTTCATTATATAAGAAGAAAATAAAGAGCAAGAGCCCAAACATCACAACACAACACACCACACACACACTCACACCCCTAACAGTCTCAAGGAATACATTCGCACCGGTGACAACCACACACAGGCGACCACTACGAGCTAAACACTAACTACCAGGGAGGAGGGCAGTCAAGGAGGACAGCCCTCGAGCCCCTGCCATAGACCATCAGTGGTGTTCCTCGCCGGCTAAGACCAGAGCACCAGCTAAGTTTGAAGTTGCTCCATCAAAGACACATCCATTGCGATGGTTCCATATAGTCCAACCTCCGAGAATAATAAGCGAATCAATTCCTTGCCTCATCAACCCATCATTAATGCTGCTGCTAGCTTTCTCCCAAGGAAGGACAACTCAGAAGGCTGAGGGGACATGGTATGAAGACCGACTTGTCTGAACAAAATGAACCAAAATTCTCTTGCAAATACACAATGGACAAGGAGATGGTCAATAGTCTCGTCTTCTTGGTCACAAAGAGGACAGGATTCTGGATGAGGCAACCCACGATGTGCCAGGCGATCAGTCGTCCAACACTTGTTGTGCGCGACCAGCCACATAAAGAAGCGACACTTGGGTGGCGCCCAAGATTTCCAGATTCTTTCCCATGGTCCAAAAATAGTAGAGCCCAAAAAGAATCCATCATATGCCGATTTAGCCGAGTATTGTCCATTGGAGGAGAGCCTCCATACATGTCTATCCTCAACCTCTGGCTGCAGCTGAAAATTCATCAATAGATCCCATAATTGGAGATACTCTACCATCACACCAACTGTACGAGCTCCCTGAATGTCTGAAATCCAAGCCTGGTTAGTGAGGGCGTCTCGGACAGTTCGCCGTTTAACCCTCCTTTTGGGAATAGCTGCGAACAGGCGAGGGGCAAGGTCTGCAATGCATTTCCCATGTAGCCACCGATTTGTCCAGAAAAGAGTGTTTGCACCATCACCAACAATAGAACAAACTGCTACAGAGAAGATGGCTGTCACTTGCTCCGGCATATGCAATGGGAGAGCAGCCCAAGGGCGATGAGGCTCTATTTTTTGCAGCCAAGCCCATCTCATGCGCAAAGCCCAGCCAAGAGACTTGAGATAAATTCCCAGACCTCCAAGCTCCGGTGGTCGACAAACTTTGACCCAAGCCACAAGGCAATGTCCCCCTTTCGCATCCTTACGGCCTCTCCAAAGAAAACCACGCCAAATTTTATCCACCGCTTTGATAGCCCATGGAGGAAAATCAAAGGCCATAGTCAAATAAATGAGCATCCCAGTCAGAATAGATTGTACTAGAACCCTTCTTCCAGCCCTTGTCAATAAATCTGCCTTCCAGCTAGGAAGCTGATCAGCAATGCGATCAATAATGGGCTGCACTTGTTCTTTAGTAAGTTTTCTTAGGGAGAGGGGCACACCTAAATATTTGCACGGGAATTCTGAAAGAGGGCAGGGCAGCAGGTTTTGTATGGTTGCAATCTTCAAATCAGCACACCTAATCGGAAGCACATTACTTTTCTGCAAATTAGTCTTGAGCCCTGAAGCTTCACCGAACAAATTAAGAATATCCATGGTAATAGAGATATCTCCAGATTCCGGGCGGAGAAAGAGAGCCACATCATCAGCATAAATAGAGATGCGGTGCTGTAAGGCACGAGATGACAGGGGCAGTAGCAAACCTTCACTGGAGGCTTTAGTAATCATATGCCTCAACACATCCATCACCAAGATAAAGAGCATGGGAGAGAGGGAATCACCTTGCCGCAATCCTCGCGATGAAGAATATGATCCCCAGGCACCCCATTTAAGAGAACTTGGGTTGATGACGAGGAGAGCAGCCCACTGATGATATCTCTCCAAATTTGTCCGAAACCAAGCTGCTGCAGTACCTCCAAAAGGAAAGGCCATGACACAGAATCAAAGGCCTTTGATATATCTAATTTGAGAAGAATCCGATGCTGCCTTTGTTGATGAAGGAACTTTGCTGTTTGTTGAACCAGCATGAAGTTATCCTGTATGAATCGCCCTTTTATGAAGGCACTTTGGATCGGAGAGACCATTTGCTGTAGACGACCAGCAAGGCGATTAGCCATGATTTTTGTGATTAACTTGGCAAAGCTATGAACCAGACTTATGGGTCGAAAATCTTTAGGCTGATCAGCACCATCTTTTTTAGGAAGGAGAGTGATGTAGGCTGAGTTGAGGATACCCAAATTCATAAACTTCCTGTTCCAAACTGCTGAGACCGCTGACATAATATCTTCCTTTATGATGGGCCAACAAACTTTATAGAACCATCCCATGAAGCCATCAGGCCCGGGAGCTTTGTCTGAAGGTAAGATTTTAATTGTATCCCACACTTCTTCCTCACTAAATGGGAGCTCGAGATCAGCTAGGTCATGTGCATCGATATCTAACTCAGTTAAGTTGATGGTGTGCTCCCTATCAGTACAGCTACCTAGCAGATTTTCATAGAAATCATCAATAACTGCAGCCTTATCATCATGACTACTGCAGATTCGCTCACCAGCGACAATTCTTCCAATGAAGTTCTTCCTCTTCCGGTGACAGGCATGAAGATGGAAGCGCTTTGTATTTGCGTCTCCGTCCCGAAGCCAGCCTATCCTTGAACGCAGGCGAGCAATGGTGCGCTGAAGGGACGCTAGAGCTAAGCTGTGCTTTTTCAGATTATTTTTGAGCCACAATTCCCCCGAGGATAGCTGGCGACTGTCTTGGGCAATCTCAAACTGGTGTAAAATTTCCCTTGACAAAGCGAGCTGGAAATTTACCCGACCGACCACCTGATCGCTCCAACTCTGCAGACCTCTGCTGGTAGCCTTGAATTTTTTTTGCCAAGGTAATGAAAGGACAGGGGCCAGCAGGAACCGAGGTCCAGGCTGAGGAGACCATTTCCTGGAAACCATCAAGTTTGGGCCAGAAGGATTCAAAGTGAAATCTGCGACGGCCCGGAGCGTTATCCCATAGGCCAAGCAAGAGGGGGCAGTGATCCGAATCATCCGAAGCCAAACTCTGTAGCAAACAATTAGGGAATCTGTCCTCCTCGTCCACAGTGCATAGAACTCTGTCCAATTTCACCAGAGTAGGGGAGACCTGCTGATTTGACCATGTAAATTTGCGGCCGTGCAATGGAATCTCCTTGAGAGCAAGATCATTAATAAACCTTCTGAAACGACCCATCATGGCCCTATTGAAATTAGCATTATTCTTGTCCTCGTCCTTATAAATTAGATTGAAATCCCCAGCAATCATCCATGGTCCAGGGCAAGCTGCACGGATATCCCGTAGTTCCTGCAGAAATAGGATTTTATCTTCATTGCCTTGTGGCCCATAGACACAAGTTAGCCACCACGCTTGCCCATTCTCAACAGCAAACTGGATTGTTACACTGTTATTATCAACCCTCCGGACTCCTGAAACACCAATATGACTTCTCCAGGCAACCAGAATGCCTCCACTAGCACCGATAGAGGGGGACAACAGCATAATCTGAGAAATCAGACCCAAGAGATGAGAGGATAATCCTGCGAGATATGCCTGCAATTTTCGTTTCCTGGACACAAACAATATCCGACCGCAAAGAATCCACAAGAGTGCGCAGAGAGTCTTGTCTAGAAGAAGAATTTAAACCCCTAAGATTCCAAATCAGAATTTTGGAAGGATCCATAAATCACAAAATTGTCAAACGACCAAGAAACGACATCTGGTGGCTAAACTCAACAGCCCACCCCCCCCCCCCCCCATCCTCCCCCAGAATTTCAGGGAGGGACCAATGGAAAAGAGCTGCTAGAGCCAGAAGGTGAGAATCAGGTAGGGGCTGCGCAAATAACTTCGCATAATCATCCAGGGCCTGCTGATCTATACCTTCATGCTCCTCAATAAGTTCCAGAGTCCTCATAGCCCTCTTCTTCGTTCTCCTCTCTAGGTCATTGAGTCCAAATTCAGTCTCCACACCAGCAAGACGACGGCTCCGTCGGGGAGTGTCACCTGGAGGCAGGGTCTTGTGTCGGCGCTTGTTGATGGCCGGGATAGGGAGAACGCCTCCCGCACGCTGAGCAAGCTTGTTGATGAAGATAGCACGAGAAGCCGCCGGGTTAACCGAAGAGGATGCCGGAGGCGGAGCAGGAGGCTCCAGAATGACACCCACCCCCGCCACCATAGGGGAGGGCTCACCCCCAGCCGCCGGGAGTAGAACCGTTGCGGCCGCCGCCGGGTCAGCTAGAGTGGAGGTCGGAGGACCAGCAGCTGTCTCCACCTCAGGCACCGAAGTAGGGAACGGAGACGGAGCAGGGGCCTCCATATAGACGTCCTCGCCCGCCACCGAACCAACCGGAGTAGAGGAAGGAGGTGGACAAGCAGATGCATCCGCTGTGGGCACCGAAGAGAAGGCCAGGGGTGGGGCGGCAGGATCCGCAGCCACATCTCCAGCCGCTGAAAACTTGGACGAATGGAAAGAGCGTCTCGAATAAACCAAAAGCGGCTTCATTTGAGCTTGAGAATGCAGCGGGGGAGGTGGAAGAGTCCGTGCCAAGGCCGGCAAATCCGTCGCCTCATCGGAGGGGAAACACAGGGGCGAACGCGGTGAGGCCGGCAAGCACTCCGTCGCCTCACCAGGTTCCCTAGTTTCCCAGTCAATGCCTTGAAGCCCAGCGTTCTTCAGAAGCCCAACAGAAGTTTCAGCCTTTGGCAGGTCTGTAGCCCTGAGAGTTCATAGGCCCAACAAAGTCCGGCCCAGCAGCAACGCAGCCGTTCGAGGGTACTTTCAGATCCTCAAGAACTTCGAATCGCACGAGTGTAGGAGAGACCATTGATGGGCTGTCGTCAAAAGAGCCCTCCAAGCCGTTGGCAGGCGCTGCCAAAGTGACGGTCGCAGGACCGAGGGGCTCCACGCCTTGGGAACCCTCAGCAACATCACGCGTCCCCTGGGAACCCGCGACCTCCGGAAGAACAGCGGGCGACGGCTCCGTCATGATGACGACGCTTGAAGGGGCTCCATTGGCTAAGCATTAGTTCCTCTTTGATGACTCTCGCTTGAACGGTCTTCTCTTCACAACACTCAGGATATTTGACTTACCATTGTATTTGGGCGCACTTGCTGTTCCAGGGCTTGGTTTTCGCACGATGAAGTACGCAACACCATGTCCTGCATACAAACGCATTCTATAATCTGATAAATCAGGCTGGCAAATGTAGCAGTCAATCGCCTTTAATCGCACCATCTCATCCATTTGGTGCAAGCTCTCACTTATGGGCTCTGCTTTCCCTCCAATGACCTCAACTCCAGTCTTCCCTTGCATGCATTCATTGCAGAAGTGAGGCGCAAAGCCCACTCCCAGCTTCAGAGGTGGCCAGTCACCCACCGCGTTTCTGCCAGCTCCTTCTGCTGATGTGCTATTCAAGTTGGTGCACTCAGAGGCCAAAACATTGCATTCAACGTGTACCAGGATAACCTGCTCTGGAAATCTGCATGACAGTTCTGATGGTGTGTTGTATCCAGCACAACCGTTTGGTTTGCAGCATAATGCATCCTGCCGCCAAAACTTGGTGTCCCTGTGGCACAAATCTTGCATGCTGAAACATGGAGCAAAAGTGGTTGAATGAGAAATATCTTGCAGAGGAAGTCGAGTGAGTTCTCCCATTATAGCTTCAGCCATATGCTTCATCGAAGATGTGAATGACTGCAAGCATGTTTATCGCAGTCCCAACAATGTCCGTGCTCTCTGACAATCGTAGCATCAGTGCGAGAGCAAACTTCTCGTCGGCATCTTGCAATCTTCGTAGAGAATTCAAGCGCTGCCTCCACACCACGCCCTTCCACACACATGGGCCATATGTGAAGACGACGGAGTATGCTTTCTTGCACCTTGTTATACTGCAGAGTTTTGCCCTGAAGAAGTTCTCTGACAAGAGGGGTTGGAGAACATGCACCGCTGAGGTGAGCATCCAGACTCCACATCTTTGAGAAAACGGTTGGCGCATTCTGCCAACCACTCAAATCTTCGAACATCGGAGCAGCCAGTGCTGTCTTTGCAGAACCCAGCTAAATAGGAGGATATGGATGATTGAGTCACCTGTGCAATCCGTTTAGTGAAGGAGTTTGTTGCCGGTTGCTCCATCTCTGAAATGTCTGTTGCTTGCTGCTTACTGCACCTGTGTAGCAGATATTCGCAGTCCTTGAAGGCACGTTCCAGCAGCTTCCTGCGCCGTAGCAGGGACACATCTGTGATGGGCATCCTTGCAGATCTCTCAAGTGCGAGCTCCAGTTCGGTGTGCGCCATCTCAAGTCTCTCAGCATAATGTCCTCTGGATGCCTCCACCTTATCGTCAAGCTTGCTGAATAGGTAGGAGGCGACTCTGCTCACGGTCTCCTGAACAAAGGCTGAAGCCACCATCCTCGCCACGAGGATCGCTTATGCAGACTCCTCTCAAGGGTTTACCTGTTCTGTACAGGAAGTAGACAGAGTAGCACTATAAGGAGAAGCAATTTGTTATTGGTGCAACTAAAACATTTGGGTGTTAGAGAAAATCTCATACCTTGTTGGCACCTTACTGGAGTATTTCTACCTGTTGCGAGCTTCCTACTACTGGTCAAGAGATGGTGATCAAGGGAGAATTCATTTGTTCACACCTTGCTTTTGCTGTCCATACAGCTGGCATATGGACAGTGATAGAGTGAGGAAAGAGGAGTACTAGTCAACTCATCGGTAGGGGTTTGGCAGTCAAGGGCGGGGACAGAAGAGTCACTGCAATGGAATTTCTCACCTCCTATTCCATCAGTTGACTTCTAGGATTCTCTGCATGCATTTGTGCAGCCTGTCATCGCATTCTTGTGCAGCACCCTTCAGCATTTTACAGCATCGCAACAAGGATGCATCAGTGACCTGCCACTTATTAGACATCTCAAGAGCACGCGAGCAGCCTCCAGCCTGATGTGTGCCATCTCCTGCCACATAATTATGTGTGCATAAGAAATCACATCGAAGGTGGTGTTGTAACTGTCAACGACCAGCGAGCAAAGTGACATACTACAACTTGATGATTTTTCATTAGACAGTGGTCTATAGGGTGTTCAGAAGTCAGAAAAGTCTCCATATTCTACACATGTAAAATACCTTGAAAGCGCTGCACTGTTGTTGGTACATGCTAGTGGATGAGACATATATATCAGCCTTTATAAAGAATTTCTTGCAGACGAGGAATTAATTATTGGGGACCAAAAAAACGGGGAACAATATGTATCTGTATATGGTAGACTACAAATGCAATGATACTTCAGAGGCTGACATCAAACCAAATGGAGGATTCCTCCTACATGACCACATTTATAGTAGAAGATCCGTTCTCTCCTAAACTAACTCAAACATGGAGGCTCCTTCTGTGATCCCTTATTCCCTTGATCTAACGAGCCAAATTAACGGATCCTCTACTCAGTCAGAAATACTCAGATTCAGTTTACTCCCCAGAAAATGCCATTTCCTTTTCGAGAATATGCAGGGGAGCTGCATATATTTTCAATAAGAAGAAATAATAGAGTTAACAATACAGGCCACACGAGTAGCGCAAGAAAACTCCATTTCCATTCTTCAATTGCTCCCTCCTATTATGGATCCATACTGCACCATGATTTACGATTTCAGGCGCTTCTTTGAGAACCCAGTTTCCAATCAAGCCTTGCAGCCAGAGGGGTGCCTGTGCAACCCACATGTTGACGAAGTGAGGGATCACATATGTCTGAACCTGTCCACATGAGATCTTTCCTTTCCCAGAACACCAAATCAATTTTCCTGTGCTTTGCATCTTCGAGCTGGCCTTCTCAAGCTGAATATACACTACGGGAACACAGAGCCTTTCCCAGACATATATATACATTTGTCGTGTTTGCAGGGATTGAAAACAAAAAATAAAAAAACAAAAAAAATTGGTCACTTTGCCAAAGGTGACCCTCGGCAAAGGCTCTTTGCCGAGAACCTTTTAAGGAAAGCTCTCGGCAAAGTGGACAGTGGACAACGAAATGGCAGCTTTGCCGAGAGCCCTCTTGGCCGGCTCTCGGCAAAGACCAGCTCTTTGCCGAGAGCCGGCCCAGAGAACTCTCGACAAAGAAATTAAAAAAAAAGAAAAACAAAAATCTTTGCCGAGGGTCAGGCGCCGGAGCTCTTGGCAAAGAAATTATTCAAAAAAAGAAAAAAAAAATCTTTGCCGAGAGCCTGCACCGGAGCTCTCGGCAAAGAAATTATTAAAAAAAAGAAAAAAATCTTTGCCGAGAGCCGGGCACCTGGGCTCTCGGCAAAGAAATTAAGTAAAAAAAAAGAAAAAATCTTTGCCGAGAGCCAAGCACCTGGGCTCTCGGCAAAGAAATTAAGTAAAAAAAGAAAAAAAATCTTTGCCGAGAGCCGGGCATCTAGGCTCTCGGCAAAGAAATTAAGTAAAAAAATTTGAAAAATTCTTTGCCGAGAGCCGGGCACTCGGCAAAGGGCCGGTAACGGCGGAAAGCTCCTAACGGCTACTTTTGTTTGCCGAGAGCCGCCGTGGCCCTCGGCAAAGGCTTTGCCGAGTGTCCGAAAGAAGGCTCTCGGCAAAGGCCCCTTTGCCGGATGCCGCTTTGCCGGAAGCCCTTTGCCGAGAGGGGCTCTCGGCAAAGCCTTTGCCGAGAGTAAACAGGTCTTTGCCGAGTGCTTTTGGCACTCGGCAAAGCCTGTCTGTCCAGTAGTGATATGCAGTATTATGTTCATACTTCCAAAGCATCTGGTAGACTGTTGCTTTGGCATTCCGCTGGAAGTGATATATTGCCTGTTGCAGCATGACTTTTTCCAGCTGTTCCAAGGTAACGTCTGAATGCAAGCACTGCTGCCCCTTGCTTTCAGTCACTGCTATTGCAGAGCTTTTATCTGCAAGCAGCTGATCTTTTGAAGAGCCATGGGACATAAAGAGGAGTCCAGCTATCAGGTGTCTTGTACCTAGTGAAGGAATTTTGCTGATGGGCAGTGAGACATAGCACTACAAATTCACTTCTATGACTGGCTGTAGGGAAATATCTGGTAATTTTGACATGTCTGTTTTGCTACTGCAGCAAAGCTCATGCTGATCAAGTTGCTTGCAACATAATGGGTCTGGGCGAAACCATTGAGTGCAAAATCTGGGATGATTGTCCCAATGTTCTTTCTGCTGTGAATCAACATATGGTGCCCATCTGAAGTCTTGTGTAGGCAGCTGCACAAGCCTATTCCTAATAATTTCAACTGTAGACTTGAAAAGAGGGGTAAACAACTGCAAGCAGTTGACTGCAATTCCGACTATATCTGTACTCTCTGAAAGTTGTAGCATGACACCAAAGTAAAAATTATTCTCAGGTGCATTGCCATCTTTCTGGAGAAAGAATAGGCTAGCTTCTATTCCATGCTCTGTAACACTGAAGGGTATCCATAGTAGAAAAAAGGTGCACTCATTTCCCAGACTGATTTTATGTTGTAGGTTCTTGCCTGTAAAAAGGTTTCTGATAAGAGGGTTGAAGGGCATGATATGGCGTGGAGTGCCACCAAGCTCCGTGAATCTCAAGAAATTGCTAGCACCTTCTGCATACCACTCAAATCTTTGAACAATGGATCCACTCAGCTCATTCGTACCGCTAAAGGCACTAGAGATAAATGACTTGGTGGCATGTGCTACTCGTGTAGGAAAGGAGGACTTCCTCACCTGTTATTCCATCTGTTCACCCTCTACAATTCTCTGCTTGCATTTGTGCAGCGTGTCATCACATTCTTGAGCAGCACGCTTCAGCTTTTTATGCCAACGCAACAAGGATGCATCAGTGACCTGCCACTTATCAGATATATTGAGAGCAGCCTCCAGCCGGATGTGCGCTAGCCTTTCCAAGTTTCTGTTCACATTTGATTCCTCTTTCTCCTCATATTTTTGAACCAGCCCAGATAGGATCTGGCTAACAGTTTCCTGGATAACTGCGGAAATAACCATCTCCGCCATGAGAATTCAAGCACATGTAACACCCCTTTCCAGATCAACAAAAGCAACATATAACAGTATGCATAAGAACTTAGATATATGAACTTGAACCACAAGTAATAAAATCTTTCTTAGTAGAAGTCCGAATCTACCTTGACAGAATAGCACTAAAACGGTTGACAGTAATCCTGTGTACAGAGAGATGGTCTGGATGCTACAACTGAACTTGGAGATGAGAACTTAAAAAGACAACAACACAGTCCAAGACTTAGGAGCAAAAAGTGGAGACATGTCCAATAATATGGAGGTGTCCCATAGTGAGGGTGTGGAAGAATTCGTCCCTGAAAAGGCCACAAAGACAAAATGTTGATTAGAGAAGCATTATTTGACTTAATTCCGTTCTGTTGTCAGGATATGATTGGGCAATGCTACGGTACATCCTTTACTTGCTAGGAGGTAATGCCTTGAACAAATCTGAGCCCTTGATTTTTTATGTTTTTTAGACTAATTGATTAATTAATTGACACTGGAAAATGAAAAAAATCTTGTCAAATCCCCAAGTCATGCTGACCTCATCAAGGAGACAGAGGCTGCTTGCCTCCTTCCTTTTCTGTGAAGATAAGAAATTAAGGAAATATTTATTGATACATGTTTATATTTTAAATCTCAACATGCTGATCTCAAGTTGATATCTGAATGAAAATCTGAACTCAAACTAGCCAATTTGTATTCATATATGATATGTCCATATCTGTATTTGAAGTCGAACTATAATAAGGATATAAATAATGTTTTCCGAGTTCGATTTCACGCATATTTGTATTCCATAGTCTATCTTAGAGAGCAATTTTCTATAACACGTTTTGTATAGCAGCACGGTAACATGTAAGCACGTCCAAAATCACCTGTGGCAATACGGCAAAACGGTACATATAAGCACGTCCGTGTACCATGTAATTACGTATGGCAACATAGCAACGCATAATCACGTACAAAATCACATTGAGTGTAAACCATATCTGCCAGATCACACATGTATCAATCAAATCTAGAAAAAATATTTTGTATATCTCAAAGTTTCCTTGTTTGTCATACTTTATAAAATAAAAAATTAAATAAAAATATATTTCACATATTACCTCCTGTGAGGTAATAGGTGATCGTAACCGTTCAATCTAAGAAAATGAACGGCTCATGGTTATTTGGGGTACCACAGCAAAGCCCGATATGATTAGCCAACCTGAACCGATGGAAGAAAAGTTGAAGAGGTTGATTTACATGAGCAATCACACGGAAGGTGGTGTTGTAACTATCAACGACTAGAAGCAAAGTGAATACAACAACTTGAAGATTTTTCATCAGGCAGTGGTGTATAAGGTGCTCAGAAGTCGGAAAAAAGTCTCAGCCTTCTCCACATGAAAGATGCATGCCTTGAAAAGGGCTGCTTTGTCCCTGGTAACTGCCAGGGGATGGATGAAGCAAATATACGAGTCCTTCCAAATAATTTCTTGCCACGTGCCAGTCGGCGTTTCTGTGTTTCTAAGCCCTCATTGCCTGTTGTTGTGAAATTTGGTTCATCGGATTGTTGTTTAGGAAAAGGTACGCTATGCCTGATGTGTCAAACTGCAAACAGGGGATTAATCGTTGGGAACCAAAAAGAAAAAGAAATTGTATCTATCTTGTAATTGTAGTTTTAGAAAAGAAAATTTTTATTCCAGTCTCTACAGGAGTTTTACTTTTACACACACATCCAATTCATCCGTGTGACTACTTCAGCGCTACCTCTGAAAAGACGACTACAACTATAATTCACAGAGATTGACATCGAACCAAATGGAGGATGACAACTACAAATATAATTCAGAGATTGACACCAAACCAAATGGAGGATTTGATCCCACATGAATGCATACCACATCTGTGGCAGAAGAGAGATTATCTCCTAGACTAGCTCGAGCATAGAGATTACTTCTGTAATCCCTTACCAACGGGAGCCAAATGAAAGGCTCCTCCTCTACAGTTCTACTCTAGTTGCAGTTAATGTCAACGCAGCAGAGAACACTGCGGAACGGAAGGGATAGTTCTTGTGTCCTGGGTGAGATGGTGGGGATTGAACCGAGCGTACCTCAACTGCGCCTGCATGTGCTCGGTGCTGCCGTCTCGGTCCTCATCTCCGGGTGGTCGTCCTCCTCGCCCTCCACGCCGCCGCACCCTCGTCGCCGATGCCGTCTTTTTTTTTTTGTTTTTTAGCCATTTTTTCGAAAGATTTTCGAAAAATATGCCCCTGACGGAAAGATTTCAGGAAATAGACCCAGGGCTTTGGCGCCATCCACGCTGGCGCCAAGGTAACACAGCCTGGCGCCGTTAACGTTGGCGTCAAGCCCCCATGTCACTTGGCCGACGACGCTGAGCTAGCGCTGACGTGGCAACACCTTGGCGCCATCACCAATGGCGCCAAGCTTGGCGCCATCGTCATTGGCGCCAACCTGACGCCACAGACCTGTTACCATGTATATCATTTTTTATCTTAAGTATTTCTAGGTTGTTCTAAGTGATCAAACAGAAAGCTGCCGTAAAAACTCTAGAGTTAGTCACATTTCTCAATATCCAAGTCATGGTAAAATTTTAAATTTGTAAATGTCCAAGTCATGGTAAAAAAAGTTATTTTTCTATATGTCTACCATATGGTAGTTGGTATTCTAACATATCCCAGCTGTAGTAAAAATCCAGATTTATTTGGCTAAGTCTTTAAATTTACTATGGGATGGGGATGGAAATATGGCTAAGTCTGGATTTTTACTGTGATTTGGACATTGACAAATTTAAAATTTTACCATGACTTGGATATTGAAAATGGGCTTCATGTTTTGGACTTAGATATTTAAAATTTTATCATGACTTGAACCCTAATTTTATTATAAGATGAAATTTTAAGTCACGGTAAAAAGGTCTTCATGTTAAGTCATGGAATTAGGGCTTCATGTTAATTTTACTATAAAATTTTACCATGACTTGGACCCTAGTTTCATGACTTAACATGAAGCCCTTTTTACATGACTTAAAATTCCATCTTATAGAAAAATTAGGGTCCAAGTTATGGTAAAATTTTAAATATGCAAGTCCAAAACATGAAGCCCTTTTTCAATATCCAAGTCATGGTAAAATTTTAAATTTATCAATGTTCAAATCATAGCAAAAATCCAGACTTAGTCAATTTCTAGGTTGCTCATCACATGGTAAAATTAGCGTCCAAGTCATATTAATTTAGAGCTTTGTATGTCCATCTCATGGTAAAATTAGGTAGTTAGGATTTTTTGCGGCCTGGATATGTTAGAATACCAATTATCATGGGATAGCATCAAATTTGTCAATGTCATGGTAAAATTTCAGACTTAATAAATTCCGACATGTCCCATCTCATGGTAAATTTAACAAATTTTCATATGTTCATCTCATGGTAAAATTCCAGACTTAAGAAATTCCAACAGCTCGACGCCAAAATCCATGGCGCCAATGACGATGGCGCCACGCTTGGCGCCAAGGTGGCCGCCACATCACCGCTAGCTCGGCGTCATCGGCCAAGTGGCATGGGGGCTTGACGTCAACGCCAATGGCGTCAAGCTGTGTTACCTTGGCGCCAGCGTGGATGGCGCCAAGCCCTGGGTCCATTTTCTAAAAATTTTCAGCCAGGGGTATATTTGAAAGAATCTTTCGCAAAAAGGGCTAAAAAATAAAAAAGATGGTCGCCGAGGCTGGCTCTGCGGCGTCCTGCCTAGGCAATCAGCGGCAGAGCACGTGTGGAGTTGGGATGGGGTTGGTTGGGCCGGGCCGTGTCAGTTCCATAGAGGAGCAAAGCATAGGCAGTAGGACCGGACCGGAGATCGAACCAGCGAGATCATGGATTCATGGGTTCACTGGTCCAACTATTTAGAACCGATTGAACCACTGGTTCAATTGTTTCGACCAGATAAATTCAACCGATGTATATATATATATATGTTATAATTAATAATTGACATATGGAACAATCTCATAAATAAGACAATTTAATTGTACAACCATAAGGTTCTTACATATGCAGATATAGAATGACATGTTTCGGAAAAAGGCATATGTGCTCAGTTATATGTCACGTCTGGTTTTCCAAGAAGACCAAGCACTCGTTATATGTGTGCCCAGAAAGTCCACACATACAACAACATAATAGAAATATCAAAACAATGTTTATATACAATAGAATACATACTATATTAACACTTACAACTATCAGAGTATCGTAGAACAGCAGCTAAACTTCTGTTCGGGCTCCATTCTTCTCAAGGACGACTGACCGGGGGCTCCATATGTCAAGCACTTCTAACAGACTTCTAGAAACTCCACTACACCTTTATCATTCTTCTGAGCAGCACCTTAATGAATCAATGATCAATTGTAATAAGAATATTGAAATAACATTATCATGACATAATAATATCAATAATAATTAAAACATGATATAACAATGGTGGTCATCTATCTGTAAATGTTCTAAGGCCACCCGTATCCGTGGGCACGGCTGGTATACCAGTTTTTAACTCTGCGTAGAAGTATACACTTTCACTGTGAGTCATGATTCCCATATGCTAGGGGGTCATGAATCCCCAGACACAAGAAACCATATAAAGCAATTCAAAAGTTCGTCTAACAAGTTAAGGTCATTAGATTCACTTGGCAGGCAGATGTAGAACCCCCTTCCCAGTGGCACACAACTCGCAGCCTATACACATAAAGGACAGGGGCTCGCCCTACACCCAAAGTGGCAAGTCATTCTTACGCCAATTAAGGTAACCACTAACAAGCTAGAAAAGGTCTCTTAAACAACTAAAGCCAGAGCCATATAGCCCTCACAGTTGTATTGTATGTCCCGAATAAATCACGTACATATAAGTCCTTATGGAGAGAAACCAGAGCAACAAAATAACCACATGCTCTAGCTCCCTTTCAATAGTAATAAGATCATCTTTAAGTGGTTGGTTGCATAATTCATTAGTCAAATTACAAGATCATTGTTCATAACTTGCGCACTAGCCAAACTACCCAAATACGTATCCCATAGGTGACAAGGAAACAGAATATCAATCACTAGGTTATAATCTCTATGGTTGTCAAGGAGGACACATGCATATGAATAATTTTAGTGAATAGGACAACAAGGATAGTCCCATGTTATACTTGTCTTTCTCCTAGAGTTAGCTACTCAGAAATCTTCAACCTCTATCTCTGATCTTCAGCTTCTACTGTACTTGTCGGTCCTCAGCTCCTAGTCTTCAGCGCTCGTGAATCACAACTTCTACTCGTAGCAACCAAGCATAGCAAACAGACAACAAACACACCTAAGAACAAACATCATACAAATGAGACACTTTAAAAGAGAACGCACTAAACAATATGGTACGTTGCTACGATCGTCAAAACGCAAGAACGACGGATAACGGAGCTACCATCAAAGAGTACACACGACTATCGAGAAGTTTGCAACAAATCGGAAAAGACAAAATATACGTTTGATTTATTTTAGTTAATGAATTAAGTCGTTAGACATTTCAGAGAATTATTCTAAAGTTGAATTAGTCAAATTATAAAGCCAAAGTTAAATCTTAGTTATATTTTATTTATATATATATATTATAGTATTTAAGTCACTTAAACATTTATAATTTAGAAAGCACCGAACATGAGACAGCAACTAATCAATTATCATGTTTCGTGATTAAATTAAACAAATTATAATTAACAACGAAACATTTAAGTTGTTATTTATCAAATTAGATTTTATTTACAAAAGGTCGTGATATAAACCTGAGTCTTCAAAAAGACATTAAATAGGCATTAATCTAATCAACTATATATTTTATGTTTACTAAACTAATTATAACTAACAAAGACACATTAAGGTTGGTGTTAATCACATTAACATTTATTACAAAACACCGAAACATAACCTAAGTTGCTTTTATTTAGAAAGGACAATTGAATAATCATGAATCAAATTAATAGCACAAACACTAATAAGATTAATATGATAAAATTCTTAAACACCTAACGTGGCATGATAAACATCATTACTAATGCGTAGTTTACATCAGCACAATCACCGGCACAATCACAACTCGACACGCACAGAATCGCAACCCTAAGTTGTTTTCTAATTAAAGACTATTAAATAAATATTAATCAAAATGCATTTAAATCATTAAGATTCATAATTATGAAATATGACAAACGTTAGCACTACTGCGTAGAGCGCGACGACACGAATTCAACGCGACTTGAATCACTCGAATCGGACGGAAAACAAATAAACGGTGGGGAATATATGATCAAGTGGCAAAACTATAAATACTTCATCTTGTACCTTGGGCTGCCTGGTGCCTGTACGGACGTCGTGACCATGAGATGGCCTGCTGCTCGCGCGCAGGGGGAAGGAGGGCAGGGGCTCGGCCGCTGGAGGGGCGCTGGCCCGCAGCGGCGCGGCATCGGGCCTGGGGTCCACGACCGGGACACACGGCCAGCGGGGAACAGCACGCACGCACGCCTATGCGTGACAGGGTGGCAGCGGCCTCCTGCCGCAGCGGCGTGCCAAGGACGGCACAGGGCCGGGGCCTGGGTCCCGCACGAGTGGGGCTGCAGTGATGGCGCATGCGGTCACAGTGGCTGGAAATGAAGACGAAGGTGTCGTCCATGGAGGAGGAAGAAAGGATGGTGAATCAATGAAACAAGCACGGATTTGAGAAAACAACTATACCACGGTGTAGAGAACGACTAGGGCTACCTCCTCGTGGTGGTGGCTGGCGTCGGAACGCAACGGTTCGGCCGGAAAAGCTCGCCAGAAGTTTGCCGGAAACCTAGCTTTTTCGAACTTCGGCATCCGAGGAGCTACGGGTGGCGGCTCACGAAACGGGCCGTACTTCTAGAATCAACGCGACGATATATATATATATAGGCGTGCGTGCGTGCTGTTCCCCGCATAATATTCTAGAAGAGGGATGCTGATATACTATTCAGATATATTCAGTTGTTCTATATATATAGTTCGCTGGATCTCTCTTCTTACCAGCAACAAGACCTAAAATGGTAACTAAGAAAAGATTAACCATCAAACTTGTTACTAAACATATTTACTATTCAGACTGATGCAATTAAAATTTATCTGAACCATATTTTCTGAAGCAATTAAGTGTTGGGAAACTTGTATACTAACCTAAATTATTGTTTAAAAAATAACGAAGGGATATCTGTTTCACAATCTAGTAATCTGCAATGCTAGTATAGTAAGTCAGTAATCCCCATCGAGATATGATTTGGCTATCAACACTTGCTGATGCGACAACAAATGGCCAAAAGAATAATCTTGTTGTTCTAGGTAACTTATAGAACAATCATTCTAACTTAGTTTTTTCCGTAAAGCCTCGTCATTCTTATTCTAGTAGTATATTTAGATTGGCATGTAGCCTTATAGTTCTGTAATTTTGCATTTTTGCTCCATGCATCTGATGTGAAAATGGAATTCTTGCTTTGTCAGGCTTGTAAAAATTGTGAGTAGAATAGGAAATGTTATAAATTAATGTGAACATACCCTTTGTGATGCAAATAAAATAATTAGCCTTCAATTATTCAGCACTGCTTTTCCTTTCAGCTCTATTCTAATTTCGATTTTACTTCATTCTGTTTAGCTTCAGGGTTCGGACTATAGCCCCTTGTCCTTTATGCAATGCTGAATATCTAGAAGCCAATGACTGTGTAGGGCTGTGGTGTTAGGGCCTTCAGTAGTGGACTGGTGCCTGTTGGCCAGTGCAAGCTTCTGGAGCATTTCTTGGTAATCTATCGTGCCACGTTTTCTTGTCGTATGGAAGATTTTTGCTTCGATGAGCCACTAATGTTGTGTGCTTCAGCTATTGTTTTAAAAGTGTTTGTGCTCAGTCTTGCATGTACTTGATTATATCCTCTTAGTTGACAGAATTTATCCAATTGATGGGGTTTTACAGGAAAATTGATTTTAATCCTGACATTTAAGTTTCTCATAGTCATAGCAGATGATGTTTATTTGCTACAAGCATAGTTTTAGGAGAACTAGACAAGTCAATGTTGATTTTACTCCAAATGTTTTCATGATTGAGCTACTTGCTGGACTAATTGTAGCAGATGGCGTTTTATTTGCTACAAATATAATTTATTATTAACTCCCAGCTTGTTGAATAACTATTCATCATGTCGGCCAACTATTTCGCATTCCGCAACTGTAATCAAAACCCTGCAGTAGTAAAATTGCAGCTGGTGCCTATGCTAAGCATATGAATCTATTTCATAGACTATAACTTCTCCAGTCACTGGCATGTCCATCTTGAATGTGCAGTGGGTGTGTCCATCCCTGAAGGCCTGAACCACAGATAAACAGGTTAGTGCATATCTGTTGAAGTGTTTACCATTATTTTTGTTCAATTGTGGATTTTTTTTATGTATCTGAATAATTCCAGATTCCATCTTCTGTGGGCTGCTATCTACCTTATTATAATTTATAGATTATACCTCTACTAGTTCCTATTTAATGTTATAGGATGTTGGTCTTATCTCAGATATTCTTGTTAGGTTTATAATGATTGGCATTTTAGAACACATTTGTTCCAGAATCCTATCTAAGATTAGTATGCTATCATGATTTAGGGCTATTCTGAATTTTCATTTGACATGCCATGGCCTGAAATTGGGGACAGATACCTTTGTGATAATGCAGCACAATTATCTCTGTTTTGATAGTTTGTGAGGCTGCAATGTTGCGTCACTGGAGTTTTGGCTTGTAAGCTGGCATCCCTAACACAAGGTTTAAACTCACATTTGCTTTCAATATAAGCACAACATTTCCAAAACATGAAACAGTTCCTGATTCGATCTTTAATTCAATTTTGTTATTTAAAATCAGTGTAGTCTGTTTCGTATTAGCCTCAGAATAGAAACCGGCACAAAACACAAGTCATGTATCCGTAGTTGGAAAAAAAATCGTGAGCAATTGTCAGGCGCACGCTCGGTCCGACGGGGATGCACGTGCGGGGCTGTAGGAGGCTGGGTACCAAATAACTCTATAGTACCTGGGTACCATTTGGAAACTTCTCGTAAATTCTTAATTTCGGGATTATTTTAATTCCACGAATAAAATAATTCTAGAAAATCTAGAATCACCTTTTTGGCCGCGAAAAATAGCTCGGAGCTCAGAAAAATCACCAAAAAAAATTCTGGAGACATTGAAAAGGATAAGGAACTGAACTAAATGGGTTTGAGCTCATAGAAAGATCGGTGAAAAGATCAAGGAATAAGATTGATTTCACGGAAGATGGAATATTAATTCAAAAAGGATTAGAAAAATTTTACAAAGAGAAAGAAACGTCGCTCTATCGTACTCGTAAACCGTTTGCACTCATAAACACCAAGCAAGAATCACATTAACCAAAGCCCAAAAAGTTAATTCCAAAATAATCGAAAAGCACCATTTTTTTAATAAAAATATATGGAAATCTAAACTAATGTTGACAAGTTCTATCCAAATATTAAAATATTTATTTTAGTTAGTGTTTTCTATGCACAACCTAAAATCAGAAATTTTATGGTGTGACATTATAACACTCAATTTGATCACATATACAAATAAGATGATAAATAGCAAATTATTCGATCGCCAAAAGATTATAAAATGATAAGGTTTCATATTTTGGTGCTCTAGAGTTGTTTTACAAGATATATCAAAAATACACATTAAAAATAATATACAACACTTACGAATTGGTGCAAAAATGACTTAAATAGTAATTCAAATATTTACCATTGCAAAACAATCTCAAATGATAAAATGGAGTGCGCTATTGCAAATAGTTATTTGAGATAATAAAAATAGATATACTGTTTAACTAATTTGGAGCACGTATCAAGGTAATATAAAATTTTAAAATTAAGAAAGGCAACCAAAAGTCAACAGCCAGGCACACGCACGTCCAAGCGTGACTACATGAATGGGCGCCGCCAGCACGATGGGGCCCACAAGCGGCAAGTGTGCACAGACCCTGATGAGGACATCACAACTTCATATACACACAATGATCCACCGCTGGACATTTAAGGTCCAATCACTAGAGCTCGCGCGTGTCAATTAAATTTAGAGGTGAGCTCGTTCCTAAGTAACTTTTTATATGATTTTGAGAATAGATTGCTACCTAATGATTATATTGTGCTTAGGAATGAAGGAGAGATCCAGCAGACACATGGAGGAGGGCTCGGAGACGTGGAGGACCTGCGAGGGCGCCCGGATAAAGATGGAGGACCAAACCAAGTTGAGTTCGAGTCTGCCTCGCAGTTCAGGACCAGTCTGCCTTGAACTGGTCACCCAGGACGCGTTTGGACTCCATTTTCGATGATCCATATATGTATGGAAAGCTTATTTGATAAGGAAGCCAACTCAAATGGTCCTACGTCAAAAGCTGTTCGGAATCAACGGGAATCGTCGAAACAAGTCACAATCCAGAATCTGTCAGGACGCTGTGTCGCCGTCTTTTGCGCCGTTTAGGCCTTGTAACGTGTCGGCGCTCCCCAGGGATGCGAATAGGGGGTCCTTGACGTCCCTTAGGCTATATAATCAGTAGTCGCCGCCTATATTAGGGTTGGGTTTTGCTTAGATTATTCTGTTGACAACAGTTTCGCCGCCGCCGTCAGTTTGTGAGACCCCAACTTTGTGAGATTAATCATTCATCTGTAATTTGGTTGCATTCCTTTGTGTTCTTGCGTATGTTCTCGATTCACAGGCAAGGACTTAGCCTTCTTGGCGAGGTCGACCGTGCAACGCCGATCGATAACCAGAGGGGTCGTGGTGCTGCGATTGCGGGGTTTAGAGCCGAGTTGTTCGGAAGCCGGATCGAATTGTGTCGTGACTCCACCAAATCGAGAGTTATCAGAACCTTTCGGAAGATCGGGAACCCTAGTTCACATCAATTGGTAATCAGAGCTTCAGGTATACCGTCAGGTTCAATTTTACTCTAGTTTAGTTTGATTTCGCCTTCGTCCTAGAGTCCACAGAAAAGCCAAAAAAATTAGTGTTAGGTTTTTCCCCTATCCCAGAAAAAGCGTTTAGCCTTTTGCATAATTCTTTTCAGATTCCGTCGTGTTGAGTTTATATCCTGATTAAGGGCTTGTTGCTGGTTAGGTTGTGTTAGAGTCCAGTTCGTGTGTTTTCCCCATCGTTTCCATCAACCCTAGCCACCGTGACCACTTTTGTGCGCATTGTTCCAGTTTTGTCCTCTAATTTGGAGTCCAAACTTGAAACTGTTCCAGTTTTCGCGTACGAACTCGGATTTTGACGTTCCAGATATCAAAATCGATCAGAAAAATTTTTGGATCCGTCCATCTCCCGTTTTGTCGGGGTTCAAAAATTTTATTTTGACCAAAAACTGGTCACAAGATCCTCTTTTTCTGGTCACAAGCTTTTCCTCAATTTTGGACCCATCTTCTGAAATTTCCATAGGCCACGCCTTTTACTGGTTTCAGCTCAAATTTTTTGTGGTTACTTCTTGTGTGCTCCTAAGTCAAGAAAAAATATCAAAAAAATTTTAAAAAAAGTTGAAAGTTCCCAAAAAAACAACGACAGCCCAAAAAATAGAAAAATTGAGAGGGGCAAAAGAGGAACAATATTTAGAGGAGCACATAGAGGAGACAATTTGTTATATTGTGGGCATGTACTATCTTGTGTTTGTTTCCTATTACTCTTGCTATCCATCATACTTGTTTCTCTATTTTGTTATCACACATCTGATATTTGGAACACGTTAGACCAGCAACGAGAGCAAGTATTTAGAACTATAATTCAGCATTACTTTCTGTTTTTGAATTGTGTTCCACTCATATATTTGGCCTGCTTGCCTTAACTCCACATACTTCTTTGAGGCAGTATAAGTTTTGACCCCTGTAATCGCAGTGCTACGCCTTCCAGGTATCCTTAACCTTGCTGGTAAGAACCTTGTAAGAGCTTGAGAAGGGGTCTCCTTTTGCTGCAATCTTGAGAGGCACTACTTCACCTACGTAGTAGATTATTAGGGATAACTTTCACTGTTTGTTCCTGTTTTGTGTCTACAATGCCAGGTGACGGTGAGGATATGGCGCCCAAAGACTGGTCGGAGTGCGTCAGCTAAGACCAACTACAATCTATTGTAGATAATGCTCAGAGGGAGATGACTGAGGCGATAGCCAAGGCTGTCACCGACGCGCTCATTGACCTCAAGCTCGGCAACACCCTTGAGAGATTGGACAAATGTTTGTCCGCAGTAACCGACAGGGTAGCTGCCTTGGAAGTGCAGCCGCCACCCGACCAAGAAGTCCATGATGGCAGCAACATCGGAGGACTCGAGGATGCAGTATATGACGCCGATGGTAATGTTGATCAAGCCGCAACAAGACAAAACAGATTACGCCATCGTCTACGCACAAACGCCACAGGTATGGGTGGCGCTCAACACTTCAACCGCCACCAAGGTAATCATAATCGTGCTCCCGATGATCCTTATGCTAAGGTTAAATTTAAAATACCCTCCTTTTCGGGCCATTATGATGCTGAGGGATACCTTGATTGAGAGATGATAGTCGAGCAGAAATTTAGTTCCCACCTAGTGCCTGAGGAACATAGGGTTAGACAAGCCACTAGTGAGTTTACAAATTTTGCTATCATTTGGTGGACTGGTTTAGCTGCAGAGAATGCGACACCTAGTACCTGGGAAGAGCATAAGGTTGCTATGCGTGATAGATTTGTGCCACCATCATATCATAGAGACCTCCGTAAGAAATTGATGCGCTTAGAACAGGGAAATAAAGCTGTGCAGGATTACTATGGTGACCTTCAGAAAGGATTGATGCGTTGTGGCATAGTGGAGGGGCCCGAGGATTCTATTGTTCGTTTTTATTCGGGTTTGAGGCATGAAATTCAGGACATAGTTGATTATAAGGAATTTAACACTGTCAACTAGTTGTTTCAGTTTGCTACGCTTGCAGAGAAGGAGTTGCAGGGGCGTGATTTGCAGGGCAAGAACATGGTTGGCACCACATACACACTGCGATCTTCGGGGCTTCCTAAGGCATCTTCCTATCGGATGCACCCACCAGCGAGCAAGGATAAGTCTGGAGTCAAATCGTCTTCTCCACGACCTTCCGGTTCAGGTAAAAATTATGTGCAGGAACCTTCGAAGAGTGCATCCTCCATCGCCTCAACGGGACGCACTCCTGGCATTCAGTGCCACCGCTGCCATGGATTTGGGCATATGCAGCGGGAGTGCCCTAGTCAGCGAGCATACATTGCTATAGACTATGGGTACATCAGCACCTCTGACATTGAAGATGATGAGGATCAAGAACAAGCTATTCAGGAGGACGGCGAAGTCTTTGGGAGCGAAGACACGGCTGCCTACATGAACATCATTGTGCAGTGAGTGCTTAGCGCACAGGTACAACAACCTGAGAAGCTGCAACGACACAATTTATTCCAGATTTTCTTCGTTATCAACAATCGACGAGCACGTGTCATCATTGATGGAGGTAGCTGTAATAACTTGGTGAGTACAGATTTGGTCAAGAAGCTTGGCTTGACCACACGACCATACCCCCATCCGTACCATATTCAGTGGTTGAATGATTCAGGTAAAGCTAAGGTAACACAAACTTGCAGAGTCTCTTTTTCCATTGGTACCTATGTTGATTCTGTTGATTGTGATGTAGTACCTATGGAAGCTTGTTCACTTTTATTGGGTCGTCCTTGGGAATTTGATAAAGATGCTACACACCATGGTAGAAGTAATACATACACTTTTGTGCATAAAGGAAAGAAAGTTACTTTGGTTCCCTTGACCCCAGCTGAAATTGTACAACATGATAAAGCACGAACTGCTAGTTTGCATGAGGTTAAATCTAAAAATCAGCAAGTAGTAAATTATATTTACCCACCTAAACAGGAGAAGTTAGCACCTAATGTTCAGGCTCAGGGAATTAAATTGAAGGGTGTTGTTATGCTTGCAAGAAAAAGTGACCTTGCTGAAATTTCTGATGACGATGTATGCTATACTTTGGTTTGCAAACGAGCCTTGTTTTCTCTAGATGATGATGTTAGCTCGGTACCGCCTGCTGTCACTAACCTTTTGTAGGAGTATGAGGACATTTTTCCAGCTGAGATACCCCCGGGGCTTCCACCTATGAGAGGGATAGAGCATCAAATTGATTTGATTCCGGGAGCATCATTGCCAAACCGCGCTACTTATTGAACCAACCCCGAGGAGACTAAGGAAATTCAGCGGCAAGTCCAAGAGCTTTTGGACCGTGGGTATGTATGTGAAAGCCTTAGCCCTTGTGCCGTTCCTGTAATTTTGGTTCCTAAGAAAGATGGTTCTTGACGTATGTGTGTTGATTGTAGAGCCATTAATAATATTACCATTCGATATCGTCACCCTATTCCTAGGCTTGATGACATGCTTGATGAATTATGTGGCTCTATAATTTTCACAAAGATTGATTTGCGTAGTGGCTACCACCAAATTAGAATGAAACTTGGAGATGAATGGAAAACAGCTTTCAAAACTAAATTCAGATTGTATGAATGGTTAGTAATGCCTTTTGGGTTGACTAATGCACTAGTACATTCATGCGCCTAATGAATGAGGTTTTAAGAGCTTTCATTGGTCGATTTGTGGTAGTTTACTTTGATGATATCTTAATTTATAGCAAGTCTTTGGATGAACATATGGATCACTTACGTGCTGTTTTTAATGCCTTACGCGAGGCACGTTTATTTGGTAACCTTGAGAAGTGCATCTTTTGCACGGATTGAGTCTCTTTTCTTGGCTATGTTGTTACTCCACAGGAATTGAGGTGGATGAGGCAAAGATTGAAGCCATTAAGAGCTGGCTGGTTCCCCAATCCATCACACAGGTGAGGAGTTTTCTTGGTCTTACAGGATTTTACCGCCGCTTCGTCAAGGATTTCAGCACCATTGCTGCCCCTTTACACGAGTTGACAAAGAAGGGTGTGGTGTTTCATTGGGGAAGGGCACAAGAGGCATCCTTAGACACTTTGAAGGGCAAGCTTACACATGCACCATTGCTACAACTTCCAAATTTTGGTAAGACTTTTGAGCTAGAATGTGATGCTAGTGGAGTTGGCATTGGAGGTGTTTTGATGCAAGATGGTAAGCCCATTGCATACTTTAGCGAAAAATTGCATAGCCCTATTTTGAATTACTCCACATATGATAAGGAATTGTATGCTCTTGTACGTTCTTTAGAGACGTGGCATCATTATTTGTGGCCTAAAGAATTTGTTATTCATTCGGATCATGAATCGCTTAAGTATCTTCATTCACAACATAATCTGAATCGTAGACATGCTAAGTGGGTTGAATTTATTGAATCTTTTCCTTATGTTTTCAAACACAAGAAAGGGAAGGATAATGTGATTGCAGATGCTTTGTCTAGGCGATACACTTTGCTGTCCCAACTTGAATGTAGAATTTTTGGACTTGAAACAGTAAAAGAATAATATGCGCTTGATCCTGATTTTAAAGATGTGTTGCTGAATTGCAAAGGGGGACGTTCATGGAATAAGTTTGTGGTCAATGATGGATTTATGTTTAGAGCTAACCGCCTATGCATTCCAGTAGGATCTGTTCGTCTTTTGTTGATGCGGGAAGCGCATGGAGGAGGGTTGATGGGACATTTTGGTGCTAAGAAGATGGAGGATGTTTTGGCCACACACTTCTTTTGGCCAAAGATGAAGAGAGATGTTGAGCAATTCATGGCACGCTGTACCACATGTCAAAAAGCTAAGCCTCGCTTGAATCCACATGGTTTGTATATGCCTCTTCCTGTTCCTTCTATTCCTTGGGCAGATATTTCTATGGATTTTGTTTTGAGATTGCCTAAGACTAAGAGGGGGAGGGATATCATTTTTGTTGTGGTGAATCGATTTTCTAAGATGGCACACTTTATACCATGTCATAAAAGTGATGATGCTATTCATATTGCTGACCTCTTTTTCAAAGAGATTGTTCGTTTGCATGGTATGCCTTCTACTATTGTTTCAGATCGCGACGCTAAATTTCTGAGTCACTTTTGGCGCACTCTATGGAATAAGTTGGGTACAAAACTGTTGTTTTCTATAACTTGTCACCCACAAACCGATGGGCAAACAGAGGTAGTTAATCGCACTTTGGGTGCCATGTTGAGAGCTATTCTGAAGAAAAATTTGAAGATGTGGGAAGAATGTTTGCCTCATGTGGAGTTTGCTTACAATCGGGCAACACATTCTACCACCAAGGTAAGTCCTTTTCAGGTAGTGTATGGATTCAATCCCTGTGCTCCAATTGATATTTTGCCTCTGCCTACTAGTGAGAGAATTCATGTTGATGCTAAGGAACGTGCTGATTTTATTTTGCAAATGCATGAAACAACTAAGCACAACATTGAAAAAATGACTGAAAAGTATAGAATTGCTGGCAGTAAAGGTAGACAAGAAGTTAAGCTTGAACCGGGTGATTTGGTTTGGTTGCACTTGAGAAAGGATAGATTTCCAGATTTGAGAAAGTCTAAGTTGATGCCTAGAGCTGATGGTCCATTTAAAATTGTTGAGAAGATTAATGATAATGCATATAAGCTTGAGTTACCCCCCGAATTTGGGGTTAGTCCCACCTTTAACATTTCAGATTTGAAGCCATATTTGGGAGACAAAGATGAGTTGGTGTCGAGGACGAATCCAATTCAAGAGGGGGAGGATGATGAGGACATCACAACTTCACATACACACAATGATCCACTGCTGGACATTCAAGGTCCAATCACTAGAGCTCGCGCGCGTCAATTAAATTTAGAGGTGAGCTCGTTCCTAAGTAACTCTTTATATGATTTTGAGAATAGATTGCTACCTAATGATTATATTATGCTTAGGAATGAAGGAGAGGTCCAGGAGACACATGGAGGAGGGCTTGGAGGCGTGGAGGACCAGCGAGGGCGCCCGGATAAAGATGGAGGACCAAACCAAGTTGAGTTCGAGTCTGCCTCGCAGTTCAGGACTAGTCTGCCTTGAACTGGTCACCCAGGACGCGTCTGGACTCCGTTTTTGATGATCCATATATGTATGAAAAGCTTATTTGATATGGAAGCCAACCCAAGTGGTCCTACGTCAAAAGCTGCTCGAAATCAACGGGAATCGTCGAAACAAGTCACCGTCAAGAGTGACTCCACCAAATCGAGAGTTATCAGAACCTTTCGGAAGATCGGGAACCCTAGTTCACATCAGACCCAGTGGCGGAGCCAGAAATCATCGAAAGGGGGGGCAATCGAAGAGTTTCAACCATAAAATAACTAAGTGTAGCTTATTTATTTGAATTTTTACATCCTGGATGGCCTCATCCAAAGATAAAATACAAATTTATGTGATTTTGTTGTCCAGAAGTCATCAAAAAATATATGATAAAACTTTTATTATATCTTTCTAATATAGATTATCAAATTATATATTACATATAAATGGTTTGCTGTGATGTTGGGGGGGCCATGGCCCCTGCCAGCCCCCTGGCTCTGCCGGTGCACAGACCACATGCACGGGCGCCACCAGCGAGCCAGAATATGTGAACGCATGCAAGAGTCGTCGGGTCCAATATGGAACCGGCTGGTTCACTAGTTCCACAAAAATGGGTCGGTTCAACCAATTTTTACCGATTCGATTGCGTGGACAGTCTTTAAATCAAACTGCACCGCTACACTCTCTGGTTTGGTCTTTTACCAGTCGGACCGCCAGTTCGGTCCGGTCCTAATAACTATGAAGCAAACAAGACCCATTTTGAACTGATAAATGAGGCTTTTGGGGACCACATAGACCGATAGGCGACGTGCACTCCCGGTTGTTTGGACTTTTGGACTTTGTGGAATGGGCATGGCTAGCGTCTGGACGTTCGGACGCTAACCCGTCCATACACCCTTGACTGCCTGGTCTGCCACACCTACACTTCACGTATGGCCTAACCCCACGTGGCGTCTGCATCCCACCCGACCCCGACGCGGCGTCTGTGCCCCCGCCCGGCCACACGTGGTGTCTGCGTCCCGCATGACACCTCGTGCCCCTGGCAGCTGCAACATGTGCAAAACACCCCGATCTACTTTTAAAATATCTAGATATAGCATTTGAAACATATGTCTAAAGGCAGACGAAACATTTGAAATGTGCGTATGAAACACTCACAAAAATACCTGAAAAACACTTGAAAACCATTGCAAAACATATGCAACATCCAAATAAAACACTTGCAACATATATGTGAAACATATGTAACATCCAGATAAACACATTTTCAGCATGCGTCTGAAAAAACAGATGAAACATTGGAAATAGACATTTGCAACATACATGTACACCAATTCCAACATATGCAATATTCCGATCTACTTTGCAACATCCATACAGAACACTTGCAACTTACCTCTAAAACATCTAAAATACTTAAAACATACGCTTGCAACATCCGAGGAAGGAAGCGAGCGCAAGGTGCCGCAAGAGAAGCCCGCTCTGGGTCTAGCCACTCCGAATCTCGTGATGTCGTGAGCTGAGGTCAAGCGTCACGGTGGCACCCGGCGTCGACAGCGGGCACGACTTCCTGGTGGGGAACGACGGCATCAGCAGCACCTAGACCATGCGAGGGATGGGGCACCGTGCACAGGGGTGGGGACTGGGCACGGTGCGATGAGGTGGAGCGAGTGTAGCAGGGATATAGACCACGACATGGCAGCAAATGTGGCGCGGCTCGACACGGGATGTGAGCGCCGCCATGTGGCGGCTTGGGGTGGGTGAATGACGCGTAAGCGGCGACGAGCGAAGCAAGGCATTGAGGATTTCTGTCAGCTGTTGGGCCCGGTCGTTGTGCTAGCTCGGGAATAGGAAAGGGTCATCCGGACGAACATGCTCGTACGGACGGCAGCACCAGAGTATTAGTGTCTTGGAATGGAGGAGCACACAAAATGTACTAATCCCTCCATTCCAAATTATAAGTCGCTTTGATTTTTTTAGTACATTTTTTTGCTATATGCATATAAATATAACGTATGTCTAGATAATCCCTCCGTCCAAGAAAGAATGCAATTTTAGCACATTGTCACGTTTTAGTATCTTGAATTTGACCAATTATAGATAAAAAAAGGTATCAATATTAATGATATCAAATAAATATCATTAGATTAATTATGAAATGTATTTTATAATAAATTGATTTAGAGCCATAAATATGAATATTATTCACTAGAAATTTAGTTAAATGTGAACTACTTTTATTGCCACGCAACCTACAGTTGCATTCTTTCCTGGACGTAGGGAGTACTAAAAAAGTCAAAGCGACTTATAATTTGGAACGGAGGAGAGTACTGATAAGACCATAAGAGAGGATCTCCGAAAGTTCCCCTAAATTTGCTCTCCAAAATGATTTTAGTTGACAGCTCCTTTGATTTTCAGAAGCGGTCAGCCAATTACAAAGACACTTTGTACAACCACCATTTGGGGAAATAAATTATAAATAAAAAGGGCAATCTACATAGACGAGTCTCTTAAAAGATTTGTCTCTAAATATAACCTCAAAGCCCACTATACATCACCTAGTCCACCTTGTTAGGCCGTCATAGCAAACCCTAGTCACTTATCTCCTGCCTAACCACCCCTCATTCTCACTCTCTACTCTTTCCTTCCCTTCCACTCTCACATACTTGATATCCCCCTCGCTCACTCATACAGTTTGGCACCGGTGCCCCCTCCTCTCCCTACATTGGCTGAGGGACACAAATCCAGTAACACGATCGAGGGTGGTGGCGGGGCATGACCGGAGATAGCGACACACAGCATGCTTGGATGCTGTGAACAATCCAAGGCGGTAGCACTACGCACATGCACGACAAGGGCACGGTCGAGGGTGGCATGCTTGTGGTGGTGGAGCATGAGAGGCCTCCTTGACGTCAAGTGACATGTGAGGGGGCTAGAATCATGAGCGTGCTATGTGGGCTACTGGCCACAATCCACTGCTGCAAAAGCCGACGCACAGAGACCTCCTCTTACCTTGGCTGCCATGCAAGTGGGCAATGGCTACGATTTGCGAGCGCGCGCGTGAGCGAGCTGCTTAATGGGATCCACGGTTCTAACAGGGGTCCCATGGTGGTCTCGTCCAATAACCTAAGGTGGGACACGGGGGCTAGGATTCTCGGGAGCATGACCTCTCTAATGCGCTAAGTTGGCTAACTGTGTCGTGTTGGCAAGAGGTGGAGGGCAGCTCATCGACGACCACAAGCACCACCACCACAAAAGTAGATCGATGTTCTCAACAACCAGAGGTTCACTGCTCGCATGCCCTTTTTCTTGTTTTCCCGCAATTTACAGAGGCAAACATGAATGACCACTTCTATTGTGTAAGACCACAACATAGAGGCCGGTAGCCACCACTACTGGAATCAGTTGCTTTGCCGAGTGCCTGGCCCCAAATGCACTCGGCAAAGGCTTTGCCGAGTGCCACACTCGGCATATGACAGTCGCTAAAAAAATTGATGGCAAAGCCTTCTTTGCCGAGTGCCGTACCGATCCTCGGCAAAGAAAAGTTGCCATGACGGCGAGGGCGATGGTGACGGCGATTTTGCCGAGTGCCGAAGTCAACGACACTCGACAAATGCATGAGCTTTGCCGAGTGTCATGGTCATAACACTCGGCAAAGCCATGACACTCGACAAATGAGGTTCCTAGGTGCCCAGAATTGGTCCCTTTGCCGAGTGCCTTGGCCTTGGCACTCAGCAAAGTGACCAAAAACAGCATATTTTATTTTTTTATTGTGTTCCAACCATGCAAACATTACATATATCAAATAAGCATCACATGTACACAACAACCACAATAACCATCACAGGTAGTTCACATATCACAAGTCACAAATAATCATCCCAAACCACAAGTATATCACATCACAGGAGCATCACAAGCACAAGTATCATCACCACAAGTAATCCGAGTGCATCACCAAGTGAACCACAAATATATCACAAGTGCAATCGTGGCGACTGACGAGGCCCAAGATTCGATCCCGACGACTCTCCGAGGTGACGAGACACATCATTCGATGCCGCCGATTGATTCTACACAAATGGGAAGAGATTGCATGTGTGAAACAAGATAAATATATACCATACATGACTAAAACATTCATACTTCACTAGGTTCCAAGTAATGTTGTGGTTTGACCCTAAGCATGAACATACAAACTAAAACATTCATACTCACAGGAGTAGTTGCATGAGGAGATGGAGGTGGAGCGAATAGCCCAGGTGGCGGAGGTAGACCCGTAGCGACGCCATGACTTCGCATGTGCTCAAATCTTACCGGATCCTTCTCAACTCTATGAATCTTCTTCGAAGATGCTTCGTTTTGAAAGCAACTGCCGTGAAGACTTATGCGAAACCTTCTCAATTTTTTACCACAGCCTCCACATATGATATCATGACATCTTGACAAATTTCATGATTTTCTGACTTTGTTTGTTTTTTATTGAATTTTAAAACAATTCACCCACAAGTTTGTGGTCATGTTTCATGAACAAGATGTTCAAAATTTCCTTTCATTCCCCGGATTTAACATTATTCTAACCTTAGTAACATGAATATCATTTTTCATTCATTTTTTTCATTATTCAAATCACTTGAAATTCAAATTTGACTTATCCTAAAAATTCAATTAAATGAAATAAAATAACTAAATATATCAAACAGATCAATAAATGTGCCAAATTTGAACATGTAGTTCTAGGTCCTGTATGAGGACAACAAAAAAAGTTTGGAGGGCAAAAGTGAAAAAAATATTTTGCCGAGTGTGGGGTATTAACCCCCTATACCCCTATGGCTAGATTTGGGCTGGCTCAGACCAGTGGGCCCGGCTCACCAGAAGACGACACTTGGCCCAGTTGATCTGCTCGGCGTCCCACGCAAGGAAGGAAAGCAAACTTGGAGATCAAGCAAGATCCTAGTCGGTTAGAATAGGAATCCTTATCTGGCCAGCTATGGCAATTGTAACCGGGCAGGATTAGTTTCCAGATTTGTAAACCTGCCTCCCAGACTATATAAGGTGGGCAGGATACCCCCTTCAAGACACATCTCATTATACAGAGCAATACAATCTGACGCAGGACTTAGGTATTACGCCCTCACGGCGGCCGAACCTGGATAAATCCTTGTGTTTGTCTTGTGTCATCATCTAGTTCGTAGCTTGCGCACCTGTCTACCAACAATCTACTATCTTGGGCATAGACCTAGGTAGACTGCCGACCACATTTCATCGACAGTGGCGTGCCAGGTAGGGGGTGTGCGTATAGCTTCCTAGGTGAGCAAGATGGTCATCATCCCCGACTTCGCGGCTGTGGTAGACGGTCTCTCGTTCACCGTTGGCCAGATCACCTAGACCACCGGCGTCAACAGCTTCACCGCCACTACCACGGAGGAGGCGTAGATCCAATCTGCGTTGACCACATCTTCATCGGCTACAACTTCGATCATGCTGGCTACGGCTCCGACCACGCTGACAACTCATCGACCACTTCCCCGCTACAAAGGGAGGATGATCGACAACACCGACCTGATCGAAGCTATCGACCAAGTCGGCCACAAGCTCTCGCAAACCCTGACTTTGGTAGATTCGATCCAAAATCAATCTACCAAGCAGGTACTTCTTCACCACAACAGATCTACCCAACCAGTTCGGGTTCACCGTCCAACACGGCTAGATATAGATCTAGTGGTCACTGCTACTCCCAAAGGACATATGGTACGCCTTCACCCGGTTCCTACACCCGGCCTCAGGCTCTCTGAGTACCAAGCCCTGACGGAGGATTGCCAGGCCCTCCCATATGGCCTGAGAAATGTTGCTTCCGAGTACGTGTATCGTACACCTCATCTATTCATGGGTCCCATGGAGCGAGACCATGTTTTAGATTTGTACTTCCTAGATATACCTCGATCGTCACTAGGCAACGCCATCAACATGGTCAGTATCCGAGAGAATCATGAAGGTTTGGTTCATACACTTCTTGAGGATGGCGACTCCAGTACTGGATCTACACACTCTGTCCATACCGAGGTTGAACACCTCGAAGACGACGGATACGATCTGGATCTATTACCGTACCCTCCAGGTTTCTCTCAGTTCCCAAGGTTCCCACCGAGACGTGGCGACATGGTGCTCAACGTTAGTAATGACGAGCACGCAATCGAGGGAGAAACTGACGAGCAACGGCAGCTTCGCGAACTGCGCAACGCCGGCCACACCGAATGCCGTCACCAGGAGACTAAAGAAGAAGAGCGTCGAAGGGGACCTTGACCTAGAGATCTAACCAACGCCTTTGATAGGGTTGGCGAGCGGCAAGTTTTCAGGACTCCAAGTGCCAACATAGCTGTCACCATGGCCAACTTGGACCGCTTACCTAACTAACCAGAAATCTAGCAGGTCTGTGAAGACATTCGTGCACATCTGATCGCTACTATGGGCCAAACCATTGAGCTAGCCAAACGAGTTCAGATTACCTCGAGCACATCAATTGCATCTAGCCAGAGTCATCGCGTTTCAGAACACCCAAGTCGCCAACAACCATCTAATCCGTGCAATGGTCCACCCCTAGTCAACCCTCGAGACGGTGGCGATGGCAGCGGCAGCGGCGGTGGTCATAGCGGTGGCAACGGTGACGGTGCTCACGGAGGTGGTCGTGGTCGTTGGGATAACAACCGCAATCGCCGCAGTAATCGAGATCAGGAAGTGAATCAAGACCCCAACTACGATCTCCACCAGCAACTCCCTCCGCGTGACGCCCGCAGTCGCATCCTCAGCCGCGCTAATGACCGTTAAGCTTATGAAAACGTCTGTCGCATCGAATACGACACTAAGCACGGTCCTCCCGGCCTAAAACAGTTCACTTCTTATCTCCGACAAGTCGTATGGCCGAAGAACTTTAAGCTCAAAAAGCTCAGGAAGCACGACGGCAAGGAGAACCCCGAGAACTGGATCACACTTTATGAGATCATCATCCGATCAGCTTCGGGCGATGAACACGTAATGGCTAATTATCTTCCAGTTGTTCTTGATCAAGCAGGTCATCAATGGCTCTTGAGCCTGCCGGAGAACCAGTTCGATAGCTAGGCACAACTCAAGCAGGCCTTCATCGACAACTTCATCGCCACGTGTGACCAGCCAGGCAATAAGTACGACCTCGAGAGCATACATGACTGCAAGGACGAGCCGCTACGCGACTACATCCAACGCTTCTCGGATATGCGCCTCAAGATCCCCAAGATCTCTCATGACGAGGCAGTCTCGGCCTTCATCAAGGGCCTCCATCACCACGACGCCCTCAGAAGCAAGCTGCTCCAAAAACGGCCGACCACGGTCTCCGAGTTGCTCGCCACTGCCAAAAACTACGCGAACGCAGATGACGCTGAAAAGATAATCAAGGAAGATGTGGGAGGGCCATCATGCCTCGAACACCCACCACGCCGCGACGACAACCGTGATGACTATGGTCGGAACGACAACCGCAACCATCGTGATCGGCGCAACGACAACCGCGACCACCGAGACAACCGTGATCGGCGGCGTGACCGCCACGATGCCTACAGAGGCAAGCGTCCCCACGAGGACGATCATGAAGTCAACGCGGTTAAGAAGCCAAGTGGTCACTGTGACTACCAGGACGACTACAACAAGGCCCTGAAGGGTCCCTGCCAGCTTCATCCCAAATCCAATCACACCATGGAGAATTGTCGCTTCCTCAAGAACATCTACCCCAAGCAGCTAGCTACCGACGACGCTGCAAGGGCCGACGTCGACGCACAACGACGAGATGGTAATAGCGACAATGACGAACAGGACAGAGATCCTCACCATCAATACGTCGCTCCCACCAAAACCGTCCACTCCATCTTCGGCGAAAAGGTATCTCCGGAGTCCAAACGCGAGCGCAAACTGCTCAAACGGGCTTGCATGAGCATCACCAACGCCGACGACCTCATCACCAATCCCAGGTTTCTAGCCTGGTCTCACCGAGAAATCTCCTTTAACCGTGAAGACCGGTGGGCCGTAATTCCTAAACCTGGTCGATTTCCCCTCGTCCTCGATCCCTGCATCAACAACGTCCGGTTCAAGAGGGTCCTCATAGACGGTGGCAGTTCCATCGACATCCTATTTTGCAATAGCATGCACGCTCTAAAACTGAGCCAGGCTGATCTCAAACCCTACGGGGCATAGTTTTGCGGTGTTCTCCCCGGATAGAGCTCTATGCCTCTCGGGAAGATCACGCTTCCTATGCAGTTTGGGACTGTAGAACACTTCCGCACTGACTACGTCAACTTCATGGTCGCGGACTTTGATGGCACCTACCACGCCATCGTTGGTCGACCGACGCTCACCAAATTCATGGCCATGCCACACTACTCATATCTGGTGCTCAAAATGCCTACCGAGCACGGTGTCCTCACTCTCAGAGGCAATGTATACACTGCCTATACTTGTGAAGAGGAAAGTTTCAAAGTGGCTGAAGCCACCGACCTCTCGATCCGCATGGAGCAGACCTTGGTCGATGCCACCAAGATTCCTGGCGACCACCGGGAGATCCCAAAGCTGCAAGCCCCGCGCAAGAGCATTAAGTCCAAGGACCATAAGGAGATCCAGCTGGTCGACGGCGATTCTAGCAAGACGGCCCTTATCGGGGCCAATCTGGATCCCAAATAGGAAGACGCGCTCCTCAGGTTTCTTAGGGACAATGTAAGCGTGTTCGCGTGGAAACCCGCAGACATGCTCGGTGTACCTCGGCACCTGATCGAGCACTCCTTGAATGTCTCGAAGACCGCCAAACCCATCAAGCAGAAGCTATGACGATTCGCTCATGACAAAAAGGAGGCTATTAGGGAAAAAGTTACACAGCTTTTAGCAGTTGGATTTATCAAAGAAGTGTATCACCTAGAGTTGTTAGCCAACCCGGTGCTTGTATGCAAAAAGAATAATGAATGGAGAATGTGTGTCGATTATACTGATCTCAACAAACACTGCTCTAAAGACCCCTTTGGCTTACCTCGCATAGATGAGGTCGTTGACTCAACAGCCGGCTACGAGCTACTGTCCTTTCTCGATTGCTACTCTAGTTATCACCAGATCGCTCTCAACAAGGACAACCAGATCAAAACATCCTTCATCATGCCTTTCGGCGCCTACTACTACACAACAATGTCATTCGGGCTCAAGAACATGGGGGCCACATACCAGTGCGCCATCTAGAATTGTCTCCAAAATGAGATAAAGGATGACCTTATCGAAGCCTACGTCGATGATGTGGTTGTAAAAACAAGGGAGGCCCATACCTTGGTCGACAATCTCCAGCGGATTTTCACGGCTCTTAACGAGTACCAATGGAAGCTTAATCCTAAGAAGTGTATCTTCGGAGTCCTGTCTGGTATATTGCTAGGTAACATCATCAGTCACGATGGCATACACCCCAATCCAACTAAGGTTAAGGCTATTCTGGATATGCAGCCCCCAAAAAACGTTAAGGATATCCAGAAACTCACTGGATGTATAGCCACCCTCAGCTGCTTCATCTCACGACTCAGCGAGAAGGGCCTGCCTTTCTTCAAATTGCTTAAGGCATCAGAGAAGTTTGTCTAGATGGAGAAGGTAGACACTGCCTTCACACAGCTAAAAGAGTTCCTTACCTCTCCTCCAGTCCTTACTACTCCTCAGAAAGACGATGTCCTTTTCCTCTATGTTGCGGCCACTGATCGCGTGGTCTCTACAGTCATCGTAGTCGAGCGTGAGGAACCCGTCCACATTTATAAAGTCTAGCGCCCTATTTACTTCATCAGTGAAGTACTCAATGAGTCCAAATCTAGGTACCCTCAAATTCAGAAGCTGATCTACGCCATCCTGCTTACATCCCGAAAGTTGAAACATTACTTCGACGGATATCGGGTGGTGGTCAAGACCAATTTTCCGCTTGGGGACATCATCCAGAACAAGGACGCTAATGGATGCATTGTCAAGTAGGCAATGGAATTATGCCCCAACTCCCTAGAGTTCCAGAGTCGTATGACTATTAAGTCCCAGGCCCTAGTCGATTTTATAGTTGAATGGACAGACCTAAGCGCACCTCTCGATCAGGGACTAATCGAATACTAGAAGATGTATTTTGATGGTTCCCTCAAAATTGATGGCGCAGGAGCAGGCGTGCTCTTCATTTCACCAAATAAAGACAAACTCTGCTACGTCCTCAGGCTTCATTTCCCCGCATCTAATAATACTACAGAATACGAGGCCTGTCTCCATGGCATGCAGATTGTGGTCGAGCTTGGTGTCAAGCGCCTGTATGTCTATGGCAACTCGGCCCTAGTCATAAACCAGCTTAATAAAGACTGGGACATGACTAGCGAGAAGATGGATGCTTACTGCAAGGAAATCAGAAAGTTGGAAGGCAAGTTCTACGGCATCGAATACACGCATGTGGTTCGGGATAAAAACAAAGCAGCCGATGAGTTGTCTAAGTTAGGGTCATCCTAAGCCAAATTCCCACATGGCGTGTTCGTCGAAGATCTTATGAACCCGTCAATCAAGGAAGAAGAAGATCACATGGTCGAAAAGCCCCCAGACCAGCAACTGGTGGCCACGGTTCCTCCTCCGATCACTACGGAACCCTCTCCGACCACTCATACTTTGCCTTCGACCACTGATAATAGTGACTGGAGGGTACCCTTTATCAAGTATCTATAGGATGGAACCGGTTATACTGACCGAATAGAGAATGAGCGCCTTATGCACCATAGCAAACAATATATACTGGTCGATGGCATCCTCATGAGCAAGAATGCGAAGGAAGAACTCTTGATGAAGTGCATCACTCAGGAGGCAAGCGTTGAACTGCTCGAAGAAATTCACAGTGGCACCTGTGGCAATCACGCCGCCTCTCGCACCCTGGTCGATAAAGCTTTTCGAGCAGGATTCTACTGGCTATCCGTAGTGGCCGATGCAGAGAAGCTGGTACGCCACTATGACGGGTGTTAGTTTTTCGTGAAATGCATACATGTACCGGCACATGAGATCTAGACCATACTAGCCTCCTGGCCCTTTGCGTGCTGGGGACTGGATATGATTGGGCCCTTTAAGCCGGCCCCTAGAAATTTCAAATGCGTGTTCGTGATGATCGACAAGTTCTCCAAGTGGATTGAGTACATGCCCTTGACCAAGGCGTCCTCAGAAAAAGTGGTCGAATTCCTCGACCAGATCATACACCGTTTCGGCCTTCCCAACAGCATCATCATAGACCTGGGGACTCAGTTCACTGGCAGTACATTCTGGTACTTTTGCGATGAAAGGAGCATGTTGTAAAGTATGTGTCAGTGGCGCATTCTAGAGAAAGGGCAAACGGTATGATCCTTGATGCATTGAAGAAAAGACTCTATAGAGAAAACAAGAAAGCGCCTGGTAGATGGCTCAAGGAACTACCGGTTGTGGTCTAGGGTCTCCGAACTCAGCCCAGTCGCAATACGGGCGCCTCTCCCTACTTCATGGTCTATGGTGCAGAAGCGGTGCTCCCTGCTGACATCGCTTTTCGATCACCAAGGGTCGAGAACTTTGACAAGGATAGGTCTGATGAGTCACGAGAACTTGAGGTACACTGCTTCGAGGAGTGGCGGCTTGATTCATGTGTGCGTACTGCCAAGTACCTCGTTGTACTACGCAAGTGTTACAACAAGAATGTCAAAGAGAGGTTCTTCATGGTCGGTGACCTAGTCTTAAAGTGGAAGACGAATCAAGATGGCATGCACAAGCTTTCATCACCGTGAGAGGGACCATTTGAGGTCACAGAACTTACACGGCCTACTTCCTACAGGCTGGCTTATCTAGACGGCACCGAGCTGCCCAACTCCTGGCATATTGATAAGCTAAGGCGTTTCTACCCATGAAGCGCTGAAAGAGAAAGATATGTACCCCTTTTGTACTTTGATTATTTTAATAAAGCATCTATGTTTTCTTTCGATCACTTAATGTGTTTGTCCGGAGACTACTTTTTATCAATGTTTTATAACAGACCAGTTGACAGACCACTATTCTTTCTCGAGTTCTCGAAGCCAGCCCCGTCTCCGACTTCTCCCCACGCGTGCACGGGACCCGCTCTCTATGCTCTCGGTGGTCGGTGGGCGTTCCCTGGTCTGACCTGTGTGCTCTTACGTGTGACCTGTGTGCTCTCGGACCAAGATCCGGCTAGGGCCATACGGATTCAACAGGATGACGTCTCTCCCAACTGCTACAACTAAAATAGAACAATTATACGTTCTAACTTAGTTATCATCCACACAATATACAAGCTTCAAACGTTTTTCATACAAAAACATAATAAGCTTACATTGTCTTAACAGTGCATTATTACAGGCTTGCCTGATGAGGCACAAGTCTTCAATAAACTAAAATTGTTCTTCCTTCTACAGCTAAAGGCTACTGGCTGGTCGGCGCTCGAGGCTCGGGCTGGACACTGCTCTTCGTCGTCTCACCGTTCGACAGTGGCGATGCCGCCTTGGCTGAGGAAGCTGGCGCCCCCAGGGTCTGGCTGGTCGAGACCACAGCCTCCGGTAGCTCCGCAGACGAAGATTCTGGCACCGGGGACTGGCTGGTCGAGACCGCAGCTCCCGGTAGCTGATTCAAAGATGATGGCTCCTACGCCGGCGGTGACGACATCCCTTGATGTAGCCTATTATTGAAGCCAACAAGTCAAGCAACTGGATCCTTAGTTCATCTGCTTGCTTCGGGCCAATCTCCTTGGGATACCCTAGCTCGAAGCGCTTGAAGTCGATCAGCGGGTAGTGCGCACACACTATGCTGAGCACATGGGTGCCCGCATATTCCCCGGCCTCCTTCACGAACTGATCGAGCCATCCCAAGGCACGCTGGCACTTGTCGATTACTCCAAGCAGCGGTGCTCTGGTCTCGGTTGCCGAGAGCTCTGGGTCGATCAAGTCCAACACTGGCATGATACCACCCACCATTTGGTTGCACCGACCCTTCCAAACATCCCAGTCCTTCCCGAGCTCGAGAGTCTTCGCTAAACAGGCGTCGTGATCATTGATAACCTCCTCGAGGTGCTTTTTCGCGTTCAACTTTAATTCTGCAGAGCAGCACTCCATTCAGGGAAGTATCATATGGAAACATACTAAACTGACACAGTAAGACCAAGACAACCAACACTTACTGTTTAGCTCTAGGTTCTTCATCTTCAGCTCCTCGGTCATCTTTCTGGAGTGCTCCAAGAGCTGCGCGTGGTCTTGTGCCAGCTGGTTGTTTACTACTATCGGTCGGTTGCACTCTCTGACCACGCGTGAGTTGTCTTCTCGAAGACAAGCCACCTCATTCGCCAGGCCTACAGACAGGCTAGTCAGTACAAGAATATGTATTAATAGCACTTTTCAGTGCTTGGGGAGACACTGCTAGACAACTTGCCTATCCTCTCATGCTCTTTCTGCCTGAGCTAGATGACGGCATTGAATCGAGATGCCTCTAGCTCCGCCTTCCCCTTCTCAGCGGCCTCGAGCTTTTCGCGCAACCGATCCACCTCGGCTGCTAGCTCCTTGTTCTCATTGAACGTTGGTTCAATTTGGTCAAAGCACCGCTTACGGTACTTCGCTGTCTTCATGATATCCTGCACGGCGAACACAGTATCGTTCAAGCAAATGCATCATGATACTGGTCTAAGAATGAATAAGACAATAGCTTACCTATACTTTGGCTATAAGCCGCTTTGCAGCCAACTCAAATTTTCTTGTCTCGTCAACTGTGGGGATTTCCTCATGGCAGATGTAGTGATCCCCACGTTGATGACATACATACACATGTTGGCGACCGTCCTGGGGATGCCCCTAAATCTCTTCAAGGATGTCATCGTCATCAGACTCCGCTGCATCGGTAGTCCTGGGCTGTTCTTGCTGCTAGCCAGCTTTGGCCTCCTCCTGTCATTGGCTAGCCTTGGCATCAGCATACCCTAGGCTGCTCTCGGGCTCTGACAACACCATCGGAGTTTTCCCCCGAGCCGTGACATCGGGTATAACACCCTCCTGTGTGCTCGGGGTGGCCATAGACTGCTCTGGTGCTTCTTGTCCGGGCTCAGGGACTCGCCTCTCCTCTGTTGCTACGTTTTCCACGATCGGTGCCTTAGGAGGCACCTGTTTGGATATCCTCTGCTCGGCGGCTGTCTCCACCGTCGTCTGCTCTATCGGGTCGGCGCTTGGCGTTGCCTGCTCGCTGGTTGCCATTGTGGTGGCCGAATGATGGCCTTCCACCGACGGCGAGCTGCTCGGGGATCTCTATCGACGCCAAGTTACAATTTGATAAAAGCACAATTGATGATGCCTATTACTATCTGCCTTTACTACTAATGCTTACTGAAGTGTGCAGATACTTACATGTCCGCCTGGCGATGTGCGGATGAGAATGCGCACTGACACGATCGCCCCCGGCTCCCTTGCTGGCCAGACGAGCTCTGGCCACCCTCACTTGGTGGCGGCACCGATGATGCAGCTGCAGTGAACGCCGTCGGCATTCCCAGCGGTGGTGTCATTGCTGGTTTTGATGACCCCTCTTGGCTTGTCTGCTCTACGCCCTTCCTTTGACGAGGGGTGAGCAGATCAGCGGCTGGGTTTTCTTCTTCGTCTTCATCCGACCAGCTTTGTATCATTCGATGACACTTGCTAGTCAGATTCTCCGGCACCCCCATGGTTTCTGAGCTCCTAGGCCTCTTCTTCGAGTGTTTGGGGGCGACTAGGTGCTTATCAGCCATCCTGCTCCTGGTGTTTGTCCTGGTGCTTGGTGCTCCATCTCCCTCCTCGTTGTCATCAACGTGAGCGTAGCATTGCTGCACGTTCCGCGATGGGGGCTCCACGCTCCTCGGGCGGTCCATCCAGGGTGCTAAGGACATGTATAGCAAGTGCCTTTGAACACCGTGCACCTAACACCACAAGGACCACAGGATTTATAACATATGTTTTTTATCAACTATGCGATCGACACAAAAGACAGATGCTAGAGAAACCTTTGAAGCTGGTTGGATGAGCTTGTACGCATGCATGATGACACTCAAAGGATGGTACGATAGATCTGCCAGGTTGAACAGCTCCGCAATCCTCTGCTTGATCTCATCCTCGTGCAGCCGGTTCGGACACATTCTGGTCTGATCTGCTGAGCCCTGGTACTCGTAGCCGGCGTGCACCCTTTTCTGGCAAGGCTGCACTCGTCGACTGATGAAGCTCCCGACTACGGCTGGTCCGTCCAGACGATTCCACGAGAGCAGTTCCATGAGCTCCCTCACCTGCTTGGCGTACTCAGGTTTCTCGTTCCAGCTGACTCTTTTCTCCGGAATGTAGCCAACATCACAAAGGGTGGCGGTGTTGGGCTCTTCTCGAATATAGAACCATTTCTTGTACCAATCACCAAGGGAGGTATTCCAGGGGCAGCTGAGGTACTCAGACTTCATTTCGTCCTGAAGTGTCAGGTACACTCCAGCGGCGATCTGAGATCCCCCTTAGACCCCTTCTTTCAAAGACAGAACATGTAACGAAAGAGATTGAAATGTGGCAGAAATCCACCAAAAGCTTCGCAGAGATGAATGAAGGTGGAGACGAGAAGGATTGAGTTGGGATGCAGATTGCAAATCCCAATCTCATAGTAAAGGCAAAGACCTTGGAGGAAAGGATGAATAGGAACCCCAAATCCCCTCTTGAAGAAATCCTCGAATACAACGATCTCACCGGGTTGGGGATCGGGGAAGCTTTCCGAGTCCGACGCTCTCCAGCCTTCGAGCTCCTTGTCATGGAGCACCATAGGCCGATGAGATCGTTGATGGACGATTCTGTGGACTTCGACTTCCACCACTCCTTCGTCATTACCTCGGCCCTTTTCAGCGGCTCCGTCTTGGTCATCCTCTACCTCTCTTGCCTCTTTGTTTTGGCTCAGCTGGTGGACAGAGAGTGTGTCGCTTCTAACGGCGGCGAGGTGTGCTAATGGCGGCCGCGGAGTTGGAATGAAGAATGCGGGCTGGAAGAGGAAGGCGATTGGTTTGCAAAGGCGACTATTGGGCGTAAATGGGGAATGGCCGCACAGCGGCTATTTATCCCATTAACCACGTCGTTCCACCTCCCCGAGATTTTCGAGGATCGTGCATGTGAAACGTGGCACATGCCTTATAGTTTCCACTTTTTACCGGCACCCGCGCCAGTAAATGTGCTCCCTCGGTTACAATGCGGGAGGGCCCACGCTGACGTGCCTTGACAGACGCCGGCCCACAGTGTGATTGACAAGATAAAAGCATGACTGCCATGTCACATCAGGGAGATTTTTGAAAAAAAAAAGAGAGAGAAAGTGAGACAAAATATGACAGAGAAAAAGGTGTTGGAGATACACGACGCTCGGGGACTGGTCTGGTGACTACAGTCCATCTCAGATCACCGAGCATAATAAACTCCCCAATCACGCACGGGGACTTGTCGATCACTCTCCGACTATGCTCGGGGACTCGTCGACCACGACTTACGCTGTGCTCGGGGACTATTTCAACCACTCCTCGACCACAGCTTGAGGTCTGGTTTCCTCGGCTACATGCGAAATTTAACTCGCATACAGTTGAGAGATCAGCGCTTTTTTAGACCTTGCTACAAGGCTTATACTTCGTCTTCCAGCAAGCTCGGGGACTACATCGGTACGATGCACCTGTCGGTGCATCTCGGTATCAAGTTTCTAAGAAGGTTCATTTTAGACCCTGGCACCACGTGCCTACGTCACCTATTATCAGGCTCGGGACTAAGTGGGCACACTTCACCTTCCTGTGAATATGCTTATTTTTTGGCCCCTACGCTTTGTTTTCCTGCTTACATTTCTTTTCAGAAATACAAGTGGGCACACTTCACCAGAAAAGATATCTTTTTCTTTTTCTCAAGAGCACCATACATTCTTCGGACAACCTACTTCTCCGGCGACAACGGTGGTCGGCTGTATTTGAAGCTGGTCGGACGCCTGCAACAACTGCTCGGATGACGTTTGGACTGGTCGGAGACGTCAAGAACTCAAGCCTCACTGTTCGGAGAAGGTCAAGACGGTGTGTCGCATCACAATGCATAGTGCTCGGGGACTAGCTTTGGGGGTATTAATCCCTATACCCCTACGGCTAGACTTAGGCTGGCTCAGACCAGTGGGCCCGGCCCACCAGAAGACGACGCGTGGCCGAGTCGATCTGCTCGGCATCCCACGCAAGGAAGGAAAGCAAACTTGGAGATCAAGCAAGATCCTGGTCGGTTAGAATAGGGATCCTTATCCGGCCAGCCATGGCAATTGTAACCGGGCAGGATTAGTTTCCAAATTTGTAACCCTGCCTCCCGGACTATATAAGGTGGGCAGGGGACCCCTTCAAGACACATCTCATTACATCTCATTATATAGAGTAATACAATCTGACGCAGGACGTAGGTATTATGCCCTCACGGCGGCCGAACCTGGATAAATCCTTGTGTTTGTCTTGCGTCACTATCTAGTTCGTAGCTTGCGCACCTATCTGTCGACAATCTACTACCTTGGGCATACCCCTAGGTAGACTGTCGACCACGTTTCGTCGACACCGAGTGTCAAACAAAAACACTTGGCAAATACAAGGGTTTGCCGAGTGTCAGACACAGACACTCAGCAAAGACCAGGTTTGGAGAGTATCAAAGTCTGACACTCGGCAAAGAGGTAACGGCGGCTGCCGGCTGTTGGCGGCTGCGGCACTTTGCCGAGTGTCACCGTCCGACACTCGACAAAGCCAGCGGTTTGCCGAGTGGGTTCTCTAGACACTCGACAAAGAAGCTCTTTGCCGAGTGGTTGAATTTAGGCACTCGCCAAAGAGGACCTTTGCCGAGTGCCCACTCTTCGCCGACAGTTTTCTTTCTGGCACTCGGCAAAGAGTTCTTTGCCAAGTGCCCGACAGAATACACTCGGCAACCAAGCGGGCACTCGGCAAAGGTGCCGTTTCCGGTAGTGCACTGGTCCTTTTAAAATCATTTTTTACCCTCCGTTTTAAATTATAATACATTTTGGCTTTTCTAGATATATTTCTTTTACTATATCTAGACATAGTGTATATCTAAGTGCATCACAAAAGCTATTGTATTTTAAAAAGCCAAAATGTCTTGTAATTTAAAATGGAGAGAGTAATAGATTCTATGGTAGTAGTGTTATGCAGCCTACTGGGGCAGCACAACGATGTGGAGTCCAAAGCTTGCCGCACAGCTTCTTAGCAAGTGGTGTCAGTGTATGTGGCTCTGGCCTAGGCCAAGGCTAGGAGAATATCAGAGAGAAGTTACAGGGGCCAACCAATAAGGACTGGACCATCTCATTATAACATATGGTGTTTTGGGGGTCTCATGGCAGTACTAACTCCCAATGAGATGCTTAGACTGGTTTTGATAGTATTAATTAAGATGCCAAGTAAGCAGAACAGTGATATGGCATTAGAGTTAACAGAGAAGAATATTTTCTCATGCAAGTAACTAACTTCTCCTAAGCCCAATGAATGGGAATAAAAGGGGAATGCATAGGAATTTATTTTGAAGAAATCATCTATTTGGAATATAAGTTATTTATTTATGTAGCATCTATATGACATGGCAAGTGTGAAAACTGCCAAGCAATTTTTAGGATAGGACTTCCATCAGTGGAAAGCAAATGTACAAATGCAAAAATGAAAATTGAGGAAAGTATTGATGAGCTGAGATATCCTGACAAAAGTATGAGCGAGTTCACTATCATCTTGGATGATGGATATGAAATTTTCAAATAATAGGATATGAATTTGTTGAAGTCATCAGTCACTATGTATAACTCTGTTCAGGCAACATGTCATGGATAGAAATTAAAAGAGGTGAAAACGTGTCACGAGCCTAAGCTTCCATACAAAATGCATCAAGTTTAAATGTCCTTGGTCCCAAATATATTTAAATAGTTCAATAACTACTATACCCACAGGGACGTAGACAGCCAACTGAAAGTTCTTCACCAAAGTTCACAATATAGCTGCATACAGATAAATGGCACGGCAGGATATTTTATTATGCACAGTCAAGTCATGCAAAGCAGTTAAAAAAAGGCAATGCAAACAAGGAACAAAATATGCAAAATCGCAAGAATATATATACATGCAGCTTGTTTGTAGAGGGAAATATAAACTAGTATTATATTGTTGGACAACATATTACATGACCAAAAGCTCGGCACAGTGTCACTGCCACATAGAAAAGAACACCCTAGCTACTTATCAAGCACTTTTGTACAAGTTGTCGCCACTCATGATCATGACCTTACCAAAGTGGCAAATGCTAGGCTCTTGGTTGAACCGAACAGCAATGGCATATACTCCATTGGCTAAGCATTAGTTCCTCTTTGATGACTATCGCTTGAACGGTCTTCTCTTCACAACACTCAGGATATTTGACTTACCATTGTATTTGGGTGCACTTGCTGTTCCAGGGCTTGGTTTTCGCACGATGAAGTACGCAACACCATGTCCTGCATACAAACGCATTCTATAATCTGACAAATCAGGCTGGCAAATGTAGCAGTCAATCGCCTTTAATCGCACCATCTCATCCCTTTGGTGCAAGCTCTCACTTATCGGATCTGCTTTCCCGTCAATGACCTCAACCCCAGTCTTCCCTTGCATGCATTCATTGCAGAAGTGAGGCGCGAAGCCCACTCCCAGCTTCAGAGGCGGCCAGTCGCCCACCGCGTTTCTGCCAGCTCCTTCTGCTGATGTGCTATTCAAGTTGGTGCACTCAGAGGCCAAAACATAGCATTCAACGTGTACCAGGATAACCTGCTCTGGAAATCTGCATGACAGTTCTGATGGTGTGTTGTATCCAGCACAACCGTTTGGTTTGCAGCATAATGCATCCTGCCGCCAAAACTTGGTGTCCCTGTGGCACAAATCTTGCATGCTGAAACATGGAGCAAAAGTGGTTGAATGAGAAATATCTTGCAGAGGAAGTCGAGTGAGTTCTCCCATTATAGCTTCAGCCATATGCTTCATCGAAGATGTGAATGACTGCAAGCATGTTATCGCAGTCCCAACAATGTCCGTGCTCTCTGACAAACGTAGCATCAGTGCGAGAGCAAAACTTCTCGTCG